>CM060928.1:829713562-832113562 GCA_030765085.1 Allium cepa | reverse complement strand
CTTGAAGGGTTAGGCCAATCTTGTCTCATTTCGATTCATATATTGCATTTTTTTGATTCATAATCTTTTATATAAATATAGTTGCTTATATATGCTTATATTTATTTGTTTACATGACTTGAATCTTGGCTCTCCATCCACTCAAATCTAATTCGTGGTTTGTCGTGCTTTTCGAAGTTTGTTTGTGTGTCTTGAATTGTTATCTCCAGCTTTAGAAGGTGAGTTTATCACTCTCGACATTCGTACTTATATAATTATGAAACAATGGCATGTGAATTGTAGTTGATGATAGGATAGTAATTTATATAGGCGTGTGATATGATATTTCATGATGTTATAACCTGATATTTATTTACATCACCTGATATGATATGCCATATTATACTGTTTATTCATTTATTGCTTCTCACTACAAGTTCCCTGTTAGAATAGTATCACTATGGGTTGAAATGATACATACCCGAACGGACATTAAAATAAGGAAAAATTGTTATGAGCTGTAATGATTGGCTCAAGAAAATTTTATTTTATTTTATTTGACTTAGGATTGCAGGTTTGAAATGATAAAACCCGGATTTCATTTTAAATTATGGATTGAAATGATACGTATCCGTATCACTTGACCTAGGTTAGAAAATATTATACAGACCCGTGGTTAATTTTAAATAATTTTTGAAAATTATTAAGTATTTTGAAATTTAAAATTTTAACTTAAATTAGATTTAAATGGTTTAAATAAATGTTATAGTGATTTCCTATAAGTTAAAATGTATAAGTAAATAAATGGTTTAAAATGTAACTTAAAATATGACTTAACTGGACAATTAAAAATTTAATTTTCAAAGAGAAATTTTAAGCTTAACTTAGTGATAAGAATATTTTATTTATGAAATGGGTATTTTAAAATAAAGTATTAAGTTATTTGTTAAGATAAAAAGTTAAGGAAAATAATGTACTTTTGACTTAATAAATGAATTATAGTTTAATTTGGATATTTTATTTATAAAAGTTTAATTTATTTAATCATAAGTTAAATAATATCCAATTAAATATTTCTGAAACGTGAGATATGTTTTATAAGTTAAAATAGTGAAAACTGAAATTTATAATGTATCTAAAATGCTATAATATATCTTAGTTTTGTATTGGCAGCTTCCAAATTCCTGTGGTTTAAAGTGGCGTTTTCTAAGTGCTGCTATTTCTGAAAATGTGTTGTTTTTCTGAAATACTGTTTTACTTACAGTAACGTCTTCTAAGTGCTGCTGTTTCTGAAAATGTACTGTTCTTTTGAAATACAATTATATTTAAAGTAACCTTTTCTAAGTGCTGCTGCTTCGCCACTGTTTCTGAAAATGTACTGTTTTTCTGAAATACAATTATACTTACAGTAACGTTCCTAAGTGCTGCTGTTTCTGAAAATGTATTGTTTTTTTCCTGAAATACAATTATACTTACAGTAACGTTCCTAAGTGCTGCTGTTTCTGAAAATGTATTGCTTTTTTCCTGAAATACTATTTTCTTACTGTAATGTTTTCTAAGTGCTGCTATTTCTGGAACGTACTGTTTTTCTTAAATACTATTATACTTATAGTAATGTTTTCTAAGTGCTATTGTTTCTGAAAAGGCAATATTACTATGTATTATCACATTTTAAAATTGCTACGTAAAGATTTAGTTATAAAAAGGCTATGTTACTTTAGGTTATGTTTTGAAAGTGCTACTATTTCAAATTGTAACGTTTTCAAAAACGTTATACTACTTTAGGGTAATATTTTAAAAATGCTGTAATTATAAAGGATAACATTTTTGAAATGCTATTGTATAAATGGATCAAAATTTTCAAGTAGTATGATTTCTAAAAGATAACATTTTTGAAGTGCTATAGTAAGTGTACGGTTTTGGAAAGTGTTATGATTTCTAAATTATTATACATTTTGAAATGCTATAACTAATATATATGGATTTGGAAATGTTACCATTTGAAATGTATATTATTTTGGAAGAGTAACAGCACTTGATTTTAATGGTTTTGGTTTGGAAGTATAAACTATTTTGAAATAAAAAACCGTGGGTAATAATAACGTTTGGTTGTTAAAGAGATCGGGATCGGAAGTTGTCATACTCTCTGCCAACCCTGAAAACTACTTGGACAACCGTATACACGATGGAGATTCTAGAATGAAGCAGGATGGTGGCGACGTTCTATTGAGGTATGTACGTAGACCTGACTCCCGTGAGTTGGCATAAGGTGGTTAAAACAGGAGCAATTGACGGGCTAATGAGGTCGCTCATCTTATCGGACACACTTCTTCGTATGCCGTTCTATTACTTTGTGATTGATTGGTGCGCACCTTTGATTTTGAAAGTGTGGTCGAGGTGGGCGGTAGTAGCTGCTACACGTTACCATCGGTCCAGAAGTTCAATTGGTATATCTATCCTGGCATTGCCTTGTTGTGTCGTGTCACCTACCCTAGCGTGCCTTGTACGATTTTGGTTTTGTGCCGTACCAATGGAGTATCCTCTGGTGGCTTTCCGATCCGGAGGGACTACGGTACTGTATAGACTACTGGTACTATAAAATGTGTTAAGGGGGATATTGGGTAACTCCTTAACGCTATTTTCAAATATATTATACTTTACTTTAGACATTATTATAATAGCGTATATTACTACATAGTAAATAGTTTAATGGATCCTTAAAGGATGGGCGACCCCAAGCATGTTGAATCACTAGTTTTGATTCATGACAAAGCAATTTAGAAGAAAATAGAATACACGATTAATCTCGACAAAAAGAGACAATCAAAGGACTATGGTGATATCGAGACTTTGAATATATGCTTTCACTATCTATTACTTATGGTTGAGTCACAGAAATTTGTTAAAATCTATCCTCAAGTAGTCCACACTTCATTGTTCTCAGCATTTAAATCAAAATAGAGCTAATTGTGAAAAAATACTACAGCCAGTCGACTGGCTATAAACTACCAGTTGACTGACTGGTGTACATACACAAGTATGCACTGCTTATTTTTTAAACTTGTTGCATAGTCAGTCGACTGACCAAGAACGACCAGTCGACTGACCTGAGTCCAACTGTCATTTTTTGAATAGGCATCTTCATTCTGCGAAAGGTTGTGATCTTTCTATGAACGGAAATAGACGCTCCTTTTGGTCAGAATCCTTCACCAATGGCAGTAACTCTCTGACTACTATATATACATGTTACCAAACACTTCACATTCATCGAAATTCATTCTAACTCTCTAATATTCTTCTTGTTCTCTAATGCTTGCATTCAAACAACAAACAAACATTTTTACTGCTTTGAATCTTCAAATAAACTTTCATAATCTTCGATTCTTAGCATTACCTTCTCTTCATATCTTCACATATACTTCATATACTTGAGATTTGATTACAGGAGGTTTGTACTATCAGAGACGAATCAGTGTTATCAAGAACACACAGTGTCAGATATTCTTTTGTATTAGTGAAGTCCTCTTCTGCTGCTGAGGAAAAAATCCTGTTCTGCTGCTCAGGTGTTTGTTCTGTTGCTCAGACTGTGTATTCCTATTCCTCCGGGTTAAGTGGGGATTTTTGTTTTAGTGAAATTCTAGAAGAAGTCTGGGACTGGACGTAGGACGGTGCTCCGAACCAGTATAAAAATCTCTGGTGTTATTTTTATTATATTACTGCTTTTATATTTCGCACTATTTACTGCATTACTATACTCTGCATTATTATATCCACATTGCACGATCCTACATACTTTCAAAGCATCCTTTAAGTTACTTATGCATTTTGTTACAGCTCACTTGAGTTGGTTTACATTGTATTAGTATGTATGTGCTGACTCGAGTGTTTTATGTTTTGCTTTACGCTCGGGTCAGCCTGAGTGTTTCAGCTTTGGATCTCATCTTATGGAGCTAGAGGATTTGCTGGAGATTATCCTTCTATCGAGTTGTTATCTATTTTCATTCAGTATTTCTATTCAGCTTATGTATTAGTGGACATTTATGTATTGGGATTTATGTTGTATTTACTTTCATACTATGATATTTGTACTTGTTTTGAGACTCTGTGTTGTAGTAGCTTTATGAACTACTATGGTTATGTTATTTCCGCTATGAGTTATTCCGATATTTCTATGTCTGTAATTCTGTGATTGATTTTATTTTCTCCAAAATTTATTACAATCTACTATTTTGAATCATTCAAGTCAGGCATGTATGGTTTTATTATCGATTTGAATGATCCAAAATAGTGGGTCGTTACATTTGGTATCAGAGCTTTGGTTTTAGGCAAACGGTAGCCTGTGGAGAAAAAACTCATTAGAGATAGGGTAGAAATGCCTTAGAATGAGTGAAATCAATCTTAGAATCATTTCTTTGTGAGTGAACGTATTTTAAAGTATAAAAATGATTTTTAAATGATTTTTAAGGATTTTAAAAGATTATTTTAATGTAAACTTTTCTTGTTTTGAAATCAAATTTTCCTTAACTTCTTTTCTTCACTTATCCACCTTGTTAATTAAATTTCTTGATTAGGATTTCCATTCTGATTGAATCTTTTCTTTTGTTACCATTGTCCTACTCAGCAGAAGGGCCATCCATCTGGTATTTTGTTGTTACCTCTGCTCTTGCTCCTAGTGTTACCCAAAGGTACTCTTTAGAGCACCTTTTCTTTGCTTTATTTCTTGTTCGTGTTTTATTTGACACTGGAGCTTCCCATAGTTCTATTTCTGTGGGTCTTTGGGATAAATTTGAGCATCTTCTTTCTCCTGAGATTATTCATCTTCGTAGAGATCCCATCTTTATCAACCAGTCAGTTTAGAAAGCTTTTCAGGAATCTTTAGGTGCTCATCCAAATCTGAGAACTGCTTACCATCCGTAGACCGATGGTCAAACGGAAAGAGTGAATCAGATTCTAGAGGGTCTTCTTCGTGCTTGTGTTCTTGATTATGGAGGATCTTGGGAAAATCATCTCCATCTTGTTGAATTCACCTATAACAACTGTTATCAGGTGTAATTTTAATCTTCTATTTTCAACTTTATCTCAATCCTTTATCTGTCTCATTTTATCTTTGAATTCTTTTTATTAGAATCTCCTAAATTGAATTTCTATCCTTATTTTGAAACCTATTCTAGAATCATCGAGTGAGGGAGTGTATTTGTATTAATAATAAAATGTTTTATATGCTATGTTGTTTGGGTTGTTGACGTTGATTTGGGATTTCGATCGATTCGTCTAACCAGCGACATCGATAGGATTTCCAAAACACTCGAACAGAACAAACTAACACAATTTTGTTTTCAAATTTGGTAAATGAAATAATTTAATATGATACTTTTATAGATCTATATTATCTGCTGAAAATTTATTTTGATAGGATGTGAATAAGTTGATTTAAAAAATAATATATAATATGGTCAAATTTTATTTAAAATTATGTTTTAACAGAAAGTTTATAATGAATTAAATTTGAAATTGATTTGTAGTTTGATTTATTTAAGAATTGAACTCAAATAAACTTAATTTGAATTTTATTAAATTTGTGGTTGTCATGACCCGAATTTCAGCGTTTGAAAAATCAACATCCATACTTCACCCGTATTCGAATGCCGCAGATTCAACCGTTGAAATCTGATTCGCGTCGGAGCTTATAACATATTAAGTATAACAACACAGCGGAAGAAAAATGAATATCATTGATACATAACAGTTGATTACAACAATGATACAACAAATAAACAACATCAGAGATTTATACAATAGCAGAAAGAAAAGTAGCGGAAAAGATATCTTCATAGACTCTAAGGGAGAAAAATCCAATAGAATGCAACTCCATAGCCAAAGCTCCAAAACAGAAGCTCAAACTACCATCATGTTGTATTGAGCAAGGTCAGACACGCAATGCGATCACCATAATCCAAGACTCCAAGGAATTCCAAACAGAAAACTGAAGGCTACCGAATCTATATGTACTATTCGACTATCTGAAAATCTAAATCTAGGCTGCTCGTATGGAAAATTATGGGCACCCAGAGTTTAGAAAGTGAACAATAAACTCCAGGTCAGTCATGGGACTGGTGTGAGCAAACGGAAACAGTTTATCTTTAACAAAAGGAAATAAAAGAAATCCGCAATGCTTTTTGGAAAATGAAACTACCATAAGGCCTCCCGGCACACACACAATGCAATCACACACTTGGGGGAGATTTCTCCTTATGATAGTCATACATGCTTGATACGCGAAATCCTATTGATATTATCATTAGCACATAGTGCAGAAAACATTTGCAAGTATAATATTAATCTTAGCCAGCATACGTACCATTATAGTATGCCTACTATAGCTACCGTATTAGATGGAAGGTTCTACAACTAAAACCGCCCAAGGCGCGTATTGGTGATTGGATTTTCAACAAATGGTCAGGCTATGGAACTTCCTGGGCCACATGGGTACGCCTCTAGAGGGACGCCTCGAGAACCTAACCGGATCTCTGCCAACACAAGGCCGGGTTACCTCTGTGACTAGGTAACTACTACACGAGTAATGCCATCTCCCGGTTGTTACCGACCTTTGTCCGAGGATCCTCAATACCAACAACCACAAAGCACAAATTTGCAGTAACCACATAGGTTAAATATCTGGGCTCCACACCATGATACCACCCTTTTCTAGAAGGAAATGAACATATCCTAAAGGGCACGACCCTCATAACATTGCCGCATCTTTCCTGTTTCGACCATTCCGAGTTGTGAGGTCTGACGAGGTCACGTCCACAAAGCTACGCTTTTCACGAAAGCCATGCTTCGATCAACAAATGATCAACAACACTTCATATGCCACATTACCAAATTGAAAATGTATCACTAGTAACCATCAACTACATAACCTCTAATCTCGTACGTCTCAGGGAAGGGTGTTAAGATAAGAGAATAAATTCTCCACCACCAAATAGAAATGTATTTGATAGAAACCAATTTTACATCTCGAAGTGTAAAGTCAGACATACATCCATACAAGTCTGTTCCGGGTTTGAACAGAACCGAAGGCACTTCAAAAGAAGGCCTTGCAATCCGGATAATCCCTAATCACATCCGGACTCCCCATCACAAAGGGTGATCAAATCTCTATACCAAGGTCATTCGGTGCAGAGACATTCGATTAGTAATCCTTTGGCTTTCGAAAATACCCGCTCTTCACCACCGGTCTTCAAATGCTATCCATTTCGTCGTACCATTATTCAGAATGGGTTTTATGACACAAAGTCCTCTCCCGGCTAAACCGAATAATGAGTGCTTAATTTAAAAAGCATAGGGATATAATGGGATCTTAATTAAATCACAACTTAAAGCCAAAAACCTTTCTTTTGAATGGTTTACACAAATTTCCACTTTAGTTCTCTTAAAACAAAAGATTCACCCTTTAAAATCCACCTTAATTTAAAACCAGGGTTCACCCGTCTTTCACACAGATTCATTCATAGTTTTCAAAACTATTTCCATTTCAAATCGTTTATACAAAAGATAGACCTTTAAGATCCCCTTAAATTCGAAAACAAAGTTCACCAATCCTTAACAAAGATTCATTTATGGATTTCAAAACAATTCCACTTAAATTTGAAATCCTTTCAACAAAACTGGAAATTCTTTCTTTATATTAAAGCCATTATCATTTGAAAACAAAGAGTTTTCGTTTTCAGGAAAATCCGATCAAATATGCTTAAGTTGTAGCCCTTAAAGTATAAACTTGGGTTAAATTCAAATTCCCAAAATAATACATTTAAAATGGTTTAAAACCTATATAAATACATTATATAACTTGTTAAACCATAATTTCTAAACATATATTTATAGAAATCAACTTTATATTTTGAATTCAAATTCAAATCAAACTATTTTAATTTCAATAATCAACAAGTTATATTATATTAAAAGTAATTTCCAAAAATTTCTTTTCAAAAAATTTCGTATTTAACCCAATTACATTTTCAAACCATTTTGGTTCAAAATTCAATTTTAAAACCATTTCATCGTTTTGGATAAAATAATATTAAATTCAAATATCTGTGACTTAACAGAATCCTCGTGAAATCCATATTTGTGTGTATATAGTGTAGTCTAGGGGTTTTACACAATAGTGCAATATTATCAATCATCACAAATTCAAGCATATTCATATCGTTAAGCGGTATAATCTATAACGCTTATCTTCCATTCACAGATTCACAGATAAATATGTAAATTCATCATAGATAAATAAATTACATTCATCACAGCTCAATTTACAGCACAGAATATCACAAATCAGAGATAACACCAATTCAATCATCTATAAGCAACCCAAGTCATTCAATAATCATTTATAAGCAGGATTAATTAATTTTTCAATCCCTAATTAATTCAAATTTAATTTCCAATTAAATTAATTACATATGAATTAAGTACTCAATCATGCTTAATTAATTTCAAATCATTTGATATTAATTAATGGAATTAATTAACCTTAATTATTAATCTTAATTAATTATCTTTAATAAATTAATTATCCCTAATTAATTAATTATATTTAATTAATCGCATAAATTAATTAACCTTAATTAATCACATTAAATAATTAACCCTTTAATTAATTTACCTTTAATTATCTAGTAATTAACCTTTAATTACTTAATTAATCCTTTAATTAATTCCATAAATCAATCATATTAATTAGTCACCTTAATTAGTGGCATTAAGTAATTAACCCTTAATCACTTACATCAATCCTTTGATTTAGTATCTTAATTAATTAGTCCATCCTTAACCATTCACGCTAATTAAATATTAACCTCTTAATTACCCACATAAATTAATTTATTAATTACGTTTATTAGTGAACCTTAATTACCTTAGTTAATTATCCTATAATCACTTGAGTTAATTAATTCACCCTTAATTACTTAAGTCTTTAGTCAAATTAAGATAACCCTTATCTTAATAAACTACTCAATTATTATTTGAATCTTATTTAATAAACTTTTGAATTAACTTAAAACTTTTAAGTTAATTAATAAATTAAAAACATTATTTAAGATAAGCCATTTATCTTAATCACATTCTTAATCAATCATAAGTAGATCCCATTTTAAAATACTTATGAATTGATTTATTATTAACTTAATACACAATTATTCCAAAACTAAATAAATTAACTTTTAAAGATATTTAATCTCTAAAATTTTAAATCTATAAGCTTGTTTGAGAATATCCTTGATAAACACCTTACTGAAACTTGGCCAATATAATTTTTTTTTCTCTTTGAAAATTTGTTTGATAAACTTTCTTGAAAATTTAATTAATATTTTTCCTTCATATATATATATTAAAGCTTTGAAAACTTTGTTTTAACAAATTTCTTTCTTTTAAACTTTTTATTTCTTTTTGCTTTAAAACCTGGCATACCATTTCTTTCTTGAAAAAAACTGTTCATGATTTTCTTTTCAAAATTAAAAAAAAAAAACAGGTTATAAATTTCTTTTTAAATTTAAAAACTAGGTTGAAGCAAGATAACCTGAGCCCATACGAAATTTTTCCCGAACCCACCTTTGAGTTTTTCTTCACATTCTCTCGTCTTCAAGTCCAGCATGCAAAATATTCAAATCGAACTCGGGAATTCCTCTTTCTTCCCAAACTAATCAACCATCCGATACACACACCTACACGTGCACATGCATCAACCTTTGCCGGCGATCTTACCATCACCACCATCACCTTCATATCGACTTGGACCATGCTGGGCAACCCAAACACCCAAATTTACGAATATGCCTAAGAATCAATATCAAGCTTCTCGATCTCAACATGGAAACATAACCTGATCAACAAATCTCCCTTATCCCGACGCCACCATCCACCGGTGAGCTCGCTGTTCCACCCAGACCTTCGCCACAACCCTACACGTCGACTCCCCCCAGTCCATTCCACCCCGATCCACTATTGACCACGAAATCAATTCGAGAATGACGTCGGCAAAACCATGCCCTTCAACCCTATTACGACGTCGACCAACCCCCTTGGTGAACCAAAAAATCTCTGGCCATTTTTCCCACGTCGCACCCATTCAAGATTCCTTCTGCGTTAATCCCGACGACCATAACTTTTCCGATCGCCAGCAATCGCCGAGAATACAAAAACTGATCATCTCGAGATATCATGACACTTCCAAACTTAAAAATCGTGATTCCTATATTAAAATTCATCATTTTTCAATTTAAATCTATTTATAAGATCAAAACACAGTTTCCAAACATTTGAATTTTTTCAATTATTATTGTAATTTTCTAATTTGAAATAAATATTCCATATATTCATTTGATAATATTTTTAAAAATAAGTCTACATTGTTATAGTCACTTTTCATTAAGAAATCTAAACCTAAAATTGTTTATATATAGAGCAGTTGAATTTATTTTAATGGAGCAGGGTCTGTTGTACTAACAGAGTGATATATACATACATATATCAGACACGCACATGCATTTACATACATTCATAACAAAAAATTTCAAGTTTCAATTACCACAGGCATCAATAAAAAAAGGGATTTGGATTCAAAAGTGAAGTTTACTCATAGTGTTTTTTTATGAAGCAGATAACAGATTTTTTCTTTTTTAACTGGAACCAGATTTATTTAAAGCCTGAACCTGATGTTGATTTGCTACTTGATTTGTACTGCAACTTGAGTTTGAACCTGGTCTTGATGCTGCTCAGGAATCAGGTTGAAGCTTTGATGGTATTTGGTTCTTGAGTTTTGATTACACCAGGTTTTGATTTTTTTTCCTTGTAGGTTAGTGTTTTTATTTCCTGGTTTTTTTAATTTTGATCTTTGTTTTTGAAACTAGCTTGAACTGAAGTCTATTTGTTTCAGGTAGAATTTTGGATCTGCGTTTTGTTTTAGCTTAGAAGATAAAGGAATTTTGAGAAGAAGAGTGTAAACTTTGAACTGAAGATTAATAGTCAGGCTTTCTTTCTTTAATATGTTATTTGTAATAATGTTTTTAAAAGAAAATCAATTTGCCACTTGTAAATTTTACTAGCACTTGTTAATTTATATAGTTACTTATCTTACATTTGTTAAAGCATATTTTATTTATCTTCCGAATGTCAATTATAAAACCTTTTATGTTTTAAACCCTCAATTTAAATATTTTAAAAATTATATTTTAGACCCTTATGTTAATAAATTTACGAATAATGTTTATACCTTAAAAATATTTATCTCACATATATTTACAAACCAATTTTAGTTCATATGTAATTTACAAATGCCCAAACTAAATGTTTTTGTATACAAAATAAAATTTTACAAGAAAGAAGATTAACCTTTTTATTAATCTTATTTAAATTTTAAATTTAAGTTAAAATATCTTCATATATTTATATAATATATATGAACACGCACATATATATATTATATATATATATATTAGTTTTCAAAATATAGATTTTAACTTTCAAATGGCTTTTGTAAATTTACTATATTAAATTAAAATTAAAATTTTCATATTAATATATATATATATGTATGTATGTATTATAACTAGAATTTTTTTTTAAAATATAGAGTATTAAATTCAATTTATTCATAATATATTTATTTTAGAATTTCAATTGCCAAATTTTAGTTTATAATGAATTTATATGCATATATATAAATAAACAACATATATTATTTATTTTAGAAAATTTCAAATTCAAATTCAAATTTCAAATTATAATCTATTAATAAAATATTAAGATTTCCAAATCAAATCATTTATTTAAAATCTTACATATATATATTCCCACATTTTCAAATTAATTCACAATTAATCCCAAAAATTAATATAAATTATTGAATTAAACTTGGCTTAAAACCGAGAATGTTACAGATTTCCCCCTTTAAAAAAATTTCGTCCCCAAAATTTTCTAGACACGGAGACAGTGGATAAAAAGATGGAGAATGTTTTTCCAGATCAAACTGAAATTTCTATTCCACATTTGGCTTACCAAATCAGAATACGAGATCAACTCGTTCAAATCTCACAAGATACTCGGGTCATCCGATCTACGAAATATGCAGGGGCATTATTTAGTCCAAAGGGCAACTAACCATTCGTAGAATATATATCGGGACCCCAAAGAATAGTCAACGAATACAATTTAATTCAACTTCATATTTCATTTACCAATTCATTTCAATTTAAATTTCAAATTCCTTAAAGTTAAAAATGATAAGAACTGATGATGAGAATGTGAAATAGGAATGAGAAACCTTTCTACAATGATTCGTAGGGCCCCCACCACACCAAAGCTTCTTTCTGGAGCTGCCACGAAGCAATCAAAGAATCGGAATCATATGATGATTAAAAGTGATTTATAGAGAAAGTTGTTTCCGTTGTTGCAGGGTATTAACCATTTGTGGTGGTACTCCCCTGTCCTCTACCTCGTCCTCTTCTTGCACTCATACGCACTATCAGTGAATAGTAAGAGAATTTATTCAGGCGTACAGATAGATATCTTAGTGATACACACATTCTAGGGCATTTGTAACCTTATCTCTAATGAGTCAATGTGTTATACTCCTGAGCTAAAGTTCTTACTCAACCTTCAACTCTGATACCAAGATGTCACGATCTGAATTTCAGCGTTTGAAAAATCGACATCCATATTTCACCCGTATTTGAATGCCGCAGATTCAACCGTTGAAATCCAATTCACGCCGGAGCTTATAACACATTAAGTATAATAACACAGCGGAAGAAAAATTAATACCATTGATACATAACAGTTTATTACAATAATGATGCAATAAATGAATAACATTAGAGATTACATTAGAGATCTATACAATAGTGGAAAGAACAGCAGGGGAAAATATATCTTTATAGACTCAAAGAGAGAAAAATCCAGTAGAATGCAACTCCATAGCCAAAGCTCCAAACCAGAAGCTCGAACCACCATCATGTTGTACTGAGCAAGGTCATACATGCAATGGATCACCATAATCCAAGACTCCAAGGAATTCCAAACAGAAAACTGAAGGCTACCGAATCTATATCTACTATCCGACTATCTGAAAATCTAACTCTAGGCTACCCGTGTGGAAAATTATGGGCACCCAGAGTTTAGAAAGGGAACAATAAACTCCAGGTCAGTCATGTGACTGCTGTGAGAAAACGAAAACAGTTTATCTTTAACAAAAGAAAACAAAAGGAAATAAAAGAAATCCGCAATGCTTTTTGGAAAATGAAACTACCATAAGGCCTCCTGGTACACACACAATGCATTCGCACACTTGAATGAGATTTCTCCTTATGATAGTCAAACATGCATGATACGCGAAATCCTTTTGATATTATCATTAATTCATAATGCATAAAACATTTGCAAGTATAATATCAATCTTAGGCAGCATACGTACCATTATAGTATGCCTATTATAGCTACCATAGTAGATGGCAGGTTTTACAACTAAAACCGTACAAGGCGCGTATTGATGATTGGATTTCCAACAAATGGTTAGGCTAAGGAACTTCCTGGGCCACATTGGTACGCCTCTGGAGGGATGCCCCGAGAACATAACTGGATCTTTCCAACACAAGGCTAGGTTACCTCTGTAACTAGGTAACTACTACACGAGTAATGCCATCTCCCGGCCATTACCGACTTTTATACGAGGATCCTCAACACCAACAACCACAAAGCAAAAATTTGCAGTAACCACATAGGTTAAATATCTGGGCTACATACCATGATACCACCCTTTTCCAGAAGAAAATGGACATACCCTAAAGGGCGCGACCTTCATAATCTTGCCGCATCTTTCCTGTTTCGACCATTCCGGGTTGTGAGGTCCGACGAGGTCATATCCACAAAGCTACACTTTTCACAAAAGCCATGCTTCGATCAACAAATGATCAACAAATTGCAAATTGAAATGATACATATCCATATCCATATCACTTGACCTAGGTTAGCAAATATTATACAGGCCCTTGGTTAAATTCAAATATTTTTTGAAAATTACTAAGTATTTTGAAATTTAAAATTTTAACTTAAATTGGATTTAAATGATTTAAATAAATGTTATAGTGATTTTTAATAAGTTAAAATGTATAAGTAAATAAATGGTTTAAAATGTAACCTAAAATATGACTTAACTTGACAATTGAAAATTTAGTTTTCAAAGAGAAATTTTAAGCTTAACTTAGTGATAAGAATATTTTATCTGTAAAATAGGTATTTTAAAATAAAATATTAAGTTATTTGTTAAGATAAAAAGTTAAGGAAAATAATGTACTTTTGACTTAGTAAATGAATTATAGTTTAATTTGGATATTTTATTTATAAAAGTTTAATTTATTTAATCATAAGTTAAATGATATCCAAATAAATATTTTTGAAACGTTAGATATGTTTTATAAGTTAAAAATAGTGAAAATTGAAATTTATAATGTTTCTGAAATGTTATAATAAATATTAGTTTTGTATTGGCAGCATTTCCAAATTCATGTGGTTTAAGGTAGCGCTTCTAAGTGCTGCTATTTGTAAAAATGTATTGTTTTTCTGAAATACTGTTTTTCTTACAGTAATGTTTTCTAAGTGCTGCTGTTTTTGAAAATGTACTGTTTTTCTGAAATACAATTATGCCTATAGGAACGTTTTCTAAGTGCTCTGTTTCTGAAAATGTACTATTTTTTTCTGAAATACTATTTTTCTTACAGTAATGTTTTCTAAGTGCTGCTATTTCTGAAAATGTACTGTTTTTCTGAAATACTATTATACTTATAGTAATGTTTTCTATGTGCTGCCGTTTCTGAAAAGGCAACATTCCTATGTATTATCACATTTTAAATATGCTATGTAAAGATTTAGTTGTAAAAAGTCTATGTTACTTCAGGTTATGTATTGAAAGCGCTACTATTTCAAATTGTAATATTTTCGAAAAATGTTATACTACTTTAAGGTAATGTTTTAAAAATGCTGTAATTATAAAGGATAACATTTTTGAAATGCTATTGCATACATGGATCAAAATTTTCAAGTAATATGATTTCTAAAAGATAACATTTTTAAAGTGCTATAGTAAGTGTATGGTTTTGAAAAGTGTTATGATTTCTAAATTATTATACATTTTGAAATGCTATAACTAATATATGGATTTGGAAATGTTACCATTTGAAATGTATATTATTTTGGAAGAGTAATAGCACTTGATTTTAATGGTTTTGGTTTGGAAGTATAAACTATTTTGAAATAAAGAACCATGGGTAATAATAAATTTTGGTTGCTAAAGAGATCAGGATCGAAAGTTGTCATACTCTCTGCCAACCCCGAAAACCACTTTGACAACCGTGTATGTGGTGGAGATTCCAAAATGAAGTAGGATGGTAGCGACGTTCTATTGAGGTATGTACGTGGACCCGACTCCCGTGAGTTGGCATAAGGTGGCTAAAATAGGAGAAATTGACGGGCTAATGAGGTCGCTCTTCTTATCGGACGCACATCTTCGCATGTCATTCTATTACTTTGTGATTAACAGGTGCGCACCTTTGATTTTGGGAGTGTGCCTCGAGGTGGGCGGTAGTAGCTGCTACGCGTTACCACCGGTCCGGAAGTGCAATTAGTATATCTACCCTGGCATTGTCTCATTGTGCTGTGTCACGTACTCTAGCGCGCCTTGTATGATTTTGGTTTTATGCCGTACCTTTGTAGTATTCTCTAGTGGCTTCCTGATCAGGAGGGACTACAATACTGTATAGACTACTGGTACTATAAAATGTGTTAAGGGGGATATTGGGTAACTCCTTAACGCTATTTTTAAATATATTATACTTTACTTTAGACATTATTATAATAGCTATATTACTATATAGTAAATAGTTTAACGGATCCTTAAAGGATGGGCGGTCCCAAGCATCCTTTAAGTTACTTATGCATTTTGTTACAGTTCACTTGAGTTGGTTTACATTGAATAAGTATGTATGTCCTGACTCGAGTGTTTGTGTTTTGCTTTACGCTCGGGTCAGCCTGAGTGTTTCAGCTTTGGATCTCATCTTTTGGAGCCAGAGGATTTTCTAGAGATTATCCATCTATCCAATTGTTATTTATTTCCATTCAGTATAACTATTCAGCTTATGTATTAGTGGACATTTATGTATTGGTATTTTTGTTGTATTTACTTTTAGACTATGATATTTGTACTTGTTTTGAGACTCTGTGTTGTAGTAGCTTCATGAACTACTATGGTTATTTTATTTCCGTTGCGAGTTATTCTGATATTTCTGTGTCTGTGATTCTGTGATTGATTTTGTTTGCTCCAAATTATATTACAATCTACCGTTTTGAATTATTGAAGTCAGACATGTGTGGTTTTACTGTCGATTTGAATGGTCCAAAGTAGTGGGTCGTTACATTAGTAATGCTTATTTTTGTTTATACATAAATGTTGCAAAGATATTCAAAAGTTTTGATTATAGTTGCATATCTGTATGTAATAAATATGAATAACTGACATTATTCAAAAAATTACACATAAAACTAAGTTAATATGTTTAACTCATTTATTGCTGAAAAGTAAGATAATAAACTAAATTGTTGCCTCCATATGTGATTTTGTCAGTAATGCTTATTTTCGTTTATACATCAATCTTGCAGACATATTCAAAGGTGTTAAACACAGTTGCATATTTATATGCAATAACTGTGAATAATTGACATAAAGCTATTCAAAAAATTGCACAAAAACTGAGTTTAATCTATTTAACTCAATTATTGTTGATAACTAAGCAATTATACTGAATTATTGCAGCCATATGTGTATTGTCAGTAATGTTTACTTATATTTGTTTATCCATAAATGTTGTAGAGATATTCAAGCATGTTAAACATAGTTGCATATTTATCTGCAATTACTATGAATAATTGACATTAGACTATTCAAAAAGCTGCAAATGAAACCGAGTTTAGACTGTTTAATTCAATTATTGCTGAAAAATAAGATATTGAACTAAATTGTTGCAGCCATATAAGATATTCTCATTAATGCTTGCTTTTTTTTATTTATACATAAATGTTGTAGAGATATTCAAACATGTTCAATATAGTTGCATATTTTTCTGCAATTACTGTGAATAATTGACATTAGACTGTTCAAAAAACTGCACATAAAACTGAGTTTAGTCTGTTTAACTCAATTATTGCTGAAAAATAAGCAATTAAAGTGAATTTGCTGCCATATGTGATATTGTCATTAATGTTTTCTCATTTTCCTTTATACATAAATTATTCAGAGATATTCAAACATTTTCAACACAGTTGCATATTTGTCCGCAATAATTATGAATAATTGACATTAGACTATTCAAAAAACTCCACATGAAATTGAGTTTAGTCTGCTAACTCAATTATTGCTGAAAAGTAAGCAATTAAAGTGAATTGTTGTAGCCATATGTGATACTGTCATTAATGCTTACTTATTTTATTTATACATAAATGTTGCAGAGATATTCAAACATGTTCAACATAGTTGCATGTTTGTCTGCAATAATTGTGAATAATTGACATTAGAATATTCAAAAAACTCCACATAAAACTGAATTTGGTCTATTTAACTTAATTATTGCTGAAAATTAAGCAATTAAAGTAAATTGTTGCAGCCATATGTGATATTGCCATTAATGCTTGCTTATTTTCGGTTATACATAAATGTTGCAGAGATATTCAAACATGTTCAACATAATTGCATATTTGTTTGCAATAGTTGTGAATAATTGATATTAGTATGATATTTACTAATATATTTGTAATTAGTATGAAAAATTGCAGACAAATAGTGTAGTTAATCGATTGTATTGCTTAAAAATGTGCAAATAACACATTAATTACATTTGCTTTGAAATTTGAAAAGACCAAACAATTTTTGAACAATTTTTAACAAAAATTGCAGTAATTAGAGCAAGTTTTGCAGTTTATCATTTGTATTCTCAGTTTTGTGTATAGTACCATTAAAAGTTCGATTATAAGCACGACTAAGTCGAAATGTCTCTAAATCACTCGCAAAAAGCCCTAAGATACATCAATTGAAAAAGGTGGAATATAAATCGACTACTCTAGAAAATGAGATATATCACCTTTGATCTTCCCATTTTGCCTTGTTTGATCTTGAATATGTCAGATTTGTAGTTGATTTAGGTTGTTTTGTTATTCGATTTTGTAGATTTGTTGGACTTTGTAGAAGAAAATGTGATTTTGATGTGGAATAAATGTAGAATGGTAAAAGAAGCGTGGGTTTAGGGTTTTAGCATGATAAATAAGGGTATTTAAAAATAAGGATGAAATTTATATGTTTTTCACCCGAAAGATTTTTGGTGAATTATGAAAGTTATTATGGATGTAAGGCAAATGTTCCCTTTATATTATTTAAACAATGTTTATATTAGGTAAAACTCAACATATAATTATAGTCTTATTCTTATCCTTGGGTTTTTTCATTACAATTTCTTATCTTTAGAAATTTCAAAACATTTTACAAATTTTGATTATTCTAATTTGAAATGTTAGTCATTACTTATTTTAATGTAGAATTAATATGTATATACTCAGTGTATATATATATCTCATAGATCATTATTAAGTGTTTCGCCTCTTTTTTCGAAATACATCAAATTTCCTTTAATATTTTAATATATAGTTAGAAATGATGTCTCAAATATTTATATTATTCAACATAAGCTTATCTCTAAGCTTATAAAATTTGCTTCCAATTGTTTCAAGTAAAAGAACTATGCTTCTATTTAGCTTCTGATGATATAGCTATTTAAAGATTTGCACAAGTGTGTTACTTAGATTGTAATAGTTCCTTCATAGCTTAGCAGAAGCTTTATATCAAATTCAAATTTCTAGAAAAATCTTAAAACAATATCTAAATGTTATAAACATACATAATGCCACCTCTCCATTTATTCTGAACCTCTCTATTTATTCTGAATAAATAGCCATAACCATTGGCTGCGATGTTGATACAAATCGACATCGCCTCGCCATTGTTCTCGGCGAACTCTATGATTGAGTATTTAAGCCCCTTATTAAATTATTACTCATATAATTTACCTTGATTGATATTTCTATTCTTTTACAATATAGAAATACATTTATATTCTCAAGACTTTGATATATAATTATATACATATCCAACGACCCTGACTCGACCTTCGAAAATCGGCACCGAAATATGGATGCAATCCAAAATTTTTAGTTTAAACAACCAAAATATACATATTAACCATAGCAACCAAAGCAAACATTTCATCCAAACAAACAATTCTGACCCATCTGGAGTTTGTGTCCCATGCAAATATATCAAAGCTTCTTCCTGGATCTGCCAGGAATCATCAAAGAATTGAAAAGACGAATCAAAGGAGATTGATAGCGAAAGTTGTTTCCACCGTTGTTGGGTATCGACCATTTGTAGTCATACTCCCCTATCCCTTATCTCGTCTTCTTCTTGCACTCATACTCACTATTAGTGGATAGTAAGAGAATTTACTGAGGCATTCGAATGGATATCTTAGGGATATACTCATTCTAGGGTATACTTCACCCCATCTCTAATGAGTTACTTAATGTGTTATACTCCTGAGCTAAAGTTTCAACCTTCAGCTCTGATACCAATTCTAACGACCCTGACTCGACCTTCAAAAATCGGCACCGAATACGACACTCGTATTCAAAATGTCACAGATCCAAACGTCGAATCTGGTTCGCCGAAACTTATAACACATCAAGTATAACAACAAAGCGGAAGAAAAAGAAATGAATATCATATACAACTCCAAAGAATACAATATCCAATGATATACAACAATGATCAATAATGCTCAACAGTATCAGAGTGACATATACAATAGCGAAAACAAATAGCCAAGAGATAACTCCAATATCAAACTGCAACTCCAACTCCAAAGCACCAATCCAGAAATAGCTCGAACCACCATCACGTTTCACCTAGATGAGTAAGGTCAGTCGTCCTAATCAAATACTTCAATATCCAAAGCCTCTAAAGAATACCAAAGGGAAAGCTGAAAGCTACTGAATCGATATCTACTATCTGAAAAACCCAACTCTAGACTGCCCGTGTGGAAAATGGTGGGCACCCAGAGTTTAGGAAGGGAACAATAAACTCCGGGTCAGTCATGTGACCGGTATGAGCAAACAAAAACAATTTTATCTTTAAAAACAACAAAATAATTTAAATTGAAAACCGTAATGCTTTTTAAAAAATGAAACTACCATAAGGCCTCCCGCCACACACACAATGCAAGCGCAAACTTGGAGGAGATTTCTCCTTATGATAGTAAAAAATGCTTGATACTCAAAAACCATTTGATATTATTATTAGTGCATAGCGCAGAAAACCTTTCGAAAATATAATATTAATCTTAGCCAGCATACGTACCATTATAGTATGCCTACTATAGCTACCATATTAAATGGAAGGTTCTACAACTAAAACCGTAAAGGGCTCGTATTGAATGATCGGATTTCCAACAAATGGTCGGGCAAAGGAACTTCCCATATAAAATGGAACGCCTCTGGAGGGATGTCCCCGAGAACCTAACCGGATCTCTGCTACACAAGGCCGGGTTACCTGTGTGACTAGGTAACAACTAACACGAGCATGCCATCCCCCGGTCGTTTGCGACCTTTATCCGAAGCGCTTCTCAATCGACAACCAAAAAGCAATAAGTTCGCAGCAACCACAAAGTAGGTATCTGGGCTCCATACCATGATACCACTCATAATCCAGAAGGAAATGGACATGCCCTCAGGGGGCGCTACCCCCAAATAACCTTGCTTCCACGATTCCTGTTTCGACCATAACCGGGTTGTGAGGTTCGACGAAGTCTCGTCCACAAAGCTACGCTTTTTCACAAAGCCATGCTTCGATCAACAAATGATCAGCAGCACTTCGTATGCCACATTACCAAATTGGGAATGTATCACTGCTAACCATGAACTACATAACCTCTGAGCTCGTACGTCTCAGAGAAGGGTGTTAAACTAAGAGAATAAGTTCTCTGCCACCAACATATATGTATTTCAAAGAAACCAGCTTTACATCTCAAAGTGTAATGTCAGACACACATCCATACAAATATGTTCCGGGTTCGAACAGAACCGAAGGCACTTCCGAAGAAGCCCTAACAAATCCGGGCATTCACAATTCCGATCGGACTTCCCATCACTTAGGGAATCTCTATACCGGTGCGATTCAATGCAGAGACAATCGATAGGTCATCCTATCGCTCTCGCAAATACCGGTCTTCACCACCGGTCTTCAAATGCTATCCATATCGTCGTATCACTATTCAGAATGGGTTATATGACACAAAAGTCCTCTCGGCTAAACCGAATAACGAGCGCAATATTAAAAATCATATGGATACTGGGGACTCAGTTAAATCACAGCTTAAAGCCCAAAACCTTTCATTCGAATGTTTAAAACAAATTACCATTTCCAATCTTTTGAACAAAAAGATTCATTTCAACAACCTTCAATGGTTTAATCAATTTCCACACTTTATTCTTTTAAACAAAAGATTTAATTCACAAAGTTCACCCCGTTCACAAAGATCCACTCATGGATTTCAAAACAATTTCTATTTCAATTGGATTAACTCGTTAAATCTTTTAATCAAGATTTAACTTATAGTTTTCAAAATTTGTTTCCAAAGATTCATTCATAGCCTTTCAAAACAATTCCAATTCAACTTGGATTAACTCGTCCGGTCTTTGAATCAATGACTCATTTCATAGCTTTCAAAACATTTCAATTCCATTTCAAACTTGAAACCTTTCAACATAATTTGGAAATCCTTTCTTTAAATGAAAGCTATTATTATTTGAAAACAAGTGGTTTTCGTTTCGGGGAAATCCGATTACATTTGCTCAAGTTAAAACCCTTCAAGTATAAAACTTGGGTTGAATTCAAATTCTCAAAACAATATGTTTTAAAATGGTTAAAATTCCATATAAACACATTATAACTTTGTATAACATTTTTAAACCATAATCTCCAAACACAAATTTCAATTTCAAACCTTGAATTCAAATTTAATTCAAACTATTTAGATTTCAAAACTTTACCAAGTTATTCAAAATAACATTTATCCTCAAAAACCCCTTTCCAAAAGCTTTTCATATTTAACCCAATCCCATTTCCAAACCATTTGAATTGAAAATTCAACTTTTAAAACCATTTCAAAAAATCTGTGACTTAACCGATTTCCTCGTGAAATCCATATTTGTTTGTGTATAGTGTAGTCCAGGGGTTTTACACACAATAGTGCAACATCATCATCACAGATTCAATCAATATCGATAAGCGATATAACCCATAACGCTTATCTTTATTCACAGTTTCATAGATAAAATAAATTTATCAATCACAAAGATTCATCATTACAATTCGATGTGGGCTTCGGATAACCAACTGGAATCCGATTCCCTATCGCATCGAAGTTTAACTGTCTTTTACGGGCAAAAAGGGATCTTCATATTCATACAACAATATATTCATCACAGATATAACAGCTCAGCACAAAGCAATTCATATTAAAAAGTATCTCAATCACATAACAGAGTTATCAATTCAATACACAACATTCAATAGAATATAATCATCCATAAATAAGCTCAATTAATTATCTGATTTATTTAAATCAGATAAGTCATCAATCATGGTTAATTAACATTAATTTATTTCAAATCATTTGATTGATTGTCCTTTAATCATTTATTAATTAAATTAATCAACCTTTAATTATTAAATAATTAACGTTTAATTATTAAATACTCAACCTTTAATTATTCAATTATCCTTTGATTAATTTCCCTTAATTAATTCCTTAATAAATTAATTAACCCTTAATTAATTACCACTTAATTAATTATTCTTAATTAATTACAATAAGTGATTATCCGTAATTACTTAATCAACTTTAATTAATAAAAATATCCAAAATGAATTACAATAAGTAATTAATTCCTTAATTACTTTCATTAAGTAATTAACAATTTATAATTGATTACCTTAATTAATTAATCTAATTAATTATTAAAATTAATCACATTAATTAATACTTAATAATCCCTAGTTAATTATCTTCATTAACTAATAACATTTCTTAATTACTTTTATTTAATCTCTAATTATAAATTAATCTAAATCATTAATTTATAAATTAAATAAATTATTCCTTAATTGTCTTATTAATTAAATCACTTAATTACATTACTTATTTCTAAGGTAATCCATCTCTTTATTAATGACTTCACTAATATTAAAGTGTATTTAAAACATTACACTTCTAAATTTAAATTCAAATTCCATTTTGAATTTAAGATGCAAAATGATCAACCAATTAAACATTACCAAATTTAAATTCCATTTATAAAACTTTTAAACGATGTAAAGAACATTCATTACTTATATATGAAATTTATATAAGAAAAGTTTTAAACTAGATTACTAAATTTGTATGTAAAAATTAAGCTTTTAAAATATATTAATTATTTAACTTGCAAATTCAAGTCAAAACAATTTATTTAACTTTCATTCAAAATTAAGAAAACCTTATATGCAAGAATTTTACATAAAACAAATTTAAACATTTAGTTGGAAACAAATTACTTTTTTTTTAAAAGCTATTTAATTTAAACTTGTTTCAAAAAAAACATTTAGTTTTAAAAACTGATTTAAATTTCCAGATTGGATTCAAAGTAAACTTGAATCCATTAGATTAAACATTTATTTTAAACCGTTGATTTAAATCTTTGATTTATATTCTTGATTAAAAAAAATCCAAATTTCATTCTTTAAACCTTAAGATTCAAAAGATTCATTTGAATCTATAGTTTAAACTTTGAATTTAAACCACTGTTTAAATTCTGGTTTCAAATTTTAAATTAAATTTAAAATCTGAAAACTGTCTGGTTTTTAAACCTGAAAACCCACATTTAAATATTTTAAAAACTTTTATTTCATTTCAGATTAGAATTCAAAAATAAATTTGAACCCACACTTCAAACTGATTTAAACTTTGTTTAAATCTAGTATACAAATTTTAATTCCATTTAAATTTGTTTTAAATCTCAAATTGCCGTGAGGTTTTTATAAACCTGAAACAAATAACTGAGCCGAGGCAAACAAGATTTGCTTCGAGTCAACTCCTCTTCTGCTTCGAGTCAGGTACTCGAAAAACTCGAGTCTACCCTGAGTTCAAATCTTCTGCACAAAACAAGTTCACCAGAATTCAGATTGCACGGTGCATGTGCACCATGTCTCTGGCCATCTCCGGCCATCCACCAGCACTTCAATCCATCAACGACCATCACCTCAATCGATCACAATTATCCAAAATCACCCAGAAGCTCAAAATCGAAATCCAGCAAGTTACCCAAACCTGGCAACACAGACTTCAACCAAACCCCTAACCGGTCATCGCCTCGATCTCACATCTTCGGCCACCAGAGTGACAGCAACCCTGGCCACAACTTCGACAACTACCACACTTTCATCACCCAAAACATTGTTAAACTCTATCAACTCAAGTTGTCGTGGCGATCTAATTTCTAAGCTTTGTTAAAACTAGGGTTCTAAGAGGAATCCCACTGCTGCAACTTCCATGATGAAATGCACTACAAACCAATATTTTTCCTAGCATCTCTGATCACCCCTCCATCATTACCCAAAATCCCAACCTCTCCTAATACTTGGATCACCAGAAATTGACTATAACCCATTTTCTGTTCAAACAAGAACTGCAGCCTTAATTTCAAACTAAAAACTATGATTTTAGTTTTAGAAATCATGTTTTTGTTTAAGTTTTCAATTTATAATACTGAATTTATAAATTATTATGTTTGAGTTTTTACCTTTATTTAACATGCTCTGATGTTTTAAATTTACAGAGACAACATAAAATTGTTTTTACTTAAATAAGTTTTTAAACTAAAAACTATGGTATAACTAACATATTTGTTTCAGGACTTAAGTCTTAACAAAACTGGGATCAAGAGCAAGTAGATTTTGGTTATAAATTTAGCCTGGAATTTGAATCAGAGAAACAGATTACAAATACATCATGCATACCCGTGTATTCATATGTATATACACAAAGCTATCATTAAAATACATTTACAAACATACTTTTCAGAGATGAACAAGCAACATAAATATATACTTAAGCTATTCAAATTTTATGTTACTCACCTTGGTAGGAAGAAACAGAGAGGGACAGAGGAGCTGGAATTTGAAAACCGGGGAATGCTTTTGGCAACTGAAACTTTGATCTTGTTTTAAATTTGCTGAATGCTTCAGATTTTTGAACTTGAACCTGGTCTTGTTTTTAAGCTGATCACCTCAAGTTGTAGTTGTCTTAATTTGCTTTCTTGATTTTAATTCCACGTTGAAGACTTTGATCTGGTTTTCATTTCCAGGTACTGTTGCTTTGTTTGATTGCTTTCAAGTTTTGATTTTTGTTTTACTTTTGATCAGATTGTTATTTGTTTGAATTTAAGGTGCTTTGAGTATGGATTTCTCAGATTTGAGAAAGAAATGAAAATGGCCTGATTTGTGTTTATTGTAAATTACTATCTTTTTTTTTTAAAAAAAATATGCCACCTGTATGATTACAACTAACAGTTGTAATTTGTATTGCTTAAATTTTTACAAATGTCATTTGGGACAAAATTTATGTTTATATCCTTGTCTTGATTTAATTTATAATTTTTTTTATTTTTAAACTCTTTTCATTTTAAGATTTTTGTATCAATTTATCTCTTATGTTTTATAACTTAACATATGTATTACATTTTTAAATTTATAAATATACAACTATTTGTTAGGCCCTTTTAAACTTATACTTTCAAAATATGTATCCATACTCTAGCTTTATATTTATTTACATATGTTTTATATTTACAACTTTATAAGAAGACGAGTTTTGAAATCAGATTATACTAAATAAATAAACATATTTGGAATATATATGTCTTTAAAATAAAATTCTAACTTCTAAACAACTCTTTTTTTAAGATTATTTATATTAACATATAAATTTAACTTTCAAAATATATTACATATGTCTCTTAAAATTTAGAAAACAAATTTCTATAAAATTATGTAGTTTTCAAATCCAATTTTTTAGTTAAATCATTATATCTTATTGAATATTCATATTATCTTATAAAAATCCATTTATATAAATAGATAAACATACATCTAATTGAATTTTGAAATTCAAACACAATTTAAATATTTTTATCTACAATTTACTTTCAAAAATTAATTCAATATCATCAAATTAGACTGAGCTAAAATCCGGGGATGTTACAGATTCCCCCCTTAAGAAAATTTCGTCCTCGAAATTTGTAAGGGAGACGACAAAAGAATATAGAGAGATAAAGAGATGAATCACCAGATCAAATTGAATATCTACTCTGCGTTTGGCTTACCAAATCAGAATACCAACAATAGATACAAGAACGAATCTATTTAAAACTTTACGAATTACTCCGGTCATCCAGATTTATGAAGTATGTAGGGCATTGGTTAGTTCGAATGGTTAACTAACCATTCGTAGAATTTATCTGGACCCAAAAGAATAAAAAGATATATGGATGCAATCCAAAACTTTTAGTTTAAACAACCAAAATATACCTATCAACCATAGCAACCAAAGCAAACAATTCATCCAAACAAATAATTTTGACCCATCTGGAGTTTGTGTCCTATGCAAATATATCAAAGCTTCTTCCTGGATCTACCAGGAATCATCAAAGAATTGAAAAGACGAATCAAAGGAGATTGATAGAGAAAGTTGTTTCCACCGTTGTAGGGTATCGACCATTTGTAGTCGTACTCCCCTGTCCCCTATCTCGTCTTCTTCTTGCACTCATACTCACTATCAGTGGATAGTAAGAGAATTTACTGAGGCATTCGAATGGATATCTTAGGGATATACTCATTCTAGGGCATACTTCACCCTATCTCTAATGAGTTACTTAATGTGTTATACTCCTGAGCTAAAGTTTCAACCTTCAGCTCTGATACCAATTCTAACGACCTGACTCGACCTTCAAAAATCGGCACCGAATACGACACTCGTATTCAAAATGCCGCAGATCCAAACGTCGAATCTGGTTCGTCGAAGCTTATAACACATCAAGTATAACAACATAGCGGAAGAAAAAGAAATGAATATCATATACAACTCCAAAGAATACAATATCCAATGATATACAACAATGATCAATAATGCTCAATAGTATCAGAGTGACATATACAATAGCGGAAACAAATGGCAGCGGAAAACAAATAGCCAAGAGATAACTCCAATATCAAACTGCAACTCCGACTCCAAAGCACCAATCCAGAAATAGCTCGAACCACCATCACGTTTCACCTAGATGAGCAAGGCCAGTCGTCCTAATCAAATACTTCAATATCCAAAGCCTCTAAAGAATACCGAAGGGAAAGCTGAAAGCTACTGAATCGATATCTACTATCTGAAAAACCCAACTCTAGACTGCCCGTGTGGAAAATAGTGGGCACCCAGAGTTTAGGAAGGGAACAATAAACTGCGGGTCAGTCATGTGACCGGTATGAGCAAACAAAAACAGTTTTATCTTTAAAAACAACAAAATAATTTAAATTGAAAACCGCAATGCTTTTTAGAAAATGAAACTACCATAAGGCATCCCGCCATATACACAATGCAAGCGCAAACTTGGAGGAGATTTCTCCTTATGATAGTCAATAATGCTTGATACGCGAAAACCATTTGATATTATTATTACTGCATAGTGCAGAAAACCTTTCGAAAATATAATATTAATCTTAGCCAGCATACGTACCATTATAGTATGCCTACTGTAGCTACAATGTTAAATGGCAGGTTCTACAACTAAAACCGTAAAGGGCTCGTATTGGATGAGCGGATTTCCAACAAATGGTCGGGCAAAGGAACTTCCCATATAAAATGGAACGCCTCTGGAGGGACGTCCCCGAGAACCTAACCGGATCTCTGCTACACAAGGCCGGGTTACCTCTATGACTAGGTAATAACTGACACGAGCATGCCATCCCCCGGTCGTTTGATACCTTTATCCGAAGCGCTTCTCAACCGACAACCACAAAGCAATAAGTTCGCAGCAACCACAAAGTAAGTATCTGGGCTCCATACCATGATACCACTCATAATCAAGAAGGAAATGGACATACCCTCAGGGGGCCCTACCCCCAAATAACCTTGCTGCCACGATTCCTGTTTCGACCATAACCGGTTTGTGAGGTTCGACGAAGTCTCGTCCACAAAGCTACGCTTTTTCACAAAGCCATGCTTCGATCAACAAATGATCAGCAGCACTTCGTATGCCACATTACCAAATTGGGAATGTATCACTGCTAACCATCAACTACATAACCTCTGAGCTCGTACGTCTCAGAGAAGGGTGTTAAACTAAGAGAATAAATTCTCCGCCACCAACAGATATGTATTTCAAAGAAACTAGCTTTACATCTCAAAGTGTAATGTCAGACACATATCCATACAAATCGGTTCCGGGTTCGAACAGAACAGAAGGCACTTCCGAAGAGGCCCTTACAAATCCAGGTATCCACAATTCCGATCGGACTTCCCATCACTTAGGGAATCTTTATACCGGTGCGACTCGGTGCAGAGACAATCGATAGGTCATCCTATCGCTCTCGCAAATACCCGGTCTTCACCACCGGTCTTCAAATGCTATCTATATCGTCGTATCACTATTCGAAATGGGTTATATGACACAAAGGTCCTCTCCTGGCTAAACCGAATAACAAGCGCAATATTAAAAATCATATGGATACTGAGGTCTCAGTTAAATCACAGCTTAAAGCCCAAAACCTTTCATTCGAATGGTTAAAACAAATTACCATTTCCAATCTTTTGAACAAAAAGATTCATTTCAACAACCTTCAATGGTTTAATCAATTTCCACACTTTAATCTTTTAAACAAAAGATTTAATTCACAAAGTTCACCCCGTTCACAAAGATCCACTCATGGATTTCAAAACAATTTCTATTTCAATTGGATTAACTCGTTAAATCTTTAAATCAAGATTTAACTTATAGTTTTCAAAATTTGTTTCCAAAGATTCATTCATAGCCTTTCAAAACAATTCCAATTCAAGTTGGATTAACTCGTCCAGTCTTTGAATCAAAAACTCATTTCATAGCTTTCAAAACATATCAATTCCATTTCAAACTTGAAACCTTTCAACATAATTTGGAAATCCTTTCTTTAAATGAAAGCTATTATTATTTGAAAACAAGTGGTTTTCGTTTCGGGGAAATCCGGTTACATTTGCTCAAGTTAAAACCCTTCAAGTACAAAACTTGGGTTGAATTCAAATTCTCAAAACACTATGTTTTAAAATGGTTAAAATTCCATATAAACACATTATAACTTTGTATAACATTTTTAAACCATAATCTCCAAACACTAATTTCAATTTCAAACCTTGAATTCAAATTTAATTCAAACTATTTAAATTTAAAACTTTATCAAGTTATTCAAAATAACTTTTATCCTCAAAAACCCCTTTTCAAAAGCTTTTCATATTTAACCCAATTCCTTTTCCAAACCATTTGAATTCAAAATTCAACTTTTAAAACCATTTCAAAAAATCTGCGACTTAACCGATTTCCTCGTGAAATCCATATTTGTGTGTGTATAGTGTAGTCCAGGGGTTTTACACACAATAGTGCAACATCATCATCACGGATTCAATCAATATCGATAAGCGGTATAACCTATAATGCTTATCTTTATTCACAGTTTCATAGATAAAATAAATTTATCAATCACAAAGATTCATCATTACAATTCGATGTGGGCTTCGGATAACAACTGGAATCCGACTCCCTATCGCATCCAAGTTTAACTGCCGTTTACTGGCAAAAAGGGATCTTCATATTCATACAATAGTATATTCATCACAGATATAACAGCTCAGCACAAAGCAATTCATATTACAAAGTATCTCAATCACATAACAGAGTTATCAATCCAATACACACCATTCAATAGAATATAGTCATCCACAAATAAGCTCAATTAATTATCTGATTTATTTAAATCAGATAAGTCATCCATCATGGTTAATTAACATTAATTTATCTCAAATCATTTGATTGATTGTCCTTTAATCATTTATTAATTAAATTAATCAACCTTTAATTATTAACTAATTGACCTTTAATTATTAAATACTCAACCTTCAATTATCCTTTGATTAATTTCCCTTAATTAATTCCTTAATAAATTAGTCAACCCTTAATTAATTACCACTTAATTAATTATTCTTAATTAATTACAATAAGTGATTATCCCTAATTACTTAATCAACTTTAATTAATAAAAATGTCCAAAATTAATTACAATAAGTAATTAATTCCTTAATTACTTTCTTTAAGTAATTAACAATTTATAATTGATTATCTTAATTAATAATCTAATTAATTATTAAAATTAATCACATTAATTAATACTTAATAATCCTTAGTTAATTATCTTCATTAACTAATAACATTTCTTAATTACTTTTAATTAATCTCTAATTATAAATTAATCTAAATCATTAATTTATAAATTAAATAAATTGTTCCTTAATTGTCTTATTAATTAAATCACTTAATTACATTAATTATTTCTAAGGTAATCCATTTCTTTATTAATGACTTCATTAATATTAAAGTGTATTTAAAACATTACACTTCTAAATTTAAATTCAAATTCCATTTTGAATTTAGGATGCAAAATGATTGACCAATTAAACATTACCAATTTAAATTCCATTTATAAAACTTTTAAACAATGTAAAGAACATTCATTACTTATATATGAAATTTATATAAGAAATTTTTTAAACTAGATTACTAAATTTTTATGTAAAAATTAAGCTTTTAAAATATATTAATTATTTAACTTGCAAATTCAAGTCAAAACAATTTATTTAACTTTCATTCGAAATTAAGAAAACCTTATATACAAGAATTTTGCATAAAACAAATTTAATCATTTAGTTGGAAACTAATTTTTTTTTTAAAAAGCTATTTAATTTAAACTTGTTTTAAAAAAACATTCAGTTTTAAAAATTGATTTAAATTTCCAGATTTGGATTCAAAGTAAACTTGAATCCATTAGATTAAACATTTATTTTAAACCTTTGATTTAAATCTTTGATTTTATATTCCTGATTTAAAAAAAAATCCAAATTTCATTTTTAAACCTTAAGATTCAAAAGTTTCATCTGAATCTATAGTTTAAACTTTGAATTTAAACCACTGTTTAAATTCTGGTTTCAAATTTTAAATTACATTTAAAATCTGAAAACTGTCAGGTTTTTAAACCTGAAAACCCACATTTAAATATTTTAAAAACTTTTATTTCATTTCAGATTAGAATTCAAAAATAAATTTGAATCCACACTTCAAACTGATTTAAACTTTTTTTAAATCTAGTATACAAATTTAAATTCCATTTAAATTTGTTTTAAATCTCAAATTGTCGTCAGGTTTTTATAAACCTAAAACAAACAACTGACCCGAGGCAAACAAGATTTGCTTCGAGTCATCTCCTCTTCTGCTTCGAGTCAGGTACTCGAAAAACTCGAGTCTATCCTGTGTTCAAATTTTGTACACAAAACAAGTTCACTATAATTCAAGCTGCACGGTGCAGTGCACCATGGCTCTGGCCATCTCCGACCATCCACCAGCACTTCAATCCATCAACGACCATCACCTCAATCGATCATGATTATCCAAAATCACCCAGAAGCTCAAAATCAAAATCCAGCAAGTTACCCAAACCTGGAAACGCAGACTTCAACTAAACCCCTAACCTGTCATCGCCTCGATCTCACATCTCCGGCCACTAGAGTGACAGCAACCCCGGCCACAACTTCGAAAACTACCACACTTTCATCACCCAAAACATTGTTGAACTCTATCAACTCAAGTTGCCACGGCGATCAAATTTCTAAGTGTGACGCCCCACCTCTATACCCACGCTAGCCAAGAACACTACGGTGTAATGCTGTCAACTAGCACGGAGAATAAGGCTGTTGAGGAGCGACCATCTGTATAATTGCTTTGTGCGAGTACCGATATGCCAGATAAAAAAAACTTTTCATCTTGCGAGGAAATCCGACATACCGACACAAACTCAAAGCTACTACACAGTGGCTATAAAGGTCTTCGGAAACAAATATAGAAATAAACATAACACAAATCAGTCACAGGCAATTCATATCACAAAGGCGGAAATAGATATGAATATTACACATAAAAGTGTATATCAGAGTAGTGGTCAAATAAGATCCACGACATCACAAAAGAATAGATACAAGTGCTAGACAAAAGAATACATCTATGAGTCTATATCTTAAGTGTATACAACAAAATAAACTACTAATCTAAGTAGTTAGCCAAAAGTCAGAGTAATGATCCTGGATGAGAAGTCAAGCAGAAGCACCTGTAACATCTCGGTCTGACCCGAGTATTATTTAATAAGAAAATAATAAACGGACCAGTCTAGCTATAAATATCAGATGAAATGATATAGAATAAGAAATATGACTAAACGTTTAATAATCACAATGCCAAGCTGTGATATATAAGTAATTGAAAAATCAATAAGAGATTAATCAATATCGCAAAGATCTACTCAAGATAAAAAGGAATGTCATACTTCTAATTTCATTCACCAAGCCACATTAATTGATAAATCAAATCAATAGAAATCACGAAAATAGGTGAAGCATAAATTCCAGAATTCAACACACGAAATCCAGAAATCACAAGAAAAGGATGGCCAATCCCACAAACTGGACATCGATGCACCTAGAAAGACACGCCCCATGTACAGTCGAACATCGACGCACCTAGAAAGATACGCCCCATGCTCTAGCATCGACGCACCTAGAAAGATACGCCCCATGCATAAATAAACATCGATGCACCTAGAAAGATACATCCCATGCATAAATAAACATCGATGCATCTAGAAAGATACACCCCATGTAATGTCTAACATCGATGCACCTAGAAAGATACACCCCATGCTAAGTCGAACATCGACGCACCTAGAAAGACACGCCCCTTGCATAGACGAACATCGACGCAACTAGAAAGATACGCCCTATATTATTAAAGTGACAAATCACAAAGAAGATTGTAGGAATAATCAATCACTAAGATTCACATTCGAAAACGTGAATAAAATCCAATGAAATCGATACCGAATCCATCGAAATGGATATTCCAAGAATTCCCAAAGAAAATAAGTCATCAAAGTCAATAACAAATGATAACAACAAATAGGGAAATAACACAAATCGATTAGAGTTGGAAATTTAGACAACTAGGCAAAATAGGCATAGTTGGCAAATAGCAGCAGGTCGGTCGACCGGACTCCCTGAGTCGGTTGACCGAACCAGGGGTTGGAAGTGCTCGGGGAACCAGGTCGGTCGACCGGCACAGGGGCTCGGTCGGCCGAACCTGTATACTTGCACTTCCTACCCTATTTCAAAGGAGGTGCAAATCCCGACCAAATTGCAATCGCACGAGCAACGGCGCTAAGGGTTTATGCCAATCGACTACCCGGCCCTATATGCTCCTCGATGCATCACCAAAAACACGTTCAAACATCAAAGTTAGGATTTTTAACGAATTGAACTCAAAACACCAAAAATTGGAATATTCACCAAATCAATCCAAACCAAAAGCAAATGCACACGAATAAGTGTTAGGAATTCATACCTAACATTCGAAGATAAATATAAGCATAGATGTGAGATAAAAAATCTCACCTTTGAACCCAAAGCAATGAAGGAAAAGCTTTAAAGACAAGGGAAGATTAACCACACTACAATCTCAACACAAGAAGCTTGAATCTAAGCTCAAAAGAAGAACATTCCCTAAGTTAGGTTTGGGAAATTTCTGAAATCAAAGAGAGAATGAGTTGGAGAAGAAGAAGGAGATGCTTACTAATGGGTTCTCTTTGATTTTGGAGCAAGAACTTGAGCTAGCAAGAGGAACTAGGGCTTGGAGTTTCTAATTCCCATTCTCTTCCACCATTTTTGCTTGAGCTTGAGTTTGAGGAGTTAGAATGAGTGAATGGAGAGGAGAGGGCTGAGCTAGAGTATAAGTGGGGTTAATGGGCTGAAACCCAACCCAAAGCCCTAAAGAAAAAGTAGCAAAATTCTACTATCTCCAAACATATCGAAGTTTATACTCAAAAAGGTCGCAAACGTCATTTTGAACTCAATGGGAGGGGTCTCGAGTCCTAATTCGACCGTATGCAAAAAGTAGCTTTTCGGACCAAAATCCGACGAACGATAAAATATTTAAATAAAATATTTAAATATAAAAGTCGACAAAAATGCGGGTTGTTACACTAAGCATTGGTAAAACTAGGGTTCTAAGAGGAATCCCACTGCTGCAACTTCCATGATGAAATGCACCACAATATAATATTTTTCCTAGCATCTCTGATCACCCCTCCATCATTACCCAAATTCCCAACCTCTCCTAATACTTGGATCACCAGAAATTGACTATAACCCATTTTCTGTTCAAACAAGAACTGCAGCCTTAATTTCAAACTAAAAACTATGATTTTAGTTTTAAAAATCATGTTTTTGTTTACGTTTTCAATTTATAATACTGAATTTATAAATTATTATGTTTGAGTTTTTACCTTTATTTAACATGCTCTGATGTTTTAAATTTACAGAGACAACACCAAATTGTTTTTACTTAAACAAGTTTTTAAACTAAAAACTATGGTATAACTAACATATTTGTTTCAGGACTTAAGTCTTGACAAAACTGATTTTGGTTATAAATTTAGCCTAGAATTTGAATCAGAGAAACAGAATACAAATAAATCATGCATACCCGTGTATTCATATGTATATACACAAAGCTATCTTAAAAATACATTTACAAACATACTTTTCATAGATGAACAAGCAACATAAATATATACTTAAGCTATTTAAATTTTATGTTACTCACCTTGGTAGGAAGAAACAGAGAGGGACAGAGGAGCTGGAATTTGAAAAATGGGGAATGCTTTTGGCAACTGAAACTTTGATCTTGTTCTAAATTTACTGAATGCTTCAGATTTTTGAACTTGAACCTAATCTTGTTTTTAAGCTGATCATCTCAAGTTGTAGTTGTCTTAATTTTCTTTCTTGATTTTAATTCCAGGTTGAAGACTTTGATCTGGTTTTCATTTCTAGGTACTGTTGCTTTGTTTGATTGTTTTCAAGTTTTGATTTTTGTTTTACTTTTGATCAGATTGTTATATGTTTGAATTTAAGGTGCTTTGAGTATGGATTTCTCAGATTTGAGAAAGAAATCAAAAATGGCCTGATTTGTGTTTATTTGTAAATTAATATCTTTTTTTAAAAAAACAATGTGCCACTTGTATGATTACAACTAACACTTGTAATTTGTATTGCTTAAATTTTTACAAATGTCATTTGGGACAAAATTTAAGTTTATATCCTTGTCTTGATTTAATTTATAATTTTTTTTATTTTTAAACTCTTTTCATTTTAAGATTTTTGTATCAATTTATCTCTTATATTTTATAACTTAACATATGTATTACATTTTTAAATTTATAAATATACAACTATTTGTTAGGCCTTTTTAAACTTATACTTTCAAAAGATATATCCATACTCAAGCTTCATATTTATTTACATATGTTTTATATTTAAAACTTTATAAGAAGATGAGTTTTGAAATCAAATTATACTAAATAAATAAATATATATATATATGGAATATATAAGTCTTTAAAATAAAATTTTAACTTTTAAACAACTCTTTTTTTAAGATTATTTATATTAACATAAAAATTTAACTTTCAAAATATATTACATATGTCTCTTAAAATTTAGAAAACAAATTTCTATAAAATTATGTAGTTTTCAAATCCAATTTTTTAGTTAAACCATTATATCTTATTGAATATTCATATTATCTTATAAAAATCCATTTATATAAATAGATAAACATACATCTAATTGAATTTTGAAATTCAAACACAATTTAAATCTTTTTATCTACAATTTACTTTCAAAAATTAGTTCAATATCATCAAATTAGACTGAGCTAAAATCCGAGGATGTTACAACATACCTTCATATGCATCTTCCAAATATCATTTTATTTTAAATCATATTATTTTTCAAGAATATTTTAATTCTTTCTTGAATTAACATATTTCCAAAAAATTGATTTTTTTTCAAACCACTACTTTGACAAAAAAGTGTATGCCCAATTATCTCGTTTGAATGTTTAGAAATTTCTATCAGTATGTTGGCCAAACGTTCACGACTAGAAACTTTAATACATCCAATGGGTAATTTAACACTCAAATATATATATATATATATATATATATACATACATACATACATACATATATATATATATATATATCACAAATTCTCTTTTGAAATGGAGAATACTTGTATCTTTATATGCTCTAATTTAGACATATAATAACAAGCTTATAATCATCACCCTTAGGCATCTTAAAATTACAAGTTTTGATCCTTGTTTATGTTATACCTAAGAGATTCAATTTCTTTGCATTGATTTTTAATACGAAGATACCACAAGATTCTATTATTAGTCTTCAAATATAATTTAAAATTATCAAAGAATGATTCTTTTTTTGATTTAGATTTTCACTAAGAATCCTATATATATAAACATCCAATCAACCAATCCAATTAATCACAAATCTATTAAATAATTTTATCAGTGGAAACAATCTACATGATTCCGCTGTGCAATTTTGATCTCAAAAATATTATGCTTCATGAGTTGTTGGATGAATTATATACATGTCTCAATTATGCTCGCGGGATTGCCCTATACTAAAATGAGTGACTCAACCGTTAGTCAACTACACTTTTGAAATGGATAAGATTGGATTAAAGATTGTTATAGAATCACACGATTTAATAATAGGAATATCGAAGAGTGGATATGAAGGAAACGTTTCTAAAATCCTAAAAGATACTTCTTATTCTAAAAGAGATGATTCCTATTATCTATCAAAGAATCCCTAATGGACAGTCCCTAAGACTCAGCTAGTCCAAGATTTATGTCCATAATATTATATTTTTTTGAGCTCGGCTTTGATACCAAGATATAACGCCCCAACCCAAGACCCACACTAACAAAGGGTATTGCTAAGTAACATTGTCTGTTAGTGCAGAGAATAAGGATGGCCAGGAGCGACCATCCGTGAATTTGGCTTTAAGTGAGCATTGATACGTCAATTTAGGTGTTGCGTTTTTTTCTTCTCAAATGGAATCAACTGTACAATTCAAGCTTAAAACAAAAGTACAGTGGCTATAATAAAATCCAGAATAACGTGTGATAAATACAAATCACAAAGTCAAAGATCACAGACTACGCATAGCTGAATATATAATGGATACAACTGAAAAATACATAATACATCAACACTATGAATAAATACATAATGTCGAATACAAGACTATGGTCAAAAGATCCATATAATACATCAACACCACAACTTAAGAAATGAATAAGTATAAGGAATGAATCTTGACTCCATATCGATACAACACTACAATGAATCTGTACACATATATAAGACTATGAAAGAATAAATAATAATTAGAGGACCGGGGTAAAATCTTCTTAGAACAGTAAAACTGGAGCACCTAAAATATCTTGTTTTGACCTGATGTCACAACCTGCCCTTTTCGACCCTCGAAAATGGACACAAAATACGCCATAATATAATATGCCGACGATCGAGTGCCGAAAAAGACAGATAGTTGAGGGAAAAGAAAGAAGAAAATAAACAATAACAGAATCTCTCAATCGTAGCGGAACAAAATATAATAGTCAATAATAGATCTTTACATACAATGAAAACAATATCTGTTTTATATATTACATCATCAGAGTATCACAAACAAACAACAATTACCAACCTGACAATTTCAAACAATCACAGCAGAGAATATAAACAAGTACGTATAATATGCCTCGGACTCCAGCTCCTCTCTTGAGCTCCACATCATCCTTTTCTGTAATCTATAATACTCGGTCTGACCCGAGCATTATAATGAAATAACATCCGAGTCAGTCTGGAATACCAGCGTGAGAAAAATACACCCAAATTGATTATTAAAGTTTCAAAATCCTTTGAAATGAATAGCATCTCGTAAGGCCACGCCACAAATAAACATGTCGGGTTTCTACCTTACGATAGCTAAAACATTTCTTATCAAAATCCTCTGATATTATAATAGCGTCTATATACAAATACTTATTAAAATAGCCAAAATTGTTACATTCATTAAATTCCATCTATTAGCCACAATCGTGGGTAATACAAAAAAACCGTGAAAGGGACGTAGGGAGAATGGATTTTCAACTAATGATGAGGCACTGGGGTACCACCTGTCACAGTACGTGACCTAGATCACCTTACCGAGGATTACTCCCAGTCCCCTGCAACACAAGACCGGGACTACCCCTTACTGGATAATCCCGAGTAAGATCACCCCACGGTTGGGATCAACAACCGCACCACTAAGCCGAATAAAAAGGGACATCTAGACAGGGTTGACCTCACCCTAATGGGTGCTACCCACTTAGCCTTGCTGCATATCCCCTGATTTTCAGTCATTCCCGGTTGATGAGGCTTGAGACTAAGCATTACCTTTTTAGAACGTTTCACTTAGAATGCCCACCTTCCACCTGACGATGTTCCGAAAGCATTCATCCACACAAGTCTGTCCCGGGTTCGAACGGAACCGAAGGCACTACTCCTACTACATCCATTTTGGAATCACCTCAGGATTAGTAGCGACTAGCCCTTATACTTCACTGCTCCATCTTCGACCCCGAACTCGTTTTTCCCACGAAAACGTACAAACCGGATGAAGTGGTTTTTGAGAAATAAATCCCGATCCCGGTCTATTCGAAACGATCAACGCATTGGCCAATATTGATAGTCGGTGATTTAACAATCAATTAACATTCGCAAATATCCATCAAAAAATAAATATTTTCACCCAAATTATTTATTAACCTCAAAAATATCTTCGCAAGATATATTTCCATTTTCAACCCTTTTGAAAACAGTTTCAATTTACACTCTATCATGGAATAAATTTCCCAAATATTCATTCCACTGAAAACAACCAAGTCCAAACATTTAGATTTTTAAAACAATTAAATCACTTTATTCTAAAATATACCTTAAATATTTAAATTGGACTACTTAAACATTTTATTCAAAAATATATTTTAAAAATATTCAAAGCAAACTACTTTATAAAATGTAAGCTAATTTTAAAATAAAGGTTAAGTTCAAACTAATTTTTAAAAGAGGAGTTACAAAATTCTATACTAGTTTCAAATAACACTTCAACCAAACTATCTTCAAAATAAATCCATTTTATAACTTAAAACATTCCTTTAAAAACAAATTTAAACCTTTTGATTTGTGTTTAAAAATCTGCTTTGAAATGTACTTGGCTTTTCAGGGAACTACTCGTCCATTTCAGAATAAACCAAAGAACCCTTTTATAAATCCTGCTTGATTTGTCTCAATTCGAATTTACGTTTAAATCCCGTAAATTTCTTCCAACACTTTAAAAACAAGCACATTTTTATTTTTAACACATTTCCCATTTCCTGGAAATCACTTCCAAAATATATGCTTAAAGTATTTAGAATAAGGCTACTAGAAATTTCTTAAATGAAAATAATACTTAAGAAAATATAGAGGAGTTTCTAAGTAATTTAAAACAAACCTACGCTTTAAAATAAAGTTATTAATCAAATATTTATATTATAATTTCCTTTTTGAAAACATAATACTACTTTACCTTTAAAATAATTAAATATCATATTTACTTACGTAAGTAGTTCTTATACTTAAAAATAATTAAAAATAATATTTTTTTCAAAATATCCTAAAACACATTTCAAACTTCTAGTTTATATTTCGAAAGCTTTTCTTTGAAAACATACTTAGTTTTCCAAGAAAATACACTTTCCATCTTTTAAAAATAATCCCACTATTACTTTTAAAACAATTTTCACCTTCTTATAGAAGTTCCCACCGGAAATCTACGCTTTCAAATTTATTCCCCGATAAATATTCCGTTTCATTTATCAATCCAGTTTATAAATTTCTATTTCTTATTTCCTTTTAAATCCTTATTTCAAAAACACTTCCAATTTCCAAAACAAATTCTTGAATTTAATTTTCTTAAATTCTTTGCTCAAAAATTCCTTTTCAATTCCCTTTATTCCAAATTTATTCTATTTTCATTTATATTTTAAAATACCAGATTATACTTATTAAATCATAACACAGCACAGCTTAATTTCCAAATTTATCTATCATAGTATATAAAGGAAATACATCATCAATTATGAAAATAATTTGTATATCGTGATGAATCCAGTTGGATCCCTCCAACCCGTTTCCCTGCATCCGCAGATGTAAGAATAACCAATAAATATCGATCCAGTCTGATAATAATTATCACGTTCAACCAATCAAGCAATCATTTAAATATTAACTATTTAAACTAGCTAGCATTCCAGATGTGAGTGAGATAAACTCACCTTGAGTTTCGACGAGATTTTTAAATTTAAAATTAAATCAAACCGTTCGATTTGATTCAAAAAACTTTGCTTGCTCCAAACATCTCCGGATCTGCTGCAGCGCGTAGATCGCGTCGCTGCGATTCCTACGCTTTTCGTTTTGTTGAATTCTGAACATGCATGACAGAGATACACAGTTTTAAAGTTTTTGAATATAATTTTATAATACAAAATCTTTTTTTTATTACCCAACAAGATCGGCCGTTCAAAATCAAATAGGAAATCAAGGCCGTAGATATACCATCTTCCTCGTTCGTTCATCGTTGTCTCTGGGTTGCTCGAACCCATCGTCGGCCTCTAGGGTTCCAAAACGCTTCCCCTTCTCATCGCTAGGAAAACGATCAACCGATCCCACATTGAAGCTCATAGCATCACCTTCCCATGATCCTAAAGATGTGAAGCTCGGTGCTATGATTAACGCAAAAAACATGCTCGACGGCCCGACGTTCCAGGCTAAAAATCTGTCGATCCATCACACTTCACAAGTTCTTGCCCATTGAATTGGTAGATCCGACCGTCCTCTCCGCTTATCCAGTTGAAAGTTTTCAAGAATAACCATTAGATCTGGAGGAAATTGAGGACAAAAAGGGACAATTTCGGCCATAGAAGTAAGAACGGCGGCTAGGCTAAGGGAAAATTAGGGTTTGGCTGATAAACGTATATATATACGTTAGTATATTAATTTAATAATAATATATTCACAAATTCTTAACTTTTAAAACGAACTCCAAATCACAAGTGCTACTTGGCGTTTGTATGGTTTTACCTGCATTCCGAACACAATGGAATGTGTTTATAATGAGACTATTATGGATTCAATGGAACTAGTTTCGTCGAATTCTGAGACTGTGCCCGGGAGGCTATTTTAACTTATCGATAAGTTCGAGCGATTTTCAAAATCGTCGAAATCACTTAAAATTTCACTTTTAAAACTTTACTAACTTAATCATAAACCATATAGAATCTATAATCACATAAGAAATCATTTTGATTCAGTTTAAATCAAAATCTGATTATTTACGTTATTAAAATATTAAATTTCATTATTAAAATAATATAAAATTCCAAATTTGACATATCGACTTTTGATTCCATCCAAAAGTCCAATATTAAAATTCAAATCAAACTAGATTTAAAACAATCTTAGAAACCATTTTTATAATCATTTACATCGAGATTCACAAATTATCCTAATCCCAAATATTTAATTATTATTACTCAAATCCAAGTGAATTGCCACACTCGATATTTTAACTAATTATATTGATTTAACCAAAATCTTCTTACTTCAAAATCAATTCAAAATCCACATTTGACATTTAAAATGAATTAAATGTTCAAAATCTAACGACCAAAATTCTGGGTCGTTACATTCCTCCCCCACCCCCCCCCCCCCCCCCCGAAATTTGCTAAGGTAGGAAAATGCTACTAAACTCATTTACTTACCCAAAACTTACTTAGTTAAAAACTTACATTCCCCTTGCCCAAAAATTTTAGCTCAATTCCAAAACCATTTGCTTCATTCTTAAATCAAAAGCTTGTTTTCAATATCACTTCAAAAATCAATTTCCTAGTTAACCCAAAATTATCAAAATTCCCAAAATTTTTCTAACTTCCAAAATTTTAGACATTTTTTTAACAGCGTCTCCTTTGTACGGAGAGCGTTTCACAATATCACAATAGATATAAATATATACATCGACCCACATGATCGGAAAACAAAATATATCACAATATATATATATATATATATATATATATATATATATCATTTTCAAATTTTATAGCGTAGGCGTACCTTAGATTAGCATTTTAAAAGCAAGCGGCTAATTTATATCGCATTTATGCGCCCTAAATCAATCGATTGCCTTCCGTACCTTTACTTACTCAAACAAGCACATAAGTTTCAACAATATGAAATTTTAACAACATTCCATTCATTTAACTAGCCAAACACATCAATTACATAGCCCAAACAAATAAATTTCATAATCCTACATGTTACCATATTTTATAAGCAATCACAAGGTTTCAATACTATTTTTACTTTCCTAACAAATCTAAACTTCATTTTATTCCACTCGAATGATTTACAATCAGGTTTACTTTTTACAATTCATATTTACTACAACCAATTCATTTTCTCTTCAATATGATTAACCTATGCTTTACTTACATCAATTTACTTCAATTCAATTCCAAATTGATTCACAATCAATTTTATCTCCAATTTGATTTATTTGCATCATATTAATAATTCACTTTCATTTATATGCAAATCCACTTGATTAGATCCCAACACATTTCAATTTATTCAAGAACCAACTTTATTCTCTTGTTTTAATTCACCTACTTTATTTTATGTGCAATGACAGATCTCTGTGCACATTTTGATATTATTCATGCAAATAATCATCGCTTAAGTTTATAACCATTTAAAATTAATTATAACTTAAATTTATATTAATTTTATTCCATTCGGAATTATTTACAACCCATACATTCTTACTTCATCACAATTATTGAATTAAATCCCTATTCTTACATTTAATTTCGTTATCCATACAAAATCATTTCAAACCATTTTATAAGCTCGACAACAACCATTTCAAAATTTTCTTAAGTTGTCTCAACTCTATTACATCCCATTTTCTTTCATCCAATTAATTTTTATTTCATTTTAATTTTATTCTTATTCAATCAAATTCTCATCCATTATAAATTTTAATTCAATTAGTTTACTGACTTAATCCATATTAAATTTTAATTCACCTTCTCAATTCATTTCTGAATTTATTAATAGCATACCCATTCCAATTATCCCAAACCAGAACTGGGTTTTATTTTTCTTTTCTTTTTTATTTATTAACAAGCTACCAAAATTTTATTCATTCCAATACAATTCCCATTTAATTTAGCTTACACTAAATTCATCCTCAAACAATTCCTTTGGATTTATTTGAGTGAGCATTTACTTCATTCAATATCATTTCAACTAAATTAAATTTTCTTTTCATTTAATCCTTTACCAATTTAATTCAAGTTCAACTAAATTTTATTTTGCCAACTTAAATTCATACCATTTCCTTTACTATTTTAAATAAGAATTTAATTCCATTCATTATTATTCATAGCACGCTAAAGTTTGATTTTAATTCAATTCAAATTCAACTCAATTCCTTTTTAATTTAAGTTAAATCCAATTCGATCCATTTTTATTTCTCCATTCAATTTAAATTTTTACTTTACTTTCTAACATATAAATTTTAAAACTTATTTAGTAACCTAAGTCCATTCATCCTTTTATATTTCACTTTGCCTTATCTCACTCTACATTTCATTTAGGATTTAAATTTTGAATTTCCCATAAAATACCAATCATTTTATTTTGGTTTTACAACTTTCATTTCCTATTCTTAAGTTCACCAACTTATTTACTTAAAAGCTTATATTGTTCATTTGAGTCCATTTCCACCTTATACTCACAATTCCAAATTATATATATATATATATATATATATATATATATCACTTAATTGTTTAAGGGTATAAAATTTCATTACACAATCATAACCATTGTACATTTCAATTTTATATTTAATTTAATTCAATTTCAATTTCAATTTTATATTTAACTTATCCTAAGTTAAATGCAAATATATTTTATTCATTTCCCTTTACTCAAGTTAAATTTTAATTCCAGGATTAAAATTTTCATTTTCTTCTTATTGATATCAACTTCACTTTATAAGTTCAATAGTTGATTCATTTTTAACTTTACACATTATTCAAATAGAATTTTCTAGAATTTAATTGCCCGGTTTTATTTCAAAACCATTTTGAAATCATAAATAACACATACCCTCTTGGTATATCAAATCAAATCTTCGGATTCCAAAACAATTTGTTTTTACCAAAACTAATTTCCCATTTGAAATTTCTAAACAACTGGTATACCCAACAAATCCAAACAAATATCATAACCAATCACCACGGTAGCAATCCATCACTTTAGAAACTCGAAAATGAATTCTGATGAAAAATCATCAGGATTTTTTTCCAGCGACTGAAGTGAGTTAAGTGCTTCCTTACTACCACAAATTCCTTTCAAAACATTTCCATTCAAAAACATTTCCCAAAATAATACTCCATTATTGCCTTCACATCTTTAGAAAACATTTCGAACATTTCCAAGATTTTAAATTCCCAAACCTTTTGTTTAAATTCATTTTAAACACTTTTCAAAATTTCTGGGATTTAAATTCCGGTTTAAATCAAATTTTAGTTATACTTCTTTAGACAAGTCATACTTACTGAATTCAATTTGGTTATAACCATTTCAAATTTGAAATTCTTATATTTGATTATAATATTAACAACCAACATCCAAATATATATAATAATTTCAGAAAATTATTCCTTTTATATCAAAATATAATTTTGGGTAAAATTATTTCATTTACCCACTTTAAAAACAATACTATGTTGGTTTATCTTGTTTAAGAGTTTAGAAACCCCTATCGATACAGTTGTACTTCCCGTACTGACCAGAATTCATAAACACTCAACCGATAAGTCAGCGCGGTATAAAAACAGTTTTTATATTCACTAGCAAGTACGCTCTCATATCTATTATTAAACTCAACTCATTCTAGAGTACTATCGACTCTATTTCTAATGAGTAATTCCCACCAAAGCCTAGGTTATTGCTAACCTGGCCTTGATACCACAATGACACGACCCGCCCTTCTCGACCCTCGGAAATCGACACAAAATACGCCACAATATAATATGTTGACGATCGAGTGCCTGAAAAGACAGATAGTTGAGGGAAAAGAAAGAAGATAGAAGAAAGAAGGAACTAAACAATAACAGAATCTCTCAATCGTAGTGGAACAAAATATAATAGTCAATAACAGATCTTTGCACAAAATGAAAACTATATATGATTTATATATTACATCATCAGAGTATCACAAACAAACAACAATTACCAACCTGACAATTTCAAACAATCATAGTAGCATATATAAACAAGTACGGATAATACGTCTCGGACTCCGGCTCCTCTCCTGAGCTCCACAGCATCCTTTCCTGTAATCTATAATACTTGGTCTGACCCGAGCATTATAATGAAATAACACCCGAGTCAGTCTGGAATACCAGCGTGAGAAAAATACACCCAAATTGATTATTAAAGTTTCAAAATCCTTTGAAATCAAAAGCATCTTGTAAGACCACGCCACAAATAAACATATCAGGTTTTTACCTTACGATAGCTAAAACATTTCTTATCAAAATCCTCCGATTTTATAATAGCGTATATATACGAATACTTATTAAAATAGCTGAAATTGTTACATTCATTAAATTCTAGCTACCAGCCACAATCGTGGGTAATACAAACAAAACCGTAAAAGGGACTTAGGGAGAATGGATTTCCAACTAATGACGAGGCACTAGGGAACCACCTGTCAAAGTACGTGGCCTATATCACCGAACCAAGGATTACATCCAATCCCCTGCAACACAAAATCGGGACTACCCCTTACTGGATAATCCCGAGTAAGATCACCCCACGGTTGGGATCAGCAACCGCACCACTAAGCCGAATAAAAAGGGACATCTAGATAGGGATGACCTCACCCTAATGGGTGCTACCCACTTAGCCTTGCTACATATCCCCTGATTTTCAGTCATTCCCGGTTGATGAGGCCTGAGGCTAAGCGTTACCTTTTGAGAACACTTCACTTAGAATGCCCACCATCCACCTGACGATGTTCCGAAAGCATTCATCCACACAAGTCCGTCCCGGGTTCGAACGGAACCGAAGGCACTACTCCTACTACATCCATTTTGGAGTCACCTCAGGATTAGTAGCGACAAGCCCTTGCACTTCACTGCTCCATCTTCGACTCCGGACTCGTTTTTCCCATGAAAACGTACAAACCGGATCGAAGTGGTTTTCGAGAAATAAATCCCGATCCCGGTCTCTTCGAAACGATCAACGCATTGGCCAATATTGATAGTCGGTGATTTAACTATCAATTAACATTCACATACATCCATCAAATAATAAATAATTTCACCCAAATTATTTATTAACCTCAAAAATATCTTCACAAGATATATTTCCATTTTCAACCCTTTTGATAACAGTTTCAATTCACACTCTATCATGGAATAAATTTCCCAAATATTCATTTCCACTGAAAACAACCAAGTCCAAACATTTAGATTTTTAAAACAATTAAATCACTTTATTCTAAAACATACCTTAAATATTTCAATTAGACTACTTAAACATTTTATTCAAAAATATATTTTAAAAATATTTAAAGCAAACTACTTTATAAAATGTAAGCTAATTTTAAAATAAAGGTTAAGTTCAAACTAAATTTAAAAAGAGGAGTTACAAAATTCCATATTAGCTTCAAATAAAACTTCAACCAAACTATCTTCAAAATAAATCCATTTTATAACTTAAAACATTCCTTTAAAAAAAAGTTAAACTTTTTAACCTTTACTTAAAAATCTACTTTGAAACGTACTTGGCTTTTTAGGGAACTACACTTCCATTTCAGAATAAACCAAAGAACCCATTAATAAATCCTACTTGATTTATCTCAATTCGAATTTACGTTTAAATCCCGTAAATTTCTTCCAACACTTTAAAAATAAACACTTTTTATTTTTAACATATTTCCCATTTTCTGGAAATCACTTCCAAAATATATGCTTAAAGTATTTAGAATAAGGCTACTAGAAATTTATTAAATGAAAATAATACTTAAGAAAATATAGAGGAGTTTCTAAGTAATTTAAAACAAAATTACCCTTTAAAATAAAGTTATTAATCAAATATTTATATTATAATTTCCTGTTTGAAAACTTAATACTACTTTACCTTTAAAATAATTAAATATCATAATTACTTACGTAAGTAGTTCTTATACATAAAAATAATTAAAAATAATATTATTTTTCAAAATATCCTAAAACACGTTTCAAACTTCTAGTTTATATTTCGAAATCTTTTCTTTGAAAACATACTTTGTTTTCCAGGAAAATACACTTTCCATCTTTTAAAAATAATCCCACTATTACTTTTAAAACAATTTGCACCTTCTTATAGAAGTTCCCACCGAAAATCTATGCTTTCAAATTTATTCCCCGATAAATATTCCGTTTCATTTATCAACCCGGTTTATAAATTTCTGTTTCTCATTTCCTTTTAAATCCTTATTACAAAAACACTTCCAATTTCCAAAACTAATTCTTGAATATAATTTTCTTAAATTCTTTGCTCAAAAATTTCTTTTTAATTCCCTTTTAATCCCAATTTATTCCATTTTCATTTATATTTTAAAATACCAGATTATACTTATTTAATCATAACACAGCACAGCTTAATTTTCAAATTTATCTGTCACAGTATATAAAGAAAATACATCATCAATTATGAAAATAATTTCTATATCGTGAGGAATCCTGTTGGATCCATCCAACCTGTTTTCCTGCATCCACAGGTGTTAGCACAACCAATAAATATCGATCCAGTCTGATAATAATTATCGCATTCAACCAATTAAGCAATCATTTAAATATTAACTATTTAAACTAACTAGCATTCCAGGTGTGAGTGAGATAAACTCACCTTGAGTTTCGACGAGAGTTTTAAATTTTAAACTAAATCAAACCGTTCGATTTAATTCAAAATTTTTGCTTGCTCCAAATGTCTCCGGATCTGCTGCAGCGCATAGATCACGTCGCTGCGATTCCGGCGTTTCTCGTTTCGTTGAATTTTGAACATGCATGGCAGAGATACATAGTTTTAAAGTTTTTGAATATAATTATATAATATAAATTCCTTTTATTTTATTTTATTACCCAACAAGCTCGGCCGTTCAAAATCAAATAGGAAATCAAGGCCATAGATATACCATCTTCCTCATTCGCTCATTGTTGTCTCTGGGTTGCTCGAACCCATCGTCGGCCTCTAGAGTTCCAAAACGCTCCCCCTTCTCATCGCTAGGAAAACGATCAACCGAGCCCACATTGAAGCTCATAGCGTCACCTTCCCATGGTCCAAAAGCTGTGAAGCTCGGTGCTATGATTGACGCGAAAAACATGCACGACGGCTCGACCTTCCAGGCTAAAAATCTGTCGATCCATCACACTTCACAAGATCTTGCCCGTTGGATTGGTAGATCCAACTGTCCTCTCCGCTTTTCCAGTTGAAAGTTTTCCAAAATAACCATTAGATCTGGAGGAAATTGAGGACAAAAAGGGACAATTTCGGCCATAGAAGTAAGAACGGTGGCTAGGCTAAAGAAAAATTAGGGTTTGGCTGATAAACGTATATATATGTTAATATATTAATTTAATAATAATATATTCACAAATTCTTAACTTTTTAAAACGAACTCCAAATCACAAGTGCCGCCTGGCGTTTATAAGGTTTTACCCGCATTCCGAATACAATGGAACGTGTTTCGGAAGCTAATTCAATCATATGTGGAAGATAGCTTTTTAAATCAATTTAAAATATTAAATTATCGATTTTAATTTCAACACGTTTCTTACCCGTACGAACAAACGATAACTCCAAATGCTACGAAATTTGAAGTTCAATAATAATTAACTATTACAGATCCAATGGAACTTGTTTCGCCGAATTCCGAGACTGTGCCCCGGGAGGTGTGACGCCCCACCTCTATACCCACGCTAGCCAAGAACATTGCGGTGAATGCTGTCAACTAGCACGGAGAATAAGGCTGTTGAGGAGCGACCATCTGTATAATTGCTTTGTGGGAGTACCGATATACCTGATAAAAATATAACCTTTCATCTCAAGAGGAAATCCGACATACCAACACAAACTCAAAGCTACTACACAGTGGCTATAATATCTTCGGAAACAAATATAGAAATAAACATAACATAAATCAGTCACAGACAATTCATATCATAAAGGCGGAATAAGATATGAATATTACACTAGAAAGTGTACATCAGAGTAGTGGTCTAAAAAGATCCACAATATCACAAAAGAATAGTTACACGAACTACACAAAAGAATAAGTATACATTAAGGAGTCTATGTCTCAAATGTATACAACAAAATAACTACTAATCTAAGTAGTTAACCAAAAGTCAAGGAGTTAATCCCGGATGAGAAGTCAAGCAGAAGCACCTGTAACATCTCGGTCTGACCCGAGTATTATTTAAAAAGAAAATAATAAACGGATCAGTCTAACTATAAATATCAGATGAAACGATATAGAATAAGAGATATGACCAAACACATAATAATCACAATGCCAAGCTGTGATATATATATATATATATATATATATATATATATATATATATATATATACTAGTTGATAATCATCAAGAGATTAATCACTGTCACCAAATCTACACAGAATCAAAGAAACGTCATACTCCTTATTTCGTTCACCATACCATAAATATTGACGATAATATCAATGTTAATCACAAAAGTCAATGACACACAAATTCCAGAAGACTACACAAGAAATCCAGAAATCACCAAAGTCAATGACACACAAATTCACCAATGCACAAATATTGATAGAACTTATCAATGGAAATCACGAAAATTGGTGAAACACAAATTCTAGGAATCTACACAAGAAATCCAGAAATCACAAAGGGGGGAGGGGGAGGCCTATCACAAACGGGAGCATAAAGCCCACCAACACGTGTATCACAAACGGAACGCTAATTCCATGGTCGCTAACCATCACAAATTGAGCCGAAGCTCCACAAAACGGGGTTTAGTCTCCCTCGCAGACAAAGAGACATCGCACATTTCTAGTCTAAATCACAAAGATGATCGTCATGATCAGCGAGAAGTGTCGATTACACTAAGCTAGTAAATATATGAGTTTAGCCTCATGTCCCATAACCACTTGCTTAACTTAAATATTTACGAACAAACTGTAAATCTCCACTAGAAAATTGTCACAAGAGGTTCAACCGAACAAGTCCAAGAATTAACCGACAAAGTAAACGCAAGCGTTTCATACCACTTGTTTTACTAAGCCGTTTAATTAGATTTCTCATACGAGTGAGGTAAAGGTTTGTATATACTAATAGATTGGAAAAAAAAGTTTTATAAACGAATTTGGTATTAAAATAGTATTGAAATCGTTTGAGGAAAGAGTTTTGATATTTACTACTAGTATAGAAAACCTTTATATTTTTAAAGTGACAAATCACGAAGAAGATTGTAAGAACAATCAATCACAAAAATTCACATACGAAGACGTGAATAAAATCCAACGAAATCGATAAAGGATCCATCGAAATGGATATTTCAAAAATCTCTAAAAAGAGTCATCAAAGTCATAATAGATGATAACAACAAATAGGATTATCACGAATCGATTTAAATTAGAATTTCAATCCAAAAAGGCAAATTGGACTCAAACAGCAGGTTCAGTCGACTGAACAGAGATTTTCAGTCGACTGACCCTGTACATGGAAATTTTCCAGGTTCAGGAAACTTTCTGTCTCCAGTTTCAGTCGACTGTGCAGAGTTTTTCAGTCGACTGAATCATGCCTGGAAAATCTCGGGTTTCAGGTTCAGTCGACTGAACAGAGTTTTCAGTCGACTGAATCGTGCCTGGGCTGTTTTTCAGCCTTATTCAAATGAAGAGCAAACTCTTCCAAAATGCAACCGGACGAACATTGGCTCTAAGGGTTTATGCCAATCGGCAACCCGGCCCTATATGCTCCTCGATGCATCACCAAAAGCATGATCAAATATCCATAAAAGGATTTTCACACAAATTTGGTTTAAAAACCCAAAAATTGGAATATTCACAAAACCAATCCAAAGCAAGAGAAAATGCACATGAATAAGTGTTAGGAATTCATACCCAACAACCAAAGATAATTATAGTCATAGATGTGAGATAAAAATCTCACCTTTTCACAAAATCGAACAAGAAGAAGCTTGAAAGCAAATGGAGAATCAACCTCTCTTCAACGCAACTTAGTTGAGCTTGAATCTAATGCTCAAAACAAGAACATTCTCGAAATTAGGTTTTGGAATTTCTGAAATTGGTAAGAGAATAAGTTGGAGAAGAAGAGGAGAAGCTTACCAACGGGTCCTTCTTGAGTTTGGAGCAAGGAATTTGATTTGCAAGAGAAACTAGGGTTTTGGAGTTTTAATTTCCAATCTCTCCCACCATTAATACTCTAAAAATTGAAATGAGAAGAGAATGAGGGTGAGTGGGGAAGAGTGGCTCAGATTTGAGCATAAGTTAACATAGGGCTGAGCCCAAACCAAACCCAAAGTGAAAAGTAGCAAAAATCATCTTTCTCCAAACATATCGAAGCTTATACTCAAAAAGGTCGCAAACGGCATTTTAAACTCAATGGGGGTGGTCCCAAGCCCTAATTCGACCGTATGCAAAAAGTAGCTTTTCGGACTAAAATCCGACTAACGATAAAATATTTAAATATAAAATCGATAAATATGCGGGTTGTTACAGACTCCCCTCCTTAAAGAAATTGCGTCCTCGCAATATTACAAGAAGAAGACATATAGTAACAACCATAAAAGCATATTCAACACAAAAGAAGTTTGAAATAAGAAGTTCACCTCAAAGAGCACGAGAAAGTAAGTCCGGATGTGTACGCTCGATGTACTCTCTAGATTCCCAAGAACAATCCTTAGGATTTGAAGACCATTGAACTTTAACAAGCGGAACATCTTTATTTCGAAGTCGTTTGACTTCCGAAGCAATGATACGAATAGGATGTTGCTCATAAGTTAAATTAGGCGAAACTTCAATTTCTTCCACAACACCGGGCTCAAGAATAGAATCGGAATCTCGGAGACATTTCCGAAGTTGAGAAACGTGAAACACGTCATGCATAGCAGAAAACTGAGCCGGTAATAAAAGACGATAAGCCATAGAACCAATACGTTCGGTGATAGGAAATGGCCCAATATATCGAGGCGCAAGCTTTCCCGATCGACTGAAACGTACAACACCCTTCATAGGTGAAACACGAATGAACACAAGATCTCCCACAGAAAATTCTAACTTCCCTCTTCGGTTATCGGCATAGGATTTTTGTCTACTCTGGGCTTCTTTCATCCTATGGCGAATAAGATCAATCTTTTCTGTAGAATCCCGAATAAAATCTGGGCCTAAAACCAGCTTCTCACCGACCTCAAGCCAACAAGAAGGAGATCGGCATGGCCTTCCATAGAGTGCCTCAAAAGGTGCCATACCAATACTAGATTGGAAGCTATTATTATAGGAAAATTCTACAAGTGAAATATGATCTTCCCAACTTCCACCAAAATCAAGAACACAAGCACGAAGAAGATCTTCAAGAGTTTGATTCACACGCTCGGTTTGTCCATCGGACTGGGGATGATAAGCAGTGCTAAAATTAAGCTTCGTTCCCAAAGCTTTTTGAAGACTCTTCCAAAAACCACTAGTAAACAATGGATCACGATCACTAACAATAGAAGTAGGAACACCATGCAATTTAACAATTTCTTTGATAAATATTTTGGCCAAAAGAGAAACGGTTCGATTAGACCGAACGGGAATAAAATGGGCGGATTTAGTAAGTCTATCAACAATTACCCATAAGCTATCATAACCCGATCGAGAACGGGGAAGGCCATCTATAAAATCCATGGAAATTTGATCCCACTTCCAAACTGGAATTTCTAAAGGTTGCAATAACCCTCCGGGCCTTTGATGTTCGGCCTTAACGAGTTGGCAAGTCATGCAACGTTTAACGAAGTTAGCGATGTCAAGTTTCATTCCCTTGCAATAATAAAGTCGCTTCATATCCGCGTACATTTTACTACTACCGGGATGAATGGTAAATTTAGAGTGATGAGAATCTTCTAAAATATCTTTACGAAGATCCCTAACATTTGGCACGATAAGTCTACCAAATTTCCGAATGCCGCCACGAGAATCGATATTAAAGTCTTTCAAACCTTCAATATCAATTTTATCCTTAATATTATGGCCAAGAAGAACCAATTCAGTATCTAGCCTTTGAGCTTCAAGAATGCGGTCTAAAAGGGATGGATGAGCCTCAAGGCTACATAAAACAAATGATGAGCATAAATCGGAAACACGGTCTCGAATTTCGCAAGTGGATAAAATCTCGAAATCGTTCCATTCAGATATCATCATAGAAACAACAGCTTGTTGTTTACGGCTAAGAGCATTGGCGACAAGATTACCCTTACCCGGAGTATAAAGAATATCAAGATCATATGGTGCAAGATATTCGAGCCAACGCTGTTGACGCAAATTAAGTTCCTTTTGAGAGAACAAATATTTCAAAGACTTATGATCTGTGTAAAGAACAAATTTCTCTCCTAAGAGATAATGACGCCAAATCCGAAGAGCAAAAACAATAGCCGCGAGCTCTAAATCATGAGTGGCATATCTAGTCTCAGCAGGCTTTAATTGCCTAGAAGCATAAGCAATAACGCGTTCCTTTTGCATAAGAACGACACCCAAACCAATGCGACTAGCATCGGTATAAACAACGAAATCTTGATTCCCATCGGGAATAACAAGAATAGGAGCATCAGAAAGAAGTTCTTTTAATTTCTGAAAAGAAGCTTCACATTTGTCCGACCAAATGTATTTAACACCTTTCTTCGTCAAGCTAGTGAGAGGCACGGAAATCTTAGAAAAGTCTTTGATAAAACGACGGTAATAGCCCGCCAATCCGAGAAAACTACGAATCTCTGTCACACTCTCCGGTCTCTTCCAATCTTGAATCGCTTCAATCTTTGAAGGATCCACGGAAATTCCGGATTCAGAAATAATGTGACCGAGAAACTTCACACGAGATTGCCAAAAGTGGCACTTAGAAAATTTTGCCTTTAATTGATTACTCCTAAGAGTTTCCAACACAATCCGAAGATGTTTTTCATGCTCCTCCTCGGTTTTAGAATACAAAAGAATATCGTCGATAAAGATGAGAACAAACCGGTCGAGAAAGTCTTTTAAAACTCGATTCATTAAGTCAACGAAATAAGCCGGGGCATTTGTTAACCCAAATGGCATAACAAGCCATTCATAAGATCCATACCGAGTACGGAATGATGTCAAAGGAATGCTATCCTCTGCAATACGAAGCTGATGAAAACCGGTAGCCAAGTCCAATTGTGAAAAGACTCTAGCACCACTAAGTTGATCGAATAGATCATCAATCCGAGGTAAAGGATATTTATTTTTGATAGTGAGATCATTAAGCTTGCGGTAGTCAACGCAAAGCCTAAGTGTACCATCGGATTTCTTCACAAAAATAGCTGAAGCTCCCCAAGGTGAGGAACTAGAGCGAATAAATTGCTTCGTTTCCAATTCAGATAATTGTTTACGCATCTCCTCGTTTTATTTATTGGACATACGATAAGGAGGACGAGTGATAGGTTGAGCTCCCGGAATAAGATTAATTCTGAACTCAATTGCTCGCTTAGGTGGTAATCCTAAAACAGGCTCGAATATGTCGGAAAATTTACAAACGACGTGAATAAGAGAAATAATATCACCCTCATCATCATCGTCATCACGAGGATTTAAAGAATATAAAGATGCAACCAAAGCAGAATCTGAATTTTTAAGAATAACAGAAACCTGATTAACAGATTGAGGATGTCGAAGATGAATAGTCCGCTCAGGACATAGGATATGAGCTTCATAATGGTTAAGCCAATCCATTCCCAAAATCATTCCAAAGCCTAAATAACGCATGACATGCAAATCGGCTCGGAAAGAAAAATCACACAAAATAATCTCGACATCTTTACACAATAAACTGATTGTTGCGGATCCCCCAACCAGATTCGCAATTCTCAAAGAAGTCATTAAACACAAAACATCCAAAGAAAAAGTATCAACAAGTTCTTTTGATATAAAAGAATGGGATGCACCCGTATCAAAAAGAACTCGAATAGGATGATCACGAAACAAAATAATTCCATCTAGAATAGAATGAGAAATACCTTGGCCACGAGATGTGTTGCCAGGGGCTTGAGCAACATTTAACTTTCCCTCCTTCTTGCCCTGAAGCTTGGGGCATGAAGATAAAACATGACCGGGAACTTTGCAGTAACGATAAGAAAGAGACTTTGGGCACTTGTTCGCATAATGGTCCTTCGAACCACAATTATAGCATTCCCCACGACCAAAGGAAGAAGTCTTTGCCACGGAGGTTGCTTGCTTCCCTTTCTTATTGGGATAAGGGCCTTGGAATTTGCTTGGCCTCTTTCTATTGTTGAAGTTTGGTTTGGAACCCACCACTTCAACATCATTCTCTCTATCCGCCTCTTCAAGACGAAGAGCGATATCAACGAGTTGGTCGAAAGAAACTTCTAACTTTAGAAGCAATGGCTTCTTGAGACTTTTGTTTAAGCCATAGACGAATCTCTGATTCTTCTTAAGAGGGGTGTTGATGTATTCAACCCCATATTTGGAAAGTGACTCGAAGGAGGCGACGTAATCCGTCACGGATGACTCACCTTGAACAAGGTCTATAAATCGTCGAGCCAATGTCACTTTTTCAGCTTCCGGTACGAATTTCAACTCGAAGCGTTCTCGGAATTTCTCCCAAGTGAGATCCGCTTCATTATTTTCAGAAATAAGAAGCTCGTACCAGTCCAATGCTCTTTCTCGGAGCATACTAGAGGCCACCTGAACTCGGTGAAGGTCAATAAGATTCATGCGCGAAAAGATGCGATCGCATGTTCTTAGCCAAGCCTGTACTTCAATAACAGTTTCGGAACCTTTGAATGGTTCCCCACCCAAATTAGTGTAATCGCTACACAAGCGTGCAAATCCCGACTTTGGGTGAGTAGGTTCCGGGCTAGCTCCAACTGCTTGAGCATTTGTTACCAAATCAAGAAGCTATTGATCAGTCATAAAAACTCCATCCTGGGGCGGAGTGCTAGATGGCACGGGTCTGGGGCGGCCAGGTCTAGACATTTCTCTTCCTTTAGAAAGAAAGAAGAAGAAGAAACGGTTATTCACCAAATTGAATATCAAGCAATCTTGATAGATAAAACAAGGAATCATAAAGAAAATAGGATAGAACGGTACGAAGACCCGAATAAAATCCTAAAGCACAACTCCTAAGAAAGACTTAGGACGATGATCCTTGTTATAATATTCCATATTGTTCCGAAGTTTGGCTCTGATACCAAGCTGTGACGCCCCACCTCTATACCCACGCTAGCCAAGAACATTGCGGTGAATGCTGTCAACTAGCACGGAGAATAAGGCTGTTGAGGAGCGACCATCTGTATAATTGCTTTGTGCGAGTACCGATATACCGGATAAAAATATAACTTTTCATCTCAAGAGGAAATCCGACATACCGACACAAACTCAAAGCTACTACACAGTGGCTATAATATCTTCGGAAACAAATATAGAAATAAACATAACATAAATCAGTCACAGACAATTCATATCACAAAGGCGGAATAAGATATGAATATTACACTAGAAAGTGTACATCAGAGTAGTGGTCTAAAAAGATCCACAATATCACAAAAGAATAGTTACACGAACTACACAAAAGAATAAGTATACATTAAGGAGTCTATGTCTCAAATGTATACAACAAAATAACTACTAATCTAAGTAGTTAACCAAAAGTCAAGGAGTTAATCCCGGATGAGAAGTCAAGCAGAAGCACCTGTAACATCTCGGTCTGACCCGAGTATTATTTAAAAAGAAAATAATAAACGGATCAGTCTAACTATAAATATCAGATGAAACGATATAGAATAAGAGATATGACCAAACACATAATAATCACAATGCCAAGCTGTGATATATATATATATATATATATATATATATACTAGTTGATAATCATCAAGAGATTAATCACTGTCACCAAATCTACACAGAATCAAAGAAACGTCATACTCCTTATTTCGTTCACCATACCATAAATATTGACGATAATATCAATGTTAATCACAAAAGTCAATGACACACAAATTCCAGAAGACTACACAAGAAATCCAGAAATCACCAAAGTCAATGACACACAAATTCACCAATGCACAAATATTGATAGAACTTATCAATGGAAATCACGAAAATTGGTGAAACACAAATTCTAGGAATCTACACAAGAAATCCAGAAATCACAAAGGGGGGAGGGGGAGGCCTATCACAAATGGGAGCATAAAGCCCACCAACACGTGTATTACAAACGGAACGCTAATTCCATGGTCGCTAACCATCACAAATTGAGCCGAAGCTCCACAAAACGGGGTTTAGTCTCCCTCGCAGACAAAGAGACATCGCACATTTCTAGTCTAAATCACAAAGATGATCGTCATGATCAGCGAGAAGTGTCGATTACACTAAGCTAGTAAATATATGAGTTTAGCCTCATGTCCCATAACCACTTGCTTAACTTAAATATTTACGAACAAACTGTAAATCTCCACTAGAAAATTGTCACAAGAGGTTCAACCGAACAAGTCCAAGAATTAACCGACAAAGTAAACGCAAGCGTTTCATACCACTTGTTTTACTAAGCCGTTTAATTAGATTTCTCATACGAGTGAGGTAAAGGTTTGTATATACTAATAGATTGGAAAAAAAAGTTTTATAAACGAATTTGGTATTAAAATAGTATTGAAATCGTTTGAGGAAAGAGTTTTGATATTTACTACTAGTATAGAAAACCTTTATATTTTTAAAGTGACAAATCACGAAGAAGATTGTAAGAACAATCAATCACAAAAATTCACATACGAAGACGTGAATAAAATCCAACGAAATCGATAAAGGATCCATCGAAATGGATATTTCAAAAATCTCTAAAAAGAGTCATCAAAGTCATAATAGATGATAACAACAAATAGGATTATCACGAATCGATTTAAATTAGAATTTCAATCCAAAAAGGCAAATTGGACTCAAACAGCAGGTTCAGTCGACTGAACAGAGATTTTCAGTCGACTGACCCTGTACATGGAAATTTTCCAGGTTCAGGAAACTTTCTGTTTCCAGTTTCAGTCGACTGTGCAGAGTTTTTCAGTCGACTGAATCATGCCTGGAAAATCTCGGGTTTCAGGTTCAGTCGACTGAACAGAGTTTTCAGTCGACTGAATCATGCCTGGGCTGTTTTTCAGCCTTATTCAAATGAAGAGCAAACTCTTCCAAAATACAACCGGACGAACATTGGCTCTAAGGGTTATGCCAATCGGCAACTCGGCCCTATATGCTCCTCGATGCATCACCAAAAGCATGATCGAACATCCATAAAAGGATTTTCACACAAATTTGGTTTAAAAACCCAAAAATTGGAATATTCACAAAACCAATCCAAATCAAGAGCAAATGCACATGAATAAGTGTTAGGAATTCATACCCAACAACCAAAGATAATTATAGTCATAGATGTGAGATAAAAATCTCACCTTTTCACAAAATCGAACAAGAAGAAGCTTGAAAGCAAATGGAGAATCAACCTCTCTTCAACGCAACTCAATTGAGCTTGAATCTAATGCTCAAAAGAAGAACATTCCCGAAATTAGGTTTAGGAATTTCTGAAATTGGTAAGAGAATAAGTTGGAGAAGAAGAGGAGAAGCTTACCAACGGGTCCTTCTTGAGTTTGGAGCAAGGAATTTGATTTGCAAGAGAAACTAGGGTTTTGGAGTTTTAATTTCCAATCTCTCCCACCATTAATATCTAAAAACTGAAATGAGAAGAGAATGAGGGTGAGTGGGGAAGAGTGGCTCAGATTTGAGCATAAGTTAACATAGGGCTGAGCCCAAACCAAACCCAAAGTGAAAAGTAGCAAAAATCATCTTTCTCCAAACATATCGAAGCTTATACTCAAAAAGGTCGCAAACGGCATTTTAAACTCAATGGGGGTGGTCCCAAGCCCTAATTCGACCATATGCAAAAAGTAGCTTTTCGGACTAAAATCCGACTAACGATAAAATATTTAAATAAAATATTTAAATATAAAATCGATAAATATGCGGGTTGTTACAGGAGGCTATTTTAACTTGTCGATAAGTTCGAGCGATATTCAAAATTGTCGAAATCACTTAAAATTTCACTTTTAAAACTTTACTAACTTAATCGTAAACCATATAGAATCTATAATCACAAAAGAAATCATTCTGATTCAATTTAAATCAAAATCTGATTATTTACATTATTAAAATATTAAATTTCATTATTAAAATTCATTATTAAAATAATATAAAATTCCAAATTTGACTTATCGACTTTTGATTCCATCCAAAAGTCCAATATTAAAATTTAAATCAAACTAGATTTAAAATAATCTTAGAAACCATTTTCATAACCATTTACATCCAGATTCACAAATTATCCTAATCCCAAATATTTAATTAATATTATTCAAATCTAATTGAATTGCCATACTCGATATTTTAACTAATTATATTGATTTAATCAAAATCTTCTTACTTCAAAATCAATTCAAAATCCACATTTAACATTTAAAATGAATAAAATGTTCAAAATGTAACGACCAAAATTCTGGGTCGTTACACCTGAGTATTATATAAATGAGTCAGTCTAAACTACAATGAAAGAGTTGAGCAAAACAGATAATGGATATAATGATATAGATCTCAAATAAACAAAAAGCCAAGTATTGGCAAACACAATAACAATGCTTCAATAAAATCCAAGTATGAGGTCACAAATATTAAAATCCCACAATAGATTCTAAAAGAAAAACCCCTAAAACCATATAATGATAACACAAACAACCCTAGAAATCATAACAAATGTCTAGAAAATCACATAAAAGGGGAAAAGCGTCAAAACTCCAAGGTTGGTGAATAAATTCAACTACATGTATGACACTCTAAGATAGATGTATAAGTCTATAAACGTCAAGATAGGTACGAGACTTATAAACATCAAGATAAGAACAAGTCCTATAAACATCAAGATAGGAACAAGTCCTATAAACATCAAGAAAGGCACATGACATTTAAACTCCATGATAGGAATACAAACTCCGTAAACGAGTTATAAAGTCGTTGATAAGTGTTATATACCTCCAAATAGTAACCGAATAAATTACAACCATGTGTCCCATACCACATGGGTTTATTTAAATACTTACTACAAGTTAGTAGATTCCACTCGTGTGTATAAATCGCTCAATCGAACAAGTCAGAGAATTAATTGAAAAAATAAACAGGAGCATTTTATACCACTCGTTTTCTTAATCCGTTTAAACCGATTTCTCATTCGATCGATGTCGTGTAATTTTATAAAATAATTTGCTTTGAAATCCCTCTCCAAAATATAGTATTATAAACTAGAATATATACATATGTGTGTGTATGTGTCTGTGCGTGTATATATATGTGTGTGTGTGTTGGAAAGCCCTTGCTTATATATATATATAAGTACAATTTGAAACCATTGTTCCAAATCAACCTTAAAGCTATTATAATAATAAATAAATATATTTTATTTATATAGATATTCCAAATATTTTTTATAGACCATATATATTCATACTTATATTGATTTGAGAGAATGGTTCGGATTGAAAATCTTTATTTTGAAAACTCTAGTTGAAAACGTGCGACGGAAGTTGTGTGTTGCATTATGGGCCAACAGAGCAATTCTATAGTATAATAAACTCCAAGAGGAATTCAAAAATTCATAAATTAAAATCCGGTAATAACATTGAAATCAGCATAGAAAACAGCACCAAAATCAGGCAACTAGGTTCAAGAGATCGAACGGACGAGCAAATGGACGTAAACGGAGCCCGAAATGGCATGACCTATGTAACGACCCATCAGTTTTTAATAATTTTATTTGTTTTACTAATATATTTAATTGAAATTTTATGAAATTTTAAACAGTAAAATTCTGAAATAAAATTTAATACTTGGAATACGTCTAATTAAACGTAGGAACCGGTAAATTTTCATCAGATAATATAAAAGTTTATTTTCTTGTGCAATTCTATTTTAATTTAAATCAGTTAATATTTGATGATAATAAATTATTTTCGAAACCTGAATATTTTTCTATGAAAAATTTGTAAATCAACCTATGAGCAAGACGTCATCTTTTGTTTTGTCAAATTTGGACTGCTAATGCTTCGTATTTCTTATTTTCGGCAAATTTGCAGCACTTTCGGTACCGATTATCGACTTTTGATAGGATGATCATACCACTGATATCTGCATACCATTTTGATCATCTCGTCATGCTGATCCCTGCGTTTACTCAATCCTGTGTTTTGAAGTCCGATACAGAGCGGAATCTGCGAAACCGGTAATCGTATCGGTAACGGATCCGTGACCTTTTGTTTCTTTTACGTTTAAAACTACAGCCGTGCAGCCCAAGCAATCTAATAAATTGCTTTAATGACTTTGTCGAATGAATGGGCAGCCGTTACCATTTTCATCATTTCACTTTATTGCACAGTGGTATGTTTCTCTGTCTGTTGCTTTTTCTCTCCCTTATTTTTCTGTTTATACTTTTGACAGGCAAGTGGATGTTATTATATATATAAAGTTTATATATTGTAAAGCCTGCTAGTCACCTTAGGCTTCTGACATCTCTACTTCCCTTTTGCAATTTTCCTCTTCCTAAACCATTCCTGCGTCTCTCCTCCAAAGATCACCCTCTGCAACCCCACAAGCCTTGCTCGCCTCCCTACTTTTGCTTGAAGACGTGCTAGTCCTTCTCCTCATCAACCTATCCGCCAACCATCGACCAAACCCACGCACGCACTCCGACACCGAGCTGCATCTCCTCCTCCATGCAAGCCCCACTTTCCTTCTCCCTCCCTGGCACAGTAGCACCGAACCACCCACCTTTCTCCGCAACTTCGGCCGAAGCTCCGCCTACTAGCCTTCACCTTCTCTTGTTCCCATTCGTCTTCACCCTTATTTACATATCTTGCTTTTAACTGGTACGTGTATATATTTTAATATATATTGTCTATATAACACTTCAATACATGTTCATATTTTGTTTGCAAGCTATTTGTTGTATGTTGTTAGTTATATGTATTTATATAAGTTATATATTGATTCTATATGATAGTTTATATATATAAGTATGTTATATATATGTTTTAAAATCTAGCTTACAGTATATTATATATTGTGTATAAAGTTGTTCTCCTATAAACGACTATATATATAACAGTTTGATATGCTATTTACAGTAAATAATTTTGTAAGTTTTGTATATATGCATTTCACATATAATATACTAGCAACTGTATATAGTACAACCTTCTTTTATATAGTAATATAATAGTCAATTTGTTATGTTTTGCAGAATATATATATATATATATATATATATATATATATATATATATTTATATTTAACTTGTAAATGTCTTTCAATTCTGGTTTATAAGTATGTTAGTATGCAATTACTTTTTATATATTTATACATATGGTTATGGATAAGCTTTTATTAGTATTGTACATTGTCTATTTGTATAAATTTTATATAAATATGATATAGAATGTTTGCATACGTATATATACATATATTAGTTCCTACATATGGTCTGTTGAGTTTTAAAATTTACAAGTTTACATATATACATATTTCTTAGCTACTATTATATATGTATGTTGTGTAGCACCTATATTATTATATATGTAAGCTTAGGCAAGTTATATAGAAAGTTGTTGTTTTATTAAAATATATATGTTATTGTATTTATATTATTAATCACTCTGTCATAAAGAAGGGTAGGCTGTGCTCTTGGATCTAGACTTTGCCGTATGCTTTCATGATACTTAGGGTCAGTTATAGATTTTTGCAAATGTATCTAATAATATATATTATTATATTTGCTTATATATATAATATGTTGATGATAGTATGTCTAATCTGTTGGGTTTTTATACCTCAGTTTATATAAGATGTTATAATTTATATTGCAGTATATCCACAACAGTATGTCAAAAGTGTGTGTATATATATATATATATATATGATTTCAACATTTTTTTTACCGTATATGTATATATAGTGTTCTGTTGTGTAAGTGTGTATAGAGTTTTAAACATATACTTTATATAAAGTCATTTTGGTAATATGTGCATAAGTTACATTTGTTTATAGTACATAAAGTTATATCAGATCTAAAGTTTAGACATATATATATATATATATATATATTTATATATATATATATATAGTAATAAAGGAAGTTTTATTTGCAAATGCATAGTGGCTTGCATATATGTTTACATATAATAATATGGTTTGAAATGAAAATTTATTTTATAGATATGTTTTTTATTTTATGTGTTTTATTTAAACAATGATTTTGAATTACATATATATTTAAATTTAAAATGTGTTTGAATTAAGAATATGATTTTTTTTTAATATGAAAATAGTTATATATAGTTATATAGATATGTTCACTTATACCATGTATCTTCATCAATCTAGTTTTGATTGATTTTGCCAGTTTCTATTTATCAGCCTCGCTCATCAAATTCGTGCCAGTCTTGCTTCATTTTGGAATTCACGCTCAGATTCATGACCCATCTCATTTTCGTTCATCTCTAGTTTTGAAAGGTGAGTAATCACTCATGATTAACGTCCTTAAATTTATTAAATTTGATTTCAATTGAAACGAGAATTGAAATATGCTGCTGTTAGTATTTACATTGTTATTTATATGCTATTATATGTTATCTGTTCACCTATGACATCTGACACCATTATCTGTTATTTATATTGATGATATATGCCTGTTATATTATTATCATATCTGTTATCACTCTGCAAGTTCTCTGTTAGTATAGAATTCCCTATGGGTTGAAATAATACATACCCGAATGGACTTTAGAATAGGGGAAAATCGTCATGGGTTGAAATGTTAAACCCAAGCGATTTTCATTTGAATTGAATTTGGGTTTGCGGGTTGAAATGATATATACCCGTATAAATTTAAATTACGGATTGAAATGATAAGTATCCGTATCACTTGCCCATAGGATAGAAAATTATATACAGACACCGTTGGTCTATATATATAAATATTTTGAAAATGATATCTATGGTTTTCAGAAAGAAATATGTGGTTTTATAAAATATTGATTTTAGATATTATACAAATATTATTTCATATATAGCTAAATTCTTGATTTAAGCTATATATAAATTTGTTTAATATAAAATAAGTTTAAAAATAAAAGTTTGATTTTATTAAAATATAATATAGTTAAGTTTTGTTTAAATTATATTTTAATATAGAGTTTTAAAATGATTTTTAATGAATTAAGGTTGAGAAGGTAGTTTTGAAATTGATTTGAAATTTTATTAAGAATTTTATTTAATAAGAATCCATTTGTAGCTTATTGAAATTCAGATTTTTAAAAGAATATGATTTTATAACTTAATTCTGGTTTAAGGTAATTTAAACGAATACATCAAGTTTAAATAAATCGAAGGAATATTCAGTTATTTGAAATTTGGGGTTTTATTTAAATGATATTGGATTTATTAAGTAAATATTTCAAAACTAAATAATAGTAAATTGATTTAAGATATATATATATCTATATATATATATATATGTATGTATGTATGTATGTATGTATGTATGTATATATGTATGTATGTATGTATATATAAAATTGTCACATTTAGCTTTGAAATTATGGAATATTTAAAGCTTTGGAATATATATTTTGAAATGGTTTATTTGTGGTTCAAATCGGTATTTGAAATCGATATAATTTTTAATGGTTTATTTAGAAGCTAAATTGTAATTAATGATTTGAGATCTGATTAAATTTGAATTTTGGAAGAGTTGATTTGGAACTGATTTGTGAAATTTGAGGAGATTTTTTTTATTATATATACTATTTTAATATTTAAATCGGTTAAGTGGGAAGTATTATGATTTCAAGTATTATGTTTCGCAAGTGTTTTAATTTCAGGTATTTAGTTTCGAAAGTGTTATAACTTTGAAAAATACTATGATTTCGAAATGATATCGTATTGATATAGTTTTGAAATGGCAATGGTACTTTGGTTTTGAAGCATAAACTATTTTGAAATGACCGCGTGTTATAATAACGTTTGGTTGTTAAAGAGACAAGGATCGGAAGTTGTCATACTCTCTGCTAACTCCGAAAACCACTTTAACAACCGCGTACGTGGTGGAGATTCCAGAATGAAGTAGGATGGTGGCGACGTTCTTTTAAGGTATATACGTGAACCCGACTCCTGTGAGTTGGCATAAGGTGGCTAAAACAGGTGCAATTGACGGGCTAATGAGGTAGCTCCTCTTATCAGACACACTTTTTCGATACCATTCTATTACTCTGTGATTGATTGGGTGCACCTTTGATTTTTGGGAGTGTGGCTCGAGGTGGGAGGTAGTGGCTGCTATGCGTTACCACCGCCCCGGAAGTGTAATTGGTATGTCTACCCTGGCATTGGCTAGTTGTGCAGTGTCACCTACCCTAGCGCGCCTTGTATGAGTTTGATTTGTGTCGAACCTATGGAGTATCCTCTGGTGGCTTCCCGATCAGGAGGGACTACAGTACTGTATAGATTTTTGGCAATATAAAATGTGTTAAGGGGGATATGGGTAACGCCTTAACGCTATTTTAATAGTTTAATTTACTTTAGACATTATTATAATAGCATATATTAATACATAGTAGATAGTTTAATGGATCCTTAGAGGATGGTTATCCCAAACATCCTTTGAGTTACTTGTATTTCAGTTGTTATTTCACTTGAGTTGGATTTATTGATATAAGAATGTTAATCTTGACTCGAGTGTTTTGTGTTTTGCTTTACGCTCGTGTCAGACTGAGTGATACAACTTTGAGACTCACCTTTGGAGTTGGAGCTTGAGATCCAACTATCTATCCAGCTTTCAGATATTCGGTTGATTCTAGTGATGTATTCTGATCTTGTATTTGACTATTGTATTCGAGACTTCTGTTGTATCTTATTTAACTCTGTTATAATATATGTATATATATATATAGTGGCTTCATGAACTACTGTTCTCTTGTTTCCGCTACATTACTGTTATATTACTCTGTGTCTGCGATTCTGTGATTTATTTATTTACTGTATATGCCAAAATTTTCCAAATATAAATTAATAACATGATATTTTGAGTAATTTAATTTCGGCATGTTTGGATGCGAATGGTTGAAAATATCAGGTCGTCACATTTGGTATCAGAGCTTTGGTTTTAGGCAAAAGTCAACATATATGGTAAACTTAATTACAGAATCACCTTCGTTCGAGCTTGAATCCCTTCCTCTTTTACTCGGTATCCTTTGAATTTTGGATGGTTCCCCTCAGTTCCAAAGTCCATCCTATCTCTCTATTCGTATTCTGGAGTATCCCATAACTCCTCTTCAAACAATCTTTATAATAAATCGGCGGTCTCGCCAATCTTCGGATGAATTGTAAAGGGATGAAACTTCTTTGCAATAAGCACTGATTTACCGGAGATTTCTGTATCCTCGGTTTGCGATGCTATCTATCTTCTGCTATGCCTGAATTCTATCTTTTGCGATCGAATGTCGATTTGCCTTGGAATTCTACATCGATCTTATTCCTGAAGTCACGGTCGACTCGGTTAAGGTTGCCCGCGATTTATATAAACTTATCCATCTCCCTATTTTGTTATTTAATCATCTTATCTTTGTTTCGAATCTACCTTTGAATCAAATTCTCTTTTATTTGAGTCCATCAAACTTGAATCTCTAACTTTGCTTTGAAATCCTTTTTTGTATCGTCGAGCGAGGAAGTGTATTCGTAAATTAATATAAAAATGTTATATATATTGTGTTGTTTGAGTTGTTGATGTTAATTTGGGTTTACGATCGATTCGTCTGATCAACGCTATCGATAGGATTTCCAAAACACCTGAGAAGAGAAAACTGACATAATATTGTTTTCCAGTTTGGTAAATAAAATAATTTTGTATGATTATATTATATATCTGTATAAATTTTTTCTGAAATTTAATTATTAATGAATTTGTTGTCAGAAATGATTATATTTGATTTTCATTTATTGTTTTGTAACCCACTGACTATTGCATAATATAAATAAATGAATTATAAAACATGGTTTAAAAATTGATTTGGAATTTAAATGGATTTAAATTAGAATTTGAGAATTTGATTTCGGATGATTCCAAACTTTGGTATTAGTGTTTTAAAATGTGTATTATTTAAAAGTATTTTCGAATAGAAATTGTTTCAAAGAATTTTTAACTGTTTAAAATCAGTGCTCTTCTTTTTTGTCGCTAGAAAATAATTTCGGTGATGACTGCAACATCATCGACATTCGTTTTTGAGTTTCAAATGAGACCAATTCGTAGCTTTGTACAGTTTTGTTTTGGAAATTAAATTGATTTAAATTTCTTAAGTATGATTTGATTTATATGTATATATACAGGTATATTAACTTAAATTTGATTTGATATATATTGCATATACATAATTATCTCTAAATGGTTTGAAGTGAATCAGAAATTTAATTCTTCAATTTATGTTAAAGGATGATTTCGACAAAATAAAGCTAAAATTTTTGAATAAATATTTAAACTTGAATAATTAAATTTTGGAAAATTTTATTGCACAATACTCATTTACATTCCAATATAACTTACCTAAATCATTTAGAATATGTAGTTGAATAATTTCCAATGTAAAATGGTGATTAACGATTTTATAAATAAAATTTGAGTGGTTATAAATTTTTTTATACACTTAGATTTTAGTTATAAAATGTTAATAGAGATAAATTGAATAATAAGTTGATTGGTGTAAGGATAGGGATTTTCGACCACGAAGGTCGACATCAATACGTCCACTGTATCAACTGCCGAGCAATCGAAGACCGGAAAACTGTACCGTTAAGGTTGAAGAAGAGGTAGAAGATAGAAGAAGAAAGAAGAAGCAACAGAAACAATATCAGAATCTCACAATCGCAGCGGAACAACATATAATAGATAAATGAATGTCATTAAAACAAAGAAACTATATCAGTTATTTCATTACATCACATTTCATTACATTATCGGAGTTTACAACTACAAACAGCGGAAAAGAAATACTATATACTAGTAGATACGCCACGCCATCTAGCTTGCCTCCAGATCTCTATAGCAACTCCTGAATTCCAGAATGACCTGATAACCTGACCCTAGACTGCCCGTGGGGAAATTGGTGGGCACCCTGAGTTTAGGAAGAGAACAATAAACTCCAGGTCAGTCATGGGACTAGTGTGAGAACTTAAAACAATTATATCTTTAAAAATAAACAAAGAAATATTTTAAAATGGATTCACAATGCTTTTAGAAAATGTAACTACCATAAGGCCTCCCGCCACACACACAATGCAAACGCAGAATTGGAGAAGATTTCTCCTTATGATAGTCAAAGATGCTTACTACGTAGAATCATTTGATATTATTACTATAAGTGAAAAGTGTAGAATTTTTTTTCGAAAGTATAATATAAATCTTAGCCAGCATAGGTACTATTATAGTATGCCTACTATAGCTACCATATTAAATGGCAGGTTCTACAACTAAAACCGTACAAGGGTCGTATTGTTTCTTTGGATTTCCAACAAATGGTTGGGCAAAGGAACTTCCCAAGCAAAATGGAACGCCTCTGGAGCGACGTCCCTGGATCCTAACTGGATCTCTGCTACACAAGGCCGGGTTACCCCTAACTGGGTAACAACAGACACGAGCATGTCATCCTCCGGTCGTTTGCGACCTTTATCCGAGGATCCTCTCAACCAACAACCACAAATCAATAAATATGCAGCAACCACGAAGTAAATATCTAGGCTCCATACCATGATACCACTTATAATCCAGAAGGAAATGACATGCCCTCAGAGGGCGCTATCCTCAAATAACCTTGCTGCCACGATTCCTGTTTCGACCATAACCGGGTCGTGAGGTTTGACGAAATCATGTCCACAACACTACGCTTCTCACAAAACCACGCTTTGATCAACAAATGATCAGCAGCACTCAGCATGCCACACTACCAAATTGGGAGTATATCACTAATAACCTTCAACTACAAAACCTCTGAGCTCGTACGTCTCAGAGAAGGGTGTCAAGCTAGGAGAATAAATTCTCCACCACCAACAGAAATGTATTTGAAAGAAATCTGCTTTATATCTCAAAGTGTAATGTCAGACATACAGTCCATACAAGTCTGTTCTGGGTTCGAACAGAACCGAAGGCACTTCCAAAGAAGTCCTTGCAAATCCGGGTATTCACAACCCCGATCGGACTTCCCATCACTTAGGGGATCTCTATACCGGCGCGACTCAGTGCAGAGACAATCAACGAGTTATCCTCTCATTCTCGAAAATACACGGTCTTCACCACCGGTCTTCAATGTTATCCATAAACGACGCATCAATATTCGGAATGGGATTTATGACCCAAAGGCCCTCTCCAGGCTAAACCGAATAACGAGCGCTTATTTTAAAATAAGTGTAGCATTCAAATTCAAGCAAATCACTACAAATATCCATTTAAGGGTCAATATTGATAGTCGGTTATTTAACTATCAATAGATATGCACAACATCACCAGATTCCAAACAATTTCCCAAATTATTTATTTTCCAAAAATATCTTTACAAGATATTTTTTCCACACTTCAAAAATAAATCAATATTTATTTTTAAACAAATTTCCCTTTCCTTTATAAATTCCATGGTGAATTTAAATTTCCAAATATCCACTGATATACGATTTTCAAATTGATTTCAAATATTCACTTTCAATTTATCTTTAAAAGATAAATCTCAAAACATTTCACTGCATATTAGAAAACATTTGCGTACTTCTTTAATAATAAGTAATCTCACAAATCTATTTATTTTCAACATTTGGAAAATATTCAATATACTTAAATCACAATTAAGTATATATTTTATTCTTTAAGGAAAACATTCTCTTAAACACATTTATTTGAGTCAAAACGAATGTCGCGTAAAACATCGTTATGACAACCCAAAATCACTAGTATAGGGATTCGAAATTAAGATAGATGTATAAATCCCAATACTATATGAAACATTTCCTTTCGAAAATCATTTACTATAACAACAGTGTTATAGTCCACTATTTCCTTTTATTTCTCGAAAATGTCTATTTCAACAATGAATGTTGAAATCTATGGTTTCGATCCTTAACACATTTTAAAACAACTTTAAATCATTTTAATTCTATTTAAAATATCACTTTCTAAAACATTTCTTTAATATATTATTCACCGTCCAAAATCGTGAATTTAAATCGTTTACCAAATTCAACACATCTACAGATTTAACTTAAAGGATTATCCACTGTCCAAAATCGTGAATATAAATCGTTTACCAAATCCAACACTTCTACATATTTAATTTAAAGGGTTATCCACTGTCCAAAATCGTGGATATATCTCCTTTAATAAGCTATAAAAATTTACTTATCAAAATAAGTCGTTTTTGGAATTATAAAACAATGGTTATAAATTCCATTTATATTTTACAACAACTTCAATTTATAAAAGCACTTTATTAACAGATTCTATCCATATCCCATTTACACGCCAAAATCCGAATTATAAGCAAATTACTTATAATGCTCTATTTACAATTTCTTTCATTTTATAACTTCACAAATCGTAGATTCTATTCTTTTATAAAATTCATCTATAACATCATTTAAAACATTTTCAAAACTCCTTTATAATTTCATCACTTTGATTTATAAAAATCAAATTTTATAAATCTTATATATAAAGCTTTTATAATAAATTCAAAAATCACAGTTTAAACTATTTTATAAAATCATTAACTCCATATTTCAAAAATTACATTTCAACTATATTTCTCAAAAATCATAATTTTTTATAATATTAAAATTGTAACGTTTATTTATTTAAAATGAATCAATTCCAAAGTTCAATAAAATGTATATTTTTAAAAATCACTTTAAAAACCTTTTAAATTTGAAAATCATCACTTTAACACTTTTAATTTTCCAAAATAGGCCCAATGCTGCAACAACACTAAATATAACGATCATGGCATCCAAAACATCATATATCATATGATAAAAAATATATCCCAATATCTGTTAATAAATCAATACGGTTGAGGAATCCAGTTGGATCCCTCCAACCTGTTTCCCTACATGCATAGATGTTAGCACAATACCAATCCCGTTTCAAGACGGAATATCGCGGTACATGGGTTTATATAAAATATTATCCCCTATTATGCGGCGCAATAGGGTCTCATCTGCTATATAATGCGGGAAAATAAACTCCAAGTACATATATAATACCAATTCCACTTCAAGGTGAAATATCGCGTTATATGTATTTAATAAATAACATTCGCTTATAGGGTCTATTTCAACACAATAGATAATAATTTATCATTCAAGCATACAATCAAGCAATTTTAAATTTAACTATTTAAAATTTAAATCGAAACAATTCGATTGAGTGAGAAGTTCTCACCTTGCTTCCAATAACAATTGCAGTGTTTTATTTTGAATAAATTTAAAAACGCGTTTAATTTTACCCAAAAATTTAGCTCCAGTCAACTCCAATCCAGCTCCATCACGTAGTGTTCGCGAATACGAACCTAACCCAATTCATTTCGTGCGAAACAGACCTCGTATGAAAAAGTTATGATAGTTTAAAGATTGAACGAATTAATATATAATAAATTTCAATTTTCTTTTCTATTTTTAAAACCCTACTCTAATCAGGGCCATCCATCTCCAAAACCCTAGATCGTGGTCGTTCCCTTTCTTTTCCCCCATCCCAGTAAACACGCACGACATCAACCCATATAGCCACCGTTTGCATCGAATTTTCGCGGCCTCCATCGATTCATTTCAATTCGATCGAACACCATCACCTTGTTGCTCGTAGCCGACTCCATCAACGCCCAAAGCACGGCCGAACTCGGTCAGCCTCCTGCCTAGAAAAGCGCGCACGAATGCGGCACGTTCCAGCCTCGATTTCTCCCTCCACGTTGCTCGAAACACCATCACTACCGTTGGATAGCAAGATCTCAACGTGCTCTTCAACTTTGTAGTTGAAGATTTTGAGAGAGGAAAGAGATGAAATTTTGGCCATTAATCGTTTTGCTGGCGGCTACAACCCTAGGGTTGATTATTTTGCAAAAGTGAATATTTAGGTCCTGTTATAGAAAAATGGCAACGCACTATTCATTCAAGATTTTTCCGAACTCCAAACAAAGCGTGTCGCCTGGCATTCATAATGTTTTACCCCCATTCCGAACGCAATGGAATATATATCGGAAGCCAATTCGATCATATTTGGAAGATAAGTTTTCGAATCGACTATTTAAATTCAAAATTCACTCGAATCGATTTCTACACGTTTTAGCTTGCCTTGGACAAACCGTAAATCCGATTGACACGAAATTTGAAACCATACAATAATTTAACATTATGGATCCGATGAAACTGGTTTCGTCGAAATCCGAGACTGTTTAAAAAATGGCTATTTTAACTCGTCAATTAAATATTAAAATATTCAATTTCTGCAAATTAACTTTTAATTCGATTTTAAAAGTTCTATAACATTATTCTAAATCCAATATGATTTAATACAACTTTACGAATCAATTTTAATCATATTAAATCCAATTTCTAATTATTTCTGTACTTTCAGATATTAAATTATCAATTTAATTATCCAATTAAACCCAGATATTCAAAATAAATTTATTCGACTTACAAAATTTACCTTTTAATATTTAAAATAAATTAAATATACGAATTTCAAATGACAGAAATTTTGGGTCGTTACAAACTTCCCCCCTTAAAAGAATTTCGTCCTCAAAATTTCCAAGTAAGAAAAAGTTACAGAATCCATTAACTTTTCAAAAACAAATCGTTCAAATTTAAATTTCAAATTCATTTAAACATTTTAACTTTTCCAAAATCCTTAGTTAAACTTCTTACAATAACTTCACTAAGTTTTCAAATCATACTTAGTTATCCTTTCAAAACCAACTAATATCGTTTAACTTTCAACTCAAAATCAAATTTTTAGTTTTCTCAAATTTTCCCAAAATTCCCAAATTTTTTCTAACGCCTTAAATTTTCAATTTTTTTGCCATAGTCTCCTTTGCGCGGCTCGATCCGAAAAAAGAGGACAAGATATATCACAAATATACATCTCATCAAAGTAATGAGGCATCCCGCAGGGAAAAAAGTGTAAAAGTACGATATGTAATCCGAGATATGTACCTTATATATTATTGGCGAGCATATACGGCTAATATAGCGCGAAAGCGAGCTCCAAATGCGAAGCAAGCGCCATCCACACCTACTACACACTCAACAAACAAATGAGAACATGTATATATGCAAGTAATATCAATATACAACATATACCACTACAACAACTACATATGCCAATATAGCAAATGCAATCAAAAGCAATAAATTCAACCATCAACCAACTATCATCCAACAACATCCATAACCAAATCAATATTCATGCACTTGTCGTTAATATTCAATGAATTGGGTTTTTTTTTTCATTTTAAATTACATTTGATTCATTAATATTGGACTTTACTAACATTCATTTATTCATATTCAAGTTGGTTCACTTCCACATTCAAGTCAAATTTATTTAAGATTCACTTAACTTCCAATTTGATTTCAATTACTTTAGCTTTCAATTTCATTGATTCAATTTCATATGGATTTCTATACAATCAACTAACCATCAATCTAACAATCAATGTATATCCAACATTACCAAATTTCTTTACTTTACTTACATTCATTCAATTTGGTTCATCACTTTTAATTAGCTTTAATGAATTAACACTTACATCCATTATTTCATATAAATTTATTTACATTCAATTCATTTATTAATTCAATTGCTAATTCATTTAACCACAAAAGTTGAATTTCATTACATAACTCAAGTTCATATTCATCACTTCACTTCATTAATTTACTTCGATACCAAAATCAACTTCATTCAACATTCCTTAAGTTATATTCCATTTAAACATCATTTGTTTAACTTAACTAAAATTTCCAAATCCAATTCAGATTCTGATTATAAAGTAAATTCTATTTTACTTTTATTTACAACTCATATTTACACATATATTCGTATAGTTTCACTTCTTATATATGAGATTATTTCACAATTGTAAATCATAATAATTAAAATTCCATACTTAATAATTCATTTACTTATACAATTTATTCTTTTACAATATGTTTTATTTAACTTATTCAATCATCCTTTAATTAACTTATATATATTTTTATATTTTCAACGATCAAACAATCAATTTATATACCCGATAACCCGACTCTAGACTGCTCGTGTGGAAAGTGGTGGGCATCCAGAGTTTAGGAAGAGAACAATAAACTCCAGGTCAGTCATGGGACTGGTGTGAGAACTTAAAACAGTTATATCTTTAAAAATAAACAAAGAAATATTTTAAAATGGATTCGCAATGCTTTTATAAAATGTAACTACCATAAGGCCTCCCGCCACACACACAATGCAAACGCAGAATTGGAGGAGATTTCTCCTTATGATAGTCAAAGATGCTTACTACGTAGAATCATTTGATATTATTACTATAAGTGCAAAGTGTAGGAAAACATTTCGAAAGTACAATATAAATCTTAGCCACCATAGGTACCATTATAGTATGCCTACTATAGCTACCATATTAAATGGTAGGTTCTACAAGTAAAACCGTACAAGGCTCGTATTGTTTCTTTGAATTTCCAACACATGGTCGGCCAAAGGAACTTTCCAAGTAAAATGGAACGCTTCTGGAGCGACGTCCCCGGATCCTAACTGGATCTCTGCTACACAAGGCCGGGTTACCCCTAACTGGGTAACAACTGACATGAGCATGTCATCCCCCGGTCGTTTGCAACCTTTATCCGAGGATCCTCTCAACCAACAACAACAAATAAATAAACATGAAGCAACCACGAAGTAAATATCTAGGCTCCATATCATGATACCACTTATAATCCAGAAGGAAATGACATGCCCTCAGAGGGCACTATCCTCAAATAACCTTGCTGCAACGATTCCTGTTTCGACCATAACCGGGTTGTGAGGTTTGACGAAATCACGTCCACAAAGCTATGCTTTTCAAAAATGCCATGCTTTGATCAACAAATGGTCAGCAGCACTCAGCATGCCACACTACCAAATTGGGAGTATATCACTAATAACCTTCAACTACAAAACCTCTGAGCTCGTACGTCTCAGAGAAGGGTGTTAAGCTAAGAGAATAAATTCTCCGCCACCAAAAGAAATGTATTTGAAAGAAATCTACTTTATATCTCAAAGTGTAATGTCAGACATACAGTCCATACAAGTCTGTTCTGGGTTCGAACAATACCGAAGGCACTTCCAAAGAAGTCCTTACAAATCCGGATATTCACAATCCCGATCGGACTTCCCATCACTTAGGGGATCTCTATACCGGCGCGACTCAATGCAGAGATAATCAACGAGTTATCCTCTCGTTCTCGAAAATACCCGGTCTTCAATGCTATCCATAAACGATGTATCAATATTTGGAATGGGATTTATGACCCAAAGGTCCTCTCCCGGCTAAACCGAATAACGAGCGCTTATTTTAAAATAAGTGTAGCATTCAAATTCAAGCAAATCACAACAAATACCCATTTAAGGGTCAATATTGATAGTCGGTTATTTAACTATCAATAGATATGCACAATATCACCAGATTCCAAACAATTTCCCAAATTATTTATTTACTAAAAATATCTTTACAAGATATCTTTTTCCACATTTCAAAAATAAATCAATATTTATTTTTAAACAAATTTCCCTTTCCTTTATAAATTCCACGGTGAATTTAAATTTCCAAATATCCATTGATATACGATTTTCAAATTGATTTCAAATGTTCACTTTCAATTTATCTTTAAAAGATAAAATCTCAAAACATTTCACTTCATATTGGAAAACATTTCCATACTTATTTAATAATAAGTAATCTCACAAATCTATTTATTTTCAACATTTGGAAAATATTCAATATACTTAAATCACAATTAAGTATATATTTTATTCTTTAAGGAAAACATTCTCTTAAACACATTTATTTGAGTCAATACGAATGTTGCGTAAAACATCGTTACGATAACCCAAAATCACTAAAAATTAAGATAAATATATAAATCCCAATACTATATAAAACATTTCCTTTCGAAAATCATTTACTATAACAACAATTTATAGTCCACTATTTCCTTTTATTTCTCAAAAATGTCTATTTCAACAATGAGTGTTGAAATCTATGGTTTCGATCCTTAACACATTTTAAAACAACTTTAAATCATTTTAATTCTATTTAAAATATCACTTTCTAAAACATTTCTTTAATATATTATCCACCGTCCAAAATCTTGAATATAAATCGTTTACCAAATTCAACACTTCTACATATTTAATTTAAAGGATTATCCACTGTCCAAAATTGTGAATATAAATCGTTTACCAAATTCAACACTTCTACATATTTAATTTAAAGGGTTATCCACTGTCCAAAATCGTGGATATATCTCCTTTAATAAGCTATAAAAATTGACTTATCAAAATAAGTCATTTTCGGAATTATAAAATAATAGTTATAAATTCCATTTATATTTTATAACAACTTCAACTTATAAAAGAACTTTATTAACAGATTCTATCCATATCCCATTTACACGACAAAATCCAAATTATAAGCAAATTACTTATAATTCTCTATTTAAAATTTCATTCATTTTATAACTTCACAAATCATAGATTCTATTCTTTTATAAAATTCATCTATAACATCATTTTAAAACATTTTCAAAACTCCTTTATAATTTCATCACTTTGATTTATAAAAATCAAAATTTATAAGTCTTATATATAAAGCTTTTATATAAATTCAAAAATCATAGTTTAAACTATTTTATAAAATCATTAACTCCATATTTCAAAACTCACATTTCAACTATATTTCTCAAAAATCATAATTTTTTGTAATATTAAAATTATAACATTTATTGATTTAAAATGAATCAATTCCAAAATTCAATAAAACGTATATTTTCAAAAATCACTTTAAAATCCTTTTAAATTTGAAAATCATCACTTTAACACATTTAATTTTCCAAAATAGGCCCAATGCTGCAACAGCACTAAATATAACGATCACGGCATCCAAAATATCATATATCATATGATAACAGAATATATCCCTATATCTGTAAATAAATCAATACGGTTGAGGAATCTAGTTGGATCCTTCCAACCTATTTCCCTGCATACACAGATGTTAGCACAATACCAATCCTATTTCAAGACGGAATATCACGGTACATGGGTTTATATAAAATATTATCCGTTATTATATGGCGCAATAAGGACTCATCCGCTATATAATGCGGGAAAACCAACTCCAGGTACATATATAATACCAATTCCACTTCAATGTAAAATATTACGGTATATGTGTTTAATAAATGACATCCGCTTAATATACGGCGTATGGGGTCTATTTCAACACAATAGATAATAATTTATCATTTAAGCATACAATCAAGCAATTTTAAATTTAACTATTTAAAATTTAAATCGAAACAATTCGATTGAGTGAGAAGTTCTCACCTTGCTTCCAATAACAATTGCAGTGTTTTATTTCGAATAAAATTAAACACGCGTTTAATTTTACCTAAAAATTTCACTAGCTCCATCGCGTAGTGTTCGTAGATACGAACCCAACGCAATTCGTTTCGTGCGAAACGGACCTCCATTTCTAAAACCCTAGATCATGGTCGTTCCCTTTCTTCTCCCCCTTCCCAGTAAACAAGCGCGACATCAACCCATATAGCCGTCGTTTGCATCGAATTTTCGTGGCCCCATCGATACATTTCAATTCGATCGAACACCATCACCTTGTTGCTCGTAGCCGACTCCATCAATGCCCAAAGCACGGCTAAACTCGGTCAGCCTCCTGCCTAGAAAAGCACGCACGAACGCGGCACGTTCCAGCCTCGATTTCTCCCTCCACGTTGCCCGAAACACGATCACTATCGTTGGATAGCAAGATCTCAACGTGCTCTTCAACTTTGTCGTTGAAGCTTTCTGATAATTGTTAACGGATTTGATGTTTTTGAGAGAGGAAAGAGATGAAATTTCGGCCATTAATCATTTGGCTGGCGGCTACAACCCTAGGGTTGATTATTTTGCAAAAGTGAATATTTAGGTCCTTTTATAGAAAAATGGCAACGCACTATTCATTCAAGATTTTTCAAAATTCCAAACGAAGCGTGTCGTCTGGCGTTCATAATGTTTTACCCCCATTCCGAACGCAATGGAATATATATCGGGAGCTAATTCGATCATATTTGGAAGATAAGTTTTCGAAACGACTATTTAAATTCAAAATTCACTCGAATCGATTTCTACGCGTTTTAGCTTGCCCCGGACAAACCGTAAATCCGATTGACAAGAAATTTGAAACCATACAATAATTTAACATTACGGAACCGATGAATCTAGTTTCGTTGAAATCCAAGATTGTTTGAAAAATGGCTATTTTAACTCGTCAATTAAATATTAAAATATTCAATTTCTGCAAATTAACTTTTAATTCGATTTTAAAAGTTCTACAACATTATTCTAACTCCAATATGATTTAATAAAACTTTACGAATCAATTTAATCACGTTAAATCCAATTTCCAATTATTTCTATAATTTCAGATATTAAATCATCGATTTAATTATCCAATTAAACCCAGATATTCAAAATAAAATTTATTCGACTTACAAATTTTACTTCTTAATATTTAAAATCAATTAAATATACGAATTTCAAATGACAGAAATTCTAGTTGTTACAATTGGATAGTAAATAAGACAAATTAAATAAAAATTTGTTTGAAAGAAACCTTTGTATCAAATATTAATAAATTGAAATAAAATCAACTTAATGAAATACCTTGAATTTAAAATCGATTATTAAATATTAACTAATTTAGATTGAAAGTTATATGTTTAAATTAATTGCTTTATTTCGTTTTTTAATCTATTTTTTATGGTTGTTTTCATTCTCCTACTTTCATTTTGGGGACGAAACGTTTTGAGTGGGGAAGAGTGTAACAACCCGTTAATTTTTTAATAATTTTATTTGCTTTATTAATATATTTAATTGAAATTTTATGAAATTTTAAACAATAAAATTCTGAAATAAAATTTAATATTTGGAATACGTCTAATTAAACATAGCAACCGGTATATTTTCATCAGATAATATTTATTTTCTTGTGCAATTCTATTTAATTTTAAATCAGTTAATATTTGATGATAATAAAATATTTTTCAAACCTGAATATTTTTTATAAAAAATTGGTAAATCATCTTCTAAATAAGACGACATCTTTTGCTTCGTCAAATTTGGACTGCTATTGCTCCGTCTATCTTATTTTCGGCAAATTTGCAGCACTTTCGGTACCGATTATCGACTTTTGATGGGATGATCGTACCACTGGTATCTGTATACCATTTTGATCGTCTCGTCGTGCTGATCCCAGCTGTATATTCAATTCTCTATTTGAAGTTCGGTATACAGCGGAATCCGCGAATCCGATAACCGTATCGGTAACGGATCCGTGACCTTTTGTTTCTTTTGCGTTTCAAACTACAGCCATGCAGCCCAAGCAATCTGATAAATTGCTTTAATGACTTTGCTGAATTAATGGATAACCGTTACCATTTTCATCATTTCACTTTATTGCACAGTGGTACGTTTTTCTGTCTGTTGCTTTTTCTCTCCCTTATTTTTCTGTTTATACTTTTGACAGGTGAGTGGATGTTATTATATATATATAAAGTTTATATATTTTAAAGTCTGCTAATCCCCTTAGGCTTCTGACAACTCTACTTCCCTTTTGCAATTTTCCTCTTCCCAAACCATTCCTGTGTCTCTTCTTCAGAGACCATCCTCTGCAACTCCACAGGCTTTGATCGCCTCCTTGCTTTGCTTGAAGACGTGCTAGTCTTTCCCCTCATCAACCTATCCGCCAACCATCGACCAAACCTGGCGCAGTGGAAATATACGATTGACGACGAAATGAAGATTTCGTGTCAAACTAATCGAAGAACGATTAGATGAAGTAATATAAATCGATGGATTGAAAGATACCGAATTCTAGCTATCTTCGACACGTTGATCGCACACGATACCGTGAGAGAAGATCTACAATTCTTCAAACATTGATCAAGCGCACTTGATACCGTGAATTGGCTTCAACGATCGTTGATTCGAGCGCACTCGAGTACTGAAGGTGGAGATAGGAGATTACACTCAACTACCAATTTTAATGGAGGCACAAAGCACAAACCAAATTTTATTCAAAATTCAACCACTTTTACAAATGACCCAACACCCATATTTATAGGGTTTTACAACACACGGCACTAGGTCGTTCATGACCTTACAACACACACGACCGACCTACCGTAGGTCGTTAGCGACCTAACACAAACATTACCGAGTTAACATGTTTAACGACCTAACAAACAATGACCCAAATACAACACAGAACTCAGCCGACCTAACAAGGACACGTGACTTACGACTTAACATATATACAAGTTACAACACATATTTACAAACGTGGACGACCTACGACTTACGAAGTAATGTGGCATAAGTAAACCAGCCTCAGGATCTCTTCACGCGACCTAAGCTTGAACGACTTAGTGAGTAAGCGACTTATCCACAAGCTTCAGTAGCGACTTAAGACTTCAAAGCGGCTTAAAAATCAACTGCTTCTTTCTGGGTTGCGACTTAGGTCGTTCGCGACCTACTCTTTCGCGACCTAAGGAATAAGTGGTTTGCGCAGCATCACTAGGTCGTTCGCGACCTTCATTAGGTCGCTGGTCACCATACGATTGCAACATTAGGTCATTCGCGACATTAGTTAGGTCACCAGCCACCATAAGATTGCTAACCTGATGTGTTGCATCATCCTTTCCTTGCATTTTCACCCCTCTAACTCGCTCATGCGACTTAGCTGAGTCGTTAACTTGTTTCAGCTTCAAATCTTGAATTGGAATATCAGGCTGGGCTGCATCATCCTCCCCTGGTTGGGAAAAATTCGTCCTCGAATTTAAAAGTTTCCCCCATTGGATTGTTCATCTCCATAATAAGGTATAAGATGTTTAACATTAAACACGTCAGAAGTGTACACATCCTCCGGCAGCTTCAACCTATAAGCGTTTTCATTGATCCGTTTCACAATCTTTACAGGACCAATCTTTCGAGCTTTAAGTTTGTTGTATGCTCCCACTGGAAAACGTTCCTTCGTTAGTACAGCATATACTAAATCTCCTTCATTAAATTCAACACTTCTTCGCTTCAGATCCGCAGATCGTTTGTACTTCTCATTCGTCTTCTCCAATCGTTCCTGAACGATTATATGGCATTCTGTCAACCCATCAACGAAATCAGAAGCCCGCTTAACTATCCCCTTCGGTTGTGGTACTATCGTTAAATCCAACGGCCCCTTTGGCAAGCTTGAATATACAATCCGAAATGGACTGAAACCCGTACTACGGTTGATAGCATGATTATGAGCAAACTCTGCTTGACATAACTGCACATCCCAGCTCTTCAGATTATCCTTCACGAGACACCGCAATAAATTTCCCAGCGATCTGTTCACAACCTCGGTTTGTCCATCCGACTGCGGATGATAAGTACTACTGAAATTCAGCTTTGTTCCCACCATCTTCCACAAACTTAGCCAAAAATGACTCAAAAATCTGGTATCCTTGTCTGAAACTATGGATTCTGGTAAACCATGCAAGCGATAGATCTCTCTAAAGAACAACTGTGCCACAAGGACTGCATCTGCCGTCTTCTTACAAGCAACAAAATGTACCATCTTCGAGAAACGGTCCACCACAACATATATAGAGTCATTTCCCCGTTGAGTCCTTGGCAAACCCAACACGAAATCCATGCTTATATCTACCCACGGTTTTGTAGGAACAGGTAAAGGAATATACAATCCTGCATTTGTAGCTGTCCCTTTCGAAACCTGACAAACGTGACACCTACGCACAAACTTTTCAACTTCGCCTCATCGTGGGCCAATAGTAAGACTGAGAAATCAACTGCAATGTGCGATCCCGTCCAACATGTCCTTCTTCATGCAACTCTTTTACAATTTTCATTCTCAAGCTACAATTTGGTACACATAATCAATTCCCCTTAAATAAGAATCCATCTACCAACATAAACTCATCAGTACTTCCATCCTTGACTTTCTCAACAATCTTTGTAAAGTAAGGATCTTCTTCAAATAACTCTGGTAATAGCTCAAATCCTATCACTTCAACCTTCATCGTTGTCAACAAATGATTCCTCCTGCTCAATGCATCAACTACACGATTCGTCACCCCTGATTTGTGCTTTACAACAAAAGTAAATTGCTGTAGATACGCGACCCATGAAGCGTGCCTAGCTGAAATTTTGTCCTGCCCTTGCAAATGTTTCAAAGCTTCGTGATCCGTATAAAGAACAAACACCTTCTGAAATAGATAATGTCTCCAGTGCTTTACTGCTTGAACAATTGCGTAAAATTCCACGTCATAAGTGCTATATCTCAACTTGGCTCCAGACAACTTCTCACTGAAATAAGCAACTGGTCTACCCTTCTGACTTAATACTCCACCAATCCCAACCTTCGAAGCATCAGTGTGTAACTCGAACAATATCTGAAAATCCGGCAGTACCAAAATGGGTGCTGTCGTCAAAAGTGTCTTGATCTTCTCAAAAGCTAACTCTGCTTCCTCTATCCATACGAACTTCTTTCCTTTCATGCAATCGGTTACAGGTGCCATCACACTGCTAAAATGTGGAATGAACCTTCGATAAAAAGATACCAATCCATGAAAGCTCCTCACTTCAGTAATTGTCTTGGGTTGTGGCCAAGTCCTGACAGCTTCCACTTTGCTTTCATCCACTTGAATACCTTCCTTCGACAGAACATACCCCAGAAATAAAACACTGTACGTCATGAACACACACTTCTTTGCTGCTGCATAGAATTGCTCCTGTCGTAGAATAAACAGCACTTCTTGCAAATGTTAGACATGCTCTTCCACACTCCCACTATAGATCAAAATATCGTCAAAGTAAACTGCTACGAACTTCCCAATGAATGGTCTGAAAATCTGGTTCATCACTCTCATAAAAGTACTAGAAGCATTTGACAAGCCAAACGGCATAACTAGCCATACGTATAGACCTTCTCTAGTTTTAAAAGCAGTCTTCCACTCATCACCCGATCTAATACAAATGTGATGGTATCCACTCTTCAAGTCAATCTTTGAGAACACAATAGCTCCGCTCAACTGATCAATTAGATCATCGAACCTTGGCATAGGAAATCTGTATCTCACCGTGATCTTGTTTAGAGCCCGACTGTCCGTACACATCCGCCAAGTCCCATCCTTCTTCGGTACCAATAAGGCTGGCACTGCACAAGGACTCAAGCTCTCCTGAACACACCCTTTTTCTAACAACTCCTCCACCTGCATTCTCAGTTCCTCATGCTCCTTAGGACTCATCCTGTAGTGTGGCCTGTGAGGTAACACAGCTCCTGGAACAAGATCAATCTGATGTTGAATATCCCTCAATGGTGGTAGCTCCTTTGGCAACTCTTTAGGAAAAACTTCTTCAAATTCCTCCAATACTGGCTTTACTCCTTCTGGAACTTCAACAGATTCAATAGCTTCATGTCCAATCAACAAGAATACCTCTGGACTCTCCTTTACTTCTTCAATAAACTCCTTCAAAGTCAACAAAGTTTTCAGCTCCTCAATCTCTTCTGACTTGCTCTCTCCTTGCTGTCTCTTCTTCGGAACTAAAATAATCTTAGTGCCCTCAAACATAAAGCTGTAGCTATTGGTTCGTCCATCATGCTGCACTGCTCGGTCATACTGCCATGGTCTTCCCAAAAGTAAGTGATAAACATCCATCTCCACCACATCACACCAGATCTCATCTTTATACTTCTTCCCAATAGAAAATGGAACTTGAACTCGCCTGTCCACCTTTCCCTCTCCTCCTTTCCTTAACCACGCTAACTTGTAAGGATTTGGATGTTTCTCCGTCTTCAACTTCAACTTTCTCACAGCTTCGGTAGAAATGATATTGTCACAACTTCCCGCGTCAATCACAAATTTACAAACCTTTCGCAGTATAGTGCATGTCGACTGAAAGATATTACTCCTCAACCAACTAGCCTCATCCTCTTGCTTTGGTGTCAAACAAGATCTCCTCATCATTAGATTACATCCTTCATCTCCCGACGCGATATCATGTTCATTCCCCTCAACTGGACTAGAATAACCTTCACCAACATCCTCATCTTCCACTTCAGCGATCATAGCTCGTTTATTAGGCTTCGGACATTCATTGCTCTTGTGACCCACTTCCTGGAAATTATAACATTTGAAACTGTTGTTGACCTTTGCCTTCGCAACCTCATTCACAACTGGTTTACTGACAGTTTTAGAAACATTGGAACTCCCACTAGCACCCTTGTTTCGAGTATTGTAACTTAGAAATACACCACCTCCTCGTCTTCCCTGCTTCTCCCAAGCCAATGCTTTCTGGTGCGCTTCAGCTATAGATCTCAGATCAAACATATTCACTATATCCTGGATCTGCATTCTCAACCCTCCAACAAACCTAGCGGTCAACCGTTCCTCTGTCTCCATGATATCATTCCTGGCAATCAGTTGATAAAATTCATCGGCATAATCATTAACAATCTTCGTCCCTTGCCTCAGATTCTGCAACCTCTGATACATGAGTGATTGATAATTGTAAGGCAAGAATGTAGCCTTCATCAGTTTCTTCATCTTCTCCTATGACTCAATCTTTGACTTCCCCATTCTTTCCCGCGTAAGTTTAGTTTGCTGCCACCATGCTAAAGCTCTTCCTCTCAACCTTGTAGCAACTAACTTAACTCTTCTATGCTCAGGAACTTCTTTGAAGTCAAAAACCTCTTCAACATTAGACAACCAATCTAGAAATTCTTCTGCTACCATTCCACCTTTGAATTCCGGAATTTCCGTCTTCATCCCCGACTCCCATCGTCGGTCATCTTCTACATCTCGATATGAATTTCGAACTTGGTCTCGATCTCGATAATGAATGCTAGCTCTATCACCTTCTTCATCAAAATCAAATGTACATCTATATCGATCTCGACCATCAACATCCCTTCGATCACGCATGTCTCTTCTACTATGTCTCTCTTCATCTCGATATGGCTCATCTTCAAATTCACGTGGAGTTCTTCTCTCTTCATGTCTATATTCATGGTGATCTCTTCTTGATGAAATTGATGTTTCTCTTCTTTCTCTAAAAGATTGTTTCGACACCCTCCTCGTTTCCGTAACCGATGGCGAAACTCTGTTTCCTCCATGGTTCGAGATTGGCGACCTTCTCCTTTGATTCATATCTATCATCATTTCTCCAACATACCAATACCTTCATCTAACTTCTCATTGAATTTATTGCTAATGCGTTGTTCCGTTTGTTCAGCATCTTCTCATTTATACAAATCTTCAACATTTTGATGACGATTAGCTCTTCTCGACGGCATGATCTCTAACAACAATCTTCAACATACTCGGCTTTAATTTCTTCAACTGAACTGATACCAAACTGACTTTCGGCCTTGATCTACACAAGTGATTCACGCCTCCACTTATAGCTCAGATCTACCTTCTCTACTTGCTCTCGGCTTGAACTGATCTCCCACAATCTTGAACAAGCTCGGCTCTATTCTTCAAACTCTTCTCTTTGGCTTCAAGGACTCGGCTTAGCTATAATTGGCTAAGTCTAGCTCTGATACCAAAACTGACGCAGCGGAAATATACGATTGACGACGAAATGAAGATTTCGTGTCAAACTAATCAAAGAACGATTAGATGAAGCAATATAAATCGATGGATTGAAAGATACCGAATGCCTAAATTCGTTGATCTCCAAAAGATACCGAATTCTAGCTATCTTCGACACGTTGATCGCGCACGATACCGTGAGAGAAGATCTACAATTCTTCAAACGTTGATCAAGCGCACTTGATACTGTGAATTGGCTTCAACGATCGTTGATTCGAGCGCACTCGAATACCGAAGGTGGAGATAGGAGATTACACTCAACTACCAATTTTAATGGAGGTACAAAGCACAAACCAAATTTTATTCAAAATTCAACCACTTTTACAAATGACCCAACACCTACATTTATAGTGTTTTACAACACAGGACACTAGGTCGTTCATGACCTTACAACACACATGACCGACCTACCATAGGTCGTTAGCGACCTAACACAAACGTTACCGAGTTAACATGTTTAACGACCTAACAAACAACGACCCAAATACAACACAGAACTCTGCCGACCTAACAAGGACATGACTTACGACTTTACATATATACAAGTTACAACACATATTTACAAACGCAGACGACCTATGACCTACGAAGTAAAGTGGCATAAGTAAACCAGCCTCAGGATCTCTTCACGCGACCTAAGCTTGAACGACTTAGTGAGTAAGCGACTTATCCACAAGCTTTAGTAACGACTTAAGACTTCAAAGCGGCTTAAAAATCAACTGCTTCATTCTGGGTTGCGAGTTAGGTCGTTCGTGACCTACTCTTGAGTGACCTAAGGCCTCGCGACCTAAGGAATAAGTGGTTTGCGCAGCATCACTAGGTCGTTCGCGACCTTCATTAAGTCGCTGGTCACCATACGATTGCAACATTAGGTCGTTCGCGACATTAGTTAGGTCGCCGGCCACCATAAGATTGCTAACCTGATGCGTTGCATCATCCTTTACTCGCATTTTCACCCCTCTAACTCGTTCATGCGACTTAGCTGAGTCGTTAACTTGTTTCAGCTTCAAAACTTGAATTGGAATATCAGGCTGGGCTGCATCAAAACCTACACACGCACTCCGACATCGAGCTGCATCTCCTCCTCTATGAAAGCCCCACTTTCCTTCTCCCTCCCTGGCGCAGCAGCACCGAACTACCCACCCACCTTCCTCCACAACTTCGACCGAAGCTCTGCCTACTAGCCTTCACCTTCTTTTGTTCCTATTCCTCTTCACCCTTATTTACATATCATGCTTTTATCTAGTATGTGTATATATTTACATATACTGTCTATATAACACTTCAATACATGTTCATATTCTGTTGCAAACTATTTTTTGTATGTTGTTAGTTATATATATTTTTATGTAAGTTATATATTGATTCTATATAATAGTTTATATATATAAGTATGTTATATGTATGTTTAAAAATCTGGCTTATAGTATATTATATATTGCGTATAAAGTTGTTCTCCTATAAACCACTATATATATATATATAATAGTTTGATATGTTATTTACAGTAAATAATTTTGTAAGTTTTGTATATATGCATTTCACATATAATATACTAGCTACTGTATATAGTACAACCTTCTTTTATATAGTATTATAATAGTCGATTTGTTCTGTTTTGAAGAATATATATATATATATATATATATAACTTGTAGATGTCTTTCGATTCTGGTTTATAAGTATGTTAGTATACGGTTACTTTATATATATTTATACATATTGGTACGGATAAGCTTATATTAGTATTATACCTTGTCTATTTGTATAAATTTTATATAAATATGATATAGAATGTTTGCGTACGTATATATACATATATTAGTTCCTACATATGGTCTGTTGAGTTTTAAAATTTACAAGTTTACATATATACATATTTCTTAGCTACTATTATATATGTATGTTGTGTAGCACCTATATTATTATATATGTAAGCTTAGGCAAGTTATATAGAAAGTTGTTGTTTTATTAAAATATATATGTTATTGTATTTATATTATTAATCGCTCTGTCATAAAGAAGGGTAGGCTGTGCTCTTGGATCTAGACTTTGCCGTATGCTTTCATGATACTTAGGGTCAGTTATAGATTTTTGCAAATGTATCTACTAATATATATTATTTTATTTGCTTATATATATAATATGTTGATGATAGTACGTCTAATCTGTTTAGTTTTTATACCTCAGTTTATATAAGCTGTTATAATTTATATTGCAGTATACCCACAACAGTATGTCAAAAGTATGTGTGTGTGTGTGTATATATATATGATTTTAACATTTTTTTGATGTATATGTATATACAATGTTCTGTTGTGTAAGTGTGTACAGAGTTTTAAATATATACTATATATAAATTCATTTTAGTAATATGTACATAAGTTACATTTGTTTATAGTACATAAAGTTATATCAGATCTACAGTTTAGGTATATATATATAGTAATAAAGGAAGTTTTATTTACAAGTGCATAGTGGCTTGCATATATGTTTACATATAATAATATGATTTGAAATAAAAATTTATTTTGTAGATATGTTGTTTTATTTTGTGTGTTTTATTTAAACAATGATTTTGAATTACATATATATTTAAATTTAAAAGGTGTTTGAATTAAGAATATGATTTTTTTATATGAAAATAGTTATATATAGTTATATAGATATGTTCACTTATACCATGTATCTTCGTCAATCCGGTTTTGATTGATTTTGTCAGTTTCTATTTATTAGCCTCGCTCGTCAAATTCATGCCAATCTTGCTTCACTTTGGTATTTACACTTAGATTCGTGACCCATCTCATTTCCGTTCATCTCTAACCTCGAAAGTTGAGGAGTCACTCATGATTAACGTCCCTATATTTATTAAATTCGATTTTAATTGAAACGAGAATTGAAATATGCTGCTGTTAGTTATTTACATTGTTATTTATATGTTATTATATGCTATCTATTCACCTACGACATCTGACACCATTATCTGTTATTTATATTGATGATATATGCCTGTTATATTATTATCATATCTATTATCACTCTGCAAGTTTCCTGTTAGTATAGAATTCCCTATGGGTTGAAATGATACATACCCGAATGGACTTTAGAATAGGAGAATATTGTTATGAGTTGAAACCCAAGCGATTTTCATTTGAATTGAATTTGGGATTGCGGGTTGGAATGATATATATACCCATATAAATTTAAATTACGGATTGAAATGATAAATATCTATATCACTTGACCATAGGATAGAAAATTATATACAGACATTGTTGGTATATATATAGAAATATTTTGAAAATGATTTCTATGGTTTTCGGAAAGAATTATATGGTTTTATAAAATATTGATTTTAGATATTATATAAATATTATTTTATATGTAGTTAAATTCTTGATTTAAACTATGTATAAATTTGTTTTAATATAAAATAAGTTTAAAAATAAAAGTTTGATTTTATTAAAATATAATATGGTTAAGTATTTATTTAAATTATAGTTTAATATAGAGTTTTAAAATGATTTTTAATAAATTAAGGTTGAGAAGATAGTTTTGAAATTGATTTGAAATTTTATTAAGAATTTTATTTAATAAGAATCCATTTGGAGCTTATTGAAATTGAGATTTTTAAAAGAATATGATTTTATAACTTAACTTTGGTTTAAGGTTATTTAAATGAATATATTAAGTTTAAATAAATTGAAGGAATATTCAGAAATTTAGGGTTTTATTTAAATGATATTGGGTTTATTAAGTAAATATTTCAAAACTAAATAATAGTAAATTGAATTAAGATACATATATATATATATATATAATTATCACATTTAGTTTTGAAATTATAGAATATTTAAAGCTTTGAAATATATATTTTGAAATGGTTTATTTGTGGTTCAAATCGGTATTTGAAATGGATATAATTTTTAATGGTTTATTTAGAAGCTTAATTGAAATTAATGATTTGAGATCTGACTAAATTTGAATTTTGGAATTCGAGTTGATTTAGAACTAATTTGTGAAATTTGAGGAAAACAATTTTATCATATGTACTATTTTAATATTTAAATCGGTTAAGTGGGAAGTATTATGATTTCAAGTATTATGTTTCGCAAGTGTTTTAATTTCAGGGGTTTAGTTTCGAAAGTGTTATTACTTTAAAAAATACTGATTTTGAAATGATATCGTATTGATATGGTTTTGAAATGGCAATGATACTTCGGTTTAGAAGTATAAACTATTTTGAAATGACCGTGGTGTTATAATAACGTTTGGCTATTAAAGAGATCGGGATTGGAAGTTTTCATACTCTCTACCAATTCCGAATAACACTTTAACAACTATGTACGCGATGGAGATTCCAGAATGAAGTAGGATAGTGGCGACGTTCTTTTAAGTTTATATACGTGGACCCGACTCCCATGAGTTGGCATAAGGTGGCTAAAATAGGAGCAATTGACGCGCTAATGAGATAGCTCCTCTTATCGGACACACTTCTTCGATACCATTCTGTTACTCTATGATTGATTGGGTGCACCTTTGATTTTTGGGAGTGCTCGAGGTGGGCGGTAGTGGCTGCTATGCGTTACCACCGGCTCGAAAGTGTAATTGGTATATCTACCCTGTCATTGCCTAGTTGTGCCATGTCACCTTCCCTAGCGTGCCTTATACGAATTTGATTTGTGCCGTATCTATGGAATATCCTCTGGTGGCTTTCCAATCAGGAGGGACTACGGTACTGTATAGACTATTGGCACTATAAAATGTGTTAAGGGGGATATGGGTAACGCCTTAACGTTATTTTAATAGTTTATTTTACTTTATACATTATTATAATAGCATATATTACTACATAGTAGATAGTTTAACGGATCCTTAAAGGATGGTTATCCCAAACATCCTTTGAGTTACTTGTATTTCATTTGTTATTTCACTTGAGTTGGATTTATTGATATAAGAGTGTTAATCCTGACTCGAATGTTTTGCTTTAAGCTCGGGTCAGACCGAGTGATACAGCTTTGAGACTCACCTTTGGAGTTGGAGCTTCGATTGGAGATCCAGCTATCTATCCAGCTTTCAGATATTCAGTTGATTTTGGTGATGTATTCTGATCTTATATTTGACTATTGTATTCGATACTTCTGTTGTATCTTATTTAACTTTGTTATATATATAGTAGCCTCATGAACTACTATTCTCTTATTTCCACTGCATTATTGTTATATTACTCTGTGTCTGTGATTCTGTAATTTATTTATTTACTGTATATGCTGCGTTTTGCGAAATATAAATTAACAACTTGATATTTTGAGCAATTCAATTTTGGCATGTGTGGATGCGAATGGTTGAAAATATCAGGTCGTCACAACCTAGGACTCAGCCCTGGTCATGGCCGGTACACTGGTCATGGTGACCGGTGCATCGGTTAGCACGTTTGGGTTAAGTCTCAAGCGACGTTGGTGGTGCTCTGGTTGCCCGTTTGTGGTGTTTTCTTCTCTAAATTGAATTTGGACATCTACTAAACTGAGTTTGCTAACATATGAGCATCAAAACAACTATAATGGAATGAAATTCGTGATCATATGAAGTGGATTATCAAACAAAAAATCAAGTTTCATATGATAAGAAAATTAACACAAGATTGAGATCAATTCAATATCAAATTCATCCCATAACAACAACGGTGATAAGCATTTATCTATAGGCTAGAAGTGTGAGATTAACTCACCTATTTAAGCTTGAATGGATGATTAGAACCCAGATTCCATTCCCTTTAGCTAAAAACTTTCGGCTACAACCTAAGTTTGATTTTGAACGATTGCAAAGCCTGAATTACAATCATGATCAAAGCTGAGATTAAAGACCCAATAGATGTAAGATATGATGGTAAAGATTACCTTAGCTTTACATCTTCTATTAATAATCAAAAGCCCTTTAATTTAAGCTTGATTTGGGGATTTAATCCATTATCTAGGGTTTGTAAACAAGGGTATTTGGATTATTATTCACCCTCTACATGTGCCTAATGGGTAACCTAAAACCTAATAAGAAAATGTTTACTAATTTCTATTGTTTTCTCTCATAAAACACTAATTAATACTCAACTATGTTTATGGAAGCATAGATTAGTTTTCCTCAAATTTTACCAAAGCTCCAACATATCAAAAATTCCCAATTTTATTAATATTGAGATATTTTGTAAACATATAAATTTTAAAATTAAAAGTTATTCTCATTATTGTTAGTAAAATAAACTATTAGTTATAATAAAAGTGTCATTTTGGTAGAGATACTTGCTTCCGGGTAAGCAGGTCGCAGGTACGATCCCCGTCTGCCCTACTCCCAATTTCAAGGCGCGGAGGTGGGACCCCATAAATCCTACAAAAATCGGTCGGGGGCATCAAATCTCTGTGCTGGGCTGGCTTAAATCCCAACTGTCTGTGGTCAGACCAGGCAGGAGGGGGCTCCTCCTATCCCTTCGATTTCATCAGGGATCTGGGTTGAGTTTTTTTAAAAAAAGTGTCATTTTAAACAATAAAGCTCAATATTACATTTTATTAAATTTACAACATTTGTTGTAATAATTGGAAACAGAAAATATTTATCATAAATCTCCATTTAAAATGAATAAGTGAATAAATCTTAGAAAAATTCATATTTTAAATTTTATAAAATTTCATTTTCCCCAAGGTTATTCATATATTACCAAATATAAGAAGTTAAATTGCACAATTTCAAAATTTTAATAGATTTTCCAAAATCTGTTTATTTCCATCTAGAAAGCCATTTTAATTTAATTATAACAAATAAAATTTTCCAGATTCACCTTAAAATTCATTAAGATAATTTTTAAATATATATAAATTTAATTCTAGGTAATTTCGACTAGGCTTGTTACAAGACTATTCGATAAAATGATAAAAAAAGGTTGACGTTTTAAAGGATTCAACAATAAAAGGGCAATACTCTACTAGTCGATTATAAATCTTTAGGAAAAACTAGTTGTAATTTGTACAATACACACATGTTAATGTTGTAAAATAAATTATCAAATACACATGCTTCAATGGTCATCATATAGCGAGATTTATTATTGTATGTATATATGTATATGTATGTGTACATACATACATATACAATGTATGCGCACACACACATAAACTTACACATATATGTATACACACACATACACATATAAGTGTATATACATACACACACACACACATACATACACATATATGTATATGTGTATATGTTATATACATACACACACTACATGCATGCATACATACATACATATATGTCTGTATGTATAAGCTTGTATTGAAATAACTATTTTAAAAGGAAATTACTACAAAAACTGGATGTAAATTAGTGAAAGAGAAAATTTTGAACATCTAAACAATTTGGAAATTATATTTCAATATAAAATAATAAGAAGAATTGAGAGCCTTAATTATTTTTCATATGTTTGTTTGTGATTAAATATCGATCTTATATAGAAAATAATAAAACAAATTTGGATGTAAAATAGTTGAACAAAATTAAACAACCGTAGAAAGTATACTTGAAAATGGAATAGTGGGTCAGAATTAAGTGGGAACTTGATAAGAATTGTATAAAGCATATACTATAGGGTTTACCATTACAAGAAGATCAGCCTTTGGTAGCGTTTTAGGAAACGCCGTTATAGGACATGTAACTAAATATCTCGGACTTTCTATTGTGTTATCCATAAACGCTACGAAAAGCGACATATTGTAGCGTTCAATAAACGTAACCAATTTTTTTTATTGGCGCTGCATAAATGTCACAGAAAAATATTGTTGACGTTACTAAAGAGTATTGTACTAGCATTTTTATAAATGATGTTATAAAAGATGCAACTGTAACCTAAACCATACTGTTGCATTTATTAAATGCTACCACAATTTGTTGATTATTTTACTACAGTTCTTGAACGTTACTTTATCATGTTGGTTGCTTATCCGGTTTCTGGCTGTTTGCATATATTATACAATAGTAGTTAACAGATCTTTATATAAAAAGTATTAATCAAATAGTCACAATACTCAAACATCTAACAAAGCACATTAATCACACATATCAAATATCGATATACATAACCATTTCGATACAAAACTCATTACTAAGTAGGCAAGTTCACGTAAAATCCTTCAAAATTCATAGACAAGTTTACACTACTAATAAAATACTTTAATATATATGATTATTGGAGCTGTGTACAAAAAAGAATTAGTTAATGCTGCTTATCATTGCATATCTCTAAGAATTTCTCCGCAACAAATTTCTCGAACTAATCCTTCATCATCTCTAATGTATTTTTAAAAATATAAGGTAATCGGTAAAGCTAACCCGAGTAATTAAATTATAATTTATTTTGCCAGCGAAGATATCCTACTTAAGTAGCACTGCAGATATGAATGTGATTTTGGACACCTTACATTGTAAACAATAATAAAAAAGGATTTTGAGAACTCAAGGTTGTAACTGACATGCTAGAATCAAACTTGAGACTATTAATTACAGATGATTGAACAAAATCAAATGAGTGAGACGACGGACACTATATGCTATTGAAGGCAATAAAGATTTAATGAAAGTTCATCTACATATCAACAAAGGCACCTGAAAGGCAGTTAGCTGCACCTTCTCCTACTTGTGATCTTTGTATAACGTAAATCAAGGATCGAAATAATAGCAAAAGGCAGTGATCAACCATGACCAAATTTAGATTATTAAATGAATAAAGATGAAAAATGCATGCATTAGTAGTACATTATACTAAGTAATAAAAAAGTCAAAATAATTTTACTGTTCATCCTAAATTTATTAAATTAGAAAAACAAATAAATACCACAACCCAACAAAGCAAATTTTCACTTCTTACTACCCATGAATGCAAGTAGTTAAACGAAGTTCCTTTCTTGTAGTGTCTATTCTTGAAAAACTAGCATAACTGGAGCAGTTGCGCTATTAGGATTCAACTGAGGGCTAGCATTAATACTTGGTCTGGCGGTGCAACCCAACTTCTCAAATCTACAACTAAGTCTACAACATTAATACTTGTACAATACCTGGTGCTTACATTCATATTTTTCCTTCCTAGATTCCATTAAAATAAATATTTTATTGTTCTTATTAATTTCATGATATGAGTTCAACTATTGTGTGATTCTCCTCCTTTTAATAAACTATTATGTTAGTTTCATTATGTCATACCGTTGTGTTAGTTTTTTCTAATATGGTTAAATTAAGCCAAATAAGATTCAATCTCACCGTTTCTTAAATGACAGTCTGAAGATAATTATCCTATAGGGAACATCACAAGCAAAAATGATTTATTTGAGAAAAGGGGAAAAATTTGGAAGTGAAAAATAAATTCATACCAAATTTGGTCCAGGAACCATTTCCTTTTGACAGTTTATCATTTTTTGCTATTAAAAGCTTAAAAAATAATCAAAATTCTTCCAACTATCAAGTTACTTATGCACAAGAATCTTGTGAAATAAGTTTGCATGATCCCTTCCTTCGTTGCAACAGTAGTAAGGGAACAATAAATTGAGTGCAGTTTCCTTCACTGTAATAATAGCGAGGGAACCATAAATTAAGTGTTGGAATATTTTTAGAAACACTGAAATAAATACATGGTTTTCCTTGTATTCATCTCCTATGCCACCCAAGTCAAACATGTTCGATGACAATAATATGAATATACCTCATGCCATATACTACATAGCTTACGTAAAGCTAAGCTTTATTATTTACCAGTATAGGCATATGGAAGTTGATATCATATTATGGTTAGCTACAATAACTGTATCATTTAGCATTCAGGGTCAGAAATTCCTTACTACTCGATCTTTCATGATTAATGATGAACAATTTAAGTAATAGCCCAAGAATCACCAATACCAAATATTTCACAAACAAAGCTTAATATGATTTTTTGTTTTGTTTAAGATGACGTACCTTGATTAACAGCGGAAGATGTAATGGCTGTCATCTTCTTCTTCTGACTTCTAATAATTACTCTTCTTCTCAGAATTCGGTTTCTCTCTCTAACCCTATTTCTTTATATGTTTCTTGATGGAGAAGAATACATCTATCTACCAGGAGAGAGAGGACCCAATCCTTTATATAACATTTAACTCTAAATCTGGTACGTCCATAATATACCAATTCAACGCTTAAGATTAATCACAGACCTAATGTTCTAATTATAGAACAGTCTATTTATGACTTAATTAATCGGACCACATTAAGATTAGAAACTGCATAACGTTAAAGGTAAATGAAATGTTGACCTAATTAATAGGGTCGTATTAAGATTAGAAACTGCATAACATTAAAAGTAAATGAAACGATTGCAGTTTCTAATAGTAGTTTTCTAATATTCTCCCACTTGACCCGATTATTCATAATATCAAGTGTTGAACGTTATACTATGATAAATTGCTGAGAGTTATGGCGGTTGTGCCTTATTAATTCAATGCATTCACTTCCATATACTACAATACCAACAATCCATCATTTTATACTTATAATTTATATAAAACAGCATAATGGTCCACATAATGTCTTATATCATAATGATTAAACATAATATATTTATAAGACTCTTTCTTGTTTAAAATTACATAAAGTACGTACTACCACATTAAAACAAGAGATACATAATTGTATATCAGAAACACACAAAGGAGCTCAGAATGTCACACATCAATTATTATTAATACAACCAAGACCCATTCTTTGAACATGTTCCTTAAATTGTCTTGGCTGTAACCCTTTCGTCAAAGGGTCTACAATCATAAGTTCTGTCCTGATGTGCATGATTGACACTCTTTGTTTCTGAACCTCATCTTTCACAACAAGATACTTCAGTTCCATATGTTTGGCACCTTTAAAGTACTTGTCGTCTTTTGAGAAAAACACTGCTGCAGAGTTATCATAATAAATTTTTAGCGGCTTGCTAATGGTGTCGATAACCGCAAGTATTGAAATAAAGCTTCGCAACCATAATGCATGAATTGTGGCTTCATAACATGCCACAAATTCTGCCTCCGTAGTAGATGAAGCAACGATAGTTTGTTTCGCACTTTTCCATGATATGGGTCCTTGAGCAAATATAAACAGGTAACCAAAAGTCAATTTTATAGTATCGATGCATCCAGAAAAATCTGAATCGCTATATCCAATCACCTCCAATTCATTGGATCTACTATACATGAGCATGTAATCTTTCATGCCTTGTAAGTACCTTCACACTATGTTTGCAGCTTGCCAATGTTCCCTTCCTGGATTACTTTGATACCTTCCTAACATACCGACCACAAAATTGATATCCGGTCTAGTACAGGTTTGAGCATACATTAGGCTACCAACTATAGATGCATATGGAATTGATTCCATTTCCTTTCATTCAACATTATTCTTAGGACATTGCATGAGATTGAATTTATCAGCTTTCTGTATAGAAACTTTCCCAGGTGAACACTTGCTCATTCCAAATCTCTCTAGAATCCTTTCGATATATCCTTTCTGAGACAATCCCAATATTCCTTGTGATCGATCATGGAATATTTCTATTCCAATCACATAGGATGCATCTCCCATATCTTTCATTTCAAAGTTCATTGAGAGAAATTCCTTAATCTCATGCAATATGCTTAAGTTATTTGCAGTAAGCAAGATGTCATCAACATAAAGGACTAGATAAATAAACTTGCTTCCGCCGATCTTTTGGTATAAATAGTGATCAGCCGTATTTTCCTTAAAACCAAAAGATGTAATAATGGTATTGAACTTTATATACTATTGTCGGGATGCTTGTTTAAGCCCATATATTGACTTCTTAAGTTTACACACCAATTGTTCTTTACCTTTTACAAAAAAACCCTCAGGTTGATCCATATAAACATCCTCATCAAGATGTCCATTCAGAAAGGCTGTTTTCACATCCATTTGATGCAGTTCCAAATCATAATGTGCTATTAATGCCATTATTATTCTTAGTGGGTCCTTTTTCGAAACAGGAGAAAATGTCTCCTTGTAATCAACACCATCTTTCTAAGTGTAACCCTTAGCAACAAGTCTAGCTTTATACCGTTCGACATTACCACTAGAGTCGTGTTTGGTTTTAAAAACCCATTTGCATCCGACTCTTTTACAGCCATGTGGTAACTCAACGAGATCCCAAAATTCATTCTGTTGCATGGATTTTAGTTCTTCTTTCATGGAATTAATCCATTCCTTTGACTCTTTACTTTCTACAGCATGTGAAAACGAAACTGGGTCCTTATTGATTCCTATATCATAATCCGATTCTTGCATATAAACCATATAATCATTAGAAATAGCTAACCTACGATCTCTTTGAGATCTTCTTAATGCTACTTTTTGTGGTTCATGCATATCAGCATTATGTAAGTCATTTCCTTCAGGAAGTACTTCTTCATTTATATGTTGTTCTTCATCATGCTATTCTCCAACAGCTGGAACAACATTTGGAGTAATAATAGGTGGAGGAACTATTCTGGGCAATGTAACATTTGTCCTTGTTTCCTTTATTTCCACTATTTCTCTTCTAATACTCCCACTGACTTCACCAATCTCAATGATTCTTGCATTTTTAGTTTCTATAATCCTTGGACTATGATTAGGACAGTAAAACACATATCGTTTAGATTTTTCAGGGTAACCTAAAAAATACCCACTAATCGTTCGAGAATCTAATTTCTTTTCATGTGGATTATAAATTCTCGCTTCCACTGGATAACCCCAAACATGCAGATGTCTTAAGCTAGGTTTCCTATTAGTCCATAATTCAAAAGGGGTCTTTTGAACAGCTTTACTAGGAACCCTATTCAGCAAATAATTAGCGGTTTTGAGAGCATACGACCACAAATTCTTAGGTAGTGTAGAATCTGACATCATACCCTTAATCATATCTATTAACGTCCTATTGCACCTTTCTGCTACACCATTTTGCTGTGGTGTACCTGGCATTGTGTATTGCGCATATATGCCATGACTTTCGAGGAATTTTGCAAATGGACCTGGACACTGGCCTGACTCATTATATTTGCCATAATATTCACCACCTCTATCAGACCTTATGATTTTCACCTTTTTATCTAATTTCCTCTCAACTTCCTTTACAACGTCTCAACGATATTCACAGATAGAGATTTTCATGAAGCAAATAGACATAACCATAGCGGGAAAAATCGTCAATAAAAGTGATGAAATACTTTTCTCCATTAAAGGCTGGAATGTCCATTGGTCCATAAATATCGGTGTGTATTATTTCAAGAAGCTAGCTGCTTCTAGTGGCTCCTTTCTTATTATGTTTGGTTTGTTTACCTTTAGTATAATCCACACATAATTCTAGATCACTAAAGTTCAAATTTGACAAAATTTCATTACTTACTAATCTCATCATTCTTTCTTTGGATATGTAACCTAGTCTTTTATGCCATAAGAAAGCAGAATTTTCATTCAACATGCTACGTTTGCATCCAACATTATTTATTACATTCAGCAAGGAATTCACATAAGTGTCATTCAGTTTCAATTTATATAAACCATCAATTAGAATACCAGAACCAATATTATCGGTATACTTATATAAATCAAAACAACCAGATCCAAACGTACATCTAAAACCAGAAATATCCAACTTACTTACGAAAATAAGGTTTCTATATAATGAAGGTACATAAAGGGTACTATATAAGTCTAATACATATCCACTTTCTAGAATTAGACGATAAGTCCCAATGCCTTCCATTGTGGATTTCATTCCGTTTCCATAAAGAGAAAACGATCTTCATTTGGATTTATGGTTCGGATCATTAGAAATCCCTGCATATTATTTGAGACATGAGTTCTAGCACCAGTATCAAGCCACCATGTATTGATAGGAACTTCAGCCAAATTTGATTCAAAACATACGAAAGATAGATGATTACCTTTCTTTTCGAACCAAGCTATCCTTTTCGGATAGTCATTTTGATAATGTCCTTTCCTTTTACAGAAATGACATCGAATATCCTTTAGTTCCTTCTTTTCCTTATCCTGCCCATTCTTAGCAGGTGCCTTTTTCTTCTTGAAATGACTTGATTTTCCATTCTTTTCTTTACCAGCTTTATTACTCACAAAACTTACCGAGTGATTCACTTGATTTTTCAAACATCCTTCTTCCTGAACAAGTCTACTGGCCAATTCATTAACATTCCACTTATCCTTTATAGTGTTATAGTTAATTTGAAAAGGTCCATATTCATAAGGTAGCGAGTTCAGGATAAATTGGACAAGAAAAGAATCCTCCACTGTAAGTCCAAGGGAGTTTAACCTTGCTGCAAGATTAGTCATCTCTATAATGTGCTCTTGCATAGTTCGCGACCCATCAAACTTTATGGTCGTGAGTTCTTCCATAAGAGTACCAACGAGTGACTTATCAGCTGAACGAAAACGCTCTTCCACAAACTGCATATATTCCTTAGCACTTTCTATTTGCGGAATTGTTGACTTGATGTTATTAGCAACAGTCATCTTAATAAACATAAGGTTCAGTCTGTTACTGCATTCCCATGCTTTATGGTGTGATTTTTCTATCTCAGTACTAGCTGTTGTAAGGGCAAGATGTTTATCCTCAAGGAGTGCCAAGTCAAGATCCTGAACACCTAAATGGAAATTGACTTGTTTTCTCTATTCAGAAAAGTTAACACCAGTGAACAATGTAATAGATGAAGCATGTGTATTCATGGGAACTACTGCAAATTAAAAAAATATTGAAATAACTATAAGCTCATAGCTAATGCGATTCAGATATGTACATAATAGTATAATATAGCACTCCTTTGGGTAGATACTATCTTATACTTAACATAATTAAGTACCAAAACATAAGTAAGTAATAAATATATTTAATTAAATAAAACTGATATCTTTGGATGATCAATATTTATTTAATCAAGATATCTATTAAACCTCATCATGTCAACTAGTTATAGAACAGGACTTTCCTTTGGGTAAGTTCTGTTCTACCATTAGTGATGCCAGTTTTTTTGGTATTATTATAACTGGCAATTTCTATCAATAATCATTATGTCACTTATGCACTAAATGATTATTCTAATTTTGACCATTTTGGTGATTAACAAAATCATAAATCTCATGTGCACAATTGACTTATAACACATACTTGATTAAACATCATGAGTAAAGCATAGAACAGATCAATTACAATCATAGAAATATTCAGTTATTGATTGGTGGCTTCGATACCAAATGTTAGAAATTCTTTACTGTTCGATCTTTCATGATTAATGATGAACAATTCAAGTAATAGCCCAAGGATCACCAATACCGAATATTTCACAAACAAAGCTTAATATGATTTTTGTTTTGTTTAAGATGACGTACCTTGATTAACAGCGGAAGATGTAATGGCTGTCATCTTCTTCTTCTAACTTCTAATAATTACTCTTCTTCTCAGCATTCGGTTTCTCTCTCTAACCCTATTTCTTTATATGTTTCTTGATGGAGAAGACTACATCTATCTACCAGGAGAGAGAGAACACAATCCTTTATATAACATTTAACTCTAAATCTGGTATGTCCATCATATACCAATTCAACGCTTAAGATTAATCACAGACCAAATGTTCTAATTATAGAACGGTCTATTTATGACTTAATTAATTGGGTCACATTAAGATTAGAAACTGCATAACGTTAAAGTTAAATGAAACGTTCTATTTATGACCTAATTAATAGGGTCATATTAAGATTAAAAACTGCATAACGTTAAAAGTAAATGAAACGATTGCAGTTTCTAATAGCAGTTTTCTAACATTCAGGACAATGGTATTCCATCCAACTTTGAATTACCATAAATCTTTATTGTCACTGAAAATATATACATGGAAAATATTTCATTACGCAAATATGACAGAGTCTACAACAAGAAACTGTACTCAAAGTAAATGAGGTAGCATTGTTTTATTTTTCGATAAAATACTATAAACTATATAGAAAATAGTGAGGCTAAAAAGCTACAATTTTGTTAAACTTAAAGCGTAATAGTTTACAAATGCAGATTATATCGGTAACTAATGCATTAAGTTCACGAACCATTCTTTTCGACTGAGAAGTAACAATATAGAATGACCAGTGAACTAAAAAGCAACTGGAACACTGCTAGTGACTAAGAATGGTAGGAGAGAGACATCGTAGTTTATAACCTAGTAATATAAACTAGAAGATGAAAATAGTTTTTGCAGTCTATAAGCAAGTAAATAAATAGTAACTAATATTATGAAATGTAAAATATACTAATAATCAAAAAATTAATTAGTTTAATATATCATAGTTTAATGAAATAAATAAAATTACAACCGATCGTTCTCAGCATGCCTTTTCTCTTCTGATTCTATAATGCTTTGAAGCCTCATTTGTTCCATTAAATTTGCATCTTCCCTTTCTAATTTCCATTTTAAGCAAGCTCTTAGTTTTCTATTATAGCCACTAATTTTCTCATTTTTTCACTGGAAAACAATTTAAGCAACTTATACCTTGTCCAAGTAGTAGACTTTCTACTATTTACTGTCATGTCATGTCTTTTGCATAGATGAATTGATGAATTCACAAAGATAGATGCTTCTAATCACTAAGTGTAACATCCCCATTTTAAAGTTCGAAACTAAGCGCTATAGATGCTACAGTCATCTATAGTATTAATTTTCGATGACAAAGTGCGATCATGCTAATGGTATTCATAATATCAGAAGCACAAGAAAATGAAATAATTTTAAACATAGTTTACAAAGAAAACTTTCACATTTCATTTTATAGATATATTTCATATTCATTAAATAATCCCCAAATATTGCTCAGGATTAGATAAAATATAATTATTTCAAAATACACCAAGAGCGACACATGAAGCTCTTTTTATTAATCCGAGTTGCTAAATAGACAATACATCTACTGTGAATACACTCATATGTCAACTAACATAACATAGCGGACAATTGTACTAGTAGAATCCTATATACATAGCTTTGCCTTCTACATGTCTCCGGAAGCTTTATTTGTCAAACCTACTTAACTTGTAAAGTTCTTACTTATGACCTACTCAAATCTACTTTAAGCACCCGAGAGCTTAAAGGAAAAACACAAACTTTGAGTCAGATAAAAAGCATGGCGTGAATAATAATATGCCATCGCGATTTATATACGCTAAGTGAGGCCACATCTCTGAGTGGGATGAGCTTTCCCCTTACTAATATCGCTATAAAAATATATCTTTTGCAAATAGGAGTCCTGCAACCAAACTGGTTAAAATAAATAAAATAAACAATAGTATGCATGCATGCCACATATGTAATCATGACTATCCATCAAATCAGTGGACTATCCATCTTAATGTTTAGTTTTCATAGGGTAACTACCAACCTACATGGTTGGCTTGGGCCTACCAGATATACCAAATTTTCCAACTGATTGTTAGAAGAAAACTTGATGGTCTGTCCAAATACACTTATCCTAGTGTGTACGTGACTATTCGTCAGTTTAATAGTTTTACTAGGCTTACTATAAGCCTAAAGATTTTGCAGGCCCACTCATAACCTACATTGTATATATATTCCTTTCTATGCGTAAACCTACTTTTTTCTTACTCGTGGCAAATCCTTACACACAGAAATTTTGGACTAATATCAGCTAGGGGATAAAAACCGAAGTAAAGGGCGCTACCCTACACCTGTCCCATGTGGTTTTCTAATCTCTGAATCAAATTTATCCTATCACAATCTATCCAAAAGTGATAAGAACAATAATCTCTTTAGTAAATTTTAGGCTAAATACCCAATTTATTTCCTTGAAACATAATTCTTTACAAATGATTTGCCCTTGAAATCATACTTTCAAAACAAAGAAAATTTAGCCTTTTACTTTATCCAAAGTAATTATACCATGATATATGCTTTTATAAATAATATTAATGAAGTTTGAAGTCATATAAGGTCATCGCCTTACGAAACCATAGGCTATAAAGTTAAAACAATATAAATTCTTTATATGGTTAAAACACGACAATCATATAGTTGACGAGGGTCGTCGCCCATTAAAACACAAGCCAAAACAATAAAGCTTTACATATTAATAAAGCTCGGTGTCATTATCGCCATTGGGATCATCACCCTTTTTGAATATAAAATATATTAAAGCCTTTAACTACTTAAACTTAAGGCCGATAAGAGGGATATCACACTTCATAAAACATCGGCGTTCTAAGGTATAAAACTCGATTTGCATTAGTCTTAAAAGAATAGAGTCAACATAGTTGAATCTCGGTGTCATTCCTTAAGAAAAATTAGTGGCTTCATTAGAGCTGAAGTCATTAGGAGCGGCACCTTAGCCGTCTTCGAAAACATATTGCTTGGAATAAAGCAGGAATTATCGTCAACGACAGTGACATAACTAAAAATGGCATAGTTGCCTATATTTTCGAAGTCGGTAGGTACAAAACATGCGTATCATTATCACTACTACAAACTACTTCGAAACTAATGGGATCAGCAACTTGGTAGAAAGCGTGCAACATGGTACAAAGTGCGGCATCAATAAGTTAAAGAAAGCGGTCTCATCCACTTCGAAGATCACTATGTCGATGTTGTTGTTGGCTTCCTACTTCGACCAAGCCAATGCATTCCTTATCAACCTAAGTTCATACCCTATGCGTTGCTCTTGATCGACGTTAAAGACCATCAAGGCGGTGAAATAGAGGCAACATCATGAACTTCAGCATGACAAGGTCGTAATTAATGGGAAAACAGTTTTATTGCCATTAAAAGTAGTTTCTTTTCACCAAACCCCAATTACTTATCAAAATATTATAGGATAACACCTTCTTTACCAAGTCTTTTACAAAAAACTGCTAAGGAGCAGATTTTTCATCTCCAAAGTACTTTAGAAAACTTATATTTTATATTAATATTTAAATATAATACTTAAGCATTTCTAGATTAATTAATTCATATTAAATCGTAAACACATAGAAAAAAATCCCCATAAATCATGATAAATCCAATTTATTATCTTCTTTAACATATAAAAATTTCGAAGCCAAAAACTAAATTTAGTTATTTTTAATAATTAAAACTGAAATAAATCATTTTCCATCCTTAGGAAATTCACCAAATATTCTAGTTAAATCCAAAAATTATGAAATTAAAAACCCCCTTCCAAAATAATGTTTATAATATCATATCAAAATATCAAGTCATTTGGATGTCATATGATAGGTTTTCTAACTCAAATTTATTAAATAATTTCATAAATAAATTCACTAGTAAGCATATAATCATTCAAACTACCATATCATGACATAATATAAGCAAAAGAATCGGGTCTATACTTATGCCTGAAAATAATACTTAAAACATGAGATGTATATCTTATTATTCATCTTGAATGGTTTAAGAAGGTCAAAAATTGCATTTGATTTGATTCCCTTAAGCTTTGCTCTTGTTTTCCCTAACTTTACTTCCATTGAAACCCTTGTTAATGGCTGACCTAACTTGATCTTTTGTTTTTCTAAACGAAATGAAGGAGGAAATGAGAATGAGTATATTTGTCAAAGAAACATGCTCCTTTCCCATTTCGCCCTCCTTATACAACATTCTTCTTATTAATGCTCTAATTAATTCCATTAGTTCATTAATTAAGGTCGAGCCATACTAAGTTTCAAATCTCAATCTCCTTATCCATTTACATTATTTTATTTATCCAATTAAATATCGTAAATAATGTTAATTAAAATTAGGTTTGTTAAATACTCCCCCTATTAAAGAATTTTGTCCTTAAAATTACGATAAGGTACACACATAAAACATAAAAGCGTAGTTGTAAAACGTTCTATCAAACAGGTCAGGATAGGTATCCCTAATCATGCTCTCCATTTTCTGAGTATAGTCTCTTTCATCATCACTCCTTTGGAATTTTACTAATCTGACTGTCTTGTTCCTTAGCTATTCTCATACTTAGCCAGAACCCAAACTGGATGTTTAACTATAGTCATGTACAGCTCCACTACTAAATCTGCCAATGCAATTGGAGTTATACTATCTTTGGATCTCAAAAACACTTCCCTAGATAAGAAGTATGGAAAACATTGTGGACTCCTACTGAACTACTCGATAACTCTATGCTGTAAGCGAGTTTCCCAATCCTTTCTATAATGGGAATTGGTCCAACAAATCTACGTTTTAGTTTCCCTGATTTCCTAAATTTTACTATACCCTTCATTGGGGATATTTTGATGAAAACGCGATCTCCAACTGAGTATACTAAATCCATCCATCTCTTATCTGGATAACTTTTCTACCTAGATTGAGTTTCCTTCATTCTAACCTGAATCAACTTAATCTGTTATGCAGCTTCTCTTACCATATTCGGACCAAGAACTAATCTCTCTAGTCTCTAACCAACATACAAGTGATTTGCACGACCTTCATACAAAGTTTCGAAAGGTGCCATTCCTATACTAGTTTGATAATTATTATTATTGGAAAATTGAACAAAGTGCAAATGGTCTTCCCATGACCCACTACAATCTAGTACACAAGCCTTCAATTAATCATCAAACACCTTATTGATTCTCTCTGTCTGCCCATCTATCTCTAGGTGATAAGTGTTACTCATCTTAAGCTTGGTACCTATAACCTCTTATAGACTCTTCTAGATTTTGCTAGTAAATAAAGAATCTCTGTCACTGACTATACTACTAGGATCTTACATAGTCTAACAATATTCTTCATAAACAACTTAGCCAATACAGGCGTCATCCTAGTTGACTTAACAAGATTGAAATGTGCACTCTTAGTCAGTCTATCTACTATGACCAATATACTTTCATTTCCCTAATTTGACCTTGGCCATACGTCAATAAAATCCATGGACATCGACTCCCATTTCCAAACTGGTATATCCAAAGGCTGAAGCAATCCACTATGCTTTTGATGCTCGACTGTTACTTGCTGGCAATTTAGACAATGTTTTATCCATAAGCCTACATCCCTTTTCATACCCTCCCAGAAGAAACTTCTCCTCATATCCCGACACATCTTAGTTCCTCCAGGATAAACAGTAAACTTTAATCGATGGCACCCCCTAAGTACTTCTTTCCTTTTGTCATCCACGTCTGGAACACATAATCGTCATTTCTTTCTCAAACATCCCTTTTGGTCAAGGTAAAAATCCATCAAATCATCAACCTCAGTTCCACCATCCAATCTTCTAATTATTTTAGTAAGTAATGGATCATCTCTTTGCTTAGAAGCAATTTTGTCGATCAATACTGGTCAAACTTCCAAACAAGATAACAATGCAGTACTATGACTAGAACTGGCAGTCGATTTTAACCGTACAGTACAAGTAGTTAGCGCTTCCAAATATTTCCATTCAACAAACATAGCTAACACCGCATTCTAATGTTTCCTGCTAAGTGCATTCGCAACTTTATTTTCTTTCCCTAATGTGTACTTAATTCTAAAATTATAAGCAGCAATAAACTCCAACCACCTCTGTTGTCTCATATTTAACTCCTTTTGGGAGAATAAGTATCCGAGCGATTTGCGATCTGTATACAACTCGAATCGTTCTCCCAAAAGGTAACGTCTCCGCACCTTCAAAGCAAATATTATGGCAGCCAACTCTAAGCCATGAGCCAGATATCTAACTTCATGCGGTCTGAGCTGTCGCAAAGCATAGATAATCATTTTACCTCTCTGCATTAACATAGCTCATAATCTCGTTCCACATGCATCAATATGCACCATCAAATCTTGATTTCCATTCGGAACAACTAACATAGGCACGTTGGTCAATAAATGTTTTAGCATCTGGAATGCCTCATTGCATTTATCAGTCTAGACATATTTCATGAACTTCCTCGTTAGTTTAGTCATCGTACTACTGTATGAGAGAAATTCTTAATGAATCTTTGGTAGTAGCTATCTAGTGTAGGAAAACTCTTTATCTAAGTCACTGACTTCTACATGACCAAGAAACTTCACCTCCTTCTTTTAAAAATGACATTTTGAAAACTTCGCTTTTACCTAATGCTGCCTCAGCATCTCAAGCACTATTCTAAGATGAATTTCATGATCTCTTTCATCCTTAGAATATATCAAAATGTCATCCATGAATACCAACACAAACCTATACAAGTGCTCTCGGAAAATTCGGTTCATTATGTCTACGAAGAAAATGGGTGCATTAGTTAATCCGATGGCATTACTAACCACTCATACGAACCATATCTTGTTCTAAACCCCGTCAATGGAATACTGTCTTTCGCCACCCTTAATTGATGGAACCCCATCGCCAAATCCAACTATGAAAACACTTTGGCTCCACTCAACTGATCAAGTATATCATCGATTTTTGGCAGGGGATATCGGTTCTTCATCGTCTTTTCATTCAACTTACAATGATCAATGCATAATTTTAATGACCCATCCGGTTTCTTCATGAATACCATGGTCGTTCCATAAGGCAAAATGCTTGGTCCAATAAAATTCTTTCCTTCTTAATCCGTTAGCCGCACCTTTAACTCCTTCATCTCGATTGCTGGGTAGTCTATTTACAGGTTCAGCTCCTCATACAAGGTCTATTCGAAATTCAATAGATCGTTTCGGCGGTAGTCCCGTAATAGGCTTAAAAACATCTACAATTTCTGTAGCCATGAAAACCCAATTCAACTCATCTTCCCCTTCTATTACACACAATAAATCACATACATCCAAACATGGATTCTCCACTGAGTATACAATTCAGTCACTACTATTAAGATGTCTTAGTGATATTTTCCTATCGTGGAAAAATATCCTAGCATCATATTTACTGAACCAGTCTATACCAAAAATAATCCCAAAGCCTACGAAATTAAACACATACAAGCTGTAGGCAAATATATGACCTAATAATTCAAACTCTAAATGATCACATCTCGTCTGTAGAGTTGCATACCTTCCTATCAGATTCCCAACCCTTAAGGAAGTAACTAGGTATGATGGTTTAGGTTAAGCTTATCCACCAAACAATGAGATCTAAAAGAATATGATGCAACGATATCAAATAGTACTCTAACATGTGTACCATGAATCAAAAGTGTACCTGCCATCATAGCTTTCCCTTTCTCCTTGGCCGTTATTCTCGAGGCAGCTGGATCGAAAGCAAATAACTTTCCTTTTTCTACCTTGGCCACTTTCAAATATTTGTTTTTGTATTTTCCCACTTGGTCGCAGTTCAAGCGCTTAATGTTATTCTTCTCGACAACTTCCTTTCCCTTGCTAGTTTGGCCCCGATAAGCATAATAACCTATCTTATCACACTTGTAATGCATAATCTCAGACTTCCCTTTCTTGGAAGCTCCACCCTTCTAAGTTCACTTCTTTTGACAAAATTTTCTCTTCTGATTCGGTCCACCCTGACTTTCTATTAGCTTGTTATTAATGAACAAAGCAAGCATATCATCAACTTGCAAAGCCATCTCTACGACAACATGACATGGATCCCTGAGACGTGAAAAAGTTTCCCTAGCAAGCTCAGGTCTCAGTCCATGAATGAACTTCTCATTTATTTTGATCACAATATCCACGGTATCATACCCATACTGGGATAGCTCCTCAAATCTTGTTGCATACTCAAGCACCGTCATATCTCCTTCACCAATTCTGCAAAAATCCTCAATAGAGTTGACTTAGGGGTCTTAGACATAAATCTTTCTTCAAACCTCCTTTTGAATTCAGCCTAAGTCAAATTCTCCGCTGCTACCCCAACAATTACACTATTCCACTAGTATAACGTAGCTTATTGCAATTGTCTGGACGCCAATCTCTTCTTCTATTCATCATTCAAACCAAGATCAACAAAAATCCTTTCATAATGAAGCAACTAATTCTTCACTTCAATTGCATCCTCCATTCCAATAAATGGTTCCCTCCAAGTCTTTTATAGTCTCTATTCAACATATCATAATTATTGATAACTGGAACTTCTTGATTAGCACCTCTAGTATTTCCACCAACTAACCTAGTAGCAGCTCCTGCTCGTGTCATGTAGACAAAGAACTGATATATTACTCCTATATCAATTGATAATGTTTCTGCACTTATATTAACAACTGTCCATCGACCCGGATTTCTCATAATGGTGAGCTTAACATTTCCATTGGTAGTGGTGCCTCCTCTATTGAGCTTCACTCTTTTATTTCTTGCCTCCATATCTTGCTTCCTTAAATTTGCATTCGAACCTAAGTAAGATACAGAAGAATAGTCTAAGAAAAAAGGAGAATAGAGATAAAGAATATACTGATGTATAACAAATAAAAGTATGTTACCATAGCATTAACCCATACCCCAATATTATTCTAAGATTCATTTGGATTTGTTTTTAGTAACTCCTTTTAAACTTCAAAATTTCTTAGTTTTTTACATAAACTTATGTTTTCATACTAAGTTGTAACATCCCCCATTTTAAGGCCCGAAACTAAGCGCTACAAATGCTATAGTCATTATAGTATTAATTTTCGATGACAAAATACGGTCATGTTTATGGTATCCATAATATCACAAGCACAAGAATATGAAATAATTTTAAACCCAATTTCCAAAGCTTCGTTTCAAAGATATATTTCATATTCATTACATAATCCTCAAACGTTGCCCAGGTTCAAATAGAATATAATTATTACAAAATACTCCGAGAGCGACATTTGAAGATGCCTACTAGGTTTATCAGAGTTACTAAATAGACAGGCACATCTACTGTTAATACACTCATAAAATAACTAACATAACAAAGCAGGTACTAGATACACTCCTACATAGCTAGCATTGCCTCCTGCATTTCTTCGGAAGCTTTAGTCGCCAAACCTTCTTAACATGTAACGAACTTACTCTCGATCTACTCAAATCAATTTTAAGCATCCGAGAGTTTATAAGGAACATATAAACTTCAAGTCAGTCAAAAATTCTGACGTGAATAATAATATGCCATCTTGATTTATAGACATTAAGTGAGACTATACTGCCGAGCGGAATAGGTTTTCCCCTCATGAATTTCCCTTTAAAAATATTTATTTTGCAAATCAAAGTTCGACAATCAAATTGGTTAAAATAAAAAATATAAACAATAATGTGTATGCATGCTACATATATGCTCATGACTATCCATCAAATCAGTGGACTATCCGTCCAACTGTTTAGTTATCATAGGATAACTACCAATCTACCGGGATAACTTGGGCCTACCAGATATACCAGATTTTCTAACTGACTATTAGAAAGAAAATGGGCGCTCTATCCAGGTATATTTGTCCTAATGTTTACCTGACTATTTGTCAATCTCATAATTTTGCTAGACTTACTATGAACCTAAAGGTTTTGCAAGCCAGCCTATAAACTACCTTGTTTATATATATATATATATATATATATATATATATTCCTTTCTATGCATAAACCTACTTTTTATCTTATTCTTGATAAAGCCCTACACATAGTAATTTTAGACTAATATCAAATAGGGGCTAACGGCTGAATTATTGAATGCTACCCTACTCCAGTCCTATTCTGTTTTCTAATCTTTGAGTTAAATTAATCCTATCACAATCTATCCAAAATGATAAGAACAATAATCTATTTCGTAAAATTCTAGGCTAAATACCCTATTTGTTTCCTTGAAAATATTCTTCTTTACAAATTATTTACCCCTTGAAAGCATACATTCAAAACAAAGAAATTATAGCCCATTACTTTATCCAAAATAATTCGGCATTGATGTATGCTTTTATAAAATAATATTAATGAAGTTCGAAATCATAAAGGTCACCCCCTTACAAAACCATAGTCTATAAGGCCAAAACAATATAAAGTCTTTATATTGATAAAACACGGTAACAATATAATCCACAAGGGTGTTTGCCCTTCAAATCATAAACCAAAACAATAAAGCTTTATATACTAATAAAGCTCGGCGTCATAATCGCCATTGTGGTCATTGCCCTTCTTCAATATAACATATATTAAACCCTTTTACTTTAAAACATAAATACATAAGGTCGATAAGAGGGATGTCGCACTTCATAAAACGACTTCCTAAGTTGTAAAACTTGGTTAGCAAAAATCTTAATAAAATAGAGTCGACATAGTCGAATCTTGGTGTCATTGAGTTTAAAAAACTAGAGGCCTCATTAATGCCGAAGTCATTAGGAGTGGCACCAAGTCGTTTTCGAAAACATATAATTTGGAATAAAGATGGCAGCCTCATCAATGACGTTGACATAACTAAAAGCAGCATAGTAGCCTATGTTGTCAAAGTCAATAGGTGTAAAACATGCGACATCATAATCATCGTTATAAACTAGTTTGAAATCAACGGGGTCAGTGATTTATAGAAAGTATGTAACATAGTACAAAGTGCAGCATCAATAAGTTAAAGAAAGCGGCCTCATCCACTTCGAATATCACAATGTCAACGTTGTTGCTGTTTTTCTACTTCGACCAAGCTGATGCATTCCTTATCAACCTAAGTTAACACTATGTGCATTGCTCTTGATCAACGTCGAAGACCATAGAGGCGGTGAGATAGAGGTGATATCATGACCTTCAACATGGCAAGGTCATAATTAATGGGAAAACTATTTTATTACATCTAGTTTCTTTTCACCAAACCCCAATTATTTGTCAAAACCTTATTGGATAACGCTTTCTTTATCAAAATCTTTTTCAAAAAACTGCTAAGGAGAAGATTTATCATTTCCAAAGTACTTAGCAAACCTTGCATTTTATATTAATATTTAAATATAATACTTAAGCTTTTCTAGCTTACTTAATTCATATTAAATCATAAACACTTGGAAAAAATCCACAAAAATTGTGATAAATCCAATTTATTATCTTCTTAAACATAACAAATTTCAAAACCAAAAACCAAATTTAATTTCTTTTAATAACTAAACCCCAAAATATACCATTTCCAACCTTAAGCAATTCACTAAATATACTAGTTAAATCCGAAACTTATAAAATTAAAAATCCTCTATCAAATCATGTTTCTAACATCATATTAAAATCTCAAGTCATTTGGGTGTCATATGATAGGTTTTCTAACTCAAAATTATCAAATAATTTCATAAATAAATTAAATAAATTCACCACTAAGCATATAATTATTCAAACTATCATAACATAGCATAATACAAGCAAAAGAAATGGATCTATACATAAACTCGAAAATAATACATAAAATATGAGATGCATATCTTATTATTCACCTTGAATGGTTTAAGAAGGTTGAGATTTGCATTTGATTTGACTCCCTAATCTTTGTTTTGTTTTCCCTAGCTTTACTTCCTTTGAAACCCTTGTTAATGGCCAACCTAACTCTTATCTTTTGTTTGTGTAAATGAAATGAAGGGGGAATGAAATTGAGTATATTTGTTGAAGAAACATGCTTCTTTCCCATTTCGCCCTCCTCATATAACCTTCTTTTTTTATTAATGTTCCAATTAATTCCATTAGTTCATTAGATAAGGCTTGACCCATAATAACTATCAAATCTCGATCTCCATGTCCATTTACATTAGTTTATTTTATTTATCCAATTAGATATCCTAAATAATATTAATTAAAAATAGAGTTGTTACACAAGCTACAAATAATGGCATTTCTATTCAATCTCATGCATACTATATGAGTTAACACAAATCATCTAACTTGGCCAAGGGGTCAATTCTAAATTTCAGCTATTATATCCACTGTTTTGACATGTCTTACTTGTTACACATTTCATACTACATAAACTTTAAAGCGTTAATCATTGGGGAAGTATGGAGATTTCACGTTATATTATTGCAGACTATATGATATAACTAAATGATTTTTATTCCTATGCATTAAAGATTTAACAATTAATTAAAAATATCATCACAAATTACAAGTCAACTACTATTTTGGTACTACAATCAATGGATTTCTTAATAACTACCTTCTTACCTTGTTTCGACATCAATAATAATATAACGTGATAAATGGAAATGACTTTTGGTTAAAGTTGGTTGAAACAACATATAGTGAAAATAACAATGACAGAAAGTCTCATCAAGGATCCCCCTAAACATTAAATATCCAATCCAATAGCCATTAAATTAAACTACCTTAGGTAAACCATTTTGTTATAACTAGGTAAGGATACGATTACCTTATAATCGAGTATGCTTTTTCCTTGCATCTTCTCGGCCAACAATCTCTCAACATCCTCCCTAGAGCTAAACTCTATTCCACTACTTGCATTAGCTCCTCTGTTGGTAGAACTATCGTGTGCCTAAGAGGATCCCATACCATTAGAAGGTGAGTTGTTCGATAGAGGCTGGCGGTTCCACATGCATCAAAGGTAGGTCCTGCCATTGTCGAAATTGAAATCTTCACAGCTAAAGGATTGTTATCCACATAATTTTCAAGAGAGGATAAGCAGATTATTTCAAAATTGAAAGTGTAATAATGTTGTTGACAATGTTGAAGCCAAGAACACTTCATGAGTAACATCGACAAGAGGAAGCTTGTTTCAAGTCCCTAACAATGAATATCGACGTCCATATTGAAGATATGCGACGTGGTCAGATCACTCTGCTTCTCATCCATGGTGAAATCAAAGTCAAACATCACATTTGTAACATTCCCGTTTTTAAATCAAATTCAAATTGGTAATTAAGTTAATTTTTGAAATTTAATTGTGAATTAATTTGGTATTTTCCAAATTAAATAGACATTTGTTTGTTTATTAATATAAATGTATATAAATATGATTTAAATAGAATTTCTAAATTGGAAATTCAGAAATAAAAATTTTGAATAATATATTGGGTTTGGATTTATTTATGAATTTATTTGAGAAACAATTTGAATATTTGGGAATAAAAACATTATGGAAGTAAAATTTATAAAAAAGAATTTTAATCTAGGAATTTTAAAATAAAATATATCGTAAAAAAGATTTTGGTTTTGAAATTAAAAAAATATTTGAAAAATAAATTGGATTTGAAAACTCCATATTTTAAAATTAATAAAAAAAATTGCTTTCTAATATTATAATGTATATATAGGTACATATATATATGTGTGTGTGTATATATATTGATTTGGAATTCAAAAGTAAATATTTTATAAATTGAAGTTAAAAATCTTTATATTTTAAAGAGCTAATAAATGTGTATATATAATTTGTAATTTTTGTATAATTACATTTTAAATCATTTCTTTAAAAAGTTGTATAAAAATAAATAATGGAAAATGTACAAATATCAACATAATTGATAAAAACTTAGATCTATGTAAATAAATAAAAATAAAAAAGGTTTAAAAACATGCTTTATAAATAAAAATAAAAATTTAACAAGGGTTTAAAACTAAAATTTTAAAACTAATTAAACTAAGGGTTTAAACTATAAACTATAAATTAATATGGATAAAGGTTTTAAACATAAATTTACTTATTTTTAAAAAGTGTAAGATTTAAAAATCATGTTGTGAAAAATGTTTAATAAGTAACATCATTAATTAACAAGTGTTTGTTTAGTAATACAAGTGGCATAACTATTTCTTTTAAAAACAAATGTTAATATCAAATAAAAGAAACCAGGCCATTTTTCAAAAGCTTATCATGTTCTTTTCTCAACTTGTTCTTTCATCTTCATTTTCATATCTGCAAACAAAAACAAACAAACCTGGAAATTAAAATAGTTCAAAAGAAAAAAAAGAGAGAACAAGTATCAAAATCTGTTTTCAAATTTCTTCAATCTGGAAAATAAGATAAAAGACAGAAAAGAAAATTCTAGTTTTTGTTCTATTGATCCAGATTAGATCAATTCAAATTGCAACAAATAATAAAGTTCAAACACATCTAAAACAAAGTTCAGATGCAACCCAAAACAATGTCAAAAGCAAAGAAAAGAAAGTCAAAACCTGAAAAGCTTTGAACCTCAAATCTTCAACCTGGAAGCAGTTCAACCTGGATCAAAGTATTCAGGTTTCAGTTTTGAAACATATCGCTGTTTCAAAGAAAAGGAGCTAAGTATCAAGCAAGCAAGTGAATCCAATTTCAACTCAAATCAACTCATATTCATTAAACAAAGATCAGTTTCAAACATCTTCTGTTTCAAATTAAGTTCCTATTCTCTGCTCTGTCAAACTCCAGGTGAGCAGACCTTTGAACCCATTTTATATCTTGGTGTTTGGATTATTACTGGAAGTTATGATGTGAATATGCTTGTATACCTGTGCAAAAATGCTTGCATGTTGTGTACATATGAAGTTGTGAATGTGCATGTCTGTACATGCTCCAGTTTATTGTTTATAGGCATATGATAAGTTTAAAAATTCAAAATCTCAACCCTCAACCTTCTTTAGGCTTTGATGTTTAAAACAAATAGGATTGAAACATTAAGATATTTATTTTAAAAATACTTTTAAGAAAAAAATTTGTTGAGTATTTTCTGGAAAGAGGAAAAATACAGTAGAAACCCAAGCATGTCACAAATTCGAGTGTCTGGATTTAATGATTCAATTATAGAATTAGTTTTGATATCAAAAAGACATGATTTTTAAAATTACTTCACAGAGTTTTTGTGTAGTTTTGAGTTAGGATTCGAAAATTGAACGGAAATGACACTTTTTGTCAAATTCCGTCGAGCAGCGAGATGAAGTTCACCGTGCTTGGGTTGGAAGATGGTTTGAGCATCGAGGATCAGCGGAAAAATAGTGTGAAGTTTTTCAAGTGGCTGTGGCGATCAATTAACGATAAAATAGGGTTTTAGGCTGGGTTCTGATGGGGGCATGTCTCAGGGTGTTCCCGGCATAGATAGTTGATCGGAATCGATCACGGGTAGGGGAATCGATTCATGGAATGGAGATGAAGGTCTTGGTGGAATAGCGATGGTTCTGATGGCTGGGATTGGCTAGGCGAGGCGATTTTCTGATCAGGATGGTTACAGGCATTAGTTGATGGGGTTTGATTTTGACTCGCAAGTGATATCGCCGATCTGGGCGTTTGCCTCAGGTGAGAAGGTCAGTGGTAACCTAGTGGTGGTCGGCGACTTGGTCGAAGGTGGCCAGAAGGGGTGTACATGTGCACGTGGTATCGTTCGTGTCTGTTATTTTCAAAAGATTGGGGAGAAGATGGGAAATTCGAAGTCATTTCATGATTTTCTCGGGGAAGTTGGGTAGTTGACTTGGAGTTGTTTCAGGATTGGCGCGGGTCGTTTTGTTTTGATTCCAGGTTTTAGATTTTAAAAGAAAAATAGGTTTCGGGTTCTAAAAATTTGAAGTGGATTGTACCAGGTTTTAAATGTTTAAAAGATTATATGAAATAAGTTTTTCAGAGCTCAAAATAAAAAGGAATCAACCAAGATCAAAGTAAATATATTTAACAAGATTTTGAAACAAGCATTCGAAACAAAATTTTAAAATTCAAATGTGATTTGAAATTAATTTGATTTGGTTTTGAAAATATTTTTTTAGGTCAACTATTAATTAAACCTCTAAGTGGTTTTCAGATGTAATTTAATGATTTAATTAATTCATGGGATGGGTACTTAATGAAACTTATGGGTAATTAATTAATTAAAAGATAATTAGACGATTAAAGGTTAATTTACGAAAGTGGTTGATTTAAGGATAACCACTTATGGTAATTTATTAAAGGATAATTAATTAAATGGTAATTAATTAAGGGTTAATTAATTTATGTAATTAATTAAAGATAATTAATTAAAGAATAATTAAATTATTAGAGGTTAATTATTTATTATCAAAGGTTAATTGATTTATTAATTAAAGGATAATTAATTAATATAATTATTTAAGAATAATTAATCAAAGACTAATTAAATAATTAAAGGTTAATTGTTTAATGATTAAGGTTTATTAAATTATAATTAAAGGTTATTAATTCATTACTAAAGGTTCAGCAGAAGCTTTGAGGAGTTTGAATTGCTCGAGGCGGTGCCGAATTCTGATGTCTTGGCCGCCTTACCCGTTCCTGTAATAAAAACCAAGTGTTACAAGCATGCATGAGACTATAATCCAAGAAACATGTGAAGTTAAAAGAGGAGTCGAAAATTCACCTTGAACCGCCGGAGTTGCCCTAGCTGAAATGCTCTCAGAAGATGGACTGGCACCAGTCCCGGCCTTATCAGTCTTCTTCGGTTTCTCCACCAAGGCCGAACCTTCTTCCAACCCCTCAAAAGCTTGGCGGAAAGCATCATCCGTCCACTCTTGAATCTCACCCGCTTGCCCAGAGGTCAAGGCACCAACGCCACTACCACTTTGTCCTTCGCCACCATTACCACCATCACCTTCTCCATCACCTCCGCTCTCTTCCTCGCCTCTTTCCTCCTCTCCACCTTCCTCCTCCGGAACATCTGGGCACGTGCTGGGAGAGGGTCTATCAGTTTTCTTGAGCTTCTTCCCCCCGACGACTAGAGGTATCGAGAAGGGTTTTTCTCTTGCTGCTCTTTTTCGTGGCCCCTCCTTTGGATTTTAGCAGCCCTTTCCTCAGCCGTATCCCTCTGCTTGACCACAGACTGACGTGGTAGAATCAAGTTGTGTCCCAGGAGAGTGGCATTCCTGATTAGGTAAGAAGCTGACCTATCCCTTCCTGAAATGGCTTCTATCTCCGCGGCCATCTGAACCAGGTGATCATTCTCCACGACCGCAAAGCCACCTGTCGCTAGCAAATAGTAAAGCACATGAGGAGAAGCGTTGCAGTCAAAACATAAATTACAAGTAAACTTCAACTTACAGCCAGAGGTGAAGCGGTGTATAGAAACGGAGTCATCCCGGACGAAGAACCGTTCCTTCTTAAACATGGTGAACTTTGAACACAAGTCCAGGACCGGCTTGAAGGACACGGCCGATTCCAAGCTGATGTATGGAGAACCCTTTTTGTAACCTCTCAAGTTATATAGGTACTGAATCTCCCGGTTGGAAGGGGGCGCCCGTACTTTCTCTTGAAAATCACGAACAGGCTTACCAAGATAGCGTAGGAGTTGGGCTGGAGCTGGAAAGGGGCCACCTTCAAATAGGTGACGAAGCTAACTATCCAAGCATTGATTGGAGGAATGGCCGCACACATGCAGGGTACCTACAATAAGCGAAGTATCCTTCAGGGGATTATATGGTATGACCCCCTTCTCTGGCAACAACATATGTGCTCTATCAATCCCAAAGGAGCGGGAGATAACATCAAGCTGCTCTTCTTTGAGAGAGCTACGAAAGCAGTCAGGCGGAGAATTCAGAAGCTCCTGAGGACCATACCCATCTACTAACGATCTCGGGTGGGTCCATGACGTTCCGGTCCTGGCTGAGCTGGGGGCACTACGGCGGACTCTCCTTCGTCCTTGGATTTCTTCTTATCTGATCGAGTTTCCACTTTACGAGACATTTATCTGCACCACGAGAAAGTACATCGTTAGAACAGAAGATATAAACACGCAAGTATATGAAGTCCGAAATTTCACTTGCAATTCAAAACATAAAAATCAAGTATATAAGGTTCGTTCGGCACTCAAACCCCCAAGTCTCGTTCGGCAATTCAAAAATGAAAATTCATTCGGTATTCGAACCCCATGTTTCATTCGGTATCCCATCATGAGAACTCATTCGGCAGAAGAAAACTCACCTGGTCCGGCAGATAGGTTTGATTCGGCACTTGGTTGATTCGGTATTTGATTGATTCGGCACTTGGTTGATTCGGTATTTGGTTGATCCGGTACTCGAGTGATTCGGCTATCTCAGACAGTAAAGGGATAACAGTGGTATGATGCTCCTACTTATAGGCAAGCGCAGGATAACCGGACCGGATTCGGCACTTGGAACCGAATAAAGCTATCCCAACTGCAAGAAAACAAAGCGCGACACATGCAGGAATGTGCCCCACTTTGGGGGGCAAATGTTGGACGAATTCTCACCACCGATCCAAAGCCACTACCGAACCATCTCCTTCCCCGTGCTACCGAACCATCTCCTTCCCCGTGCTACCGAACCAACTCGCAAGACCAGCCTCTACTGAACCAACTCACAAGAACAGCCTCTACCGAACCAAGAGAAGAAGGCATTATCACCGGTCTAAAGTCTCACCGGGCCGGACCATCCACCTACCACCGAACCAGGAGAGGAAGGCATTATCACCGGTCCAAAGTCTCACCGGACCGGACCATCCACTCATCACCGAATCAAGACCTGGAAGGCATTGCCGAACCAACATTGCCAGGCCAGATTGCTTCAGCCCAGGCCCACCAGCAGCTATATACATCCAGGACCCCTACCCTCGGCCTCACTCTATAAATAGAGGGCAGGGGTACAACAATGGGGAACAAGTTTGAGAGCTCAAGCATGGATAGAACTTTCAAACAACTTTCAGTTACTTGTAATCAAAGCTTTGTACTCGTAATCTGAACAGAAAAGGAGAATAACATATAAAGTGGACGTAGGCACATTCTGGCCGAACCACTATAAATCTGTGTGTCTTTTACAGTTTAGTCCATCTATTCTATATATTCGCATAAATCACCCAAATCGCTAAGAACCACATATAATCAACTAAATCATACAACTTGGAGGTGTTTGCCCATTTTTCGTGCAAACATTTTTGGTGCTTTCACTGAGAACAGGAGCTCGAAGCTTCAGCTTCTCCCACTTAACCCTTTTCCTATTAGCATCGTTCATTGCTTGGAAAACATGCCTCCCGGACGGAAGAAAGATGCTAACAAAGGAAAGAACATCGCAACTAGCAGTATCCCAGATCCAGTGATCAGAGATCAAGACAATCGTCCGGTTCCAACAGCAAATGGAAATCAGGCAAATCCGACAGCCCCTGCTACGGAACAACCAATTACATGGACCGATCTGGACAGGGTTGTGGCTGAAGTGACTAACCGCTTCTCATCTCAACAAGAAGCCTTGGTGGACCAACTCATGTCACGCTTAAGGGATGCTGAAGAATCTAACCGCAACACTGAATCATGGGGCGAGTCCCAGTCTGGAGGATCTGGGAGACGACAAAGGTCTTTCTTCTTCGAAGTGGCTAACAACAGAAACAACAATGGTAGGAGCCGAGCCTGGACTCAGCCCGAATTCCGACCCGAGGAAACACTTGGAACCGAACCCAACAGGGGAGGTACCAGGCTGGGGTCGGATGTAGCTGAGCCTGCCATGCTACCTAACCATGGAAACACCAATAGACGGGGACGAGCTGGAGTCCAGCCCGAAGTCGGACCCGAGGAAGTGCTGAGAACAGAACCCAGCAGGGGAAGATCAAGGCAAGGGCCAACTGTGGCTGGCCCCAGCGTGGCCCCGGAAGACCAGAGGCAGCCATTAGAGAATGTTAGAAGTGATAGACGATACCATCCTTACAGGTCATCTGGACAGAATCAATCCCGCAGGGAAGAACCAAACCCATTTCTATCCGCTCCAAGTTCTAATGAAAGGATGGCGCGATTGTTCAGAGAGTGCGTCCGACGGGACCAAAGAGATCGAGGGATAGGCGCTAGGGTAACCAGCCCCTTCACCCGCAGTATCGAAATCGCCATCACCGCCCGAGCATGGAAAATGCCAACAATGGAACCTTACAAGGGAACCTCTGACCCCGTCGTACACTTACAAAGATACACACAACATATGCTCATGAGCGGAGCAACATAGGGAGTGTTGTGTAAATGCTTCCCACTATTCTTGGCAGATCTAGCTACCTCGTGGTTCTGCCATCTACCCCAAGGGTCCATCAGCTCATGGGAAATGTTGAAAGAAAAGTTCATCAGCCAGTTCCGCATTCATGTGGAACAACCCAAGGACGCTTACTCCCGATCTAATACCAAACAGAAGCCCGGAGAGATAGTGCAACAATATCTAACCCGATTCAACGCCGCAGTCCAAGATGCCGACGAGAAACTTATCCTAATGGCCCTCTGCAGTGGTGTGCATCCGGATACTAAATTTGCTAGGAGACCAACGAAAGAAAAGCCAGCTACCTTACCCGATTTCTTCCATGAAGCCGGGAAGTATATGAGACTTGAAGACGCTGCCATTGAAAGGAAGACAGGGCAACAAACCGAGGAAGCTCATGGCAACACCCGCAGTAGCAAAGGACGTTCGAAGAAATGACTCCAGAGATAGTGCTGGGGGGCAAGAAGGGAGAAAAGCGTTTATATAGGCCAGGACCGAGATTTGACTCTTACACCCCTTTAAATGAAACAATCGAAAACATCTTCTTGGCCACCCAAGACGAAGTTAGATACAAGCCCCCCCCGCACAAGAAGGAATCGGATAATGCAATTAAGTCTGGAAAGTTCTGTCGGTTCCACGAATCTCATGGGCATGACACCAATGAATGCCATCATCTCCGGGACTTGATTGAAGAACAACTCAGAAGGAAGAGACTTGAGCGCTATGTGAAAGGTCAGAACAGGACTTCAAATCCTGCCAATGAGAACCCAGGGCTACCCCTCCCGGAAGCAGGCGGAGGAAATCGCAACACTAGTGGCTCCAGTCAAGAGAAGATAATGGTCCTTACCATATCAGGAGGGCCACACATAGCCGACGGAAGCCGGGCAGAGATGGAAAGATACGGTAAGTCACTTAGAAACAATGAAGGCTATGTTAATTCTGTTACAGAAGAACGCCACCCGAAACGGAAAGAGAATGATGACATCACATTCAGTAGGCGTGATCTAGAGGGAAGGCAGTACCCTCACATGGATCCTATGGTCATCTCTGCCTGATTCGGTCTAGCCAAAGTTTTCCGAATTCTAGTAGACACTAGAAGCTTAGTAAATATCCTATTCAAGCATGCTTTCGACAAAATGAAGCTATCAATGAAGGATGTGTCTCCCTGCAACAAACCGCTACATGGTTTCACTGGAGATGCGATGATGCCCCTCGGGCAACTGGACCTCTTTGTCGAAATAGGAAGTCATCCCCGCTCCGTTGTGCGAAAACAAACATTTGTGCTAATAGAGAACCACTCGACCTGCAACGTCTTTTTAGGAAGACCAGCCTTGTCTGACTTCCAAATTGTCCTAGCCCCGTGGTGCCTGAAGATGAAATTTCCAACAGATAACAGAACAGGGGAAATAGAGGGAGATCAAGATGCCGCTCGAGATTGCTATGTAACTGAACTTTGCAATAACCGTAGGAAGGATAAAGGGAAGGATGCAGAGACCTCTCTCTGCAAGAAAAACTTGGAAGCATAGCAATTAAAGAAAGCCCCTCCTCTTCGATATACCAGTGATCCTTTCAACGAATTAGACCCCAGGGACAAGGAGGAGGAGGCCACCACCGAGCCTGCAGAGGCTATGGAATTTTTATCTGTAGACAAACACGACCCAAGTAGACTGTTGAGAGTCGGGTCTCAGTTAAGAGCAGAATTGAAGGATCAACTCATCGATTTTCTTCGCCACAACTTCGATGTATTTGCATGGACGCACGCTGACATGACTGGAATCTCCCCAGACGTAGCGTGCCACGTACTGAACCTCGATCCCACCAAGGTGCCAGTAAAGCAAAAAAAGAGGAGCATGGGGGCAGAACGATCAACAGCCCTCGAGGAAGAAGTAAAGAACCTACTTGCCAATAACTTCATACGAGAAGCCATCTACCCAGAATGGATCGCCAACCCAGTACTGGTAAAGAAGGCTAATGGGAAGTGGCGAACATGCATCGACTTCTCCAACTTAAATGACGCTTGCCCGAAGGACTGCTTCCCACTCCCTCGAATCGATCAGCTCATGGACAGCACAGCCGGACACGAACTCTTATCCTTTATGGACGCATACTCAGGATATAACCAAATCTCTATGCACTCCCCGATCAAGACCACACTAGTTTCATCACTGACCGGGGATTGTACTACTACAGAGTAATGCCTTTTGGACTTAAAAACGCCGGAGCTACTTATCAACGCCTCGTCAACAAGATGTTTGCGGAACTAATAGGACGAACTATGGAAGTTTATGTAGATGACATGCTGGTAAAATTGAGGAAAGCCAACGATCATATAAACCACCTGGACGAGATGTTTCAAGTACTTCGCCAATATGGAATGAAGCTGAATCCTCTAAAGTGCTCCTTCGGAGTATCGTCGGGAAAGTTCTTGGGATTCATCGTCCATGCCAGGGGGATTGAAGCAAACCCCGAACAAGTTCGGGCTTTGCAAGATATCAAGATACCATCCACTCGAAAAGAGATGCAAAGCCTAAATGGGAAAGTGGCCGCCCTAAGCAGGTTCATCTCTAAAGCAACTGACAAATGCATCCCTTTCTTCGAAGCCCTAAAGAAGGACAAAGGAAAGTTCGAATGGACTGATGAATGCTCGACAGCCTTCCTTAACCTAATCGAACACCTTCAGAGACCACCAGTACTCTCAACTCCAAATGAAGGCAAAGAACTACACTTATACCTTGTTGTGTCGTCTCATACTTTAAGCGCCGCTTTGGTGAGAGAAGACAACCACGCACAGCGGCCCGTATACTTTGTAAGTAAGAGATTTACAGGGGCAGAAGCCAGATACCCTAAACTTGAAAAGCTAGCATACTGTTTGCTAATCATGTCACGGAAACTGCAACACTATTTCCAATCTCATCCCATCAGAGTTTTAACCGATCAACCGCTAAGGCAGGTACTCCATTGCCCCGACACTTCTGGGTGACTACTTAAATGGTGCATTGAACTGAGTCAATATGATATCACCTACCATCCTCGCACCGCCATCAAGGGACAAGCCATGGCCGATTTCATTGCCGAATTCACTACCAACGAAGGTAAAGATCAATCTGAAATAACAAAAGATATCAAGTGGAATCTCTTTGTTGATGGAGCATCAAATGAACAAGGCTCGAGGGCAGGTATTGTGATAATCACCCCCAGGGGAAGGAAGCTACACTATGCCCTAAAGTTGGAATTCGCTGCCACCAACAACGATGCAGAATATGAAGCAGTGATAGCCGGATTAGAACTTGCGCTAGAGATTGGAGTCGGTTCTTTATGTCTCCATAGTGATTATCAACCTATTGTAAATCAAATACTGGGAGAATTCCAGACTCGAGGAGAACGACTCACATCATATCTAAAGAAGACCAAGCTGCTGCTCAATCAATTGGATCACTATTTAATCAAACACATTCCTCAAGGAGAGAATCAGGAGGCCGACGAACTGGCAAAGCAAGCTAGCATGAAGGACGGCACCACTTCCGGAACAATAACCATCTCAAAGCAACTAGCCCCAAGTTTCGAGCCAATGAATCTGATAGTTGCAATCGAAGAGGAAACTTGGATGACTCCCATCCGGAAGTTCTTACAAAGTGGCACACTTCCCAACTGGCGTAACGTAGTTAAGAAAATCTTGAGGAAAGCTTCCTGCTACACATTACAAGAAGGCATCCTCTATCGGCGCGGCTTCTCTAATCCCTTATTAAGGTGTATCACTGGAAGAGAAGCCAAGGAAGTCTTGTCCAACATCCATCAAGGAAGTTGCGGAGATCACACTGGAGGGCAGACTCTAACAAAGAAAATACTCCGATATGGGTATTACTGGCCCACTTTAAACAAAGAGGCCTTAGACTTCGTCAAAAGATGCGACAAATGTCAGAAATTTGCTAAGATTCCTCGACTCCCCACAAATGAGATTAATCAAATGACCAGCCCTTGGCCCTTTGCAGTATGGGGAATTGACTTGATTGGCGAACTGCCGACGGGCCGAGGCGGAGCCAAATATGCTACAGTGGCAGTCGACTATTTCACCAAATGGGTGGAAGCGGAACCTCTAAATAAAATATCTTTGACAAAAGTTATTAACTTCTTGATCAAAAATGTTCTATGCAGGTACGGGGTTCCACTCAAAATCATATCGGACAATGGACTTCAGTTTGACAGCGAGGAGCTCACCGATTGGTGCCAAGATAACGGAATTCACAAAAGCTTCTCATCTGTGGCTTATCCCCAGGCAAATGGACAAGTCGAAGCTATCAACAAAATTCTTAAAACTCTAATCAAGAAGAAGCTTGAAAAGTCAAAAGGTGCTTGGGTGGATGAACTTCCTACCACACTTTGGGCCTACCCCACTTCTTTCAGGACATCAACAGGGCATACCCCTTTCTCTTTGGTATACGGATCGGAGGCCATGCTTCCAGTTGAAACTGTAGTGCCATCCCACCATAGGATCCACTACGACCTAGAAGAGAACGAAGAACTCCTCCACATGTCTTTGGATCTAATCGAAGAAAGAAGAAATGATGCAACACTCAAAGCGGTAGCTCACAAGCAAAAAGTGGCAGCACAATACAACTCCAAAGTCAAGCACCGCAGCTTGCAAGAAGGAGATCTTGTCCTCAAGCGGATCTTACCGCGCCCCGGAGCGTTGGATCCAATCTAGGACGGACCCTATGTAATTCATAAAGATCTCCACAACGGAGCTTATATTTTTTCAACAGTGGACGGAGAGGTGTTCCAGAGGGCATGGAACATCCAACACCTTCGTCGATACTTTTCTTAACTTATACTGCCCATATGAAGTGAATTAACAAAGAGAATCAGTGGACGTAGGCATTTTCGTGCCGAACCACTTTAAAAATCTTGTCTCTTTTTAACTTGTTCCTTTATATCTTGGCTGCTTGTTAAGCTTTATCCTTTTCCATTGAACAAAATCCTGTGTAACGACATTTCCATTCTGGACACTTCACGACACAATCTCACCTGGACAAGACCTAACAGGTACTATACAAATCTATGCCTTCACCAATGAGACACTTCTGCTCCAGCATCCCTCTGCTACGGGTTAACTCATTGCTCACGACGGCCCTCAAAGCCAACTGTAATGAGCCGATTATAAGCCACCGAGAAGGCCGACTATAGCCGAGGCAGCTCATTATGGCGTTCGGCTCGCGCGGCAACTATGAACCGATTATATGCCCCAACATAAGGTGTGGCCAGCCAGGGGCAGTTCACAGTTGACGATCGGCACCCGCGCTAGCCGGCCACGGTAAATCGAATAATACCCACGATTACAGGCCATAATGGCCCGGGTAGTTACCGTGCGCGATCTCGGCTCCGATGTGTCTTAAGTGCGGCTGTGGTAAAAAAGAAAACTCCCAGCGGAGGCGTAAGATGGGTAACAAACGCCTCCCAGACCCACAGCTAGGGAAAGTGACTACAAAACCCGTTTACCACGAACTTAAGCACATCGAAGGCCTTCCGTGATTGGAAGTTTTACTATTTCTCATATTTCCATTTTATTTATAAAAACTTTCCTCTTATCCTCTATAACGATCACTAAAGTACATGACACAAAATAGGAGACACTCACTAATGGGAATAAGAACTCCCAGCTGGATGACAGGTCATCCAACTGCGTTCCATATTCAATTACACAAGGCATTCAAAGCTACCGTCTACAGCAAAAACTTGAGGGGCGGTACTTTCTTCTCTTATACATAAATATGTAACTATAATTTCTACGCACATCACGCTAACATTGCAAGAAATTATATTTTAAGCAAAAACTTAGCGCCAAACACAATTGACTCACTGGCACATGCACGACTATATTTCTTATGCAGCACATCAAAATAACGACAGAATTTAAATACGACAGAATTAGCTTATGTTATAAAATTACATGTTAAGAATAAAGTCATTCGTTGCAATGACATAATTACAACCTGAAAGTACATTAATGTTTTGGAACTAGTATATATAGGAATGTCAAGTAAAACCAAAAGTGTTCGGATCAAGTCAAAATAGTCGGCAGCATCAGAACTTCATCTCTATCCTTCCGACCACCCAAGATCTACTTGGCCGCAGGATCAGAACTCCCAGCATGCTGACCAGAGGTCCCACATGTCCAATTCAGGAGAAGAATCTATTAGATAAAAGATAAGCAACCAAGCTATGAAAAGGCTAAAAGGGAAGACTTACCAACATCCGTTCCTTGATCGTCGTCTCCCAACTGCACACCTAGCTCCTCGACAGCAAGCAACCGCATGCCCTCCTTCACCGCCACTTTCTCTTCCTTAGTAAACTGGGCCGTAACCACATCCATCCTGAAGGTCACGCCACCCTCCTTATCCACATCAACCTTGGCCTCCTCCAGAGCCTGAAGATAAATCCTGGCCATGATCCGAGGATAGTCATCCATCCAGGATAAGTTGCCCTGCTTCCAAGTATGGAAATACATATCCTGGAGCATCTCGTCCATCATCCCCTCGTTTTCCTCGAAATCCCTCATCCGGACTTCAGAAGCCAACAGCTTTGCAACGGCAGCATCCCTCTCCGATCGGTATCGCGAGCGGTCAGCCTGAAGGGATTTCCTCATCACCTCCATCTCCTCCTTCAGCTTGGCTTGAGCAAGCTCCGCAGCTTCAAGCTTGCCGGATAACTCCTCTACCCGCTCGAGGTCCGCCTTCCGAACTTCGTCTACCGTTGCAATGGCTATATCGATCCGTTCCTTGCAGAAGGCCTCAATTTTTCGCAACTCGGCTCTGCTAGCCTCTTCCATAGTTTTCTTTAGCTGTCTGGAGGCAGCCTCGTGCTGAGAGATCTGGATGGCCTGATCGGCAAGTTTCTTAGCCTGGTCGGCAATCACTAGCCGCAATCTTATGTTGGCACTCCCAATTTCCTCCCCGGCCATGACTAGTCGGGCGTGATGCCCCATCAACTTCCTGATCTCCTCAGCCACCCGATCGATGTTTGCCTTGGCCTCATCCTCCATAGTCACAATCCGAGTGGTCAGCAAGTCGAGATCCAAAGACTTAGCCTCATCAAGCACCCTTACCATAGGATTGCGGGGTAGGAGGTGCTCACCGGTAACCTTATCGAAGGAAATGTCATGAGAACTCGGGTCCAGATCTGGATGACCTACAAATGGGTTACGAGCCAAGCTGGGACGATCAACATGAGTAATGGTTGGATACTCTGATGGATGCGGAGATGGTATGGACTCAGTATCCTCCCCTGTGATATCATGAATAGGCTGGGTTGGGGGCTGAGGTCCAAGTGAAGGTTCGAACATAGAGCGCTTCCTCTTTCTCTTTTGAATATCCTCTTCAATAACTCCGTGAAGAGGACGGTAGCCGACTACGTCCCCGGAACTGTTGGTCGAAGGCTTTGGTTTAGCAGAAGCTTTGAGGAGTTTGAATTGCTCGTGCCGGTGCCGAATGTCGGATGTCTTGGCCGCCTTACCCGTTCCTGTAATAAAAACCAAGTGTTACAAGCATGCATGAGACTATAATCCAAGAAACATGTGAAGTTAAAGAGGAGTCGAAAATTCACCTTGAACCGCCGGAGTTGCCCTAGCTGAAATGCTCTCAGAAGATGGACTGGCACCAGTCCCTGCCTTATCAGCTTTCTTCGGTTTCTCCACCAAGGCCGACCCTTCTTCCAACCCCTTAAAAGCTTGGCAGAAAGCTTCATCCGTCCACTCTTGAATCTCACCCGCTTGCCCATAGGTCAAGGCACCAATGCCACTACCACTTTGTCCTTCGCCACCATTACCACCATCACCTTCTCCATCACCTCCGCTCTCCTCCTCGCCTCTTTCCTCCTCTCCAACTTCCTCCTCCGGAACATCTAGGCACGTGCTGGGAGAGGGTCCATCAGTTTTCTTGAGCTTCTTCCCCCCGACGACTGGAGGTATCGAGAAGGGTTTTCTCTTGCTGCTCTTTGTCGTGGCCCCTCCTTTGGATATAGCAGCCCTTTCCTCGGCCGTATCTCTCTGCTTGACCACAGACTGACGTGGTAGAATCAAATTGTGTCCCAAGAGAGTGGCATTCCTGATCAGGTAAGAAGCTGACCTATCCCTTCCCGAAATGGCTTCTATCTCCGCGGCCATCTGAACCAGGTGATCATTCTCCATGACCACAAAGCCACCTGTCGCTAGCAAATAGTAAAGCACATGAGGAGAAGCGTTGCAGTCAAAACAGAAATTACAAGTAAACTTCAACTTACAACCAGAGGTGAAGCGGTGGATAGAAACGGAGTCATCCCGGACGAAGAACCATTCCTTCTTAAACATGGTGAACTTTGAATACAAGTCCAGGACCGGCTTGAAGGACACAGCCGATTCCAAGCTGATGTATGGAGACCCCTTCTTGTAACCTCTCAAGTTATATAGGTACTGAATCTCGCGGTTGGAAGAGGGCGCCCGTACTTTCTCTGGAAAATCACGAACAAGCTCACCAAGATAGCGTAGGAGTTGGGCTGGAGCTGGAAAGGGGCCACCTTCAAATAGTTGACGAAGCTAACTATCCAAGCATTGATTGGAGGAATGGCCCCACACATGCAGTGGTACCTACTATAAGCGAAGTATCCTTCAGGGGAATTATATGGCATGACCCCCTTCTCTGGCAACAGCATGCGTGCTCTATCAATCCCAAAGGAGCGGGAGATAACATCAAGCTGCTCTTCTTTGAGAGAGCTAGGAAAGCAGCCAGGCGGAGAATTCAGAAGCTCCTGAGGACCATACCCATCTACTAGCGATCTCGGGGTGGGTCCATGACGTTCCGATCCTGGCTGAGCTGGGGGCACTACGGCGGACTCTCCTTCGTCCTTGGATTTCTTCTTATCTGATCGAGTTTCCACTTTACGAGACATTTATCTACACCACGAGAAAGTACATTGTTAGAACAGAAGACATAAACACGCAAGTATATGAAGTCCGGAATTTCACTTGCAATTCAAAACATAAAAATTCAAGTATATAAGGTTTATTCGGCACTCAAACCCCCAAGTCTCGTTCGGTAATTCAAAAATGAAAATTCATTCGGTAGTCGAACGCCATGTTTCATTCGGTAGCCCATCATAAGAACTCATTCGGCAGAAGAAGACTCACCTGGTCCGGCAGATAGGTTTGATTCGGCACTTGGTTGATTCGGTATTTGATTGATTTGGCACTTGGTTGATTCGGTATTTGGTTGATCCGGTACTCGAGTGATTCGGCTATCTCAAACGGTAAAGGGATAACAGTGGTGTGATGCCCCTACTTATTGGCGAGTGCAGGATAACCGGACCGGATGGTTCGGCACTTGGAACCGAATAAAGCTATCCCAACTGCAAGAAAACAAAGCACGACACATGCAGGCATGTGCCCCACTTTGGGGGGCAAATGTTGGACGAATTCTCACCACCGATCCAAAGCCACTACCGAACCATCTCCTTTCCCGTGCTACCAAACCATCTCCTTCCCCGTGCTACCGAACCAACTCACAAGACCAGCCTCTACCGAACCAAGAGAAGAAGGCATTATCACCGGTCCAAAGTCTCACCGGGCCGGACCATCCACCTACCACCAAACCAGGAGAGGAAGGCATTATCACCGGTTCAAAGTCTCACCGGACCGGACCATCCACTCATCACCGAATCAAGACCTGGAAGGCATTGCCGAACCAACGTTGCCAGGCCAGATTGCTTCAGCCCAAGCAGACCAGCAGCTATATACATCCAGGACCCCTACCCTCAGCCTCACTCTATAAATAGAGGGGCACGGGTACAACAATGGGGAACAAGTTTGAGAGCTCAAGCACGGATAGAACTTTCAAACAACTTTCAGTTACTTGTAATCAAAGCTTTGTACTCGTAATCTGAATAGAAAAGGAGAATAACATATAAAGTGGACGTAGGCACATTCTGGCCGAACCACTATAAATCTATGTTTCTTGTACAGTTTAGTCCATCTATTTTATATATTCGCATAAATCACCCAAATCGCTAAGAACCACATATAATCAACTAAATCATACAACTTGGAGGTGTTTGCCTATTTTTCGTGCAAACAAAACCTCTTGACTATACATACACACACAAATATTTATTGCACGAGGAAATCGGTTAAGTCATAGATATTTGAATTAAATATTTTAAAATGATTTTAAAGTTGAATTTTGAACCCAAATGGTTTTGGAAATGAAATTGAATTAAATATGGAGAGTTTTGAAAAGGGAATTTTGAAGATAAAAGTTATTTTGAACAATTTGATTAAGTTTTGAAATTGAAATAGTTTGATTTAAATTTAAATTCAAGATTTGAAATTGAATCCTATATTGAGGGTTTTGGTTTAAAAAGTTTATACAAGTTATAAATGTGTTTATATGGGTTTTAAAACCATTATAAAAGTACTGTTTTGGAAATTTATATCTAACCCAAGTTATATACTTTAACAGTTATAGCTTGTGCAAATGTAATCAGATTTTTCCTAAACGAAAACTATTTGTTTTCAAATAATAATAGCTTTCATATAAAGAGAGGACTTCCAATTTGTGTTGAAAGATTTCAAGTTTGAAATGAAATTGAAATAGTTTTGAAAGCTATGAATAAATCTTTGGGAAAGATGATTGAACCTTGTTTTGAAATTGAAGAAGATTTTAAACGGTGTATCTTTTATGTATAAAAGATTTGAATTGGGAATTGTTTTGAAAGTTATGAGTGGATCTTTGGTAATAGTTTTGAAAGCTATAAATTGAGTCTTTGGTTTAGTAATTGGATGAGATAATCCAATTTGGAAAGGAAATTGTTTTGAAAAGCTGTGAATGGATCTTTGTGAAATATTGGTGAATTTTGTGAAGTGAATCTTTTTGTTTAAAGATTTGAAAACAGTAATTTGTTTAAACCATTTGAAGAATGGTTTTGGATTTTAAGTTGTGACTTAACTAAGATCCCATTATCCATATGTTTTTAAATATTTCGCTTGTTATTCGGTTTAGCCGGGAGAGGACCGTGTGCCATATAACCCATTACGAATAATGATACGACGATATGGATAGCATTTGAAGACCGGTGGTGAAGACCGAATATTTTTGAAAGCGAAAGGATAATTCGTCAAATGTCTCTGCACTAGCTGATCCCCGGTATAGAGATTGATCACCCTTTGTGATGGGAAGTCCGGACGTGATTAGAGATTATCCGGATTTGCAAGGGCTTCTTTGGAAGTGCCTTCAGTTCCGTTCGAACCCGAAACAGACTTGTATGGATGTGTGTCTGACATTTCACTTTGTGATGTAAAGCTGGTTTCTATCAAATACATTTCTGTTTGGTGGCGGAGATTTATTCTCTTAGCTTAACACCCTTCTCTGAGACGTACGAGCTCAGAGGTTATGTAGTTGATGGTTACTAGTGATACATTCCCAATTTGGTAATGTGGCATACGAAGTGTTGCTGATCATTTGTTGATCAAAGCATAGTTTTTGAGAAAAGAGTAGCTTTCTGGACAAGACTTCGTCAAGCCTCACAGCTCGGAAATGGTCGAAACAGGAATGTTGCGGCAAGGTTTCGGGGGTCGTGCACCTAGGGTATGTCCATTTCCTTCTGGATTATAAGTGGTATCATGGTATGGAACCCAGATTCTTAACTTTATGGTTGCTAAATACTTATTGCTTAGTGGTTGTTGGTGTAGAGGTACCTCGGATAAAGGTTGGTTATGACCGGGGATGGTATATCTTGAGGGTTACTTAAGGGAAGTGTTAACTTGGCCTTGTGTCGGTAGGCAACCGTTTTGGTTTTTAGGGGCGTCCCTCCAGAGGCGTCCCATTTTTTAAGGAATTTCCCTAGCCTGACCATTTGTTGGAAATTCAATCATTCAATATGCGCCCTGTACGGTTTTAGTTATAGAACCTGCCATCTGATATGGTAGCTATAGTAGGCGTACTATAATGGTACGTATGCTGGCTAAGATTAATATTATACTTGCAAATATTTTCTTCACTATGTACTAATAATAATATCAAATGATTTTCGCGTATCAAGCATTTTTGACTGTCATAAGGAGAAATATCCTCCAGGTGTGCGCTTGCATTGTCTGTGTAGCGGGAGGCCTTATGGCAGTTTCATTTTCCGAAAAGCATTGCGGATTTCAACTTTAAAATCTTTTGTTGTTTCTTTTAGAGATTAAACCGTTTTTGTTTGCTCATACAAGTCCCATGACTGACACAGAATTTATTGTTCCCTTCCTAAACTATGGGTGCTCACAATTTTCCACACGGACAGTCTAGAGTTGGGTTTTTTAGATAATCAAATAGTAGATATAGAATCGATAGCCTTCGATCTTTGGAGTCTATGGCTTGGAAATTGCGTTCGGGATCGCATTTGCTTAATTCAGCTTGATGGGGTTTCGAGCTACCTTTGGATTGGAGATGGAGTTGCGGATATTGGAATTCTCACTTGGTGGTCCAAGTTCAAGTTATTTATTCCGCTTCAGCATTGTATTTGTGCTCTGATATATGTTGGAGATCAGTGTTATATCTTATTTGGATATTGTATTCATTGGAGTTATATGATATTGTTCATTTTTCTTCCGCTGTTTTGTTATACTTAATGTGTTATAAGCTCCCGCACGAGTCGGGTTTCAACGATTGAGTATGCAGCATTCATGTACAAGTGAAGTACGGGTGTCGATTTTCAAACGCTGAAATTTGGGTCGTTACATTTTGGTATCGGAGCTAAAGGTTGAACTTTAGCTCAGGATTATAACACATTAGGTAACTCATTAGAGATAGGGTGAAGTATACCCTAGAATGAGTATCCCTAAGATATCCGTTTGTATGCCTCAGTAAACTCTCTTACTATCCATTGGTAGTAAGTATGAGTGCAAGAAGAGGATAAGATAGGGGACATGGGAGTACCACTACAAATGGTCAATACCCTGAAACAACAAGGAACAACTTTTCTCCTCAATCTCCTTTGGTTCAATTTCAAATTCTTTGATTGACTTTGTGGCAGCTCGAGGAAGAAGCTTTGGTATGGTGGTGGCCCTGCAAATCGTTAGATAAGTTTCTATTTCGTATATTCTTCATCGGTTTCTTATCCATCTTCCCGTTTTTAACTTCAATGAATTTGGAATTCTATTTAAAATAAATTGGTTGACTAAAATATGAAATTAAATTTGATTTCATCAATGAAGCGATTTTGGTTAAAACCAAATTTGAGAATTTTGTTATAATTTCTTGTGAGGATCGAAGTCCAAAGAGGGACAAACAGGTGTATACTTTGGGATATTCCAACCTAAATTGATTGTCTATTCTTTAGGGTCTTGATATATTCTACGAACGGTTAGTTACCCTTCGAACTAACCGATGCCCCTGCATATTTCGTAAACTGGATGACCCTAGTACTTTGTGAGATATTGTTGAGTTTGTTCTTATATTTATTGATATTATGATTTGGTAAGCCAAATGCATAATAGATATTCAGTTTGATCTGGAAATTTTTTTCTCTATCTTTGTGTATCCATTCTTTGTTGTCTCCCTGGCAAATTTCGAGGATGAAATTTTCTTAAGGGGGAATCTGTAACATTTCTGTTTTTAAATCAAATTCAAATTGGTAATTAATTTAATTTTTGAAATTTAATTGTGAATTAATTTGGTATTTTTCAAACTAAAAAGACATTTGTTTGTTTATTAATATAAATGTATATAAATATGATTTTAAATAGAATTTCTAAATTGGAAATTCAGAAATAAAAATTTTGAATAATATATTGGGTTTCGATTTATTTGTGAATTTATTTGAAAACAATTTGAATACTTGGGAATAAAAACATTGTGAAAGTAAAATTTGTAAAAAAGAATTTTAGTCTGCGAATTTTAAAATAAAATATATTGTAAAACAGAATTTGGATTTGAAATTCAAAATAAATATAATTGAAAAATAAATTGGATTTGAAAACTTCATAATTTAAAATTAATAAAAAAATTCTTTCTAATATTATAATGTATATATAGGTACATATATGTGTATATTGATTTGGAATTCAAAAGTAAATATTTTATAAATTGAAGTTAAAAATCTTTATATTTTAAAGAGCTAATAAATGTGTACATATAATTTGTAATTTGTGTATAATTACATTTTAAATCATTTCTTTAAAAAGTTGTATAACAGTAAATAATGGAAAATGTACAAATATAAACATAATTGATAAAGACTTAATCTATGTAAATAAATAAAAAACAAAGGTTTAAAAACATAAAAACATTTTTTATAAATAAAAATAAAAATTTAACAAGGGTTTAAAACTAAATTTTTAAAACTAATTAAACTAATTGTTTAAACTATAAACTATAAATTAATGTGGATAAAGGTTTTTAAACGTAAATTTACTTATTTCTAACAAGTATAAGATTTAAAAATCATGTTAGGAAAAATGTTTAATAAGTAACATCATTAATTAACAAGTGTTTGTTTAGTAATACAAGTGGCATAACTATTTCTTTTAAAATCAAATGTCAATATCAAATAAAAGAAACCAGGCCATTTTTCAGAAGCTTCTCATGTTCTTTTCTCAACTTGTTCTTTCATCTTCATTTTCATATCTGCAAACAAAAAAAACAACTTGGAAATCAAAATAGATCAAAAGAAAAAAAAAGAGAACAAATTTCAAAATTTGTTTTCAAATTTCTTCAATTTGGAAAATAAGATAAAAGACAGAAAAGAAAAATCTAGTGATTTTTCTATTGATCCAGATCAGATCAATTCAAATTGCAACACAATCAAGTTCAAACTCATCCAAAACAAAGTTCAAATGCAACCAATACAATATCAAAAGAAAAGAAAAGAAAATCAAAACCTGAAAAGCTTTCAACCTCAAATCTTCAACCTGGAAGTAGTTCAACCTGGATCAAAGTATTCAAGTTTCAGTTTTAAAACAAATTGCTGTTTCAAAGCAAAGGAGCTAAGGATCAAGCAAGCAAGTGAATCCAAGTTCAACTCAGATCAACTAGAAAATCAATTCATATTCATTAAACAAAGATCAGTTTCAAACATCTTCTGTTTCAAATTAAGTTCACGTTCTCAACTTTGTCAAACTCCAGGTGAGCAGACCTTTGAACCCATTTTATATCTTGGTGTTTGGATTATTACTGGAAGTTATGATGTGAATATGCTTGTATACCTGTGCAAAAATGTCTGCATGTTGTGTATATATGAAGTTGTGAATGTGCATGCCTCTACATGCCCCTGTTTGTTGTTTGTAGGCATATGATAAGTTTAAAAATTTAAAATCTCACCCCTCAACCTTCTTTAGGATTTGATGTTTAAAACAAATAGGATTGAAATATCAAGATATTTATTTTATAAATACTTTTAAGAAAAAATTTGTTGAGTATTTTCTAGAAAGAGGAAAAATACAGTGGAAACCCAAGCATGTCACAAATTCGAGTGTCTGGATTTAATGATTTAATTAAAGAAACAGTTTTGTTATAAAAAAACATGATTTTTAAAATTAGTTCCCAGAGTTTTTGTTTAGTTTCGTTAGGATTCGAAAATTGAACAGAAATGACACTTTTTGTCAAATTCCGTCGAGCGGCGAGATGAAGTTCGTTGTGCTTGGGTTAGAAGATGGTTTGAGCATCAAGGATCAATGGAAAAATAGTGTGAAGTTTTTCAAGTGGCTGTGGCGATCAATTAACGATAAAATAGGGTTTCAGGCTGGGTTTTGATGGGGGTGTTTCTTAGGGTGTTCCCAACATAGATAGTTGATCGGAATCGATTCGTGGACTGGAGATGAAGGTCTTGGTGGAATAACGATGGTTCAGATGGCTGGGATTGGCTAGGCGAGGCGATTTTCTGATCAGGATGGGTTACAGGCATTAGTCGATGGGGTTCGATTTTGACTCGCATGTGATATCACCGATCTGGGTGTTTGCCTGAGGTGAAAAGGTCAATGGTAACCTGGTGGTGATCGGCGACTTGGTCGGAGGTGGCCAAAAGGGGTGTACACGTGCATGTGGTATCGTTCGTCTCTGTTATTTGCAAAAGATTGGGAAGAAGATAGGAAACACGAAGTTGTTTCGTGATTTTCTCGAGGAAGTTGGACAGTTGACTCAAAGTTGCTTCAGGATTGGCTCGGGTCGTTTTTTTATTCCAGGTTTTAGATTTTGAAAGAAAAACAGGTTTCGGGTTTAAAAAATTTGAAGTAGTTTGTACCAGGTTTTAAATGTTTAAAAGATTATGAAATAAGTTTTTCAAAGCTTGAAATAAAAAGGAATCAACCAAGTTCAAAGTAAATATATTTAATAAGATTTTGAAACAAGCTTTCGAAACAAAATTTTAAACTTCAAATGTGATTTGAAAGTAATTTGATTTGGTTTTGAAAATATTTTTTTAAGTTAATTATTAATTAAACCTCTAAGTGGTTTTCAAATGTAATTTAATGATTTAATTAATTCATGGGATGAGTACTTTATGAAACTTATGGGTAATTAATTAATTTAAAAGATAATTAGATGATTAAAGGTTAATTTATGAAAGTGATTGATTTAAGGATAACCACTTATGGTAATTTCTTAAAGGGTAATTAATTAAATGGTAATTAATTAAGGGTTAATTAATTTATGTAATTAATTGAAGATAATGAATTAATGGATAATTAAATAATTAGAGGTTAATTATTTATTATCAAAGGTTAATTGATTTATTAATTAAAGGATAATTAATTAATATAATTATTTAAGAATAATTCATCAAAGACTAATTAAATAAATAAAGGTTAATTATTTAATGATTAAGGTTTATTAATTTATAATTAAAGGTTAATTAATTCATTACTAAAGGATTAGTTAATAAGTGATTAAAGGTTAATTAGTGATTAAGGTTTGTAATTTGTAACGTTTCGAAAAAATTTCGACTTTCGAAAATTCAACATCGATACTCACTTTATCGACTGCTGAGAAATCGAAGGCCGGAAACACGAAATGTTATGGGTTTTAAGAAAAAGAAAAAAAAGAAGAAGAAGAGATAAGAAGATAGAAAATAGAGGGAAAAGAAAACAGAAAATAGAACGGAACAGAAATAACAGGACAACATTATCAGAATCTCACAATTCGCAGCGGAACAACATATAATAGATAATTGAATAATCTTTAAACAAAGAACTATATCGGTTATTACATTACATCACATCATATCATCAGAGTGTACAATAACAACAACAAACAACGGAAAAAGAATACTATATACTAGTAATACGCCATGCCATCCAGCTTGCCTCCAGCAACTCCTGAATTCCAGAATATCCTGATAAACCTAACTCTTGACTGCCCGTGTGGAAATTGGTGGGCACCCAGAGTTTAGGAAGGAAAACAATAAACTCCGAGTCAGTCATGTGACTGGTGCGAGAACTCAAGACAGTTTATTTATCTTTAAAATAAAAATAGAGGAATATTTTTAAAATCAACTCGCAATGCTTTTAAGAATGAGACTACCATAAGGCCTCCCGCACACACACACAATGCAAACGCAGAATCGGAGGAGATTTCTCCTTATGATAGTCAAAGATGTTTGATACGCATTAAAAAGAACATTTGATATTATTACTAGTGCATAGTGTAGAGAAAATTCATTTCGAAAATAAAGATATAAATCTTAGCCAGCATAGACATTTCGCACTTATGCCTACTATAGCTACCATGTTCAATAACGGGTTACCGCCATATTCCATGACAGGTTATACAACTAAAACCGTACAAGTCTCGTATTTGAAGAATGGATTTTCCAACAAATGGTCAGGCCAAGGAACTTCCCATTGCCACATGGAAACGCCTCTGGAAGGACGCCCCGAGAACCACCGTTCTCCGCTAAACAAAGCCGGGAATCCCTTTTCCCAAGGAATATTACAAACCCTCAGATATGCCACCCCCGGTCCTTTGGAACCTTTCACCGAGAGCTCTCTAACCAACATCACACCATAATAATAAGTGTTTCAACATGAGTAAGTATCTGGGCTCCATACCATGATACTACCCTTTTCCAGAAGGAATGGTCATACCCTAGGGATGCGATCCCTGGAAACCTTGCCGCACAATTCCTGTTTCGACCATTACCGGTTCGTGAGGCTCGACGAAGTCACGTCCACAAAAACATACTTTATACAAAAGCCATGCTTTGGGTCAACAAATGATCATAGAAATGATCACCAAGATAGACGATCAAATAAATGATCCTATCACAAAAAATCAACACAATGATCATTTCACAGCAACACTCAGTATGTCACATTACCAAGATTGGGAGTATATCGCTGATAACCTTCAACTATATAACCTCTGAGCTCGTACGTCTCAGAGAAGGGTGTTAAGCTAAGAGAATAAATTCTCCGCCACCAACAGAAATATATTTGAAAGAAATCGGCTTTACATCTCAATTTGTAATGTCAGACACACAATCCATACAAGTCTGTTCCGGGCTCGAACAGAACCGAAGGCACTTACAAAGAAGTCCTTGCAATCCGAATAATCTCTAATCACGTTCGGATTTCCCATCACATATGGAGATCTCAATACCGGGGATCAGCCAGTGCAGAGACAATCAACAAGAAACCCTTTCGCTTTCGAAAATATCCGGTCTTCAACACCGATCTTCGAATGCAATTCATAACGACGTATCACATATTCGGAATGGGTTATACGACCCCAAGGTCCTTTCCCGGTTAACCCGAATAGTGAGCGCTTATTTTTAAAAAAATAAGTGTGGCATTCAAATTCAAACAAATCACAACAAATACCTATTTAAAGGTAAATATTGATAGTCGGTTATTGAACTATCAATAGATATGCCAACATCACCAGATTCCAAATAATTTTCCAAATTATTTATTTCCCAAAAATATCTTTACAAGATATATATTTTCCATTCTTCAAAAATAAATCAATATTTATTTTTAAACTCATTTTGTAACGCCCCGGATTTTCGTTCTTCGAAAATTCGACATCGACACTCCCTTTATCGACTGCCGAATATCGAAGGCCGAAAACCGGAATGTTATGGGTTTTAAAAAGAATTTAAGAAAGAAAAAGAGAGAAGATAGAGAAGAGATAGAAAACAGAGGGAAAAGAAGATAGACAATTTTTAGAAAACAGAGAATTAGAAAAACAGAAGATAGAAAATTTTAAAATAGAACGGATAGAACAGAAACAGGAAACAACAGAACAGAAAGGGAATAAGAACGGAACAACAACAGAATCTCACAATTCGCAGCGGAACAACATATAATAATAAATGAATAATCTTTAAACGAAGAACTATATCAGTTATTACATTTTATACATTTCATTTCATCATATCATCAGAGTATACAACAACAACAAACAGTGCAGCGGAAAAAGAAATACTATATAAGTAATATGCCATGCCATCCAGCTTGCCTCCAGCAACTCCAGAATATCCAGAATATCCTGATAAACCTAACTCTTGACTGCCCGTGTGGAAATTGGTGGGCACCCAGAGTTTAGGAAGGAAAACAATAAACTCCAAGTCAGTCATGTGACTGGTGTGAGAACTCAAAACAGTTTATTTAACTTTAAAATCAAAATAGAGGAATATTTTTAAATTCAATTCGCAATGCTTTTTAAAAATGAGACTACCATAAGACCTCCTGCCACACACACAATGCAAACGCAGACTTGGAGAAGATTTCTCCTTATGATAGTCAAAGATGCTTGATACGCATTTAAAAAGAACATTTCATATTATTATTAGTGCATAGTGTAGGAAAAATTCATTTCGAAAGTAGAATATAAATCTTAGCCAGCATAGGTACCATTATATTATGCCTACTAATAGCTACCATATTAGATGGCAGGTTCTACAACTAAAACCGTACAAGTTTCGTATTGGGAATTGGATTTCCAACGAATGATCAGGCCAAGGAACTTCCCATTGCCACATGAGAATGCCTCTGGATGGACATCCCCGAGAACCAAACCGGATCTCTACCAACACAAGGCCGGGTTACTCCTAACTGAGTAACAACTGACCGAATATGCCATCCCCCGGTCCTTTGGGACCTTTTCACCGAGCGCTCGTAATCAATTCACACAATCATAAAGTGTTTTCAACATGAGTAAGTATCTGGGCTCCATACCATGACACTACCCTTTTCCAGAAGGAAATGGACACATCCTAAAGGGTGCTACCCCTCATAACCTTGCTGCTTCTTTCCTGTTTTGACCATTCACGGGGTGTGAGGCTCGACGAAGTCACGTCCACAAAAACATACTTTATACAAAAGCCATGCTTTTAGGTCAACAAATGATCAACACAATGATCACTAAGATAGACGATCAAATAAATGATCCTATCATAAATAATCAACACAATGATCATTTCAGCATCACTCAGCATGTCACATTACCAAATTGGGAATATATCGCTGATAACATTCAACTACATAACCTCTGAGCTCGTACGTCTCAGAGAAGGGTGTTAAGCTAAAAGAATAAATTCTTCGCCACCAACAGAAATATATTTGAAAGAAATCGGCTTTATATCTCAACTTGTAATGTCAGACATACAATCCATACAAGTCTGTTCCGGGCTCGAACAAAACCGAAGGCACTTCTTACGAAGCCCTTGCAATACGGGTATTCACAATCCCGATCGAATTTCCCATCACTTAGGAGATCTCTATACCAGGAGCTACCCAGTGCAGAGACAATCGATAGGTCATCCTATCGCTTTCACAAATACTCGGTCTTCAACACCGATCTTCAAATGCAATTCATAACGACGTATCACATATTCGAAATGGGTTATACGACCCCATGGTCCTTTCCCGGTTAACCCGAATAGTGAGCGCTTATTCAAAAATAAGTGTGGCATTCAAATTCAAACAAATCACATCAATTTCCCATTCAAAGGGAAATATTGATAGTCGGTTATTGAACTATCAATTGATATGCATACATCACCAGATTCCAAATAATTTTCCAAATTATTTATTTTCCAAAATATCTTCACTAGATATTAAATTTCAATACTTCAAAAATAAATCAACATTTTTTTTTTTTTTACATATTCCACTTTTCATTTATAAATTCCATAATGAATTTATATCCTCAAATATTCATGCATATACGATTTCAATTATCCATTTTCAATTTATCTTCAAAAAGATAAATTCTAATTATTCACTTCATATTGGAAAACAATTCCATACTTATTAAAAATAAGTAATTCACAAATCTTTTTATTTTCAACACTTAGAAAATATTCAATATACTTAAATCGAGATTAAGTATATATTTCATTCTATTAAGGAAATCATTCACTTAAACATATTTATTTGGGTCAAAACGAATGTTGCGTAAAACATCGTTACGACAACCCAAAATCACTAGTATAGGGATTCGAAATTAAATAGATATATAAATCCCAATACTATTCAAAACATTTCCTTTCGGAAATCATTTACTATAACAACAGTGTTATAGTCCACATTTCCTTTTATTTCTTGAAACATCTATTTCAACAATAAATGTTGAAATCTATGATTTCAAATCTCAACACCTTTTAAAACATCGTTAGATCGTTTTAATTAAATTTAAAACATCACATTCAAACATTTTCTTTAACGTATTATTCACTATTCAAAAATGTGAATAAACTTCGTTAACAAATCTCATCCTTTTATTCATTTTAATTCAAAGGATTATTCACTGTTCAAAATGTGAATATAACTCTATCTCTAAGTTATAACAATTAACTTATCAAAATAAGTCATTTGCGGATTTATAAAACAACGTTTATAAATTCCGTTTCTATTTATTTATAAAAACTTCCTTTTTATAAATTCCTTTATTAACATATTTCAGTTTATAACTCAATTATAAACTACAAGTTCATGTTATAAGTTAATTACTTATAAAACGATTATTTTACAAAATCGTTCCTTTAAAGACTTCCCAATTTATAAATCTTATAACTTATAAGATCCATTTATTTAACCAATCTATTCTTCAAATAATTTCACCAAATTTATAAATCTTACTATTTATAAATTTCTTTTTATAACTTCACAGTTTACAATTTCTATAAATTTCATTTTATTATGAAATTCATTTTCACTTAATTCAAACACTTATAAAAACTCGTTTTATAAGTCAATATTTCAATTTATAAATATCCATTTATAAATCTCTTAATATAAGTCAATTAATATTATTCTTTAAAACATCTTTAATTTCCTTTATAATTTCACCATTCTGATTTATAAAATAATCAAATTTTATAAATCTTACATTCAAACTTTTATAATAAATTCAAAAATCCAATTTAACTATTTTATAAAATCATTGATCCATATTTCTAAAAAATCAACTTTTAACCGTATTTCTAAAAATCAGCTTTTTAACTATATTTCACAAAACCCATAATTTTATAACTTTAAAAATTATAGCATTTAATTATTTAAAATGGATCAATTTCAAAAATAAAGTATATTTTCAAAAATCACTTTAAAACCATTTTAAAATCCCAAAATCTGGGTCCAATGATGCTACACACCAAATAGTCAATCACGACTAACAACGATATCATATATCGATATGATAATCCATCAAATATCAAAATATCTGAAATTAAATAAAAACTGTTGAGGAATCCAGTTGGATCCCTCCAACCTGTTTTCCTGCATCCAAAAACATTAGCACAATACCAATTTCGCTCCAGTACGAAATTATCGCGGTACATGTTTTTAATAAATATTATCCGCTTAATAACGGCGTAATAGGGTCTCATCCGCTAAACAAAAAATGCGGGAAATCAATAACTGCAATATATACATATGCCAATATATATATATTGATATTATATATAATACCAATTTCACTGTTTATGAAATATTCGCGGTATATGTTTTTATAAATAACATCCGCTTACTAACGGCGCATAATGTCTATTTTAACAATCAATAATTTACAGTCATCATTCAAACATGCATTCAAATATTTTAAATCTAACTATTTAAAATAAAATCGAAATCTATTCGATTGAGTGAGAAGTTCTCACCTTGGTTTTAATTTCCGTTTAAGCTTTTATTTCGAATAAAATTAAACGGACGTTTAATTTTACCCGAAATTCTCACTAACTCCAAACGACTCCAAACCAACTCCATCGCGTAGTGCTCGTCCATACGATTCCAACGCAACTGAGTTTGTATTTTTTCGACCTTGTATGAAAAAGTTATTGATTTTACAAGTTTGTACACGTTTTATATAACTTAAATCACAACATAACTTTATATTTTTTAACCTCAATCATTTACAACCCTTGGATCTGCTGCCCCCACATCTGGACCCTCCCCCCTTTCTTCCCCTTTCACGCACACTCTACAGGTTATTGCCGTCCTCCTTGAACCCATAGCACAAACTTAGGGTTAAATAGCTCGGCCACCACACTCCACTAAATCCCATCACACAACCACCATCGCGAAGCACACAACCACCACTACACACGGCCTGAAGGAGATGCAACTCGGCCACCCATCTAGCCTTGAAACGCGTGCATGACCTGATGAGAACGGCCTCACATCTCTCCCCTTCCGTTGCACCAAAATCCATCATCACCGTATGGATTTCAAGCTCTCTTCATGCTCTACCTTTTCCGTGTTGAACACTTCTTCTAATTCTTTGTAGATTGGGAGAGATTGAGAGATGAATGAGAATGATTTCTGGCCATTCATGTATAAGTGACGGCTAGGTTATAAAATTAGGGTTTGGAATGATATTTTTATCAAATTATGAAGGCAAGGGGTCTATTTATAAGGAACGAGCGACACTATTCATCCCGGAAATTCCGAACTCCGATTTAGACGCCGTAACCAGCGTTTCTAAGGTTTACCCCGCGTTCCGGACACAATGGAACAGGTTTCGGAAGCTAATTCGGAAGTATGTGCGAGTTATGGCTGAAAACGCTCAATTTGAATTAAACCGATTTAAATCGATTTCTAGGCGTTTTAATTTGTACCGGACAAACGGTAAATCCAATCGACTTGAAATTTGAAACCTTACAATAATATCACATTACGGATCCGATGAAACTGGTTTCGTCGAAATCCGAGACTTTTTGAAAAATGACTATTTTGACTCGCCAAATTTAAATTAAAAATAAATCGATGCGTTTCGAGCTGCCACGATCAAAAGATAACTCCGATTGACACGAAAATTGAAATCCGGTAATAACTAACTATTACGGATCCAATGGAACTGGTTTCGTTCAATTCTGAGACTGTCCAAAAATTGACTATTTTACAGTCGATTATTAAATATTAAAATATTCAATTTTCATAAATTAACTTTTAATTCGATTTTAAAAGTTCTAAAATATTTCTATAACTCCAGTATGATTAAATAAAATTTTCCAAATTATTTACAATCATATTTAACCTAATTTTCAATTATTTCCATAATTTAACATATTAAATTATCGATTTAATTATCCAATTAAATCCAATAATTCAAATAAAAATTTATTCGACAAATAAATTCACTTATTAATATTTAAAATTAATAAAATATTCAATTTTTAATTAATAAAAATTCTGGGTCGTTACACATTTTCCAAATTCCATTTATAAATTCCATATTGAATTTATATTTCAAAAAAAATGTTTCCATGAGTATACGATTTCCATTTGAATTCTAATATTCATTTTCAATTTATCTTCAAAAGGATAAATTCAAAATATTCACTTAATATTGGAAAAGCATTTCCATACTTATTTATTTATAAGTAATTCACAAGTCTTTATTTTCTACACTTATAAAAAATATTAAATATACTCTAATCGAAATTAAGTATATATATCATTCACTTAACCAATATTTATTTGGGCCAAAACGAATGTTGCGTAAAACATCGTTACGACAACCCAAAATCACTAGTATAGGGATTCAAAATTTAAATAGATATATAAACCCCAATACTATACAAAACATTTCCTTTCGGAAAATCATCTATTATAAAACAGTGTTATAATCTATTATTTCCTTCTATTTCTCGAAAACGTCTATTTCAACAATGAATGTTGAAATCTATGGTTTCGAATCTCAATACATTTTAAAACATCTTTAGATCGTTTTAATTCTATTTAAAACATCACATCCAAAATAATTTCTTTAACATAATATTCACTATTCAAAAACGTGAATATACTTGTTAATAAATTTCATCACTTCTATTCATTTTATTTTAAAAGATTATTCACTGTTCAAAAACGTGAATATAACTCCATTAATAAATTACAACAATTTTACTTATCAAAATAAGTCGTTGCGAATTTATAAAACAACGTTTATAAATTCTATTTCTATTTATTTTATATCAACTCCTTTTATAAATTTCCTTTATAAATCTATTCAATTTCATATCTCAATGATATACTAAAATTTCATATTATAAGTTAAATACTTATAATTTATTTGTTTACAAAATCATTCCTTCAAACTTCCCAAATCTATAAATCTTATAACTTCTAAGATTCCTTTATTTATCCACATCTATTTCCTAAATAACTTTATAAATTTTATTTATAAAATTCTATTTATAACTTCACCGTTATAATTCTATAAATTTCATTCATTAGTGAAATTCATTCACAATTCTTTCTCATACTTATAAAAGCTCGTTTTATAATTCCAATATTTTTAATTTATAAATATCAATTTTTAAATCTTTTAATATAAAACAATTTGTATTACTATTTTTAAAACGTCTTTCAATTCCTTATGATTTCATCATTTTGATTTATAAAATAATCAAATTTCATAAATTCTATAAATTTCATTCATTTATGAAATTCATTTACAAATCATTCTATCACTTATAAAAGCTCGTTTTATAATTCAAGATATTCTAAATTTATAAATATCAACTTATAAATCTTTTAATATAAATCAATTTATATTATAACTTTAAACATCTTTAAATTCTTTTATAGTTTCATCATTCTGATTTATAAAATAAAATTTTTATAAATCCTATTTTTTTAAACTTCTTATAATAAATTTAGAAATCCCAGTTCAAACTATTTTAAAAAAATCACTAATCCCATATTTTCAAAAATCAACTTTTAACTGTATTTCTCAAAAATCATAATTTTTATAACATTAAAATTATAACGTTTATTTATTTAAGATGAATCAATTCCAAAAATATTTTATAAACGTATACTTTCAAAAATCACTTTAGAAATTAAAATCGTTGTTTTAACTTCAAAAATTGGATTCGATGATGCAACACATCAATAGTCAATCACGACTTTCAAATATCATATATCATCCATGATAAACAATCAAACATCACAATATCTAAAATCAATAAATATTTGTGAGGAATCCAGTTGGATCCCTCCAACCTGTTTCCCTGCATCCACAGACATTAGCACAATACCATTCCACTTCAAGACGGAATATCGCGGTATATGGGATTTTATAAAATATATCCGCTTACTAACGGCGCAATAGGGTCTCATCCGCTAAACAAATGCGGGAAATCAATCAACTGCAATATATACATATGCCAATATATATATTGCTATATATATATAATATAATACCAATTCCACTTCGAGGTGGAATATCGCGGTATATGTGCGTAATAAATAACCTCCGCTTACTAACGGCGTATAGGGTCTATTCACATCCAATATATATATATATATATATATATATATATATATATATATATATATATATATATATATATCAATCATCATTCAAGCATTCAATCACTCAATCAACAAATTTTAAATCTAACTATTTAAAATTTAAATAACCAATAAAATTCCTTTTGAGTGAGAAGTTCTCACCTTTATTCCCGTTTGCAACCCCTTTTTCCTTCTTGACTCGATTTCTCTTGATTTATACCTTGTATAAATATTTACACAATTTATTAATATTCGAATCAATCGAATAATAAATTTCGTTCTTGATTGTTTAATTAGTCAATAGTTTTATTTAAACCAATCTCTTCTTAAATAAATTTATTTTAACTAATTATTTTACTTTAAATAAATATCTTTAAATCAAATTCTTTTTAATACTTTGATTTAACAAAAATTAAATTCAATTTTTGTCGAACAAATTTAATTTCTATTTAAATAAATTTTATTAACTAACTATTTAATTAAAACAACATTTTCTTTTATAAAATATCCTTTAGTCCTTAATTACTCATTTTTTTCCAATAATAAATAATATTTTCTTTTGATAAATCATATTATCAAATAATTTGAATTCTTGACAAATTTTCTTTAATAAATCTAATTGTCTAACCATTTGACAAATTTAATTTACTAATAATTCAATTTAAACAAATGATTTCCTTTCAAACCAATTTTGTCTTCAAAAATTTTATTTAACTAAAATTTAAATTTCCTTTTAACTGTAAATAAACTAAAATTTCATTTTCATAAATATCTCCAACATCATATTTCTATATTTATTTTTCATTCAACAAATTTTGTTTTACATAAAAATTTATTCTGAATAAAATGATCTGAACTAATATTTTTCTTTTAATCAATTTCTATATTAAATTTAACAAACTTAAATTATCGATGAATTCTTTTACACAAACAAATATAAATTTTTAAACTGAATTGAATAATTAATTACCAATATGCCTTATTTAAATAAACAAACAGATTTTTAAAAATGTGTATATGTATTTATACTTACTGTAAAACAACTTCCTGCATATATCTTCATTTTTTTTAATATAAACATTTATTAACTCAATTGCGTAAAAAAAAAAAATATATATACCTCACGGCCTTGCCGTACCCTGTGAATCCCAGGCTCCGACCACCTCACATCCAAAACCTCCCTTGAAGCCCCGACCTCGCCCCCCCCCCACGCCTGCGCACGCGCGCCATCACGTCGCCGCTGTCGAGCCATCGCGACCCCAAATCAGTAATTCGAACTCGGTGAAAATCCTCCCACGCCATCGCCGAGCTTGCGACTTCTCTGACATCGTCGCCTGGAATCGATGCGCCCCTCTCATGCGCACGCGTTCAAGTTTCCACCCTATCGCGACCCCACTCCATCTCGCGCCGCCTGTCTTCGATTCGCCGCTCGAACTTGCTTCGCCCTCCTCCTCGAATTTGCGCGGCACCCCACGCGACATTGCCCCATTTTGATTTGTTCGGCCCCCTCCTTTTTTTTTTTAATTTTATTTTGAAGTGAATTCACGCGAACTGGAAGAGAAGGGGGAAGAGGGCTCGTGATTTTTTTCCTGAGGAGGCCGGCTTCGTTCGAACAAAAAAATAGAAAGTGGACGCCATTGAATTTTATCTCGTTTGTTTCGAACTGAGGAATGAGGGAGAGGGTAATTTAAACGTGAAGGAGTATGCTCTGCACGATCTCATCAGTGATCCTAGGCGCGATTTTAAGCTAGAATCTAGGAAGCTACAGTGTTGTGTTTGACCAAATTTAAAATTTAAATTTAAATTGAATTTGATTTAATTGCAACGCGTTTACTCATCGTGTGCTCACATATCAACTCAGAAAAATACGAAATTTGAAATCCGGCAATAATTCAATATTACGGACCTAATGGAACTGGTTTCGTCGAATTCCGAGACTGTGCCTCGGACGGCTATTTTTCAATATCGATTCAAACGATTTAATTTCAAAACTGAACAATCCACTTCCAAATTCAATTCTGAAGCTTCTATAATCTTTAATATTATCAATATGAATTTTACAAGCCTTTGAAATATTTTTAATTGGCTTAAAATTGAAGATTCAAATTTTTATTCAACTTTCAATAGATTAAATTCTATAATTTAATCGCCAAGTCATTCTGATGATTTGAAATTCAATTCAAACCATCACTCAAATATTTAAAATTAATTAAATATTCTCAAATTAAATAGTTTAAAATTCTGGGTCGTTACAATCTTCCCCCCTTAAAAGAATTTCGTCCCGAAATTACAAGTTAAGAAGAATGCCCCTATCCCATTAACTACTTTTCACAATCCAAATAGTTTTATCAACTTACTAACCTAAATCTTTTTACTAGAGATTCACTATCATTTCAACTAGCTTTCCAATTCCAATCATAGGTTTCAAACAACATTGTTCTCCTAACAATTTAAATTTAAATTCAAATTCAAATTTCAAACTTTCAAATTTTCTCAAATTTTTTCTAACACCCTAAATTTTCGAAAAATTTCGCCAGCGTCTCCTTTGCGCGGCTAGCTCGGTACGACTACAAAATGGCACCACGACCCCTCAGAATCAAAAAGAAAAGAGAAAGCCAAGTGGCTGGAGAAGAAAGTCATCAAATCTCATACTGAAATTCAAATACGTACCTTTTTGTCGAGCCATTTAAATTATCTTCGAAAATCAAAATCCAATCCCTTTATAATATCCGTATATCCTGTATAACAGTAGCATACAAATCCAACATTCAAACTATTTTGCCAATTCTATCACAAAATTTCCAACATATGTTCTTATACACTTTTGCTTCACTATTGGAGTTACATATTCACTTTCATTAAATTTTTTTGCATTTCAATTTCACTTGAAATCAATTCACAATTCTAAATATTGAATTTTAACGATTAACTTCTATTTACCAATTCATATTACTACTTTAAATTAGTTTCATTCACTAATTCATTTTAATTTTCAATTTCTATATTCAATTCATCTCGAATTTACTTAATTGCTCAATTCAATTTTATTGCTTACGATCAATTCACATACCATCTTTATTCAATCTTTATTCACATTCCATATTCATATTCATTTCATTTGAAATTATTTCACAAATAAATAAATTATCAAGTTAATTTACTTGAATTCAATCCATTTTATTTTATTTAATTCCATATACTAATAATTCAATATTATCACTTCCTAACAATCATGCAACCATATACTATAATAATTCATAGAAAATCATTTCTTTTCTATACAAAATAGTTTTGGGCAAAATTACTTTATTTACCCGATTCAAAAACAATTTTATATTCACTAACAAATACGCGCTCATATCTATTATTACACTCAAACTCATTCTAGAGTACTACTGACTCTATCTCTAATGAGAAACACCCAACAGAACCTTGGTTGTCGCTTAACCATAAGCTCCGATACCAAATGTAACGATCGACGACAGTGGTCACAACCGGTAGGCTTTTCAACCATCCCAGCCCCACCGTGGCTTACACAGATATCCCAAACTTGCTTTTACGGCCAGCCTCTCGACTGTCTCAGGTTACACCTAACCAACCCCCTAAAAGAGGACGTGTGGGGGTAAGAGTCTCCCGTTCGCCACCAAACCGCGAAGCGAGAACCCCCCATCACATAGCCCAAAGCTTAACAAGACTGGTGTGAGAACTCAAGACAGTTTATTTATCTTTAAAATAAAAATAGAGGAATATTTTTAAAATCAACTCGCAATGCTTTTAAGAATGAGACTACCATAAGGCCTCCCGCACACACACACAATGCAAACGCAGAATCGGAGGTTTGGTGGCGAACGGGAGACTCTTACTCCCACGCATCCTCTTTTAGGGGGTTGGTTAGGTGTAACCTGAGACAGTCGAGAGGCTGGCCGTAAAAGCAAGGTCTGGGGTACCAGTGTAAGCCACGGTGGGGCTGGGATGGTTGAAAAGCCTACCGGTTGTGATCACAAAACGTTACATTTGGTATCAGAGCTAAGGGTTGAAACTTTAGCTCAGGAGTGTAACACATTAAGTAGCTCATTAGAGATAGGGTGAAGTATACCCTAGAATGAGTAATCCTTAAGATATCCATTTTAACGCCTCAGTAAATTCTCTTACTATTTACTGATAGTAAGTATGAGTGCAAGAAGAGAACGAGATAGAGGACAGGGGAATGCGACTATAAATAGTCAATACCCTGCAACAGTGGAAACATCTTTCTTATCAATTTTCTTTGATTCGTTTTCAAATTCTTTTGAAATTCTTCGTAGCAGCTCCAGAAGAAGTTTCGATATGATTGTGGCCTACAAGTCATTGTAGAAAATTTTTACTTCGTATTTCATCAGTTTTTGATTTAAACCTTAATGAATTAGAAATTTTAAATAAATTGGAAATTTTTAATTGAGTTAAATTGATTAATGGAATATGAGGATTAAATTGAATTAAATCAATAAAACGATTTTGTTTAAAAACCAAATTTTGAAGTTCTGTTGTGATTTCTTGTGAATATCGAAGTCCGTAGAGGGACAAATTGGTATGTATTTTAAGATATTTCGACTTGAGTTTGGAATTCATATCTTAAGTTTGAGAAATTATAGGAGATCAAACCTGTTTATCTCTGTGTTGTTTTCGCGCCTGCGAATTTCGAGGACGAAATCCTTTTAAGGGGGGAAGTTTGTAACGACCCTAGATTTTAATTTAATTTAAATTGATAATTTAAATGAATTTTTGAATTAAAATCTGTAAAATTTATTTTTTATGATGCGAGTTTCCCCGAATCAAATAGAAAATATATTAAGTCATATGGGTTTGAAAATTTGTATATATGAGAATATATATGTATATATTGGATTTTAAATAAATTCTTAAATAAATGGTTTTGAAAAAATAAACAATATACTTTAGACACAAGTATAGAAATAAATAAATTAATTAATTTAAAATTTATAAATGATGATAATTTGAGTTATATAAAATATATGTGTACAAAGAGAAATGTAAAACAATAATTAATTAAAGTAAAATTCATGATAAATATTTAAACTAAAAATAGAAGTAAAATAAATATTTGAATTATAAATAGAGATAAATAAAAGTTAAGTATGGAACCAAATAAATATATAAAGCATCTATGTACAAAACAAAGTTATGGAATTTCAATTATATTTTAAAGTAAGTAGACAAAATAAAATAAACATAAACAAAATGAAGTAAATACAAACAAATATAAAAGTTTAATATGCAAAGAAAAAATAAATTAAAATAAGAGCAAATGAAAGTATTCAAACAAAAGAAATAACATACAAAGAAGAAACCACATATTTATAAAATTATGTAAAATATAAAACAAAAGAAAGAAATAAAATAAAATATACGTTGTAAATTTAATACGTATGTTAGAAATATGATTAGAAGATAAATTATAAAACAAAAACAATAAGTATAAAACAAAACTAAAGCAAAGTACAATACTGCATAAACATAAACAAAGCAAAATATCCACAAACTAACTACATACATAATTTAAAAAAAAAACAAAGCAACAAAAAAAGGAATACAAAGCATAAAGCAAATACGAAAAGTAAGTATAGAAACAAAACAAAATAAATAAGTTTGTACACTTAAAAACAAAACTAAAGTATAAACAGGTAAAAGCAAAAGTATGTAGGCTGTAAACCAGAAAATAGGAAGCAGGACAGCAAGTATATGTTTAAGTATATAAACATAAAGTAAAAGCAAACAAGTACATAATGTTATATCTCTAGCCCATAACTAATGCACCTCAGCCATACAGTTACATCCTGTACTTGCAAAGGACTTCAAAACTGCATACTTCTCTTTATATACATCCACTTCTTCATTTCATCAGTTTAGTCCATCATAAACAAAAATAAAGTGGCATCATTTCAAAACTCAAACAAACTACAACCAGAGAAATCAAAGAAGGTGATTTCAGCTGGCAATTTCAAAAGCCTGATTCAAAGTAAAAGCCCTGTTCATTCTTTAAGCACAGTAAGTAACTCTCACTTTTAAACTTTAAGTATTTGAAATCAATTGCGTATAAATATGTGGAAATGAGTATGTGAGTATCAACTAGCAAATATTAACTTGAATATATATATATATATATATTTGAAAGTGCTATGTCTATATGTGTATGTATCTGTTCTTCTTGCTTTACAGTGTACAACCCAACAAAGAAAAGAAAAATTCAATTTCTTGTTTTATAATCCATATTAGACTTTGGTTTCAAAACAAAACAGTGGTGTTTAAGTATGAACTACAATAAGAAAAAAATCTCATGAAGTAAAAATGCATATAGGATGGAAAAATCGAGTTTTACAGTAAAAACTTTAATTTCTAGAAAATTCGAGTATCACGAATCATTGATTCAAGTACATAACATGAATCCTAAATGGAAGACATGATTTTTAAATCTTGTTTAATGATTTTTAAGCAATTGGTTTAAGAGCAGTTTGTTTTTGCTCGAAATTTGAACTTTGATCAAATTCCGGTGATCCATCGATTCGTGGGGCTCGGGGATGTGTGCAGGCATAGAGGAGCCTACATGGATGCTGGGAAAAATACTCGGAGGATGATCTATGCCTTGTGGAAGCGGCGGCGAGTAGTTTGTTTCTGGTGATCTAGTTTTAGGGTGGCTGATGTTTTCCACTCGCGCGTCGTCAACGATGGATCGAGTGTCACGTGGGTTTGAGGGAAGGTAGAGGGGACATGGATGGAGTTGTGGCCGGAGTTTCACGTTTTCTGGTGATGGGTGTCGCGAGTATGTCGTGTTGACAGTTTTGGGGGTGTTGAAGCTAGCGTGTTTTCCAGGTTTTAATTTTTACTCGAATTTGCGTTCGAGTCGAACTGAAGGGGGTCGGGTGGTTGGGACCGGAGCTGGGGATGATCCTCAACTTGTTCGAAGTATTGGCGGCGAACGGTGGTGGCGAAGGGAGGCGTGCACGTGCACAGTGATGAGCATGTGTCAACAAATGTTGCTTCGAGGCAACTCGAAGTGGAGCTCGAGATTTTTGTGATTTGACTCGAAAACTTTGGGTTGTTGCGTGTGTGTTGCCTGGGAAATTTAATCACAGGTTATAGAAATTTTATCGTGCTGTTGAAATTTAAATAACAACATAAACTAAAAAAAAAATGAAAAGGGGGAGAAGAACTGAGAAAGAGAAGAGCAAGGAAGGGGTGAGAGAGAGTGACACGGGAGAGACACGAGGGGAAACTCGAGTTTTCTCGAGTAAGAAATGATGTGGTCTCGGTGCTTTCCCAGAATAGCCGTGAATAATGATTTTTGTACAAGTGTTTAACTTAGTTAATTAAGTAATGCTAGTTAGTATTAAGTTAATATGTAACTTAAAAGTTTAGTAAGGAAAGTTGTAAAGATAGTTAATCAGTTTAAGGTAAGAAAATTTAATTTATTACTTTAAGTAAGTAAATAAATAAACTAATCAAGTTTATTTAAATGATTTATTATGAAGTTGGTTTAAAGGTTAATTTAATTAATAAGTAATTAAAGAATGATTTATTTAATTATAGATAAATAATTAGATTAATTTATAATTAGAAATGATTAATAATGAATTAATCTAAGATAATTTCTTAAGAAAGTGATTAAGAAATATTATTAGTTAATAAGGACAATTAACTAGGAATTATTAAGTAATTAAATTAATGTGATTAATTTTGATGATTCATTAGATTAAATTAATTAAGATAATCAATTGTAAATTGTTAATTACTTAATGAAAGAAATTAAGGGGTTAATTACTAATTGTAATTAAACTTGAATATTTTGATTAAATTAATGATAAAGATAAATTGGTAATTCATGATTTGTTATTATGAGATGATTGCTTAATGATAAGTAATTAAAGAGTAAATTTCTTGAAATAATGAATTAAGAAGTAAATTAATTATATAATTGGTTCAAGAGTCGATTTAATTAATATGATTGATTAAGAATAATTTAATTAATTAAAGTGTTTGATAAATTAATTTATATCAAATGATTTGAATTAAGAAACCAGAATGGGATGATAAATTCATAAGTAATTTAATTTTATTTACTTGGAAATAAATTGAATTGATTAGGATTAAAACAATTAATTAATCCTGTTTATAAATGATTATTGGATGCTTGAATTACTTATGAATGATCGTATTTTATGAGATGCCTTGAATTGATTGTCCTCTCTGATCTGTAATATCTTATTCTGTGAATTGAGCTATGTGAAATTTACTCATTTACTTATGTACATTTGTGTATTATCTGTGAATCTGTGAATGGAAGATAAGCGTTATAATTTATATCGCTTATCGAATATATTGTCGTATTTGATCTGTCATGATTGAATGATGTGCACTACTGTGTATAACCCCTGGACCACACCATACACACACAAATATGGATTTCACGAGGAAATCGATTAAGTCGCAGATTTTTGAAATAGTTAAGTTTGGATTTTTAAATTCAAATGTTTTGGAAATGGAATCAGAATAAATGTGAAAAGCTTTTAGAATGAAATTTCAAAATAAAATTTATTATTTTTGAATTACTTGATTAAGGTTTGGAATTCAAATAATTTGATTTAAATTTAAATTCAATACTTGAAATTGAATCCTATGATTTGAAATTAGGGATTAAAGATGTTATATTGGTTATATAAGGATTAAACCATTTTAAAGGTATGGGTTTTGGGAATTTGAATTTAACCCAAGGATTTCAACTCGTATAAATGAATCAGATTTCTAAAATGAAAACTGTTGTTTTCAAATGATAAACACTTTTAGACAAGAACTGAGATTCCAGTTAATTAGGGGAATCTCAAGATTGAATAGAGAAATGATTTTCCTAAGTTATGAATAAATTCTTTTTGAAAGCTATGAATTAAATCTGTTTATTTTTAACAGATTTAAATTGATGATTTGTTTAAATCAAATAGAAATGAAATTGTTTTGAAAGCTATAAGTTAAATCTTTGATTTAAAGATTTAACGAGTTAATCAAATTGAAATGAAAAATTAATTTGGAAAATCTGTGAATGAATCTTTTGTTAAAAGATTAAAATGTGAAAATTGTTTAAATCGTTAAAGGTTGTGAAAATGAATCTTTTTGTTTAAAGATTGAAAATGGTAATTTGTTAAGCCATTTGAAGAAAAGTTTTGGGTAATAAGTTGTGACTTAATTGAAATCCCATTATCCATTTGTTTTGAAATATCGTGCTCACTATTCGGCTTAACCGGGAAAGGGCCTTTGTGTCGTATAACCCATTCCGAATATGTGATTCGACGTTATGGATAGCATTTGAAGACCGGTGATGAAGACCGGGTATTTGCGAAAGCGATAGGATGACCTATCGATTGTCTCTGCACTGGGTAGCTCCTGGTATAGAGATTCCCTAAGTGATGGGAAATCCGATCGGGATTGTGAATATCCGGGTTGCAAGGACTTCTTTGTAAGTGCCTTCGGTTCTGTTCGATCCCGGAACAGACTTGTATGGATAGTATGTCTGACATTACAAGTTGAGATATAAAGCCGATTTCTTTCAAATATATTTCTGTTGGTGGCGGAGAATTTATTCTTTTAGCTTAACACCCTTCTCTGAGACGTACGAGCTCAGAGGTTATATAGTTGAAGGTTATCAGCGATATATTCCCAATTTGGTAATGTGACATGCTGAGTGTTGCTGTGAAATGATCATTGTGTTGATTATTTATGATAGGATCATTTGTTTGATCGTCTATCTGGGTGATCATTTCTATGATCATTTGTTGACCCAAAGCATGGCTTTTGTATAAAGTATGTTTTTGTGGACGAGACTTCGTCGAGCCTCACACCCCGGAAATGGTCAAAACAAGAAAGATGCGGCAAGGTTATGAGAGGTAGCTCCCTTTAGGGTATGTGCATTTCCTTCTGGATAGAGGTGGTATCATGGTATGGAGCCCAGATATTTAACCTATGTGGTTACTGCGAATTTATTACTTTGTGGTTGTTGGTTATCGGGATCCCGTGAGAAAGGTCGTTTACGATCGGGGAATGGCGTGCTCATGTCAGTAGTTACCCAGTTAGGGGTAACCCGGCCTTGTGTTGGCAGAGATCCGGTTTGGTTCTCGGGGATGTCCTTCCAGAGGCGTTCTCATGTGGCAATGGAAAGTTCCTTGGCCTAACCATTTGTTGGAAATCCAAAGAAACAATACGATCTTGTACGGTTTTAGTTGTAGAACCTGCCATTTAAAATGGTAGCTATAGTAGGCATAATATAATGGTACCTATGCTGGCTAAGATTTATATTCTACTTTCGAAATGATTTGTTCTACACTATGCACTAGTAATAATATCAAATGTTTCTTTTTAATGCGTATCAAGCATCTTTGACTAACATAAGAAGAAATCTCCTCCAAGTCTGTGTTTGCATTGTGTGTGTGGCAGGAGGTCTTATGGTAGTCTCATCTTTTAAAAGCATTGCGAATTGAATTTAAAAATATTTCTTTGAATGTTTTAAAAGATAAACTGTTTTTGTTGCTCACACCAGTCCCACGACTGATCCGGAGTTTATTGTTTCTTTCCTAAACTCTGGGTGCTCATTATATTTCTACACGAGCAGTCTAGAGTTGGGTTTTCAGATAGTTGGATATAGTGGATTATCTGGAGTTAGTTCAGTCTTTAGATCACACCAGTCTTGCTTAGCTTGGTGCATCGTTATTGGGAGTTCGAGCTATTACTGGATTGATTCTTGGAAATGGAGTTGCAGTTTCTGGAGTTCTTCCTTGAAGACTATCTTAGAGTTATATTGTTCCGCTGCTAAATGTTATCTATTTTTCTTTTCCGCTGCTGTTTTATTGTATCATATCTCTGATGTATATTGATATCTATTGGATCATCTGTGTATCAGATATTGTATCAAAGCTGTATATCAATGTATTATTCTTTTATTCCGCTGTGTTGTTTACTTAATGATTGTTATAAGCTCCGGCGAATCGGATTTGAACGGTCGAATCTATGGCATTCGAATACGATATGAAGTATGGATGTCGATTTTCGAGCGGGCAAAATCCCGAGTCGTTACACTCAAACTCATTCTAGAGTACTACCAACTCTATCTCTAATGAGTAACACCCAACAGAACCATGGTTGTCGCTTAACCATAAGCTCTGATACCAAATGTAACGTTTCGAAAAAATTTCGACTTTCGAAAATTCAACATCGATACTCACTTTATCGACTGCTGAGAAATCGATGGCCGGAAACACGAAATGTTATGGGTTTTAAGAAAAAGAAAAAAAAGAAGAAGAAGAGATAAGAAGATAGAAAATAGAGGGAAAAAAAACAGAAAATAGAACGGAACAGAAATAACAGGACAACATTATCAGAATCTCACAATTCGCAGCGGAACAACATATAATAGATAATTGAATAATCTTTAAACAAAGAACTATATCAGTTATTACATTACATCACATCATATCATCAGAGTGTACAATAACAACAACAAACAGCGGAAAAAGAATACTATATACTAGTAATACGCCATGCCATCCAGCTTGCCTCCAGCAACTCCTGAATTCCAGAATATCCTGATAAACCTAACTCTTGACTGCCCGTGTGGAAATTGGTGGGCACCCAGAGTTTAGGAAGGAAAACAATAAACTCCGAGTCAGTCATGTGACTGGTGCGAGAACTCAAGACAGTTTATTTATCTTTAAAATAAAAATAGAGGAATATTTTTAAAATCAACTCGCAATGCTTTTAAGAATGAGACTACCATAAGGCCTCCCGCACACACACACAATGCAAACGCAGAATCGGAGGAGATTTCTCCTTATGATAGTCAAAGATGTTTGATACGCATTAAAAAGAACATTTGATATTATTACTAGTGCATAGTGTAGAGAAAATTCATTTCGAAAATAAAGATATAAATCTTAGCCAGCATAGACATTTCGCACTTATGCCTACTATAGCTACCATGTTCAATAACGGGTTACCGCCATATTCCATGACAGGTTCTTCAACTAAAACCGTACAAGTCTCGTATTTGAAGAATGGATTTTCCAACAAATGGTCAGGCCAAGGAACTTCCCATTGCCACATGGAAACGCCTCTGGAAGGACGCCCCGAGAACCACCGTTCTCCGCTAAACAAAGCCGAGAATCCCTTTTCCCAAGGAATATTACAAACCCTCAGATATGCCACCCCCGGTCCTTTGGAACCTTTCACCGAGAGCTCTCCAACCAACATCACACCATAATAATAAGTGTTTCAACATGAGTAAGTATCTGGGCTCCATACCATGATACTACCCTTTTCCAGAAGGAATGGTCATACCCTAGGGAAGCGATCCCTGGAAACCTTGCCGCACAATTCCTGTTTCAACCATTACCGGTTCGTGAGGCTCGACGAAGTCACGTCCACAAAAACATACTTTATACAAAAGCCATGCTTTGGGTCAACAAATGATTATAGAAATGATCACCAAGATAGACGATCAAATAAATGATCCTATCACAAAAAATCAACACAATGATCATTTCACAGCAACACTCAGTATGTCACATTACCAAGATTGGGAGTATATCGCTGATAACCTTCAACTATATAACCTCTGAGCTCGTACGTCTTAGAGAAGGGTGTTAAGCTAAGAGAATAAATTCTCCGCCACCAACAGAAATATATTTGAAAGAAATCGGCTTTACATCTCAATTTGTAATGTCAGACACACAATCCATACAAGTCTGTTCCGGGCTCGAACAGAACCGAAGGCACTTACAAAGAAGTCCTTGCAATCCGAATAATCTCTAATCACGTTCGGATTTCCCATCACATGTGGAGATCTCAATACCGGGGATCAGCCAGTGCAGAGACAATCAACAAGAAACCCTTTCGCTTTCGAAAATATCCGGTCTTCAACACCGATCTTCGAATGCAATTCATAACGACGTATCACATATTCGGAATGGGTTATACGACCCCAAGGTCCTTTCCCAGTTAACCGGAATAGTGAGCGCTTATTTTTAAAAAAATAAGTGTGGCATTCAAATTCAAATAAATCACAACAAATACCTATTTAAAGGTAAATATTGATAGTCGGTTATTGAACTATCAATAGATATGCCAACATCACCAGATTCCAAATAATTTTCCAAATTATTTATTTCCCAAAAATATCTTTACAAGATATATATTTTCCATTCTTCAAAAATAAATCAATATTTATTTTTAAACTCATTTTCCAAATTCCATTTATAAATTCCATATTGAATTTATATTTCAAAAAAAATGTTTCCATGAGTATACGATTTCCATTTGAATTCTAATATTCATTTTCAATTTATCTTCAAAAGGATAAATTCAAAATATTCACTTAATATTGGAAAAGCATTTCCATACTTATTTATTTATAAGTAATTCACAAGTCTTTATTTTCTACACTTAGAAAATATTTAATATACTCTAATCGAAATTAAGTATATATTTCATTCTTTAAGGAAATCATTCACTTAACCATATTTATTTGGGCCAAAACGAATGTTGCGTAAAACATCGTTACGACAACCCAAAATCACTAGTATAGGGATTCAAAATTTAAATAGATATATAAACCCCAATACTATACAAAACATTTCCTTTCGGAAAATCATCTATTATAAAACAGTGTTATAATCTATTATTTCCTTCTATTTCTCGAAAACGTCTATTTCAACAATGAATGTTGAAATCTATGGTTTCGAATCTCAATACATTTTAAAACATCTTTAGATCGTTTTAATTCTATTTAAAACATCACATCCAAAATAATTTCTTTAACATAATATTCACTATTCAAAAACGTGAATATACTTGTTAATAAATTTCATCACTTCTATTCATTTTATTTTAAAAGATTATTCACTGTTCAAAAACGTGAATATAACTCCATTAATAAATTACAACAATTTTACTTATCAAAATAAGTCGTTGCGAATTTATAAAACAACGTTTATAAATTCTATTTCTATTTATTTTATATCAACTCCTTTTATAAATTTCCTTTATAAATCTATTCAATTTCATATCTCAATGATATACTAAAATTTCATATTATAAGTTAAATACTTATAATTTATTTGTTTACAAAATCATTCCTTCAAACTTCCCAAATCTATAAATCTTATAACTTCTAAGATTCCTTTATTTATCCACATCTATTTCCTAAATAACTTTATAAATTTTATTTATAAAATTCTATTTATAACTTCACCGTTATAATTCTATAAATTTAATTCATTAGTGAAATTCATTCACAATTCTGTCTAATACTTATAAAAGCTCGTTTTATAATTCCAATATTTTTAATTTATAAATATCAATTTTTAAATCTTTTTAATATAAAACAATTTGTATTACTATTTTTAAAACGTCTTTCAATTCCTTATGATTTCATCATTTTGATTTATAAAATAATCAAATTTCATAAATTCTATAAATTTCATTCATTTATGAAATTCATTTACAGATCATTCTATCACTTATAAAAGCTCGTTTTATAATTCAAGATATTCTAAATTTATAAATATCAACTTATAAATCTTTTAATATAAATCAATTTATATTATAACTTTAAACATCTTTAAATTCTTTTATAGTTTCATCATTCTGATTTATAAAATAAAAATTTTATAAATCCTATTTTTTTAAACTTCTTATAATAAATTTAGAAATCCCAGTTCAAACTATTTTAAAAAAATCACTAATCCCATATTTTCAAAAATCAACTTTTAACTGTATTTCTCAAAAATCATAATTTTTATAACATTAAAATTATAACGTTTATTTATTTAAGATGAATCAATTCCAAAAATATTTTATAAACGTATACTTTCAAAAATCACTTTAGAAATTAAAATCGTTGTTTTAACTTCAAAAATTGGATTCGATGATGCAACACATCAATAGTCAATCACGACTTTCAAATATCATATATCATCCATGATAAACAATCAAACATCACAATATCTAAAATCAATAAATATTTGTGAGGAATCCAGTTGGATCCCTCCAACCTGTTTCCCTGCATCCACAGACATTAGCACAATACCATTCCACTTCAAGACGGAATATCGTGGTATATGGGATTTTATAAAATATATCCGCTTACTAACGGCGCAATAGGGTCTCATCCGCTAAACAAATGCGGGAAATCAATCAACTGCAATATATACATATGCCAATATATATATTGCTATATATATAATATAATACCAATTCCACTTCGAGGTGGAATATCGCGATATATGTGTGTAATAAATAACCTCCGCTTACTAACGGCGTATAGGGTCTATTCACATCCAATATATATATATATATATATATATATATATATATATATATATCAATCATCATTCAAGCATTCAATCACTCAATCAACAAATTTTAAATCTAACTATTTAAAATTTAAATAACCAATAAAATTCCTTTTGAGTGAGAAGTTCTCACCTTTATTCCCGTTTGCAACCCCTTTTTCCTTCTTGACTCGATTTCTCTTGATTTATACCTTGTATAAATATTTACACAATTTATTAATATTCGAATCAATCGAATAATAAATTTCGTTCTTGATTGTTTAATTAATCAATAGTTTTATTTAAACCAATCTCTTCTTAAATAAATTTATTTTAACTAATTATTTTACTTTAAATAAATATCTTTAAATCAAATTCTTTTTAATACTTTGATTTAATAAAAATTAAATTCAATTTTTGTCGAACAAATTTAATTTCTATTTAAATAAATTTTATTAACTAACTATTTAATTAAAACAACATTTTCTTTTATAAAATATCCTTTAGTCCTTAATTACTCATTTTTTTCCAATAATAAATAATATTTTCTTTTGATAAATCATTTTATCAAATAATTTGAATTCTTGACAAATTTTCTTTAATAAATCTAATTGTCTAACCATTTGACAAATTTAATTTACTAATAATTCAATTTAAACAAATGATTTCCTTTCAAACCAATTTTGTCTTCAAAATTTTTATTTAACTAAAATTTAAATTTCCTTTTAACTGTAAACTAAAATTTCATTTTCATAAATATCTCCAACATTATATTTCTATATTTATTTTTCATTCAACAAATTTTGTTTTACCTAAAAATTTATTCTGAATAAAATGATCTGAACTAATATTTTTCTTTTAATCAATTTCTATATTAAATTTAACAAATTTAAATTATCGATGAATTCTTTTACATAAACAAATATAAATTTTTAAACTGAATTGAATAATTAATTACCAATATGCCTTATTTAAATAAACAAACAGATTTTTAAAAATGTGTATATGTATTTATACTTACTGTAAAACAACTTCCTGCATATATCTTCATTTTTTTTATATAAACATTTATTAACTCAATTGCGTAAAAATATATATATATATATATATATATATATATATATATATATATATATATATATATACCTCACGGCCTTGCCCTACCCTGTGAATCCCAGGCTCCGACCACCTCACATCCAAAACCTCCCTTGAAGCCGCGACCTCGCCCCCCCCCCACGCCTGCGCACGCGCGCCATCACGTCGCCGCTGTCGAGCCATCGCGACCCCAAATCAGCAATTCGAACTCGGTGAAAATCCTCCCACGCCATCGCCGAGCTTGCGACTTCTCTGACATCGTCGCCTGGAATCGATGCGCCCCTCTCATGCGCACGCGTTCGAGTTTCCACCCTATCGCGACCCCACTCCATCTCGCGCCGCCTGTCCTCGATTCGCCGCTCGAACTTGCTTCGCCCTCCTCCTCGAATTTGTGCGGCACCCCACGCGACATTGCCCCATTTTGATTTGTTCGGCCCCCTCCTTTTTTTTAATTTTATTTTGAAGTGAATTCACGCGAACTGGAAGAGAAGGGGGAAGAGGGTTCGTGATTTTTTTCCTGAGGAGGCCGGCTTCGTTCGAACGAAAAAATAGAAAGTGGACGCCATTGAATTTTATCTCGTTTGTTTCGAACCGAGGAATGAGGGAGAGGGTAATTTAAACGTGAAGGAGTATGCTCTGCACGATCTCATCAGTGATCCTAGGCGCGATTTTAGGCTAGAATCTAGGAAGCTACAGTGTTGTGTTTGACCAAATTTAAAATTTAAATTTAAATTGAATTTGATTTAATTGCAACGCGTTTACTCATCGTGTGCTCACATATCAACTCAGAAAAATACGAAATTTGAAATCCGGCAATAATTCAATATTACGGACCTAATGGAACTGGTTTCATCGAATTCCGAGACTGTGCCTCGGACGGCTATTTTTCAATATCGATTCAAACGATTTAATTTCAAAACTGAACAATCCACTTCCAAATTCAATTCTGAAGCTTCTATAATCTTTAATATTATCAATATGAATTTTACAAGCCTTTGAAATATTTTTAATTGGCTTAAAATTGAAGATTCAAATTTTTATTCAACTTTCAATAGATTAAATTCTATAATTTAATCGCCAAGTCATTCTGATGATTTGAAATTCAATTCAAACCATCACTCAAATATTTAAAATTAATTAAATATTCTCAAATTAAATAGTTTAAAATTCTGGGTCGTTACAATTAATTAATATTAATTAACCAGGATTAGTAGTTTATCTATAAGTAATTAATCTGATTTAAATTTGTCAGATAATTAATTAGTCTCACTTATGGATGACTTTATTCTATTGAATGCTGTGAATTGTTTGATATCCCTGATGTGTGGTGCTTTGTGATATGAATTATTTTGATTCGAGCTGTGATGAATGTAATTTATTTATCTGTGGTGAATGTATATTATTTATCTATGTATCTGTGAATGGAAGATAAGCGTTATAGATTATACCGCTTATCGATATTGATATGATTGAATCTGTGATGATTGAATGATGTTGCACTATTGTGTAAAACCCCTTGATTGTAGCATACACACACAAATATGGATTGCACGAGGAAATCAGTTAAGTCACAGATATTTGAATTAAATATTTTAAAATGATTTTAAAGTTTAATTTTGTCAAATGGTTTTGGAAATGAAATTGAATTAAATATGAAAAGTTTTGAAAAGGGAGTTTTGAAGATAAAAGTTATTTTGAATAACTTGATTAAGTTTCGAAATTGAAATAGTTTGATTTAAATTTAAATCCAAGATTTGAAATTGAATTCTATATTGAGAGTTTTGGTTTAAAAAGGTTATACAAGTTGTAAATCTGTTTATACGGGTTTGAAAACCATTATAAAAATATTGTCTTGAAAATTTATATTCAACCCAAATTTTATACTTTAAAAGTTATAGCTTGTGCAAATGTAATCGGATTTTTGCTAAATGAAAACTATTTGTTTTCAAATAATAATAGTTTTCATATAAAGAGAGGACTATTAATTTGTGTTGAAAGATTTCAAGTTTGAAATGGAATTGAAATAGTTTTGAAAGCTATGAATAAATCTTTGGGAAAGATGATTGAACCTTGTTTTGAAATCGAAGAGGATTTTAAATGGTGTATCTTTTATGTATAAAAGATTTGAAATGGGAATTGTTTTGAAATTTATGAATGGATCTTTGGAAATAGTTTTGAAAGCTATAAATTGAGTCTTTGGTTTAATAATTGGATGAGATAATCCAATTTTGAAAGGAAATTAATGATTAAGGCTTGTAATTAATTAATATTAATTAACCAGGATTAGTAGTTTATCTATAAGTAATTAATCTGATTTAAATTTATCAGATAATTATTTAGTCTCACTTATGGATGACTTTATTCTATTGAATGCTGTGAATTGTTAGATATCCTTGATGTGTGATGCTTTGCGATATGAATTATTTTGATTCGAGCTGTGATGAATGTAATTTATTTATCTGTGATGAACGTATATTATTTATCTGTGTATCTATGAATGGAAGATAAGCTTTATAGACTATACCGCTTATCGATATGAATATGATTGAATCTGTGATGATTGAATGATGTTGCACTATTGTGTAAAACCCCTTGACTATACCATACACACACAAACATGGATTGCATGAAGAAATCGGTTAAGTCATGGATATTTGAATTAAATATTTTAAAATGATTTTAAAGTTTAATTTTGAACACAAATGGTTTTGGAAATGAAATTGAATTAAATATGAAAAGTTTTGAAAAGGGAGTTTTGAAGATAAAAGTTATTTTGAATAACTTGATTAAGTTTTGAAATTGAAATAGTTTGATTTAAATTTAAATTCAAGATTTGAAATTGAATTCTATATTGAGAGTTTTGGTTTAAAATGGTTATACAAGTTGTAAATTTGTTTATATGGGTTTGAAAACCATTATAAAAGTATTGTTTTGGAAATTTATATTTAACCCAAGTTTTATACTTTAAAAGTTATAGCTTGTGCAAATGTAATCGGATTTTTGCTAAACGAAAACTATTTGTTTTCAAATAATAATAGTTTTTATATAAAGAGAGGACTTCCAATTTGTGTTGGAAGATTTCAAGTTTGAAATGGAATTGAAATAGTTTTGAAAGCTATGAATAAATCTTTAGGAAAGATTATTGAACCTTGTTTTGAAATCGAAGAGGATTTTAAACGGTGTATCTTTTATGTATAAAAGATTTGAATTGGGAATTGTTTTGAAAGTTATGAGTGGATCTTTGGTAATAGTTTTGAAAGCTATAAATTGAGACTTTGGTTTAGTAATTGGATGAGATAATCCAATTTGGAAAGGAAATTGTTTTGAAAAGCTGTGAATGGATCTTTGTGAAATATTGGTGAATTTTGTGAAGTGAATCTTTTTGTTTAAAGATTTGAAAACAGTAATTTGTTTAAACCATTTGAAGAATGGTTTTGGATTTTAAGTTGTGACTTAACTAAGATCTCATTATCCATATGTTTTTAAATATTTCGCTTATTATTCGGTTTAGCCGGGAGAGGACCGTGTGCCATATAACCCATTACGAATAATGATACGACGATATGGATAGCATTTGAAGACCGGTGGTGAAGACCGAATATTTTTGAAAGCGAAAGGATAATTCGTCAAATGTCTCTGCACTGGCTGATCCCCGGTATAGAGATTGATCACCCTTTGTGATGGGAAGTCCGGGCGTGATTAGAGATTATCCGGATTTGCAAGGGCTTCTTTGGAAGTGCCTTCAGTTCCGTTCGAACCCGAAACAGACTTGTATGGATGTGTGTCTGACATTTCACTTTGTGATGTAAAGCTGGTTTCTATCAAATACATTTCTGTTTGGTGGCGGAGATTTATTCTCTTAGCTTAACACCCTTCTCTGAGACGTACGAGCTCAGAGGTTATGTAGTTGATGGTTACTAGTGATACATTCCCAATTTGGTAATGTGGCATACGAAGTGTTGCTGATCATTTGTTGATCAAAGCATAGTTTTTGAGAAAAGAGTAGCTTTCTGGACAAGACTTCGTCAAGCCTCACAGCTCGGAAATGGTCGAAACAGGAATGTTGCGGCAAGGTTTCGGGGGTCGTGCACCTAGGGTATGTCCATTTCCTTCTGGATTATAAGTGGTATCATGGTATGGAGCCCAGATTCTTAACTTTATGGTTGCTAAATACTTATTGCTTAGTGGTTGTTGGTGTAGAGGTACCTCGGATAAAGGTTGGTTATGACCGGGGATGGTATATCTTGAGGGTTACTTAAGGGAAGTGTTAACTTGGCCTTGTGTCGGTAGGCAACCGTTTTGGCTTTTAGGGGCGTCCCTCCAGAGGCGTCCCATTTTTTAAGAAAGTTCCGTAGCCTGACCATTTGTTGGAAATTCAATCATTCAATATGCGCCCTGTACGGTTTTAGTTATAGAACCTGCCATCTGATATGGTAGCTATAGTAGGCGTACTATAATGGTACGTATGCTGGATAAGATTAATATTATACTTGCAAATATTTTCTTCACTATGTACTAATAATAATATCAAATGATTTTCGCGTATCAAGCATTTTTGACTGTCATAAGGAGAAATATCCTCCAGGTGTGCGCTTGCATTGTCTGTGTAGCGGGAGGCCTTATGGCAGTTTCATTTTCTGAAAAGCATTGCGGATTTCAACTTTAAAATCTTTTGTTGTTTCTTTTAGAGATTAAACCGTTTTTGTTTGCTCATACAAGTCCCATGACTGACACATAATTTATTGTTCCCTTCCTAAACTATGGGTGCTCACAATTTTCCACACGGACAGTCTAGAGTTGGGTTTTTTAGATAATCAAATAGTAGATATAGAATCGATAGCCTTCGATCTTTGGAGTCTATGGTTTGGAAATCGCGTTCGGGATTGCATTTGCTTAATTCAGCTTGATGGGGTTTCGAGCTACCTTTGGATTGGAGATGGAGTTGCGGATATTGGAATTCTCACTTGGTGGTCCAAGTTCAAGTTATTTATTCTGCTTCAGCATTGTATTTGTGCTCTGATATATGTTGGAGATCAGTGTTATATCTTATTTGCATATTGTATTCATTGGAGTTATATGATATTGTTCATTTTTCTTCCGCTGTTTTGTTATACTTAATGTGTTATGAGCTCCAGCACGAGTCGGGTTTCAACGATTGAATATGCAGCATTCAAGTACAAGTGAAGTACGGGTGTCGATTTTCGAACGCTGAAATTTGGGTCGTTACATTTTGGTATCGGAGCTAAAGGTTGAACTTTAGCTCAGGATTATAACACATTAGGTAACTCATTAGAGATAGGGTGAAGTATACCCTAGAATGAGTATCCCTAAGATATCCGTTTGTATGCCTCAGTAAACTCTTTTACTATCCATTGGTAGTAAGTATGAGTGCAAGAAGAGGATAAGATAGGGGACATGGGAGTACCACTACAAATGGTCAATACCCTGAAACAACAAGGAACAACTTTTCTCCTCAATCTCCTTTGATTCAATTTCAAATTCTTTGATTGACTTTGTGGCAGCTCAAGGAAGAAGCTTTGGTATGGTGGTGGCCATGCAAATCGTTAGATAAGTTTCTATTTCGTATATTCTTCATCGGTTTCTTATCCATCTTCCCGTTTTTAACTTCAATGAATTTGGAAATCTATTTAAAATAAATTGGTTAACTAAAATATGAAATTAAATTTGATTTCATCAATGAAGCGATTTTGGTTAAAACCAAATTTGAGAATTTTGTTATAATTTCTTGTGAGGATCGAAGTCCAAAGAGGGACAAACAGGTGTATACTTTGGGATATTCCAACCTAAATTGATTGTCTATTTTTAGGGTCTTGATATATTCTACGAACGGTTAGTTACCCTTCGAACTAACCGATGCCCCTGCATATTTCGTAAACTGGATGACCCTAGTACTTTGTGAGATATTGTTGAGTTTGTTCTTATGTTTATTTATATTATGATTTGGTAAGCCAAATGCATAATAGATATTCAGTTTGATCTGGAAATTTTTTTCTCTATCTTTGTGTATCCATTCTTTGTTGTCTCCCTGGCAAATTTCGAGGATGAAATTTTCTTAAGGGGGAATCTGTAACATTTCTGTTTTTAAATCAAACTCAAATTGGTAATTAATTTAATTTTTGAAATTTAATTGTGAATTAATTTGGTATTTTTCAAATTAAAAAGACATTTGTTTGTTTATTAATATAAATGTATATAAATATGATTTTAAATAGAATTTCTAAATTGGAAATTCAGAAATAAAAATTTTGAATAATATATTGGGTTTCGATTTATTTGTGAATTTATTTGAAAACAAGTTGAATACTTGGGAATAACAACATTGTGAAAGTAAAATTTGTAAAAAAGAATTTTATTCTGCGAATTTTAAAATAAAATATATTGTAAAACAGAATTTGGATTTGAAATTCAAAATAAATATAATTGAAAAATAAATTGGATTTGAAAACTTCATAATTTAAAATTAATAAAAAATTTCTTTCTAATATTATAATGTATATATAGGTACATATATGTGTATATTGATTTGGAATTCAAAAGTAAATATTTTATAAATTGAAGTTAAAAATCTTTATATTTTAAAGAGCTAATAAATGTGTACATATAATTTGTATTTGTGTATAATTACATTTTAAATCATTTCTTTAAAAAGTTGTATAACAGTAAATAATGGAAAATGTACAAATATAAACATAATTGATAAAGACTTAATCTATGTAAATAAATAAAAAACAAAGGTTTAAAAACATAAAAACATTTTTTATAAATAAAAATAAAAATTTAACAAGGGTTTAAAACTAAATTTGTAAAACTAATTAAACTAAGGGTTTAAACTATAAACTATAAATTAATGTGGATAAAGGTTTTTAAACGTAAATTTACTTATTTTTAACAAGTATAAGATTTAAAAATCATGTTAGGAAAAATGTTTAATAAGTAACATCATTAATTAACAAGTGTTTGTTTAGTAATACAAGTGGCATAACCATTTCTTTTAAAATCAAATGTCAATATCAAATAAAAGAAACCAGGCCATTTTTCAGAAGCTTCTCATGTTCTTTTCTCAAATTGTTCTTTCATCTTCATTTTCATATCTGCAAACAAAAAAACAACTTGGAAATCAAAATAGATCAAAAGAAAAAAAAAGAACAAATTTCAAAATTTGTTTTCAAATTTCTTCAATTTGGAAAATAAGATAAAAGAGAGAAAAGAAAAATCTAGTGATTTTTCTATTGATCCAGATCAGATCAATTCAAATTGCAACACAATCAAGTTCAAACTCATCTAAAACAAAGTTCAAATGCAACCAATACAATATCAAAAGAAAAGAAAAGAAAAGAAAATCAAAACCTGAAAAGCTTTCAACCTCAAATCTTCAACCTGGAAGTAGTTCAACCTGGATCAAAGTATTCAAGTTTCAGTTTTAAAACAAATTGCTGTTTCAAAGCAAAGGAGCTAAGGATCAAGCAAGCAAGTGAATCCAAGTTCAACTCAGATCAACTAGAAAATCAATTCATATTTATTAAACAAAGATCAGTTTCAAACATCTTTTGTTTCAAATTAAGTTCATGTTCTCAACTTTGTCAAACTCCAGCTGAGCAGACCTTTGAACCCATTTTATATCTTGGTGTTTGGAATATTACTGGAAGTTATGATGTGAATATGCTTGTATACCTGTGCAAAAATGTCTGCATGTTGTGTATATATGAAGTTGTGAATGTGCATGCCTCTACATGCCCCTGTTTGTTGTTTATAGGCATATGATAAGTTTAAACATTTAAAATCTCACCCCTCAACCTTCTTTTGGATTTGATGTTTAAAACAAATAGGATTGAAATATTAAGATATTTATTTTATAAATACTTTTAAGAAAAAAATTGTTGAGTATTTTCTAGAAAGAGGAAAAATACAGTGGAAACCCAAGCATGTCACAAATTCGAGTGTCTGGATTTAATGATTTAATTAAAGAAACAGTTTTGTTATAAAAAAACATGATTTTTAAAATTAGTTCCCAGAGTTTTTGTTTAGTTTCGTTAGGATTCGAAAATTGAACAGAAATGACACTTTTTGTCAAATTCCGTCGAGCGGCGAGATGAAGTTCGTCGTGCTTGGGTTAGAAGATGGTTTGAGCATCAAGGATCAATGGAAAAATAGTGTGAAGTTTTTCAAGTGGCTGTGGCGATCAATTAACGATAAAATAGGGTTTCAGGCTGGGTTTTGATGGGGGAGTTTCTTAGGGTGTTCCCAACATAGATAGTTGATCGGAATCGATTCGTGGACTGGAGATGAAGGTCTTGGTGGAATAACGATGGTTCAGATGGCTGGGATTGGCTAGGCGAGGCGATTTTCTGATCAGGATGGGTTACAGGCATTAGTCGATGGGGTTCGATTTTGACTCGCATGTGATATCACCGATCTGGGTGTTTGCCTAAGGTGAAAAGGTCAATGGTAACCTGGTGGTGGTCGGCGACTTGGTCGGAGGTGGCCAAAAGGGGTGTACACGTGCATGTGGTATCGTTCGTCTCTGTTATTTGCAAAAGATTGGGAAGAAGATAGGAAACACGAAGTTGTTTCGTGATTTTCTCGAGGAAGTTGGACAGTTGACTCAAAGTTGCTTCAGGATTGGCTCGGGTCGTTTTTTTTATTCCAGGTTTTAGATTTTGAAAGAAAAACAGGTTTCGGGTTTAAAAAATTTGAAGTAGTTTGTACCAAGTTTTAAATGTTTAAAAGATCATGAAATAAGTTTTTCAAAGCTTGAAATAAAAAGGAATCAACCAAGTTCAAAGTAAATATATTTAATAAGATTTTGAAACAAGCTTTCGAAACAAAATTTTAAACTTCAAATGTTATTTGAAAGTAATTTGATTTGGTTTTGAAAATATTTTTTTAAGTTAATTATTAATTAAACCTCTAAGTGGTTTTCAAATGTAATTTAATGATTTAATTAATTCATGGGATGAGTACTTTATGAAACTTATGGGTAATTAATTAATTTAAAAGATAATTAGATGATTAAAGGTTAATTTATGAAAGTGATTGATTTAAGTATAACCACTTATGGTAATTTCTTAAAGGGTAATTAATTAAATGGTAATTAATTAAGGGTTAATTAATGTATGTAATTAATTGAAGATAATGAATTAATGGATAATTAAATAATTAGAGGTTAATTATTTATTATCAAAGGTTAATTGATTTATTAATTAAAGGATAATTAATTAATATAATTATTTAAGAATAATTCATCAAAGACTAATTAAATAAATAAAGGTTAATTATTTAATGATTAAGGTTTATTAATTTATAATTAAAGGTTAATTAAATCATTACTAAAGGATTAGTTAATAAGTGATTAAAGGTTAATTAGTGATTTAGGTTTGTAATTAATTAATATTAATTAACCAGGATTAGTAGTTTATCTATAAGTAATTAATCTGATTTAAATTTGTCAGATAATTAATTAGTCTCACTTATGGATGACTTTAATTTATTGAATGCTGTGAATTGTTTGATATCCCCGATGTGTGGTGCTTTGTGATATGAATTATTTTGATTCGAGCTGTGATGAATGTAATTTATTTATCTGTGGTGAATGTATATTATTTATCTATGTATCTGTGAATGGAAGAAAAGCGTTATAGATTATACCGCTTATCGATATTGATATGATTGAATCTGTGATGATTGAATGATGTTGCACTATTGTGTAAAACCCCTTGATTGTACCATACACACACAAATATGGATTGCACGAGGAAATCAGTTAAGTCACAGATATTTGAATTAAATATTTTAAAATGATTTTAAAGTTTAATTTTGTCAAATGGTTTTGGAAATGAAATTGAATTAAATATGAAAAGTTTTGAAAAGGGAGTTTTGAAGATAAAAGTTATTTTGAATAACTTGATTAAGTTTCGAAATTGAAATAGTTTGATTTAAATTTAAATCCAAGATTTGAAATTGAATTCTATATTGAGAGTTTTGGTTTAAAAAGGTTATACAAGTTGTAAATCTGTTTATATGGGTTTGGAAACCATTATAAAAATATTGTCTTGAAAATTTATATTCAACCCAAATTTTATACTTTAAAAGTTATAGCTTGTGCAAATGTAATCGGATTTTTGCTAAACGAAAACTATTTGTTTTCAAATAATAATAGTTTTCATATAAAGAGAGGACTTCTAATTTGTGTTGAAAGATTTCAAGTTTGAAATGGAATTGAAATAGTTTTGAAAGCTATGAATAAATCTTTGGGAAAGATGATTGAACCTTGTTTTGAAATTGAAGAGGATTTTAAATGGTGTATCTTTTATGTATAAAAGATTTGAAATGGGAATTGTTTTGAAATTTATGAATGGATCTTTGGAAATAGTTTTGAAAGCTATAAATTGAGTCTTTGGTTTAATAATTGGATGAGATAATCCAATTTTGAAAGGAAATTGTTTTGAAAAGCCGTGAATGGATCTTTGCGAAATATTGGTGAATTTTGTGAAGTGAATCTTTTTGTTTAAAGATTTGAAAATGGTAATTTGTTTAAACCATTTGAAGAAAGGTTTTGGATTTTAAGTTGTGACTTAAATAAGATCTCAATGTCCATATGTTTTTAAATATTGTGCTCATTAGTCGATTTAGCCGGGAGAGGGCATTGTGTCATATAACCCATTTCGAATAACGATACGACGATATGGATAGGATTTGAAGACCGGTGGTGAAGACTGGACATTTTCGAAAGCGAAAGGATAACTCGTCGAATGTCTCTGCACCGGCTGATCTCCGGTATAAAGGTTTGATCACCCTTTGTGATGGGAAATCCAGACGTGATTAGATTATCTGGATTTGCAAGGGCTTCTTTGGAAGTGATATCACCGATCTGGGTGTTTGCCTGACGTGAGAAGGTCAGTGGTAACCTGGTGGTGGTCGGCGACTTTGTCGGAGGTGGCCAGAAGGGGTGTACACGTGCACGTGGTATCGTTCGTGCCTGTCATTTTCAAAAGATTGGGAAGAAGATGGGAAACTCGAGGTTGTTTCGTGATTTTCTCGGGGAAGTTGGATAGTCGACTCAGAGTTGTTTCAAGATTGGCTTGGGTCGTTTTTGTTTTGATTCCAGGTTTTAGATTTTAAAAGAAAAACAGGTTTTGGGTTTTAAAAATTTGAAGTAGTTTGTACCAGGTTTTAAATGTTTAAAAGATTATATGGAATAAGTTTTTCAAAGCTTAAAATAAAAAGGAATCAACCAAGTTCAAAGTAAATATATTTAACAAGATTTTGAAACAAGCTTTCGAAACAAAATTTTAAACTTCAAATGTGATTTGAAAGTAATTTGATTTGGTTTTGAAAATATTTTTTAAGTTAATTATTAATTAAACCTCTAAGTGGTTTTCAAATGTAATTTAATGATTTAATTAATTCATGGGATGGGTACTTAATGAAACTTATGGATAATTAATTAATTTAAAAGATAATTAGATGATTAAAGGTTAATTTATGAAAGTGATTGATTTAAGGATAACCACTTATGGTAATTTATTAAAGGATAATTAATTAAATGGTAATTAATTAAGGGTTAATTAATTTATGTAATTAATTAAAGATAATTAATTAAAGGATAATTAAATAATTAGAGGTTAATTATTTATTATCAAAGGTTAATTGATTTATTAATTAAAGGATAATTAATTAATATAATTATTTAAGAATAATTAATCAAAGACTAATTAAATAATTAAAGGTTAATTATTTAATGATTAAGGTTTATTAATTTATAATTAAAGGTTATTAGTTCATTACTAAAGGATTAGTCAATAAGTGATTAAAGGTTAATTAATGATTAAGGCTTGTAATTAATTAATATTAATTAACCAGGATTAGTAGTTTATCTATAAGTAATTAATCTGATTTAAATTTATCAGATAATTATTTAGTCTCACTTATGGATGACTTTATTCTATTGAATGCTGTGAATTGTTAGATATCCTTGATGTGTGATGCTTTGCGATATGAATTATTTTGATTCGAGCTGTGATGAATGTAATTTATTTATCTGTGATGAACGTATATTATTTATCTGTGTATCTATGAATGGAAGATAAGCTTTATAGACTATACCGCTTATCGATATGAATATGATTGAATCTGTGATGATTGAATGATGTTGCACTATTGTGTAAAACCCCTTGACTATACCATACACACACAAACATGGATTGCATGAAGAAATCGGTTAAGTCATGGATATTTGAATTAAATATTTTAAAATGATTTTAAAGTTTAATTTTGAACACAAATGGTTTTGGAAATGAAATTGAATTAAATATGAAAAGTTTTGAAAAGGGAGTTTTGAAGATAAAAGTTATTTTGAATAACTTGATTAAGTTTTGAAATTGAAATAGTTTGATTTAAATTTAAATTCAAGATTTGAAATTGAATTCTATATTGAGAGTTTTGGTTTAAAATGGTTATACAAGTTGTAAATTTGTTTATATGGGTTTGAAAACCATTATAAAAGTATTGTTTTGGAAATTTATATTTAACCCAAGTTTTATACTTTAAAAGTTATAGCTTGTGCAAATGTAATCGGATTTTTGCTAAACGAAAACTATTTGTTTTCAAATAATAATAGTTTTTATATAAAGAGAGGACTTCCAATTTGTGTTGGAAGATTTCAAGTTTGAAATGGAATTGAAATAGTTTTGAAAGCTATGAATAAATCTTTAGGAAAGATTATTGAACCTTGTTTTGAAATCGAAGAGGATTTTAAACGGTGTATCTTTTATGTATAAAAGATTTGAATTGGGAATTGTTTTGAAAGTTATGAGTGGATCTTTGGTAATAGTTTTGAAAGCTATAAATTGAGTCTTTGGTTTAGTAATTGGATGAGATAATCCAATTTGGAAAGGAAATTGTTTTGAAAAGCTGTGAATGGATCTTTGTGAAATATTGATGAATTTTGTGAAGTGAATCTTTTTGTTTAAAGATTTGAAGACCGGTAATTTGTTTAAACCATTTGAAGAATGGTTTTGGATTTTAAGTTGTGGCTTAACTAAGATCCCATTATCCATATGTTTTTAAATATTTCGCTTATTATTCGGTTTAGCCGGGAGAGGACCGTGTGCCATATAACCCATTACGAATAATGATACGACGATATGGATAGCATTTGAAGACCGGTGGTGAAGACCGAATATTTTTGAAAGCAAAAGGATAATTCATCAAATGTCTCTGGACTGGCTGATCCCCGGTATAGAGATTGATCACCCTTTGTGATGGGAAGTCCGGGCGTGATTAGAGATTATCCGGATTTGCAAGGGCTTCTTTGGAAGTGCCTTCAGTTCCGTTCGAACCCGAAACAGACTTGTATGGATGTGTGTCTGACATTTCACTTTGTGATGTAAAGCTGGTTTCTATCAAATACATTTCTGTTTGGTGGCGGAGATTTATTCTCTTAGCTTAACACCCTTCTCTGAGACGTACGAGCTCAGAGGTTATGTAGTTGATGGTTACTAGTGATACATTCCCAATTTGGTAATGTGGCATACAAAGTGTTGCTGACCATTTGTTGATCAAAGCATAGTTTTTGAGAAAAGAGTAGCTTTCTGGACAAGACTTCGTCAAGCCTCACAGCTCGGAAATGGTCGAAACAGGAATGTTGCGGCAAGGTTTCGGGGGTCGTGCACCTAGGGTATGTCCATTTCCTTCTGGATTATAAGTGGTATCATGGTATGGAGCCTAGATTCTTAACTTTATGGTCGCTAAATACTTATTGCTTAGTGGTTGTTGGTGTAGAGGTACCTCGGATAAAGGTTGGTTATGACCGGGGATGGTATATCTTGAGGGTTACTTAAGGGAAGTGTTAACTTGGCCTTGTGTCGGTAGGCAACCGTTTTGGTTTTTAGGGGCGTCCCTCCAGAGGCGTCCCATTTTTTAAGGAAGTTCCGTAGCCTGACCATTTGTTGGAAATTCAATCATTCAATATGCGCCCTGTACGGTTTTAGTTATAGAACCTGCCATCTGATATGGTAGCTATAGTAGGCGTACTATAATGGTACGTATGCTGGCTAAGATTAATATTATACTTGCAAATATTTTCTTCACTATGTACTAATAATAATATCAAATGATTTTCGCGTATCAAGCATTTTTGACTGTCATAAGGAGAAATATCCTCCAGGTGTGCGCTTGCATTGTCTGTGTAGCGGGAGGCCTTATGGCAGTTTCATTTTCCGAAAAGCATTGCGGATTTCAACTTTAAAATCTTTTGTTATTTCTTTTAGAGATTAAACCGTTTTTGTTTGCTCATACAAGTCCCATGACTGACACAGAATTTATTGTTCCCTTCCTAAACTATGGGTGCTCACAATTTTCCACACGGACAGTCTAGAGTTGGGTTTTTTAGATAATCAAATAGTAGATATAGAATCGATAGCCTTCGATCTTTGGAGTCTATGGTTTGGAAATTGCGTTCGGGATCGCATTTGCTTAATTCAGCTTGATGGGGTTTCGAGCTAACTTTGGATTGGAGATGGAGTTGCGGATATTGGAATTCTCACTTGGTGGTCCAAGTTCAAGTTATTTATTTCGCTTCAGCATTGTATTTGTGCTCTGATATATGTTGGAGATCAGTGTTATATCTTATTTGGATATTGTATTCATTGGAGTTATATGATATTGTTCATTTTTCTTCCGCTGTTTTGTTATACTTAATGTGTTATAAGCTCCAGCACGAGTCGGGTTTCAACGATTGAATATGCAGCATTCAAGTACAAGTGAAGTACGGGTGTCGATTTTCGAACGCTGAAATTTGGGTCGTTACATTTTGGTATCGGAGCTAAAGGTTGAACTTTAGCTCAGGATTATAACACATTAGGTAACTCATTAGAGATAGGGTGAAGTATACCCTAGAATGAGTATCCCTAAGATATCCGTTCGTATGCCTCAGTAAACTCCTTACTATCCATTGGTAGTAAGTATGAGTGCAAGAAGAGGATAAGATAGGGGACATGGGAGTACCACTACAAATGGTCAATACCCTGAAACAACAAGGAACAACTTTTCTCCTCAATCTCCTTTGATTCAATTTCAAATTCTTTGATTGACTTTGTGGCAGCTCGAGGAAGAAGCTTTGGTATGGTGGTGGCCCTGCAAATCGTTAGATAAGTTTCTATTTCGTATATTCTTCATCGGTTTCTTATCCATCTTCCCGTTTTTAACTTCAATGAATTTGGAATTCTATTTAAAATAAATTGGTTAACTAAAATATGAAGTTAAATTTGATTTCATCAATGAAGCGATTTTGATTAAAACCAAATTTGAGAATTTTGTTATAATTTCTTGTGAGGATCGAAGTCCAAAGAGGGACAAACAGGTGTATACTTTGGGATATTCCAACCTAAATTGATTGTCTATTCTTTAGGGTCTTGATATATTCTACGAACGGTTAGTTACCCTTCGAACTAACCGATGCCCCTGCATATTTCGTAAACTGGATGACCCTAGTACTTTGTGAGATATTGTTGAGTTTATTCTTATATTTATTGATATTATCATTTGGTAAGCCAAATGCATAATAGATATTCAGTTTGATCTGGAAATTTTTTTCTCTATCTTTGTGTATCCATTCTTTGTTGTCTCCCTGGCAAATTTCGAGGATGAAATTTTCTTAAGGGGGAATCTGTAACATTTCTGTTTTTAAATCAAATTCAAATTGGTAATTAATTTAATTTTTGAAATTTAATTGTGAATTAATTTGGTATTTTTCAAATTAAAAAGACATTTGTTTGTTTATTAATATAAATGTATATAAATATGATTTTAAATAGAATTTCTAAATTGGAAATTCAAAAATAAAAATTTTGAATAATATATTGGGTTTCGATTTATTTGTGAATTTATTTGAAAACAATTTGAATACTTGGGAATAAAAACATTGTGAAAGTAAAATTTGTAAAAAAGAATTTTAGTCTGCGAATTTTAAAATAAAATATATTGTAAAACAGAATTTGGATTTGAAATTCAAAATAAATATAATTGAAAAATAAATTGGATTTGAAAACTTCATAATTTAAAATTAATAAAAAATTTCTTTCTAATATTATAATGTATATATAGGTACATATATGTGTATATTGATTTGGAATTCAAAAGTAAATATTTTATAAATTGAAGTTAAAAATCTTTATATTTTAAAGAGCTAATAAATGTGTACATATAATTTGTAATTTGTGTATAATTACATTTTAAATCATTTCTTTAAAAAGTTGTATAACAGTAAATAATGGAAAATGTACAAATATAAACATCATTGATAAAGACTTAATCTATGTAAATAAATAAAAAGCAAAGGTTTAAAAACATAAAAACATTTTTTATAAATAAAAATAAAAATTTAACAAGGGTTTAAAACTAAAATTTTAAAACTAATTAAACTAAGGGTTTAAACTATAAACTATAAATTAATGTGGATAAAGGTTTTTAAACGTAAATTTACTTATTTTTAACAAGTATAATATTTAAAAATCATGTTAGGAAAATTTTTAATAAGTAACATCATTAATTAACAAGTGTTTGTTTAGTAATACAAGTGGCATAACTATTTCTTTTAAAATCAAATGTCAATATCAAATAAAAGAAACCAGGCCATTTTTCAGAAGCTACTCATGTTCTTTTCTCAACTTGTTCTTTCATCTTCATTTTCATATCTGCAAACAAAAAAAACAACTTGGAAAGCAAAATAGATCAAAAGAAAAAAAAAGAGAACAAATTTCAAAATTTGTTTTCAAATTTCTTCAATTTGGAAAATAAGATAAAAGACAGAAAAGAAAAATCTAGTGATTTTTCTATTGATCCAGATCAGATCAATTCAAATTGCAACACAATCAAGTTCAAACTCATCTAAAACAAAGTTCAAATGCAACCAATACGCTATCAAAAGAAAAGAAAAGAAAATCAAAACCTGAAAAGCTTTCAACCTCAAATCTTCAACCTGGAAGTAGTTCAACCTGGATCAAAGTATTCAAGTTTCAGTTTTAAAACAAATTGATGTTTCAAAGCAAAGGAGCTAAGGATCAAGCAAGCAAGTGAATCCAAGTTCAACTCAGATCAACTAGAAAATCAATTCATATTCATTAAACAAAGATCAGTTTCAAACATCTTCTGTTTCAAATTAAGTTCATGTTCTCAACTTTGTCAAACTCCAGGTGAGCAGACCTTTGAACCCATTTTATATCTTGGTGTTTGGATTATTACTGGAAGTTATGATGTGAATATGCTTGTATACCTGTGCAAAAATGTCTGCATCTTGTGTATATATGAAGTTGTGAATGTGCATGCCTCTACATGCCCCTGTTTGTTGTTTATAGGCATATGATAAGTTTAAAAATTTAAAATCTCACCCCTCAACCTTCTTTAGGATTTGATGTTTAAAACAAATAGGATTGAAATATCAAGATATTTATTTTATAAATACTTTTAAGAAAAAATTTGTTGAGTATTTTCTAGAAAGAGGAAAAATATAGTGGAAACCCAAGCATGTCACAAATTCGAGTGTCTGGATTTAATGATTTAATTAAAGAAACAGTTTTGTTATAAAAAAACATGATTTTTAAAATTAGTTCCCAGAGTTTTTGTTTAGTTTCGTTAGGATTCGAAAATTGAACAGAAATGACACTTTTTGTCAAATTCCGTCGAGCGGCGAGATGAAGTTCGTCATGCTTGGGTTAGAAGATGGTTTGAGCATCAAGGATCAATGGAAAAATAGTGTGAAGTTTTTCAAGTGGCTGTGGCGATCAATTAACGATAAAATAGGGTTTCAGGCTGGGTTTTGATGGGGGCGTTTCTTAGGGTGTTCCCAACATAGATAGTTGATCGGAATCGATTCGTGGACTGGAGATGAAGGTCTTGGTGGAATAACGATGGTTCAGATGGCTGGGATTGGCTAGGCGAGGCGATTTTCTGATCAGGATGGGTTACAGGCATTAGTCGATGGGGTTCGATTTTGACTCGCATGTGATATCACCGATCTGGGTGTTTGCCTGAGGTGAAAAGGTCAATGGTAACCTGGTGGTGGTCGGCGACTTGGTCGGAGGTGGCCAAAAGGGGTGTACACGTGCATGTGGTAACGTTCGTCTCTGTTATTTGCAAAAGATTGGGAAGAAGATAGGAAACACGAAGTTGTTTCGTGATTTTCTCAAGGAAGTTGGACAGTTGACTCAAAGTTGCTTCAGGATTGGCTCGGGTCGTTTTTTTTATTCCAGGTTTTAGATTTTGAAAGAAAAACAGGTTTCGGGTTTAAAAAATTTGAAGTAGTTTGTACCAGGTTTTAAATGTTTAAAAGATTATGAAATAAGTTTTTCAAAGCTTGAAATAAAAAGGAATCAACCAAGTTCAAAGTAAATATATTTAATAAGATTTTGAAACAAGCTTTCGAAACAAAATTTTAAACTTCAAATGTGATTTGAAAGTAATTTGATTTGGTTTTGAAAATATTTTTTAAGTTAATTATTAATTAAACCTCTAAGTGGTTTTCAAATGTAATTTAATGATTTAATTAATTCATGGGATGAGTACTTTATGAAACTTATGGGTAATTAATTAATTTAAAAGATAATTAGATGATTAAAGGTTAATTTATGAAAGTGATTGATTTAAGGATAACCACTTATGGTAATTTCTTAAAGGGTAATTAATTAAATGGTAATTAATTAAGAGTTAATTAATTTATGTAATTAATTGAAGATAATGAATTAATGGATAATTAAATAATTAGAGGTTAATTATTTATTATCAAAGGTTAATTGATTTATTAATTAAAGGATAATTAATTAATATAATTATTTAAGAATAATTCATCAAAGACTAATTAAATATATAAAGGTTAATTAGTTAATGATTAAGGTTTATTAATTTATAATTAAAGGTTAATTAATTCATTACTAAAGGATTTGTTAATAAGTGATTAAAGGTTAATTAGTGATTAAGGTTTGTAATTAATTAATATTAATTAACCAGGATTAGTAGTTTATCTATAAGTAATTAATCTGATTTAAATTTGTCAGATAATTAATTAGTCTCACTTATGGATGACTTTATTCTATTGAATGCTGTGAATTGTTTGATATCCCCGATGTGTGGTGCTTTGTGATATGAATTATTTTGATTCGAGCTGTGATGAATGTAATTTATTTATCTGTGGTGAATGTATATTATTTATCTATGTATCTGTGAATGGAAGATAAGCGTTATAGATTATACCGCTTATCGATATTGATATGATTGAATCTGTGATGATTGAATGATGTTGCACTATTGTGTAAAACCCCTTGATTGTACCATACACACACAAATATGGATTGCACGAGGAAATCAGTTAAGTCACAGATATTTGAATTAAATATTTTAAAATGATTTTAAAGTTTAATTTTGTCAAATGGTTTTGGAAATGAAATTGAATTAAATATGAAAAGTTTTGAAAAGGGAGTTTTGAAGATAAAAGTTATTTTGAATAACTTGATTAAGTTTCGAAATTGAAATAGTTTGATTTAAATTTAAATCCAAGATTTGAAATTGAATTCTATATTGAGAGTTTTGGTTTAAAAAGGCTATACAAGTTGTAAATCTGTTTATACGGGTTTGAAAACCATTATAAAAATATTGTCTTGAAAATTTATATTCAACCCAAATTTTATACTTTAAAAGTTATAGCTTGTGCAAATGTAATCGGATTTTTGCTAAACGAAAACTATTTGTTTTCAAATAATAATAGTTTTCATATAAAGAGAGGACTTCTAATTTGTGTCGAAAGATTTCAAGTTTGAAATGGAATTGAAATAGTTTTGAAAGCTATGAATAAATCTTTGGGAAAGATGATTGAACCTTGTTTTGAAATTGAAGAGGATTTTAAATGGTGTATCTTTTATGTATAAAAGATTTGAAATGGGAATTGTTTTGAAATTTATGAATGGATCTTTGGAAATAGTTTTGAAAGCTATAAATTGAGTCTTTGGTTTAATAATTGGATGAGATAATCCAATTTTGAAAGGAAATTGTTTTGAAAAGCCGTGAATGGATCTTTGCGAAATATTGGTGAATTTTGTGAAGTGAATCTTTTTGTTTAAAGATTTGAAAATGGTAATTTGTTTAAACCATTTGAAGAAAGGTTTTGGATTTTAAGTTGTGACTTAAATAAGATCCCAATATCCATATGTTTTTAAATATTGTGCTCATTATTCGATTTAGCCGGGAGAGGGCATTGTGTCATATAACCCATTTCGAATAACGATACGACGATATGGATAGGATTTGAAGACCGATGGTGAAGACTGGACATTTTCGAAAGCGAAAGGATAACTCTTCGAATGTCTCTGCACCGGCTGATCTCCGGTATAAAGGTTTGATCACCCTTTGTGATGGGAAATCCAAACGTGATTAGATTATCCGGATTTGCAAGGGCTTCTTTGGAAGTGATATCACCGATCTGGGTGTTTGCCTGACGTGAGAAGGTCAGTGGTAACCTGGTGGTGGTCGGCGACTTTGTCGGAGGTGGCCAGAAGGGGTGTACACGTGCACGTGGTATCGTTCGTGCCTGTTATTTTCAAAAGATTGGGAAGAAGATGGGAAACTCGAGGTTGTTTCGTGATTTTCTCGGGGAAGTTGGATAGTCGACTCAGAGTTGTTTCAGGATTGGCTTGGGTCGTTTTTGTTTTGATTCCAGGTTTTAGATTTTAAAAGAAAAACAGGTTTTGGGTTTTAAAAATTTGAAGTAGTTTGTACCGGGTTTTAAAAATTTGAAGTAGTTTGTACCAGGTTTTAAATGTTTAAAAGATTATATGGAATAAGTTTTTCAAAGCTTAAAATAAAAAGGAATCAACCAAGTTCAAAGTAAATATATTTAACAAGATTTTGAAACAAGCTTTCGAAACAGAATTTTAAACTTCAAATGTGATTTGAAAGTAATTTGATTTGGTTTTGAAAATATTTTTTAAGTTAATTATTAATTAAACCTCTAAGTGGTTTTCAAATGTAATTTAATGATTTAATTAATTCATGGGATGGGTACTTAATGAAACTTATGGGTAATTAATTAATTTAAAAGATAATTAGATGATTAAAGGTTAATTTATGAAAGTGATTGATTTAAGGATAACCACTTATGGTAATTTATTAAAGGATAATTAATTAAATGGTAATTAATTAAGGGTTAACTAATTTATGTAATTAATTAAAGATAATTAATTAAAGGATAATTAAATAATTAGAGGTTAATTATTTATTATCAAAGGTTAATTTATTTATTAATTAAAGGATAATTAATTAATATAATTATTTAAGAATAATTAATCAAAGACTAATTAAATAATTAAAGGTTAATTATTTAATGATTAAGGTTTATTAATTTATAATTAAAGGTTATTAGTTCATTACTAAAGGATTAGTCAATAAGTGATTAAAGGTTAATTAATGATTAAGGCTTGTAATTAATTAATATTAATTAACCAGGATTAGTAGTTTATCTATAAGTAATTAATCTGATTTAAATTTATCAGATAATTATTTAGTCTCACTTATGGATGACTTTATTTTATTGAATGCTGTGAATTGTTAGATATCCTTGATGTGTGATGCTTTGCGATATGAATTATTTTGATTCGAGCTGTGATGAATGTAATTTATTTATCTGTGATGAACGTATATTATTTATCTGTGTATCTATGAATGGAAGATAAGCATTATAGACTATACCGCTTATCGATATGAATATGATTGAATCTGTGATGATTGAATGATGTTGCACTATTGTGTAAAACCCCTTGACTATACCACACACACACAAACATGGATTGCATGAAGAAATCGGTTAAGTCACGGATATTTGAATTAAATATTTTAAAATGATTTTAAAGTTGAATTTTGAACACAAATGGTTTTGGAAATGAAATTGAATTAAATATTAAAGTTTTGAAAAGGGAGTTTTGAAGATAAAAATTATTTTGAATAACTTGATTAAGTTTTGAAATTGAAATAGTTTGATTTAAATTTAAATTCAAGATTTGAAATTGAATTCTATATTGAGAGTTTTGGTTTAAAATGGTTATACAAGTTGTAAATTTGTTTATATGGGTTTGAAAACCATTATAAAAGTATTGTTTTGGAAATTTATATTTAACCCAAGTTTTATACTTTAAAAGTTATAGCTTGTGCAAATTTAATCGGATTTTTGCTAAACGAAAACTATTTGTTTTCAAATAATAATAGTTTTTATATAAAGAGAGGACTTCCAATTTGTGTTGGAAGATTTCAAGTTTGAAATGGAATTGAAATAGTTTTGAAAGCTATGAATAAATCTTTAGGAAAGATTATTGAACCTTGTTTTGAAATCGAAGAGGATTTTAAACGGTGTATCTTTTATGTATAAAAGATTTGAATTGGGAATTGTTTTGAAAGTTATGAGTGGATCTTTGGTAATAGTTTTGAAAGCTATAAATTGAGTCTTTGGTTTAGTAATTGGATGAGATAATCCAATTTGGAAAGGAAATTGTTTTGAAAAGCTGTGAATGGATCTTTGTGAAATATTGGTGAATTTTGTGAAGTGAATCTTTTTGTTTAAAGATTTGAAAACAGTAATTTGTTTAAACCATTTGAAGAATGGTTTTGGATTTTAAGTTGTGACTTAACTAAGATCCCATTATCCATATGTTTTTAAATATTTCGCTTATTATTCGGTTTAGCCGAGAGAGGACCGTGTGCCATATAACCCATTACGAATAATGATACGACGATATGGATAGCATTTGAAGACCGGTGGTGAAGACCGAATATTTTTGAAAGCGAAAGGATAATTCATCAAATGTCTCTGCACTGGCTGATCCCCGGTATAGAGATTGATCACCCTTTGTGATGGGAAGTCCGGGCGTGATTAGAGATTATCCGGATTTGCAAGGGCTTCTTTGGAAGTGCCTTCAGTTCCGTTCGAACCCGAAACAGACTTGCATGGATGTATGTATAACATTACACTTTGAGATGTAAAGATGGTTTCTATCAAATACATTTCTGTTTGGCGGCGGAGATTTATTCTCTTTGCTTAACACCCTTCTCTGAGACGTACGAGCTCAGAGGTTATGTAGTTGATGGTTACTAGTGATACATTCCCAATTTGGTAATGTGGCATACGAAGTGTTGCTGATCATTTGTTGATCAACGCATGGCTTTTATGAAAAGCATAGCTTTGTGGACGAGACTTCGTCAGGCCTCACAACCCGAAAACGGTCGAAACAGGAATGTTGTGGCAAGGTTTCAAGGGTCGTGCCCCTAGGGTATTGCCATTTCCGTCTGGATTATAAGTGGTGTCATGGTATGGAGCCCAGATACTTAACTTTGTGGTTGCTACAAACTTATTTCTTTGTGATTGTTGGTGTAGAGGTACCTTGGATAAAGGTTGGTTACAACCGGGGATGACTTCTCTTGAGGGTTACTTCCGGGAAGTGGTAACCCGGCCTTGTGTTGGTAGGGAACCATTTTGGTTCTTGGGGGCATCCCTTTAGACGCGTCCCATTTATTAAGAAAGTTCCTTAGCCTGACCATTTGTTGGAAATCCAATCATCCAATACGCGCCTTGTACGGTTTTAGTTGTAGAACCTGCAATCTAATATGGCAACTATAGTAGGCATACTATAATGGTACGTATGCTGGCTAAGATTAATATTATACTTGCAAATGTTTTCTTCACTATGCACTAATAATAATATCAAATGATTTTTGCGTATCAAGCATTTTTGACTATCATAAGGAGAAATCTCCTCCACGCGTGCGCTTGCATTGTGTGTGCGGCGGGAGGCCTTATGGCAGTTTCATTTTCCAAAAAGTATTGCGCGTTTAAACTTTAAAATATTTTGTTGTTTGTTTTAAAGAAAAACTGTTTTTTTTATCATACCAGTCCCATGACTGAACCGGAGTTTATTGTTCCCATCCTAAACTCTAGATGCCCACAATATTCCACACGGACAGTTTAGAGTTGGGTTTTTCATATAATCAAATAGTAGATATAGAATCGACAGCCTTCGATCTTTAGAGTCTGTGATTTGGTAATTGCATTCGGGATCGCATTTGCTTAATTTAGCTTGATGAGGGTTCGAGCTAGCTTTGGATTGGAGATGGAGTTGCAGATATTGGAATTGTCACTTGGTGGTTCAAGTTCAAGTTATTTATTCCGCTTCAGCATTGTATTTGTGCTCTGATATATGTTGGAGATCAGTGTTGTATCATATTTGGATATTGTATTCATTGGAGTTATATGATATTGTTCATTTTTCTTCCGCTGTGTTGTTATACTTAATGTGTTATAAGCTCCGGCATGAGTCGGATTTCAACGGTTGAATCTGCGACATTCGAGTACAAGTGAATTACGGGTGTCGATTTTCGAACGCTTAAATTTGGGTCGTGACAACTTTGGATTGGTGCCAAAGACTATAGACGTAGTACCACACTTCATGATACTTCGAAAGTATCACCTTACGATGACACCAAGGGTCATTAACGCTAAAGAAATATAGATTGACTTTGCCCTTCACTAACTATACCACTCTTTGTCAACGATTAACACCCCACTTCGTTAATGCGTTTTATCAGCATTTGGAGGATGTCGCGTATCTATGTGAAGTGATGTTGATGGCGGACGCTGTGATGTCCATGAAGTCATCATTACCACCTTATGATTGTCGTGCTTCATACTCACGTTTGTATCATCATCCACCTTTAAAGGACTTTGAATCTCATGGTAGAAAACACTAATGCTATAGATTGTGGTTGTCGCACGCATCCACTAATGAAGCAAAGCAGAGACCTAACATATAGCAATTTCGAAGATGTTGAAGTCATTGCCAATGCCGCCACTAAAGTTGACACTAGAACAAGACAATGTTGCCTTTTCTGCTACAAAGCTAATATTAAGTTGACGCCATCAAATTTGAGCGTGACGAAGTTGTGAAGGGCAGAGTGGTGCTATTCCACCTTTATAAATACGACCTTAGGAGTGCCATTTTGGTGAGGAATTTTCTTCTGTCCATTCTGAAAATCAAATTCTTGAAAACCTTAAATTGAATTGAGGACTAGCTCTATTCAATTGTAATCATGCGTAATCAATAAAGACAAGGACACAAATTTGGAAATGCTTATTGCTTCCGACTATGCCTTTTTGAATATTATGGAGCTGGATTTGCATATATTCGAATTCATCAAGATTAAAACTCTAAATGAATCACTTCACTATAGTTTTGAACTATGACAAACATGAATGTGCATAAACTTATGAATATTAGACTTCAAACATAAGAATGAATTAAATGGACGTTAGCATGCCTAATAGACTATTGCCCAAAATTTATTTCATGTTTTCATAATTCTTATAAACATATAATATGGAATAAGATCTTTTCGAATGCTTATGTCTTAAGACCAGATATAATCTCGAAGGTGTCAGCCCGAGATGGTCTTACAGGGTTACGAGTATCATGTTTCACGAAGTTTACTGACTTAGTGTACTTAACCATCAAAATAGCCTTTAGCTTCATGAATCCATTCTTTAATGATTCCATCATGCATCAAGTCTCAAGTGCTTAATTTATTCTTGAGAACACAACGAAGTCGACTTGATTAGTCATGGTTAATCATGTTTCATATATGTACAAGTCAAGGATTAACTCATCATAACTATCATTATTAATGTTATACCATTTTTTGGTCTAACATTTTGGCGCTAGAAGGAAGTCCTAAACCTCCAATCCTATTTGTTTTCTCAAACTATTGAAACAAATTATTGTTTCAAGAAAATGAGATCAAGATGGGTTAACGCTCTAAATGAAGTGGTTGTCCAAACAACAAACTTAGAAGAGGATGTAGTTACCAATTGCATCTTAGGAAATGCAGAACTAGGACAACGATTAGCACTGGCACAACAACTAGTAGTGAGGCCAAGATTAAAGGTCTAAAACAACAATTGCTGGAGATGAAAGGACTTTTTGATGTAGTGCTTACACAGAAATCTTCCAAAACAAGCAGGTCTACAGAGGGAGATGAAGCAGAATCTCTAAGATGGAACTTAAATGCTTCTTTTCTCAGAAACAAAAGCAAAGACAAACTTACCCTAACTCTACAAAAGAGGAGAGGGATCAAAAGGCTAAAGTGAACTACCAGGGAAGAGTGGAAGAGAAACTCAGGAAACAATATGGAAGCTCAATATAAGAAGGATACAACCTGAAAGAAGTAACTACCAAGATGATGAGTCTTACTTAAAGGATATGGTAGAAAAATAGCAAAGGATATGTTCGATAATAAAGGAAAGAGAATTCTGGACAATAAAGTCAATGATAACCATCGAGAGCTCCTTTTCCAGATAAGATCATGACCGCAAAGATTCTTTTCTCATCAAAATTTCATCTATCAGATATAATGGAATAACCGATCCAAATGATCATTTATAAGATATTGAAGGTTAAATGGATCTATATAATGCATCTAGAGCCATTCACTGCAAGTTTTTCTCATCACATTTTAAGAAGCAATGGTCAAATGGTAACGGCAATACCAAGAAAGGACCATGTATTCTTGGAAGCAATTTTCGTATGAGTTCTTAGCACAATTTTGTATATGCAAAAATCATGATGTCGACTATACTGTGTTAGCCAATATCAAATAGAGACCGAAAGATCTGTTGGGAAACTATCTTAAAAGGTTCAATGCGGAAGCCTTGAAATTAATTAATATGACTGATAGGGATAAGCTAGTGGCGGTGCATTCGAGGTTCATTGAACAAATCCTATTCTAGAAAGAAATTTACATACATGGATGTAATGATCTACAAGACTAACAATTTCAAGCTGATAAGTACATCTGTATGGATGAAATATTTCATGCCAAATGAAAACATCTTGCAAAGAAAGAAGTGGAAAGGACGGGCTTTGACCGTAATAGTAAAAACCGAAGATGGAAAGATGACCCAGATACTAACCAAGTTTCTTTGAACAAACCTATATCCTATATGTTTGCCACAATAAAGGAGGGTGGCAGCATTTCTGATTCTTACAAAGCTAAAATTGACATAAACCGGATGAATGCAGAGTACTGGCAGGCATAATCCAACGTATGGTATGATCTGGGCAGCCGAAGGAATTCACTAATGACAATCAGAAAGCTGTCCGTTCTAAAAATGACAACCAAAGGCCACCAAGCAGCACTGCAAATCAGATAGAAGATGACGTTCAGCCAGACTTCAATTTACCTCTCAATAGGATTAATGAAATTCATGGAGACACCACGGAGGCCCACATCTGTTTGGAAATAGCAAAGTGGCTAGGAGTCGCTATTTTAGAGAAGCCAAGGAAGGGATTTTCTCCATTTAGGGAGAACCAGCACTCAAGAACCCAAGATTCCAGATCTAGATGCATACTTTGACCATTACACCTCCAGAGCTAAGAGTGGTCTGTCATCCACATAACGATCTACTTATGATCACCGCACAAATTGGACTTTCTATTGCCACTAAATTTTGTAGACACTAAAAATGCAGTTAATGTGATTTTCAAGCATGCGTTCAACCAGATGGGAATCTCGGAGGAAAACCTTTAACTGAGTTTTGAGCCTGTCTTTGGGTTCAATAATAAAAGGTCAACTCTTATAGGACAAATAAAGCTTCTTGTGCATATGGGAATCCACTGTGCTCTGGGGCTTTTGAAACTCTTTTTTTCATTATGGATCAACCTTCATATTATAATGCCTTTTTAAAAGACCGGCTCTGGATAAATTTGATGCCTTTGTCTCTCCTAAATATCTGATGGTAAAGATTTTGACCAAAAGAGGATGAGGAATTATAAAGGGGAACAATACATTGCTCCTGAAATGTACTTTGCAACTATTAGACAATATTAACGAGATTACTTTTCTTGTTATGATTCATAAAGATATGAACTAATCAAAAGGATTCTAAAATGCCTTTAGATGATGGTTCTATAAACTCATCACCCAAAGTAAGGACAAAGCATGAGAAGAATACTAGGTGCATGTTAGGGAAATTTAACTTTTCTGAAAGGAAAAGAAAGAGAAGAGAAAAAAACTGGTAGAAGAAGAAATAGAGGGTGAAAAGATTGTTACCGAATTAGAATGTAAAGGCGAGCAAGAGAGAATCCCATAGAAGACTTGAAGAGATATGCCTGGATCTGGTTAATGTGACAAAAGCGGTGAAGATCGAGAGAGATTTAGATGACAAACTTAAAGTAGAGCTAATTTAATTCTTACAATCCAATAAAGATGTATTCGCCTGGACCTATTCCGATATGGTTGGAACAGATCCGACCATCATGTGTTAAGCCTTAAAAATAGATCGAGATATCTCACCAATCCGACAAAAGAAAATGCAATATGACAGAGCTGAGAAGTGCTTTGCCTGAAGTGGTTAGCCAACACAGTATTGGTCAAGAAGTCTAATAGGAAGTGGAGAACGTGTGTCAACTATACCGATTTGAATGAGGCATGTCCAAAAATGACTACCCTCTTCCGAGGATAGATCAATTAGTTGATGCGACAAACAGGCACAAGCTCTTGTAATGCATGGATGCTGATTCCACATATAATCAAATTCCAATGTTCAACCTAGACAAGGAAAAAACTAGTTTCATAACAGATTAGGGAACGTACTGCAACAAAATGATGCCCTCTGGGTTAAAGAATGTTGGAGCAACATACCAAAGATTAGTGAATAGACCGTTTAAAGAACAAACTGGCCGAAACATAAAAGTGATGATATGTTGATTATATCTCAATAGGAGGACAGTCATCAAAAATATCTTGAAGAAATGTTTGGTGTGCTATGAAAATATCAAATGAAGCTTAACCCACAAAATTGTTCTTTTGGAATTCAATCAGGCAAATTCTTGGGGTATATTGTCACTGTAAGAGGAACTGAAGCTAACCTAACCAACTCCAAGCTATTAAAGATATGGCCGAGCCCAAGACAAGTAAAGATGTTATGAGCCTGAATGGTAGAGTGGAGGCATTAAACATATTTATTCCCAAGGCTAATGAAAAATTCATTCCGTTTTTTATGTGATTAAAAAGAAGAAAAACTTCGAGTGGAATAAGGATCGTCGAAAAGATTTTGAAGAACCGAGGAATCATTTGGAAAAGCCATCTATTTAACTAGTTCGTGATAGGGGAAAGTCTTTACCCTTATATGGCAATTGGCAATATCAGAGCATGCATTTGATTCAGCCTTAATCAGAGAAGAGAAAGGAACCCAGCTTTCAGTATATTATACCAGTAAAAGACTTAAAGATGCAAAAGTGAGGAATCTAGTTATAGAGAAACTGGCGAATTATTTAATGCTTACTACAAGAAAACTGAAAGCTTATTTCCAAGCACATCCAATTAAGGTCTTGACTAACTTTCCACTTAAGCAGGTTTTTAGCAAGCCCAAAACTTCAGAGAGGCTAGCAAAATGGAGGATGGAGCTTAGTCGATGTGATATTGAGTTTCTTACCCGGGCGGCAATAAAGGGCAAGCTTTGGTTGATTTTATTAGCAAATACACAGGATTCATTGAAGAGAAACCAGAGAGGGAAAAAGATCTAAAGCCCAAGTGGTATTTTTTTGCTGATAGAGCCTTAAATGATCAAGAGCTCGAGGCTAGATATGCCGTTATAACTCCCGATGGACATCGATTGCACTATTCAATGAAGCTAGGATTTTTGATCTCCAACAATGTTGCAGAATATGAATCTATGTTTGTCGGACTTACTCTAGCCCTCCAATTGAAGATTCCTAGAATCAAAATTTTCAATGATTCGCAATTAATGGTAAACCAGCTAAACTAGAAATATCATATAAAGGATGTCAAGTTGAGCCTATATGTCAAAAAGATGTTGAAAATATAGACACAATTTGAAGATTTCTCAATACACAAAGTACCCAGAGGCAAGTACTCCCAAGTTGATTCTTTAAAAAAATTGGCAAGCTCATGAGGGGCGCCAGAAGCCCATGTCACTCAGGTAGGCTATCATGAGAATACTAGTAATGAGGAGAAAAACCCTAATCCAGAAAATGAAACCTTAGTGTTAACCAGGTCTTAAGCTTTAGCACACAAGAAGAAAGAAAACGAAAATGAGATCCTTCAAGAAAACCTTCCTTACATGGAAACTGATAATCAATATACGAATAATTGGATGACCCCTAATGTCGATTATGTAACAAACGAAAGGCTGCCAACAGATAAAAAGAAGCAAGGAAAAAAAGTGATAAGATCTGTAACAACCCGCATATTTTACGATTGTGTATTTAAATATTTTATTTAAATATAGCATCGTTAGTCGGATTTTTTGTCCAAAAAGCTACTTTTTACAAACGGTCGAATCAGGACTCACGACCACCCCCATCGAATTCAAAATGACGCTTGCGACCTTTTTGAGTATAAACTTCGATATGTTTGGAGATAGTAGAATTTTGCTACTTTTCACTTAGGGCTTTGGGTTGAGTTTCATCCCATTAACCCCACTTATTACTCTAGCTCAGTCCACCCCTCCTCTTCACTTCATTCTTATTTTTCCTAACACTCAAGCTTTAGAAACAATGGAGAGAGGAATGGGAAATTAAAACTCCAAGCCCTAATCATCTTTGCAAATTCAAGTTCTAGCTCCAAATTCATAGAAGAAGCTTTGGTAAGCCTTCTCTTCTTCTTCTCCAACTTATTCTCCTTTCAATTTCAGAAACTCCTAAACCTAACTTAGGAAATGTTTCTCTTTTCAGCTTAGATTCAAGCTTGTTGGGTTGGAATTGAAGAGCGATTGTTCTTGCCATTGCTCTATAGCTTCTTCTTCATTTTTTTGGGTTTAAAGGTGAGATTTTTATCTCACCTCTATGTCTATACCTATCCTTTTTGTTAGGTATGAACTCCTAACACTTATTTATATGCACTTGCTTTTGATTTGTGTTGCTTTGGAGAATATTCCAATTTTTGGTGTTTTGAAAGCAAAATTTATGAAAATCCTTATATGGATATTTGGACATTGATACTCGAGGCGTATCGAAGAGCCATTAAGGCTGGGTTGTCGCTTGGTGTAAATCCTTAGCCGCCATTGCTCGTCTGATCGCTTCCGGTAATTATTTTGGCCATCTTTGGCTTAGGTTCAGGAAATGCCTGAGTATCAGGATTCAGACGTCTGAATCCTTATTTCAGACGTCTGCATATTATATTGGGAAAATTTCTATTCCCAGATTCAGACGTCTGAATCAATATTTCCAGACGTCTGAATTGGTTCGAATTGAACCAGAGAGGAAATAGGCTAAAATTAGCCATTTCCAGACGTCTGAATTTAGTGACCCAGACGTCTGAATAGGGCTCTGGAAAATATTCATTTTCCAGATTCAGACGTGGGAACCATTTATTTCAGACGTCTGAATCTGTTGTCTTTGGCCAATTTGCCCTTTGTGTTTGGGTTTCCCGTTTTAAATCGATTCGTGATTATCCAACTTATTGTTATCATTTATTATTGACATTGATAACTTTTCCTTTTTTGGGGATATTAAGAGTATCCATTTGATGGATTGGACATCGATTTATACGTATTTGATTCATGACTTCGAATGTGAATTTTGGTGATTGATTATTTCTGCAATCATTTCTGTGATTTGCCACTTTAAAACATAAAGGTCTCAATACTAGTGGTAAATATCAAAACTCTTTCATCAAAACGATTTCAACACTATTTTATTACAAAGCTCGTTTCTTAAAACCGTTTTCAAATCTACTAGTATATACAAACCTTTACCTCATTTGTATGAGAAATCTAATTAAACGACTTAGTAAAACAAGTGGTATGAAATGCTTGTGTTTACCTCGTCGGTTAATTCTTGGACTTGTTCGATTGAACCTCTTGTGACAACTTTCGAGTAGAGATTTACAATTTATTCGTAAATACTTAAGTTAAGCAAGTAGTTATGGGACATGAAGCTAAATTCATATATTTACTAGCTTAGTGTAAGTGACACTTCTCGATGATCATTGATGATCATTTTATGTGATTTAGACTAGCTATATGCTATGTTTCTTTGTCCACGTAGGGGACGGTACCTCGTTTTATTGAGTTTCGTCTCATTTCTTTTATAGGCTAACGACCTATGTATTATTTAGAGTTTCGACTCATTTTTTGTGGGCTACGACCCATGTTCTTTTATGGAGTTCGATCCATCGGACGTACCTTTGTACTACGTTGTTGTACCAGCTTATCAGGATCATCGGGCGTACCGTTGTACTACGTCGTTGTTCCGAATTATTCGAGTTTTAGGTTCCTCGGGTGCACCGCTATTGTACTACGCCGTTGCACCGGCTCTATGGTTAGCGACCATTGGATAGCGTCCCGTTTGTGATACAAGTGTTGGTGAGTTTTCATGCTCCCGTTTTGTGATAGGCCTCCCCCTTTTGCGATTTTTGGATTTCTAATTGACGATTTCTAGAATTTTTGTTTCACCAGCTTTTATGATTGGTAGCGATATGATGTCAATATTTGTGGTTTGGTGAGTAAAATAAAGAATATGACATTCTTTTTGATGTTATGAGACTCCTGAGATATTGTATGATTTTGGTAGATTTTTCTAATGTATACTTTTCATAGTATGACATTATTGTTATCATACGTTTTTGTTATATCTCATATTCTATCTCATGTTTATCTGATATTTATAGTTAGACTGATCCGTTTATTATGTTCTTATTAAATAATACTCGGGTCAGACCGAGATGTTACAGGTGCATCTGCTTGACTCCTCATCTGGGATTATTATTCTGACTTTGGCTAACTACTTAGATTAGTAGTTTATTTTGTTGTACACATTTGAGATATGGACTCCATGATGTATACTTATTCTTTTGTGTAGCACTTGTAACTATTCCTTTGTGATATTATGGATCTTGTTAGACCACTACTCTGATATACACTTTTATGTGTAATATTCATATCCGTTTCCGCCTTTGAGATATGAACTTCTATGACTGATTTGTATTATGAATTTTCTATTTTCGTTTCCCAAGATTAGCTCTAGCCACTGTGTAGCAGCTTTGAGTTTTTGTCGATATGTCGGATTTTCTCTTGAGATGAAAAGTTTTATTTTTATCTGGCATATCGGAATTCGCACAAAGCAATTATACAGATGGTCGCTCCTCAACAGCCTTATTCTCCGTGCTAGTTGACGGCATTACCTCGTAGTGTCCTTGACTAGCGTGGGTATAGAGATGGGGCGTCACAGCTTGGTATCAGAGCGCAATGTTGAATAATTAAACAAGGATCATCGTCCTAAGTCCATCTTAGGAGTCGTGCCTTAGGATTTTATTCGAGTCATTGGACCCGCTCTATCCTATTTTCTTTGTGATGCCTTGTCTTATCAATCATTATTGTCTGATATTCATTTTGAGAATAACGTTTTCTTCTTCTTTCTTTCTTTCTTAAAGAAGAGAAATGGTTAGACCAGGCCATCCCACCGTCGGTCAATCTAGTGCTACTCCCCAGGATGGAGTATTTATGTCTGCCCAGTAGCTTCTTGATCTGGTAAAGAATGCTCAAGCTGTCAGACCCATTCCCATGCCTACTCACCCTAAATTCGGGTTTGCACGCTTGTGCAGCGACTATACCAACTTGGGTGGGAAGCCATTCAGGGGTTCCAAAAGGGTCATTCAGGTCTAAGCTTGGCTTAGAACATGCGATCACATCTTTTCTCGCATGAATCTTATTGATCTCCATCGAGTCCAAGTGGCTTCTAGCATGCTTTAAGAAAGAGCATTAGATTGGTATGAGCTTCTTATTCCTGAAATTATTGAAGGGGATCTTACTTGGGAGCAATTCCGGGGAAGATTCGAATCAAAGTTTGTGCCGGAAGCTGAAAAAGTGACTTTGGCCCGTCGTTTTGTTGACCTTGTTCAAGGTGAATCTTCTATGGCAGATTATGTCGCATCTTTCGAATCCCTCTCTAAATATGGGGTCGAGTATGTAAATACCCCGTTGAAGAAAAACCAAAGGTTCATCTATGGCTTGAATAAGAATCTCAAGAAGCCATTACTTATAAAATTGGAAGTTGCTTTCGATCAACTTATTGATATCGCTCTTGGACTTGAAGAGGCTGATAGAGAAAGTGATGTTGATGTTGTTAACGCCAAACCAAACTTCAACAACAACAAGAAAAGACCTATTAAATTTAAAGGCCCTAATCCCAACAAGAAAGGGAAGCAATTAGCTTCGGTAGCAAGGACTCCTACCCCTAGTAGTGGGCAATAATACAATTGTGGTTCTAAGGACCAATATGCTAATAGATGTCCGAAACCTCTCTTTTGCCATTATTGCAAAGGTTCGGGTAATCTTCCATCTTCATGTCCCAAACTTCAAGGCAAGAAGGAAGGAAAGCTAAATGTTGTGCAAGCCCCTAGTAACACTTCTCGTGGTCAAGGTATTTCTCATTCTATCCTTGATGGCATTATTATGTTTTGTGATCAACCTATACGAGTTCTTTTTAATACAGGTGCGTCCCATTCTTTTATATCAAAAGAGCTTGTTGATACTTTTTCTTTGAGTGTTGTGGCTTTAATGACTTCTTTGAAATTGCAAATCCGGTTGGTGGATCCGCAACACTCAGTTTACTTTGTAGTGATGTCGAGATTATTTTATGTGACTTTTCTTTCCGAGCCGATTTGCATGTCATGCGTTACTTGGGTTTTGGAATGATTTTGGGAATGGATTGGCTAAACCGTTATGAAGCTCTAATCCTATGTCCTGAGCGGACTATTAATCTTCGACATCCTCAATCTGTTAAGTAGATTTCTATTGTTCTTAAAGATTCGAATTCCAACTTGGTAGCATCTTTATATTCTTTAAATCCTCATGATGACGATGATGATGAGGAAGATGTCATTTCTCTTATTCACGTTGTTCGTGAATTTTCCGACATATTTGAGCCCAATTTAGGTTAACTACCTAAGCGAGCAATTGAGTACAGAATTAATCTCATCCCTGGAGCTTAACCTACCACTCGTCCTCCTTATCTAATGTCCAATAAGGAAAATGAGGTAATGCGCTAACATTATCCGAATTGTAGACGAAGCAATTTATTCGCTCTAGTTCCTCTCCTTGGGGAGCTTCGGCTATTTTTGTGAAGAAATCCAATGGTACACTTAGGCTTTGCGTTGACTACCGCAAGCTTAATGATCTTACTATCAAGAATAAATATCCATTACCTCGGATTGATGATTTATTTGACTAACTTAGTGGTGCTAGAGTCTTTTCACAATTAGACTTAGCAACCGGTTTTCATCAGCTTCGTATTGCAGAGGATAGTATTCCTTTGACATCGTTCCGTACGCGTTATGGATCTTATGAATGGCTTGTTATGCCGTTTGGTTGAACGAATGCTCCGGCTTATTTCGCTGACCTTATGAATCAAGTTTTCAAAGACTTCCTCGATCGATTTGTTCTCATCTTTATAGATGATATTCTTGTGTATTCTAAAACCGAGGAAGAGCATGAAAAGCATCTTCGGATTGTGTTGGAAACTCTTAGGAGCAATCAATTGAAAGCAAAATTTTCTAAATGCCACTTTTGGAATTCTCGTGTGAAGTTCCTCAGTCATATTATTTCTGAATCCGGAATTTCCATGGACCCTTCAAAGAACGAAGCGATTCAAGATTGGAAGAGACCGGAGAGTGTGACGGAAATTCATAGCTTTCTTGGATTAGCGGGCTATTACTGTCGTTTCATAAAAGACTTTTCTAAAATTTCCATGCCTCTTACTAGTTTGACAAAGAAGGGAGTTAAATACATTTGGTCGGACAAATGTGAAGCTTCTTTTCAGAAATTAAAAGAACTCCTTTCTGATGCTCCTATTCTTGTGATTCCCGGGGAAACCAAGATTTTATTGTTTATACCGATGCTAGTCGCGTTGGTTTGGGTGTCGTTCTTATGCAAAGAGAACGTGTTATTGCTTATGCTTCTAGGCAATTGAAGCCTGCCGAGACTAGATATGCCACTCACGATTTAGAGCTCATGACTATTGTTTTCGCCCTTCGAATTTGGCGTCATTATCTTTTGGGAGAGAAATTTTTTCTCTACACCGATCATAAATCATTGAAGTATTTATTTTCTCAAAAGGAACTTAATTTGCGTCAACAATGTTAGCTCGAATTCCTTGCATCTTATGATCTTGATATTCTTTATACTCCCGGAAAGGGAAATCGTGTTGCGGATGCACTTAGCCGTAAGCAACAAGCGGTTGTTTCTATGATGATATCCGAGTATAATGATCTCGAGACTTTATCCACTTGTGAGATTCGAGATCGTGTATCCGATTTGTATTCATCTCTTGTTTTATGTAGCCTTGAGGCTCATCCTTCTCTCTTAGACCGCATTCTTAAAGCTCAAAAGCTAGATCCCGAATTGGCTTTTCTTAGCCAAAGTTGTAGGGATAAAATTGATATTGAAGATTTGAAAGACTTTGATATTGATTCTCGTAGCGGTATTCGAAAATTTGGTAGACTTATAGTGCCAAATATTTGTGATCTTCGTAAAGACATTTTAGAAAATTCTCATCGTTCTAAATTTACCATTCATCCCGGTAGTAGTAAAATGTACGCGGATATGAAGTTACTTTATTACTGGGAGGGAATGAAATTTAATATCGCTAACTTCGTTAAGCGTTGCATGACTTGCCAACTCATTAAGGCCGAGCATCAAAGGCCTGGTGGGTTATTGCAACCTTTAGACATTCCAATTTGAAAGTGGGATCATATTTCCGTGGATTTTATCAACGGCCTACCCCGTTGTCGTTCGGGTCATGATAGCTTATGGGTGATAGTTGATAGACTTACTAAATCCGCCCATTTTATTCCCGTTCGGTCTAATCGGACCGTTCCTCTTTTGGCCAAACTCTTTATCAAAGAAATTGTTAAATTACATGGAGTTCCTACTTCTATTGTTAGTGATCGTGATCCATTGTTTACTAGTGGATTTTGGAAGGGTCTTCAAAAAGCTTTGGGAACGAAGCTTAATTTTAGCACCGCTTATCACCCCCAGCACGATGGACAAACCAAGCGTGTGAATCAAACACTTGAAGATCTTCTTCCTACATGTGTTCTTGATTTTGGTGGAAGTTGGAAAGATCATATTTCTCTTGTTGAGTTTTCCTATAGTAATAACTTTCAATCCAGTATTGGTATGGCACCTTTCGAGGCGCTCTATGGAAGGCCATGCTGATCTCCTTCTTGTTGGCTTGAGGCCGGTGGAAGCTGGTTTTAGGTCCAGATTTTATTCGAGATTCCGCAGAAAAGATTGACCTTATTCGTAATAGGATGAAAGAAGCCCAGAGTAGACAGAAATCCTATGCCGATAACCAAAGAAGGAAATTAGAATTTTCTGTGGGAGATTTTGTGTTTATACGTGTTTCACCGATGAAAGGAGTTGCGCGTTTCAGTCGATCGGGAAAATTAGCACCTCGATATATTGGTCCATTTCCCATCACCGAACGTATTGGTTCAATGGCTTATCGCCTCTCATTACCGGCTCAATTCTCTGCTATTCATGACGTGTTTCACGTTTCTCAATTACGGAAATGCCTTCGAGATTCTGATTCTATTCTTGAGTCCGGTGTTGTTGAAGAAATTGAAGTTTGTCTAATTTGACTTATGAGCAACATCCTATTCGCATCATTGCTACAGAGGTTAAACGCCTTCTAAATAAAGATGTCTCGCTTGTGAAAGTTCAATGGTCTTCAAATCCTAAGGATTGCTCTTGGGAATCTAGAGAATTCATCGACCGAACACATTCGGGCTTACTTTCTAGTGCTCTTTGAGGTAAACTTTTTATTTCAAATTTATTTTATGTTGAATATGCTTTTATGGTTGTTACTTTTTATTTTCTTCTTAAATATTGCGAGGACGCAACTTCTTTAAGGAGGAGAGTCTATAACAACCCACATATTTTACGATTGTGTATTTAAATATTTTATTTAAATATAGCATCATTAATTGGATTTTTTTGTCCGAAAAGCTACTTTTTGCAAACGGTCGAATCAGGACTCGAGACCACCCCCATCGAGTTCAAAATGACGTTTGCGACCTTTTTGAGTATAAACTTTGATATGCTTAGAGATAGTAGAATTTTGCTACTTTTCACTTAGGGCTTTGGGTTGGGTTTCAGCCCATTAACCCCACTTATTACTCTAGCTCAGTCCACCCCTCCTCTTCACTTCATTCTTATTTTTCCTAATACTCAAGCTTTAGCAACAATGGAGAGAGGAATGGAAAATTAAAAATCCAAGCCCTAATCATCTTTGCAAATTCAAGTTCTAGCTCCAAATTCGTAGAATAAGCTTTAGTAAGCCTTCTCTTCTTCTTCTCCAACACATTCTCCTTTCAATTTTAAAAATTCCTAAACCTAACTTAGGAAATGTTTCTCTTTTAAGCTTAGATTCAAGCTTGTTGGGTTGGAATTGAAGAGTGATTGTTCTTGCCATTTCTCTGTAGCTTCTTCTTCATTTGTTTTGGGTTTAAAGGTGAGATTTTTATCTCACCTCTATGTCTATATCTATCCTTGTTGTTAGGTATGAATTCCTAACACTTATTTATATGCATTTTCTTTTGATTTGTGTTGCTTTGGAGAATATTCCAATTTTTGGTGTTTTGAAAGCAAATTTTTTGAAAATCCTTATATGGATATTTGGACATTGATACTCGAGGCGTATCAAAGAGCCATTCAGGCTGGGTTGTCGCTTGGCATAAATCCTTAACCGTCGTTGCTCGTCCGATCGCTTCGGTTAATTATTTTGGCCATCTTTGGCCTAGGTTCAGGAAATGCCTGAGCATAAGGATTCAGACGTTTGAATCCTTATATCAGATGTCTGAATATTATATTGGGAAAATTTCTATTCCCAGATTCAGACGTCTGAATCAATATTTCCAGACGTCTGAATTGGTTTGAATTCAACCAGAGAGGAAATAGGCTAAAATTAGCCATTTCCAGATGTCTGAATTCAGTGACCTAGACGTCTGAATAGGGCTCTGGAAAATATTCATATTCCAGATTCAAACATCAGAACCATTTATTTCAGATGTCTGAATCTGTTGTCTTTGCCCAATTTGCCCTATGTATTTGGGTTTCCCGTTTTAAATTGATTCATGATTATCCGACTTATTGTTATCACTTATTATTGACTTTGATAACTTTTCCTTTTTGGGGGATATTTAGAGTATCCATTTGATGGATTCGATGTCGATTTATACGGATTTGATTCGCGACTTCGAATGTGAATTTTGATGATTGATTGTTTCTACAATCATTTCTGTGATTTGTCACTTTAAAACATAAAGGTTTCAATACTAGTAGTAAATATCAAAACTCTTTCATCAAAACAATTTCAACACTATTTTATTACAAAGCTCGTTTCTTAAACCGTTTTCTAATCTACTAGTATATACAAACCTTTACCTCACTCGTATGAGAAATCTAATTAAACGACTTAGTAAAACAAGTGGTATGAAACGCTTGCGTTTACCTCGTCGGTTAATTCTTGGACTTGTTCGATTGTACCGCTTGTGACAACTTTCGAGTGGAGAATTACAATTTGTTCGTAAATACTTAAGTTAAGCAAGTGGTTATGGGACATGAAGCTAAACTCATCTATTTACTAGCTTAGTGTAATTGACACTTCTCGATGATCATTGATGATCATTTTATGTGATTTAGACTAGCTATATGCTATGTTTCTTTGTCCACGTAGGGGACGGTACCTCGTTTTATTGAGTTTCGTCTCATTCCTTTTATAGGCTAACGACCTATGTATTATTTGGAGTTTCGATTCATTATTTGTGGGCTAGCGACCCATGTTCTTTTATGGAGTTCGGTCCATCGGACGTACCTTTGTACTACGTTGTTGTACCAGCTTATCAGGATCATCGGGCTTACAGTTGTATTACGTCGTTGTTTCGAATTATTCGAGTTTCAGGTTCCTCGGGCGTACCATATTGTACTACGTCGTTGCACCGGCTCCATGGTTAGCGACAGTGGGATAGCGTCCCGTTTGTGATACACGTGTTGGTGAGTTTTCATGCTCCCGTTTTGTGATAGGCCTCCACCTTTTGCGATTTTTGGATTTCTAATTAATGATTTCTAGAATATGTGTTTCACCAGCTTTTATGATTGGCAGCGATATGATGTCAATATTTGTGGTTTGGTGAATAAAATAAAGAATATGACATTCTTTTTGATGCTATGAGACTCTTGAGATATTGTATGATTTTGGTAGATTTTTCTAATGTATACTTTTCATAGTATGACATTATTGTTATCATACGTTTTTGTTATATCTCATTTTCTATCTCATGTTTATCTTATATTTATAGTTAGAATGATCTGTTTATTATTTTCTTATTAAATAGTACTCGGGTCAGACCGAGATGTTACAGGTGCATCTGCTTGACTCCTCATCTGGGATTATTATTCTGACTTTTGGCTAACTACTTAGATTAGTAGTTTATTTTGTTGTATACATTTGAGATATAGACTGCATGATGTATACTTATTCTTTTGTGTAGCACTTGTAACTATTCCTTTGTGATATTATGGATCTTGTTAGACCACTATTCTGATATAAACTTTTATGTGTAATATTCATATCTGTTTCCGCCTTTGAGATATGAACTTCTGTGACTAATTTGTGTTATGAATTTTCAATATTTGTTTCCGAAGATTACCTATAGCCTCTGTGTAGTAGCTTTGAGTTTGTGTCGATATGTCGGATTTTCTCTTGAGATGAAAAGTTATATTTTTATCTGGCATATCGAAACTCGCACAAAGAAATTATACAGATGGTCGCGCCTCAACAGCCTTATTCTCCGTGCTAGTTGACGGCATTACCCCGTAGTGTCCTTGACTAGCGTGGGTATAGAGGCGGGGCGTCACAAGATCCGACTTTTGTCATAGAAAATGACATACTTTATAAAAAGGACATTGGCTCCCTTATCTGAGGTGTGTTGATTTAGAAAAGGAGCAAAATTTCTAAAGGAAGCCCTTGAAAGATTATGTGGAAACTATTCCTATGGAATGAAATTGACTAAGAAAGTTATGAGGCAGGGCTTCTATTGACTCCAAATGACTAGCCAAGCCATTGATTATGTAAGAAGATGAAAAAATGTCAAAGATTCTCTAAAATTTCATGCGTACCATCTAGCGAATTAACTTCTGTCCTCAAGCCCATGACCTTACGACGTATGGGGAATTGATTTAGTTAGACCGTTGTTGATATCCAAAGGAGTAGCTAAGTATGTAGTAGCGGCCATTGATTATTTCATGAAGTGGGTAGAAGCTAAGCCACTCTCGAATATCACATTAGGAAAAGTCCTCAATTTCATAATCAAGAATATCATTACAAGATTTGAAATTTCATATAAGATAATATCCGATAATGGAACTCAATTTGAAAATAAGGAATTTGCTCGATTCTGTAATAAGAATATCAAAGTCTTTTCGTCTGTAGCTCATCCCAAAGAAAATGGGCTGCCAAAGCAGCCAAAAAAACCATGAAGACTATCTTAAAAAAGCGGTTAGACAAGTCAAAAGGAAATTAGGCAGGATAACTTCCTTTAGTTCTATTGGCATATAGAACCTCTACCAAAATTGCAATAGGGCATACCCCATATTCTCTAGTACATGGATGTAAAGCCATGCTTCCAGTTGAAGTCTAAGTACCTTCTCATCGAAAAATTGCATATGCATTTGACCCAAATCAAGAATTAAAGAAGGGATCCTTGGATTTAATCCATGAGCCAAGGGTTGAAGCAGCTGTATGGACAACTAAATATCAATGAAGAATATCTGAGTATTATAATTCCAAAGTAAGAAGAAGATCATTTCAGAAAGGAGATTTAGTACTCCGAAGAATTATGGAAAATAGTAAAAATCCTTCAGATGGAGCCCTCGAACCAAATTGGGAAGGACCCCTAATCATACATAAGGTAACTTCCCTTGGTACCTACAATCAATGCCAACTTGATTGCAATGCCAAACCAAGAGCATGTAATGTTGAACATTTGTGGTCATATTTCCCAATAGTCGACAAATAAAGAAGTTAAAATAAGTGTATCTACATGGGTCAGGAGTAAGATTCTCCTAAACAAAGGGAAAGCCTAAACCACTACCTAAGACAGTAGTAAGGGGCTAAAGCCTTTATCCCCGCCAAGATGGCCTAGTCAAAGCACCTCCTTAAGGGAGGTCAGAGTAAGCCTTTGGTCCCATCTAGAAAGTCCCGACCAAAGCATCTATAAGCTTTCAACCCCTGCCTACATGGACTAGCTAGAGCACCTCCTAAAGGGAGGATGGAGTAAGCCTCTAGTCCTATCTAAGATGGCCTAGCCAGAGCACCAAACTGGCCTTTAATGCCATCATCAAGGGACTTGCTAAAGCGCCTCCAAGAGGGAAGTCGGATAAGTCGCCAAGTGAGATCATTAACTAAGATGGTGAAAAATGAAGGATTTAGATATCCAAAGCCCAAAGAGTGGTGTAATGTAAAGGATCTAGGAATCCAAAGCCCAAAGAGTGGTGCAAAGCAAAGGACTCAAGCATCCAAAGCCCAAAGAGTGGCACAAAGCAAAGGATCCATACTTCCAAAGCCCAAAGAGTGGCGCAAAACAAAAGATTAAGACATCCATAGCCAAAATCATGTCGTCGGATAATCTTGCCAGATATGGATTTCTGGTCTCTTACTATTGTAAGGTATGGATTTCTGGCCCCTTATTATTGCCAAATATTGATTTCTGGTCTTTTATTTTATTATTTCCATATATGGATTTCTGGACTTATATTATTGCCAGATATGAATTTTTTGTCTTCTATTTTTATTGCCAGATATAGATTTCTAGACCATTATTATTGCTAGATATAGATTTATGGACTATTGTTATTATAGGTATGGATCTCTGGACTTCTATTATTTCTGGATATGGATTTCAAATCTTCTATTATTATTGCCAGATATGGATTTCTGGACAATTAATATTGCTAGATATGGATTTCTAGATTATTATTATTGCCATGTATGGATTTTAGAACTTTTGTTTTCGCTAGATGTCACGGCCCGAATTTCAGCATTTGAAAATCGGCACCCATACTTCACTTGTACTCGAATGCTGTAGACTCAACCGTTGAAATTTGATTCACGCCGGAGCTTATAACCCATTAAGTATAACAAGACAGCGGAAGAAAATGAATGTATCATTGATGTACAACATTTGATACAATATTCTGACATAATGAATATCTAATACTATCAGAGATACAAGACAACAGCGGAAAGATAATTCCAATAGAATGCATCTCTAAAAGAATACAACACCAAAAATAGCTTGAACCAAAAGCTCGAATCACCATCATCAATGTATTAAGCAAGATTAGCCTGGAATGTTGAAGAGAAACAAATGATGTCGCCAAAACCAAAGGCAGAATGTTATCGAATCTACTCCTACTATTTGACTATCTGAAAAACCCAGATCTAGAATGCCCGTGCGGATAATTGTGGGCACCCAAAGTTTAGGAATGGAACAATAAACTCTAGGTCATTCATGGGACTAGTATGAGCAAACAAAAACAGTTTATCTTTAAAAAAAACAAAAGAATTTAAAATTTGAAATCCGCAATGCCTGTTGGAAAATGAAACTACCATAAGGCCTCCCGTCACACACACCATGCAATCGCACACTTGGGGGAGATTTCTCCTTATGATAGTCAAACATGCTTCATACGCGAAAACCTTTTGATATTATTATTAGCGCATAGTGGAAAACATTTTCAAGTATAATATTAATCTTAGCCAGCATACGTACCATTATAATATGCTTACTATAGCTACCATGTTAAATGGCAGGTTCTATAACTAAAACCGTATAGGGAGCGTATTGGTGATTGGATTTCCAACAAATGGTCAGGCTAAGGAACTTCCTATTGCCACATGGGAACGCCTCTGGAGGGACGCCCGAGAACCTACCTGGATCTCTGCCAACACAAGGCCGGTTTAACCCCTTCCCGGGAGTAACACCTAAAGACATGCCATCCTCGGTCGTTTACGACCTTTACTCGAGAGCTCTCAACCACAAAGCAACCATAAAGTAATAAATTTGCAGTGTCTGCATGAGTTAAGTATCTAGGCTCCATACCATGATACCACGCTTTTCCAGAATAAATGGACATACCCTAGGGGCGTGACCCTTGAAAACCTTGCTGCATCCTTCCTATTTCGACCATTTCCGAGGTGTGAGGTCCTGATACAGCCTCGTCCACAAAGCCATGCTTTTCACAAAGCCATGCTTCATCGACAAATGATCAGCAGCACTTCGTATGCCATATTACGAAATTGGGAATGTATCATTAGTAACCATCAACTACAAAACCTCTGAGCTCGTACGTCTTAGAGAAGGGTGTTAAGCTAAGAGAATAAATCTCCGCCACCAAACAGAAATGTATTTGATAGAAACCAGCTTTACATCTCAAAGTGTAACGTCAGACATACATCCATACAATTCTGTTCCGGGTTCGACCAGGACTAAAGGCACTTCCAAAGAAGCCCTTGCAATACGGGTATTCACAATCCCGATTGGACTCCCCATTACATTTGGAGATCTCTATACCATAGCTACTCAGTGCAGAGTCATTCGACATGTAATCCTTTCGCTCTCGAAAATACCCAGTCTTCACCACCGCTCTTCTAGTACTATCCATAACGTCATATCATTATTCGAAATGGTTTATATGACACAAAGTCCTCTCCCGGCTAAACCGAATAATGAGCGCAATATTTAAAAACATATGGATATTGGGATCTCGGTTAAGTCATAACTTATTGCCCAAAACCTTTCTTTCAAATAGTTTAAACCAATTACCATTTTCAAATCTTTAAACGAAGAGATTACTTCACAAAGTTCACCAATCTTTCACAAAGATTCAATTACGGCTTTCAAAAACATTTCCAAAGATTCATTCATAACTTTTAAAACCATTCCCATTTCAAATCTTTTATATAAAAGATACACCATTTAAAATCCTCTTCAATTTCAAAACAAGGTTCAACCATCTTTCACAAAGATTCATTCATAGCTTTCAAAACTATTTTAATACAATTTCAAACTTAAAATCTTTCAACACAATTTGGAAATTCTTTCCTTATAAGAAAGCTATTATTATTTGAAAATAAATAGTTTTCGTTTCGGAAAAATCCGATTATATTTGCACAAGTTAAAGCCCTTCAAGTATAAAACTTGGGTTAAATTCAAATTCCCAAAAAAATACTTTTAAAATGGTTTAAAAGCTATATAAATACATTATATAACTTGTAAAACCTTTATAAATCATAGTTTCAAAACATAGAATTCAATTTCAAATCATGAATTCAAATTCAAATCAAATTATTTAAATTCAAAACTTTATCGAGTTATGAAAGATAACTTTTATTTATAAAATTTCTTTTCAAAATATTTTCATATTTAACCCAATTCCCTTTCCAAAACCATTTGGATTCAAAATTCAACTTTAAAACCATTTCAAAAATATGTGACTCAACTAATTTTCTTATGCAATCTGTATTTGTGTGTGTATAGTGTGGTCCAGGGGTTTTACACAATAGTGCAACATCATTAATCATCACATTACAGATTCAAGAACATCAATATTGATAAGCGGTATAATCCTATAACGCTTATCTTCATTCACAGATTCACAGATAATGTAAATTTATCATAGATAAATAAATTATATTCATAACAGCTCAAATCAAAACAATTCATATCACACAGCATCACACATCAGGAATATCAATTGATACAAAACATTCCATGCAATCTAAACATCCATAAGTAAGGTTAACTAATCATCTGATTAATTGAAACCAGATTAATCACTAATCCAAGTTAATTAACATTAATTAATTACAAATTATTTAATTAATTAACCTTTAATAATAAATTAATTAATTTAAATTATTAATTAATCAACCTTAATTAATAAATGAATCAACCCTTAATTATTCAATAATTAACCCTTAATTATTTAATTATTCTTTAATTTATTATCCTTAATTAATTACATTAATTAATTAACCCTTAATTAATTATCCTTTAATTAATTAGTCCTTAATTATTTATTAATTAATCCTTAATTAATTAATTAATTAAATTTTAATCACCTTTATTAATTAATCATTAATTAATCCTTAATTATAAATTAATCCATAATTATAAATTAATCAACCTTAATTATTTATTAATTAAATCTTTAATCATTCTTAGATTACTTATATACTAAATTAATTTAAAGATAAATAATTAAAAATCTTTAGTTAATAAACTTCATAATTAATCATTATTAACACAAATTTATTGAAGAGATTAAGGTTAATTAAAACAACATTTTATCTTGATTAACTCTTTATTAATCAAAAAATCACCTTGATTAAAAACAAGTTAACCTTTAATTATATTGGTTTATTAATCACCTATCATAAGTAATTAATTATAAAAATCCATTTGAAAACATTTAAAAATAAATTACATAATATATTACTTTTCAAAAACCAATCATTTGAAAGCATTTGAAAACATAATTTTTATTTTAGCTTTTAAAACATAATTAATATATTTTGATTATATTTACCACTACTTTTTAAAAAAAATTCACCCTTCCATGTTTATTAAAAACTTGTTTAAACATTTATATTGTTTAAACCTTGATAAATATTTACTTAAAAGTTTAAACATTCTACTACAACATCAATGGTCCGAGCCAAAAGACATCTTCCCGATCAAGACTTCTGGACACTGGCGACTTCACTCGACTTCGAGTAAAATCTTCTTCTTTACGCGTTCTACCCGAGCCAAACCTTTCCTCCCCAATTTCCTAAACACCATCAGACACACATGCAAACTTGTGCACATGCACAATCGACTCGATCGCCTCTGACCGTCGTCAAGATCACCCGCAGGTCACTGGTGACCTCCCTTAAACTTCCGATCATCCAGAGTTTAAGTATGATCTCGAAATAGAATTCAAGCACATGAACACCCCACCTAGAACAAATCAATCAACAACAACCACTTCGTGCCCACGATCCTAATCATCAGAGTTCTCACCTCCACGCTTGAAGACTCGCCTATCCATCCTCTTCCTAACCCTCTTGATCCGGCATCGACCGATCAACCCACGATGCCAAATTTTTGTCTCAAACTTCGACAAGAAAAACAGGTTTTAAACCCTAAAACTCCCTCGTTCCACTACCGTGATCATCAGAAGAACGTTTTTCCCTAAATCCCAATCACCTAGGCTACCTTCAGCTCAAATTGCGACGCGCCTCCTTTCGCCGATCAACGCAATCGATAAAAAGGCCAAAATCAAGTAACTCTCAATTTCACGCTATTTTCAAACTTAAAATTTTTGATTCTATTATTAAAATTCATGATATTTGAAGTCGAACCAAATAATGTAATTGAATTAAGAATATATAAAATTCAAATTCTACATATTTTTTAGTTTTCACCGTAATAATTTATTTTAGAAATAAATACTTAACAAATATATTTGGAATCCTTTTTAAAATTAGTATTACATTGCTATGATAAATTTTCATGTGAGGATCATCACCTAAATATGCTTATAATTTGAGATATGAGTTTTTCTTTGGTTGTTCTTATGTCTGGAAGCACAACATAGTATATACGTACAGGCATGCATAATTCCATCCTCACACAAACATATGCATATATATGTATGTATATATATATATATATATATACAGAAAGATCTACGTTCATCCATACTATCATCACGACATAGGATTCAAAAGAAATTGGTTTAAAAAAAAAAGTTTGCTCACCTAAGAAATGAAAACAAAGGCTAGGAAATTGAAATTCTAGAAACTTTAAATTGGCCCAGAGCTATGACCTGCTTGCTTAATTTGAAATGTTTTCAGTTTGGTTTCTTAGCTTTTGAGTTTTGATTTTAAATCTTAGCTTGCTCGATCTGATCTGTAGCTTTAAATCATTGCTTTATCTTCTAATTTGAATTTGCCTTGCTTAGTTTTCTAGGTTTTTTAACCTCTGCCTTGCTTGATCTTCTCTCTGGTTTGTGCTTTGTTTTCCAGATTTGTAGTTTCATTTATTTTTGAATTCTATTTCATGGTTTGAATCTGATCCTTGCTTTAGTTTTGAATACTTTGTAGTTTGATTTCTACCTTGCTTTGAAACTGATCTATAGTTTGATTCTAACTTTCTTTGAAACTGATCTATAGTTTGATTTAGGTTTGATATGTTTTGATTACTGCTTGAATTTGTGGTTTGATCTCGTTTTCTTTTCAGGCTTTGAGGATTTTTAAAACTGAGAAACTTTTTAAAAAAAAATGAATAACCTGATTTAACATTTTTGATTTTTTATTTACATTCTTATTTTAATAGAAAACATCTTTTCCACTTATTAATTATATGTCATAGGAAAGTTACAAATGTTTTAATGCATCTTTAAAATATTTACACTTGTTTCTTTTCATGCTTATTTGATTACAAATGTTCAAATATATGTTTTATGTTAAAATATTGTACAAATCATATTTATATATTATGTTTTAAATCCTTTATATAATTATAAATTATGTAACATATTTTCTACTTATTTTAAATGTATACAATGCTAAATTTTATTTCAAGTATAAAGAAAATGTTTTAAAGATCAACTAACTTAATCACATATACATATATAATTTCAATTTAGTTTTTCAAACAATTTTTTTTATCAAATCTGATTTAAATTGGAAATATTATACTTTTAAATGTATATATGTACATACAAATTACATTTAGTTATATATAAATTTAAAATTAAACCTAAGTTATTATACTTAAATTTATATAAATAATATTAGTGTTGACTATGTTCAAATTTAACTTTTAGAAAATTATTATATTAATTTCAAAGTATAAAATCCAAATAATTATATTATAATTAGAAAACAAATGTTATAAATTTTAAACATAGTATTTTGAAATCCAATTCATTTATAATATATTTACATTTGAATTTCCAAATCAATCTATTAATTCAAAATATAAATTTTTTAAATTCAATTTGTTTTCAAGATATTTATTCTGGAATTCCCAGTTCAAAACTCTATTAAATACACATTTTATTTTGGAAAATCCAAATTCAGATTTCAAATTACAATTTATCTACATAAATAAACAAGCACATACCTTATTCAACTTGAAAACTTCCAAATTAATTCATAGTTTAATTCTAAAAATTAAATTAACTACCAATTTAAATTTGATTTAAAAACAGGAATATTACAGTTTCCCCCCTTAAGAAAATTTCATACCCGAAATTTGCCGGGGAGAAAACAAAGAACAGATGGATACATCTGAGATAGAAAATTGATTTACCAGATCAAACTGAAACATCTATTCTGCATTTGGCTTACCAAATCAAAATATCACCAATAATTATGAGAACGAACTCATTCAATATTTCACAAGATACTCGGGTCACTAGATCTACGAATATGCAGAGGAATCGGTTAGTTCGAAGGGATAACTAACCGTTCGTAGAATATATCGAGACCCAAATAATAGATAAATGGATTTAATCTTCCACAACTCTTAAACACTAGGTATGGATTCCAAACTCAGGTCGGAATACCCCAAAGAATATATTAACTTGTCCCTCTTTGGACTTTGATACTCACTAAAAATTACAATAAAATTTCAAATTCAGTTTTAATCGAAATTGATACAACCCAATTCAGCTTTATATTCTTGTTTACCAATTTATTTTAATTTCAAGTTTCAAATTCATTAAAGTTTAAAACGAAAAGTTGATAACGAGAATACGAGATATGAACATATCTACACGATTCGTAGGGCCACCATCACACCAAAACTTCTTTCTAGAGCTGCCACGAAGCCATCCAAAAGAATTGAAATTGAACGATGATCAAAGAGATCGATAGAAAATTATTTCCGCTATTGCAGGGTATTGACCATTTGTAGTGGTACTCCCATGTCCCCTATCTCGTCCTCTTCTTGCACTCATACTCACTATCAGTGGATAGTAAGAGAATTTATTGAGGCATATGAACGTTTAGGGAATAATCATTCTAGGGTATACTTCACCCTATCTCTAATGAGTTACTTAATGTGTTATACTCCAAAAGATGAAGTTTAGCCTTTAGCTCTGATACCAAAATGCCACGACCCGAATTTCAACATTCGAAAATCGACACACGTACTTCACTTGCAATCGAATGCCGTAGATTCAACCGTTGAAATCCGATTCGCGCTGGAGCTTATAACCCATTAAGTGTGACAACACAGTGGAAGAAAATGAAAATATCATTGATATACAACATTTGATACAATATTCTGATATAATGAATTCTTATACTATCAGAGATACAAGACAACAACGGAAAGATAATTGTGACGACCCGCCCTTCTACCACCAGAAAGACGTATCATCATTAAGAAAGAAAGGGATGAGAAAATAGAAAAGATAGAGAAGAAAGAACAACAACAATAGAATCTCACAGCGGAATGGAACAAAATATAATATATCACTTAAATATTTAAAAGTTTTACATATATAAGAGTTATACAGATAATACATCAATACTACACAGTTATAATACATGCCTAGTTAATACAACTCAATACAATACAACTCAAACGATATGACTCAGAGATACCAACACAGCGGAACTATATATATATATATATATATATATATCTACAACGTAGAAGCCTCCCGCTCCATTGCTCCTCCCGAATTCGTCAAACCTAACCTGAATCCCTTGGCTACCCGTAAAAATTTGGGTACCCGAGAGTTTATGAAAACAAAAATAAACTCCGGGTCAGACATGGGTCTGGTATGAGTAAACGGTTTAAGGTTGTTTAACTTTGAAAACATTTGAAAATAAAGGTATCACGTAAGACTCCCCACAAATAAATACGGGTAAGTTTTTACCTTACGCTAACCAAAACATTTCATAGGAAATCCAGTGATATTATAATAGTGTCTAGGGTTTTCAAATAAATAGAAAATAGCCGAAATTGTTACATGATTAAATTCCAGCTACTAGCCACAAAAGTGGGTAATACAAATCAAAACCGTAGGGTCTCGTAGGGAAAATGGATTTCCAACAATGGCAGGGCTACTGGGGTACCGCCCGTCACAGTACGGGGCCTAGATCACCGTACCGAGGATTACTCCCTTCATCCCCTGCAACACAAGGCCGGAACCATTCCTTACTGAACGGTCCCGAACAAGATAAACCCCGCGGTTGTAGCTAGCAACCGCCCACTAAGCCGAAATATAAAAAGGGACATCTAGACAGGGGAAATATCTTGTCCTGCTTGGGCATGACCCACCTAACCTTGCTGCACATCCCCTGTTTTAGCCATTCCCGATTGATGAGGCTTGAGGTTACGATTACCTTTATTGAACATTATTCTTAGAATGCTCATCGTCCGCCTGACGATGTGTTGAAAGCATTCAATCCATACAAGTTCGTTCTGGGTTCGAACGAAACCGAAGGCATTATCTCGTCACACTCATTTTGGAATCACCCTCAGAGTCAACGACGATAACCCTTGCATTCTGAAACCACCATCTCGATCATCATTTCAGGATTTACGACCTAACGTTTAAATTGGATCGATGTGGTTTTCGGAGAATCAAATTTGATTCTTCCGATCCCGGTCTCATCAGATCCAAACGCCATTTTAAGGGCCAAGTTGTCTATTTAACTTAACAGTTCAATTCAATATTAGGAATTAACATAACAGATATAACAGATAAATCATACACAGCTATCACAGATATCCATAATACATCACAACATATCACAGAAATATCATCAACAGATATCAAAGTCAATCAAATCAAATTATCAATGCATTCCAAACAGTTTGGATTACTTTACTTAATTGATTACTTAATAATAAATTATTTTATCCTACTAAATTAATTGCTGATTAAGTAACTCAATTAATCAACTTATTAATTATTCAAAATTTTAATTTATTAATTAATTACTAAACTTTTATTCATTAACTGATACTTAATTACTTAGTTAGTTAGTTAATAACTTACCTATTAAAACGAATTAATTATTCAATTGTCACAAATTACTTTAATAAATCAATTATTATCAATTTAATTAAAGTACAATTCCTATTAATCATTTGATTAAAGTTCCATTAATTAACCTCAAGTAATTAACTAATGTTATTAAAATTTAAATTGCTTATCATATAATTTATTTCTTATTAGAAAATATAATTAAGGTTATCAATTTAAGATTTCAAATACAAATTACTTAACACCCTAATTTCATATTATTACTCATATAACTTAACTAACTAACAATTCTCTAATTAACTAAGTTAAACAATGGTACAACGGCCATTTGGGGAAAGTACTGAGACCGCATCAATTTTTACTCGAGGAAACTCGAGTGTTTCCTCGTGACTCCCCTGTGCGTTTCCCTCCTCTCACTCTCTATCTTCTTCTCCTTCCTGTATCTTACCTTCTTCATATTTTGTTTTTAAGTTTAAGTAAAATGAAACTACAGTAACACACACACGAGAAAAAAAAAACCCGAAGACTCGATCGAAGCAACACTCGAATTTCTCGAGTACGCGCACACAACCGCCCCAGATAAAACATGCCAGGCACCTCTTCGCCACCGTGCACGTGCACGGTGGCTCGCCTCTCCTGCGACGACCCACTACCGTACCCACAAACCACAAAACATCCCAGGTATCACAATCGAACCCCTGTTTTCAATTACAAGTTGAAAACAAATTTTGACCTGTAGTTTCGAACATGGCAAAAAAACCCCCACTGACAAGATCCCCCTGCGGCCATCATACATCACCGCAGGCGATGAAAAACTACCAGTATGATACTCACAACCTCCTCTAACTCCACCAAAGCTCACAACCCACTCGATTCACCTATGATGCCGAAATCAATATTTTACAGAGCATCCCAATTTTAAGCACTCAAACCCTATTAGTGATTCAAACTCAAAATTTAAGCATTTGAAAAATAAGTTGACATTTTTCCTGAGTCAAAGGATTTACAAACCTACTTCCTGTTAATTTACAGAAGCTAAAATTAGCTCGATCCCCTAAAATTGAAGAAAACCCATTTTTGATTCATTTTAAAATTGCTCTGTTGATTCACTCTTAAAAATCAAGATTTTTATATTAAAAATCATAATTGTGTTTATGAAAACTAAATATAATATTGGATTTTCAGTTTTCAACACTTGAATTTTTAACCTTGATTTTCTTTTTAACCTGTAGTTCGAATACAGAGTTAATGTCATACTGTTAATTTCCAACATGTTTTGCTGACTTTGTTTTCATACAAACAAACTTGAATTATCTCACTAACACATCCAAATGGCTATATAAATATGTTTTGTAAATTTATTTGCTTTGTTTTGTACAAAATTTAAAGTACTGATCAAGAACAACTATGCAAACATTCAGTGTAAACTGTCATATACAAAACAGTATGCTCAAACTACTTCAACACATATCCTAAATAAACAAACATATAAACTAAAGTTGAAATTAGTTCGTTTACTCACATAAAACTGTTGAACAGAAGGTATTGAAAATTTTCTGGCTTTACTTTGTTCAAACTTGAATTTACTGAAGAACAAGCTATAAAGTTTCCAGTACAACCAATATATACACAGAATAGTTTGCTTAAACTATATCAAGCACAGATCATTCAAAAGCAAATATTCAAGCTAAATTTTGATATCAGTTGTTTACTCACCTATGACATGTCTGAATAAAGAATAAGTTGAATTTGATCAACTGGAACATGAATTGTTAAATCTGCAGTTGAAGCTGCTTGAATTTTCCTGTAACTTTCCTTGTTTCCCTGAATTTGTTTTGACCCGCAAATATAAAGTTTTGTTTGTTTCTTTTGCTTCTTCTCAGTATTAATTTCATAAGTTAAAAACTGAACAAATGAAATAAGGATGTTCAATACATATATATCTTGAACAAGCTGTGCCTTCCTCAATAAGTTTTCACTTGATAAATATCTTGCTTTATTTTTTTTTTCATGTACTAAGACCTAAGTGAATTCAACTATTTCGGCTGAATAAATTTATTTCAGAAAGAAAAGTGTGCCAATTTATATTTATGTCCTCTCTTAAGTTAACACAATCAATGTTTGCTGCTGACACAACTTCTTGTACCAAGCTATTGCAGGTTTGCTTGTACTAATGAGTTCATTTGGGCTAACATAATATTAATGTTTGCTGACACCATCCTTTATACAAAGATATTTGCAGTATTTTTGTTTGAATATATTTATGTTAGCATATAAACAAAATGTTTGCAAGCTTGTCTTATTATTTTGAACACAAATTCATACACTAATTTTGACTAATTATGACTTTGCATTAATTTACTGCAATATGATATTTCGGCTAAAACATTAATTTGTAGTTTGAAATGACAAATTGTACTTAACTTTAATGAATATGTCTTCAAATGTTAACAATAGTTTCTGATATAGGCAGACTTAAATTACTGCAAAGAAAATAGTAGAAGTATTTGTTTTGTACAAAAGAGTAGCTGGGTTGACAGTAAGTATATACTTTGTTTTGTTGTTAAAATCTTGTCTTGTATTATGTTATACTTGTTTTTATTTCATTTTATACTTAAGTTTGAATTACATGTGAAGGTATAGTATATAAAGAACAGTTTTATTATTTGCTTGCTTACTTATTTATATTTGTATTTTATAATTTGATTATCAATATTTACATTATATTCTTAAGTTTTACTTATATTTAATACTTATTTTTATATTTATTTCCAATTATAATTTATTCAAATTATACACATAAGTTTGACTCGTATTTTACATTTATTTTATATTACTAGAATTTGATTTCAAATTTTAAACATTATCAAGCATATGGATTTATTTAACCAATGTTAACAATGTATAGCATTCTAATTTAATTATATGAGTTCAATTGTATTAAGAATATTGTAAGAAACTTATTTTAGAATTTCAATATTATCATCAGTACGTATTAATTTATACTAAATATAAACAATGTAAAGTATTTTAAGTAATTATATAAAATAGATTTTTATCAGGAATATTATTGAAATACTTATTTCAATTTTCAAATCAATTTCCTTTTAAAAATACAGTTTATATAAATAGATGGCAATACTTTCAAAATCATATTCACTTAAATATGAACAATTCATATTTTATATTTAATTAGATTAAACATTTATTAAAAATACAGGGGCCGAAATCCAGGGTCGTTACAATAATTTCAATAGATTGCATCTCCAAAAGAATCCAACACCAAAGATAGCTTGAACCAAAAGCTCGAACCACCATCATCGATGTATTAAGAAAGATCCGCCCGGAATGTTGAAGAGGAACAAACGCTATCGCCAAAACCAAAGGTCGGATGCTATCGAATCTATTACTACTATTTGACTATCTGAAAAACCCAACTCTAGACCGTCCGTGTGGAAAATTATGGGCACCCAGAGTCTAGAAATGGAAAAATAAAATCTGGGTCAGTCATGGGACTGGTATGAGCAAACAAAAATAGTTTAACTTTAAACAAAACAAAAGAATTTGAAATTCGAAATCCGCAATGATTTTTGGAAAATGAAACTACCTTAAGGCCTCCCAGCACACACACCATGCAATCGCACACTTGGAGGAGATTTCTCCTTATGATAGTGTCACGACCTGTCTTTCTTAGCCCAGAAAGACGCATCATGAATTAAGAAAGAAAGGGATAGAAGAGAAAAGATAGAGAAGAAAGAAGAACCAATGTCAGACTCTCAACAACGGAACAAATAAATTATATTAATAACTTAAGTATTACATAGTCATTATCAGAGTTACACAGATTATACAACACATACTAGACAGTTATAAACACCTGTCTAGTTATTACAACTCAATACAATACAAGGAAACTACTCAGAGAAGTCAACACAGCGGAATACTAGATAACTACAACGCAGAAGCCTCCTGCTCCATTGCTCCTCCACAATTCGTCAAAGCTAACCTGAATCCCTTGGCTACTCATAAAAATTTGAGTACCCAAGAGTTTAAGAAAACAGAAGATAAACTCCGGGTCAAACATGGGTCTGGTGTGAGTAACAGGTTAAAGTTGCTTAACTTTTGAAAAACCTTTGAAAAGAAAGGTATCACGTAAGACTTCCCATATATAAACATGGAAAAGTTTTTACCTTAAGCTAACCAAAACATTTGATAGAAAATCCAGTGATATTATAATAGGTCTAGGGTTTCCAAGTAAATAAGAAATAGCCAAAATTGTTACATTCAATAAATTCCAGCTACTAACCGCAAAAGTGGGTAATACAATCAAAACCCATGGCACTTATTGGATTTGGGATTCCATACAATGGCAGGGCTACCGGAGTACCGCCCGTCACAGTACGGGGCGTAGATCACCGTACCGAGGATTACTCTCAATCCCCTGCAACACAAGGCCAGAACCATTCCTTAGTGAACTGTTCCGAACAAGACAACCCCACAGTTGACCGCGACCCAACTGCCCACATAGCCGAATAAAAAGGGACTTCTAGACAGGGGAAAATCTCGTCCTACTTGGGCATGACCCACTTAGCCTTGTTTCACTTCCCCTGTTTTAGCCATTCTCGGTTGATAAGGCTTGAGGCTACGATTACCTTTAGAGAACACATCTCTTAGAATGCTCATCATCCACTTGACGATGTTCTGAAAGCATTCAATCCATACAAGTTCGTTCCGGGTTCGAACGAAACCGAAGGCATTATCTCGTTACACTCATTTTGAAATCACCCTCAGAGTTAACAACAATAACCCTTGCACTCTGAATCTTCATCTTCACTTGGGATTCACGACCTATCATTAATTTGGATCGATGTGGTTTTCGGATGTCCAAATATGGAAACCCGATCCCGGTCTCATCGAAATCCAAAACGTATTTTTTTAGGTCCAAGTTGTTTTAAGTTTAAAAAATTTCAATTTAATAATCTATATACACAAAAATAGATAATTCACATCATCACAATAGATAATCAACATTATCACCAAAAACAGATAATCCATATTACCATCACAAATAGATAATCTACATCACCAATAGATAATTCAAATCACAATGCAACCAAAGCATCCATATCACACAACATTATTTATCTCATATCTGAGATTCAAACCATTCAAGGAAATCTATATCATCCATACATAAACAAGGATTTATAATCACATCATTTATAATTAATTTAAAATGAATTAAATTAATTACTTGCATTTCTAATTAATTTAAAGTGAATTAAATTAATTACTTCATCTTTAATTAAATTAATTACTTTATCATTATAAATCTTGCTTACATAACCGTTAATTAGTTACAAATCAATTAATTAACCATCCTCAAATTAATCGCCTTAATTAATCGCCCTTGATTAATTTTCCTTTAATTACGTTCAAGTAAGTATCTTTAATTAATTTCACAAATTAATTATTCTTAGTAATTAACCTTTAATTACTTCATAAATTAACTAATCTTAATTAATTACATTAATTAATTCCTTCATTGATTAATTATTTCCAAATAAATCCATTCTTAATTACATCATTAACTATAATAATTAATGATCCCTAATTACATTTAAATTAATTAACTACATTAAGTAATTAACCTTAATTAAACCATAATTATTAATCACTTTCGATTAATCACCTTCAGTAATTAACTACTCTTAATTACTTCATTGAGTAAATTAATTACTCCTAAATTAATTACATTTAATAATTAATTATATTTATTAATCGTCCTTGATTAATCTCATTAGTAATTAATTACCCTTAATTAATTACATCACTTAATTATTTTTCAAATGACTTAACCAAACAATGCTTAAATTAATTACCCTAAGTAATTACTTATTAATTACTTTCACTAAGTAATTATCCTTCATATTAATTACACAAAACAACTAATCCCAAAACTTTTCCATACTTCAATTAATTACCTCCAGTAATTTACTTATCTTAATTACTTCTCTAAGTAATTATTCATCATTAATTACTTATCAACCCATCCAATGATTATTCTAAATTAATTAAACTTAATTAATTAATTTAAACTAATCAAATTAATTAATTAATTACAACGAGTAATTAATACCTTTAATTACCTTCATAAAGAAGTCATACTTAACCAAATTCCATAAATGGTTATCTAAATTATTTAATCCGATTAATTATCAAAATTAATCACATTAATTAATTAATTAATAATCCCAAGTTAATGACCTTCATTAACTTATCAACAATTCTTTAATTACCTTTCTTAAGTAATTAACTTAGATTAATCATTATTAATTAAAAATTTAATTAATCTTAATTACTTAACTTAAACTTAATTAATTTATTCAAACCCTTAATTAATTAATTAATTAATTAAATTAATTATCTTATTTAAATTACCTTACTAATTTAATGAATCACAATTCATTAAATTCTTTGATTTACTTTAAAATAAAAACATTCTTATTAATGATTACATTATCATTAACAAAGCAATTCAAAACAATTTACTTTAAATATGTTTCAAATTTCATTTTAAATTTTAGATTTAAAATGGAGTCAAACTTGACTTTAACAAAGTTTAAAAATATTTAAAAAACCCTTTAAAACTTATGCTAAAGAATTTCTTATTTTGTAAAGAAGTTTAAAGGAATTTAAACCCAAATTCATTTTAAAATACAAATCATACTTTAAATTACACCTTAAACATTCAAAGTTGTTTTAAAACAATTTAAATTTAAAAACATCCTTTATTTCTAAATTATGATTCAAATTTGGATTTGAATCCAGATTTAAACTTAAGTTAAATCTCTACTTTTATTTTAAAGCTTTACTTTTAAATTAAACTATTTAAACCCTTTTGAAGTTGTTTAAAGTATTTAACTTATAAAACTTTTTTTAATTCAAAACTAAGATACAAATTAGATTTTGAATTCAGATTTTAAAACTTTGATTTAAACTTTGCTTCACATTTTAAAATTTCATTTAAAATTTCAAAGCAGACAGGTTTGAAAAACCTGAAATCCAAACACCACGCTCGAGTCACCCTTGACTTACTTCAAGCAAAACCTTTCACTACTTCGAGCCATTATTCGAATTACTCGAGTAAAACTCGAGTCCAAAAAAAATTCTGCAAACCCAAATCTTCACCTGACACAATCATTGCACCGTGGATCTGTACGGTGGTTCTGACCACCTCCGGTCACCACCAAGGCATCGAGCACGTCGAAGATCATCCCTGAAACCCATCCCGATCATCAAAATCTCACCATCCACTCGAAATCAAATTCGAATACTCCAAATCCAAAACCTAGAAACACACTGGAACAACAGTCACCATTTAATCCCAAATCTGGAAATGCTTCGCCAACCCAATTACGATCACCGTGTCCCCTAGAACTCCGCATCGTCTGCCTCTACATGCCCACCTTCATCCACCTGAGTCTCGTCACACTCAATCAACTTGAGATACAATGCCGATCGAAAAATCATAACCAAGCCAAACTAGGTTTAGAAATTTAAAATAGTCGTCGCCGCCGCCACCGTTCCTTGATCACCACCCAGACAATTTTCCATCATCACTATTCCTCCACTATCACCAGAAGCAATTTCGACCTCCCTGACCTTCGAGAACATCAGCAAACCCTCAAATACCAATTTTTAGAAAAACCAGAACTGCTCATTCAATTTACTATTAACATTTGTGATTTTATTTTTAAAAATCATGATTTTGTATAAGTATTCAGATTTTAATCCTGAATTAATGAATTCAAGAGTTTGAATTTTCCCCAAAACTTAAATCTCCCTGCTCATTTTGGTTTCCTGTGCAATATCAAATTTATTTTGACTTAAACAAATTTTTAAACTTTGATTTAAGATCAAACATACAATTTTTGTTTATAACACAATTCCTAACAGTGACTAGATCTAGAGATAAGAATTTTAAATCAAAGCTAGAGTTTCTTTTTTTTCTCTTAAAAACTGGAAACAGGGATGTTTACTGACATTCACATATATGCATATATTATACATCCAAAATGCACAGAAATTCATCAATATACATTCACACAAAACATATTTAATTCAAAGGGAAAAACATTCAACAGATTCATACTTAATCTTTTAAATTAGTGATGTTACTCACTTGACATTTCATGAAACAGAGGCACAAATATTTTGAAAACTGGTTTCAAAACTTGCACTTGAATGCTTTTACTTCTTTGTTTTAAAACTGAGTTGTTGTTGTTTTAGACTTGCATGTAGGCTTGACTCCAGATGCATTTGAAACTTTAAATTTGAATGCTTTAATTTTAAAAACTTGCAGTTGCATGCTAAGATGGCTTTGAATGTTTTGATTAAAACTCAGGTTGAAGAAAGTGAACTACATGTAAGCTTGATCAGATTTGATTTTGAGGATGCTTTACAGATTTGCATATGAAAATTTGGAAAATGATTACAAGTTGAGGAAATTGAATGTAGAAAAGGGGTTCGCAGATTACTTTCTGGTTTGAGGAGGAAACTTTCAGATTTGAACATATTTTTAGTTTTAAGAAATTTGGTTACTGATTTGTTTCAGTTGAAATCTTTAGTTTTGAGAATGAAGATTGGAAAAGAATGAGAATGAAGAAAACATGCTTATATAAGTTAAGATGATTTATTTTAAAATAAAAGAAAAATTAAAAACAAATATGGCACATGTATTATTATTTTTTACATTTGTTACATTAGTCACTTAATTTAACTACACTTGTCATCTATTTTAATTAATTACTTAACACGTGTCATTATACCACTTAATATATTAACATGTGTCTTATAAGTAATTTTATTTATTTTTATTTAATTTAAAAGTAAATAAAACCCTTTTCTTTATTTGTTAAATGCTTATATATATAAATTATTTTCATATGTAAATGTGTATGTGCATTTCTTTTTTAAAGAAAATGAAAGCTTATCCAAATAATTTTAAAAAATGTTTATTCTTTTTGAATTCAAAATTAATTCAAATTCAAATTCTATTTAAATTTAAAAATCCAATTTAAAGCTAATTTATATCATATACAAATTTAAAATAGAAATTTTATTAACCTATCTATTTTTTTACATTTATTACTATTTGAAAATAACATATTTATCCAATTTAAATAATTTATAAAAGAAATTATAAATTACTTATCTTATTTAACTTATTTAAATGCATTAATGTCTAATATATAAATGGTATTTTAAATTTTCATATATAATTTTAAATTATATTTATTAAGCTATATTTAAAAAGAAGCTAAAATAAGTATTTTATTAATTTTATACTTAAGCTAAGACATAATCTAAACAAATTAATATTTACCCTAAGTATTTAAAACCATATAGTTTATTTATTAGATAGCTTTGAAAAGTTATATATTCAATTAAATCATAATCTTCCAAATTATCAAATTGTGTTTTAGAATTTAAAAAGTAGATTTATTTATTAAAAACTTATTTATTCATGATATATATAAATACACACACACATTATAATAGGAAAACTTTTTATTAGCTTTTAAAAGATAAAATACACCAATTAAACATCTTTATAATTGGATTATTAAATCAAGCCAAATTTTATTAACAAAATTTATCAAATCAATTTAATTTTAAATACAGATTATTAAATTTATATTGCCAAAATTCCCGGGATATCACGGATAGTCAAACATGCTTGATACGCGAAAACCTTTTCATATTATTATTAGTGCATAGTGGAAAACATTTTCAAGCATAATATTAATCTTAGCCAGCATACGCACCATTATAGTATGCCTACTATAGCTACCATGTTAACTGGCAGGTTCTACAACTAAAACCATACAGGGAGCGTATTGGTGATTAGATTTTCAACAAATGGTCGGGCTAAGGAACTTCCTATTGCCACATGAGAACGCCTCTGGAGGGATGCCCCGAGAACCTAACCGGCTCTCTGCCAACACAAGGCTGGTTTACCTCCTTCCCGGGAGTAACACCTAAAGATATGCCATCCCCGGTCGTTTGTGACCTTTATCCGAGAGCTCACAACCACAAAGTAATAAATTTGCAGTGTCCACATGAGTTAAGTATATGGGCTCCATACCATGATACCACCCTTTTCCAGAAGAAATGGACATACCCTAGGGGTGCGACACCTGAAAACCTTGCCGCATCCTTCCCGTTTCGACCATTTTCGGGGTGTGAGGTCCTGATGCAGTATCGTCCACAAAGCTATGCTTTTCACAAAGCCATGCTTCGATTAACAAATGATCAGCAACACTTCATATGCCACATTACCAAATTGGGAACGTATCACTAGTAACCATCAACTACATAACCTCTGAGCTCGTACGTCTCAGAGAAGGGTGTTAAGCTAAGAGAATAAATCTCCACCACCAAACATAAATGTATTTGATAGAAACCAGCTTTACATCTCAAAGTGTAACATCAGATATACATCCATACAAGTATGTTCCGGGGTTCAAACAGAACCGAAGGCACTTCCAAAGAAGCCCTTGCAATACGGGTATTCACAATCCCGATCGGACTCCCCATCACATATGGAGATCTCTATACCGTAGCTACTTAGTGCAGAGTCATTCGATGGGTAATCCTTTCGCTCTCGAAAATACCCGGTCTTCACCACCGGTCTTTAAATACTATCGATAACGTCGTTTCATTATTCGAAATGGGTTATATGACACAAATTCCTCTCGCGGCTAAACCAAATAATGAGCGCAATAATTAAAAACATATGGATATTGGGAACTCGGTTAAGTCACAACTTATTACCCAAAACCTTTCTTTCAAATGGTTTAAACCAGTTACCATTTTCAAATCTTTAAACAAAGAGATTACTTCACAAAGTTCACGAATCTTTCACAAAGATTCGATTACGGCTTTCAAAACCATTTCCAAAGATTCATTCATAACTTTCAAAACCATTCCTCAAATCTTTTATATCAAAGATACACCATTTAAAAACCTCTTCAATTTCAAAACAAGGTTCAACCATCTTTCACAAAGATTCATTCATAGCTTTGAAAACTATTTTAATTCAATTTCAAACTTGAAATCTTTCAACACAAATTGGAAATTCTTTCCTTATAAGAAAGCTATTATTATTTGAAAACAAATAGTTTTCGTTTCGAAAAAATCCGATTATATTTGCACAATTTAAAGCCCTTCAAGTATAAAACATGTGTTAAATTCAAATTCCCAGGACAATACTTTTAAAATGGTTTAAAACCCATATAAACACATTATATAACTTGTAAAACCTTTTTAAATCATAATTTCAAAACAAAGAATTCAATTTCAAATCTTGAATTCAAATTCAAATCAAATTATTTAAATTCAAAACTTTATGTAGTTATTCAAAATAACTTTTATCTATAAAATTCCTTTTCAAAAGCTTTTCATATTTAACCCAATTCCATTTCCAAAACTATTTGGATTCAAAATTCAATTTCAAAACCATTTCAAAAATCTATGACGTAACAAATTTCATTGTGCAATCCATATTTGTGTGTGTATAGTGTGGTCCAGGGGTTTTACACAATAATGCAACATCATCAATCATCACATTACAGATTAAAGAACATCAATATTGATAAGCGGTATAATACTATAACACTTATCTTCATTCACAGATTCATAAATAAGGTAAACTTATCACAGATAAATAAATTATATTCATAACTGCTCAAGTCAAAACAATTCTTATCACACGGCATCACACATCACAAATATCAATTGATAAAAAACATTCCATGCAATCTAAACATCCATAAGTAAAGTTAATTAATCATCTGATTAATTGAAACCAGATTAATCACTAATCCAGGTTAATTAGTATTAATTAATTACAAATTATTTTAATTAATTAACATTTAATAATAAATTAATTAACTTTAAATTATTAATTAATCAACCTTAATTAATAAATGAATCAATCTTTAATCATTAAATAATTAACCCTTAATTATTTAATTATTTTTTAATTTATTATCCTTAAATAATTACATTAATTAATTAACCCTTAGTTAATTATCCTTTAATTAATTAGTCCTTAATTATTTATTAATTAATTCTTAATTAATTAGTTAATTAAATCTTAATCACCTTCATTAATTAATTATTAATCCTTAATTATAAATTAATCCTTAATTATAAATTAATTAACCTTAATTATTTATTAATTAGATCTTTAATCATTCTTAGATTACTTATAAGTATACTTAATTAATTTAAAGATAAATCATTAAAAATCTTTAGTCAATAAACTTCACAATCAATCATTATTAACCATAAATTTATTCAAGAGATTAAGTTAATTAAAACAACATTTTATCTTGATTAACTCTTTATTAATCAAAAAATCACCTTGATTTAAAAACAAGTTAACCTTTAATTATATTTATTTATTAATCACCTATCCTAAGTAACTAATTATAAAAATCCATTTGAAAACATTTAAAAATAAATTACATAATATATTACTTTTCAAAAACCAATCATTTGAAAACACAATTAATATATTTTGAAACTTGATTATATTTACCATTACTTTTTAAAAAAAATCACCTTCCTATGTTTATTAAAAACTTGTTTAAACATTTATATTGTTTAAACCTTGATAAATATTTACTTAAAAATTTAAACATTATGCTGCAACATCAATGACCCGAGTCAAAACGACATCTCCCCGATCAAGACTTCGGGTCACTCGCGACTTCACTCGACTTCGAGCCAAATCTTCTTCTTCTCGCGTTCTACCCGAGCCATACCTTTCCTCCCCAATTTCCCAAACACCATCAGACAGACATGCAAACTTGTGCACATGCACAATCAACTCGATCGCCTCTGACCGTTGTCAAGATCACCCGCTGGTCACTGGCGACCTCCCCTAACTTTCGATCATCCAGAGTTGAAGTATGATCCTGAAATCGAATTTGAGCACATGAACTCCCCACCTGGAAACAACTCAATTAACAACAACCACTTCGTGCCCACGCTCCTGATCATCAGAGTTCACACGTCCACGGTTGAAGACTCGCCTATCCATCCCCTTCCTAACCGCCTTGGTCCAGCATCAACCGATCAACCCACAACGCCAAGTTTCTATCTCAAACTTCGACAAGAAAAACCAGTTTTAAACGCTAAAACTCCCTCGCTCCACCGCCTTGATCATCAGAAAAATTATTGAACAGTTTTCCCTGAATCCCTATCACCTAGGCTACCTTCAGCTCAAATTGCGACGCACTTCCTTTCGTCGATCAACGATAATCGATAAAAAAGCCAAAATCAATTAACTCTCCATTTCACGCTATTTTCTAACTTTAAAATTTGATTCTATTGTTAAAATTCATGATATTTGAAGTCGAACCAAATAATGAAATTGAATCAAGAAATTATAAAATTCAAATTCTACATATTTTTTAGTTTTCACTTCAATAATTTATTTTAGAAATAAATTCTTAACAAATATATTGGAATCCTTTTTAAAATTAGTATTACACTGCTATGATAAATTTTCATGTGAGGATCATCACCTAAATATGCTTATAATTTGAGATATGAGTTTTTCTTTGGTTGTTCCTATGTTTGGAAGCACAACAAATTATATACATACATGCATGCATAATTCCATCCTCACACAAATATATTGTATATATATAGAAAGATCTACATTCATCCATACTATCATCACAGGCATAGGATTCAAAAGAAATTGGTTTAAAAATTAAAGTTTGCTCGCTTAAGAAATGAAAACGGTGGCCAGGAAATTGAAATTCTGGAAACTTTAAATTGGCCCAGAGCTATGATCTGCTTGCTTAATTTGAAATGTTTTCAGTTTGGTTGCTTAGCTTTTGAGTTTTGATTTTAAATCTTAGCTTGCTTGATCTGATCTGTAGCTTTAAATCATTGCTTTACCTTCTGATTTGAATTTGCCTTGCTCAGCTTTCCAGGTTTTTTAACCTCTGCCTTGCTTGATCTTCTCTCTGGTTTGTGCTTTGTTTTCCAGATTTGTAGTTGCTTTTATTTTTGAATTCTATTTCCTGGTTTGAATCTGGTCTTTACTTTATTTTTGAATATTTTGTAGTTTAATTTCTAACTTACTTTGAAACTGATCTATAGTTTGATTTAGGTTTGAAATGTTTTGATTGCTGCTTGAATTTGTGGTTTGATCTCATTTTCTTTTCAGGCTTTGAGGAGTTTTAAAACTGAGAAACATTAAAAAAAATGAATAACCTGGTTTAACATTTTTGATTTTTTATTTACATTATTATAGTAATAGAAAACATCTTTTCCACTTGTTAATTATATGTCATAGGAAACTTACAAATGTTTTAATGCATCTTTAAAATATTACACTTGTTTCTTTTCATGCTTATTTTATTACAAATCTTCAAATATATATTTTTATGTTAAAATCCTTGTACAAATAATATTTATATATTATATTATAGACCCTTTATATAATTATAAATCATGTTATATATTTTCTATTTATTTTAAATGTATACAAAGCTAAATTTTATTTCAAGTATAAAGAAAATGTTTTAAAGATCAACTAACTTAATTACATATACATATATAATTTCAATTTAGTTTTTCAAACCATTTTTTTATCAAATCTGATATAAATTGGAACAATTATACTTTTAAAGGTATATATACACACATACAAATTATATTTAATTATATATAAATTTAAAATTAAACCTAAGTTATTATACATAAATTTATATAAATAATATTAGTGTTGACTATGTTCAAATTTAACTTTTAGAAAATTATTATATTAATTTCAAAATATAAATTCCAAATAATTATATTATAATTAGAAAATGAATTTTATAAATTTTAAACATAGTATTTTAAAATCCAAATTATTTGTAATATATCTACATTTGAATTTCCAAATCAAATTTCTATTAATTCAAAATACAAATTTTTTAAATTTAATTTGTTTTCAAGATATTTATTCTGGAATTCCCAATTCAAAACTCTATTAAATACACATTTTATTTTGGAAAATCCAAATTCAAATTTCAAATTACAATTTATCTACATAAATAAACAGGCACATGTCTTATTCAATTTGAAAACTTCCAAATTAATTCATAGTTTAATTCTAAAAATTAAATTAATTACCAATTTAAATTTGATTTAGAAACATGAATGTTACACCAGATATGGATTTCCGGTCTTCTATTATTGTTGCTAGATATGGATTTCTAGACTTATATTATTATCGTCGGAATTAGACTTTTGGTCTTCTATTATTATTACCGGATATGTATTTCTGGTCTTCAATTACTGGACAAGGATTTCTGGTCTTCTACTTGAATTCATAGTCGTTTATATTGAATATCCAGCCTTCTGTTGTTATATTCCAAATGCGTTTTTTTGGTCTTCTTTAACAATGAACTCTAATCTTTTGTAATTATCGGATGGATTTTTGAACTCCCATTATTGCAAATTAAAATTCCTTATACTCCCTCGTATGATACCACCGGATAATCTTCTAAGCTTCCATCAAAAAACTTATTGATATTTATTGATTATCTCTTGTAACAAAATTATAATCTCAATTCATGGAAATAATACAGACAATATGTACTTATTTTGTAATGACCCTAATTTTGACTAACATTATTTAAGGCATTTAATTAGATAAATTCAATGAAATAATGTAGACGTTTAAGGGATTGAGATTTGTTAATTAATAAGTGGTCATGCCTTAATGAATGTATAAGCAAAGAGAATTAAAATGGAGTAAGTAGGAAGAATAGGATAAGGGAAAATAGGAACAGACTATGTTCTTATACCCTACACCTTTCTTGCCTTCATTCCTTATTCATTTTCAAATTTGCAAACAAAACTAAAGTGCTTATAAGCTTGGTTGTCCACCGTTCAGAGATTCAAGAAGAGGAAAAGCTAAGATTCAAGTAGGAAGCTTAAGCAAATCAAACAAAGGACGAATCTCAACCTTCTTAACACCAAGCCAAGTTGAATAATGATCTTATATCTCATTTTTATTGATTTTTGGTTTCTGGATATATCTAAATTAATTTTGCAAATGATATTCCATGATATGATTGTTTAATTGGATATATATATATATATATGCTTGTTGATGATTTATGTTGTTTCAAATAGTTTTAACGATAAGTTTAGATTTGAAAACCTGTTAAATGACATCCAAATGACTTGCGTTTTTGATATATGGTCAAAAACATTATTTATGAAGTGGTTTTCAAGTTTCGTAATTTTCCATGCAATTGTGGATTTGTTATGAATTTTCTATGGAAGAAAATAGATACAATTGGATTTAAATTAATTACGGTAAATATATGTTGATTTTGGGTCCGAAATTTAAATATGTTAGAAAATATATTAGATGTGAATTATGATTGGGGAATTTTCCTTAGTATTTTAATATGATGGTAAATTATTTAAGTAAAAGGACTCTTATATTTTATTTGTTTAACAAGGAGAAGGGCTTATTTATTTAAGAAGGGGAAGAACACCACTTCCATCAGTTACCTTTCAACAACATACCTCCAATAGAATCTATTTTAAACCAATGCACATGGTTTCAAATAATTGATACGTAGTGAATTGGAGAAAGGCGGAAGGTAAAGTGTCAAAACCATACTTTCGCAGGAGTAGAAGCTATTCTTATTAACTTTGAACTATTTTCATCTAAATGATGCTTTCAGAATGGTGGGAGATCGCTTTCAACTTAATCAACTTGCCTTTGTTTATATAAAATAGCCTTCGAATGAGTTGCTGCCTTTATTTCATAAAAAAGCTTTCGAAAGGATAAAATCCATGCTGTCGCATTCTTACCTTTCGAACTAGTTAATGCCACTTTTCTTTGTAGCCTTAAAGCTATGGTTTCGAAAGGGTGCTTTCGTCTTCTCAATGCCTTCGAAAGGATCCTGTATTTGTTTTAAATGGTTTAGAGGCAATGGTTTTGGAAGGGGGTTTCGAAATTATCCTCTTCTTTTACTTGGGATTTATATTTCTGAAAGTAATGCATTCGCCCTAGTCCTTCATGACCCTTAGTTATATTAAATGTTAAACCTAATGATTTCGAAAGGAATAATAATTTAATGTTTTGAAGCAATATTTCCATGACTCTTTACTTGAGCACAGTGCTTTCGAAAGGTATATAATATAATATGTGTTTCGAAGGGGAGGTCCTCAATGTTTTTGAAAGGTTTATTTTGAGTATTTGAATGGAGGATTTTCAATGCTTTCAAAAGACAAGTTTAAATGGTTTTAAAAGAGTATGTCCAAGGTTTTGAGTAAAGTTTACAGAGGGTTGTTCACAATGATTTCGAAAGGCATTGTTTAAGATTTAAACAAAGGTTTCGAAGGTATTATTTTGGCCTTATAGCCTAAAAGTTTCTAGTTAAAAAGCGGTTTTAACTTATTATGAAGAGATAGGTAATCTCATTGATAAGAATTCATCAACATTGTTATGATAAAGTACGTATATCATAGCATAAGTATTTTGAGTAAGGCAAAGTATATGATTTCCTTGTTTTATAAAGGTGTGATTTCAGGGGTAAATCATTTGTAAAGATTTACGGGAAATGAAATTTTTACAGGGTAGTTAACCCTTAAACAGGAAATGAAACATGAACAGGGTAGTTAACATTAAGTTTATGACTCAGATGTTAGATGACAAGATAGGACAGGTGTAGGATCGCGCCCTATACTTAACTATTAGGCACTAGCTAAAATAAGTCCAAAATTTTAATGTGTAGGGCTTGTCACAAGTGGGATTAAATTAAGGTTACACAAAGAAGAGTATACAGAGTATAGATAGGTTATTGGTGAGCCCTTAAAACCATTAGGTTTAGTTGACCTTAGAAAAGAAAAGTTAAAGGCATTCAACCCAGTATTATGTCTAACAAAAGTTAGATTATTGATTGTGTCTGGTAGGCCCAAGTCAGCCAATGGTTAATGGTTAGCCCGATAAAACTATAGTATGGACAGACGGTCCAATGATTTCCTGATTATTTTGCATATACGTACTTGCTATTATTGTCGTAATCAGTATGATTGTAGGATATGGTTTCCAAAGACATGCTTTTAAAAGGATATTAGTGAGGTGAGATCCGTTCTGCTAAACAACGTGGCCTTACTTAATATCAATAAATCGAGATGTAATAGTACTATTCACACAGGCTTTATGTCTGACTTGAAGTTTATGTTTTTTCCTTAAACTCTCGGGTGCTCAAAATTTAATTTGGGTAGATTGAGAGTTAAGGATTTTTTAAGGTTTAGTAGGTTGGACGAATGAGCTTCCGAGGAGGCAAAGTTAGCTATGTAGGAGCAACTTAGTTTTCTTTCCGCTATGATGTAATTATGACTAATATGTCTATATAGTACTCTGATTATCAAGGGGGCATCTTCATATGTCACTCTTGGCGTAATTTGTAATAATTATATTTGATCAAAATCTAGGATTCATTTTGGGATTATGTAACTGAATATGAAATATGGATTTCTAATGTAATCGAAAAAGCTATTATTGAAATCTCTAATTTTATTTCATATTCATGTGCTTTTGATATTATGGATACCATTAACATTACCATATTTTTTCACCGAAAGTTAATTCTATGGATGGCAACCACATCTGTAGCGATTAGCTTCGGGCCTTGAGATAGGAGATGTTACAACTTAGTACCAAAGTATAGATTTATGAAAACTTAAAAGAAATTTAAAATCTATAATGATTTTGAAAGCGTAATCCTAAGGAATTAGAGATAAGAATGGGTTATGGGATAACGCTATAGTAACGTGCTTTTTTTGCTATATATAAGTATATGCTTTATCTCTATTCTCTATCTTTCTTAGACTATTCTTCTGTATCTTACAGTGGCTCGAGTGCATATTTTAAGGACATAAGATATAGATGCTAGGGAGTGGAAGAGTAAACATTGTTGGAGGAAGCACCACAACTAATGGGAATTCCATACCTAACACTAGAAGGAATACAGGTCAGGCACAAGCTGCTAATGTGAGTGCTGGAGTGCCTCAAGTTGATATGGGAGCTATGTATCATTTCTTCGTTATGCATGCCGAAGTTGCTGCGGGTTTGGTCGGAGGAAATGTTGAAGGAGGAAATCAAGGAGCTCAGGTGGTCAATAAATATGCAATATTGAGTGGAGACTATGCCAGGCTTGGAGGAAAGCTTTTATCCGGACTTAGGAAGCAATTGAAGTGGAGAATTGGTTACTTCGTCACAAAAGGATCTTTGTTGATTTAGGGCTTAATGATGAGCAGAAGAGGAGGCTTGCTTTACCCAGTTGCAAGGAGCAGCACTATACTGGTGGAACAGTGTTACTTTGGAAGTTAATGAAGAAAACATGACTTGGGCTGAATTTAAAAGGAGGTTTGAGGAAAGATTCATGCCAGAGATTTCTAAGTCAACTCTACTTAGGAAGTTTATGGAGTTGAAGCAGGGAGACATGACATTGCTTGAGTATGCAACAAGATTTGAGGAGCTATCAAGATACGGATATGCTACGGTTGGTATAGTTATCAAAAGGAATGAGAAGTTCATCCGTGGATTGAAACTTGAATTAGCTAAAGCAACTCAACCAAATAACATGGATCCGTTTGATGTAGTTGTTGAGATGACTTGGAGGCAGGACGAAATGCTTGCATTTTATGATGGTAACAAAGTAAGAGGATGCTCAAAGTCAGCGGAACTAAAAGAGGAAGTTTTTCAATAAGAAAGGCACTTAGAAATGAGCACAAACTAAGAAAAAGAAGGCTGATGTAGTTTGATATAAGTGCGGCAAGAAGGAATACTATGCCCATGAGTGTCGGATAGGACAAGGGAAGAAGGTTGCTGATAAGAAGGAAGTGAAGTGCTTTAACTATGATCAAATTGGACATTATAAGAACCAATGCAAGGAACCAGCTAAGGATGGAAAAGGCTAGATGTTTTCATTAGAACCAGCTACCCCAAGACCAACAGCTGAGGAGAAAGGAAAAGCTATGATATAAGGTATGCTTTTGATTTATGGTGTATCAGTTAGAGTTTTATTTGATATTAGTGCATCACATTCTTTTATATCTCATTGTTTGGTAGATAAGCTTAAACTAGAACCCTCGTATCTAGTACTTCCTTAAGGTTTGTGAATCTATAAGAGGATATGCGACACTTAGGATGAAGTGTGACTAGTTAGAGTTTGGGTTGTTATGTCAGACATTTGCTTGCAGTTTGCATGTATTTGATTTGGTATGATTCGAAATTATTTTGGGTATGGATAGCTTAAATAAGTATGATAGGATATTTTTCCATGATAGGAAAATATTACTTAGACACCCTAGTTGTAGTGATCGATTTATATACTCCATAGAAAACTCTAGTTTTGGGGTATATGCCTTGTTGGGTGTTATGGAGGAAGAAGATGAGTTGAACTGAGTGTTTGTTGCTAAAGAGTTCACAGACATCTTTCAACCCATAATAGGACTACCGTCGAAACAACCTATTGAGTTTTGGATAGATTTAGTACCAGAAGTCGAACCAATGAGTAGACCACAAGCAGAATGATATATACCGAGATGAAGGAGCTAAAGTTCTAGTTGGTGGATTTGTAAAGTAAGAACTTTATCAGACCAAGTAGTTTTCCCTAGGGAGAAACCATGGTGTTTACAAAGAAACTGGATAGATCATTAAGGTTATGTTTTGATTATTGTAAATTGAATTAGAAGACGATAAAGAATCGATATTCTTTACCGAGAATTGAAGATTTGTTCGACCAGTAAGTAGAGCCAAAGTATTTTCCCAGTTGGAATTAGCAATAGGATTACATCAACTTAGAGTGGTTGAAGATAGTATTTCTTTAATGTTGCATTTAGAACAAGATATGGATCGTACTAATGGATAGTAATGCCGTTCTGACTAACCAATGCGCCAACATTTTCCATGGACTTGATGAACAAAATCTTTCGAGAGCATCTGGATAGATTCATGTTAGTGTTCATAGATGACATTTTGATATAGCCTAAAGATGAAAGAGTGCATGAAGTTAAACTTAGAGTGGTGCTTGAGACGGGGAGGCAGCATCAACTGAAAGCGAAGTTTTCGAAATGTCATTTCTGGAAGAAGGAAGTAAAATTTCTTGGTCATATAGTCTTAGAGAAAGCGTTGTCTGTCGGTCCAGCTAAGATGAAGGCAGTAAATAATTGGAAGAGACCCGAGATAAATATTTTTCTTGGATTAGCCAGTTATTATCGAAGATTCATTAAGGATTTTTCACGGATAGTGGCATCGATAACTAAGCTAATGCAGAAAGATGTGAAGTTTGTCTAGACTAATAAGTGTGACTAGGCATTTTAGAAATTGAAACACTTATTAACTAATGCACCTGTGCTAGTTTTTCCAAAGGGGAATCAGGACTTAGTGGTGTACACAGATGCATGTGGAATAGGGTTAGGAGTCGCATCAATGCAAAAAGTTAAAGTGATCGCCTACGCTTCATGACTGCTTAGACTGCATGAAGTTAGATATCCAATTCATGATTTGGAATTAGCTACAGTAATTTTTGCATCGAAGGTATGGAGATATTAACTTTTGGGAGAAAGATTCGAGTTGTATACGAAACATCAGTCATTGAGTCATTCATTCTTTCAAAAAGATTTGAATATGAGACAGAAGAGGTGGTTAGAGTGTTTAGCCGCTTATGACTTTGGAATTGAGTACACACCGGGAAAAGGTAAAAAGATTGCAAATGCACTTAGCGGAAAATATCAGAACGCAGTATTGACAATGATAGCTGAGTGGAAAGATTTAGAAACATTGGCTACATGTAGAATATAGTGGAGATCTGAAGCTAGTTTTAGTAAGGAAACTGCTATGTTGTCATGTTTAGAAGTTTGAACAGTGATGATTGAAAGGATTGCCTATGAGCAAATGGAGGATCTACTACTAGCTGAACGGATCAGAAAACTTAAAAATGGAAAGGAGAGCGATGATTTGAAAGATTTAAGTCTTGACTTGAATGGGTGGTTGAGGTAGAAAGAGCGATTATGTGTTTCGAAAGTGGAAAACATTAGAAAGGAAGTTCTTAGAGAATGCCATCATTCAAAGTTCACCATTCATTCGAGAGGAACTAAAATGTATCAGGACATGAAAAGAAGTTTCTTTTGGGAAGGTATGAAGAGAGATATAGGCTTATGGGTGAAACAGTGTTTGAACTGCCAACATGTAAAAGCTGAACATCAGAAACCAAGTGGGTTACTTCAACCTTTAGATGTTTCAGTTTGGAAATGAGATTCTATCTCAAATGATTTTATAGATGAGTTGCCAAGGTCAAATAGAGGAAATGAAAGTATATGGATCATACTGGATAGGTTGACCAACCGTGCCCATTTCAATCCAGTTAAGTTAACAAGGCTAAATTATTCATGAAGAATATAGTTAGACTGCATGGAATTTCTAGTAGTATAGTAAGGGATAGAGATTCCTTATTCGTTAGCAAGTTCTGGAGGAGTCTACAGAAGACTTTAGGTATCAAGCTCAAGATGCATATTGCTTGCCATCCGCCATGAGGTGGACAAACGGAAAGAGTTAATAAAGTTTTAGAGGATTTATTAAGAGCATGTGTGCTAGACTTTGGAGGATCATGAGAAGACCATCTACACTTCGTCAGGTTTTCGTATAATAATATTTATCAAACCAGTATAGGGATGGCACCGTTTGAAGATTTGTACGGAAGCCATGCAAATCTCATTTTTTTGGTTAAAGACCGAAGATAGGTTAGTTCTTGGTCCAGATTTGGTTAGAGAATCTACAGAAAAGATTGAGTCAGTTCGAGCTAGAATAAAGAAAGCTCAGTCTAGGCAGAAGAGTTACGCTGATAGAAGACGGAAGGACTTAGACTTCTTAGTCAAAGATCATGTTTTCGTCAAGATATCACCGATGAAAGGTGTAATCAAACTGGCTTCGAGATTCGTTGGACCATTTCCAATTATAGAAAGATTGGGAAAATCGCGTATAGAGTAGAGTTACCAAACAGTTTGGTAAGAGTCCACAATGTTTTTCACGTTTCTCATCTAAGGAAGTGTATTCGAGATCCAGAAAGTACTATTGCACCGGCTGTGTTAGATGCTTAAGAGTGGAACCGGATATGACTATAATTAGAAAACCAGTTCATATAGTCACGAGAGATGGGAAGATACTGAGGAGCAAGACGGTCAGATTAGTCAGAGTCCAGTGGAGTGATGATGAAAGATATTGTACATGGGAAACTGAGAGTAGGATTAGAGATACTTATCCTGACTTATTTCATGGTATGTTTTACCTTTATGTTTGTTTGTTATGGGTACCTTAACGTAATTTTGAGGATGAAATTCTTTAAGGAGGGGAGTTTGTAATGACCTTATTTTGATTAACATTATTTTAGGCATTTAATTAGATAAATTAAGTGAAACAATGTAGATGGTTAACGGATTGAGATTTGTTATTTAATAAGCAGTCGTGCTTTAATGAATGTATAAGAAAAGAGAGTGAAAATGGAGTAAGTAGAAGGAATATAATAAGGGCAAAATAGGAATAGACTATGTTCTTATACCCTACACCCTTCTTACCTTCATTCCTTATTTATTTTCAACATTTGCAAATAGAACTAAAGTATTTATAAGCTCGGTCGACCAACATTAAGAGATTCAAGAAGAAGAAAACTTAATATTCAAGTAGGAAGCTTAAGCAAATCAAAGAAAGGACAAATCTCAACCTTCTTAACACCAATTCAAGGTGAATAATGATCATACATCTCATTTTATTGATTTTGGTATCTAGATAGATCCGAATTAATTTTGTAAATCATATGTCATGATTTGATTGTTTAATTGGATATATATATATATATATATATATATATATATATATATATATATATATGTTTGTTGATGATTTATGTTGTTTCATATAGATTTTATGGTAAGTATAGACTTGAAAAACCTAGTAAATAACCTCCGAATGACTTGTGTTTTTGATATATGGTCAAAAGCATTATTTGTGAAGTTGGTTTCAAGTTTCATAATTTTCTAAGCAATTGTGTATTTATTATGAATTTTCTATGAAAGAAAATAGTTACAATTGGATTTAAATTAATTACGGTAAATACATGTTGATTTTGGGTCCGAAATTTAAATATGTTAGAAAATTTATTAAAAGCGAATTATCATAATTTTTGGAGAATTTTCCTAAGTATTTTAATATGGTTGTAAAATTATTTAAGTAAAAGGAGTTAAATGTTTTATTTGTTTATCAAGGAGAAGGGCTTATTTATGAAATGTTTTAATTCGATAATTTTTTAAATCCGTCACGACTTTTATAAAAGGATTCTTGGTAAAGAAATGGTGACCAATTGCATTTTGACAAATAAGGCAAATTAGTTGAAAAGAAATTACTTTAGAAGGCTGATAGTCAGTTTTGCTTAAATTTACTGTTTCACCACTCCCATCAGTTACCTTTCGACACCAAGCCTCCGCTAGAATCTTTTCAAAACCAATGCACATGGTATCAAACAATTGATACGTAGTGAATTGGAGAAAGGAGGAAGGTAAATTGTAGAAACCATACTTTCGAAGGGGTAGAAGCTATTCTTATTAACTTTGAACTATTCTCATCTATAAATGATGTTTTCAAAAGGGTTGGACATCGCTTTCGACTTAATCAACTTTCCATTGTTTGTATAAAAGAGCTTTCGAATGACTTGCCATGTTTATGTTAGAAAATAAACTTTCTAAAGGATAAAACCCATGCTGTCGCATTCTTACATTTCGAACTAGTTAAGGCCACTTATTTTATAGCCTTAAAGAAATGGTTTTGAAATGTTGCTTCGCATTCTTATTTGAAGCTGCCTTCTCAGTGCCTTCAAAAGGATCCTGTAGTTGTTTTGAATGGTTTAGAGGCAATGGTTTCGAAAAGGTTTTTTAAAACTATCCTCTTTCTTTTACTTGGGATTTATGTTTTCAAAAGTAATGCATTCTCCCTAGTTCATCGTGACCCTTAGTTATATTAATGTTAAATCCAATGGTTTCGAAAAGAATAATTATTAAAGGTTTCGAACCATTGTATCCATAATTCTTTACTTAAGCCCAGTACTTTCGAAAGGTATATATAATATGTGTTTTAAAAGGAAGGTCTCCAATGTTTTTGAAAGGTTAATTTTGAGTATTTGAATGGAGGATTTCCAATGCTTTCAAAAGGCAAGTTTAAATGGTTTTAAAAGAGGATGTCCAAGGTTTTAGTAAAGCTTTCAAAAGGATTGTTCACAATGATTTATAAAGTCATTGTTTAAGGTTTAAACAAAGGTTTCGAAGGTATTGCTCTAGCCTTTTAGCCTAAAACTTTCTAGTTAAAAAGTGGTTTTAACTTATTATGAAGGGATAGGTAATCCCATCGATAAGATTCATCAACATTGTTTTGGGTAAAGTATATATATCATGGCATAAGTATTTTGAGTAAGGCAAAGTATATGATTTCCTTATTTTATAAAGGTGTGGTTAATGTAAGACTCGGAATTTTGGGTCGCTAGATTTGAACATTTAATTCATTTTAAATGTTGAATATGTACTATAATTTGATTTTGAAATAAAAAGATTTTGGTTAAATTAATAAAATTGGTTAAAAGTTCAAATTTGGAAATTCAATTGAAATTTGAATAATAATAGTTTAATATTGGAATTGGGATAGTTGGTGAGTCAGGATATAAATAGATACAAAATTGGTTTCTAAAGTTTATTTTAAGTTTATTTGGATTTAGATAATGATGTTGGACTTTTGGATGGAATTAAAAGTCGATAGGTTAAATTAGGAATTTTATACTAATTTAATAATGGGATTTAATATTATAATAACGTAAATAATCAGATTTTGATTTAAACTGAATCAGAATAATTTCTAATGTGAATATAAATTCTATACGATTTATGATAGAGTTGACAAAATTTTAAAAGTGAAATTTTAAATGATTTCGACGATTTTGAAAATCGCTCGAATTAATCGACGAGTTAAAAAAGCCTTCTGGGGCACAGTCTCGGAATTCGACGAAACCAGTTCCATTTGATCCATAATAGTTAGTTATTATCGGATTTCAATTTTCGTAGCAATCGGAGTTGTCGTTTGACCTTGGCAGCTCAATACGCATAGAAACTATTTTAATCGATTTAATTTAAAATTGATCGTTTATTTCCGTAACACGCTCATACGACCAAGTTAGCCTCCGAAGCACGTTCCATTGTGTTCGGAACGTGGATAAAACCTTAGAAAAGCCTGTCGGCACGCGTTGTTTGGAGATCGTTTGAAAAAGTTGCTTTAAATGGATTTAACATTAAAATTATAATTATTAACGTTTATATATACACGTTTATCAGCAAACCCAAGCTTCTCTTTAACCTAGTCGCCGCTTCTTTTACCTATGGCCGAAAGTGTCTAGGCTTCTTCCATATTTCTCCTTCGATCCACTCAACGATTTTCAATTCAGCTTAAACAAAGATCGAAGAGCGCGAGGAGCTCTACATAGTCAACGGTGGAGATTGGTTTTCGTCGACCGAAGGAGGGGTTTGGGGCCCGCGTTCGTGTGTTTTTCTCGCACGATTTTTGGTGCAATTGTGAGGCCGAGCTCTGTTGTAACGACCCGTTAAATTCAATGATATTAAATGAGTCAATTTGATATGTTTTCTAATCTAATTTAAATTGAAATAGAAGTCTTAGGATTTTTAATGGAGTAAATGTAGGGGTTAGCTAGTAACTGTAATTAAAGGTAAATAATTTAAAATGTTTATATGACATAGATTGAAATAACGAAAATTTGTGTTTGTGGTTATAAGTCATAATTAGTTGATTAAAATGGTATTAATGAAATAATAACTGAATTGAATTGCAAATATATAAACATTAGAAAATTTTATTTGGTGGATTAAATTTGTTAAAGTTCATAAGTTTTGTAATTTAATTTAGTAGAAACTTTAAATTATAAACGAAGATTGAAATAAACGCTAAATTTAATTATGTAAATGGTGACTTAAGACCTAGTTATAGGAATTGGAATATAATCCAATTTGAATTAAGTAGAAGAAGGATTTGTAATATGTAAGTTATTGTTCAAGGTATTGAATAAAAATTGGAAACCCAATTATAATTAATGATAATAACGTTAGTATTAGTTAATAAATATATTTCAATGCAGTACCTAAATGAATGGAATAAAATGAATATATATTGAATAGAAATGAAATGTAAGGTAAATGACGATTGTGTAAAATCAGTACAAGTTGGAAATGCATAAACCTTAATAAACATTCCAATTTAATAAATTTATGCAAATGTGGGACTTAGTGATAATTTGTAATTATGGGTATGATAACAATTAGTATAAAATTCCTATTTCAGTGGCATGTTGCAATGGGTGATTTAGTTTGGGATTTTTATTAAATTTTGATGGAATTATTTAAGGTTTACAATAACAGAAGTTTAGGAGTAAAGTGAGATAATTGAAAATTTTAATCATTCATATAAGTCATTTGTTTATTAATATGAGTTAGCTAATAAAATTTAATTTGGGCAATACCTATATATTGGAAACACATTTGTAAAGTGTAATTAATTGAATTTGGTGAATTGGGAATGAATCCAAGGTTATAGGAATTGATGTAATACTACGCAAATAAAAGGTAACTGCATAAAATCAATGTTTCGTAATAAATTGTAATTGATAATTAAGTAGGAATGGGTTTGAATTTGACAAAAAGGAAAATTTATTATTTGCTTACCCATCTATTCAATCTATTAAATTTGATCAGATCTATTTGCAATTAAACGAATTTATTTACAAGTTAGTATGTATTTAGCTGATAACTATAAACCAATTAGGGCAATCGGATATATATATTACCAGTTAAGTTATATAAGATAATGGTTGACTTAATTAAGGGAGTTTATGTAATAATTTCATTTATTTTGTAAGTGGAAATAAAACGTTAATGATAACAAGTATTCAAAATTTACCATCTATTTAGTATATTAAGTATAATTGATAATCAACTGCAGCAAGTAATAAATAATAAATACGTAACGTTAAATAAAGTAATATTTGAAATTTAATATTTAGAAACTATGTAAATATAAGTGCAGATGAAATTGGGGATATTTACATATTGAAATATGAATCCAATGATAAATCAATCTAATTGACAATAAATAATGGAAAGTAAATTTAATTAAATTTTGAAAATTTAATATATATATATATATATATATATTTTGGTGAAATTAATGAAATTTGAGGATTTCTAAATTTAATTCGACAAGTTAAATTTTGTTTAAATTAGTATAGGTGATTGAAAATTTTATAATAATAAGAATCATCAACTATCAAAGAGAAATGGGAAATTGGATTTAATTGACTAAATTTTGATTTATTTAATGAATATAAAAATAGCCATTTTGGCCACGGACTCGGATTTTGACGAAACTAGTTTCATCGGATCCGTATCAGTGAGTTATTGTAGGGTTTCAAGTTTCGTATCGATCGGACTTGTCGTTTGATCGTACGAACGCAAAACGCCTTGAAATCGATTTAATTAAAATCAATTTGAAATCAATTTGGAAATCTTGTTTTCAGCATAACTTCTTCATACGATCAAATTTGGACGTGAAACTTTTTCCATCGCGTTCAGAATATTTTAAAATACCTATCTGGATATATGGGTTTGACAAATTTCGTTCCGGGGTCAGAACGGGCTTTTTGGGCCTTAGTTTGTTTCGTACGTTCATCTATCTAGTCTATCTACTCTAATCCAACCCTACCTATATATATACAGTTATAAACCCTAGCTCCATCCTATTGTCATTTGCTGTATATTCATTTCTTCATCTCTTTCTCTTCTTCAATGGTTGCAAAACCTAGATCTATCTACAGTTCAAAATCAAAAGTGAAAATTCAAACTCTTCAGAAAATTCTCAAAAAAATATATGTTGTAGCTGTCGATGTATACGTCAAAGATCCATGATTCGTTTCTCGATTCAGTTGTTCGTTCGTCCAGAAAAATTCAAGACACTTTCGGCCGTTCATAAGAATATACCGACGATTCGACGGTGGATCGTCGTCCTGGGTTCGATCGGGCTGTGCCTCTGGGTAGAGGGGATCGAGCAGGCCCTAGATCTACAGTTCGTTCTCACTGTAGGTGGAGGAAATCGCCAGAAATAGGCTCATAGGGGGCGACGGTCACGTAGGGCAGGGGGACGCCGGAGTGGGCCGCTCGGCCAGGGAAGGGGCGGCATGAAGGGGGCTTCACGGTGGTGGTGCCTGATCTGGATGAAGACGGCCGGGGGCGAGGCAAAAAATGGCCTAGGCGTGGCGGCTCTTAGGGTTAGGGTTCGAACCGTGTTACCTGTAGGGTGAAAACGCGTAGGAGAAAGAGGGGCAGGGGATGCTTCACGTGCTGACGTGTTTTAAATGTGAGTGATTATTTTTGTTTCTGTTTGTTTTAATTTTATTTTGATATCGATAACGTTTATTCGAATAACTTTCTCATACGACCTCGTTTTCACACGAAATTTCTTTTGTTGGATCGTAATTAAAATTCGGATCTGATGACGCTGGTTTGGACTGATTTGGAGACCGTCGAATTTTTGGGTTTAAATCGGATTTAAATTCGATTTAAATTCCAAAGGTGAGTGTTTTAACCCACTCACAACTACTAGAAGCTTTTATGTTTGTTAAATTAATTTTAGAAATGAATAGAAATTTATTTATGAGTATTTGGCATGTTTATTTTATTCATATCTGTTGAATTGCATTTATTAAATTTAACTGTTAATTTAATTAATTTATTGCGTATAAATTTACAGTTAAAATTTATTTGTTTGTATATGAACTGCTAGTTAACAGTTATATAATTTATTACTGAATATAGATTGTAGATTAATAGCTGTTAAATTTAATTTGAATAAAATTTCCAGTATTACCTGTTATGTAGTACCAAAATAGTATTGTTATTGATTGATATTGATTGATGATTGCGATTTGGATGATGGATGATGTTGATGAATGGATGTTTATTGTATATCATTAAATTTCAAATTATCATGCATATTTCATTTCATTCGGGATTGTGGTTTGAAATGATATATAACCGCAAAATTTTATATCTTTTAAATTGCGGATTGAAATGATAAATATCCGTATCACTTGACCATAGGATAGAAAATTTTATACAGGCACCGTGGTATATATATAACTATTTAAATGTGATTTCTATGGTTTGGATGGAATACGGTTTATAATAATCTTAAAATTTTATATTGTATAAATATTTTTCTTCCATATATATACACATATGAAGTTGAAAATTTTGAAATTAAAAGGTGTATAAAAATCTTTATTAAAAATGGAAGAAAATTAAGAAAATGGAGTTTAATAATTTATATCATATGTTTAAATGTTAAGTTTGGAAATTTTAAGATATGATATTTATAATTGGATTTTTCCCAAGATAAATTGAAATGAATATTCGAGTATAATTTGAATTGGGAAAATATATATGTTTTATTACTAGAAATTGAAGTCTTATTATTTATGGATTTTATGTGAATATTCAAGACTAATTAATAGAACAATTGATCTGTTGAAAGAATAAAATCCAATTTTAGTTTGAAATATTGTTACTCAAAATGGATATACGTATATATAAATAAATTGAAGTGGTTTTGGAACTTGAGAGAGATAATATAAATTTTGGTTTAGACTTTAATAAAGAAATGTATTTGTAAAGCCATGAGAACTATTTTCTTTACAAAGTAACATTTAAGTTAAACCATTTAATTCATATACCGTTGAATGTCCAAACCATTCAAGTTTTTTTTTTTTTAGAAGTTATGGTTTTAAATTGTGATTTTCAAAATATTATGCTTTGAAAATATTTGATTTTCAGACGTTATGAAGTTAAAGCATTATGATTTTGGAAAAGAATTATATTTGGGATAAGTGATAAAATATGGTTTTGGGTTTTGAAATGATATCGTATTCATGGTTATGAAATGGAATGTTTATTCTGATTTTTAAAGTATAACCTATTTTTAAATGACCGCGGTGTTATAATAACGATGGGTTAGCAAAGAGACCGGGATCGGATATGGACATACTCTCTGTCGATACCGAAAACCACTTTGACTAACTGTGTACGCGGTGGAGATTCCAGAATGAAGTAGGTGGTGGCGACGTTTCCTGTAAGGTAAATACGTGGACCCGACTCCCGTGAGTTGGCATAAGGTGGATAAAACAGGAGCGATTCTCAGGCCAATGAGGTCATTCCTCTGATCGGACCCTCCTCTTCGATATTATACTTTGACTTGGATTGATTCAGTGGCCACTTCTATATTTTGATTTTGGGGAGTTAGTCCGAGGTGGGCGGTAACTGCGGCTACGCGTTTCCACCAGCCTGGATAGCAATTGGTATATCTACCTTGGCATTGCCTAGTTGTGCCGTGTCACCTACCATACCGAGCCTTTACTACGAGTTTCTATTTGTGTCGTACCTATGGAGTATCCTCTGGTAGCTTCCCGATCAGGAGGTATTACGGTACTGTGTAGACTATTGGCATTTTACGTGTTAAGGTGGAAAATGTAAAGCCTTAACGCTATTTAAAAGTAAGTTTATTTTATAAATAGACAATATTATAATAGCGCAATATACTACATAGTAAATAGTTTAACGGATCCTTAGGAGATGTAAATCCCGAACATCTCTTGAGTTACTGTACTCATATTTATTTCGGTTGATTTAACTCACATAAGATCTTTTAGTCTGACTCGAGTGTTTTTGTCTTTTCAAATTCGCTCGGGTCAGTCCGAGCGTTTCAGGATCGAAGACTTTAGCTTTGGAGGACAAAGACGAAGAATCCGTATTATTATTATTTATAGTATTGCACCACACTCATACTGTTCCGCTGCATTGATTGTATTGGTATGTGTAACTCTGATATTTATTGTGTAAATAATAACAAGTGTTTTGTAAACCATTTATGAACTGTATATTTATTATTATATTTTATCCTTCCGCTGTGAGATTCTATTTTGTTTTTTTTTCTTCTCTGTTTTTCTTATTTACCCCATAACAATCCGCCCTTCCGTTATGTTTTGAATTGGCACGTGTGTCGGTTTAAAGTGTGCGAAAAGGCGGGATGTTACAGTTGGTATCAGAGCTTTGGTTTAGCGATAAACTTTGGCTTTGTGGGGTTTGACTCTTTGTTAATAGGGTGGTAATACCCTATGGGAGTCGCTGAGTGTATATATATGAGAGAGCGTATTTGTTAGTGTTAATAAAGATTTTGATATTGTGTTAATCTGTTCCGCTTTGTATTTATAAATTCTGGTTGATGCATGGGACGCTATGACATCAATGGGGATTTCTAAACACTTAATAGGACAGACCGACATAATATTTGTTTTTAATATAGGTGAATGAAATAATTTTGCCTATTATATTTTCTATATATATAAAAAATATTTTTATAAAGATATATATATATATATATTTGGTTGCTATAGATTGGGTGTTAGGAAATAAAAATATTTATAACAATTGAAGCTAAGTTGAAATTATAATAAATCAAATTGGAGATTTTAGAACTTAAGTCCGGGATTTTGAAAATCTGTTTTCAATGGATTTATGGGATATAGGGATTTGGTTTATAAGTATTTTCTTATATAAATATTTAGTATAATCCGGAAAAATTATTTTAAAGAAGATTTTGGAGAAAATAAATTCTGTACTTTCCTCTCTGTCGCTGGAAAATAATTTCGGTGATGGCGGCGCATCATCGACTTTCATCTTCGAGTTTCGAAGGGGAAAGGCCACTGTGGTACACTCTACTGCAGATTTATTTTTGAAATTGATTGAATTTTTAATTGTTTTAAATATAACTTGAGATATAAGTTGTAAGAACTCATTTATCTATTATTTTTAAAATAAAATTGAAATTTGGCCCGGTATTTAATTCCTAAATTTCCATTAATTAAATTGTTTAAACTATTTTAGTGGAATAAAAGGTAAGTAAGTAATAAATTGAAACCTCTAAAGGTAGGTAAAAGAATGAATGCTAAGTATAAAGGAAGTTAAAATTTAACTTATAAATAATGGTAAAGATCTATTGAACAATAAATGAATTAAGAGAATTGAGATTAAACTTGTATAAGTTCTTTTGCTTTTTCTTTAACATAAATAACTTACCAAGTATAAAAAGTTGAAATGTAAATTAAGAGTGGAATAGAATATTATGCAAGTAGAATTTTTGGAAACAATGAAGTATTCAATAAATTACTGTTATAAATAAGAATTTAATGGTATTAACTTAAGTGATGATTGGAATTTTACTAAAATTAGAGGTTGTATTATTAATAGGTGATTTTAACCGTAAGAAAGTAAAAATGAAATTCCTTAATTTATAAAGTTTGATTGTAGGGTTATTAACTTAAGTACGCCTTAATTTCCCCTATTCTAATATAATGGAAAGTAGGAAAAATATAAATGACTGCAATCCATAGTTAATGAATGAGTAAAATCTTTCACTTATAGGAATGCAAGTTATAAGGTTAATAAATTAAGTGTAAGTAGAGGGTTACTGCAATTAAATATAATGGAAACTTCAACATTAAATAAATGAATGAGATTAAAGGTAAGTCGAAATTGTAATTTATAAAACAAATATATATTAATTAAAGGAATGGAGAAGAAACTTGTAAATTTTCACTTACATTCTTAAAACATACATAACTTACCATATAATAAAAGTTGCAATGTTGGTAAGAAAATGTAAGGGGATATCTTACAAGTGAAGCTTGAGGTAATTAAGGTATTCAATAAATTTGCTGTTATTAATGAGAATTAATTGTATAAACTTAAGTTAAATTGGAAATTTTACTATATAAGTAAAGGTAAGTAGTATAAGTAGATAATATAAACTTTAGTCAATAAATTGGAATACAAATATAATGAATTTTGTAATAAATGTAAAATGAAATTATAAAAAAAAAAAATCCCCCCCATAAATGAAAAAAAGAAAATCAAACCACTGAAGCATGAAGTAAATGTATAATAAGAAATTTGGTTGTTGGTTTGAATTGTTAGTGTTTGATTTATGTTGTTGGGTAAGGAATTTGAAGTTGTTGGATGAATAAATAATCTATCTTTGTTCCATCTAAGACTGTTGAGTAAAGGATGCACTTGATAGTTAATTTCATTTCATACAAATTTCAAGTTTTGAACCCAAACAACTATTTGTTTGATGGATTAAATGGTTGCTTTGTTTTGTGTATGTATGCTGTTTGTAAGGTCGATGGTTGTTGTATTGATTGGATATTAATGATTAAATCCACTTGAATATTTCACTTTAAAATAAATATTTAACTTTTTTAGACTATATAAGTGAAATGCAGGTTATGGAAGCAACTGCTACTGCTTTTGGTTCCATAATAATAAGCGTGTTGCCCGACAAATAGGTACGTTTTCGGATTTCGTTTTATAGCGCCATTTTATATAGTTTCCCGTGTTGGGATATAATATTTTGATAATATATGTAATATATTTGTATATTTGGATATTATATTTTATCCAGAGTCTCTCCGTACAAAGGAGACTCTGCCAAAATTTTCCGTAAATTTTGGGACTTAGAAATTTTGTGAAAATGTTTTCCAACTTTAATAATTTAAGTATAAAGGCTATAATGACTATAATACGGGCATAGCTCATTTAAGGTAATTAATTTAGTAAATTATTGATTATAAGTTAATATTTGAAATAGATGTACTGTTTTAATTCTTCCTTCTCCCTTCTTTTTCCTTTTCGGGGACGAAAAGTTTTGAGTGGGGGAGAGTGTAACGACCCGTTAAATTCAATGATATTAAATGAGTCAATTTGATATGTTTTCTAATCTAATTTAAATTGAAATAGAAGTCTTAGGATTTTTAATGGAGTAAATGTAAGGGTTAGCTAGTAACTGTAATTAAAGGTAAATAATTTAAAATGTTAATATGACATAGATTGAAATAACGAAAATTTGTGTTTGTGGTTATAAGTCATAATTAGTTGATTAAAATGGTATTAATGAAATAATAACTGAATTGAATTGCAAATATATAAACATTAGAAAAATTTATTTGGTGGATTAAATTTGTTAAAGTTCATAAGTTTTGTAATTTAATTTAGTAGAAACTTTAAATTATAAACGAAGATTGAAATAAACGCTAAATTTAATTATGTAAATGGTGACTTAAGACCTAGTTATAGGAATTGGAATATAATCCAGTTTGAATTAAGTAGAAGAAGGATTTGTAATATGTAAGTTATTGTTCAAGGTATTGAATAAAAATTGGAAACCCAATTATAATTAATGATAATAACGTTAGTATTAGTTAATAAATATATTTCAATGCAGTACCCAAATGAATGGAATAAAATGAATATATATTGAATAGAAATGAAATGTAAGGTAAATGACGATTGGGTAAAATCAGTACAAGTTGGAAATGCATAAACCTTAATAAACATTCCAATTTAATAAATTTATGCAAATGTGGGACTTAGTGATAAGCGTGTAATTATGGGTATGATAACAATTAGTATAAAATTCCTATTTCAGTGGCATGTTGCAATGGGTGATTTAGTTTGGGATTTTTATTAAATTTTGATGGAATTATTTAAGGTTTACAATAACAGAAGTTTAGGAGTAAAGTGAGATAATTGAAAATTTTAATCATTCATATAAGTCATTTGTTTATTAATATGAGTTAGCTAATAAAATTTAATTTGGGCAATACCTATATATTGGAAACACATTTGTAAAGTGTAATTAATTGAATTTGGTGAATTGGGAATGAATCCAAGGTTATAGGAATTGATGTAATACTACGCAAATAAAAGGTAACTGCATAAAATCAATGTTTCGTAATAAATTGTAATTGATAATTAAGTAGGAATGGGTTTGAATTTGACAAAAAGGAAAATTTATTATTTGCTTACCCATCTATTCAATCTATTAAATTTGATCAGATCCATTTGCAATTAAACGAATTTATTTACAAGTTAGTATGTATTTAGCTGATAACTATAAACCAATTAGGGCAATCGGGTATATATATTACCAGTTAAGTTATATAAGATAATGGTTGACTTAATTAAGGGAGTTTATGTAATAATTTCATTTATTTTATAAGTGGAAATAAAACGTTAATGATAACAAGTATTCAAAATTTACCATATATTTAGTATATTAAGTATAATTGATAATCAACTGCAGCAAGTAATAAATAATAAATACGTAATGTTAAATAAAGTAATATTTGAAATTTAATATTTAGAAACTATGTAAATATAAGTGCATATGAAATTGGGGATATTTACATATTGAAATATGAATCCAATGATAAATCAATCTAATTGACAATAAATAATGGAAAGTAAATTTAATTAAATTTTGGAAATTTAATATATATATATATATATATATATATATATTTTGGTGAAATTAATGAAATTTGAGGATTTCTAAATTTAATTCGACAAGTTAAATTTTGTTTAAATTAGTATAGGTGATTGAAAATTTTATAATAATAAGAATCATCAATTATCAAAGAGAAATGGGAAATTGGATTTAATTGACTAAATTTTGATTTATTTAATGAATATAAAAATAGCCATTTTGGCCACGGACTCGGATTTCGACGAAACTAGTTTCATCGGATCCGTATCAGTGAGTTATTGTAGGGTTTCAAGTTTCGTATCGATCGGACTTGTCGTTTGATCGTACGAACGCGAAACGCCTTGAAATCGATTTAATTAAAATCAATTTGAAATCAATTTGGAAATCTTGTTTTCAGCATAACTTCTTCATACGATCAAATTTGGACGTGAAACTTTTTCCATCGCGTTCAGAATATTTTAAAATACCTATCTGGATATATGGGTTTGACAAATTTCGTTCCGGGTTCAGAACGGGCTTTTTGGGCCTTAGTTTGTTTCGTACGTTCATCTATCTAGTCTATCTACTCTAATCCAACCCTACCTATATATATACAGTTATAAACCCTAGCTCCATCCTATTGTCATTTGCTATATATTCATTTCTTCATCTCTTTCTCTTCTTCAATGGTTGCAAAACCTAGATCTATCTACAGTTCAAAATCAAAAGTGAAAATTCAAACACTTCAGAAAATTCTCAAAAAAATATATGTTGTAGCTGTCGATGTATACGTCACAGATCCGTGATTCATTTCTCGATTCAGTTGTTCGTTCGTCCAGAAAAATTCAAGACACTTTCGGCCGTTCATAAGAATATACCGACGATTCGACGGTGGATCGTCGTCCTGGGTTCGATCGGGTTGTGCCTCTGGGTAGAGGGGATCGAGCAGGCCCTAGATCTACAGTTCGTTCTCACTGTAGGTGGAGGAAATCGCCAGAAATAGGCTCATAGGGGGCGACGGTCGCGTAGGGCAGGGGGACGCCGGAGTGGGCCGCTCGGCCAGGGAAGGGGCGGCATGAAGGGGGCTTCACGGTGGTGGTGCCTGATCTGGATGAAGACGGCCGGGGGCGAGGCAAAAAATGGCCTAGGCGTGGCGGCTCTTAGGGTTAGGGTTCGAACCGTGTTACCTGTAGGGTGAAAACGCGTAGGAGAAAGAGGGGCAGGGGATGCTTCACGTGCTGACGTGTTTTAAATGTGAGTGATTATTTTTGTTTGTGTTTGTTTTAATTTTATTTTGATTTCGATAAAGTTTATTCGAATAACATTCTCATACGACCTCGTTTTCACACGAAATTTCTTTTGTTAGGATCGTAATTAAAATCCGGATCTGATGACGCTGGTTTGGACTGATTTGGAGACCGTCGAATTTTTGGGTTTAAATCGGATTTAAATTCGATTTAAATTCCAAAGGTGAGTGTTTTAACCCACTCACAACTATTAGAAGCTTTTATGTTTGTTAAATTAATTTTAGAAATGAATAGAAATTTATTTATGAGTATTTGGCATGTTTATTTTATTCATATCTGTTGAATTGCATTTATTAAATTTAACTGTTAATTTAATTAATTTATTGCGTATAAATTTACAGTTAAAATTTATTTGTTTGTATATGAACTGCTAATTAACAGTTATATAATTTATTACTGAATATAGACTGTAGATTAATAGCTGTTAAATTTAATTTGAATAAAATTTCCAGTATTACCTGTTATGTAGTACCAAAATAATATTGTTATTGATTGATATTGATTGATGATTGCGATTTGGATGATGGATGATGTTGATGAATGGATGTTTATTGTATATCATTAAATTTCAAATTATCATGCATATTTCATTTCATTCGGGATTGTGGTTTGAAATGATATATAACCGCAAAATTTTATATCTTTTAAATTGCGGATTGAAATGATAAATATCTGTATCACTTGACCATAGGATAGAAAATTTTATACACGCACCGCGGTATATATATAACTATTTAAATGTGATTTCTATGGTTTGGATGGAATACGGTTTATAATAATCTTAAAATTTTATATTGTATAAATATTTTTCTTCCATATATATATACATATGAAGTTGAAAAATTTGAAACTAAAAGGTGTATAAAAATCTTTATTAAAAATGGAAGAAAATTAAGAAAATGGAGTTTAATAATTTATATCATATGTTTAAATGTTAAGTTTGGAAATTTTAAGATATGATATTTATAATTGGATTTTTCCAAGATAAATTGAAATGAATATTCTAGTATAATTTGAATTGGGAAAATATATATGTTTTATTACTAGAAATTGAAGTCTTGTTATTTATGGATTTTATGTGAATATTCAAGACTAATTAATAGAACAATTGATCTGTTGAAAGAATAAAATCCAATTTTAGTTTGAAATATTGTTACTCAAAATGGATATACGTATATATAAATAAATTAAAGTGGTTTTGGAACTTGAGAGAGATAATATAAATTTTGGTTTAGACTTTAATAAAGAAATGTATTTGTAAAGCCATGAGAACTATTTTCTTTACAAAGTAACATTTAAGTTAAACCATTTAATTCATATACCGTTGAATGTCCAAACCATTCAAGTTTTTTTTTTTTAGAAGTTATGGTTTTAAATTGTGACTTTCAAAATATTATGCTTTGAAAATATTTGATTTTCAGACGTTATGAAGTTAAAGCATTATGATTTTGGAAAAGAATTATATTTGGGATAAGTGATAAAATATGGTTTTGGGTTTTGAAATGATATCGTATTCATGGTTATGAAATGGAATGTTTATTCTGATTTTTAAAGTATAACCTATTTTTAAATGACCGCAGTGTTATAATAACGATGGGTTAGCAAAGAGACCGGGATCGGATATGGACATACTCTCTGTCGATACCGAAAACCACTTTGACTAACTGTGTACGCGGTGGAGATTCCAGAGTGAAGTAGGTGGTGGCGACGTTTCCTGTAAGGTAAATACGTGGACCCGACTCCCGTGAGTTGGCATAAGGTGGCTAAAACAGGAGCGATTCTCAGGCCAATGAGGTCATTCCTCTGATCGGACCCTCCTCTTCGATATTATACTTTGACTTGGATTGATTCAGTGGCCACTTCTATATTTTGATTTTGGGGAGTTAGTCCGAGGTGGGCGGTAACTGCGGCTACGCGTTTCCACCAGCCTGGATAGCAATTGGTATATCTACCCTGGCATTGCCTAGTTGTGCCGTGTCACCTACCATACCGAGCCTTTACTACGAGTTTCTATTTGTGTCGTACCTATGGAGTATCCTCTGGTAGCTTCCCGATCAGGAGGTATTACGGTACTGTATAGACTATTGGCATTTTACGTGTTAAGGTGGAAAATGTAAAGCCTTAACGCTATTTAAAAGTAAGTTTATTTTATAAATAGACACTATTATAATAGCGCAATATACTACATAGTAAATAGTTTAACGGATCCTTAGGAGACGTAAATCCCGAACATCTCTTGAGTTGCTGTACTCATATTTATTTCGGTTAATTTAACTCACATAAGATCTTTTAGTCTGACTCGAGTGTTTTTGTCTTTTCAAATTCGCTCGGGTCAGTCCGAGCGTTTCAGGATCGAAGACTTTAGCTTTGGAGGACGAAGACGAAGAATCCGTATTATTATTATTTATAGTATTGCACCACACTCATACTGTTCCGCTGCATTGATTGTATTGGTATGTGTAACTCTGATATTTATTGTGTAAAGAATAACAAGTGTTTTGTAAACCATTTATGAACTGTATATTTATTATTATATTTTATCCTTCCGCTGTGAGATTCTATTTTGTCTTTTTTCTTCTCTATTTTTCTTATTTACCCCATAACAATCCGCCCTTCCGTTATGTTTTGAATTGGCACGTGTGTCGGTTTAAAGTGTGCGAAAAGGCGGGATGTTACATCTGTGAAATTGCAGCCGAGGGTAGTGTTCATTTAGGACTTCGATTTAGCAGTCCCGGATCGTCGCGAAGTGGAGTAGAGGAGGAGCGGCACTCAACCCTAAGGGGACGGTAATGGGTTCATTCGAACCCTGGGTATTCGCGTGAGGAAGAAGGGGTAGGAGCGGCCGTGATTTTGGATAGTGGATCGTGTGGCCTGTTTTTTTTGGCAAAAATTAATTAAAATAAAAAGAAAATTGTTTATACCAATTATTTTCAAACGGTTATAAGCCCATATCTTTTGCATACATATTCAGAATTCAATGAATTTGGTAGCGCCAAAATCGCAGCGACGAGTACTACACAGTGGAGCAATTCTGTGATCATTCTGAGCAAGTAAAAATTTAGGTTAAATCGAACGTTGTTCGATTTAATTTAAATTTGAACGCTCGCCGGAAATTCAAAGTGAGTTAATCTCACTCACATCTGAATACCAGTTAATTTAAATAGCTAATATTTAAATGTTTGATTGGTTGTTTAGCTGAATATGATAATTATTATTAGATTGAATCGATATTTATTGGTTGTGCTAATATCTGTAGATGCAGGGAAACAGGTTGGAGGGATCCAACTGGATTCCTCACAAATAGAAATTTTATTTATATTCTATGATATATCTCATTGATATCCTGTAATAAATTGATTTAGATCTTGTTATGCTGTGTTCTATTTATATACTGTGATAGATTAATATAAAAAATTAAATTGTGTTGTGCTATGATTGGGTGAATACAATCTGGGAATTTAAATATAAATAAATTGGGTTTAAAAGGAAATAAAAGAAATTCTTAAGTAAAGAATTTAAAAGGAATTAAATTCAAGAAATTGGTTGAAAATTTGAGGTGTTTGAAATTGTAAGTTAAAAAGGAAATGTGGATTGTTTTAAATATAATAGCGAGATTTGTTTTTAAAGGATGGGAAGTGTGCTTTTTCCTAGAAACTTTAGTATGTTTTAAAGAAAAGCTTTCAAAATATAAATGGGCAGTTTAAAATTGTTTAGAATATTTTAGGAAGAAATATTATTTTAATTGTTTAAAGTGTAAGTAAATATTTGTTTAAGTGATTATGGTATATGATTATTTTAAAAAGTAAGGTAGTATTAATTTTTCAAAAGGGAATTATAATGTAAATATTTGATTTAATTACTTTATTTTAAAAGTTAAATTTGACTTAAATTACTTAGAAAACCTTTATATATTTCCTTAAGTATTATTTTCAATTAATAAATTTCTAGAAGCTTTATTTTAAATAATTTAAACATATGTTTTGAAAGTGATTTCCAGGAAATAGCAATGTGTTTGAAAATAAAAGGAGTTTGTTTTTAAAGTATGGAAAGTAATTTACGTGATGAACATAAAATTGAATTGGGATAAATCGTGTAGGATTTATAAAAAAGAATTCTTTGGGGCTGTCCTAAAATGGAAGTGTATTTCCCTGAAAAGCCATGTACGATTTTAAAGCAGATTTTGAAAAAGTTAGAAGTTTTGATGTTGTATTAAGTAATGGTTTCAAGAAATTATTTAAGTTGTAAGAATTTTAAAAGTGAACATTTATCAAATTAGTTATAGAAGTAATTATTTTAAAGGGGTAATTAGTATTATGTTTTAAAGAATATTATTAATATTTATACTTTATAAAATGGTTTTATTTTAAAGATAATTAATTAAAGATTTACTTGAAAACTTGTGTAGGATTTCATAACTTTATTTTAAAATTTAGTATGACTTATCTTTTATTTTAAAGATAATAGTTTATATTTTATAAAGCAGTTTTATTCGAAATATTTTAAATTAAGTGTGTAAGTAGTTTTAATATAAATTTTTTAATGTATTTTCATGAATAACGATTTTTTTTTAATCTTCAGTATGGGTACTTAGATTCAAAGGAAGTAAAGATTTGGGAATTTACTCCATGAAAAGAGTTGGGTTTGAAAACTGTTCCAAAAGGACTGGAAAATGGAAATATATCTTGCAAAGGTATTTTTGAGAAAAATAAATAATGTGGGAAATTATTTATTGTGTGATGGATGTTTGTGAATGTTAATTGATAGTTAAATCACCGACTATCAATATTGGCCAATGCGTTGATCGTTTCGAAGAGACCGGGATCGGGATTAATTTCTCGAAAACCACTTCGATCCGGTTTGTACGTTTTCGTGGGAAAAATGAGTTCGGAGTTGAAGATGGAGCAGTGAAGTGCAAGGGCTAGTCGCTACTAATCCTGAGGATATTTCCAAAATGGATGTAGTAGGAGTAGTGCCTTCGGTTCCGTTCGAACCTGGGACGGACTTGTATGGATGAATGCTTTCGGAACATCGTCACGTGGACGATGGGCATTCTAAGTGAAACGTTCTAAAAAGATGACGCTTAGCCTCATGCCTCATCAACCGGGAATGACTGGAAATCAGGGGTTATGCAGCAAGGCTAGGTGGATAGCACCCATTTCAGGGTGAGGTCATCCCTGCCTAAATGGCCCTTTTTATTCGGCTTAGTGGTGTGGTTGCTGATCTCAACCGTGGGGTGATCTTACTCAGGATTATCCAGTAAGGGGTAGTCCCGGCCTTGTGTTGCAGGGGATCGGGAGTGGTCCTCGGTACACTGATCTAGACCAGGTACTGTGACAAGTAGTACCCCAGTGCCTAGTCATTAGTTGGAAATCCATTCTCCCTACGCGCCTTTTACGAGTTTTGTTTGTATTACCCACGATTGTGGCTAGTGGCTGGAATTTAATGAATGTAACAATTTCGGCTATTTTATAAGTATTTATATATAGACCCTATTATAATATCAGAGGATTTTTATCATAAAATGTTTCAGCTATCGTAAGGTAAAAACCCGACATGTTTATTTGTGGTGCGGTCTTACGAGATGCTTTTGTTTTCAAAGGATTTTTGAAGCTTAAATAATCAATTTGGGTGTATTTTATCAACTGATATTCCAGACTGACTCGGGTGTTATTTCATTGTAATGCTCGGGTCAGACCGAGTATTACAAGTTCAGGATAGGATGCTATGGAGTAGGAGTTGGATTTCGAGATGTATTATCTGTACTTGTATATATCCGCTGCTGTGATTGTATGGAATCGTCAGGTTGGTAATTGTTGTTTGTGTGTGATACTCTGATGATATTGTATAAAACAGATATAGTTTTCATTTTGTGTAAAGATCCGATATTATATATTATATTTTGTTCCACTGTGATTGTGAGATTCTGTTATTGTTTAGTTCCTTCTTTCTTCTATCTTCTTTCTTTTCCTTAACAATCTATCTCTTCCGGCACTTGATCGTCGGCATATCATACCGTGGAGTATTTTGTGTCAATTTTCGAGGGTCGGGAAGGACGGGTCGTTACACTTGGTATCGGAGCTTAGGTTGGCGACAACCTAGGCTTTGGTGGGGGAAATTACTCATTTAATGGAGTCCATAGTACTCTATAATGAGTTAAGTGTATTAATAGATATGAGAGCGAACTTGTTAGTGAATATAAAATTGTTTTTATACTGTGTTGACTTATCGTTGAGTGTTTATGAATTTTGGTCGGTACAGGAAGTACAACCGTATCAATAGGGGTTTCTAAACTCTTAAACAAGATAAACCGACATAGTATTGTTTTTAAAATGGGTAAATGAAATAATTTTACCCAAAGTTATATTTTGATATAAAAGAAATAATTTTCTAAATTATTATATATATTTGGATGTCTGGTTGTTAATATTATAATCAAATATAAGAATCTAAAATTTGAAAAGGTTATAGCCAAATAAAATTCTATAAGTATGATTTATCCAAAAGAAGAATAACTAAATTTGAACTAAACCAGAATTTAAATCCTGGAAATTTTGAAAAGTGTTTTAAATGAAATGAAAACAAAAGTTTGGAAATTTAAAATCTTGGGAATGTGCGAAATGTTTTCCAAAGTATTTGAAGGCAATAATGGAATATTATTTTAGGTAATATGTTTGAATGGAAACTGTTTTGGAATGAATTTGGAAAAGTAAGGAAGCACTAAACTCACTTCAATCGCTGGAAAATAATCCTGATGATGATGGCCACTTCATTAGAATTCATTTTCGAGTTTCTAAAGTGATGGATTGCTTCCATAGTAATTGGATATGGTATCTGTTTAGATTTGTTTGAAATACAAGGTGTTTTAGAAATTTCAAAGGAGGAAATTTGTTTTGGTATAAACAAGTTATTTGGAATCCGGAAATTCGATTTGATATACCAAGTAAGTATGAGTTGATTATTATTTCAAAATAATTTTGAAATAAAACCGGGTAACAGAATTCTAGAAAATTCTATTTAAATAATGTGTAAAGTTAAAATGAATCAACTATTGAACTTATTAAGTGAAGTTGATATTAATAAGAAAGAAATGAAATTTTTTAATCCTGGATTTAAAGTTTAACTTGAGTAAATGGTAGTGAATAAAATATATTTGCATTTAACTCAGGATAAGTTAAATATAAATTGAAATTGAAATTGAATTAAATTGGATATAAAGTTTAAATGTAAAATGACTTTGTAATTGTGGGTCATTGTGTAATGAATTGTACCCACAAGCTATTAAGTGTTATACAGATAATCTAGAATTGTGATTATAAGATGAAATTTACTCAAATGAGCAATATAAACTTTTAAGCAAATAAGTTGGTGAACTTATAAATAGAAAATGGAATTATAATCACAAATGGGAAATAGTTGAATGGTATGGTGAATTCAAACTAAATCCTAAATGGATGTTAAATGTGATAAGGCAAAGAAAAAATATAAGATGTGAATGGACTTAAGTTAGTAAATAAGCTTTAAAACTTATATATTAGAAAGTAAAAATTTAAATTGAATGGAGAAATAAAATTGGGTCGAATTGGATTTAACTTCGATTAAATGGAAATGAGATGGATTTGGATTTAATTAAAATCAAAATTCAGTTGTGTTATAAATGATATTGAATGAAATTCAACTCTTATTTAAAATAGTAGAGGGGTTGGTAAGAATTTAAGTTGGCTGAATAAATTTAGTTGAACTTGAATTAGAATTGGAAAAGAATTGAATTAAATGGAATTTAAATTAAGTAAGAATGATATTGAATGAATTAAATTTTCACTCAACTAAATTCAAAAAAGATTTTTTAGAAATGAATTTAGCATAAGCTAAATTAAATGGAAGTTTATTGAATTGAATAAAAAAATCAATTTAAAATGGATTGAGTAAGTAAACAAATTGAATTAAAATTTGTAAATGGATTGGAATTTGATTTGGATGAGAATCAAATGAAACTAAAATAAAATTGATATAAGAAGAAATGGAAATATTGTGAAATTGAAAGAACTCAAGCAAATTAGGAAAAATAATTGTGGTCGAGCTTTATAAGGGATTTTGAATGAAATTTGTTTAGATAATAAAATTGAACTGCAAGTGAAATGGTTTTAATTAAATATTGTGATGAAATAAGAATGTATGAGTTGTAAATAATACAGAATGGAATGATATTAATATAAACTTAAGTTAGATGATGAACTTGAAGTGAGAATAAGGATTGATTTAAAAATTGCAAGGAAGTAAGAATATTTAGGATTGTGAAAAATTCCGAGTGAAATAAAATTAATATAAATCTAATTTGGAATTAATTTTAAATAGTTATAAGCTTAAGTGATGGTTACTTGCTTGGATAACCTTAAATTTGCATAGAATTTGGTCGATTGTTGGAAACGGAAGTGGATTGATTTGAAGAAGCAAATAAAATTGGTTTTGACTCAATTGAAATAAGTGTAATATAATTAGGTTGTTTTGCATAAAAATGAAAGTAGGTCATAAAAGAAATGCAAAGGCATCAAATTGAAATTAAGAATTTGATTATGAATCAATTTGGAATTGGATTGGAATAAATTGATGTAAGTAAAGCATATGTTAATCATATTGAAGAGAGTGTGAATTGGTTGTAGCGAATATGAATTGTAAAAAGGTAAACTTGAATTTAAATCATTCGAGGAGATTAAAAAATGAAGTTTGGATTTGTCATGAAAATAAAATGGTGATCGAAATCTTTGGATTGCTGATAAAATATGGTTAACATGTTAAATTTATGAGGTTTATTGGTTTAAACTATTTAATTGATGTGTTTGGCTAGTTTAATGAATAGAATGTTAATAAATTCTCATATTATTGAAAACCGATGTGTTTTTTGAAGTAAGTACAGGTACGGAAAGGTAGTAGATAGAGTTGGAGTGCGTATATGCAATATAATTAGCCGCTTACTTTTAAAATGCTAATAAAGGTACGCCTACGCAATAAAATTGGAAAAATGATAAATATATTGTGATATATTTGGTTTTCCGACCATGTGGGTCGATGTATATATATTTATATCTATTGTGATGTTGCAAAAGCTCCTCCGTACAAGGAAGACCCAGCCAAAATTTTCCGGATATTTTGGGAGTTAGAAAATTTTTGAAAATTTTGAAACGTTTCGTTAACGGCAAATTGATTTCAAATTAAAATAAAAATAAAAAGGATTTTGGAATAGGAATCGAAACTAGCAGTTTTGATTTGAAACTAAAAGATTTTAGGAAAAGTGAAAATTGATATTTTCACTAAGTAGGTTTTGCTATTGAGTTTGGGGCATTCTTTCTACCTTAACAAATTTCGGGGACGAAATTTTTATAAGGGGGAAGGAATGTAACGACCCGGAATTTTGGGTCGCTAGATTTGAACATTTAATTCATTTTAAATGTTGAATATGTATTATAATTTTATTTTTAAATAAAAAGATTTTGGTTAAATTAATAAAATTGGTTAAAATTTCAAATATGGAAATTCAATTGAAATTTGAATAATAATAATTTAATATTGGAATTGGGATAGTTAGTGAGTCTGGATATAAATAGATATGAAATTGGTTTCTAAAGTTTATTTTAAGTTTATTCGGATTTAGATAATGATGTTGGACTTTTGGATGGAATTAAAAGTCGATAGGTTAAATTTGGAATTTTATATCAATTTAATAATGGGATTTAATATCTATACTATAATGCAAAACCTTCAGTCAACAGGTCAAAGTGAAGCCTTTTTTGTGCTTTCAAATATACCCTTTTTGCCATAACATCATAAACTATTGTGTTGGGTTGTTTCTGTCATTTACCAATGTGATAGTGGAAGAATGGTTACCCATGTTCTCATCCATTATCAAAACCATAATCCAATTCTAAAATCCGCCAGTTTCTCCTCCGCTATCAAAAGCCACAATTGAAATCTAAAACCGCTAACTTCCTCCCACTTCAAACAATCTCCATTTTTCTTGATTTCTTCTTCGGATTATTGTCTACCAACAGTTGAACATGAAGACGCAAGGTAGTTTACTGTGCTCAAATCGAAGATTATGACTCACTATTCCACTTTCGGACGTCGGTTCTATAGTGGTCGGTCATAACGACGAACGAGATCGAAGAAGGTATTGTTCTTTAATCAATTTTTTTGACTCCAACTTTGTATAATTTTTTTCCTTTTTTCCTTTGATCATGACTAAAATATGTGTGCTCGAATTTCTGCATGTTAGCAAATCAAAATTGCAAAAGTATATTTGGTAACGAATTTACTTTTGTTTTGAAGAAAGATCTACTCTGTATGCTTGATTCGGATTTTGTTACATATTATCCATAATCCTGCAGTTAATTTTAGGCCTAATTCGCAATTTTTGCTTCCAATTTTAGGCGGAATCATTATGAAAGCAAAAAAAAACCAATACTAAGGTGAAATCGACAAGAAGGACGCTACTAAGAGGCAAATTTTGTTGAGCTGTGCAACTTTTTCTCAATCTTTATTACTTGCATGCTTTACAATAAATTAATTTGAGATCGTAATATAAACATATGATTTGTTTTGCTTCAGGTGGAGAGAGGAAGACGAAAAAGTTAAATAAAAAGAGGAAGCCGCATTAGAAGGAAAATGTTCCTATAAAGTAAGTATAAACAACTTAAGTTTCTAACAAAGATGTAATGCCTAGAGAATTTCCTTTTTCAACTTGCTATCAATAAAAGTATTGATTTTGTTACCTTTTCTTTCGTTCATAATAACCAGATATACATGCAATCTCGCTTATTTATATATTCCACTCACCATGTTATCACCAATCTTTCATTTAGCTATTAGTATATCTCCAGACTAAACATTAATAACCATTTTTAAACATAGTCATTTTTGTTTATAAAATACGGATTTCATTTTTTCAATTGTTGGACCATATACATATTATAAGTTGCTAAACTTAGGCTATGTGCATTGAATTGTTCTCTTTAGATGAGGTGACAAATCTAACTAAAATTGCTTGATTGCATGGGGTCTACACTCATATTTTACAGCTATGTTTGACATCAATACACAAAAACACAGATAAATAAAGTTTATATTAAACCTTGAGTTGGTATGTTTCTTACTTACTAATCTGTCGTAAAATGATTTTTAAACTCGATATAATGTTTCCAAAATATTTACAATGTAAGTACTCAGTTCTATGTGTATATAGCTTCATTCGAAATGATAACTTCTGTTAATAGATGAGTGTGCATAAAATATCTGAAATAAAGATAATCTTAGAGACACAGTTCTTTTAGAATTTCATATTCTAAACCTACCAATTTATGCAACTTAGGGTGACTTTTATTCCGACTTGAGATTTGTGGTGGTTTCATTTTATTTATGTTATTTTTTTTTGGGTTCTTGCTTGAAGTCTGAATTCCTGATAAACATCATTGTATGTTTATTAATTTATGGTCCCTAATTATTACATTTAACCTTATATTATCATGAGTAAATATACAACCATTGAACGCATACAATAACTAAATAATTTCTCCCTGCCTCTATATTCCACCATTTTCCCACCTATCCTCTTTCATTTGTTATTCACAAAACCCACAAACTCATCCCTTTTTTAAATCAAATCTAGCATAAGTAATTCAGCAAACGACCAAGTTAGGATGGACGTTACTAACGGGAGACGAAGCATTAAGCACAAGTAACAATGACTTAATTAACTACCAGAATGAAATACTGTGGCCTAAATTTACTGACCTTATTTGTAAATTCATTCAATAGGATTTGTTTATATGAGTAATTTTATCAAGTTGTATGCTCAAAACATTTTTGTATTTGTCTTCAGTATGTAGTGGTAGATGTCGATTGTCGTGGTCATAAAAAATTGAGGATGGGTGCCACGTGTGCCACAATTGATGAGTAAGCATGTGCTTGGTTAAATCTTCTTTCTTTGTATGTTTGTCCTCGATTCTCTTTAGTGCACTAGAAGGTGAATAAGAATTTAGATCTTTATGAAGCAGGTACAATTGATGTATATAGTTTTGGAAAAGCTGGACCAAAATGTTCAATATATGGTTTATTAGTTGATTTTTTTTTTTTGCTTTTAGGTGCTCTTCTAATATTTATATAAAAAAGTTGAAGTCATGAGAGTCTGGGCAAAAGGAAAGTGTTTTCCTTTTTATTGATTTTAATTAATATAGAAATAAAATATTATTGAAAATCATGCAAGTTCAGTAAAATTAGATTTTCCCCATAAATAACTATGTTTATTGAAAGTAAAAGATCAATTTATGGATATATATTTGAATTGAAAAGTGTTTCTTATATTTTTATATTTGTAGGCAATGGTTAATATGATCCATAACATAGCATAGCAGGAGCTGGAGCCTACTTCATGGATAAGAATAAGCTATTGTATGAACATGTCTGAGGCAAGGCAAAGATGAAGAGATATGTATTGGATGGGTGGTATAAGGCGTTGCATGGAAGCACAGGGTGTTATAAAGTGCTATATGTAAGTTACTAGGGTTAACGCTGGAGCTGGATCTGAAGCTGAATTTGCATTCTTTTGTTCTGTACATGGAAGTTACAGTTGCTGGGCAAGATGTTGTAGGATAAATAAGAAGCTGAAGCCTTTTGACTGTGGTTTGGTGGTGCATGAAGCTAAAGGTCTAATCCATCATGAAACCAATGATTCATGTAGAGGAGATAGATGGCTGCAATAAACTGTAAGTGATATAGGCCAGAAGCATGCTAAATGGCAGAGAACAACGCTGGAGCCTAAACTATGGGCTTTTGATCTGTCATTGTTTCTTGATGTGAACAGTGGATGGTGAAGTCCGAGAGGGCTTGGTGATCTTAAAAAAAAAAGAACAGAAAAGGACCCAACGTGATGAAAATAACTGGATTATGTGGACGTGATGGATTATGTGGATTATGTGGTCATCTTCATTCATGTTTATCTGGACCTAAGTATACTATAAGCATGATAGGTTGAACTGTATCTTTTGCTACGTACAGAAAAGTATGACATGGGTTTTGTGTACTCTCATAATTAATTTGGTTATGGTATATATCAGTTCATTTCATAGTATTAATGTAGTCATATTAGTACTTCTGTTGGAAATAGGTTAGACACTTTGTTCTGGAATAACCTGATGCTTTCCCATCTCCAGTTCTCATTCTAAGTCATCTTTTAATTATTTTCGATGCATGTTTTATGTTACCGATCTTTAACACATGGAAATTGGTTGCCTTTTTGCTTAGTAGGACACATGATTTTTGTTTTTTAGATTTAAGCTTTTAAGATGAAATGAGATACTGGCCCCAACTCGATAAAAAAATGGTTAGTTCTATTTACATAAGAAATACACGCATAGATTTGAGGGCCTAAATATAAATTGATGTGCATATCAAGTTACAAACCTTTTTAGAAATTAATTAACTAAAAACAAATTGATGCGTGCAGTGTCTTTTCAAGTAGCTTTGTGTATGCATGAAAAATACAGAAAGTAGACGGAAATGCTTAGGAACCCATATTCTTAAAGTAGAAAAAAAATTTAATTAACTATTTTAAATTAGGTTCAAAATGAGTAAAAATAATTTTTCAAATTAAAACTATATATTCATCTTCCCTCAAACTTAAACATTTGCATATAAATTTAGATTTGTCCATGAACTCAAACCACCTATAGTTTGATGTGCAACGGGAGTTAGATTATTCTCATCTTGCAATGTGTTAATGTTATCCAAGAGTTAGTAGTATCACTTTTTTTTATAACATGAGCGGTATTTTATTCAAGTACAACACTCTTTTTTATGTCTCATGGATACAAATCTATGGCCTTTAGAATCTATGTCTAAAGTATCATACTTTTAACCATTTGAGCTACAGGTTCTTGACACAATTAGTTCTTTGCTTAATAGCATTATACAAAAATAACAATAACAATTGGTCATCTAATTAATATAACAATGCAAGTTTTCTAAGTTTCAAACCACTGGAAGCGCTAATTTTAATATTTTTTACATTTCTTTAAATATTGATGTAATAATTGCTTACATTCTTTGCATGTTTAATTATTTTATAAAATAACAATTCATTCCTGTTTTGATAAACGGTTAATATGTACATATGCATAAAAAATGCAACATTACATACCATTTTATAAGGTCCAAAAAAATCTTACAAAGACTTTTTTTTATTACCAGTCCCTCTTGCACACGTGCATCGCACGTGCCAAACTACTCGTTATAATAATGTAAATAATCAGATTTTTATTTAAACTGAATCAGAATGATTTCTAATGTGAATATAAATTCTATATGATTTATAATAGAGTTAATAAAATTTTAAAAGTGAAATTTAAATGATTTCGACGATTTTGAAAATCGCTCGAATTAATCGACGAGTTAAAATAGCCTTCCGGGGCACAGTCTCGGAATTCGACGAAACCAGTTCCATTGGATCCATAATAGTTAGTTATTATCGTATTTAAATTTTCGTAGCAATCGGAGTTGTCGTTTGACCCTGGCAGCTCAAAACGCATAGAAACTATTTTAATCGATTTAATTTAAAATTGATCGTTTATTTCCGTAACTCGCGCATACGACCAAATTAGCCACCGAAACACGTTCCATTTTGTTCGAAACATGGGTAAAACCTTAGAAATATCTGTCGGCATGCGTCGTTTGGAGATCGTTTGAAAAAGTTTCTTTAAATGGATTTGATATTAAAATAATAATTATTAACGCCTATATATACACGTTTATCAGCAAACCCTAGCTTCTCTTTAACCTAGCCGCCACTTCTTTTATCTGTGGACGAAAATGGCTAGGCTTCTTCCTTATTTTTCCTTCCATCCACTCAACGATTTCCAATTCAGCCTAGACAAAGATCGAAGAGCGCAAGGATCTCTACATAGTCAACGGTGGAGATTGGTTTTCGTGGACCGAAGGAGGGGTTTGGGGCCTGCGTTCGTGTGTTTTTCGTGCACGATTTATGGTGCAAGGGTGGGGCTGAGCTCTGTGAAATTGCAGCCGAGGGTAGTGTTCGTTTAGGACTTCGATTTAGTAGTCCGGATCGTCGCAAAGTGGAGTAGAGGAGGAGTGGCACTCAACCCTAGGGGGACGGTAATGGGTTCATTCGAACCCTGGGTATTCGAGTGAGGAAGAAGGGGTAGGAGCGGCCGTGATTTTGGATAGTGGATCGTGCGGCCTGTTTTTGTTTTTGGTAAAAATAAATTAAAATAAAAAGAAAATTGTTTATACCAATTATTTTCAAACGGTTATAAGCCCATATCTTTTGTATACATATTCAGAATTCAACGAATTTGGTAGCGCCAGAATCGCAGCAACGAGTACCACACAGTGGAGCAATTCTAGGATCATTCTGAGCAAGTAAAAATTTAGGTTAAATCGAATGCCGTTCGATTTAGTTTAAATTTGAACGCTCTTCGGTTATTCAAGGTGAGTTAATCTCACTCACATCTATATACCAGTTAATTTAAATAGCTAATATTTAAATGTTTGATTGGTTGTTTAGCTGAATATGATAATTATTATCAGATTGAATCGATATTTATCGGTTGTGCTAATATCTGTGGATGCAGGGCAACAGGCTGGAGGGATCCAACTGGATTCCTCACAAATAGAAATTTTATTTATATTTTGTGATATATCTCATTGATATCCTATGATAAATTGATTTAGATCTTGTTATGTTGTGTTCTATTTATATACTGTGACAGATTACTTTAAAATTTTAAATTGTGTTGTGCTATGATTGGGTGAATACAATCTAGGAATTTAAATATAAATAAATAAATTGGGTTTAAAAGGAAATAAAAGAAATTTTTAAGTAAAGAATATAAAAGGAATTAAATTCAAGAAATTGGTTGGAAATTTGAGGTGTTTGAAATTGTGATTTAAAAAGGAAATGTGGATTGTTTTAAATATAATAGCGAGATTTATTTTTAAAGGATGGGAAGTGTGCTTTTTCCTGGAAACTTTAGTATGTTTTAAAGAAAAGCTTTCAAAATATAAATGGGCAGTTTAAAATGTGTTTAGAATATTTTGGAAAGAAATATTATTTTAATTGTTTAAAGTGTAAGTAAATATTTGTTTAAGTGATTATGGTATTTAATTATTTTAAAAAGTAAGGTAGTATTAAGTTTTCAAAAGGGAATTATAATATAAATATTTGATTTAATAACTTTATTTTAAAAGTTAATTTTGACTTAAATTACTTAGAAACCTCTATATTTTTCCTTAAGTATTATTTTCAATTAAGAAATTTCTAGAAGCTTTATTTTAATAATTTAAACATATGTTTTGAAAGTGATTTCCAGGAAGTAGCAATGTGTTTAAAAATAAAAGGAGTTTATTTTTAAAGTATGGAAAGGAATTTACGGGATGAACGTAAAATTGAATTGGGGTAAATCATGTAGGATTTATAAAAAAGAATTCTTTGGGGTTGTCCTAAAATGGAAGTGTATTTCCCTGAAAAGCCAAGTACGTTTTTAAAGCAGATTTTTGAAAAAGTTAGAAGATTTGAAGCTGTATTGAAGAATGGTTTCAAGAAATTATTTAAGCTGTAAGAATTTTAAAAGTGAACATTTATCAAATTAGTTATAGAAGTAATTATTTTAAAGGGGTAATTAGTATTATGTTTTAAAGAATATATTAATATTTATACTTTATAAAATGGTTTTATTTTAAAGATAATTAATTAAAGATTTACTTAAAAACTTGTATAGGATTCCATACCTTTATTTTAAAATTTAGTATGACTTAACTTTTATTTTGAAGATAATAGTTTATATTTTATAAAGCAGTTTTATTCGAAATATTTTAAATTAAGTATGTAAGTAGTTTTAATATAAATGTTTTAATGTATTTTCATGAATAACGAATTTAATTTTTTTTTTTAATCTTCAGTATGGGTACTTAGATGTTTTCAGAGGAAGTAAAGATTTGTGAATTTACTCCATGAAAAGAGTTGGGTTTGAAAACTGTTCCAAAAGGACTGGAAAATGGAAATATATCTTGCAAAGGTATTTTGAGGAAAATAAATAATGTGGGAAATTATTTATTGTGTGATGGATGTTTGTGAACGTTAATTGATAGTTAAATCACCGACTATCAATATTGGCCAATGCATTGATCGTTTCGAAGAGACCGGGATCGGGATTAATTGCTCGAAAACCACTTCGATCCGGTTTGTACATTTTCATGGGAAAAACGAGTTTGGAGTCGAAGATGGAGCAGTGAAGTGCAAGGGCTAGTCGCTACTAATCCTGAGGATATTTCCAAAATGGATGTAGTAGGAGTAGTGCCTTCGGTTCCATTCGAACCCGGGACGGACTTGTATGAATGAATGCTTTCGGAACATCGTCAAGTGGACGATGGGCATTCTAAGTGAAACGTTCTAAAAAGACGACGCTTAGCCTCATGCCTCATCAACCGGGAATGACTGGAAATCAGGGGTTATGCAGCAAGGCTAGGTGGATAGCACCCATTTCAGGGTGAGGTCATCCCTGCCTAAATGGCCCTTTTTATTCGGCTTAGTGGTGTGGTTGCTGATCTCAACCGTGGGGTGATCTTACTCAGGATAATCCAGTAAGGGGTAGTCCCGGCCTTGTGTTGCAGGGGATCGGGAGTGGTCCTCTGTACACTAATCTAAACCAGGTACTGTGACAGGTGGTACCCCAGTGCCTAGTCATTAGTTGAAAATCCATTCTCCCCATGCGCCTTTTACAAGTTTTGTTTGTATTACCCACGATTGTGGCTAGTAGCTGAAATTTAATGAATGTAACAATTTCGGCTATTTTATAAGTATTTGTATATAGACCCTATTATAATATCAGAGGATTTTTATAAAAAAATGTTTAAGCTTACGTAAGGTAAGAACCCAACATGTTTATTTATGGCGCGATTACGAGATGCTTTTGTTTTCAAAGGATTTTTGAAACTTAAATAATAAATTTGGGTGTATTTTTATCAGCTGGTATTCCAGACTAACTCGGGTGTTATTTCATTGTAATGCTTGGGTCAGACCGAGTATTATATGTTCAGGATAGGATGCTATGGAGCAGGAGAGGAGCTGGAGTCCGAGACTTATTATCCGTACTCGTATATATCCGCTGCTATGATTGTATGGAATTGTCAGGCTGGTAATTGTTGTTTGTGTGTGATACTCTGATGATATTGTATAAAACAGATATAGTTTTCATTTTGTGTAAAAATCCGATATTATATATTATATTTTGTTCCGCTACGATTGTGAGATTCTGTTATTGTTTAGTTCCTTCTTTCTTCTGTCTTCTTTCTTTCCCTTAACAATCTGTCTCTTCCGGCACTTGATCGCATATCATACTATGGAGTATTTTGTGTCGATTTTTGAGGGTCGGGAAGGGCGGGTCGTCATAGGTTTCAAGGGTAAATCATTGTAAAGATTATTTATAAGGAAATGAAATTTTTACAGGGTAGTTAACCTTAAGACAGGAAATGAAATATGAATAATTTTATGACTTAGATATTAGAAGACCAGATGGGACTGGTGTAGGATTGCGTCCTATACTTTACCTCTTAGCCCCTAGCTAAAATAAGTCCCAAAATTCTAGTGTGTAGGGCTTGTCACGGGTAGGACTAAATTGAGGTTACACTGACGGGAATATACATAGTTTAGATAGGTTATCGGTGAGCCCGTAAAGCCATTAGGTTTTGTTGACCCTAGAAAAAAAAAGTTAAGGGCAGTCAGCGAAATATTATGTCTAAAAGAAGTTTGATTATTGACTTTGTCTAGTAGGATCGAGTCAATCAATGGTTAATAATTAGCCAGATAAAACAATAGTGTGGACAGATGGTCTATTGATTTCCTGATTATTTTGAAAAATGTTTTTGATATTATTGTTATAATCAGTTTGATTGCAGGATTTTGATTTGCAAAAGACATGCTTTTAAAAGGTTATTAATGAGGGGAAACTCATTCCGCTAAGTGGCATAGTCTTACTTAATATTAGTAATTTTAGATTTAATAGCATTATTCACACAAGGCTTTATATCTAACTTGAAGTTTATGTTTTCCCCTAAACTCTCGTGTTTAAGTTTTTTTTCAGGTTTAGTAGGTTGGACAAATAAGCTTCCAAAGACGCGTAGGTGGAAAAGCTAGCTATGTAGGAGCTACTTAGTTTTATTTCCACTGTGATGTAATTATAACAAATATGTCTATCTAGTACTCTGATCATTTAAGGGGGCATCTTCATATGTCACTCTTAGCATAATTTGTAATAATTATTTTCGATTAAAACATGGGATTCGTTTTGGGATTATGCAATTAAATATGAAATATGGATTTGAAATGTAATCAAAAAAGTTATTTTTGAAATCTATGATTTTATTTCATATTCATGTGCTTTCTGATATTATGAATACCAGTAACATTATCGTATTTTGTCACTGGAAGTTAATACTATAGATGACTGCAGCATCTATAACACTTAGCTTTGGGCCTCAAAATAAGGGATGTTATATATTTATAACTCAGTCAAGTCCAAAAGGGAATTTTCTTTATATTTAGATTGAGATTAAAGGTAATGATGAGAGTTATCATTTATGTTTTACAGGACAACGAGACTAGAAAGAAAACCTTGCTAAAAATATATATGTAAGATCGATTTCACCCTAGAGGAGGGGGAGTGAATAGGGTGATACTATTAGTTATAAAAATTTATTGCAGAAGTATATTAAATAATTTCAACACAAATAGCAGTCGAATAATAGCAGCACGGATAATAGCATAATAGTAAAAACAGAAAATAGAACACACAGATTTACCCAGCTTTGGCAAAACCCTGCCTACATGCTGCCTCCAAGGTTTCTACTAGAAATTAAGTAGTCAGATGCTTGCACAAGTAAACTCACCACATCCGCCATCGACTAACCTAACTCTACACTCAAAACCCTGCCACAATTCAGCTACCGAGTTGCGAATTCTCGAACTACACCACCGTAGTTCGTCCCCTAGTCATACGACTAGAAATTACAAAGGTTTAAAAAAAATTACAATTTTAAAAGACAATTAAAAAATCAAAACCCTAATTAACTAAAGATTTTATAATTAACACTAATAAAACAAGGCCGACCCCTTTTATTTTCTTATATTTCTATATCCTGCTTTGCTCTGTAAAAATGGCAGCCTCATTCCTTTACTCATTCATTCCCCTTTTCCTTTGATCGAAAATTAGATCTTTCGAAGAAATCGATGAAGCCGACTGATTGTTGGTTGAATACAATTGCTATTCCTCTGATTTGCTTCAGCAATTGACCGTTTCTTCAATTCGAACATGGCTTCTTCGATTTGATCGACTTCGACTACAAATTGATATGTGATTTATGCTTTTTACTTTACTGGTTAATCTCCTTGAACTCGATGCTTATTAGGCCGATAATAATAGGGTTTATATAGGGTTTAATTCCCTTGATTATCATTCATTTTGATAATTTGTTTGGCTGTGTGATTTTGATTGAATGTCAGCGATTAAAGTTGACTTGTTCAATTCGTATGTTCACTGGCTTGGTCACTATGGCTCCATGAGTTTTCTTGATAACCACGGTTTTGATTTTGGTGAATTTCTAGTTTGACTTTGGCCACTTCGACTTGTTAAATTTCTTTTTGCTCTGATTGATTTCGACCTTGACTTCGCTGAAACTGTAACCAATAGTTGCTTGATTTTGTTCATTGTATTATTGTGTTTGAAACTGTAATTTGCTTGATTTTGTCTTTATGACTTCGGCACTGTCACTGGTTCCATGTTGCCTCGAGTATATATGTATATGTTTTTTCACTATATATTTTTGCACTGGTGACATTGGTTATCACAGCTCTGACTTGATTTTGGAACTTGATTCTATTGACTTGTTCAATTTGAAATTTCTGATGTTCTTTGACTTTGTTACTTTGAAACTGCTACCTGACTTTATTTATATCAATTGTTTGTTGTCTTCGATTATGGTGTTTTTTGCATTGAGCTCTATCCACTATTTCATTGATGCATCACTTGTTGTTGGTTCTAGCTGCACTGTGACTCGAGTCGGTTTGGTTTGAACTGCTTCATCTGATGGTAATTGTTAGCATGATTTGTTGTCTAGGTCCGTATATGCATCACTATCTTGTTATTGACTGGTCTTTGCTTGCATCTATTCATGTCACTCGTTGTTTTATTTGTCATTGCTAGTTGGTTGTCAATGTGCACATGAGTGTTTGCATTTCCATGAGTCTCTGCTATCTTGTTGCAGTCTGATTCTTCAAGTGTACTTTGTTTTTGTGCTTCGAGCACTATTGTGTTGTCATGTTTTTACTATTGCATACATGTTGAATTTTTGGCCTTAGTTTCGCTCGAGAATTGTTTGCTTTTTGAATTTCACCGATGTTGAATCCAGCTTATAGCTCGAGTTCAACTTGTGCCTGTATCAATACTTTATTTGTATTGCACTTGAGTTGAACCTGGTTTTTAATTTGGGTTTGACCTTGTGCTCACCCGTACCTGTAACTTTATCAAGTGTAAATTAGTGTGCACGGCCTTGTGCATGTACAGTGATACACTGTGCATGTCACACACTGTTCTTGTTCGATAAATTCAGAATTAAATGATGATGAACAACTCAAATAACTGAGGCAAATAATATTTTCAAAATTAGATTTTACGTTACATTGCAAAAATATTTTATTTTCAATTTTACTGCATCAATGTGCATTTTTGCAGATAATTCAGATGCTGGATTCAATCTGGAATAGAGTTGAAAATAAGATATGAGTGAATGAGGGATATGTATTATGGACAGCTGTATAAAATGAAATGTATTGTAATTGAAATTTTATGTATATAGTGAGAGCACAAATTTATACTATTCAAAATTGTAATAAATATTTGTTTGAATAAAATATCCATTTGAATTTATATTCTGTGTTATTTATTTTATTTAGCAAATATTTATTAATTATGTGAAAAATAAAATAGTACATTAAAAAATACATTTAAATGAATATATATGTGTGTGTGTGTGTGTTTATTATCGTCAAACAAAAATCATACACTTGCATATTCAACAATCTCCCCCTTTTGACGATAACAAACATATATTTAAGATTTTGAATTTATTAAAAATATATGGTCATTCAATTTGCTACCCTTGTTGCATGTTTCATCTCTACATAAAGCTCCCCCTTCATATATGCATGAATAAATATGCAAATGAACATAGATGCAAATAGAAAATAGCAAATAAAATATTTTTCCTTTATTTATCAAAATATTAACTTTTCTCTTCCCCTTTTGTAATCAACAAAAGAGTAATGGTGTTAGAAAAATAGAGACAAAGTGATAGACATTAATACAACATTAAAACTCAATCGAGTATAAATATTAAATTTCAATAAAAAATCAAACAAAAATCATAAGTACTCTTTTAGGCGCATATTCCACTTTAGAGTGATAGGGATAATATCATCATATAAAACCATACAGTTGTGTCTATTTGTGGTATATTTATTTCAGGAATTTGAATATCTACTAACCATGCATAATCGTTAGGACTTTCAAATGAGATTAGTAGTATTCCAAAAAAATACTTCAAAAAAATGAATTCAAGTATCTTCTAACCATGCATAACCGTCAGGACTTTCAAATGGGATTAGAATCAACTTGTCTATTAAATCAATCAATTTTGATGTGCATTTCATGCATACATAATCGTGAGGACTTTTAAATGAGCATGGAAGTAAATTATCAAAAATTCCAAGTAATTCACCCATGCATAACCGTGAGGACTTTTAAATGAGAGTGAATTCTTTGGATGTTTTTATTGCTAAAAATATAATAAAATGAAGAACGAATAATTTCCTGTTTAAAATACCACATATTGACATACTATATTGGATTTTGATGAGTGATGGTTGATAGAAATATGATAGAAATAGAAATAGTCATGGAATTTTCGCCAACAATTTTTTTTACAACTCTTGTTTAAATTTCTAAAGAAATTTACTAAATATACTATCTCAAGCTATAATATATGATTAATATCAACACTCATCACTTTTTCAATCACTATTTATCTTTTGAATAATTAGTAAGGGTTAGATTAGTTAATGTAGTTATTTAAGATCAAATCCAAATAATAATTATCAAATTTTATAAAAATGACTAATCTGAAACAAGGTCAACAAAAATGATTTTTTAGAAGGGTTTTTACAGAAATGTCAGTAATTTGAAAATTATTTTAAGTGAAAAATATGCAGATATTTTCTTTGATAAATGATTCAGCTACTGAATGTCTCAACATAAATCACTTTGCACTAGTAATTTTTCTATCAACTAGCTTCTGCATCAAAATTTCTCTCAGACTCAAGATTTTCATTAGTTGAATGTTATAGACTAGACCTTTATGTTGCAGCAAATACCTTGAAGTCATTTTTACATTTTTTACATGAAACTCTTTTGAATTTGAATTGAAATTGTGCAAATTAACAAACAGTGACCATGATGTTAGATCCAAAAGCAGTAAGATAAGCAAATATATCCATATGTATCATGAGCAATCGTCAATCACTGAACCACCATCATTAATCCGAACAAATGAATATGAACTAATTCAAAGACTCTTATAGAATTCTTGACATAAAAGTGTAATCGACCAACAAATTTGAAAAAGTCAGAATCATAATCAACATTTTTAAAATCAAAAACAATTTGTATTTCATTATCACATTACTGGCTGAATTAAGGTGTAGATTGTCTCATTTAATAAATCATTCAATATACCATTACCTATTTTACCTTTACAGATAATATTTCGGTTTTCCCATTGTGATTCTGCCACCTTTATACTAGGCTAACTAACTTCAGTTTGTTGCCCATCTTGTGCCTGGAACAGCCAGAATCCAGGTAATACCGTTATGTTCTTTGGCTTGCCACCACTCCTACACGATAAAATATTTTTATGACTTATTTGGTTTTATAGGCCGTGGTTGTTAGTGGCAATAGATTTAGAAAAATAAGTTTGTGGAGAGCCAAAATTATTTATATATGTTCCTTTCGACACCTAGATTTGTTTGACTTTGAGGGAGTTGATATTTGTGCCTTTTAGAACCCAAATTGGAGTAGTTTTTACGTTTTTTGGGTCTGTACCAAAAAATGTTTTGATTGTGTCCAATTTTTCTACGAATTTTGCACTCGGATTTTACTTGACTAATTTTGCTTCTAACAAGTTCAGTTTGATTATATCCAAGTCCTTGTCTGCCTGTATTAATAGTTTGTTTCCCTAATAGCGTATTTAATGATCTTTCACTTTTGAAAAATTTCCTAAAGTTGTAGACAATTATTGGACTTGTGTTTTGAGAGATTCATTTTCCTTTAATAATTAAGTGCATTTTTAATAGAATTTTCTCTTTTAGTTTTTTCACTCTCTTTCAAAATCAAAATTTCATTTTCAAATGATTTAATTTTCATTTTCATTTTTTAATCTCTTCTTCAAGTATTGGACACTTTTCACACTTAGGGCTCTTGCTTTGATAGCTTTTAACCAATTGATCAAGCTTTTTATTTAAATATATCAAAGTATCTCTTTGTGATTCAATTTTGGTGTATTTCTCCCTAAGTCTTTCAAAACAACCATTTACTTTGTGAAAATATATGAGTAATTCTAAGTGAGTAAGTTTTGATACCTCGCTTGGCTCGTCATCGTCGCTATCTATTATATTACCTCAAAGGTGCAAATCTGCTATCTAACTCTCATTGCTAGTGATTTTATTATCATCATCAATTTTATACCACGTGGTTGCAAAAAGTTTCCTTTTCGATTTCTTTTCCTGGCTGTGTCGATTCTGAGGACAATTTGGCTTGATGTGACCGAGTTTGTTGCACTTGTGACAGATGATTTCCCGTACTTCTGGGACGTCTAGTGCTTTGATTATTCTTCTTTTCAATTTTTGATTTAGAATTGGATTTCTATATTTGCGGTTCCACTTTTTGAATCTCTTCATTATTAATGCCAGCTCAGCTGCTCCATCACCATAGTCATCACTAATGCCTTTTACCAATCCTGCTAAGCACATTTCTTTAACAAAGTCTATTATGGGGGATCTTTCACGGTTGCTGACTTTTGCATCATATATTGCATTAAAAGTATTCCAGATTTCCTGTGCACTTCACAATGAGAGATAAAGTTAAAATAATCTTGATTAATATGAGAATATATTTTATGCATAGCAAGAGCATTAATCGAAGTAATTTTTTCGTCTATTATGTCGCATCCATTTTTAATAATATCCCAACATTTAACATTAATGGATTTTAAATAAAATTCTGTTTTTAATTTCCAATTCAAAAAATCTGTTCCATCAAAAATAAGAGGAAAAATATTGGTTCGACCTTCAGCAAAAAAATTATTAAAAGAAGCCATTTAAAAATTCAAATAAATATTGATTTTTGCAAAATCATAATTTTAAAACAAAAATGGCTTTTGTTACTAGCTCTAATTCCACTTGTAGGATCGATTTCACCCTAGAGGGGGTGAATAGGGTGATACTATTAATTATAAAAAATTGTTGTGGAAGTATATAAAATAATTTCAACACAGATAGTAGTCAAATAATAGCAGCACAGATAATAGCAGAATAATAAAAATAGAAAATAAAACACATAGATTTACCCAGCTTCAGCAAAACCCTGCTTACATGTTGCTCCCAAGGTTTCTACTAGAAATTAAGTAGTCAAACGCTTACACACGTAAACTCGTGACACCCGCTGTCGACTAACCTAACTCTACGCCCAAAACCCTGCCACAACCCAGCCACTGAGTTGCGAATTCTCGAACTACACCATCGTAGTTCATCCTCTAGTCACACGATTAGAAATTACAAAGGTTTAAATGAAAAAATTACAATTTAAAAAACAATTAAAAAATCAAAACCCTAATTAACCAAAGCCTTTGTTATTAAACACTAATAAAGCAAGGTCGACCCTTTTTCTTTTATTTCTATATCCTGCTTTGCTTTGTAAAAATGGAGGCCTCATTCCTTTACTTGCTCGTTCCTCTTTTCCTTTGCTCGAAAATTAGGGCTTTTGGAGAAATCGATGAAGCCGACTGATTGTTAGTCGATTACAATTGCTATTAATTTGATTTGGTTCGGCAATCGACCGTTTCTTCGATTCGAACATGGCTTCTTCGATTTGATCGAGTTCGACTACAAATTGGTATGTGATTTATGCTTTTTACTTTACTGGTTAATTTCCTTGAGCTCGATGCTTGTTAGGCCGATGATGATAGGGTTTATATAGGGTTTAATTCCCTTGATTATCATTCGTTCTGATAATTTGCTTGGCCGTATGATTTTGATTGAATGTTGGTGATTAAACCTGACTTGTTCAATTCGTTTCTTCACTGGCTTGGTCACCACGGCTCCATGAAACTATAACCAATAGTTGTTTTCGACCTTGACTTTGTTGATTTCGACCTTGACTTCTTTGAAACTGTAATCAATAGTTGCTTGATTTTGTTCATTGTATTATTGCGTTTGAAATGGTACTTTTCTTGCTTTTGTCTTTGTGACTTCGGCACTGTCACTGCTTCCATGTTGCCTCGAATACATACATACATACATATATATATATATATATATATATATATATATATATTGTTTCACTAGTGACATTGGTTATGACGGCTCTGACTTGATTTTAGAATTTGATTCTATTGACCTGTTCAATTTGAAATTTCTGATGTGCTTTGACTCTGTTACTTTGAAACTTCTACCTGACTTTATTTGTATCAATTGTTTGCAGGCTTCGATTATGGTGTTTGTTGCATTGAGATTTACATACTATTTTACTGATGCATCACTTGTTGTTGGTTCTAGCTGCACTATGACTCGAGTCGGTTTGGTTTGAACTGCTTCATCTGATGGTAATTGTTAGCATGGTCTATTGTCTAGGTTCATATGCACATCGCTAGCTTGTTGTTGATTGGTCTTTGCTTGCATTTGTGCATGTCACTCATTGTTTTATTTGTCATTGCTGCTTGGTTGTAAATGTGCACATGAGTGTTTGCATTTCCATGAGTCACTGCTATGCTGTTGTAGTCTGATTCTTCAAGTGTACTTTGTTTTTGTGCTTCGAGCATTGTTGCAGTCTTCATGTTTTTACTGTTGCATACATGTTGAATTTGTGGTCTTGGTTTCACTTGAGAATATTTTCTTTTTGAATTTAACCTGTGTTGAATCCGCTTATAGCTCGGGTTTGACCTTATGCTCGTGTCGAGACTTTATTTGTATTGCACTTGAGTTGAACATGGCTTTTAATTTGGGTTTGACCTTGTCTCACCTGTCCCTATCATTTTATCAAGTGTATATTGAAGTGCACGGCCTTGTGGCATGTACAACGATACACTGTGCATGTCACAAACTGTTCGTGTTTGATGAATTTAGAATTAAATGATGACGAACAATCTAAATAACTAAGGAAAATAATATTTTCAAAATTACATTTTATTTTACACTGCAAAAATATTTTATTTCAATTTTACAGCGTAAGTGTATATTTTTGCAGATAACTCAGATGTTGGATTCAATTTGGAATAGAGTTAAAGATAATATACGAGTAATTGAAAAGTATATAGTGAGGACAGTTGTATAAAATGAAATGTATTGTAATTGAAATTTTATGTATATAGTGGGTGCACAAATTTGTACTAATCAAAATTGTAACATATATTTATTTGAATAAAATATCTGTTTGAATTTAAATTCTGTTTTATTTAATTTATTCAGCAAATATTTATTAATTATGTGAAAAATAAAATAGTACATTAACAAATACATTATATATATGTTTATTATCATCAAACAAAATTCATATACTTGCATATTCAACAATATAGACATTAAAAATAATATATGTATATAGATATTAAAGTATGTAAAAAAGTATAAGTCACATGAATTCTCTGACCCATGTCGACATGGCCCTACCCATGATGTCGACATCCCTGTCAAAAATTTAAAATTCAATTTGAAATTTAAATTTAAATTCAAATCTTTTGAATTTTCCTCCACCTTTTCACCAAATCCAATGTTCTGGAAAGGTACCTCTTGACCGGAGAAAATGTCTATTGAATATCTATTTATTTCCCTTATCTTATCATACCTTTTCACTTTCATTTTAAAATTCAAACTCTCTTTCACTCTTTCAAACTTTCTACTCTCTTCAAAAATGGCTTCTTCAAGCACTTCATCCACACTGAGGCTGTCTAAAACCATTAAAGAGTATCTCTACAATGATGAAGCTCTTTTTTCTATCTTTGGTCATTACGACATTAATTGGGCACAAGTGATTATGGATGAACTTTGTCCTAAAAATTTGGAAATGGGTGAGAATACCTTGCATCATGGAATCTATCTCACTCGGATTTTTAATTATTTTGGTGTTGATTACAAAAGTGAAGAATTTTTTTCAAGAAAAGTGTTTAATCATCCCAATATTTCTCTCAAGAAAATTCCTTCCATATTTCAACAATATGACATCTTGCCGAAAAGGATGAAAGATTGGTACATGAAGATATGGAGGAAGAAGAAGAAGGAGGGGAAATAGAAATTGAAGTAGATAATGAAGAAGCCTTCTTGGAAAATATTGAATATCCTACCAATACTAACAATCCCTTCAACAAAATTCTCCTCAAAAATCAAAAGATTATAGTGGAAAATCAACGGATTCTCGAAAGATCCGTCAGTGAGAAATTGGATAAAATGTCCACTAATATAAACAAATTATTTGCTAAAGTTGGTCGAAAACTTGGCTTATCATCATCCTCCTCATCCTCTAGCACATTTTAAGAACTAGATTGTGATGTATTAGTTTGTTTTGTGTGAGCTAGTATTGTTCTTTTTATCATATTATGTAGTGTCTTATGTATCATCTCATCTATTTATAAAAATCATCTATCTTATGTTTTTCTACCTTATCGTGTCTCTGGAATAAATGTTAGTGCAATATATAAGTTTATATATATACATACTTATTCACAAAATAAATAAGACACATAAATCAATAGACCCATGTCGACATGCCTCTACCCTCTATATCGACATATAACCGCCAAGATTTGGTTATTTTTTAAAATTTTGAAATTAAAGTAACTAACTTGTGCCTATTCATTTTTAACGAATTTCTGCCTATTTAAACACCTATTTCTTCAAGAAATTTGTAGTCTTTTCATTTATACTTACCTCTATTTGCATTTCTTCACTACTTATCAAAAATGGCTTCCTCTTCTCGAAGTCTTGAAGAAACTCTCAGTTCATTCAAGAATATGCTTACTTTTATTCTCCACAATCAAAGGCAATTAGAACTAAGTCAAATGCAGATGATGAAAAAACAAGAGAAGCATTTCGATGCCCTCCGTTGGATGATCTCTGCCCTAAACGAATATGATCTCGACGCAAATCCTATAGGAACTTTGATTCAAGATAATGAAGATTGAGAAGATATTAAAAAGGATCCTATCTTTAGAGAAGAAGGATGATTGAAGTTTCTAAAAATATTTTATCTCCTTAAGGTTTGATTTGCTTGTTTTCGAATTGTATGATTTCATTTGAATTGATTTGCTTTGATTTGATTAGAATTGATTTGGTTTGAATGGATTGCATAATATTATATGAAACATAGTATATATTTATTGGGTTTAAACTTTCATATTTGTCATATCTTTATTATTAACTCATGTTATTTTCTATATATAGACACTCCATCATAATTTGTCATGGGTACTCCAGTATAAGACTAAGGGGCAGTTATACTAATTTAGGACAAGTTTTTGTTGATGACAAAGGGGGAGAGATTTAAAATGGAGTAGTTAGAGTAGTTAGAGTAATTAGGCTTAGATTAAGAGGGAGTTATTAGTTTTAGGGGGAGTTATAGTAAATGTGAAGTATATTTTATAAACATAGGTTGTCATCATCGAAAAGGGGGAGACTGGTGGTCCTTGAGATGATGGTTTTGATGACAATAACCTTAGGACTTGTTATAAAATATTAATACTAACATTATAGTTTCGATATATATATATATATATATATATATATATATATATATATATATATGTGTGTGTGTGTGTGTGTGTGATATATATATATATGTATGTATGTATATGTAGAATATAAACACGCGGGTACCAAGAATAAAGACTGTACAGTATAAAGATTCAAGACTGAAGATATCAAGATTGAAGACTCATGAGTATCAAGATATCAAGAGTTCAAGATTTCAATAGTACAAAATAAGTACCTAGTCTATAATTATGTTAAAACTTCTTGAAAGCACTTATATCTTTATTCTAAATTTATTCGTGGAACGGAATCCACTTCGAGCCTGTTAAAGGGATCAAACCCTAGTGGAATGGAACCCACGACAGTATCTAATGGAACATATAGTAATCCGATTTTGATATCCACTAATTTTATAGAAATGCTTTTCAGAAATATATCTCTTGTTTTTAAAAATTGTTTTCAAAACTTTCTTTTCCAAAAGACATCTCTCTTGGTTTTAAATATTTTAGCCTCAAAACTATTTCTATCATTTTAATATTCTGATTCCAAAAATGTCCTTGTTTTTAAACCATCTCTTGTTTTGAATATTTAGCTTTAAAATATTTATATTCTCAGATTTTAAATCACTTTATAGATTATGATTGTATATATTAAAAATTACTTTCTAAACTCTTTTATATGTTTGAACTATATTCAAATATATTTACAAAGTTTAGAAATTGTTTTGACAAATTATAGAAACCAATTTTAATAAGAAAATCAAAACATCAATTTTGCCTTGAGCATGTCGACTTCCATCATCCCCCATGTCGACATGGTGTCCATTATTTTCAAATTTCAATTTTCAAAAGAAGTATTTATTCGTCGTATCCTTTCACGAATAGATATGACTGTTGCTCTACTATAAATACCATAGTTCTAAATGAATTTTTTTTACCAGATTTCATTTATTTTATCTCCTCTTCATCTTCCATATTTATTCTAAAGAATTCTAGCCGTACTCTGCCGAAATACTAAATGAATCAAACTTGATTATCTCTTGTTTGATTCTCTACCACTCTCTCCATAAGATCTTAGTTCTATTCAGAGTCATAGATTCTTTTGTAAATCAAATTGTTAAGTAAAAGGTTGGGTTGAGCCTTGAAATCAATTGGGTGTGATTGTAGCATCGGAAATCAATTAGGTGATCTTGTAGTCTGGTTAAGTCAAGAGTGTTTGCACTGGACTCGAATACAGGAGGGTGTACCTCGTAGCCTTGAAACAGAGAGTGTAATATGGGAGATTATTTTGATAAGAAATCTGTATGATTGTACGGGATTGGATGTAGGGTAACTCCGAACCAGTATAAAATCCTGATCAGTTATTTCCTTTACTGCTTTTATTTAGTATTTGCATCTGTGTCTGATTATGTGATTATATCTATGTCTGTGAAATGCATTTGTTGATGATTAAATTACATAAGTTCAAAAAGATTTATAAAATCCATAAAACACGATTCACCCCCCCTCTATTGTTATTCCAACCTTAAGATCTGTAACCTGCATTTCTCACAGACACCTCCACCAAATTGCACTGGACATAAGGATATAAGATGGCTCGAACAGGTATGAAAAATCATGCACATAAATAAAATGATTATATACACCCAACCCGACTTCTCAATCAAATACACTTCAAATAATTTGTACCACAAATGAACAGATCATGTCAAGCGCATGTCAAAAAACAGATGATAAATGAAAAGTTTAGAAAGCATGGACTAAGTCCAACGATATTACATTTAAAGTCAAAAGCTGTAGAAAAGGACAAAAGAATACAATGCATGTAGTACAAAATAAAAATAAAGATACAAATCATGAGTCCACAAAAAGCTTATCAGGTGAAAATAAACCTCTAATTTAACTAATTTATTTACATACTTTAGACACTCGTAAAGACATCACAAGAGTGCACTTATGCAACATTAATAGTCACTACTGTGCAAACTGCATTTACAAATTTGGTTTGGATTCTGAGGAATCACTAGTTATAACTCTCTTCCTACAGCTAGTGAGTTGAGCCATAACTGCGGAAGGGGGCAGAGGCACCCCCAAGTTGTAAAAAGGAAGGAGGGTCAGCAATAACAATAGATGAATGATGAGAGGAGTTGCTAAATGTGACCCTAGGATCTAGTTAGCACCAACCCAATGATCATCGACATCTACCACCGTTGAGATGAAGTCTCACGGTATATAAGAAAGCTAAGTCAAGATTAGGCAAAAAGTATCAAAAATAATCAATTGAATGCTTCGTAATGATATCCGCCAAAGTCCACCTAATCTTCTCCTTATAAATTTCCTCAATTAAAGAAGCCCAACTAAACCACGAAGAGAAGGCGCATGAGACCTAGAAGGAATGACAGTTGAAGCTAATTTTGTTGACTGCATAGAAGGTTGAGGTTCTATGGTAGAAATTTCAGCTTCAAGTGCATTCAGACATTACATAACCACTTGCTGCATACGTTCAATGTCACTTAAAAGTTAATATTTAGTCTTTTTGGTTAACTTAGAAAAAGAGCCAAATAAATCGCTCGTAGTGGAACTCTCATGCATTCCTCTACCTTCAGAACACGTTAATTTCTTCTTATAATAGTATTTTGAATCATTAACTTTGGACTCATAAAAATTCTTAAAATTTTCCTACCATTGTGGAATAACGGCTTGACCTACTCCTGGTTGAGGTGCAGGTGCGGCACCTGTCCTAGTTGATGGATGATAAACTAAAGTCATGGATGGATTCTCATCCTTAGTAAGCTTCTTTGCCACTTGCAAAGATAATTCCTCAATCGTACCCTTCAACCCCTTAATCTCCTCTTCATAAGAAATAGCATACAATCCATTCACATATTTCAACAATTCCATACCAACTGCTTGCTCCTACGCAGTTTTAAGTTTTATTTTTGGCTCGTGTATTATATTTTGCATGGTTTCCAGGTTAGCTCTTTGTTTGGTAATACTATTATATCGTCAAACATTAGCCTATTTAGACTCTGCCAATTTTTTTAGACTTAATAAGCATCTCCTTTCGTACCTTATTATCAATCAGTTCTGTCTCTTTTATAAGATTTGCATCGAAAGCCTTAAGCTTTTCAATCTGACTCTCATACAACTCAAAAATGCTAGCTGGAGCCAGCTTTCTTGAGCAAAAACTACAATGAGCATAAGAAGGACCACTCTGTTCATGTAAGGTAGTAAGAGAAGTTTCTACCAGGGAACTAGCAGCCTGAAGTGTAAAATAACTAAGAAATAAATCAATAAGAGTTTATGAATACACAATATTATATATATATATATAAATACAATGAAAAAAAAACTGCAACATTACTCAGGCCATAGAAACTATTTTATCCATCCCAAAAGTTAAAGTACAAGAAAAGATACTATTCTTATTCACGACCAAGTCTTTTTTTAAACCATAAAAAATAAGGGGGTTCTAAAGGAAATAGGTCATCCTATAATAAAACTGGAAATGCGTCTCTCTCATGAATAACAAGACGTATCTCTCTCATGAATAACTTGTGTGATTTTGAAGAAAAAAAAGCCTTTGAATCTCTCTTTAGTTGTAAGATAATCTTTTCAATTTCATTTTCCCTTCCTCTACATACAAAGGCAGTTCTTGTTGATAATCTTTCCACAGCTTACTTTTCTAAAAAGCTCAACGCAACTCCTTGAATGATAAATTAAAGTATCTTCTTCATATGACTTCAAAAAAAAAAGAGGATTGTCAACTCTTATAGTCTGTACCAAAAAAGGAAAGAGTACAAGTTTAAAATTACCGCTACATTCAACTAATGAGAACATTAAAGAAAATATAATGATGAAACTAAAGACAAACACAAAAATATAGTTTTACTTATAAGTTCTTTATTAACAAGTATGTACTCGAAAATAATAGCCAAAATGTAACATGCATAGTAACATTCAAATATTCACCATGATAACGTATCAAAATTAAATGTTAACACAAAAAACCAGAAAAAACCCAAGGAATAACTAAAAATGGAGTCTGAAGTTAAGGGTTTACTTCTTAGTAGTAAGGCTGGAGTGCAATTACACATGCGGGCTCAGAACTTGTGTCGTGTGTAGTAAAAGAAGTGTCCTCCGAGTTAGAACTATCTGATGCCTCCTAAACAGATGCGGATGGTAAAGCTTTAATCCCACTTTGTTCTTTGACTCATATGTCGTATTAGTGGTCCAAGGCTGACTTTATAAGCTTCCCTCCAAAAACTCTAGGCAAATCTCTACATCCACACCATCAAGATGGTCCACATAGAACTTCCTCTTTACTTGAGCATATACTTGATGGAGAACATCATAAGTGATGATGTCCATATCCTTTTCTACCTTAGAAAGCTTCCTTTCCAACCTAATAAATGAGATTTTGACAAAAAATAGAAGATGAAGTTTTTATTGCTAATATTATTCTCAGCAATTTTTTTTATACAGCATTACTGCAGATCTAATTCCTTATATAAAGATACAAAAGATAAAAAGAAATGAAAGGAGCACAGCCCAAATACAACAGGCCGGCCCAAATACAAATAAAGAGAAGGATCTCTTAACATTCCCCCTCAAACGAAACTAGGTTTACCCAGCCGTCTTCATTCCTTCATCCGTCTTATTATTTACATTTTCCCCATTAATAATACACAAAAACTCTCTGAATCTCGTGAAGTTCTTGTTAGACAGGGCTTTGGTCAAGACGTCTGCCTTCTGAAAGAGGGATGGCACATGATTGACTTGAAGTTTACCAGCTTCTGTTCTATCACGAACAAAGTGTAGATCCACTTCCATGTGCTTAGTTCTCGAGTGTTGTACTGGATTTACCGAGAGAGATATTGTGCTCATATTGTCGCACCATACTGTGGGAATTTTGGTTGAATGGAGACCTAATTCCGAAATTAGGGCTTCAGTCCACATAATTTCTGCTGTGACGCTTGCCAAGGCCCGGTATTCCGCTTCCGTACTTGATCTAGAAATGGTGGGTTGCTTTTTAGTACACCAGGAAACTGGGTTGGATCCAAGATACACACAGTGCCCTGTGATGGATTTGCGATCATCCAAATCGCTTGCCCAGTCCGCATCACTGTAAGCCTGTATCGTAATCTCCTTACTTGACTTTAATAGCAAACCATAATTAATTGTGCCTTTTAAGTATCTTAATATGCGTTTGACTGCTTTCCAGTGAGTATCCAAAGGTTTTTGCATGTGTTGGCATACTTGATTCACACTGTAACATATTTCAGGTCGAGTGATAGTGACATATTGCAGTGCACCTACAATGCTTCTATACTGCTTGACATTGTCTATTGGTTCACCTATGTGTTTGGATAGATGTAGATTACTAGTCATGGGGGGTACCAAGTGGTTTTGCCTTATCCATGTTTTCCCTGATTAAAATTTCAGATATGTATTGCTTTTGAGATAAAAATAAGCTTGAATCTGGTCTTCTTTGAACATGTATCCCCAGGAACTGGTTGATTTCTCCTAAGTCTTTGATTGCAAAGTGTTTATCCAGTAGAATAATGACTTGATTTATCTCTGTTATGTCATCACCAGTAATTAGTATATCATCTACATAGACTAATATGTAGATGACATTTTGATTTCTTTTTCTGATGTATAGAGAATTGTCTGATCTGGTTGCATTAAATCCCATATTGCCAAAAGTAATTTTCAGTTTCTCATACCATGCTCTTGATGCTTGCTTTAAACCATAGATAGCTTTGTGCAGCTTGCATACATGTGTGCTGTGTGTTTTAGAATTGTATCCCATTGGCTGCTGCATGTACACATCCTCCTGAAGTTCACCATTTAAAAAGGCATTATGTACATCCAGTTGCTTAATTCTCCAATGCTTGTGTAATGCAATAGTCATGATTATTCTTATAGTTGCTGGTTTGATGACAGGTGAAAAAGTTTCTTTGAAATCAAAACCAAATTGTTGTGTGAACCCCTTTGCAACTAATCTGGCCTTGTATTTAGCTACACTACCATCAGTGTTCCTCTTGATTTTATATGTCCACTTGCTTCCCACAATGTTTTTGTGCCTTGGTGGTGTGACCAAGCTCCATGTTTTATTTTTAATTAGGGCCTCGTACTCTTCATCCATGGCTTTTCTCCATTTTTCATCTTTTACTGCTTGATCATAATTGGTTGGTTCGACTTCATTGAGTGTATTTGTATAAATCTTGGGCTTAAAAATCCCACTCTTGGACCTTGTGATCATAGGGTGCTCAGCTCTTGGTTGAGGTTGACTCACATTTCCACTATGATTGTCAGTACTCTCTGTTGCTGAATGTCCAGTATGATCACTAGTTACTGAGTTGTTATTTCCATTATGTTCATGCCCTGTCTGATGTTCCCAGTTGATGTCTGGGCTGTGATGTGTGTTATTTGAGTTTGATTTGTCTGAACTATAATCAGTTTTTGTGCTAGTGATGGATGTTCCTTCATATTGATGTTTATTACCACCATCTTGAAATTCATCTGGAAATTCAGTTAATTCTGGAACCATTGGTAGGTTGATAGCTTTGCTACTTGTTTGTTGTTTTTCCCTTACTTTATCTGCAAAAGGAAAAACATTTTCATTAAAAACCACATGCCTAGAAATATAAAGTCTTCCATTTTTGTCCAAGCACTTGTATCCCTTCTGATTATATGCATAACCAAGAAAAGTACAAGCACTGGATCTCAAGCACAATTTATGCTTATTATATGGTCTAAGATAGGGGAAGCACAGACAGCCAAACATTTTCATGTGATTGTAATCAGGTTTAACCTTGTTTAATATCTCATAGGGAGATTGCTTATTTAGTAATCTTATGGGTACTCTATTTATGAGATATACTGCAGTAGCAAATGCTTCTTTCCAAAATCTCATAGGTAGAGATCCCTGAGATAAAAGTGTTATCCCTGTTTCTACTATATGTCTGTGCTTCCTCTCAACCAGTCCATTTTGTTCTGATGTGTGTGGGCAAGTGCAGCTATGTATTATCCCTTTACTGTCAAAAAATGCTTTTAGAGATTTAAACTCACCACCACCATCAGTTTGAATGACTTTAATTTTACTATTGTGTTGATTCTCAGCATAAGCAATGAACTGTTTAATAACAGCACATGTGTCTGACTTGTTCCTAAGAAAGTATATCCATGTGAATCTAGTGTGAGCATCTACCAGTGAGAGATAGTACCTGTCTCCTTGTGTTGATGATAGGGGGGCTGGACCCCAAAGATCTGCTGCCACTAATTTAAATGGCTCATTATATATAGTTTCTGATTTACTAAAAGCCAATTTGTGACTCTTTCCTTCTTGACAGTGTGAGCATATAAAAGGAGCAGAAAAGTTTTTAAAAGCAATTTTATTTTCATTCAGAACTTGTTTTACAATATCAATCTTGGGGTGACCAAGTTTACAATGCCACAAACTAAGAGTGTTATTCTCTTTTTCAACATTGAAGCTGACTGGATTAGAATAAAATGTCCCATTAGTGGGTTTTCTTGTGTCCATGTTGCTGAATCTATAAAGACCCTTGTCCAATTCACCCTGCAGCAGTACATTTTTATTTAGTAAGTCTCTAACAAGACAAAATTTTGGGTGAAACTCAAAGTACACATTGTTGTCCTTGGCAAATTGAGAAACACTTATTAAATTCTTTTTAATCCTAGGAACTCTTAACAAGTTATTCAAAAATAGAGTCCTTCCACCTTTGATACTGCCAGTTCCAACATGTGATATTTTTATGGCTTCACCATCACCCATAAGAACAGAATTCATACCTGTGTATTTCTTGTTCCCCAGGTTGAGATTTTGAAGATTATTAGTGATATGGTTTGTTGCACCTGAATCTGGAAACCAGTCATCTATGCTTGTATCATCAATTTTGACTGCATCTTCATTTGATTCTTGTGTGTTTGCTCTGCTTTGCTGGTTTACCTGAGCCATGTTTGCATTGTGTGTCTTTTGGCTTGATTGACCTGTGTTGTACTCAGAATTAAATCTGAAATAGCACTTATTAGCCATGTGCCCTGTTTTCTCACAAATTTGACACTTCACTCTATTGTAACCGTTAGATCTTCCTCTACCCCTGCCTCTTTGGTACTGACCTCCTCTTGAAACTTGATGACTAGTGCTATTGGAATTATTAGGTGCCTTTGGTTGATCTTTGTTTCTTGTATGAACTGCAAAATTAATGTTGACATCTCCCTGTATGGCCTTTCTTTGCTCTATTCTTCCCTCATGAGCAAGTAGAGCAGCATGTACATACTGCAGATTTGGTAGGACAGGTTGTGTGGCTATGAATGTGATAAGTGATTCATATTCTTCATCTAAACCACTAGTAAGAGTGAGTATTTGATCAGATTCTGCAACTTTATGACCCACAGCACTAAGTCTATCACACAAATTCTTGATCTTGGCAATGTAATCTCTCATAGGCATGTCCCCTTTTTTAGCATTTTGAAGTTCTCTTTTGTAATGCATGATACGTGCAGATGACTGAAAATTAAAGATCTGGCCTATTGTAGACCAGATCTCATATGATGTGTTGCAACCAACAATTTGAGATAAAAGATTGGCACTTATAGATGATATTAGCCATGATGCAAGTAAGTTGTCTTGCTTCTGATGTTGAATGTAATCTGGATTACTGACTGGGTTCTTGTCTCTGTCAAAAATGACTGCAGGTGGTACAGTTTTCGTTCCTTGCACAAATTCTTGAAGGCCATAACCCTTTAATGCTGTCTCAACTTGATATTTCCACAAGATAAAGTTGTCTTCATCAAGAGGGATGGTGATAACATGACTCTTTGGTTTAATGAGAGCAGGGATACTTGTGATTCCACTGTCTTCCCTTCTCGAGGTCACAGATTCAGATTCTTCGGCATTATCTGCCATATTTGGCCAGATTCTTGAAGTTTTGATTGTCTTGACAAAGAGGAATAATCAAAAAGAACAAAGAAAACTGGGTTTCTTGGAGTGGTGGACAATAGTTTGCTGCCAAGAAACTGGTTGAGATCAAGAAAGTGATGAAAGTGTATTATATCAATTGAATTGGTGTAATGCACTTTCACTGCAGATCGAAAACAATCAAAGAAAAAGTGAAAACTCTTGTTGTCACCGGTTGGAGATGATGAGATTTCTCTGATCCAAGCCTTGGAAGCACAAGAGATGTGATAAGAATGAGTGCTCTAGATCAAGAATGGTATGAAATCTCCGATGATGATATTTTGCTGAGGAGTAACAAAATTTAACTTTTTTTAATCTTCAATTTGAATGCCTTTCGGCAATTGCTCTGATACCAAAATGAGATTTTGACAAAAAATAGAAGATGAAGTTTTTATTGCTAATATTATTCTCAGCAATTTTTTTTATACAGCATTACTGCAGATCTAATTCCTTATATAAAGATACAAAAGATAAAAAGAAATGAAAGGAGCACAGCCCAAATACAACAGGCCGGCCCAAATACAAATAAAGAGAAGGATCTCTTAACACTAATCTCCAATTTAGTGATGTTTTGCTCTACCTCCATGCCCTATGATCCATCTCTTCAAAAAAATTAAAAGCCTTCCCCAGTTGGGTTTTATAAACCGTCTCCCTTTTCCCCGTTGCCTCAATATCAAGAAGAGCAACATGTAAGACTTATCTTAACTCCAAAATTTCTAGCTGGGCATTTGCTAGTTCAAACTCAGAAGCCTCGACCCGTTTGTGCAGTTCCATAGCCATGGTAAGCCCTTAAAAATTTAAATGTTACAATGCATTAAGATGCAATTAGGCTATAACAAAGCGAGTCAAATATATATATATATATATATATATATATATATATATATATATAGTGTGTGTGTGTGTGTGTAATATCGATAAGTGCTGGCTTGGAAATCATAGCGATGCAAGCTAGCAAAAACCTCCCTAATATAATGAGGTGGGAGTAGCGCAGTAATATCATCAATAAGTAGACGTCCCTTCACTCCACTAAGTTAGAAACAATGCCTTCTTCTGAAATAGGCAAAAAGCAAGGAGGAATTGGAAGCATGGTAAGGGGCTGTGCAGGAAATGCAGTAGCAATAGTAGAATCATCACTTAGAGGAGGAGGATCAATCCTTGGTCGTTTACTAGCATTTTCCAGTGCAGTAATATCTTCCCCTTTCCTTTTTTGCATCTCCTTATCGCCTTTTCTCTTTGACTTAAAGAATGCGGATAATTTGACATAGCACCGGCATAGTTAAAAAAACATTATGGTTAATAAATATTAACTCATGTACTAGTAAGTCCGAATAAATAATACACATATCACAAAAAATTATACCATAAGGTGCAGAAGCGTCAAATACGTAAACAAAATAGATTGAGAGTAATGATGATAACGGCACAAAATGTTATACTTGCGGAGTAAAGATTCTATAAAAAGATTCAAACCCTTGTGAAAATAATCAACAAGCCTATCCTACAAAAAACGAATAACTCTCATTCAGTTCTAGTAAACCTAGGCCGCTCAACTAAAAGAAAGGGGGAGACACGATTTAGCATAGGAAAAAGGATTAAAAAAAGTAAAGGTATGAATGAAAGTAATACCAGGCTCTTGGAAAGATGAGAAAAAGCCATCTAGATCAGAGAAAGAAAAAATGATCAGCCCGTCTCTGTGTCTTACGAGGAAAATAAAATGATGGTTTTCATAACCTGAATATAGTGGAATCCATTGCAGTCTGGGTAAGACTTTTACGAACGAGTGTAGAAAAAAATATCTCTTCACAAGAAAGTCAAGTTAGGTGTAAACAATACACGATGATTTACACGTAAGTGTGCATATTTTTACTTCCATATTTAATTGAATTTAATTAAATAAATGAGCATATGGAGTATTTTAACATGTTTAAATTAAATTTCGAATGTCATCAAATCATCATTTATTCATCTTCATATGGACAAAATGTTTATTTTTGTGCATCATGAAAATAATTCATTTTATGTATCATGGAAGACCACAGCTACGCACTTACCTCGATCTACAATTAGGAGCTAGTGCACATGTTAGTGTAGCTTAAAGTTACATGCATATTTAACGAAGGATTAATTAGAAGCTAATGATAATTTGGTGATCACACTTCCTTAATGACAATTTGGGTAGTCTCCAAAAATATGATTAGGCTTTCAAAACATGTATAAATGCCACTTTATTTCATGTAATAAGCTCTTACCCTCCTCTTTAGTTTAGTTTTAGGCTCAAAAATAAACAAAACTCTCTTTTCTTTTTAACAGCTTCTTAGCCTTCTTTAATATAATTTTTTTAATACAATTTTAATTCATTCTCTTTTCTATTTACATGCTTTCCTTCCTTTCATGTAGTATTTTATATTTATTTATGCAAGTAGATTAATTATCTTTTTATTTAGCTCTCTTTTCCTCTTGCTTATGTTCATGTTGAATTCTACATTTGTTCACACGATAACAGATATGAGAAGCTAAACCTCTTCAATTTAGGGGTAATTAAGCTTTCTTAATCATGTAGATTCAAATTTTGATAACTTGTGATCTATTTTTGTGAATAATGACAATATTTGAATGGATAAAATTTTGTTGTTTTAACTTTGAATTTGATAGCCTATGTTGTTGACACCAAATAGGATATGCTTAAACAAATATAAACATAAATTATCTCTTCATCTACATATGATGTTGGTAATGAAGTGATTTTAGAATCAAATTTTGATGGTCTATATTACTAATCAATAGTAAATAGATCATGCTTATAATAGATTTTATTTTCAAGTTTATTGTCAATGTTCATGAGAGTTAACAAGGGTTTAATGGGTGTATTATAGTTTGATGGTTTATGTTGGGCTAATTAATAGCACAAATAGGCCATACTTATGATAAACACATCAACTAAATCCACTAATGACCAAAAAAAGAGCGGTCATAATTTCATTTTGTTGATTTATATGTCATGAGAAGGACATTGCCTCTAAATTGCCTTCTACTCTCATATTTTTATCCATTTTCTTTTGCTAGTTACATTTTTTAGCTTAAAAACATATCAAATTCTTGGTTTAATTTAATTGAGTAGAATTTCAAATCAATAAATTCCCGACGGGTCGACCCCTACTCGCCACGTACTAAAAATGTATGACGTGCGCTTACGGTTATTTTATTATAATTTTTTGGCTATTTTCTATTCCGATAGAAAATTAGTCGTTAAACAAGTTTTGGCACCATTTCCGGAGAATTAAATTGATTTTATTTTCTATTATTCGAATTATTTTTTGTTTGATTTTACTGTGTGTTAATTTGCATTTAATGTTTTTTATTGTTGTACGTTTGTCTGATTTTTATTTTCATTTGATTTAGTGCTTGTTGTTTTCTATTTGCATTGCATTTGCATATAAAAAACAACATACACAATTTGATTTGAAATGAAAAAAAATTGTATTCCATTTCATTTTCAAAAAGGCCTGTGCACATATTTATATATCGTCTGCAACACTGTGCATATACACTTCTACTCCTCTGCTCTTCAACCGTCAACAATCAGCACAACCACTGTGTAGTCACCAACCATTTCACCACCCCTGCCCTCCTCTCTGAAAAACTCCATTACCATCCACTTCTGCAACTGCTTCATAGCAACCACCAACCATAGCAGCAAACAACTTCTCCATCGACACTAAAAACTACTGCAACAGACCATATTCACATCTTACATCCCTTACAATATTCACCTTGAACCACCCCTATCAACTGAACTTCCATCAATTCAACATCAACTTGCCTACCCCCATCAACACACCACTTCACTTGCACATTCATACATACCAATGCATATAACATCATCCTAAACACTTCACTTTCCTGCAACTCCATTGTTCCAAACTTCTACAACCAAAATCACTTCCCACCACACTTCCATCCTTTCTGCCATTCAAAGTAACTTTTTCTCACAACCAAAGAGCCACCAAGATCCCTGCCATAATTCACTTCAGTGCAAACTTCCAACTCCATCACTTCCAAAACTTCCCTACATCATCTCCATCAACATTGCCATAAACATCACCCTGTCGGAATACATACAACCTTCTACTGCACTGGTTTTCCCCTCATTACAACACCCTCCTGACCATACTGACATCTCTGCCATCATCTCCTTCACGCCAATGTTAGAGACTCCTCATCTTTGAAAATTGCCTACATTCACTTCCAACCATAACACTTCACTTCCTCTCTTTAATCCTTCATTGTTCGCCCACCGACTTACTGACATAGACTTTGCCACAACATCCATCAAAACTCTCCAATGCTCTTTACATTCCCTGCTTCTTAAACCAAAACCACCAGAATATGTCATTTCTTCAATACTTCTGATTATCCATCCCCAGCATACCACATCATCAACCAATGCCATCAACATCAAAACGCATTTACCTGATATAACGAAACACTATTTTGCACCACTCAAATTCGACAATAAAACCAAAATATGTTAAACTTGAATAGCTTAAAACAATAGATTGTAATGAAATTTGGAGCAAATAAAACCAATTACAAAATCATAGACACAGAATATTAGAATACTCGCAACAAAAATAAAAATAATCATAGTGGTTCATGAAGCCACTACAAACTCAGTCTCAAACAAGTACAAAATACATAGTCTGAAAAACATGTATAGTTCTGAAACAAATACAGCAGAAATCTCAAATACATAAGTCTCTAATACATGAGCCGAAATAGAATGACTGAACTGAAATAGATAAAACTAGATAAACAGATAAACTCCAGAAATCTCTAGCTTATAGAAGATAGATCCAAGTTGTGATACTCAGGCTAAACCGAGCGTAAAAAGATAATCACAAACACTCGAGTCAGGACATACATACCTATACAATGTAAACAAATCAAGTGAAATGTAGAATAAATGTGCAAGTAACTTAAAGGATGCTTGGGACAGCCCATCCTTTAAGGATCCGCTAAACTGTTTACTATGTAGTAATATATGCTAGTATAATAATGTCTAATAGTAAAATAAACTTACTTTAAAATAACGTTAAGGCTTTACATTTTCCACCTTAACACATATATAGTGCCTACAGTCTATACAGTACCGTAATACATCCTAATCGGGAGGCTACCAGAGGATACTCCATAGGTACGACACAAAACCAAAATCGTACAAGGTGCGCTAAAGTAGGTGACACGGCACAACTAGGCAATGTTAGGGTAGATATACCAATTACGCTTTTGAACTGGTGGTAACGCGTAGTAGCTACTACCGCCCACCTCGAACCACACTCCTAAAATTAAAGGTGCGCACCAATCAATCACAAAGTAATAGGATGACATAAGAAGAAGTGTGTCCGATAAGAGGAGCTACCTCCTTAGCCCGTCAATCGCTCCTGTTTTAGCCACCTTATTCCAACTCACGGGAGTCAGATCCATGTACATACCTTGACAGAACATCGTCACTATCCTACTTCATTCTGGAACCTCCACCGCGTACACCGTTGTCAAAGTGGTTTTCGATATCGATAGAGAGTATGCCCGTATCCGATCCCGGTCTCTTTGCCAACCAATCGTTATTACAACCCGGGTTATAAATTTCAAAAATGGTTTATATTTCACTTCAAAACATATTCATTTAAACCATTTAAATTCAATATCAAATAATATTCAATTCAAAGTTGTAACATTTCTAAGTTCATCCATTCAATTATAAAATTTCCAAAACATTGTGAATTTCAGCTACCACAGCACTTATAAAATGTTAAGGTAGATATAGTAATATTTCAAAAACATTATCAAATTCAAAAACAGCAGCACTTATGAAGTGCTATTGTAGGTATTTAGTTATTTCAAAACAGCTCAATTTCAAAAACAGCAGCACTTACAAAGTGCTACAGTAGGTATTAGTAATTTAAACAGTTTAGTTTCACTTCATCAACAACAACACTTACCAAGTGCTATAGTAGCTATTTAGTTCTTCAAAACAATTTACTTTCAGCAACAACAGCACTTACAAAGTGCTGTAGTAGCTATTTAGTTATTTACAAACATGGTTTAGTTTCAACAACAACAGCACTTGCAAAGTGCTGCAGTAGCTCTTTATTGTTTCAAAATTTAATTTATTTCCAGAAATGACAGTACTTAACAAATGATGTCTTAAAATCATAGCATTTTTGAAGTGCTACCACTACTAATTCCATATTTAATATAAAATTTCAAAAAGATTAAAACTTCAATTTTAGCCATTTTAATTTATAAAAATCATAATTTTCACTTCAAAAATATTCATTTGGATATCATTTAACTTATGATTCAACCAAATAAACCTTTAATAAATAATTATCCAATTTAAACAATAATTCGCTTATTAAGTCAAAAGTAAACTATTTTCTCAACTTTTATTTATTTTTTCATTAACTTAATACCTTACTTTAAAATACCCGTTTCATAAATAAGATTAAATTTTCATTCAATTATTAACTTAATAATTTCCATATAAAAACCAGATTTCCAATTTCCAAGTTAAGTCATATTCTGAAAATACACCTTTCTATCTAATTCCTTATACATTTTTCACTTATAGAAAAATCCCTTTAAATTCATTTAATTTTTTTCAAAATCCAATTTAAGTTAAAATGTCATATTCTTACATTTAAAAATACTTATAGATTTTAGAAAATACATATAATTAACCACGCGTTTGTATAATATTTTCTAACCTAGGTCAAGTGGTACGGATAATATATCATTTCAATCCGTAATTTAAAAAGAAAAATCCAGGTTCTATCAATTCAAACCCACAATCCCAAGTAAATCAAATATAATAAAATTATTCGAGCCTATCATTTTGATTTTCTAAAGTCCTTTCGGGCATGTATCATTTCAACCCATAGTGATAAGGGAACTTGCAGTTGTGAGATACATAAAATAAAATAACAGTATAACATTATAACAAATGATGTAACAGGTATAAAATCAGGTTATACATCATGTAAACAGATCACAAGCATATATGAACATATCAACATAGCAAATTCATTACTGCATATCCACTTGTCATCGTTTCACAAATATATAAGTATGGAATGTCTAGAGTGAATAACTTACCTTTTTGAAGCTAGGGATCAATTCAAAACAAGAAAAATCCACACTCCGCAAAGCACGAAAAGGCACGACAAGATTCAAGAAGAAGTAACACCCAAATTCAAATCTTGTAATCAAATAAATAAAACAAATATAAATATATGTTTTAACACAAACAAGATATGAATTTAGCGATGAAAAATATATATATAAATTTGAAACAAATATGGATTCAATCAGCAAGTAGGCTTGGCCACATCATCTATAGGCTCGGCCACAACTTACATGGCTCCGCCATGATGTGTTAGAGGCAACTAGGCTAGGTTATGTGGTCCATAGGCACGGCTAAGGCTAGGAAAGTGGGGAAGTGGTGGAGTTACAACCATGGAATGCAAAAAGGCAATCAAAAGGATGGTTTTTGGTTCAACTAGGCTCGGCCATGGGTCTAGATGGCTCGGCCATGGTTTTATTTGGGTCTAATGCACATCATAGCACGGCTAGGAAATGAGGTATGGTCATGGAAAGGCAATACATGGTGGAGAGATAAGGTGGCCAAGGCTAATAAAAGGAAAGTGGTGAATATATAGGCTTGCGATGGATTTTTTTGGTGCTTTTGGTGATGGATCTAGATCTTGGGTCACAGCCAAGGGCACGTGATGGTGATGAGGAGTGGTGGCCGGCCATGGTGGTGGTGGGAAGAGGATGTGGTCGGAAATATAGGTGGAGGCCGAGCAGTTGATGAAGAAAAACAAAAGAAAAAGGAAAAAAAAGAAGGAAGAGGCCATTGAAACTTACTGTATTTTCTTCAGGGAGCAATTGAGATATGAGGTGGTGAGAAATTTTTTTGTACGTGGTTTCGGAATAGAGAAGGAGGCTAAGGTTTGAGGCAAGAATGGCTAGAAAATAATAAAGAGGGCAGGAAAATAAAAAACAAGCATTTGACAAAATGTAACGTATGTCTAATTAAAACAATGTAACGTATGTCTCATTGATTTTTTCCAAGCTGTCAATAAAAGGATATAAATAAGTTGAATCCAATAAATAAAATAAAGTCTAAAAAACGAAATACAAAAATAAATAGGAAAATATAAAATAAAAATATAGAAATTAATAGCGTGTAAAACACTGTATTTTATCCAATTTTAAAGTATAAATCAGAATTTAATGAAACGAAAAGCAAAATGGATATCAAAATGATATCTAACTTCAAATATAACGATTAGAATTTAAAATTTTATATTTTAAAATTTTCAAATAAAATTCAAAGACTGACCAAAATATAAAAATTTCAGAAATTGTTTATTTTATCCTATTTTGGAAGATAAATTACATACACATCCAAAATTACACTGGAAAAATTCCAAAAATTCAAATTTTAATGATTAAAAATTAAAGTTCTCAAATAAGTTAAATTTAAAAATATTTACCAAATTTTGGGTTGTTGCACCTGAACAGCATCTCACTGCTATCTTCACAACACCTGCACGTACACACGCTCGTTCACCTGATCACTTCCTTACAACCAGCACACCTTCACTTCACACTACCATGCGACTAGCATTCTATGATTGCCACTATCTCATTACAAATCTGTTGTTCCACTTGCATCGAACCACTGCTACATATAACCAGCATCAAATCCTCTTCCTACTTATCTACTGCCATAAAAAAAACTATGTCTTCCCTTCAAACACACAGCCATTGCCATTCTCTCCACCAGCCATCACCTGCTTACAAGGCACGACATCATCCTCAATAAACCACCAATAACTGCAACCAAACCCGCACCTCAATCACATCCAAATTGATCGCGACATCTCCTTAAACTCCCACGACCTCCCCTATCGTTCCTCACCTAATTGCAATCACCAACTCCCTAATTTCAAAATTCAAATCGTGTTTGAGTCGCAATTTCCCTTTTAATCTTTAACAGACACACACAGATATATATATATATACATATATATATATATACATATACATATACATATATATATATATATATATATACGGGAAAGTCTATTTAGACATAAAATATAGACACAATTGGTGACACAAAAAATCTTCACCATTGGATTGCCCCCTAAATTCCACCTTCCCCATAAAGAAAAAAAATTCAATGGTTCGGATCTTTTGTGTCACCATTTTGTGTTTAATTTTATGTTCAAATAGCCGACCCCTATATATATTTATATTCGTTCTCCTTTAGGAAAGAGGAAATCGCGTTTAGGAGGAAAACTGAATATTTGTATTGGGTTTGGGGCTGTTTGGGTTTTGGGCCGTTTTCATTTTTTTTATAGAATTGAATACCAAATCATTTTGTTTCGTTTGTTACTTTGTTTAAAAAAAGAGAAGGTTTTCATTAATTTATATATATAAGGCATTTCACTTGAATTAGTATTTTTCAGAAAAAACCAAAATTCAAACAAAAAAGAAATAATCTTTCGAAAACTCAAAACAATGAAAAACAAAAAAGAGGGTTGCTTTTTTTCTATTCATATAAATATTCTGTAACAGCCCAAGATTTTTACAAGCGCTGTATTCTTTTATTTATAAAACCTTGGGATTTATTATAATATAAATCTTTAATTTTATTAAATCATTTCTCAAAATTTAAATAAAAGACAAGGGTTTTGAAATTTCAACTTTGGTTAAAGATAACTCTAATTGGAATGTTAAAATTTTAATTTCTAAATCTTTTATATAGGAATTACATATGTACAAGATTTACTATGAGGATGTTTACTTATATTGGAAATAACATTTATTTCCCTTTTTGGCTCTTTTTAAAATGAATTATATATATTAAAACTAAGTAATAAATTTCTTAGAAAATGGTAAATAAATCCGAAGGCTATAAACAAATTCTATTTTTAGTTAAGTAATAACTTTCACAATTTACAGTGTATTAATAAACTGTTGAATTACGCGTTTAAACGGCGCGTTAATTGATGGGATAAATAACGCATAAGAAAATGTATGAAATTTAAATTTGTTATTTTCGTTATATTTGGGCATAAAGTATTGCGTCTGTTGTATGCATTTTAAATATATTTACTTTCCTTCTGATTTAATAGAAGCGTTACCCACAAATTTATAACCGTTCACATTCTAATTATAGTCTTTGTCCTAAATCAATTGTCGTGCACATTTAAAGGAGGAAATTCACCGTGCCTTGCCATTACTTCCATTTATTTAAAAATGTATACATATTTTTTTGACTCTTCCAAAGAGCTATTAATTTCTTTTAAAACTGGATTGAAATCACCGGGGGTTTGCACTTTCCTTTGCGTGAATAATTAACAATTATTAATTCATAGACGTTTCAAAATAATAAATATATTTATATTTTGTAAAAGAATTTAACCTTATTCATTTACCATTTTGTTTCTTAGTTAGTAATAAATAAATAAAATGTTAGATTGGATAGTAGATAGTGGATAAATAAGCTTTATAAAAGGCACGTTTTAAATTTACGTTTATACTTGTTTTGTTTCATTGGGGGTGTAAATAGTACGTATGTAATAAAATACTCTTTAAGCATACAAGTAACAATTGAATATAAACGTGCAAATATAAAATGCGGGAGTATGTTTGCTTAAATTTTTACGTATAGAGTGTGCATTCTTAATTAATAAATAAATTAATTATAGCCGTTCAATTTTAGTACCCTGAATTCCACGTGTAAACGTTACACTTTCCATAACCTTCATTTGTTTTAAAAGTTTGGTAAAAAAATCTTTATTTCAAAACCGTTCCAAAATCTTTGCAAATTTAATTCTTGCCGTTACTTTGCAAAAATCACTCAACCTATTTAATTATAAAACACACAACCTTAATAATGCAATGAAATCATTCTTTTCCTTTAAAAATTCAAATTCACGTATAACATTTTTCCATTCGCGGATAACTTTCTTCTTTCCCTTGCGGTATAATTGACAATTATTACTACATGGACGTTTCAAAACATATAATTTATCTCTTACCAATTTCCTTCACCTCTATCAACGCATGATATCCTCTTTTATACTTAAATGTTCAAAACTCACGCAATCACTGCTATTTAAAATTCGAACCCATGCAATATCAATGGAAATCTTCTTGTAATACTCGGTCAACGTGTAAATATATCCAATAAATTTTGGATGGATATTTCCTGTTTCTCTCGCCTAAATCACGCCAACCCTTCCTTTAAATATTAACCATGTATCATTTTTTCCTTCATTCTTTTTGGCTTCAACTGTTTTCTCCTTCCTTGCTTGAACTCCTGTGCTATCAGGTATAGCTTCCTGTGCCCCTTTTATTTTCTTGTCTCTTTCTTACGTTTTTCAAAATTTGTTAAAGCAAGCTATAGTACTCGTAAATCACCTCACTATGAGATATTGGTTCACTACTCTTGTGTGTTCTCAGCCTCAGTGATGGCCGTTGATATTTTCTTTGCGTGTAACTGTCAACTTTGATGAACCATGAAGGCAGAGCATATGCATGCAGGCCGAGCATCACAAGATGCTTTTGGCTAAAAGATGTGAACCAATGCTTTTGCTACATGTACTTTAAGGATTGAAAAAAAAGGGGAAGAGAATAAAAATATGCAGGCCAAGCACTTGGTGCTGATTAAACTAAATTTTTGTCGCGCACCACTTTTGAAAAATTTAGCCTTGAACCAAATCTTCGCCACCTATAAAAAAAAAGAGAAAGAAAATTTGTGTCACCTTTTTCATGTTTGAAGAAAAAAATATAAAAAGGTTGCGTGCACCATTCTTGCAACTTTTAATCACTGCCTAAATTTCCCACTGGGAAGCACGTGCATGCATATAAGTCGGATTGGTCAAAATATCTCGTTCAAATTTTTGTTTATTTAAAATTTCGCTTTGATTTGTGATTCAGTTCGAGTACTAAGTTTTATTTATTCATCTTGTTTCAAGATCGAGACCAGTTTGTCTCCTCTTCTAATTTTTGATTGTGTTGTCTATACGCTGTTTCTGGTGTGGGTACCATAGTTTTAATCAAAATCTTTAGCTTTGTAAAGGTGAGAGTACTCACCTGACAAACGTACTTATATATCTGTAATTGAATAACAAGTGTAATTGTAAATTAAATTTTATTTAATTTTATTTGCCTGTGATATAAACTTGTGATGATAAAACCCCAATATTTAATTGACACATCATCAGTTGTATTATCTATTATTATATTATTGCAGTTACACTATTTATTTTACTGTTAAATCACACTACAAGTTCCCTGTAGAATAGGAATCGTTACAGGCTGAAAGGGTAGGCCTGAACGACATTTATTTATTCATTTATTTAGTTTATTATTTAACTTGGGATTGCGGGTTCGAAATGATAAAACCCGGATTTATTTTGAAAATTACGGATTGAAGTGATATATTACCCGTATCACTTGACCTAGGATAGGAAATATTATACAGACCCATGGTTATATAAATATATATAATTTCTGAAAATATTTAAATATTTTAAAATCTAAAATGTTATTTCACCTTGTTTAAAAGTGGATTAAAATGATTATTGTAAATATTGGGTATTTTAAAAGTTTAATATGTAAATAAATAAATGTTAAAATTTAAAGTGTAAGTTCATTTTGTAAAATTTGTTGGTAAATTAAAGGGAATTTAAGTTAAGAAATAAAATATGGAATTTGTTATAACTTGAATATAAAGGAGGTTAAGTTTTCTATGAACTGAATAGTTAAATTGGTGGAAATTATGGAAGTAAAAATATAACTGAATGAGAGGCTGGTTTGAAATAAGAGTAAGATAAGAAATTAATTGGAAATATGGTTATTTTGGAATGGTGATTTACTTAATTTAGCAAATTTCATAGAAAATCTTGTACTTGATTTGCATAAGTATAAGAAGTTAGATATATATTGATATAAAATACTTTATAAAATTCATAGATTTTGAGTAATTTAAATGACTATTTAAAGGGTGGAAATTTTGAATCTATAAGTTAAATTGGTCTAATTATTGTGAAACCATATTTAAGTAAAATTTTAAATTACTCAAATGAATTAAGGTATAACCTTTGGGATGTATATTGGATTCTTATAAAAATTATCACTTCACTTTAAAATAATAAAATGAAGTATTTGATTTATATATAAGTATTTTGGTTTCTTTATAACCACGGGTAATAATAACGTTGGTTGTTAAAGAGATCGGGATCGGATATGGGCATACTCTCTGTCGATACCGAAAACCACTTTGACAACCATGTACGTGGAGGAGATTCCAGAATGAAGTAGGATGATGGTGATGTTTCTATGAGGTAAAATACATGGACCCGACTCCGGTGAGTTGGCATAAGGTGGCTAAAATAGGAGCGATCGACCGATTAATGAGGTAGCACCTCTGATCGGACGCACTTCTTCGTATGCCATTCTATTACTTTCGTGATTGTTTTGGTGCGCACCTTTGATTTGGGAGTGTTTTTTGAGGTGGGCGGTAGCTGCGCGCTACGCGTTACCATCGGTCCGGAAGCGTAATTGGGATATCTACCCTGGCATTGCCTAGTTGTGCCGTGTCACCTACCATAGCGAGCCTTGTACGAGTTTGTTTTTCCTCCCGTATCCCGTGTGGTATCCTCTGGTGGCTTCTCGATTAGGAGGGACTATGATATTGGATGGACTACTGGGACTATTACGTGTTAAGGTGGAAAATGTAAAGCCTTAACGCTTTTTAAAAGTTTATTTTAATATAGACACTATTATAATAGTGGAGTATTACTACATAGTAAATAGTTTAACGAATCCTTTTAGGATGGGCGGTGCCAAGCATCCTTTAAGTTACTTGTTCTATATTACAGTACACTTGAGTTTGTTTACACTGTATAAGTATGTATGCCATGAATCGAGTGTTTATGTTTTATTTTTACGCTCGGGTCAGCCTGAGTTGCAGTTCAGTTTTCATTCCGGAGCTAGGACTTCTGTAGATCACTTTTCAAGCTATTGGCAAATTTTCCCTTCAGTTCCTTATCTTAATTTATGTAATCAAGACTATTGAATATTGAGATTTACTATTGTTGTTTCAAACTATATTTGGGTTTAAAGACTATGTAAATTTTATTGTTTTGAGACTTTTAATGGTGGCTTCATGAACCACTAAGTTATTTTAATTCTGCTGCGAGTATTCTGATTTCCGTGTCTATGATTCTGTGATTTGATTTCATTTTCTCCTAATTTATTTACAATCTATTGTTTTGAACTATTCAAGCTTGACATGTTTTTAATTATTGTCGAATTTGAATGGTACAAAATAGTGGGGCGTTAAATATTCATGTTAAAAGTTTGCAAGTTGTATTTGCTGGAAGTTAGAAGGAGAAGATTTGCTTGCTATTTCTACTTGCTAATAAAAAATTCGTTGCTTTAAAAAAATTGTTAATAATTCTGCATGCTCTGATATCGTGCTCTCATCTCCAATTTTTATTTATCTTGTATTGTTGGTTGCTTGCATTTGCATTTATAAATATAAACTCAAAAAAATTTGAAAACAAAAATAAATTTCATTGTAGCTGCAATCACGTTTAATTTTTGTTTTACATTCATCTCATCTTATTTCCTTTTTAAGGGGAACACCCATATCCACTAAGGTGGGGGATTTCATCACCTCTTCCTTGGCCTAGATATTGCTTTTCTTCTTAGAGTCTGCTAATAATAACGATTAGACACTTAACTTAAGGGTGTCACAAGCATACCTAGGGTTTAATTGCATCTTGACAAGTTGTCTTCTTTGAACAATTTATTTTCTTGGTGTCTAGGGTATGGCAAAGCAATAATCAGCTATAAATTTTACGGTGATTTATTAAAATTATACTGATTGTTTTTCTAAAGGTACTTACACCTTCGGTTGCATTACTATGGTGATTCGTGGTTCACCGATAACTCATGTTCGTTACCTGGCTAAGAAATATTTTGTTGAATTAAGACAAAGTGCGATTATACAATTTTGGATTAGGTGCTATTTAGGACAGCAAATTTGTAATTAAGTCTCTTGCATTCATTTAGTTGCATTAGTTCATGCATATTTAAAAAAATATTTCAAAAGCCAAAACTGAAAAAAATGTAAATATTGCCTAACTTAGTTTTTAAATCCTTTGAAAATTTTCAATCGAATTTTTTTTTTACTTGAGTTATTTTTTAAAAAAAAACAAAAAAAAGCTGAAAAACATATATAATCTTTTCAAAAACAAAAAATTGAAAAATCCAAAAAAAAACAAATCAAATTTTCCTTTTTTTGAAAAATTTAGTTCTCCTTTTGGTAAACATTTTTCCTTTATTAAAAGAACATTTTAAAAATGTCCGAATATTCTTACTCGCTGGAATTTTACAATAGTTGAGAAAATCAATATAATACTTTCACATCAAACTCTTATGGATATTTTCATGACAACTATTGTACAAATAATTCAAATTTTAAACCACAAAGTTTTCAAAATGATGACCAACCCTCAAATCTTGAAAATAGTATAGAAACGATTTGGTCTTTACTTCAATGACAAAATCAAATAATTTGAGTAATCTATGCAATAACTCAAGTCAAAGTTTACAAGATGATCAAAACTTGAATTCACTTCGAAATTCAAATGATTTCGATTAAACTCATGCCAATACAACTCCGAACTCCAAAATGAATTTCAAAGTCAAAATAGAAATGTGAACTACTTTTCGAATAATTTTAGCAATGAGAATAATCTCGACTACGGTTCAATGGACAATTTTTGTTCTCAAATATTTCAAATTGAAAATTCTCAGATTAATAATTATAAATTGGATTTTGTTGAGCAAATGGAAGAAATTCACAAAGGTCACATGTATTTGTTGTTTGTAACCTAAATGAAACAACGTGAAAAACCAAATCAATTCTCGAAGTGTGACTAGTCAAATAATAATCCACCTTTTATCAAAATTAGTGATTTTCAAATGATAACTTTTGAAATTGAAAATGACAATCGTAATGAAATTGTTGAAAATGCGGTAATTGAGTTAGATTTCGATTCTTTTAAGAGTGCGGAACCAAATTTAAACTTTGATCTTCCTTTTTCCAATTTTGAAAAATTAAATACAACAACTTTGGATTTTGAACATGATATACACAATGAAGTTGTGAATAATTCAACTAAGGAAGACAAATTTAATGAACATAAATTTTTTTGACTTTTTAAAGATGAGTTGTTAAATTCTGTAGGGAAAGACTTAAATCAACATTTTGATTTTGAAATCTATAATTCTGAGGAAGTTTTTAATGATAAGCTTGAATTTCAATTTTGTGATAATAAACTTGAGCTTCAACCAATTATTCTATTGACTCGAAAAATCATTGAAAATAAAATAATTCATATGATTTTTAATAAAACGACATTTGTTTTTTTCAAATCAACATTCAACTTTGAAACCTTTTATGGTTTGGTTTTCTTCGCTTAAACTTTTTCTCTCATACTTGATGAGACAGATGAATTGGTCTTTGGAAGACCGTTTCATTTACTCTTTGATGTTATATTTTATGATGTCATGTAAATAATAATCCTTTCATTTTCATGTCAATATATGTCATATTTTTTTTTCTTTTCACTTGGGTTGACTATGGGACACGGCCAAAATCAATTGTGAGGGGAGCATCACCTCTATTTTTATTTTTCCCGGTTTATTTTTTGCATTTTCTATCCAAAACTCAAAAAAATCAAAAAAAAAAATTCTTTTCACCATGTTGATTTTTTTAAGAAACGCTATAGGATAAAAATATGGTTTTGGTTATTATATTGGAATTTTTGAAAATTTATTTGTCTCAACAAAAATAAAAATAAATTTTGATTACAATAACGATGGTTTAACTAGTATATAGGAAGATTCATGGGCGATAATTATGAAGTTATCCTAATTGAAACCTTTATTTAAAGAGTGGTTAATTTAAGTAAAGGCTATAACATTTTTTATCTTCTAAGTTAAGTGGTGCTAAAATGATTTTGCAAATATCACCCTTAAAAACTAAACGAATATATATATATATATATATATATATATGTATGTATGTATGTATGTATGTATATATATATATATAACGTAAAAAATGGTTTTTATAAAATAAGAAACACCTAGAGTCATGTGTTCACACGCAAGTGTGTACACTCGCCATGCTCTGTACCCTTCTCACGTAAGCTTGGAAGGCAATGCATGACCGGTATATCTAGCCTTGAGTTAGGTGTATGTATATAAAAATTCTTTTATTAATAATGCCTATAGTCAATTGGTGCACACACTTGTGTGTTCACTCGTCACGCTCTATATCCTCCTCACGTAAGTCCGAAAGCTAATGCATGGGTGATATATCTGGCCTCAATTTTATGAGTTAGGCATATGTAAATATTGTTAATATCAATAAAATTTTCAAAAATAGAAAGAGTAAGCAATTAAAATTCAAGCACTATTTTCACTTGTTTGATTCGACTTGTTATTCAAAAGAAATGAAAATACAACTTTAAAAAACTATGATAATCAACTAAGAATCTATTTCATAGTTGCGCTATGTTATCAACCGAAACAACTGGTCAATTATAGTCTAATTGTGATGATAACTTAATTTTTAATTGATGTTTGATGAGTAAAATGACTTAAATTCTTAATAATGGCCAAACCTATATTTAGCTTATTTGTGTTAGTTTAAAAGTAAATACATCATTTGTAAATATTTCAAAAACTTGCATTTATATCTTTGTAAATAAATCTTGCATTTAGGAATTTTACATTTCGCATATGGATTTCGTGGATAGTATCCGCTAAAAACCCTCACGAGACAACACTCATCCTATTAGAGACGCCTAGAGGTTAACCTGCTTGTTGCATACGCTTAACGCAATTGTGCCCCCGACGAAAATGGATTTATCTTAGTTTTAGTTTATTCAAGGACGAATAAAAAGATAAGTGTAGGAGTATTTGATGTGCACGTAAATGCACATATTTTTACTTGCATATTCAATCGAATTTAATTAAATAAATAAGCATATAGGGTATTTTAACATGTTTAAACCAAAATTTTAAAGGTCATCAAACCATCATTTATTCATCTTCATATATGGAAAAATGGTCATTTTTATGCATATATTAATTTTGAGAATATTTCCTTGGCATTTTATTTTTATTTGTAAGAAAATTAGATGGAAAAATAGAAGAAGTCTTCATGTATTCATGCATGCATAAGAGAAGGAAACAAATGAAGATGGAAATAATTCATTTCATGCATCATGGACGACCTCGCCTACCCACTTACCTTTATCTACAATTAGGAGCTAGTGCACATGTTAGTGGAGCTTAGAGTTGCATGCATACTTAATGAAGGATTAATTAGAAGTTAGTGATAACTTGGCGGCCACACTTCCTCAAGGGCAATTTGGGTAGTCTCCAAAAATATGATTAGGGTTTCAAAACATATATAAATACCCCTTTGTTTTATGTAATAAGCTCTTAGCCTCTTCTTTAGTTAGTTTATTTTAGGCTCAAAAATAAACAAAAACTCTCTTTTCTTTTTAATGGCTTCTTAGCCTTCATTAATGTAATTTTTTATGCAATTTTAACTCATTCTCTTTTTTTATTTACATGCTTTCCTTCCTTACATGTTAGTATTTTTGATTTATTTATGTAAGTAGATTAATTCTCCTTTTATATAGCTCTCTTTTCTTCTTGTTTATGTTCATGTTGAATTCTACATTTGTTGACATGATAAAAAATATGAGAAGCTATACCCCTTCAATTTATGGGTAATGAAGCTCTCTTAATCATGTAGATTCAATATATTGATAACTTGTGATCTCTTTTTGTGCTTAATGAAAATATTTGAATAGGAATTTTTTTATTGTTTTAACTTTGAATTTGATAGCCTATGTTGTTGACACCAAATAGGCTATGCTTAAATAAATATAAACACAAATTACGTCTTCATCTACATATGATGTTGGTAATAAAGTGATTTTAGAATCAAAATTTGATGTTTTATATTACTAATCAATAGTGAATAGATCATGTTTAGAATAGGTTTTATTTTCAAGTTCATTATCAATTTTCAAAAGAGTTAACAAGTGGTTTAGTGGGTGTATTATAGTTTGATGGTTTATTTTGGGCAAATTAATAGAAAAAATAGGCCATACTTATGATAAACACATCAACTAAATCCACTAATGACAAAAAAAGATATCATATTTTCATTTTGTTGATTTATGTGATCATGAGAAGGACATTGCCTTAAATTGCCTTCTACTCCCATATTTTTATCCATTTTCTTTTGCTAGTTTATTTACATTTTTTATCTTAAAAACTTCTCAAATTTTTGGTTTAACTTAATTGAGTAGAATTTTAAATCAATATAATTCCTTACGGATCGACCCGTGCTCGCCGCATACTAAAATTGTACGCCATGCACGTGCAGTTATTTTTATTATAATTTTTCAACAATTTTCTAATCCGATAGAAAATTAGTCATTAAACACATGATATAGGTAAATGTTAAGAGAAAGTAGGAAATAAGGGCAAGTTGGATAGTGATAGGCCCATTGTAGATAACCACTCTTTGATGAGGGGATGAAGTTGGGAATAATGAACGCATCATATGTGCTCCGACGTCAGAGTAATAATCCCTGTTTATATAAAAACTGCTGCAAAGGAAATATTTTCCCTAAAAGCGATCGTTATAAATAATTTATTTTTGGAAGGTTACAAAATCTATATGTTTTGGGGAAAAAATTTTCAAATAAGACAACTTGTAGAAAAATCATAGTTTTTACCTTAAAGAAAGGTTTTTATAAGTCAAGAAGCATGGACTATCAATGGTTAGAGACTGCAGTACAGATGATGACTTGAAAAAGCAGAAGAAAAGTAAAAGCAAAAGTTTCCTTACGCTAAAGCATAAGAAAACTTCTTATAAAGGGGGAGGCGACAATTGTTACACCAAAAATTCTAATAATGAATGTGATATGAAGTTATTAAAAGTTGGCAGTACATGTATCGAACTTGGAAGCCATCACATTCTGAAGATGGTACTCATTGAAGAATAAAGGTTGTCTGTTGAGAACAAGTCACCACATACTGGGAAAAAGAACCATCACATGGTGATGCTATTCGAGGGATAATGCTATAAGCCATCATAGGATAATAATATAAGCTACTATAAGTTATAGCAATAAGGTTTCGCAAGATGATATCTGTGAGCCATCGTAGGTTGAGATGCTTGATCTATTGCATGTTGACTCGAGGAACTGTCAAAGGTTGAGATGTTTGAGCTATATGTTGACTCCGGGAGCTATCCGTGGTTAAGATTTTTGAGCTATCGCATGCCGACTCTAGGAGTTATCAAAGGATGAAATGTTTAGACCATCGCATGTTGACTCTATGAACTACCGAAGAATGATAGTTTGAGCTATCGCATGTTGACTCAAGAAACTATTGACGGTTGAGATGTTTGAGCTATTGCATGACGACTTCGAGAGCTATTGGAGGTTTAAATATATCTAAGCTATATGTACCAAATTTACTAAGCTAATGCATGGTGACGGTAAGTAGCTATAGCAAGCTAGGTTTATAAAGCTGTCACATGATGAAAGTAGGAAGTTGTCATAGATTGAGTTTATAAAATTATCACATGTTAAAGTCAGGAGGTTATTGCAAGTTGGTAAGCAAAATTATCGATGGTCCATATTTTTTGAAGTTATCACATGTTGGTTGATCAAGTCATCAATAATCAACCTATCGACATAATAAGAGCTATTGCATATTGAGGAAAAAGAAATTATCGCATAATGATAATTAGAGTTGTCGAATATTAAGAAATACATCCAAAATTGGTATTTCCAAATGCCACATGGAGTCCTTACTATCACATATTGACCAACAAAGCTTTTTTCATGTTAGAAAATCTCATCCATCCGTGTATTTCAGATGACACATTTCATGAATCCAAGGGATAGAGTTCTCTATAATAGACACGTAACCCCTAATGGAAAAGGCAAATTCCAAGTTGATCTTCTTGCTTATTTTCATGTTAATTCTTATATAACAATATGATCTTGATTTGTAGCATTAATTACTAATTTTATATTGGTAACATTATAATTTTCCAACAAAGGACTTGAGTAAAAAAACAAATAACATAATGACTTCGTTTGAACTCAATATTAGCATAGTTGATTACGGCACTCATCATACTCATGTATCATTGGCTCCTTGAAGTCAGGTAATATTATTTTAGCCTAAATTCTGACCTAGCATAAAGTGGTGCTTCTATTGAGAGTCAAACTAAGGGCCCTATAGCAAGCTCTAATAGAATGGGAAGATCTACTAAGAAAGTGAATGTACAAGTCCAAGATGAAGTAGCCCACCGTACAAATCCTGAAGAGCATATAACCCCTCAATTTAATATGGAAAAGGTGAAGGTAGGACAAGCTTGAACACTGAGGGATGCGTCAAAGGAAGGGAATGAAATCATAGTCATGAAGGGGAAGCTACAACCAAAGCATGTGTTAATTGAAATGCTTATTTCTAGGAAATCTTTAAAAATGTCACGAAGAACGAAAGGAATAAAAGAAGATGAATTCGAATCTCTACCTAGGAAAGTTAGGGAGTCAAATGTAAAAAGAAAATACATTAAGAAAGTGTTTTAAGGCCGTAAAGAAGGGAAGATGATTATCTAAAACAAAAGCCAAATAAGAGATAAAAATCACCACTCGTACAATCTGCTAGTTTCGTTTTATAAAAGGAATATAAGCCAAAACATAAGAATTACCAAAATAATGAGGCATATCTAAGAGACATGGATAATAGGATGGTGAACGACATAACAAAACTAAAAGGGAATTGGATGATAAATCCTAAAGTTAACAACAATTTAGAGGAGCACCTTTCACAAAGGAAATCACGGCAGTACTGTTACCATCTTATTTTTAAATTCCATCAATCAGGTATAACGGTACGATTAATTAAGATGGTCATTTAATGGCATTCGAAAGTCAGATGGACTTATATAATTCCTCAAGGGCGGTGGGATGTAGGCTATTTCCAAATGCATTCTTTAGAGCAGTGGCAAAATGGTACTGACGTTATCAAGAGAAGACAATTTACTCATGCGAGCAATTCGCTCATGAATTCTTGACGCAATTCTACATCTTAAGAGAGCCAACTATCGATGCAAGTGTATTAGCCAATATAAAAAAACCAGAAGAATTGTTAAGGGATTTTCTTGAGATTCATTACTAAAGCGAACAAAATGAAGAGAGTAAGTGATCGAGAAAACTCGATAGCACTAAAGTCCGGTCTGTTTCTTTGGCAAAATTAGCAAGTTCATGAAGGACACCCAAAGTCAAAATTGTTCATGTTGGATTTCAAAAAAACTCTATTATTAATGCAGGAAAGGAAGAATTAAATATTGAAGCCTTGGTTCTAACTTGATCTCGAGCCCAACAACTGATGCGTGACTGGAAAATCTCCAAGATAATGGTAGTTATATAGAAGCTTCCGAAAGAATAAAAACAAATGCCTATAAATGTCAATATACCAATAGTTGGATGGCGCCTTTGACCAAATATTTATAGGCAGCAATATTGCCCAAAGAAAGAAATAAGTCATCAAAATTAGGATATCATTCCCCCTCGTATACCATAATCGAATGGAATATTATATTGGAAAGTGTACTCAACACCTTGCTTAAGATTATATACCATAATTGACGGAATATTATATTGCCTCTCATTTTGTTAAACGTATCAAACTTATTATTCTTTAAATCAAAAAAAGGCCCTCTTCGAAAAGCTTCCTCATTTTCGATCTCAAGATTATTCACTCCATGGTTTCATGTTCCTATGTGCTAAGGTAATTTATTATATATTTTGAATTTTATAGATTTAGATAATTTTAAATTTTTTTTTTGGATAACATGGGGAACCTTAAGATCATGGTATTCATTGATACTCACTTAAGTAAACCCCACGCCGTGTGTCTACCCCGCTTTTACTTAGTCGTCGCACTAGATAATTTTAATTTGCAATACTATAACTTTTAAATGATTAGATCGTCATATTTTATTTTATTTCTACATTTATACGTTCCTTAAGGCCTTAAAGACATTAAAAAAATTTAAATTTTTTATTAATTTAGTACATACTTTTGGATTATTTATCCTTGAATTTGAACAATTATGTATTTGGTTATAATTTTTCCACATGTAATCTGTCTACCTTAAACTAGAAATATTTTAAACTAATTTACTATGTTTTCTATTCAATAATTTTAAATTAATATCTTTGTATTTTTGGTATTAAGCTTACTCAAATTTGTGGTTTTGTGTAATTAAATTTTAGCTACTCTTTCACATAATTGTTAATGCCTCGTATCTATGTTTTGTTACCCACCCTTTAATGCCATATATTAGTCCATTGGTCTTTGATTAAGATACTGAGCATAGCATTTAGTTCATAATTACTTTATATAATTTGCTAAAGGTTTTTTTTTAGTTTTTTTTTATGAGCAACCTATGGCATGCAAAGCTCATCATTATACATGCTGTAAGGCCGAGTATATACATAACACTTTTGCATCAACTTAATTTCAGGGGTAAAAACAAGGTCAAGCCCAAAGCCTCAACACAAGCAGTGCAAGTTCAAGATAATTAGCTCAACATAAGCAAAAGTGAAACAACATAAGGTAGGCCAAAAACACAAGTGCAACACACAAGATCAAGTATAAAAAAGATGTAACTAGGTAAGCACAAATTGTAGAAAATTGACCAAGTCCACAAGGCCAGTGCACAGACACACAAGGCCAAAATAAAAAATGCAACCAAGTGCATATGCACAAGTGCACATCGTTCACTGGTGCAGCAACCAAACCAGATAAAAAATATAGGCTTATACAATAATAGCGGCAAGGGGAACACAAACAAGCCATATGCATAAGGGAATTTAAAATGAGGAAGCATACAAAAATCGAGAGCGGGTAAAAACAAGATGGCATGTACATAGCATAAACAACATGGTGCACATGGATAAACAAATGCAGCATCTGAAGCTTTACCAAATTTTACAGCTTGGATTATTGCGAACTTGAGAGATAATTAACAAGCATCAAGTGACAACATCATAGTAGTTTCAAAGAAGACTCACACACAAAGTAACATAACTGCATGCATCAGAGAATCGCACACACAAATGCATCAAACCCAATAGAAAGTGTACAAAACAAACACTACAAACTTGAAAACAGCAACAAGCCATGCACAGAAGGATGCACAAAACATACATTAAAGCAACACAGCATTGCAACTCATAAAATATACAAGTTAAATCACAAGAAGGAGCAACACATGTCATAAAACATCGCACAAGAATTAATCAAGTCAAAGACAAGTATTTCAAAATATATCAGATCATTGATCAGGCTGAGAAATTCGGGCTAGAACCAAAATTATTCGAAGTCAAATATGACTGAAACAGTCACAAAATAGTAAGAAAATCATACAGGTTGAAATAATCAAGCAAAAGTAACACACACACACACACACACATATATATATAGACACACACACTTATGTATGTATGTATGTTTGTGTGTGTATATATACATATGTATTTAAGAGGTGAATTAGCTAGTGATCAAAACGCTATCACTTAGAAAATCAACGACCAAGCATATTAAGTCAAAAGATTCAAAACCAAAATTTAGAAAAATGTACGAAACATAAAAGGAGATTTTTCTCAAACCACACCCTATTTAAACTGATCATTATTGACATAAATATTCAGTCGAGTTCAAATACAAAAATTAGAAAGGCATAAAAAAATCATACCAAAGCTTTTCAACCAAAGATTACTCGACCATGATGCAGCCGAAGGGATAAATCATCATCCAAATCAGGCAATCAATCGACTAAAAGACGCAGGCAAATTTACTTCGATTGATTGATGATTGGCTCTTCAAATTGAAACTGTAATTCAGGAATGAAGAGGACAAAGAGATCGACTTAGATATAAAAGGATATGGGCTAAAATATACTTATCTCTCTATTTTATTTGGGTCATATTTCCCTTTTGAAATTAAATTTTTATTATATAGCAAGTTAGGGTTTCACTTTTTTATTGTAATTTTTTTAAATTTTAAAAAACTCAACTTTTAACTAGGATCGAACTATGGGGAGTAGTTCGGGAAATTCTCAACTCGAAGATAGAGTTGAAGTAAGGGTTTGAGCTTTGGTTAAATAATAAGGTAATCGATAGTCGTAATTTTACATGATCTGTAAGTGGTCGATTGTTTAATATTAGTAGAATCCTTAAGAGCAGTAGTAAGCAAGTATTGCCAAAGTTGGGTAAATCTGTGTTGCTTTTAATTTTCGCATTTACTTTGTTATTATTAGTGCTGCAAGTTTTACTTTTCTATGAATTTATTATAACCCTATTCACCCCCCTTTGGATTAATTCGATCCTACTAGTGGTTTCAGAGCAAGGTTGCTAATAAATATGTCTAACCCCAGTTGTAGATCTAGTGAGAGGTGGTCCAATGTTATTCCATCTCTTTTTGACGAAATAGATTTTTAAATTAGAAATCGAAATGGAACTTTATTTAAAATCTATTTATTTAAAGAATTGGGATATTATTTAAAATAGGTGTGATATGGTAGATAAGAAAAATATTTTAATTAGTAATTATTCTATGAATATTCTCTACTCTCCAATTAATAGAGCTAAATTTAACAATATCTCAAACTATTTAACTACATACAAAATCTGGGACGCGGTCGATGCAATATACAGTAAAAAAGTTAACAACAATGAGAAACTTCACAAAATCGACCCGGTTAAAGAATTATAATTGAAGGGATTTACAAAATATAATTTAAATAATGATAATAAAGAAGGTAGTGATGAAGACGCAAGAGATGATTATATAAGTGATTTTTCATCCAAAGGATTAGTTCTCTTATGTCAAAAATTAACTACAACCATTGATGAACTTGAGATGAAATAAAACAAGTTGAAAAGTGAGAAACCTAAAATTTATCAGAAAAATGATGAATTTGGAAACTGAGCTTAAAACCATAAAAATTAAAAATTCGAATTGCAAAAATTGTTTGAATGAGGAAAAAAAATTTGCTAATTTTCATGAAAATTTTCAAAGTTAGAAAACAAAACTATGATTTTGCTGAAGAACGAAACTGAGTTGACTAGCGAAAACAACATTTCACAAAAGGAGCTGGAAAGTTTTAAAATGTCCAAAAATCCCAAACATGCAAACTTTGAAAGGGAATTAAACGAGCTTAAAGAAAAATTCAAAACCCTTGAAAACAAAAATGCGGTTTTGAAAAATAGAAAAATTGGAATTATTCGAACAAATCACAAATTTGAAAAAGAAATTGAAAAATCAATGTTTTGAAAAATTTGAAATTGAAAAACACCAACTCTTTGAAACTGAGATGCTTGAAATTGAGACAAAAAGAAAATAGCTTGAAAATGAAAATTTGGTCTAAAATAGAAATGACTTTGAAAAGAGGGAAAATGCTACTAGTCATTATTCTAAGCTAATAAACGAGAAGAATCTTTTAAAATCCAAAGCTAATGAACTCGAATTGATAATTTGAAAATTTTCTGCTGGAGAGAAATCTTTTAATATGTTATTAGCAAATCAACTCTTTGTGAATAATAGAAAAAGACTTATATTCAAAAAAGTGTCAGTTTATAAACAAACGACTAGTAACATACTACTAGAATTTTGTTCATGGACATCGGGCCAGGACTGATGTCTGTGAAATAATGTACCAATGTGTTATTGGGTGATGTTAAAAATAGCCAAAGTTAGCATTGGTTTATAGCTGATGTCTATACATCTAAAATAAGTTTTGAACATATTAGCGATGTGTTGATGAATATCACATACATCGGTTTGATATAATTCATTTGGTGTATATCAGTTTCATAATTATAATTTGTGATGTTAGTCTGTTTTAAGATCATTATATATTACTCAATAGTGTTAAAGGCGATTTTATTAATCTATTTGTATAACGGTTCCATGATAGAAACGATATATAAATATTCTATAACGTCAATTTAATTATCAATAACAATGTATATGTTGTCAATACACATCACCATTTCTTTCTAGTCTAATGTGAAAGATTCATTATTGACATCGACTTTGTTTATTTATTTGATTTCCAAGTTGGTATTTTTCGCTAACAGACATCACTTCAATATTTTTACTGATGTTAATAACTGTTATTAACATCTGTTTCTTGCAAGTGGTTGATGTCCATGTTAGTTCTGTTACGCCCGACCGAATAAAATTTTGATTCGTCAAATACCATAATATATATATATATATGTCACACACCTATATGCTAACTTTGATAAGAAAAACTGCATTAGATTCTCAAAATAGTCACATAACCACATTCAAATTCCATGTACTTAGATTACCAAAATAGTCATGCATCCACATTCAAATTACTTTCAAAAGCTGCACATTCTACGAACATTCTATGCAATTATGTTTGTAATGACACCCGCAACTTCTATTCGAATTTCATCAAGATCCTCTTGGGTATATAAGGGGCAATTTCTTGAAGTAAGAGGACACTACAAAAATAAGGAATGCGATAGTAGAATTACAATTAACATATAGAATTATTATAGAATTACATGTAGTGATGAAAAAATCCTTGCAATTCACATACGTACCTTAAGGGAAGATTGACTATTTTTCAAATACAATCTCTTTCGTGAATCCCATTACATAATAACCATACTCATGCCCAAGCGGTTGCACTGGTATGACCTATAAATACATTATGAAAAAGCATTATGTTTGTAGCTCTTGTACTATTTTTACTTTTTATCATAATGAATTGAGTATATTATATTACTCCAAAATTAATTTTAGGAACAATCGACCATAGTTGGTGCACTTTAAGCCTTGTATTTTTTGAATATAATCCCATATATTATAGCGTCAACTGAAATTGGTTACAAATAGCATATATTAACATTAACAACAAGTGAAGATATATTGGTAGGTACATACAAAGATGCAAGTGCAAAGTATTGCTTAAATTTTGGAGTTTGCAAATTAAACAAGTGTGAAAATGATATTTTGAAACATCTATACCTAGCGGTTGAGTATAATTTAATTAATGGCAAGGTTTGAAAATTTGCATCTAACTATACTTATGCAACTATAAATTATCTTCTAGATTCTCATTTAGCTCTTTAAAATTTCAAATCCCAAGACTATTAATAATAAATGAGCATGGGAATAAAAGAATTAACCGCATAAATGGTGAAAGTTATTAACATGTTACTCTAGTGTGAAAAAACTGTAGTATCTTGCTATTACTCTTAAGTCCTAACACATTTCAACATTAAACTCTTTAGCAATAGTGCATATATATCAAAACAATGTCTCAATTTATGGATCAAGGAATTGTAAAAACTGAAAACCATATAAAAATCAACAAATGGAATTAAATGCACTTACGCTGTTTGTTGCCAATCCGTGTATTGAGTTACATTTTGCATGGAGTCATGAGAAATATCTAAGCCTCCTAGATGATGGTTAAAACCCAATGTCCGCTAAATCTATACCATTATACAAACACAATTGAGTCAAGGGCCATTATAAGCACAACATATAGCAATGTCAAGTTGTTAGCAGTAAACATACTCATCCGAGATTGCATGTAACAGCAATATGTGGCTGACATTGTCCTTTAATCTTTTCAACATATGGGGTCTAAAAAATTTTTGCTTACAATTAAAAGTAAGTCCTGGATCTACAAAACCAAACAAATGCAACTTGTCTTTTTCATGAATTATGCCGTGTAGGTACCTGTTGAAAGCATAATTATGTGAATTAAAATGTGGCATATTAAAATAATATTAGGGACAAGAGGGAACATGTAGGTCATAGTAATGTACTTATGCCATATACGTCTGTATCACCCTATATCCAATGCAATTTATATATAGCAGATCCCTTACATTTTCTTTCAACATAATGAGTTTTCTCGATACACCAAAAACGACTCGTTTGTCGTCATCGATAAAGTCAGTCTCTGTCATAAAGGACGTGCGGTACACGTACGACAAACGACATGGATATGGCATAGTAGCAGGTAACTCGTTTTTTCGAACAGATTCTTCACTCGCTTCTTGAACTTCATCTTTTTTGCCTTACAAGATTGTTATCAAATCACCCATTTTTCAGGCCGAGGCACATGAGTCCCATTGGCATCCTTAACCAATAATATGTTAGCCTTTTGCACAGGGAAAGGAAGTGTTTCATCACCTTAGAGTTCTCCATTGACTGCTACTCTAACACACCCATCCGGCATTGGCATCCTATGTATTATACTGTGCATATCCTCGCCTTCCATAACAGTACCAAAAACGACTATGTTTGTAATGGTATTCAATGCAAATTCACACATTTTGTCACCCTAATAAAGGCTACAAGGATTTGAATAAGTAACTTAAGCCATACCAAGAGGTTTTAGATAGCATCTGATTGTTTTCATTTATTACTAACAACTTCTCAACAATTTTCACCAAGTATTATAAGAAAATAAATGACTGAGACACATAAAGATGTTGTACGTACTTAACAGTAGGTCAAGGAGTCACAAGTATCTCATCATCTTCTATTATTCCCAGATCCTCGGGGTCGGAGACATCTGAAGGAACGCTAGCATGGTGACTACCTTTATCAGATAAAGGTGTGTTCTCTTGTATGTCTACAGCAGCTTTCCTTGTTGTCTTGCAGACTTTATACTCCTAAATTGCTTCACCGGTTAATTGAGGAATCATTTTAGTTTGTTGACAAGCAAATGCTTCGTCTTATGCAACTCTTGATCACGCTTTCTATCATATGCAAGTAATTATGCTTTTGTTATTGCAACCCTTCTTTGCTTTGGGAGATGAAAGTATGTGGTCAGGGCAACAAGTCTGCCAACAACCCTCACCCTACCCGTGTGCTTCAGATTTCCTACTACTTGGGACAACACATCATTAGACCCTTCAATTTTCAGCTCAGCTCTCGTTTTCTTCTCCAATAAGTCATTCTAACATAAGTATGTAGCAAAAATTTAGCATGACATAAAATTGCATTTTAATTTTAAGTGACCATAAATGTAATACTAACTATTTTTTCAACCATTACTTTAAGGTTATCATCCACAGTCCCATCTTTAGGTATATGGGCTTTCTGCCACATATAGCCACAATCAATTTTGTCATTACTATCCAATTGAATCTCTTCTCTCTACAGAATAACAAATGATGCAGCAAAATTGGAAAATATTCATAACCAAATTCTTATGGAACAACGACAAGTACGAAATAACTGCTGCACTCATTTACCATAATGATAAGCCTTCACATATTTTTTTAGCAACTATTGCTGTAGATCTATTGCTTCATTTCAGCTACAAATATGTTGCTTCATTTCAGGTACACGAAATATACATTTAAGGTAATTTCGTTCACCCGAAATAATTTCAAACATATAGCCAAATATTAAGAACTTTTTCCCAAGGCCAATACGACTAGATGTAGATGTTCAGTGATGATACTTTCTCTTCCTCACTTGGTCACTTTGTTTTCTATGCATGTCCTACGAATAAAATGACATGAAATAAGAAACACATTTTTTCCGTTAAAAAGCATCATATCGTCCATTCTTCTGTACTACCGGACTTAACAAATTCCTTCCAAATAGCTTTACCAACAGATGCATATTTCATCGGAGACTTTTTTAGTTTTTACTTTTCTCCTAGATAAAGCAATATATATTTACTTGTGAGGGCGGGCAGTAACGGTATCTTTTGTCTTGAAAGGCATGTTCAACAATGTCCCAATCAAGCTATCCTAATGTTCTTTTCAATGTGCATCACATCTGGACAATGACGAACATGAAATAGCCCAATACTCCAAATTTAAAACGATAGGCTTCATCTTCCAACACCTAGTTTTTTCATCCATGTTGTTCTTCAAGTTTGGTTTCCTAAACACATAATTAATGTGCTCGACTAACTTCAACACTTCCTCTCCATTTTGCGATATTGGCGAATCATCCCATTCTTTCCCATTATTGAAGGCCTTCCTCTGCCTATGATATGGATGATGACAAGACAAATACTTATGGCGATCTCCATACGACATTCTTCTACTATGTGGTAGATGTATGGCAGTAGTATTATCATCACAAATTGGACAAGCTTTGTACCCTTTAGTGGTACAACTCGATAAGTTTCCATAAGCAGGGAAATCATTAATGGTCCACAATAATACGGCTCTAAAAGTGAAGAATTCTTTCTTCTGTGCATCATATAAATCACTAACTCCATTCCACAATTCCTGCAATTCATCAATTAGTGGAGATAATAACATAGACTTCTTTTTCATGCATAACAAAGGAGGAAGATTATAAATTACCAACAGTACTAGCAAACAACTATATCTACCGGTCATATTTCTATGTGGATTAACACCATCTACTGACAACCCTAGCTTAAGATGTCTGGGTTCACTACCAAATTCAGCACACTTATAATCAATCAACTTCCAAGAAAAGGAATCGATAGGATGACGCATGTAGCCATCAATAATACGATTATCAACATGCGAATTAAGCATTTTAGCAATGTCATGAGATTTAAACCGGCATTTAAATCTAGGAATAATTGGAAAATACCATAACACCTTAGCCGGTTGTCCCTCCTTTTCAGTTTGAACTCTCCTCTTCTTCCACCGAGACAGCCCACACATAGGGCAACATTTTGCATCCGTGTAGTTATTCCTCTACAAGATGTAGTCATTAGGACATGCATATATCTTTTCATAATCAAGTCCTAATTTGGTGAGTATTTTTTTTGACTCATACAAAGTTTGAAGCAGCATATTCCCATTAGGGACTAAGGATGAAATGATCTCAAGGACCTCATTGAAACAAGTGTCACTTAATTCAACCTTTGCTTTTAAGCCGTGGAGTCAAACTAGTGCATATAATTTAATGTGCTTACTACCATTATATAATGGCCTTTGTGCACCATTGAAAAACTTACTAAACTCTACTGAATCAGCGTTATATTCACCTTCACCAAATGTTACTTCAGATTGGGGGTTGTTAGCCATGTTAAATTGATTAGGTGTATTATCGCATGAGATTAAAGGAGGTTCTCCATGCCACATCCACTTTGTATAGCCCAAACTAAAACCAGATATTATACAATGTTCCTAGATTCTTCTAAAAGACTTATGCTTAAAATTCATACATTCCATGCACGAGCATCAAACTTTCTTACCATTACTGGCATTTCTCTTAGCAAAACTCAAGAAGGCTTCAAGCCCTACACTATACTTCGTACTGAGCCTATCTTCATTAATTTAAGATTTATCCATTGCTGAATATAAAAAAGAATCCTACAAGAATTATTATAATGATAAATATATAAGCTCGATATACACAGACATAAAAGTACATATATAAAGGGCCTATAAGAAATAACCCAAAATAAATACAATCACCACATACACAATCTGTCTGCATAATCCATCTTGATCAGATTTGAAGCACCACAATGCTAAATTAGGCAATCTATACAACATTAAATTACTAGTTTAGAAGTATCACGTTTTTCTATAGAGGTTCTAAAATAAATCCTTATTACCCATTTTTCTGATGATTATCTAGAGGCAAGGTAACAAATACTTGTGACATATTTCTTTTACATGAAATAATGATACAAATTTATTCTCATCATGATTGGAAACTAAAAATACAAAAATAGATGAGGATAAATTAAAATTAAAGAATAACTGAAACTGCTAGGAACCTATCCTTTTATTTCTACAAGAGAATTGTGTACTTAGAAAAGCATAATACTATGCATCAAACTCTTATTCTTGAAATAGAGATATATTTGAAACCAATGCCTAGAATTGAAGCAAAGAGTGACATAAATATGCGAAAGTAATGAGTGGAAATAAAGAATAGTTAAATAAAATTACCATACAGCTAAAACTATGGTAATAGAATAGCCTTTTTAAAGTAATTTATGGGATCTTCTGTCAAACTTCTAGAACCAGCCACTCGTGTACCTCTATTTGGAGAGTATCCCAATCAACGATTCCACTAAAATGAAAAACTAAACAATAAACAAAAATAGGATTTGAAGAATTCTACTAACAAATCTTGTGCATTGAGATGTTTGAAGTTAAATTCTTGCATTACGCCTTTTTTACAGCATAGAATCACTAACAAATACTCTTTAATATTGATATGTAGAAAGGTGGACTCATTATCACAAAATATAGCATCCTTAAAGATCATTATTAACAAAGATTTAAAGACTCAAAAATGAAAAAATACCATTACCTAAATAATTTCTTGATCAATAGTCTGAGCGTGAAGCTAAGAAATAATCTAAGAAACAATCTAATTCAGGAACACAAAACTACTCAATCAGCTACATCAAGCATAGAGCACTGAAAAAAAAAGATACACTATGTATAAGTGGATAACCTGAATAAAAGCTACTATTGTCCTAAGAGCATCTCCAACAGGTGCAGAATTCTCAAATCTGCACCCAGAAAAGCTTTCAACAGAGGTTAAGAATACCCAACAGTACAGAAAGGTGGGGCTTCGGCTCGAGAATTGCGTATAGGGTGAGGCGCATGTTGAACATGCGCCTGTTCAACAGGCGCCTGAGAGTGAGGCGCCTGTTTAACAGGCGCCTGGCATCCAGGCGCATATTAAACACGCGCCCACTAATTTTCCTCCCAACGGCCATTTTCTTCCTTCAAATACAACTCCCTACTCTTCTTCCATTCACAATAAATTATCTTTCTCCATTACATTTTTTTTATGCCACTAATCTCAACTAAAAATGTACTCCGATTTCGACGTCGATGCTGCAAAGTCCAGTTTGAAGACTACGACTTACAAGACGTTACGGTTCCGATTAGGGGAGAAGTAACTAATGCAAGTTGGAGCACTGCGGAAGACTACGATCTTTGCTACATTTTCTATGCCCTCTCGGTTGATCCTATTCGAGGGACCGATCAAAGTGGTGAATCTTTTTGGGGCAAAGTTACTAATTGCTACAATCGGAAGAACATCGATAGAAAAAGAACGCTATCTTCAATCAAAGGTCATTATGGAAAAATAAATCGTCAAACGCAAACGTTCGATTCTCAAACGTTCAAGCTAAAGCAAACGAATCCTAATAGATTTGGAAATGAAACGCTTTTGGTAAGCTTTAATATAATATCATTGTTCTACTTTTTATCATAGTTCTCTAACTATACTAATTATTTTTTAACAGAGAATGGCCGCAAACAAGTTGTTCGAATAAATCTATAAACCTGATAGTAAACAAGCACCACATTTTTATCAATTCATGCATGTTTATGACATGTTGGTCGAGCATGTTAAATGGAAATCATCGCTTCAGAAAACCGTTCAACAAGTTCAATCAAATAGGGGTCGGGGTAAGACGCCTAGAGTTGGAGAAAGCTCTAGTCCTAGGAAATCGCAAGGAAGCTACGGTTTAGAATCAGAAGAAGACCCAACCCCAACCGAAGATCATTTTAATAGGCCACTGGGAGCAAAAGCGGCCAAAAAGAAGCAGACTGCTGGAGCGGATCAAGTTGACATTAAAAAACTCATGCTTGAATCTGAAGATAGATTTAACCGAACATTGGAGACTCGAGAAATTCAACACCAAGAAAAGTTATCAAGAATGGATCAACTTCTTGCTGGAAACTGGCAAAGAGATGAAGATGCAATAATGTTCATGGATACGTCACAAATATCTGCAGGACAACTGGAGTATACGGAGCAAAGAAGGAGAGAAATTATGAGGCGTAGACTTAAAGATGGTCATTAAATGAATTACTGTTTCCACAACCTTTGTATCTTTTAATAACCGTTATTTTTATTGTGTTCTGAATGCAAGCAATTATTAATATAAGTATTTTCATTGAAATTGCATTGCATTGAAAAAAGACTATAACAACATTACGTTAATTAAAGATAAACAGATTACAATAACAATAATAAGTAACAACAACAGAAACAACAGTAGGAAAAGTAACAACAGAAATATAGTTTCACTGATTTCAGAAAACCTCCAAAGATGATTTATGAGATCATTTTGCAATCTTCGATGTAGTTGAACACTATGGTAGGACATTTGGCTTTCTACATGAAACTCGAGTTCTAGTGCGCTGCCAATCATATCATTGCGCCAAACAGGCGGTGGTGTTGGAGCACCCTCGTAAAAGTAATCTTCTTCCATGTCTCTTTCATCTTCTATAATCATATTATGTACAATAACACAAGTGTATATTATTTTGGTTATTTTAACTGGTGACCAAAGTCTGCATGGATTACTGACTATGGCAAATCTAGACTGAAGAACCCCAAATGCTCTTTCAACGTCCTTCCTCTGGCCTTCTTGCATCGCTACAAACTTTGATTATTTATTATTTTGTGGGTTAGGAATTGTCTTGACAATGGTACTCCATTTAGGATATATACCATCGCCAAGATAATATCCATGATCGTACGTGTTATCTCCTAAAGTAAAGGTACAAGGAGTTGATCTACCGTTTGCTAAATCATTGAACAACGTAGATCGTTCGACTACGTTAAGATCATTGTTTGAACCCGGCATTCCAAAAAATGCATGTCATATCCATATGTCATACGACGCTACGGCTTCAAGAATAATAGAGGACCTACGAGACTTACCTTGATAAGCTCCAGCGTACGCCTTTGGACAATTTTTCCACTCTCAATGCATGCAGTCTATACTACCTAACATTCCAGGCCAGCCTCTACTACCTTACATATTTAATAACATAACTATATCCGCCTCGTTCGGTCTGCGTAAGTATTGACCACCATAAATGTCCACGATAGCTTGACAGAAATGCTCCAAACACTATAATACCGTGTTATCCTATACTTTCAAATTTTCATCAAGCGCATCCGCCGGTCCTGCATATGCAAGCATTTTGAGTGCAATTGTCATTTTTTGAATTCCAGTCAATCCCATTGTATGAGATGCATTGGGTTTGAAGATAAAATATTTGTCATGCTGCTTGACGCATTGTAGGATTCTAAGAAATAGAGGACGCCGCATGCGGAATTTTCTTCTAAAATCAGCATCTGTGTAAGTAGGATTTGGAACAAAATAGTCTTCCATCAGTCTGTCGTTGTGCCATGAATGCCTACGATTTTTATACCGACGACCAACAACTGATCCACCATGTTGCCTACTCGATTGACCAACCTATAGTGCAGCCATACATATTAGTTCCTTTTCGCGACGAAAATGATCTTCCATCATTTCATCAAATTCCTCGTCGCTATCATCAAAAAAAATATAATCTTCTGCCACCATTTCTTATATTTGAAATTGCATGAAATAAGAACGAGCAATAATACTTCTCAGCATCTAACAAGCTTTTTATAGCTTAAATCACATGTTGTCACGACTGCAGTTTCCCGTTACATCTAAACACTATGACTATCGATGCAGTGTCTCGTCCCATCATATACTATTAACTGTTGATGTAGTGTCTTATCTGTAGTGTAACGTCTGCACTGTCTTGTCTCTCCATACATTATTGACTGTTGATGCAGTGTATCGTCCCATCATACACTATTAACTGTTGATGCAGTGTCTTGTCTGCAATGTAACGTCTGCACTATCTTGTCCCATCATACTGAAACACCCTAACATTAATACACTCAACGACAATAAATACACAAACAATAATACACTCCATAATATTACACTCCATAATAATAGACTCCACAATAATACAACCATAATAATAATACACTCCATAATAATATACTCCATAATAGTACACTCTACAATAATACACTACATAGTAATACACTCCACAATAATACACTCCACAATAATAATACACTCCACTAAGAAACTAGCGGTTACAGTCAATTGTAAGTTGTGTACAATATTCCGGAGACGTCTTATTTCTCGTTCCAGCTCGTTGGTATATGTTATGGCCCTTGGGCATAGCCGTTCATCAATCCATTCTGCATAATTTCACCCTTCAGGCCATAAAGGACACAACTGGATTCGACGACCAATATCTTCGCCATCAGCTCTAACCACAACTTCAACCTTATAACCATAATGGCAAAATACTGTGTAAGACTCAGCCTCTTGTTCAACCTCCTGTGATTGTTGATGAGCCAACTGTTCGTGTACTGGTTGAACATCTTCTTGAAGTGTGAGTTGGTCAAGATTTGGGAATTCACGAGCAACGTCCTCGTAATGTTGGTCTTGGTAATTGATGTTCCAATCTTCAGCGGTGTGTTCGCTTTCCATTGGAACGTACCCGGCATCAGAGTCAATAGATGATGACCAGTAAGGCATTGATATGAGGATAAGAAGATTGAAGGAGCAGAGAACTGAATTGTATGTTTGAGAAGAAAAGCTCCTACATATATTTTGAAGCGTGTCAACGTTAAAAATTAATTATGTTTAAATATTAGCACTATGTTTTGATTTGACAATGCATTAGAAAGTTAAAATTACTCACAAACAAGACAATAACAAATATGCATACACAGAAACAATAATACATTCAACAATAATACACTCAAATTATGGATATCCAAATCGTTCTAGCCAATTTTGAAGCATGATATAAGCCTTATGTCCAATGAATGTGCTGTGATATTTGAGAAAGTAACGTCCTTCAAATGTAGAACGGGTTGGTTTAAAAAAAATTTCAAATACAACCTCATTGATAACCGTACTGTACCACGTACAGGCGTTGCAGAAGTTCGCATAACCAGTCCTCAACTCCACCAGCGTACATCTACTTCTACCATCAACATTACTATTGTAAAGTTCAGCAAAAGTGTCCCAAAACTGAGTTGCCATTATCTCTTCATCATCGCACATTTGATCCGTTTGTATATAAAAATTTACTAACAGTGTCAATTCTGTAGCCGAAAATATTATGTTACACATTGATTGATTTACCGAACTTTTAAATGTTGTGACATTAGAATATAACACTTTATCTTAAATAAAGATGTCGTGATCCGCATCCAAAAAATGAAGCATAAAACTAACGTCCACATGTCAAAAATCCATAAAAATTTTGACAACCAAACACAACTGTGTTTGTTACTTCAACATTCCGGCTTCATATACGCTTAATAATAAACAAGCGTAAATTAACATCAACACAATGCAATACTCAACACAAAATATAATCGACACAATGCCATAACATATAGACAATCAGATATAACAGTAGCATCATTACCAACATAATATGCAACCAACTAATGTAAGGTGTGAAAAATAATAACACAGTCTAAAACATCTAAATGCAGCACATCAGTCTATGTGATCGGAACCATTATCAATCTCCTCATCGTCTCCACTATCGTCGTCATTGTCATCGTTGACGTCATCAAAGTCGTGAGGCTGAAGTCCGGCATTGAGCAGCTCTTGAAGCTGCTGAATCTGGGTCTGTAAACCCTGTACGTGCGCATCATACTGAGTCTTCTGCTACTGGATCGCAGTCTGGTAACTCTGATACATCATCTGTGAATAATCGAGCGTCATACATTCAAATGCAGCAATCATACGTCTATCATAATCCATGTACTGAGAATACTAATATGTGCAAAAAAGAATTATACATAGGTGGATAATATAATGACAAGTTATTTAAGGAACAATTAAAATTCGTACAAACCTGATGAGGCTGATACAATCCGATGGATGGTACACCCATAATATCGTCATCTGTAGGATACTACAAGGGGTACTCCACCACCTGACCATGTACATCATATGCTCTAAACGAATGTGGAAGGGGGTCGAAAGTAGGAGGCTACGTGTACTGAGATGATGTAGGCTCAAAGGTGGCAGGCGGTAGTGGAACTCTATCGGAAGAGGTACGCGGACCAATATGATCGGAGTTCAAACCCCGAATATTATCAGGCAACGTGTAAGAACGTGGGGCTACTCGATCCCAATATGAATCAAAGTCTCCAAGAACTGTAAATGGCTCACCATCCACCCATCCCGCACCCCTCATCGCAAGAATATAAGCTGGTCCAACACTAATATCACCATACATATCATCCCATGGTAGCCGATCTGATGGAATGCGAAAAATACCATACAACTGTAGCCAACACCGCTCCTCTAAATACCATATGAATGGACATGTAGGAACCTGAAAGTAAATCCTGCGTCGCGACATGGAAAACTGAAAAGTGAGTGGATGACCAGGACCGGGCTCTAGGAACTGTAAGTACTGATCCCATGGATGAACGATACTGTTACCACGGGGCAAATGCATAGGAGGACCCCAAAGACGCAATTTAAGAAAGTAAATATAAGGTGTGGCATTCGCCTCTGCAATAAGTCGGGGGTGCATATTGGTAGTATACTCGTAGTACCAAAATGGAAGAATGTACCAAAATCCTTACATCTGTCTAGACTGCTAAAGTACATACGTATTTATGCTACATACAAATAACCAATAATAGCAGTACCGTAATCATATATATGTAGTCCGTCCACATCTACTAATCCATCCAAAAAACTAAGCCTAATAGTGCCCTTATTGTTACTAAAAAATGTGGACCTAAAAAGGTATAATATGAAGGCGCGAATAACCAGAGTGTGCATATCCTCAACGGCCATGTACTCTACTATATACCGCTGCAAACAAGGGAGAGTAACAGCTCCTCCTCTAACCTCCTCATTGGCCAAAGTCGGTAAATAAGTTGAATATGACTCGAACTCCTCAAATGAACTATCAAATGGAATAGGAAGACGGTCTGGTCGACCGACCTCTATGCCAGTGAGCATATAAGAATCTAGAGGAGTAAGTCCTAGCTTAAAATCAGGGAAATGAAATGTGTGCGTGGTAGGCCACCATCTCTTGGTGAGGGCCTCTACCAGACAACGATCTACATGCGCAAATCTAGGTAAAGCAAGAAATTCACCAAAAGGCGACGCATGTACCTATCCAAAATCGGCTCCGGTAACTGATCAAAATACTCAGATATACACCTATACGAACTACCTCGCATCGCTACACGACGAACCTAAATATATGATTATTTAATGTTAAAATAAACAAAGAATTATTATACATACATACATACATACATACATATATATATATATATATATATATTTACATGGTTTTTCATCAAGCAATAAAGAAATAAACATATACCTGTGGCGTCGCTATAGCTGCAGTAAGTCGATGCGAAACAGTAGGCGGCAAGTCGTGCAAAGATCGAAGATCGTCTGGAGTCACGGTAGCATCAAGAGGGACATGAATAGGTCCGATATTGGAATCGATCGTATATCGAACGGTGCGTCTACCAGTTTTGACCAGACAGGGGCGGCATTTGGACGTAAAGTTGAATTTAAAAAATTAGCTGAAAAGAAGATGGAAGAGGTGCCTCTATGATTTGGTCTCTCTCCATCCCTACCATTTTCACCTCTTCCATCCTCTTTTCAGCTAATTTTTTAAATTCAACTTTGCCTCCAAATGCCGCCCCGTCCGGTCAAAACTGGTAGACGCACCGTTCGATATACGACCGATGCCAATGTCAGACCTGTTCATGTCCCTTCTGATGCTACCATGACTCCAGACGATCTTCGATCTTTGCACGACTTGCCCCCTACTGTTTCACATCGACTTACTGTAGCTATAGCGACGCCACAGGTATATGTTTATTTCTTTATTGCTTGATGAACAACCATGTAAATATATATATGTATAATAATTCTTTGTTTATTTTAAAATTAAATAATCATATATTTAGGTTCGTCACGTAGCGATGCGAGGTTGTTGGTATAGGTGTATATCTGAGTATTTTGATTAGTTACCGGAGCCGATTTTGGATAGGCTACATGCGTCCTTTTGGTGAATTTCTTGCTTTACCTAGATTTGTACATGTAGATCGTTGTCTAGTAGAGGCCCTCACCGAGAGATGGTGGCCTACCACACACACATTTAATTTTCCTGATTTTGAGCTAGGACTTACTCCTCTAGATATTTATATGCTCACTAGCATAGAGGTTGGTCGACCAGACCGTCTACCTGTTGCATTTGATAGTTCATTTGAGGAGTTCGAGTCATATTCAGCTTATTTACCGACTTTGGCCGATGAGGAGGTTAGAGGAGGAGCTATTACTCTCCCTTGTTTGCAGCGGTATATAGTAGAGTACATGGCCGTTGAGGATATGCACACTCCGGCTATTCGTGCCTTCATATTATACCTTTTTGGGTCTACATTTTTTAGTAACAATAAGGGCACTATTAGGCTTGGTTTTTTGGCTGGATTAGTAGACGTGGATGGACTACATATATATGATTACGGTACTGCTATTATTGGTTATTTGTACATAGCATAGATACGTATGCACTTCAACAGTCTAGATAGATGTATGGATTTTGGTACATTCTTCCATTTTGGTACTACGAGCATACTGCCAATATGCACCCTCGACTTATTGCAGAGGCGAATGCCACACCTTATATTTACTTTTCTAGATTGCGTCGTTGGGGTCCTCCTATGCATTTGTCCCGTGTTGCACAAGGGGTGCACAATGAGCTGATGGAGGCTAGACAGCAGATGGATATGAGGTGGCGTGGTAACATTATCGTTCGTCCATGGGTTCAGTACTTACAGTTCCTAGAGCCCGGTCCTGATCATCCACTCACTTTTCAGTTTTCCATGTCGCGACGCAGGATTTGCTTTCAGGTTCCTACATGTCCATTCATATGGTATTTAGGGGAGCGGTGTTGGCTACAGTTATATGGTATTGTTCGCATTCCATCAGATCCGCTACCATGGGATGATATGTATGGTGATATTAGGGCTGGGCCAGCTTATATTCTTGCGATGAGGGGTGCGGGATGGGTGGAGGTGAGCCATTTACAGTTCCTGGAGACTTTGATTCATATTGGGCTCGAGTAGCCCCACGTGCTTACGCGTTGCCTGATTATATTCGGGGTTTGAACTCCGATCATATTGGTCCGCGTACCTCTTCCGATAGAGTTCCACTATCGCATGCCACCTTTGAGCCTACATCATCTCAGTACACTCAGCCTCCTACTTTCGACCACCCTCGACATTCGTTTAGAGCATATGATGTACATGGTCAGGTGGTGGAGTACCCCTTGTAGTATCGTACAGATGACGATATTACGGGTGTACCTGCCAGATTGTATCAGCCTCATCAGGTTTGTACGAATTTTAATTGTTCCTTAAATAACTTGTCATTATATTCTCCACCTATCTATAATTCATTTTTGCACATATCAGTATTCTCAGTACATGGACTATGATAGACGGATGATTGCTGCATTTGAGCGTATGACGCTCGATTATACACAGATGATGTATCAGAGTTACCAGACTGCGATCCAGCAGCAGTAGACTTAGTATGATGCGCATGTACAGGGTTTACAGACCCAAATTCAGCAGCTTCAGGAGCAGCTCAATGCCGGACCTCGACCTCACGACTTTGATGACGTCAACGATGACAGTGACGACGACAGTGGAGATGATGAGGAGATTGATAGCGGTTCCGATCACATAGACTGATGTGCTGCATTTAGATGTTTTAGACTATGTTATTATTTTTCACACCTTACATTAGTTGGCTACATATTATGTTGGTAATGATGCTACTGTTATATCTGATTGTCTATATGTTATGGCATTGTGTCGATTATATTTTGTGTTGAGTATTGCATTGTGTTGATGTTAATTTACGCTTGTTTATTATTAAGCGTATATGAAGTCAGAATGTTGATGTAACAAACACAGTTGTGTTTGTTTGTCAAAATTTTTATGGATGTTTGACACGTGGACGTTAATCTTCTTCATTTTTTGGATGCGGATCACCTCTTTATTTAAGATAAAGTATCATATTCTAATGTCACAACATTTAAAAGTTCGGTTAAATCAATCAATGTGTAACATAATATTTTCGGCTACAGAATTGACACTGTTAGTAAATTTTTATATACAAACGGATCAAATGTGCGATGATGAAGAGATAATGGAAACTCAATTTTGGGACACTTTTGCTGACTTTACAATAGCAATGTTGATGGTAGAAGTAGACGTACGCTGGTGGAGTTGAGGACTGGTTATGGGAACTTATGCAACGCCTATACGCGTTACAGTACGGTTATCAATGAGGTTATATTTGAAAATTTGTTTAAACCAACCCGTTCTACATTTGAAGGACGTTACTTTCTGAAATATCAAAACACATTCATAGGACATGAGGCTTATATCATACGTCAAAATTGGCTAGAACGATTTGGATATCCATAATTTGAGTGTATTATTATTAAATGTATTATTGTTTCCGTATATGCATATTTATTATTGTCTTGTTTATGAGTACTTTTAACTTTCTATTGCACTGTCAAATCAAAACATAGTGCTAATATTTAAACATAATTAATTTTTAACGTTCATACGCTTCAACATATATTTAGGAGCTTTTCTTCTCAAATAAACAATTCAGTTCTCTGCTCCTTCAATCTTCTCATCCTTATATCAATGCCTTCCTGGTCATCATCTATTGACTCTGATGCCGGGGCGTTCCAACGAAAAGCAAACACACCGATGAAGATTGGAATATCAATTACCATAACCAACATTACGAAGACGTTGCTCGTGAATTCCCAAATCTTGACCAACTCACACTTCAAGAAGATGTTCAACCAGTACACGAACAGTTGGTTCATCAACAATCACAGGAGGTTGAACAAGTACAAAATTTGCAACCTTCGGTTGAACAAGAGGCTTAGTCTTACACAGTATTTTGCCATTGTGGTTATAAGGTTGAAGTTATGGTTAGAGCTGATGGCGAAGATATTGGTCGTCGAATCCAGTTGTGTCCTTTCTGGCCTGAAGGGTGCAATTATGCAGAATGGGTTGATGAACGGCTATGCCCAAGGGCCATAACGTATGCCAACGAGCTGGAATGAGAAATAGGACGTCTCCGAAATTTCATGCACAACTTACAATTTGACCGTAACAACTAGTTTCTTAGTGGAGTGTATTATTATTGTGGAGTGTATTATTGTGGAGTGTATTATTGTAGAGTGTACTATTATGGAGTGTATTGTTATGGAGTGTATTATTATTATGGTTGTATTATTGTGGAGTCTATTATTATGGAGTGCAATATTACGGAGTGTATTATTATTTGTGTACTTATTGTCGTTGACTGTATTAATGTTTGGGTGTTTCAGTACGATGGGACAAGACAGTACAGACGTTACATTGCAGACAAGACGCTGCATCAACAGTTAATAGTGTATGATGGGACGAGACACCGCATCAACAGTCAATAGTGTATGGAGAGACAAGACAGTGCAGACGTTACACTGCAGACAAGACACGGCATCAACAGTTAATAGTTTATGATGGGACGAGATACTGCATCAATAGTCATAGTGTCTAGATGTGACGGGAAACTGCAGTCGTGACAACATGTGATTTAAGCTATAAAAGGCTTGTTAGATGCTGAGAAGTATTATTGCTCATTCTTATTTCATACACTTTCAAATATAAGAAATGGTAGCCGAAGATTATATATTTTTTGATGATAGCGACGAGGAATTTGATGAAATGATGGGAGATCATTTTCGTCGCGAAAAGGAACTAATAAGTATGGCTGCACTACAGGTTAGTCAATCGAGTAGGCAACATGGTGGATCAGTTGTTGGTCGTCGGTATAAAAATCGTAGGCATCCATCGCATAATGACAGACTGATGGAAGACTACTTTGTTCCAAATTCTACTTACACAGATGATGATTTTAGAAGAAGATTCTGCATGCGGCGTCCTCTATTTCTTAGAATCCTACAATGCATCAAGCGGCATGACAAATATTTTATCTTCAAACCCAATGCATCTCATATAATGGGATTGACTGGAATTCAAAAAATGACAGCTGCACTCAGAATGCTTGCAAATGCAGGACCGACGGATGTGCTTGATGAAAATTTGAAAGTGGCGGAAAGCACGGTGTTAGATTGTTTGGAGCATTTCTGTCAAGCTATCGTGGACATTTACGGTGATCAATACTTACGCAGACCGAGCGAGGTGGATATAGTTATGTTATTTAATATGCATGGTAGTAGAGGCTGACCTGGAATATTAGGCAGTATAGACTGCATGCATTGGGAGTGGAAAAATTGTCCAAAGGCGTACGCTGGACCTTATCAAGGTAAGTCTCGTAGGTCCTCTATTATTCTTAAACCCATAGCGTCGTATGACTTATGGATATGGCGTGCATTTTTTGGAATGGCGGGTTCAAACAATGATCTTAACGTAGCCGAACGATCTACGTTGTTCAATGATTTAGCAAACGGTAGATCAACACCTTGTACCTTTACTTTAGGAGGTAACACGTACGATCATGGATATTATCTTGGCGATGGTATATATCCTAAATGGAGTAACATTATCAAGACAATTCCTAACCCACAAAACAATAAACAATCAAAGTTTGTAGCGATGCAAGAAGGCCAGAGGAAGGACGTTGAAAGAGCATTTGGGGTTCTTCAGTCTAGATTTGCCATAGTCAGTAATCCATGCAGACTTTGGTCACCAATTAAAATGACCAAAATAATATACACTTGTATTATTTTACATAAGATGATTATAGAGGATGAAAGAGACATGGAATAAGATTACTTTTACGAGGGTGCTCCAACACCACCTCCTGTTTGGCGCAACGATATGATTGGCAGCGCACTAGAACTCGAGTTTCATGTAGAAAGCCAAATGTCCTACCGTAGTGTTCAACTGCATCGAAGATTGCAAAATGATCTCATAGATCATCTTTGGAGGTTTTCTGGAAATCAGTGAAACTATATTTCTGTTGTTACTTTTCCTACTGTTGTTTCTATTTTTGTTACTTATTATTGTTATTGTAATCTGTTTATCTTTAATTAACATAATGTTGTTATAATCTTTTTTCAATGCAATGCAATTTCAATGAAAATACTTATATTAATATTTGCTTGCATTCAGAACACAATAAAAATAACGGTAATTAAAAGATACAAAGGTTGTGGAAACGGTAATTCATTTAATGACCCTCTTCAAGTCTACGCCACATAATTTCTCTCCTTCTTTGCTCCGTATACTCTAGTTGTTCTGCAGACACGTGTGACGTATCCATGAACATTATTACATCTTCATCTCTTTGCCTGTTTCCAGCAAGAAGTTGATCCATTCTTGATAACTTTTCTTGGTGTTGAATTGCTCGAGTCTCCAATGTCCAGTTAAATCTATCTTCAGATTCAAGCATGAGTTTTTTAATGTCAACTTGATCCGCTCCAGCAGTCTGCTTCTTTTTGGCCGCTTTTGCTCCCAGTGGCCTAAAAAAAGGATCTTCGGTTGGGGTTGGGTCTTGTTTTGATCCTATACCGTAGCCTCCTTGAGATTTCCTAGGACTAGAGCTTTCTCCAACTCTAGGCGTCTTACCCCGACCACTGTTTAATTGAACTTGTTGAACGGTTTTCTGAAGCGATGATTTCCATTTAACGTGCTCGACCAACATGTCATAAACATGCATGAATTGATAAAAATGTGGTGCTTGTTTACTATCAGGTTTATATATTTGTTTGAACAACTTGTTTGCGGCCATTCTCTGTTAAAAAAATAATTAGTATAGTTAGAGAACAATGATAAAAAGTAGAACAATGATATTATATTAAAACTTACCAAATCCGTTTCATTTCCAAATCCACTAGGATTCGTTTGCTTTAGCTTGAACATTTGAGAATCGAACGTTTGCGTTTGGCGATTTATTTTTCCATAATGACATTTGACTGAAGATAGTGTTCTTTTCCGATCGATGTTCTTTCGATTGTAGCAATTCATAAATTTGCCCCAAAAAGATTCACCACTTTGATCGGTCCCTCGAATAGGATTAACCGAGAGGGCACAGAAAATGTAGCAAAGATCGTAGTCTTCCGCAGTGCTCCAACTTGCATTAGTTACTTCTCCCCCAATCGAAACCGTAACGTCTTGTAAGTCGTAGTCTTCAAAACTGGACTTTGCAGCATCGACGTCGAAATCGGAGTACATTTTCAGTTGAGATTAGTGGTAGAAAAAAACTGTAATGGAGAAAGCAAATTTGTTGTGAATGGAAGGAGAGTGGGGAGTTGTATTTGAAGGGAGAAAATGGCCGTTGGGAAGTGTTCGTTGGGAGAAAAATAAGTGGACGCGTGTTTAATAGGCGCCTGGATGCCAGGCGCCTGTTAAACAGGCGCCTCACTCTCAGGTGCCTGTTGAACAGGCGCTTGGCATCCAGGCGCCTGTTCAACAGGCGCCTCACCCTATACCCAATTCTCGAGCCGAAGCCCCACCTTTCTGCACTATTGGGTATTCTCAACCTCTGTTGGAAGCTCTTCTGGGTGTCGATTTGAGAATTCTTTACCTGTTGGAGATGCTCTTAGGGTTAGGTTACGTATTGGAGTATGAAATTGTTATGAAGTGTTGGAGGGAAGTATAATTTAGTTAATTGTTTTGGAGGGAGTACAATTTGGGTGCATTTTATATAAAAATATTTACACTTAATCATCCCCCCTTTTACAAATTTGGAATTACCTTTTAACATCACCCTGAGAATCAATATGATGTATGTGCTTTATACAACATCGATAATAATAATGATGATGTTATTAAGATTTTTAACATCATGCGTTTTTCTACCTGATGTAAAATATGTGATGTTGTTAAACAAAATTCTAGTGGTGACACCACTAGGGGAAGAAGTTTGATACCCAAATGCATTAAGTGTGGTAATATCTATGCAGTTAAATCCCCGCTAAAGTCTTGTAAAATCCTCGCTATAGAGCATAGTGCTCTTTGACCGCTACAATATTCCAATTTAACCCTATTAAATAGTAGATCCGCTATAAGCCCCACTACACCCACTAAACCAAGGCTTTGGCATTTTAATTCAAATCAATAAAGGTACAAAAAAGACCTAATTTTAACGCATAAGTGGTCAACATAAGTTAGAAACCTATTATAGTCATCAAATCTAGTCTGTATGAATCATAATATTCTTCGATTTTCTTGTATAAGATTAAACAATATTTCTTTTTCCTACACAAATGATATGAGAATGAGAATAAATAACTTTGAACATTAGATTTTATAAATAATGAAGATTTTTGCACCTTCGCTATTTTCAACTAACCCCGCTTTATCCTCGCTATAACTTTTTGCACCTCTACCACTATAGGACTGTTAAGCATTTTAACTGCACAGGGAAACATAGGACGTTGTTATAATAATTATCAAAATAGGAACAAATAAAAGGCGTTAAACAAACTTGGGTTCCAAAAGGTACGTGTAAATTGTCTTAAATTTAAATAAGTTTGGGTTCCCAAGGGTACAATTATAAATACTAAATTTTTGCTGTATTAACGAATTTGGGTACCAAAGGTTACACACGAGAATAAGAGTAGTCCTACATCTTTTGTTGGGCCAACTCGCTTCTTTCAACATTTAGATACATAAATGGGCTAAGGGACAAATATGATAGAGGTAACTTCGAGTTGTTCTATATATGGTTGAAAAGCAATTCTGATATTCCTTGGCCTAGAAAAATGAAGTGGAAATCTATATACTTTGGATAACAATGTTGGATATGAACATGGACATAGAAAGTAAATAAAGGTATGATCTCTAAACCCTATTTTCTTTTCTTGTTGCTAATTCTACTTCTGTTGGTACTGCTATAGTATAAGTGCCTTATTATGAGCTTATTGTTTGAAAACTGTTTTAGAACTTCTTAACACAACTGTAGTAATTCAATCATAACTTGAATAGTTTTACTTTGAATTTTGAAATTCTGAAAAGCTAACAGATAACACTACACCTTTACTGTTTTGAGTTTTTACCGATTCATTTGGTAAAATCTTGAAAAACAACAATCATTTAAGATGTTACTTAAAAAATATCTTCAATTTATGCAAACAAGTTGTATTATATCAGATATAACCTCTGAGTGATTCATTATTTTAACTTGAAACAAATTTTGGTGAGTAGCAGTTTTAAATATTTAAAACTTTAAAGTTTTATGCTAAATCAAATCACAGACTTATCATTTTCAAATAGTGGTTTCAAATGGACTTAATTTTCCAAAACTAGAATGGTCTATTACTTTCGTACTACAAATAACTTTCATTGCCATTAATGATGACTAACATATGAGTGGCTGGAGAATTTTTTATTATGTGTGTTATTGCTTTATTTAATTGATTTTGCCTTTGGTTGACGTAAATTTCTTAGTTGAATTTTTTTTGAATCAATTCGAGTGATATTGTGGCGTACACAGCTTCTTGTTTAATAATATACATTTTGGGAAACTAGAGTACAAGTTGTATCAAACATTGTTAATCCGCCTTTCGGAAATCCCGTAGGCAGGCGGATTTAACTATACTGGTTGCTCGATTGTCGAGATTGAAATACGATGGATTTTGGACAATTGGATGGATAGGAAACCAATCAGGATGATAATCATCATTATGCAGTCGGGATTCACCATAGCCGATGGACGAAGGCTATTGGATACTTTAAACTTGGGTTTCGATGAGTCGCAAGTCGCCCTGGATTTGCTTCAAGTCGTATGGAGTCGAGCTTCGAATCATATGAATGATTTCTTCGAGTTTTTAGGCGGCTCGGCATGAGTGGCTTGGCACTGGTGGTTCGGCATAAGTGGTTCGGCCTTAATGATGGTTCGGCATGGGTGGCTCAGTGTTGTGGTTCGGTCAGGACGGTGGCTCGGTCTAAGTGGTTCAACGAGGAGTGGTTCGACATTGAAGTGGTTTGGGTCAGTGGTATACCGATCGGCTGGGTGGATTGGTCAATATGGGTTGGTAAGCAAGCGAGGCATGCTGAAGTCTGGAGTGGATCGACACGATGGAGTGGGTCAGCATGAAGGAGTAGGTGCGGTATAGGACATCGCTCGGCAACCTCGTGTCCAAGTAGTTGTTGCTTCAGGTCGACTTCGGGGGATGTGGGTCGACGTAGTTGGGATGTGGCTTGATCATTAGTGGGTCGGTAGGTGCCGCTCGACAAAGGTTGGAAATTAATGCATGGATCGGCTTAGGTGGATCGACAGGTGCCGTTCAGTGTAGGTTGGAAATTCGTGCATAGCTCGGGCATTGGTGGTGTGGGTCGGCCGGCATGTTGAGGTAGGGTTCGACAAAAGTCTTGATGGGCCCGTATTACTCAAGAATCCTAGCATCTTAGGTTTTGCCTATAAATACAACATGCGGGGTTCCAAAAATAGGATCTTTATTCGGTTTTCCTTCGTCTTCTACATAAAGGCTACTTTGCCATTATTGTTCTAAAAGCTCTGGATTGTATCTGTAATTGATTCTAACATCAATAAAAAGGAAATTTCTGGAGTGGACGTAGGTCAGAGTCAGCCGAACCACTATAAATTCTGTGTATTTACTACTTTCTCTTTATTTTTTACGGTTCTTCATATTTATACTCTCTACACATATTCTATTTGTGAGCTGTGATTGGTATTTTGTATTTTCACTTGGATTTGGGTGTTAGTGACCAATTTTGACACTAACATTTTGGTGCTTCCACTGAGGAAGCTAGCACTATGGGATTTGGGAACTTGGATTCTAGAAAGCATTGGCTAGACCACCAACAAGAAAGCAGGCAGCAGAAAGAATTCAGCAAGAGGGAAGTCAGGAGCCTTCCTCTAGAGCTAAACAAGTCTCTGTCTTCATCGCTGGGGAAGAGATGCAGGTCATGATGGATTCTATGTAGGAATAGATGATGAAACAGTAAGAGGAGATGATGTAGGCTCTTCTTAGGAAATTTGGACAATCGAGAACTACAGGTGCTTAAGTTCTTGGAGTCGGATTAGAGGAACTCAACCAGTAGGCAGATGGAGTGATTCAGCAGGAAACAGCTCCAAATCAACAAATAACTATTAACCTGGATGGACCAAGACTTGGGGGCACACCGCTGGATAATGTTGGACCAACCCATGGAGGCATATCAGGTGATGCTGTGCAACCCGGCACCAAAAGGAACATAGGAGTACGCGACGAGGAGTATGTGCTAGAATTTCCACGCGGAGTTGGAAAGCAGCTAATAAATATGGATAGGGGCAACCCTTGGTTGGAAACGTTGGATTGGCTGATATCATGTGGCGAACTATTCGTGGAGGTCTGAAAAAATGGGATCTGGAGGAAGTCAACAAAAGGCTGTTTACCCGGAACATTATGATAGCTAGGAATCCGCCCGATTTCAAGCTACCCACTCTAGAAGTTTACAACGGAAAGTTGGGTCCCACTGACCACTTGATGAGGTACACAATGCATATGGAGCTGTTGGAGGGCATCAGAGGAGGTTACGGCCCGGTGTTTTCTCTTGTACTTGACCGATATAGCTGCTATGTAGTTTAGATAGATGGAGGATGGAGCTATTGGAGCGTGGACAGAACTGGTGGATAAGTTCTTAAATTAGTTTCGAGTTCACATAAAAAGACCAAAGAATGTGGTGATACTGACGTCAATTAAGCAGAGAACGGATGAATCGCTCAGGACTTTCTTAACTCGGTTTAATGCAGCAGCTACTTTGGTGGATTGGCCGGATCCATTGATGATTTTGATGGCGGCAGTGTTAGGAGTCAAGAATGATTCGGATTCAAAGTATCATTGATATGAGATCCACCATTGGATCTTGAGGAAATCTTTCATGACGCCAAGAGGTTCCTACGACAGGAGGATGCATGCTTGGATATGAAGTCAAAGGAAGTAATTGTGGTTAAGGATGGAGGACCACCCGATGAAAACTCGAGTAAAGACAAGGATAAAGGGAAAAGGAAGCACTGGGGAGAACCAAAATTATCAACTTACACAGGATTGAATGCAACATTGGAGCGGATATTCTTGGATACTCGAGATCGCCTTCTGTATCAAAGGCTGACAAGGAGGGAGCCCTCAGAACGTGAAAGGTCATTAGGAAGGCACTGTCTCTTTCATGACCGGGACGGGCATGATACTAATAGTTGCCGACATCATAATCGAGGAACATGTAAGGAATGTTTAGTTGCGGCAATATGTTGGAACTCGGAGTGCGATGGTGGAACAGGAGCAGCGACAGCGTACCTTGAATGACGAAGACATGAGGCCCAGGAATGGTGGACGGTCGGTCATCAACTAATCGTGATGGTTTGGAATAAACAACAAACTCCGGGAAAACGGCTGAATCACTTACTCATGTACAAGGTTGGAGATAACCCTTAGGCATGCTCTGAGAAGATGGTTTATCTGTTTTTTCCTTGTTACTTGGACATTTTCTTTTTCTGTTTTGGTTTGGGGGTTCGGTTTGAATTTCTGGTTTTGTTGGTTTCTTGGTTTAGATTTTGGTTTAGATGTTTTCCTTTTGATTTGGACTTTGATTTGGACTTTTGATATGTATTTTCAGTTTTCTGGTTTGAATCTAGATTTCGGATTTCGGATTTTGGTTGACTTTTTGTTTGGTTTTTGGTTACAAGGTCGTCGAGTACGGACTATGCTCGACAAGGGTCCGGAGGGACCAGGATTCGACTTAGGACTTAGGCCCCATATTTTCTCTCGGTTACTATTTCAAGTTGTCGAGTGTGGACTATGCTCGCAAGGGTCCGTAATGACCAGTATTTGGCATAGGAATTAAGCCACGGCATTACTCAACATTCAGGGACACTAAACTGGGAACACCATGGCATTACTTGACATAGGTCGTCAGGTACAGGTTGCGCTTGGCAAGAACTCAAAGAGGTTACGGATTTTGATATTGGCTATGAACTAAGGATTTGGGCATGGACCTGGAGCGGTCCAGATTTGGATATCGACCCGGGGAGGTCATGGATGTGGTTATTGGTTTTTGGGAATGGATGGATTAGGACTCGGTTGTCGGGTTCGGATAGATGATGTATGGATTTTGATGATTGATTAAAAGCTATTCAAAACACGTCTTCCTATCGCAAGGCATGTTTTGGGGGGAAAAAATGTTAACCCGCCTTTTGGCAAGACCATAGACAGATGGATTTAACTATACCGGTTGCTTGATTATCGAGATTGAAATACGATGAATTTTGGTCAATTGGACAGATAGGCAACCAATCACGGATGGTAATCATAATTGTGCAGCCGGGATTCACCATAGTCGATGGACGAAGGCTATTGGATACTTGAAACTTGGGTTTCGATCAGTTGTAAGTTGCCCTGGATTTGCTTCAAATCGTATTGATTCGAGCTTCGAATCGTATGAATGATTTTTTCGAGTCTTTTAGGCGGCTCAACGTGAGTGGCTCGGCATTGGTGGCTTGGTACAAGTGGCTCGGCCTCAATGATGGTTCAGTATATGGAGGTGCTTAGTGTTGTGGTTCGGTCAGGACGGTGTGGCTCGGTCAAAGTGGTTCAGTGAGAAGTGGTGCGTCATTGAAGTGGTTTGGGTCAATCGGTATACCGATCAGCTGAGTGGATCAGTGAGTATGGGTAGGTCGGCAAGCAAGGCATTCTGAAGTCTGGAGTGGATCGACACGATGGAGTGGTTTGGCATGAAAGATTGGGGAGGTCGAGGACATCCCTTGGCAACCTCGTGTCCAAGTAGTTGTTGCTTCGGGCCGACTTCGGTGAATGTGGCTCGGTCATTAGTGGGTCGGCAGGTTCCGCTCGGCGAAAGTTGAAAATTAGTGCATGGATCGGCCTAGGTGGGTTGGTAGGTGCCAGTCGGTGAAGGCTGGAAATTCGTGCATTGCTCGAGCATTGGTGGTGTGGGTTGGCGGGCATGTTGAGGTAGGGCTCGGCAAAGGTCTTGATGGGCCTATATTACTCAGGAAGCCCAGCACCTTAGGTTTTACCTATAAATACAGTATGCGGGGCTCCAGAAAAGGGATCTTCATTCGGTATCCCTTCAACTTCTATACAAAGGCTACTCTTCCATTGTTGTTCTAAAAGCTCAGGATTGTATCTGTAATTGATTCTAACATTAATAAAAAGAAAATTTCTGGAGTGGACGTAGGCCAGAGTCAGCCGAACCACTGTAAATTCTCTGTCTTTACTACTTTCTCTTTAATTTTTACGTTTCTTTATATTTATACTCTCTATACATATTCTATCTGTGAGCTATGACTTGTATTTGGTGTTTTCACTTGGATTTGGGTGTTAGTGACCAATTTTGGCGCTAACAGGCATCACTTCATATCTACATTTTCATCTGATTATAAAATTAGCAGACAGCGTTTTACACAAAACTTTGTAGAAAATAGTTTCTACAATTTTTTAGGATTTGGAAGTTTTCAAATAACTCGGATTTTTACCTTGATTTTCTTTAATTAAATTACTCCTGTTTTTTTAGTAAGGGATTTACTCTGGAAAAACGGTTGCAGCTTGAACATTTTGATATTTATCAAAAATTATTAATAGTGATTGAGAAAGAGATAGGTAGTGATTAAATTATATTTCATAGCTAGAGGAAATATATGTTAATATTTTCATGAAAATTGAACAACTTTTATAATATTTTCAAAATTATTACATATTCCATGACCATTTCTATCACTATCATTCTTCTTGCAATCCATACACCAAAATTTAACGTAGTGTGCAGAAGTTGTTGTTTCAAAAAACATTGAATTATATTTTTAATGCAATTTATAATTTTATCCCAAAGTATTCACTCTCATTTAAAAATCCTCATGGTTATACATGGGTGAGTAACTTTAATCTTTGATAATTGCCTCCATTATCATTTAAAAGTTCTATGGTTACGCATGGATGGAACTTGTATACAAGAGTTGGTTTTATTTTCTGGTAGTTTTTTTTGCAATTAATTTAACATCAACTTTTTCTTATTTTTTTAATTGTAAGCATTTGTGTAGGGGGAGTCTTGTTATAGGGGGAGTATGTAAATGGGGGGGACTTGATCACATCACATTAATGCATTTGCTTGAAACAAAATCTTAATATATGTCTGTTATCATCAAACGGGGAGATTGTAGACTATAGAAGTTTATTATATTTTTTCATGATAATAAACACACACACATACACACATATATATATATATAATGTGTTTGATACATTATATTGTAAACTCAAAAATAAAAGGAAACAAACAAAAATTTTGTTTCAAAAAAATACTTTATTTCAATACAGTTTCAATTAGTACACACAATTACAATAATAGCTTTCATAATGATTTACATACAATATTCAGATACAAAATTATTTCACTCTTTACTATACAATACTAAAATTTCACTCTCATATACAACACACTCTCAAGTACAATCACTCCTAACCTCACTCACTCGATTCGATTTGTTATCTTCTTGCTCCATTTGTATTTTCTCTTATCTTCTACTTTTCCTGTCGCATAACAACGTAGTAAAAAGCGAAAAGAAACAAATTCAAACTGTAAAAATATCAATAGTTTTGAACCTGACGTTGCCTCGGTCAATTAGTTTTATTCTTTTCATACTTTGAAACAGGCACCAAAAATATCAACAATATACACGAGCAACCTATGATATGCATAACGTATCACTGTATATGTTATAAGGTCGAGCACATACATAAAACACCTTTGCACTAGCTCGGTTTTAAGGATAAAAATAAGGTCAAGCACAAAGGCTCAACATAAGCAATGCAAGGTCAAGCTCAAGCGCTCAACATAGGTTAAAGTGAAGCAACAAAGAAATATTATAGAGGAAGGTCGAAAAATAAGTGTAGCACATAAGGCCAAGTACGAAAAATATGCAGTCAGAATAGGTACAAACATGCAACAAACCGACCAAGTCCACAAGATCAGTGCACAAACACATAAGGCCAAAATCAACAAAAATGCATCCAGGTGCATAAGCACAAGTGGACATAGTATATTGGTGCAGCAACTAAACCAAATTAGAAACACATGCTTGTACAATAGCAACAACAAGGGGAAACACAAACAAGCCATGTGCACATGGGAATTTAAAAAGAGGAAGCAAACTGTTGCGACCCGCCTTTTTGACCATCGAAAGTCGACACCGAACACTACCCCTATATTCCAATGTCGTGCATCCAGTCGAAAAAAGGGCAGATTGTTAGGGTAAACAAAAAGAAAAGAACAAAAAATAGAGAAAAATGGTATCTCATAATGGAATCAAAAACATATAATATAACGAGGACAGTAGAAACCATCACTCCAAAATACAGTGTATATTAATTTCAAAAATAAACATTATCATTATGACAATCATAAAATCTTGATCTTACAAATGCCCATAGGTATACTATTATGCAAAATAAAAACATTATGATAGGAGACTCTCCATATCCCCTCCATGATCTCCATAACACCAAAGCCAACCTGGAAAAATACTCGGTTTGACCCAAGAATTATAATAAAATAATACCTGGATTAGTCTGGGAATACCAGCATGAGATAGCTTAAATAATGGGGAACATATAAAAGTTCTATGAGACCACGCCCCTAACGCGAAACGGGTTTTTATCTCATAAGAATAACATCCATATAGGCAAGAGAAGAAATAAATATCAAGAACAAATCCATATATGAATGAACATAAATAATATTAAACCAGACTTGAAAGAATGGAAATAAACCAAGTAAAATCCAAACTGGATAGAATAGATAGAACAAGGAAAATAGTCCAACTTGATAGAATGGACTAAATAAGATAACAATCCAAACTAGATAGGATGGACTAAATAAGGTAACAGCCCAACTAGATAGAATGGACTAAATCAATACTTAAATGTCGTGATGAGAATTTGGCTCCACTTATGGCAATTTAAAGCTAAAGAAGATTCAGCGTTTTCGAATCAAATAAGGAAAGGAAATTTCCAACAAATGACAAAGAGGGTGCATCCTCCTTAAAAAAAGTACACTTCTAGAAATATACTTGGAAACCCCGAGAACTCCAAGTCGGACCCCGCCAAACCTTACTGAGAATCTGAATATTTCACATCTAAAACTCTTAACCATTTTTCACGTGATGGTACACAAAGTCTAGATGAGATTTGAAAATATCCTAATGGGAGAAACTCCAAATAACTTGGCCCCCAAAAACCACGTGCTTTGGTTTAGTCATTTCAGGCAAAGGATAATCAACGCTCGATGAAGCAATAAATCATCTTAGAATGACGATAATAAGTAGCTGAAGTAAATGGTAGCAGAGATACCAACTATCGAGGATATAAAACGATTGTATATGGAAATAAAGTCTTGTATACTTATCATCACTCGTTGAATTCAAACTTGTACTATTTCGTTGTTATCAATAATATCGGACAAGTCAAGGTACTGTAACCTTAAAGTTATGTCCAACGATTATTCTTAAATTTTGAAATGGTGACAAGTTTACTTCTTCGATGTTTAGTGTTAATTATACAAATAAATTGTTTCCATATAAGTGATTCGCTCTATGGAAATAATTCATTTCCATAACGAATCAAATTTTTTCTTTTTAAAAATAAACTGACCATGTGCTTGATTTCCATATCAAAATTAGTTCCTAATTGTAAAACGCTAAGAGAATGATCTTTCCAAGTGCTCGACCCCGAAGGCCTAAACCAACATCAGGTCGACACCCGGAAGATTATCCCAAAAGATGATAAAACAATTTAAATTCCTTAAATCTTTATCAAATCAGTTCATTGACTTTAAATCAGTTAACTAAAGCTATTTTACTATATTGGTTAATTTACTTAAACCGCTTTTATTAAATAGATTAATTAACTTTAATTATCATTAATTACAAAGATTAACTAAATACAAATAATCAGTAGTTAAAACTAACAAGTCGTCTCAAACGTCATTCAAATGATAAGTAATTTTAAATACCATTAATTAAAAACAATTAATTAAATTCAAACAACCATAAATAATTGGGATTAATTAAATTCAAACTTCATTAGCTAAAACAATTAATTAAAACATCATTTGTTAAAATGATTCATTTAATTATAAAACATCATTAATTAAAATGATTTAACTAAATTATAAATATCATTAGTTAAAATAATTAATTAAATTTAAAACAATCAGTAATAACTGATTAGTTAAATTCAAATATCATTATTTAAAATGACTAATTACTTTTAAATATCATTAATTAAATGATTATATATTTCAATTATCATTAACTAAAATAATTAATTAAGTTCAATAAATTAATTAAACTACATTATCATTAACTCTTTTAATTAATTAAACTCAAGTAATCATTAGTTAAAACGATTAATTAAGTATAAAACATCACTACCAAAAATAATAAATTAAATCTAAAGATAAACCCATTTTTAATCAACCTTTATTAAATTGGTTAATTAATCTCAAAATCATTAGTTAAAATGATTAATTATTTTAAATCATCATTAATCAAAATGGTTAATGAATTTTAATATTCCATTTAGCGGAAACACAAGCTCAAGTTCATACGACAGGATTATGGGGATGCAATTGAATAAATGACGATGTAGCGAAATTGCTATAATGGCACTTAACAATTTAAATGGAATATCAGGATTTATTTTCAATTAACCATCAATATAATAGCATAAGGATGTAAATAACTAATTACCGGAGTTAAATCCCTCAGGATTTCTCTATAGATTTTCTCTGCAAAACAATTGTTATGGATAATATATAGATAATCATATGGGTTTATAACCATCAAATTAATATGTCATCCAATTTCCAAATGGAAATTCAACCAATCAATTAATCAAACAATTTAATTAATATCCAAGCAATCAATAAACATTTTTAACATCATTGATATGATTTAATAAAATTTAATGTGAGTTACACTCATATTGATTCTTGCCTTCGTCGAAATGTCCCTATTTAGGACTAAAACCGAATGATCGTCCGATTTTAGCCTAAATATTCACTTGCTCCGAATCTAACCAAAACCAACTCTACCATGAAGATAATGTCCATATGAGTGCAACATAATGAATGACATCTGAATCCGACCTCGAATGAGAAAATTATTGGTTTTTATAAGTTATCAATTTTTAGATTATAAATAAACATAAATTTAAAATATAATCCACCTAATCACCTCCTCCTAACCATCATCTTCCCCCTCCAAATACCCAAGTCCGTGCACACAACCATAACTTCGTGCACGCACGTTGCTCACCGCCATCGTCATGCAACCTGCACGACCGCCACCCAACCACGCCCAGCCCTACCTCGCCTTTGTCTTAGTCGCTGACCCTAAAAATACAAATCGAAACGCAACCAATTTCGTTCAACTCATAACTGTAGCCACCACCAACGACCGGAATGAAGCCCACCCTATGCTTGACATTTTTCCTTCACCCTATGCTTGACATTTTTCCTTCAGGGTCCCTAGCCTAACGATCATCGATGATATCAAAATCACCCTTAGCTGCACCGTTGATCCTCCCTTTATAGTTTCCGCAGGCGATCTGCCCTAATCCGACCATGCAACTTGCTCAACATGCCAAGCCGATCATCTTCCTAGTTGAGCTCGAGGCCTGATATGGCCTGTGGTGGTCCAAGACGATACGGGCAATTGGATGGTTGGTTTTAAATTTGAAAATAAATATAAGAAAACAAAACCAACCGCTCTCTGATTTGCTGGAGAATTATATAGGTGGAACGACATGGTTAAGGCATGGGCACGCATGATGGAGGCATGGGAAAGTATAGCTGAAACCTATAATATATACATATATTATTTAAATTTTAAAATATTCGACAAAACATACCCAAAAATCTCGAACTCCTAACGAGATGTGCTGCTTGGCATTCTACCCTATTCTGAATGTAATAGAACTACTCTCGAGCCCTAATTCAATCGTATGTAGAAGATAGATTTTCGGACCCAATTATTATATTAAGTTTTCGAATTAATTTCAACGCGTTTCTATCTCGCACAACCAAACGATATGTCCAAAATCATTATGAAACTTGACAACATATTATAATTCATTATTACGGTTCCAATGCAACTGGTTTTTTCAAAATCCGAGATTGTGCCTCGGAACGACAATTTCACAAATTCAAATATCATTTTTAAATTTAATTAGTAATATTATATGATCTATTTATGTTTGTAAATAAATTTATAAATTGAATTCAACAATATTATTTATTAATTAAAAGAAGTTAAATAAAATTATTAAATCCATTTAATTTAGTTTTTATTTCACAATTCAAATATTTAATCATTCCCTGGATTTGAACTATGAGTCATTAAATTCCAAAATCCAATTATTTAAATATTTTAAAATTAATTAAATATTTAAATCAAATGACCAGAATTTTGGGTTGTTACAAAACAAAACTCGAGAGCTAGTGAAAACAAGAAGGTGTGTATGCAACTCAAACAACATGGTGTACATGGACTAACAAATGTAACATCTGAAGCTTTACAAAATTTGATAGCATAGACTATTGCAAATTTAAGAGAAAAGAAATAAGCACCAACTGATAGGCATAAGTTTCAAAGCAGACACAATCACTAAGTAACATAGCAACGTGCATCAGAGAATCACATACACAAATGCATTAGCAAGTGCATAGATCAAACACTGCAAACTCGAACACGTCAATAAGCCATATGCACAAGCATGCACAAAATACATACTACAGCAACACAGTAATGAAGCTCACAAAATATACAATTGCAACAGCAAGCAGGAGCAACACAGGCCATACAGTAGAGTATAAGAATTGATCAGGTCGAAAAAAGGAATTTTCAAAATATATATCACAGCATAGATCAAGTTGAGAAATTCAGGCCAGAACCAATATTATTCAGAGTTGGATTGATGCACCAACTAGCCCTGCACAGGAAGATGCACATATTAAGGATACACAGAAGGAGAATACACGTCCAAAGAGAATGATAAAGATACCCTATAGGCTACTGGATTGAGAGTATCAAATGACAGCTATCGTTTTACTTTTTATTCTGTATTTGCTTTTTATTTTTGCACCTACTTTTTATTCTGTATTCGAATACAAAAATCTAAAAGGCAAAAAAATCAACCAAAGTTTATCAACTAGAGATACTCGACCATGAAGCAACTAAAGGGATAAATCATCATGCAAATCAAGCAATCAATCGACAAAGAGACGCAGGTGAATTTACTTCAATCGATTGACGATTGGGGCTTCAAACTGAAACCTAATTCAAGAACGAAGAGGAAAAAGAGATCGGCTTGGATATAACAGGATGCGGGATGAAATAAACTTATCTCTCTATTTTATCCGGGATGTGTTTCTCTTTTGAGATTAATTTGTTATTATATAGAAAAGTAAGGTATCACCTTTTTTATTGTAATTTGTTATTAAAATTTATAATGCACGTCTTAACTAGAACTGAACTATACACTACAAGAAAAAGGCAGAATACCGACAGCCAAGACCGACGGCTTCCGACGGCCATTTTCCGACGGCTTTCGACGGGCCGTCGGCGGCCGTCGGAAGCCGTCGCAAATTTGCGATTATACCAGCCAGCCGAGCCCTTTCTTCCTCCTCCATTTCATACGAAAAAAACCCAAAAAACCCCCCAAATTCAACCCCTAAGCTTCCAATCCCTAATTTTTAGCTTCCGGATCTTCCAACGCACTCTAATCAAGCTTCAGTACTCTTAATCTCAGGTATAATCTCTTATTTTTATGAAAAATTCAGTTTTTACCCTAATTATAGATTTGCATAAATTGATAAATTAGGGCGAATTAATGATTGCAATTGTTTCCACTAGCGTAATAACGGTTTATAGCATCACATGGTATACCAATTTCATCTTTTATCGTGAAATTGTGATAAACACGTATAATTTGTGCATGTTCATGTATATGTATTTTGTTGTGTATGCCTTGATTCGACGATTGTATACGTTATTTGGAATAAGATAAAATGATTGAATGAACTAGGAGTATTATATTGTGCACGTTTTTACTTATGACACAAAAAAAATGCATTACTCTAAATTATAATTGTGTGTATTGAAAAATGACAAAATGTTAAACCAGCCCTAAGTTGATGCGTAATACGTCGAATAAATGTGTGAAATTAATATATAAATGTGAACAGTGAGTAAAACTGTATTTTTGAGTAAAATGCGCGCATGTTAACCGACAAATGTCCCTTAGAGAGTTTTTGGCCCCGTCTGACGAGTGTTGTACATGATCGTTGTATAAATAGTCGTTTTTTTCGAAAAACGACCATTTATATTCATCTGGTACAATGTTTGTCGGATTTGTCCCTGTATTGGACAAGTTATGAACACAGTAAGAATTTACATTTTGTATACTACTTCGTCTCAAACGGTTCATAAAATTTCGCCCTAACTTTTCTTTTTTGTTTCCTGCGTACACGCATTTGTGTACAATGCAGGGAACAAAAGGGAAATGCTGCCGAAATTTTATTGAATCGTTTGGGACGAAGTAATATACGAAATGTAAATGCTTACTGTGTTTGTAATGGGAGGTAGGATGTCTGACCAATGAAAAAAAATTATATATTTTTAATCGTTACGTACGTTAAAAAATGAAATGTGCCCTATTTGAAAATATTTTTAAATTTGTGAAGTTGTTCTTTAAATTCAAAATATTATACGAACATGAAAATAATCTTTTTCGAATGTGTATTCTTCAAAATAAATATTAAATTTTGAACTTCTCATTTTGTCAAATAGGAAAAATGATTGATTATTTTGTTGATCGAAGGAGATGGATGTACCAAAGAAAAGGAATGAGGGGCTCAATAAAAGAAGATTTTTATAACGGTATAAACGTGTTTGTTGAATTCGCCTTAAGTAATAACGGAAACGATCCAGAAATTCGTTGTCCGTGTAGTAGGTGTAGACATTTGAAGTTTTTGTTACCAGATATTGTGAAAGTTCATTTGTGCCAACACGGTTTCACACCCGAATATTATGTTTGGGATCGGCATGGAGAAGTTGTAGCAAATACTTCTGTAGAGTCTGAAAGTGTCGTTAACGAAATAGTTTCAACGACCCGTATAGAAAATATGGTCGAAGATGCAGCACGATCAATGTTTCCTATGGTTGAAGTTGACGACGATGATGTAAATGTTGAAGAACCAAATATTGAAGCTAAGAAAATTTATGATTTACTAGATGCAGCTAAAAAACCTATTTGGGATGGTTGTAAAAGCGGCACGCAGCTGTCAGTAATCGCAGAATACATTGCGATGAAGTCAAAATACAACATCACTGAAGCTGGGTTTACGGCTGTTGTACAAGCTGCAAAAAGACATATGCCGCCCGATAATCTAATGTGTGAAAATCACTACGAAGTTAAAAAACTTATGTCGGCTTTTGGTTTACCGTATCAGAAAATAGATACATGTTTAAAAGGATGCATGTTGTTTTGGAAAGAAGACGCAAACCTTAGAAATTGTAAAGTTTGTAACCAGGAGAGATACAAACCAAGAAAAAAGAAGGGTAAGGAAGTTCCGTACAAGCGTATGCACTACTTACCCATAACTCCAAGACTTCAAAGATTATACGCATCTTCTGTAACTGCGTCTAATATGAGGTGGCATAGCGTGAGAACGGAGGAAGAGGGTACGTTGACACATCCGGCCGATGGAGAAGCATGGAAGCATTTCGATAAAACGTATCCAAATTTTGCAGCGGAGAGTCGAAATGTTAGATTAGGATTATGTACGGACGGTTTTTCTCCATTTTCTCAATTTGGTTCTAAATATTCATCCTGGCCCATTATCGTCACACCGTATAATTTACCTCCATGGATGTGCATGAAAACGCAATATATGTTTCTTACTGTTGTCGTTCCTGGCCCCGACGATCCGACACAAGGAATCGATGTATATTTACAACCGTTGATTGAGGAGTTAAAAATACTGTGGAACGAAGGAGTAGAAACATACGATGTGTCAAAGAAGAAAAATTTTCGTATGTTTGCTTCTTTGTTGTGGACTATAAGTGATTTTCCTGCCTATGCAATGCTTTCGGGATGGAGTACTGCCGGTCGTCTAGCATGTCCATATTGCATGGATGAAACACGAGCGTTTTCTTTACCTCATGGTAAGAAAATTTCATGGTTTGACTGTCATCGATATTTTCTCCATGTAAATCATCCCTTCAGAGGAGACAAGAAAAACTTTTTAGCTAATAGAGTAGAAAATAGACAACCACCGACGATATGGTCAAGCGAAGACATATATGAACTTGTTAAGGACTATCCAAAGATATATGAAACGGGGGAGCAAACAGAAATTGAAGGCAAATCAGTTGTTCATAACTGGTGCAAACAAACTATTTTTTGGGAGTTGCCGTATTGGAAACATCTTCTGCTTCGCCATAACATAGATGTGATGCACAATGAGAAAAATGTATTTGATAATGTGTTTAACACAATTTTGAATGTGAAAGGGAAGACGAAGGATGATTTGAAATCAAGACGTGATATAGAAGAATTATGCAAACGTCCCGAGCTTCATATGAAACCAAATGACAGTAAAAAACCAAAAGCTTGTTACGAATTAGATAATAATCAAGTTAAAGCTGTGTTAAAATGGGTGGAAGGGTTAAGATTTCCTGATGGGATATCATCAAATCTTCGTAGATGTGTTGACTTTAAAAATAGTAGATTGAGCGGAATGAAAACTCACGACTGTCACATAATGATGGAAAATTTATTTCCCGTTATGTTTAAAGAACTACTGCCGTTAAAAGTTTGGAAGGTAGTAACGGAGCTTAGTATGTTTTACAAAGAGCTTTGTTCGACTACTTTAAAAGTGCAACGTTTACGTAAACTTGAAGTGGACATTCCTATATTGCTTTGCAAATTAGAGAAAATATTTCCGCCAGGTTTTTTTAATGTGATGGAACATTTACCTGTTCATCTTCCATCTGAAGCACGACTTCGAGGTCCTGTCCAATACGGATGGATGTATCCATTTGAGAGGTATGTAATATGTTATAACGTAATTTAATTGCATTTGAAAGATGAAGTTAATATAAATTAATGTTGCATAGATATTTGAATCATCTGAAGAAAAAAGTGAGACAAAAAGCACGAGTTGAAGGTTCGATATGTAAATCTTACATCGAAGAAGAAGCTTCGTTCTTTTTCTCTCACTATTTCAGTGACCATGTGAATATTTCATTTCAAAGTGTTCCTCGTAATGATGAAGGCGACGAACAAGAGTCCTCTCAAGCAATGTTATCTATTTTTAGACAACATGGTCGGCCTTCTGGAAAATGTGTGGAAATATGGCTAGACGATAGAGATCTTCGTGTAGCACACACTTATATTCTTCTAAATTGTGCCGAGGTTGCACCGTTTGTTAGGTAATCTGAAATAATAATTTTTGTTTTATTCTTTTCTGTAATGCATGCGCGTGTATAACCTAATGTAATAATTTGTTTATATAAACAGTGTTTATGAACGGGAACATCCGAACGGAGATCTCAGTAAAGAATTTTCCCGTTGGTTTTCAAATTACGTTTATGAGCCGAAAAATTGTGTTGTTGACGAAGGGTTGAAACATCTTGCAATGGGACCAAAAAGAGTGGTCAAGACATATCCAATATATTTCGTCAATGGATACAAATTTAACACTAAAGAATACGGTGCAGAAAAATTAACAAATAATACTGGTGTATTTGTTAAAGGTAGTGACGATCCAGAAAACCATTTAAATGATTTTTATGGCGTTCTAACACAAATTTTGCAACTGACATATTTCTCAAGACCCGCGGAGGAGGTGTTTCTATTTAGATGCAATTGGTTTAGCAATGTTCCAGGTTCTGGAATTAATGTGCATAAGGATTATAATCTTATCGAAATAAAGCATACATCGCACTATCACAAGTATGATCCTTTTGTACTAGCCAAACAAGCATTGCAAGTTTATTACGCTCCTTATCCGTCTCTAAAAAGAGATAAAGCAGATTGGTCTGCAGTTTTTAAAACAAAGGCCAGATTCACATTCGATGGGAAGAATATTCCGGACGAACAAGCTTATCAGGCAGATCTTGAGCAAAATAACGAAATAATAATTACAGACGATCATACAGATTTTGGTCCTTTGATCGATGAATCAAATGTTTTGGTAGAAGCGTTTGACAGTGCAGAGGAAAATATCGTCGAAAACGAGACCGAATCTGAATCAGAAGACGATGATGACTGATATAAATTTGAATCTGTTTTTTTGCAATTGATGTAACTATGTTGAATTCTTGATGTATTATGAAATTGATGTAACTATGAAACTAAATCCGTTTACTATTGTTTTATGTTATTTCAATTTGTCATTTATTTAGCAATTTTTATTAAAAATGCAATGAACTCTGCTTATCGTAGGAAGAGTACACCCATCATGAATCAGGTATAACAAACTTACATGTCTATTTACATTTCAGTCATTATAATTAAGCAATTTATACCATTGATGTCATGTTCATATGAAATATATTTCATTATCATGTTTTTATTCTCTTATATAATGATGTGTAAACGTCACAGGTTTATCATTATGTCACATAGAGGGAGGAGCTCTTCCCGTTCTTCAGGAGGCGATGGCAGTGGCCCATCGCAAGCGCCACACCGTCCAGTTGTTACGTTAGCCCCCAAAGCAGATGGGTAAAAATTAAATCTTATTCATCATCTTATTTTTTCTATACTATACGTATGTACTTATCTGTATCGTACTTAAAAACAGGGGGTTCGAGCTACTACCCACTAAGGTAGTGTTGGACGTCTCCAGAGCAGCATATCGTAGTAGGGTGAGTGCGTGCTGGCCAAAGTGGGATACCATCCCTCCGCACATCATAGAGTGCATATGGCAGGATGTCCTAGTATGTGTAATTTTTATGTTTTCCATTTTTAATTCGTTTTTGTCGTTTTTCTACCGTTTATCGTTTAAAGTGTAATCTTTTTTTAACACAGGCTGAGATAGACATCCAGACAGATGATATGCAGCTGGCACGAGCATACTGGATGAGGAAGATGCGAAAGAACTACAGAGACACGATATCTGAGGTTAAGAAATCCGGGAAGAGACCACGGTGGATGGGGGAGAGCGTGTGGCAAGCTTGGTTGAGCTACTGGGAGACGGACGAGGCGAAGGCAAGTATACTAATTTTTTTTCAATTATTAATTTAACGTGATTGAAAAATAATGTATCAAATTTTGAATGTACAGGCAGAGTCAGATAGAAACTCTGCAAATAGAAATAAGAATCCCGTTACTCATCGCGGAGGATCGAAGTCGTTTCAGCAGTATCGGCAGGAGTTGGTAAATTTAATTACTGAATAATAAATGTAAATAGTTTATGCTATATGATTTTAAATGTATAATAATTGTATGTAACAATCAACTTCAGGAAGCCGAGGCACATGGTCCTGTCAGCTATATGGACGTGTTCACCCGTACGCATGCTGTTGAGCATGTTAATCCAGACGGGACTGTTTCGTACACATGGCAGGACGATAAATCCAGTAAAAGCCATGTAAGCATATTTCATTTTATTCAGTATTAGTAATTGTTTTAGTTGTCAAATTATTATGAAATAAGATATGATATTATTAATTTGTCAATGCAGGAGATGTTTATGGAGCAGCGACAGAAACTCCTTTCTGATACGGGTCGAGAGCAGCTGACGACCGATGAAGAGGACATTATTTTTGAGTCCGTTATGAGTCCACCAGAGCATGGTCGACGATACGGATTTGGCAATTTAGCGGTAAATAATTTAATTTTTCTTAAAATACTTAAAATATGATATTCTTACCTTTTCAAAACAATAAACTTTGATTTTATTTATTTTTCAATTATTGCAGTCCAGTAGTCAGAGTAGGAGACGGCGGAGTAGACCTCAGAGCGAGCTAGCAAGTATAGAAGAATTACAGACTAGAGTTCAGCAGTTGGAGGAGCAGAACCGCCAACAGGCCATGCAGACGGCACAGTTATTTGAGTACATGCAGCAGTTTGGTGGCCGCTTCCCTTCATCGGCTGGCTCTGGATCTGGGGCAGATTGATTCATTGCTTTCTAATTCGTTCGTGCAGGTATGTTTAGTTTTAGTTTACAATGATTTGGTAGAAGGAACAATTAATTGTTGATATGTATAATTATGTATAATACACTTGGTTCTGTAGCTGTATCAGGATATGCATGATTAGAACAGTTATTGTTAGTATTATTGTTAATGTTGGAATGTTATGTATATTTTGTATTTTATTTTTATTCTAATTTAGTTTATTTCTGTGTCTATTGAATATTTTGGAGTATTGGTTTGCATGTTTGGTTGGATTATTGTTTATTTGATTGTGCAGTATTGATATTGTAGTGTTTGGAAGAGAAATGTGGTTGGAAGGCTCTATTTGCAGCAGATTTTAAAAAAAAACAACAGGTTTCCGACGGCTTCCGACGGCTCTCGACGGCTTATTGGTCGAAATTTTCCGGCGGTTTCCGACGGGTTCCGACGGCTTATTGGCCTGATTTCCGACGGTTTCCGACGGTTTCCGACGGCCGTCGGAAGCCGTCGGAAACCGCCGGAAACCGCCGGAAACCGTCGATAATGTATACGGCATCACCCGTCGGTAGCCGTCGGAAATACTGCTCCCCGACGCCTTCATTTCCGACGGCTTTTTCCGACGGCCGCCGACGGCTTCCGACGGCCGCCGACGGTTTTCAGCCGTCGGAAATCCCCCCTCCCCTTGTAGTGATAAAGAGTAGTTGAAGAAATTCTTAAATCTAGAATTAGAGTTGAGGTGGGGTTTTGAGCCTAAGGTTAAAACAATTAGATAAGAGATAGTCGTAAGTTTAAGCGGTCAATTATTAATCTTAGTAGTTGGCAAGTTTTATCGAAGCCAGATAAATCTATATATTGCTTTTAGTTTCTGCATTTACTCTTTTATCATCTGTGCTGTAATTTGTATTATTCTATGAATTTATCCTTCCAAGGTTAATTCGATCCTACATACTAATAAAGTTTCCATGTATGATCCAAAGTGGAGTTGCACCATTAAATGTCGTTGTAAAATTGATCTCGAGGATGAGGATAAGTGATCTTCTAGGTGAAGAGGAAAGTTTGGGAGATAGTAGAATATCTGTGAGAAGAAAGCAAAAGATGTTAGGTAGGGGATTCAAAACTGAGCACAACGGCAACATGTGCATGCACACAAGTGAGAATGTGAACATAATTGCAAGGGAAATATGGATTGAGCATATTATTTCCAGTTCTACAGAAGACATATTTTCAAATCCATATTTCCTAGCAAATAGAAATTGCATCTAGATTATTAGCTAAAGATAAGCTAGAATGCAACAATAACAAAATTAAAGAGCTCTGTTTAATCCCTATTCTGAATCTTTCTCGAGGATTAACTACATAAACGGTTATAGCTCCACCTTTTTAGCACTTTTATGTTATTGACCACATAGACCTTTTCTGGTTTATTAACGCATTATGTAAAAACTGTGAATTCATGCATCCAATTTTAGTTTGTTTTGATACAGCATTCTAAACTCTCTTTATCAGTATGTGTGCATAATATAAGTCTGATTAATAAAAAAAATATGGTGATAACCTTAGGGTTTAATTGTATTAAGAATGTCATCCATCTATACATCGTTAGAGAATATTTAACGTGAGATAACAATCTAAAAATATATGCATTCAATAGGAAGTGGTATGAATGAAACTGTGCATCATTGTGATGAGTAAATTAATGTGGTGTACAAAATGGTCGATCAACTGAAGCTTCCAAGAATATGATGCAGGGATGGTGGCATTTATAAAGTAGTAATATCAATGAATACCGGTAAATCATCTGCATCTATCCTAAAAATGAATTAATATACAAGATTTGAAAACACGAATGTAAATATAAAGGTATTCAAACCCAAAAGTCATTCATCCGACTTTTATCTAGACAATATTTATACAAGGTGTATTTTAGTGCAATGTATTATAGGTATCCACTGCTCATCATGATAACATGTATATATTGTGCCGATCCATATTTCTGAAGTTTTAAATCGACAATAATTCACACATCTATGACGTAAATAATCCAGAAAGTAGATAATCAATCGGATTAAATAAGAAAATAAGAAGAGAAGAAAACAACCATAGAATCTCACAGCGAAAACGTTAAAATATAATAATCAAATAAACAATTCATGAAGCTATTTACTATACATTTCATTATAATCTATACACATTTATTAGAGTTATATATATACATCACGGATAAATAATCAATACAGTAGAATAGCATGATGATGGAGATAATAATAAAAGCAATATACCAATACCCTGGAAAACTCAAGACTGACCCGAGTATAATGAAAAGACAAAACACTCGATTCTGCACGAAAATGCTCTTACATAAGTCAAATCAATTTCACAAAATATGAATTCAATAGCTTAAGAGATGTTACGAGATTTTCCATCTTCTAAGAATCCGTTAAACTATTTATACATAATAGTATACACTATAATATATAAAGTCTATCGGTAAAATAAATACCAAAATAGCGTTAAGGCTTTACATTGATCCACCTTAACACATTTGTACAGTTCTAAACCAAAGTCGTAATGGGCTCGTATAGGGATAAATATGACAAGACACGTGAGGCAATGCTCAGGGTAGGATTCTACCAGTTTACCCTTTTTGGCTGGTCGTAACACATCCATAGCCGACTGCGACAATCAATCCAACCGAGAAAAAATGCTCCCATCGAATGCGAAAACACAATAGTAATATGAGGGATCAACGTCGCTAGAGGTAGCTAACTTCAATAGCTAGACATAGGCTCATGTTTTAGTCATTTTAATTATGACATGAGTGTCAAGGCTATCCATCATCGTTCTCTTACTTCATTCTAGTAAACATCTTCAATTCAACAACTACATTTTGGATGCAATCAACTGCATAAGCAGTTGTCAAAGTGGTTCCAATATTGACAGAGAGTATGCCACTAAGAGGCGCTACAATAAATTTTATTTTTGGTGGCGCATAAAAAACGTTATCAAAACTTATGGTAGCGTTTTGATAAACGTCGTGATAAATTTCGTAATAGTTGCATTTATTTCAACGCCACTATAAATTCTTTTATTGCAGCGTTTCTCAAACGCGACCATAAATCTTTTTGTAGCATTTTAAAGACGCGACCAAAAGGTTTTTTGGCACTATCAATAGAATTTCCAACTTTGCCCCTACTTTACGGTTGCGTTCACTCAACGCCACCATATGTACTTCTGTAGCGTTTTTGAAACGCTACTAAAAGTTGATGATCATTTTGCACTATTTTTTCATGCTTTTATTTCCTGTTGATGGTTTGTTTTGTTTCTATTATATCAATCAACAATCGCTCGCATAATCATCATATTCAAACAATTAGAAAAAACATATTAATCATGTAATCAAATAGGATATTCATAAAATAACCAAACTCACATACAATAACCATTCGTATACAAATATACGCACCAAGTACTAATAACATGTTATACCAAACTGGTGCTAACAAAACGCTCGATTACCCATAATTCTTTGTTGCATGCACAAGTGAAAGCTAGAACCATAAAAGTCCAATCTTGCTCTCTTCGAAAATCCAATGTCTACACAAGTGAAAGCACAATATATAGTCAAACAATTATGTTAGTTCGTATGACTTTAAATCTGATATCAAACATCTATAACATTGTACAAGCATATCATACTAGAAAAAGTCATATAAATAATCAAAGATATAAACGAAATGAAATAAATAAAGTCCAATCTTACAGTTATATATAAAACTTTGTTAGATTAATTATATTATCATTATTATTTATAAAATTTAGTTAACTTAAACTTAGTTAATTTTATATAACTTGTTTAATTAATTTTAACAAAACTTAGTTAACTTTTATTAACTTGGTTAACTTAGTTAATTTATTATTATAATAATTATTATTTATAAAACTCAATTAACTTAGTTAATTTATTATTATTATTATTATTATTATTATTATTATTATTATTAAAACTCGATTTAACTTAATTTTATGGTTATTATTGTTGTTGTTGTTCTTATGAACTTATTTCATTTTTATGAACTTAGTTAATTCATCATCGTCGTCATTATTGTTATTTCTTATAAAATTTTGTTAAATTAGTTATATTATTATTTATAAAATTTAATTAACTTAAATTTAGTTAATTTTATAGAACTTGTTTAATTTTAACAAAATATTAGTTAATTTTTATAAACTTTATTGATTCATCATCATCATCATTATTATTTATAAAACTTAGTTAAATTAGTTATATTATTATTATTTATAAAATTAGTTAACTTAAACTTAGTTAATTTTATGAAACTTGCTTAATTTTAACAAAAATTAGTTAAGTTTTATTAATTTGGTTAACTTGGTTAATTTATTATTATTATTATTATTATTTGTAAAACTCGGTAAACTTAGTTCATTTATTATTATTATTAAAACTCAATTAACTTAATTATTATATTATTATTATAATATTAGTTAATTTTTATACACTTTGTTAAATCATCATCATCATTATTTTTAAAATTTTGTTAAATTAGTTATATTATTATTATTATTTATAAAATTTAGTTAACTTAAACTTAGTTAATTTTATGAAACTTACTGATCACCACAACACATCCATTCTGTCAACATAAATATCCTCACTACTTCCAAACAGCACCATTCACTACATATTACCATCATCCACCTATCAACAAACTGTCCGACATCCATCACCACTTACCACTCCACTTCACATCAATAACATCACCATACTCTTTCTTCTTCATCAACAAACAACACTTCAAACCACTTCAACAACAGTGCACTCCAATTTCTCTCTACATACAAGCTTCTCTAGATAATCATCACAATATCATCACTGTACACCCATATGTCAGTGCCACCACAAGCTTCTGCCTGACCATCTCCATACATATCTTACAACATTGCTTTCACATTCACCATTAACTACCACTCCTCATCTCCAGCAAATCACCGCCATTAACTCACTTCATCCCCCTGCTTTCACATTTCTCATTAACAATTCTCCCATTTTCGCCTAAAACACTGCCCTATCACCCAACACATATATATCTACAACTGCCTGTAGCCAGTATCATGAAACACTACCTCTGTCAACCTTCATTACCCTTTACAACTTCCATACGTCAATCGTTCAAACATACATACCACTGTCAACAACATATGCACTTCATACTATCCTCTACACCCTTGCCTATAGTCTACCATACACAGTCTTTTATTTAGCAACCGCCTGATTGCCATCAACCTACCCCTACAACTGCTGCTACGTTTACATCTTGCACATACCATACCTCTCCAAAATACACATACCTCACAGCCAACAAGTTCTACCACCACCATCCACTCTACAAACCATCGGTACTGCTTCCAAAAGCCTATTAAACCATCTAACTTCACTACTCCTTACTTCACCTACATAACTGCCATTAACTACACACTCACCCCATACTACCATTTCATTCGTCAGACCACTTATATTGCCGCTACAACCATGCCTGCACTTCAATATGGCCATCCCATCCAACAGCAACCACAAAACTATACAACAACCTACCATTCATCTACATGTTATTTCAAGTTAAGCTACTGCGGAAGAAAAAAAATGAGAAGTGCCGAGAAAACTCAAATTTATACCTTAGGGTGCACACAAAGAAGGTACCTAAATTTCTAGTTTTTATTATACCAACATAGAATAAATACAATGTCATGTTAATTTGTGTGACTCTATTTTGTCTAACTTTCCAATGTCTCCTGAATAAACAAAAGGTTCGGCTTGCCATATTTCTTAATCAACGGCATTGGCATAAGATAATTAGTACATAATTACATTTAATTATTTTAACTAAAATGCTAAACTTATTGTCTTAATCTTATGTTTACTTAGACTGAATGTTGTCAACGACATGGATGCTAAACTTACAGAAATTTAATATTTTATTCTTCATCCTACTCTTCATATAACCTTTTTTAACTAATAACTAGAATCAAAGATGTTGATATAATTTTTTATTATTTTTAATAATGAGAATCAATGATGCAATCAACATTAATAATAGTCATTGACTTAGTGTACGTATGTGTGCGTACCGGCATAAACATTATCGGTTCAGTGCTTTGACAACCATTAGAAAATAATTATTAGACTCGTGTGCTTGTGAAGATGCATATACATACAAACATATGAGAAGTTATGTAAATATATTGTGGCTACTCTTAGTGTGAGATAATGACATCAATGACAGGTTGTTTGCAAATGTCAACACAATCAATAATATCTCCATCTTCACTCTGTAATTATTTTATAGTTAGATATTCATATCAGAAAAGATAATATAAATATATGTATAAGTTAATTTCAGATAATTATTAAAATTGAATTTACTGTCCATATTTTCATAGCACCATTTCATCATCTATGTCATACCAATATACCATCGTGTTTGACGAATATTAAGATGGTCCAAGTAAACTTTTATTTACTAAGTGAGACATGTAACAAACTTCAAGTAAACATATAATAAAGAATTGAAAATTTAGGTATACTCGCCTTTTTTGTGACTAAGGCTATGATGCTGGAGGATATGTTACTTGGCACACTGCATGAAATCAATGTATTAATATCTAAGATGAACATAAAAATTTGACAAGTGAAATTTGAATGGCTTACCTTCCTCTACTCCATTGATCTCTCAATCCATTAGATAATATAATGTTGCTTCCATATCTTCTTAGCACCTTCTTAATTCTCGGTTTATGCAAAATTACATCAACACAACACATGCTTCATTAATTAATTTTGTTTCACTCTTCTATACTGTAAATTGAAATGCTTGTATAACTTTATCTATTCACAACGGTCAGTTTATCTAGTCAAATGGCTACAGATGTGCGACTTACATGACTGCCAAATTCAGTAGTGACCCAATGGGATCTAGGTTGAACTCTATACTTCAACATACAATCGATGCTGTTTTCTTTATAATCAAAACCAGAGGGCATAAACATGCTTTCATTAGACACAACATTGGCATTACCATCTCTGTACATGCCTGAGTTTTACTTTTGCATCACTAAAACTTAAACACTGAATTTTTGTGTGTGTGAGTGTGTGTATGTGTGTAAACATGGATTAGCATATCACATACCTTCCAGTTCCAAACATCGAGTCCATGTTCATCGGTTTCATTTTCTATGTTGAAACATTGTTGATTACCAGAGTAATTGTAATACACGCTTGCTGCTGAAAACATTTAATTAAGCTTGCTAGTTTTTGATGCAAATGCATCGATGATCTTGCACATCTGCATTTGAAGAAGAAAATTGTTGTTCATTTTCATTTTGTAATCTTGAATTTTATGCAAATATTAGATATTACTAAACTACATCAGTATTCCAAACCATTACTTCATTGATTTTAGTTGCCCCTTATACATCATAGTTCATTTCTTACCTAATTTTTTGTTGTATCATAGAAAATTGGAACTGACGAGCATATGTAGCAACTAAAGATCTTAAAATGTAGAAGTAAACATTATTTTTTACTATATTATTGACATCTTGCTCCACTTGTTACTTATTGAGTAGTAGAATCTAATAAATAAATAAAGACAATTGAGTAAAATAGTTAAATTGTTTGAAATATTATCGATTATACTCCATAAAAAATTTGTTATATGCTTCATTTTAAACACTTGTTTTTGTGGAAAATAAAAAAAGTTATAAAAGTTGTCCCGTGCAATCAGGATAAGAAAGGTTAATATATAGCTAGTCGTGAAACCCTATCTATTAATTCCATCATCTGATTACAATTGCAGAGCCTGTTAACTACATATCATAAATCAGCTATATGAATTCAGTATAGTCAAATTGTTGATTCACCGGAAGAAATGATTTTTAAAGTAATAAATTCTACCATTTTTAAGAAATCAAATGGAAAAATAGCAGCAGCTTAACTGTAGTAAACTATTTGCAGTTGAAGGTCGAGAAGTCACATTTGCGAGACGATGAATTAATAATCTAACACCAAAGTGGATTCATCCATAATAAAGCAATTTTTTGAATGGTCAAAGTTTCAAATCAATTCAGTAATACATTTTAAGCTTCTTTCATAGTATCCAAATTATCGTTCAAAGAAGAACAGAGTAGGTTATAAATAGTAGTGTCTCATGCTAATTTATTTACCAGCAAGGTGACTGGATAAACCGGTACATCCTACAAATTTCATTATATTTGTAACCGTATTTGCTTTCCAACATATTTTATTTTATCACATTCAAACTCTAAACTGATAAGTGAGAAAGCATCACACAAATGTGTTATAGCACCTAAAAAATGAAGTCGTATAGGAATTTAAATGTATGCGTTGTTGTACCAGTTTATTATAAAAACCAAATAAGAGCGCATAATTTTACTTGTACTCAACTAAAGCTTCAGGAGCTTATAGAAGTCAAGTGAATTACATTTTAAATGCAGAAAGGAAAAAAAGAAATTAGCACTCGCTACTTTCATTTTCAGAGCGCTTTAAATGGTTTTGTAACATATGATATGCCCTCTTTCAGTGTAGCTCTATGCACTTCATTAAATTTCTGAAGTACACAGACTGGTATTGTTGGGCAAGTTTTATTACTATGTCTATATGTAACGACCTAGAATTTCTGTCAATTAAAATTCGTATATTTAATTAATTTTAAATATTAATAAGTGAAATTTATAAGTCGAATAAATTTTATTTCGAATAATTGGATTTAACTGAATAATTAAATCGATAATTTAATAGTTGAAATTACAGAAATAATTGAATAACGGGTTAAATATGATTGAAAATGATTTGTAAAATTTTATTTATCATATTGAAGTTATAATGATGTTATAGAACTTTTAAAATTGAATTTAAAGTTAATTTGTGAAAATTGAATATTTTAATATTTAAATCGACTAGTGAAATTAGCCATTTTTCGAACAGTCTCAGAATTGGATGAAACTAGTTCCATTGGATCCGTAATAGTTTTTTATTATCTAATTTCAATTTTCGTAGCAATCGGAGTTTTCGTTTGACCGTGGCAGCTCGAAACGCATCGAAATTGTTTTAATATTTATTTGGCGAGTTAAAATAGCCATTTTTCATATAGTCTCGGGATTCGACGAAACCAGTTTCATCGGATCCGTAATGTGATATTATTGTATGGTTTCAAATTTCGTGTCAATCGGATTTACGTTTGTCCGGTGCAAGCTAAAACGCCTAGAATTTTTATTTATCGATTTAATTTAAAATCGAACGTTTATTGCCATAACTCGCACAGATGATCGAATTAGCTCCCGAAACACATTCCATTGTGTTCGGAACGCGGGGTAAACCTTAGAAATGCCAACCGGCACGCTTCGTTTCGAGTTCGGAAAATCCGGGATGAATAGTGTTTTGAGGAATTTTCTATAAAAGCCCCCTTGTTCTCATTTTTTGCAAAGGAAAATAAACTAGGGTTTCCCCTCAAGCCAGCCGCCGCCTCCAACCTAATGAATGGCCGAAAATCTCGTTTCTTCCCTCCTTATTTTCTTCCAATCCGTAACTCATTTCGAAAAACTTCCAACTAGAAGATTGTAGAGGCCAGTGAGTTCTAGATATCCAACGGGTATGATCGTGTTCGGAGCTTTGGATCAACGGCGATTTAGGCTCGAAGTGCTGCAGTTCGCACGCGTTTTTAGGGGGGCATGGGCGACCGAGTTGCATGAAATTCTCGGCGAAGGAAGGTGTGGTGATGGGCTTTCGAATGGTGGTGGTTTGATGGGCTTTCGACGTTCGTATTGGGTTGCGTGAATTAGGGCATATGGTGGCCATGGGTTCTTCGGCCTATGTACGCAAACGTGAGGGAAGATGGAGCATTGCGTTCTACGGCCACGATGTTGCAGGGGTAAAGATCAACGGCTTGTTGCAAATTAAGTTTAGAAATAAAAATAAATGTTGTAAATTATATATTTATAAATTCGTGTAACTTTAAAAATTCATATCTTTTTCATACGAGGTCGAAAACGCACGAAACTAGTTGCTTTGGGTTCGTATGGACGAGCACTACGCTATGGAATTGGATTGGAGTCATTTGGAGCTAGCGAAAATTTCGAGTAAAATTAAACGTCCGTTTAATTTTATTCGAGATAAAAGCTGAAAACGAAATTGAAACCAAGGTGAGAACTTCTCACTCAATCGAATCGGTTTCGATTTTAATTTTAAATAGTTAGATTTAAAATTCTTGAATGTATGTTTGAATGATGATTGTTACCTATTGATTGTTAAAATAGATATTATACGCCGTTAGTAAGCGGAGGTTATTTATTAAAAACATATACCGCGAATATTTCACAGTACAGTGAAATTGGTATTATTTATGTACTTGGAGTTGATTTCCCGCATTATATAGCGGATGAGACCCTATTGCGCCGTCTATTAAGCGGATAATATTTTATAAATCCCATATACCGAGATAATTCCGTACTGGAACAGAATTGGTATTGTGCTAACATATTTGGATGCAGGAAAACAGGTTGGAGGGATCCAGCTGGATTCCTCAACAGTATTTATTTGATTATAGATATTTTGATATTCATTGATTATCATATATAGATATATGATGTCGTTGTTATCGTGATTGACTATTTGGTGTGTAGCATCATTGAGCCAATTTTGGAATTTTAAAAGGATTTTTAAAGTGATTTTTGAAAGTATACGTTTTATAAAATATTTTTGGAATTGATTCATTTTAAATAAATAAACGCTATAATTTTAATGTTATAAAATTTGTGATTTTTGAGAAAGATAGTTAAAAGTTGATTTTTGAAAATATTGGGTTAATGATTTTATAAAATAGTTTCAATTGGGATTTTTGAATTTATTATAAAAAGTTTAAAATATAGGATTTATGAAATTTGATTATTTTATAAATCAAAATGATGAAATTATAAAGGAGTTTGAAGACGTTTTAAAAATAATAATATAAATTGATTTGTATAAAAGATTTATAAATTGATATTTATAAATTAGAAATATTTGAATTATAAAACAAGTTTTTATAAGTGTTAGAATGAATTGTAAATGAATTTCATAAATGAATGAAATTTATAGAATTATAAACGGTGAAGTTATAAATGGAATTTTATAAGCAGTAGGTTTATAAAATTTGTAAAGTTATTAAAAGAATAGATTTAGCTAAATAAATGAATCTTATAAGTTATAAGATTTATAATTTGGAAAGTCTTAAAAAAAGAACAATTTTGTAAACAAATAAATTTTAAGTATTTAACTTATAATATGAACTTTTGGTATATAAATGAGTTGTAAATTGAAATAGGTTAATAAAGGAGATTTATAAAAGGAAGTTGTTATAAAATAAAATAGAAATGGAATTTATAAACATTGTTTTATAAATCCGCAAACGACTTATTTTGATAAGTAAATTGTTATAGCTTATTAATGGAGTTATATTCACGTTTTAGACAGTGAATAATCCTTTAAAATAAAATGTATAGAAATGATGAAATTGGTTAACGTAGTATATTCATGTTTTCGGATAGTGAATATTATGTTAAAGAAAATGTTCTGGATGTGATGTTTTAAATAGAATTAAAACGATCTAACGATGTTTTTAAAATGTGTTAAGATTCGAAACCATATTTTTCAACATTCATTGTTGAAATAGACGTTTTCGAGAAATAGAAGGAGATGGTGGACTATAACACTGTTGTTATAGTAAATGATTTTCGAAAGGAAATGTTTTGTATAGTATTAGGATTTATATATCTATTTTAATTTCGAATCCCTATACTAGTGATTTTGGGTTGTCGTAACGATGTTTTACGCAACATTCGTTTTGGCCCAAATAAATATGTTTAAGAGAATGATTTCCTTAAAGAATGAAATATACACTTAATTTCGATTTAAGTATATTGAATATTTTCCAAATGTTGAAAATAAATAGATTTGTGAATTACTTATTAATAAGTAAGTATGGAAATGTTTTTCCAATGTGAAATGAAACGTTTTTAAGAATTTATCTTTTTGAAGATAAATTGAAAATGAATAATTGAAATCGTGTATTCATAAATATTTTGGAATGTAAACACTATGGAATTTATAAATGAAAAGGGGAATTTGTTTAAAAATAAACGTTGATTTATTTTTGAAGTGTGGGAATTAATTTACGGATTTGGAATGTAAATATAAAGTAAATCGTTAAGGATTTATTTAATGGGTTTAAATGAACCATGTTGAAATGAAAGTATTTCCGCATAAGGAAAATGATTGAAATTAGTTTTCAAAAATGGTAAAGGTAAAAAGTGATTTGAAAATTGTTTTCAAACGGTTGAAGTGTGAAAATTATATATCTTGTAAAAATATTTTTGGAAAATAAATAATTTGGAAAATTATTTGGAATCTGGTGATGTTGTGCATATCCTTTGATAGTTCAATAACCGACAATCAATATTTACTTTTTAATGGGTATTTGTTGTGATTTGCTTGAATTTGAATGCCACGCTTACTTTTAAATAAGCGCTCACTATTCGGGTTAGCCGGGAAAGGACCTTGGGGTCGTATAACCCATTCCGAATATGTGATACGTCGTTATGAATTGCATTTGAAGACCGGTGTTGAAGACCGGATATTCTCAAAAGCGAAAGGACAACTCGTCGAATGTCTTTGCATCGACTGGTCCCCGGTATAGAGACTCCATATGTGATGAGAAGTCCGGACGTGATTAGTGAATATCCGGATTGCAAGGACTTCTTTATAAGTGCCTTTGGTTCTGTTCGATCCCGGAACAGACTTGTATGGATAATATGTCTGACATTACAAATTGAGATATAAAGCTGATTTCTTTCAAATATATTTCTGTTGGTGGCGGAGAATTTATTCTCTTAGCTTAACACCCTACTGCGAGACGTACGAGCTCAGAGGTTATGTAGTTGATGGTTATCAGCGATATATTCCTAATTTGGTAATGTGACATGCTGAGTGTTGCTGTGAAATGATCATTGTTTGATCATTTGTGATATGATTATTTGTTTGATCATTTATCTTTGTGATCATTACTTTGATCATTTGTTGACCCAAAGCATGGCTTTGTGGACGAGACTGCGTCGGACCTCACACCTCGGAAATGGTCAAAATAGGAAGGATGCAGCAAGGTTATTATTAGGGGGTAGCACCCCTTTAGTGTATGTCATTCCTTCTGGATAGAGGTGGTATCATGGTATGGAGCCCAGATACTTAACCTATGTTGTGCTGCAAACTTATTACTTTGTGGTTGTTGGAAATCGAGGATCCTCGGATGTAGATCGGTTCGATCGGGGGATGGCATATTCGTGTCAGTAGTTACCCAGTTAGGGGTGCCCGGCCTTATGTTGGCAGAGATCCTGTTTGGTTCTCGGGACATCATTCCAAAGGCGTTTCCATGTGGTAATGGGAAGTTCCTTGGCCTGACCATTTTGTTGAAAATCCAAAGAAACAATACGATCTTGTACGGCTTTAGTTGTAGAACCTATCATTCACTTATGGTGGCGCCCCACTGTTTGGATGGTAGCTATAGTAGGCATAAGTGCGGAATGCCTATGTTGGCTAAGATTTATATCTTTACTTTCGAAATGATTTTCCCTACACTATGCACTAGTAATAATATCAAATGTTTCTTTTTAATGCGTATCAAGCATCTTTGACTATCATAAGGAGAAATCTCCTCCGATTCTGCGTTTGCATTGTGTGTGTGTGTGCGGGAGCATTGCGAATCTATTTTAAAATTATCCTGTACTTTGTTTTAAAAATAAACTGTTTTAGTTCTCACACCAGTCACATGTCTGACTCGGAGTTTATTGTTTTCCTTCCTAAACTCTGGGTGCCCATAAATTTCCACACGGGCAGTCAAGAGTTAGGTTTATCAGGATATTCTGGAATTCAAGAGTTGCTGGAGGAAGATGGATGTCATGGCGTATTCACTAGTATATAGTATTTCTTTTCCGCTGTTTATTGTTGTTTGATTGTTGTACACTCTGATAATGTAATGTGATGTAATGTAATAACTGATATAATTCTTTTGTTTAAAGGTTATTCATTTATCTATTATATGTTGTTCCGCTGCGATTGTGAGGTTCTGATATTGTTCTGCTGCTTTCTTTCTGTTCTGTTCTATCTTTTATCTCTCCTTCTATCTTTTTCTTTTTTTCTTCTTTTTAAACCCTAAGAGTTCGTATTTCCGTTCATCTTGAGTTAATCAATGGAGATTAGTGTCTATTCAAGGAGTACGGATTTGTGGATCCTCACACTATATATCTTCAAGTGCTAATTTCCATCATTGAGTTCTAAAAAAACTGGCTTAGTCGTGACCTAAATATCAACAAATTAGTATACGTTGCTCTACTTTAACAAATAAGCTAATGCCATGCCTGTAAGAATTATTCAATAAACCAGTGGGTGAAAAATCTAATGTAAGAGTCTATGAGCCTCTTCATTCCAACTGATTAACATATACCCTACTAGTTAAGCTACAGATCTTTCTACATGCTGATCTAATCATTAATGAGTTCTTCCAAAATATTCATGTATTCACAACCCTCCTAGATCCTAATAGCTCCCATATTGGTTTGTCAAAATACAAAATTGAAATAATCAAAAATCAGAAAATAAATAAAAATTTTACGGGTAAAAAGATTTGCATACTTCCTATGACGATAAGTAAATAAAAAAATAAAGTGTTAATATCACTTGAACCAATTGTTGTTCGGTTTTCATTCATATTAGTCAATTTAGCGAGACAGACTCAAACATTACCCATTACCTACTCATCGACACAGTGCCCCACAACTCAAATGCCAATAAAAATTCATAAACTAACATAGCTGTACTCTTCGCTTAGAAAAAAACCTCCATGCCTTCCACTCACACTCATCGAAATCTCAAACAATGGAAAACACCACATTAAAACCCCTGTCCTTATAGAAACTGAATATTATGCTATAGCTGTGTATCGAAGAAATAAGATATTCTGATTTGCTTTCAAAATGCTTGAGAGTTGTAATTGTTATGTCATAAGCGCATTGTTATGGCATGCGTGCAATCAAAAATGATGAAAGTATAAAGAGGGAGTTGGGTATGCAGCTGACCCCATCACTCCAGGCTTGGGCTTTCAGGCTTTGCACAATTTGAGGCAATCCAAGGTCAACCATCTGAGCATCAAAATCTTCACTGATATCTACAGAAAAACTTGCCATTAACTTCCCTCCATTATCTTCACTGATATCTATAGAAAAACTTGCCATTAACTTCCCTCCATTGTATTTTGTACTCTCCGTCTCAAAATAATTCAAGAACTGGGAACTATAGTGCTGGAATCATAGGAATAGAACTGAAAGTTAATATAGTCAATAACATCCCTATACTATTACACAAGGCCATGTAATGTGTACTTCGTACTTGGTCAAAAGGAGCAATGGAAGCAAAGGATATGACACTGTTTTTTTTTAAAGTGGTGATCAAGCGACCAATGCATTCTGCAAAGGTGTCATCATTGATGCTGACATGCTCATAGTCAATGTTGATACCATCCAAATTGTACTGCTTTATGATCTTGGTTAAAGACAACAGTGCTTTATGATCTTGGTCAATGTTGATACCATCCAAATTGATACTCTCAAGTACTTTGCATGTTAGTTGGTGTACTACAGAAAATGTTAGAATCAATATCAATGTTGCCAAAGAGTTACATGTTCTGCAAAGTATTTATAGCTAATGTTCTCTGGATCAAAATTTAATATCATTGCCACCAAATACACTTTCTAAGTAACTTACTATAACAGGTTCATCCTCATGTTTTTTTACTCCAAGTAGCATACATATGATATATAAGTCCCCAATTCTTTAGATATCTTGCGGCTTTTGTTATACATGTATCCATTAAACCTAGATATTTTATAAAATAACCATACGTGCATAAGTGTATTGATCAACATATAAATATAACCTGTAACAAAATGAAGAGAATTGATAGTTTATGATCTCAATATTCTACTTGTTCATTTTAATAACCTAAAGTTAAGAGATTGAAAATGATTGAAGATAAGGTAAAAAACAACCTACTAATTTTCTTAGGTGTTATGGATGAATCCACTTAGGTGTTAGATTATTATGGATGAATTCACTTAGCTTGATTTTTAAAGCAATAAATTCTTCCATTTTTAAGAAATAATGCAACTTTGGTATGTCTAAGTTAGCATCTTAACTATAAACTATATTTTTATTTTTCCTATCAAGCAAATTGCCTACTAATTAATACACTTAAAAATGCATCTTCATATAATTTAATATTTATAAAATTTAAAATACCACCAGATTAACATCTACAGTATCATTAATTTAACTTATAATTTATATATCAAAATGTCTTGATTCATTATTATAATTTAACTTATAATTTATCAATACCGGGTAATTGAACTCAATTGGAATTCCAACCTCATAACGACCAAAGTTTAACAAAATCATCTTACAAGTAAAAATAAATCGAACACAACAAGCGTCAATTAGAATTCTGAATTCAAATCCAACTACTAAATGAAACAAAAACAGAAATAGCTCAGAAAATCGATCAAACTTGTCAATCAAAAATAAAATCGCAAAGCAGTAGTCAAAGACCAAAATATGGTTAGCAAATCAACTAAGTATTGCGTAGTGTATGAGAAGCAATTCAGAGATAAATACTAGTTTAACGAATTAGAATTACTACTCACCAACTGTAACAACCCGCATATTTATCGATTTTATATTTAAATATTTTATCGTTCGTCGGATTTTGGTCCGAAAAGCTACTTTTTGCAAACCTTTTTGAGTATAAACTTCGATATGTTTGGAGATAGTAGAATTTTTCTACTTTTTCTTTAGGGCTTTGGGTTGGGTTTCAGCCCATTAACCCCACTTATACTCTAGCTCAGCCCTCTCCTATCCATTCACTCATTCCAACTCCTCAAACTCAAGCTCCAACTAAAAATGGTGGAGAGGAAAGGGAATTAGAAACTCCAAGCCCTAGTTCCTCTTGCTAGCTCCAATTCTTGCTCCAAAATCAAAGAGAAGCCATTGGTAAGCATCCTCTTCTTCTTCTCTAACTCTATCTCCATTCAATTTCAGAAATTTTCTAAACCTAATTTGGGAAACATTTCTCCTTTAAGCTTAGATTGAAGCTTCTTGAGTTGTTATTGAAGAGGAATTGATCTTAGCTTGTTTTAAAAGCTTCTCCTTCATTGATTTGGGTTCAAAGGTGAGATTTTTATCTCACATCTATGCTTATAATTATCTTCGAATGTTAGGTATGAATTCCTAACACTTATTCGTGTGCATTAGCTTTTGGTTTGGATTGATTTGGTGAATATTCTAATTTTTGGTGTTTTGGGTTCAATTCTTTAAAAATCATAACTTTGATGTTTTGATCATGTTTTTGGTGATGCATCGAGGAGCAAATAGGGCCGGGTAGTCGATTGGCATAAACCCTTAGCGCCGTTGCTCGTGCGATTGCAATTTGATCGAGAGTTCCACCTCATTTGAAATAGGGCATGGGAGTGCCAGCAACACGTTCGGCCGACCGAGCCCTTGGGCCGGCCGATCGACCTGTAGAACGGGCACTTTCTGCCTCTGTTTGGAAGTGCAGGCTACAGGGCTCGGTCGACCGAGCTCAGGGTCCGGTCGACCGACCTGCTCCCCCGTGTACTTCTGTTTTTGGTTCGGTCAACCGACTCAGGGAGTCCGGTCGACCGACCTGTTGCTATTTGCCAACTATGCCTATTTTGCCTAGTTGTCTGAATTTCCAACTTTAATCGATTTGTGTTATTTCCCTATTTGTTGTTATCATTTGTTATTGACTTTGATGACTTACTTTCTTTGGGAATTCTTGGAATATCCATTTCGATGGATTCGGTATCGATTTCTTTGGATTCTATTCACGTCTTCAAATGTGAATTTTAGTAATTGATTGTTCCTACAATCTTCTTTGTGATTTATCACTTTAAAAATATAAAGGTTTTCTATACTAGTAGTAAATATCAAAACTCTTTCTTCAAATGATTTCAACACTATTTTATTACAAAGCTCGTTTTCCTAAACCGTTTTCCAATCTATTAGTATATACAAGCCTTTACCTCACTCGTATGAGAAATCTAATTAAACGACTTAGTAAAACAAGTGGTATGAAACGCTTGCGTTTACTTCGTCGGTTAATTCTTGGACTTGTTCGATTGAATCTCTCGTGACAATTTTCTAGTGGAGATCTACAATTTGTTCGTAAATATTTAAGTTAAGCTAGTGGTTATGGGACATGAAGCTAAGCTCGTATATTTACTAGCTTACTGTAATTGACACTTCTCTTTGATCATGACAATCATTTTATGTTTTAGACTAGCGTTGTGCGATGTCTCTTTGTCCACGTGGAGGACTGTACGTCGTTTTTATTGAGCTTCGGCTCACCAAGAGGAGCTTCGGCTCCAAGTCCGCAATGGGGGGACTATACCCTGTAAGGAGGAACTTCGGTTCACCAGGAGGAGCTTCGGCTCAAAGTCCGCAATGGGGGACTACACCCTGTCAGGAGGAGTTTTTGATTCATCAGGAGGAGCTTCGGCTCAAAGTCCGCAATGGGGGACTATACCCTGTCAGGAGGAGTTTTTGACTCACCAGGAGGAGCTTGGCTCAAAGTCCGCAATGGGGACTATACCCTGTCTAGAGGAGCTCTGGCTCATTTTTATGGATTGGCCATCCTTTTCTTGTGATTTCTGGATTTCGTGTGTTGAATTCTGGAATTTATGCTTCACCTATTTTCGTGATTTCTATTGATTTGATTTATCAATTATTGTGGCTTGGTGAATGAAATTAGGAGTATGACATTCCTTTTTATCTTGAGTAGATCTTTGCGATATTGATTAATCTCTTATTGATTTTTCAATTACTTATTTATCACAGCTTAGCATTGTGATTATTATACGTTTAGTCATATTTCTTATTCTATATCATTTCATCTGATATTTATAGCTAGACTGATCCATTTATTATTTTCTTATTAAATAATACTCAGGTCAGACCGAGATGTTACAGGTGCTTCTGCTTGACTTCTCATCCTGGATCATTACTCTGACTTTTGGCTAACTACTTAGATTAGTAGTTTATTTTGTTGTATGCACTTGAGATAGAGACTCATAGTTGTATTATTTTGTCTAGCAATTGTATCTATTCTTTTGTGATATCGTGGATCTTCTTGACTCCTACTCTGATGAACACTTTTATGTGTTATATATATTCATATTTATTTCCGCCTTTGTGATATGAATTATCTGTGACTGATTTGTGTTATGTTTATTTCTATATTTGTTTCCGAAGACCTTTATAGCCACTGTGTAGTAGCTTTGATTTTGTGTCGGTATGTCGGATTTCCTCTTGAGATGAAAAGTTATATTTTTATCCGGCATATCGGTACTCGCACAAAGCAATTATACAGATGGTCGCTCCTCAACAGCCTTATTCTCCGTGTTAGTCGACAGCATTACTCCGTAGTGTTCTTGGCTAGCGTGGGTATAGAGGTGGGGCGTCACACCAACAGAGGTAATCGGCTAAGGACGGTAATAGGATGAGACATGATGATTGGTTTAGGAATGACGATAGGGCGGTGGTAGGCTGAGTCCATGACGTGATTTGATGTGGGCTATATTTTCGAGAGCTAGGGCTTGAATGAGAGAACTTTGGTGATTTTAGCTTCAGATCCAAATGGAATTTTCTTTCAAGTTTTCAAGAAAAAGATGAAAAATTATTCAAAGTGATTAGTGGAAGAAAAGATATATTAGCAGCCGAAGAATTTTTTTTCCATGTTTTTCGTGAATTGTTGGCGGGAATCAGTAGCAACGTCTCTTTATTTATTTTTGTTTTACAAAATCATCTACGATGCACTTAACTTGAAACGCTACTATTTAATGCATCTAATAGTAAGTTTTCATGTAGTGAGACCCCGGTCTCTTTAACAACCAAACATCATTTTACATATTGGTTGGTTCTTTTATATTTGGTAAACAATTCATATTTGATATCAAAATACCATATTTGTTTTAAAATCAAATCCATTTCGAAATCATCATATTCGCTTCAAAAATCATATTTACTTTAAAATGTTTATTCAATTCGATATATTGATTTCACTTCAAAACTTGGTACGAATTAAAATTTTGGTTATAATTCACTTTAACCAAATACGCATTTAAATCCAAGATTTAAATATAAAACATTCCAGTCTTTTACCGGTTTGAATTTTTAGAAAATAGTTTAGGTAGTTTTAAAATAGCTAAATAGTTAAAATAGTTTAATAGAAAATAGTTTGACTAATAAAAATGGTTTATATAGTAAAATAGTTTGGAAAATCAAAATAATTTGAATATTTAAAGAATATAGATTTTTAAATTGTTTATAATAATAATGTTCATTTAAAAATAGTTTCAAAGTCAAACCAGTTCACTTTCCAAATTTTTCGATTGAAATCAATTCCAATTTCCATTTCGATTTAATCGATTCAATTCCTATTTCAAGTCGAATTTTACATCGATTCTAAATTAATTTCAATGCCAATGCCAAACAAATTTCAACTCGAATCCCAAATTAATTTAAATTCCAATTTTAAACCATTTCGATTATATCAATTTCGAGTTCGATTTTCAAAATATCAATTCAAAACACTTAAATTAAATTTTCCTTCGATATCCAATTTAAAATCTAATTCTTCAAATTATAATTAAATCCCGAGCTCAATTTCGAAATATCATTTCATATCACCTTTTACTTAGAAATATTCAAAGTTCGAATAAAAGTCTAATCTTTTAAAACAAATAAATTTCCAAAGATTCAAATCATAGTCCGATTATAACTTAAAAATCTCAAATTTAATTAATTACGTTTCAAATTTAAATTTCAACATTCGGAGTTCCAATTCGAAAATAATTCGATTTTTATTTCTTAAAACCAAATCATTTAAAAAATTCAAAATTTAAGTTATTTAATTTAACCAATATGTTGTCCATATATAATTCTCTGTCCTTTGGCCAAGTGAATCAATTATTTGAATTTAATTCCAGGGATGGATAAATATCATTTCAATCCAAATAAATGCCATAGGTGTATAACATTTCAATCTATTTATTCGAAATAATTCAATTTATAGTTTTATACGCTGTAAACAACATACATGATGATAACAGGATATATTAAACATAAATAAACATCTAAACATCCAACTATCAAGCAAATTTCATCCATCATCATCCATCATCCAAATAGTCAATAATCACAACAATCAACCAATTATTGATAAATTGGAGATTCTACTAGTAGTTAAATTCTAATTCAATTTTAACTATCAATTTAAATTCTATGCATAAATTAAGACGTAACTTAAATGTCAATTTAAATTTATCTAACAACCATCTATAAATTTAAACTACTTCACGATATAAATTTTACTAACATAAAACATAATAGTCAAACGTGAACGTAAAACACTCACCTTTATTTGAAACCGAAAATATTTCATCTTCAAATAAATGCCACTTTGATGTCAAATTGTAGATGACGTCGATACGGTTCCAAAGCAATTTTTTTTGCTCGAATCGGACCTCGTATGTAAAAAATATGTTCCATTAATATAACGATAAACTAAAAATCAATTATTAACCTTTTAATAGAACCAATTTCAAAATCAAGCTGTTACGTCTCCTCTCCCCCTTGTTCACTCATGCTGGCTGAGAAACCCCAAAATGCGGCTGCCCTTCTTCCCAGTTCACGAACCAACGCAGCATGCCATCACACGACAGCGCTCGTTCCAAACCCCTTTCCGTTCGCTGCCGCTCCAGTTGCCTCCATGCGACAACACCTTAATCGCGAAACCTTCCTCCTTTGAAACCTTAAATCGAATAAATACGGCCACAACCATTTGCGTGCTGCATTCCCTCCACGTCTAGAAACGATCGCAACTTTCATGATTTTTTATTTATTTTTTTCCTTCCTTCTTTTTGTTCGTTTCATTTTTTTAAAGGTCGATCTACGATTTCAATTAGAAAAGAAGGGGAAAAAGGAAGGGGCGAGATAGGTATGGCTGAAAATGTGTGAATGTTGAGGTATTTTAAATTTATATATATATATATATTATAATGACAATAATAAGAAAATATCTGATTCAATTGGCCTGCGAAAACATGAACTCCGAATGACGCGTGCCACCTGGCGTTTATAATGTTATATCCCCATTACGAACATAATGGAACTAGTTTCGAGGCCAAAATTTGATCGTATGTAGAAGATAGCTTTTCAAGTCGGATTATTTATTTAAATTCAAAATTTAAACTCTATGCATTTCAAGCTCGCACGGCCAACCGACAAGTCTGATCGCTACAAAACTTGAAATCCTACAATATGTCACTATTACAGATCCGATGTGTAACGACCCGTAAATTTTCGATAATTAAAATAGCTAATTTAATAAGATTTCGTGATTTAGTGTTAGAAAAAAATTTTGTAAATTCGTTTGGAATAATAATAACTGGAATAAATTGCAACAATAATTATCCAAGTAATGAAAAATGAATGCTACTTAGTGAATGCCTTTGAAATCAATAGTTGAATAGGATAATAAATGTTGAAATTCATTGGGTATAATAGAGTAATTGATTGATAAGTAAAATCTATTTAAAATCAAATATTGAATATTGGACAGGTAAGTTGTTCAAATTAAATATTTAAAACTTATTGAATAATTGAATAACTGTAAAATGAAAATAGTGTTCTAAATTGTGAATTGGTTTTAAGGGTTGAATCTTATAAGTTTAATCTCAATATTTCAAAAGATAATGAATTATTGGATAAGCGAAATTGTTTAAATTAAATATTTGGAATTTATTGATAATTTAATAACTGGAATTGAATAACTGTTTTAATAAAAATGGTTGTTATATAAATTTGAATTTGTTAAATTTTATAAGTTCGTTTCGAATATTTCAGAGGATAGTGATTTAAGAATAATCAAATTTGTTAAATTTAATATTACGAATGTTTGAATAATTAAATTCCGAATTTGATATGATTAATTTGATATTGAAATTTAATATATGAAAATAGAGTGGATATTTGAAATTTGATTTAATATGATTCAAATTGGTTTCCAAAGTGAATGTAAGTTATATTAGAATTTTAATAGGGTTAGTAAGATTTTAAAATTGGAATTTATTGGATAAATTGAATAACGGGTTTAATATGATTAAAAATGATTGTAAAATTTTATTTTATCATATTGGAGTTATAGTGATGTTATAGAACTTTTAAAACTGAATATAAAATTTATTGGTGAAAATTTAATATTTTAATATTTAATTATCGATTGGAAATTAGCCAAATTTTGAACAGTCTCAGAATTTGACGAAACTAGTCCCATTGGATCCGTAATAGTAAGTTATTATCGGATTTCAATTTTCGTAGCAATCGGAGTTGTCATTTGACCGTGGCAGCTCGAAACGCGTTGAAATTATTTAATATTAATTTAACGAGTTAAAATAGTCATTTTTCAAACGGTCTCGGATTTCGACGAAACCAGTTTCATCGGATCCGTAATGTGATATTATTATATGGTTTCAAATTTCGTGTCAATCGGATTTACCGTTTGTCCGGGGCAAGCCAAAACGCATAAAAATTTAGTTTAATCGGTTTAATTGAAATTTGATCGTTTATCGCTATAACTCTCACATACGATCGAATTAGCTTTCGAAACCTATTCCATTGTGTCCGGAACATGGGATAAACCCTAGAAACGTCGGTCACCGCGCGAGATTTGGAGTTCGGAAATTTGGAGTGAATAGTATTTTTCGTTGAAATTCTATAAAGGGCCACCCATTTTCTCAAAATTGAAAACCCGACCCAGAAAACCCTAGCCGCCACCGTGCTATTTTCAATGGCCAGAATCACGCAAGCTTCCTCCTTCGTTTTCTCCCAATCCATCGACTTTTACCAAAAACTATCAACTGCAATGTTGAAGAGCTAGGGGAGATCTTGAAATCCATACGGATATGATCGATTATAGTGGAGGAAATCATCGGCAAATCGCATGAGAAGTCGCGCCGTTCATCCACGTCGTTCAAGACCTATAAGCGACCGGGTTCGCCGAGATCACTGCCGTGGGTCGAGCTCGCGTTGGGCAACAAGCTGGTGGTCTCTGATCATTTTGGAATCGAGTTAGGTGGCTCGCGTTTCGAGGAAGACGGGGGCGTTGATGGGTTCCTGTACGCGATTTATCACCTGGGAATTGCGTGAGAAGAAGAAGCATGCGGCCTGGATTCCATCAAGCAGCGATCAACGGCAGTGATTGGTTGAGATTTAATTATATAAAAGAAATGTTAATTTAATTCTATTATAATTCGTATTAACTTTAAAATGCTCTAACTTTTGCATACGAGGTCGGAATTCAACGAAATAAATTGCGTTGGCTTCGTTTTGACGAGCACTACGCTATGGAATTGGATTGGAGTCATTTGGAGCTAGTGGAAATTTCGGGTAAAATTAAACGCTCGTTTAATTTTATTCGAAACAAACGCTGGAACTACATTTAAATCAAGGTGAGTGTTTTATAACGCTCACACCGTACTAAATATCTTTATGCTAGTTAAATTTGATATTATGAAGTGTTATGATTTTATTTGTCGTTGTTTGGTAAAAATTTAATTGTCATATAGCTTGTCATTTGCATTAACCGTTGAAAAATTAAATTGACAGTTAAATTGAAATTAAAATTGAATTGCGATTAAATTACCTGACATTGATAACTATGAAACTGCCATGAATTGTATTGTTTATTGGATGATGAATTTTGATGGATGCTATTGGTTGATAATTGAATGTTTGGATGTTTATTTGCTTATATAGATCCTGTTATGCATACATATGATACTGAGATTTAATTTAAGTAATATATACTCATCCCTGACATTTAATTGAAATAAATAATTACTTGGCCATAGGATAGAAAATTATATACGGACACCGAATTGGCTAAATTAATAATTTTTGAAATCGTCGATTTGAAATTTATTTAAATGTTTCGATTTAAAAGTGATAAATAGAAATCAATTTATAGAAATCGAATTTGTCGAAAATTTGAGTTGGAATGTTGAAATAAATTTTGATTAAAAGAAATTGGTAAATAATTTAAGTTGTGACTTTAAAATTTAAAATTTGGATATGATTGAATTTCGAAAATCTATTTATTTTAAAGATTGAACATTATTTCGAGCTTTGAATATTACTAAGTAAAAGTGATATGAAAATGATATTTTGAAATCGAGTTTGGAATTGAATCATATTTGGAATTTGGATTTAAACTTGAATATTGTTGGAAATTTTGTTAAGTGTTATAAATTGATATTTTGAGAAATCAAGCTCCAAATCGATATAAATTGAAATTGAATTAATTAAAGGTGAATGTAGAATTGAATTGATTTGAAGTAAAAGTTGACATTGGTTTTGAATTGAAATCGAAATTGAATCGGTAGAATGGAAATTGGAATTGATTTGAATTGGGAAGTTATAATTGAAATGGATTGATTTTGAAGCTGTTTTAATTTGTTTTCCAAATTACTCTGTTATATAAACCATTTTGAATACTTAAACTATTTTAATCTATTTAAATCTACTTAACCCAATTTAAATTATTTTAAACTAATTATCAATTTTAAATCCATTTTTTTTAAAAAGATTTTAAGTATTTTAACTATTTTAAACTATTTAAACTATTTTCTTAAATTTAAACTGGTTAAAGAGACGGAAATGTTTATATTTAAACCTTTGGTTTAAATACGAACTAGGTTAAAGTAGAGATTATAACCTAAATTGAATTCGAATCAAATTTTGAAGTGAAATTGATTTATCGGACAAAATTGATAATTTTGAATATATGATGATTTTGAAATGGATTTGATTTTAAAGCGAATATGATATTTTGATATCAATTATGAATCGATTTAAAATGTAAAATAGCCAACGGTGTAATAATACGTAGTTATTAAAGAGACCGGGATCGGATATGGACATACTCTCTGTCGATACCGAAAACCACTTTAATAACTATTATACGCGGAGTGTTGATCCAGAATGAAGTGGATGGTTTGGTGAACGCGTTGACTGAAGAAAGAGAACGATTATTGGATGACCCCTGACATGACTAAAACAGGAGCCGCGCCGGGCCATTGAGGTTCGCCACCTCTAGCGGACACACTTCTTCGATACCATTTCTATTACATTTGTGATGCGATTTGGGTGCACCCCTTGATTTGGGAGTGTTGTTTCGCGGTGTTGGGGTAGCTGCTGGCTATGCCCAACATCAGTCCGGATCACGCAACTACTAGTATCCTAGTTGGTATTGCCTCATGTACCTTGTCATACTGATTATCCTATTCGCGACCACTACGTTTTGATTTGTACCTTGAGTATATGGATTGCCCTCTGGTGACTTCCGGTTTTGGGGAAACTACGGTCTTGTATATGCTTTTGGGAATATAAAATGTGTTAAGGGGGATTATGGTAACGCCTTAACGCTATTTTGATACTTTATATTACTGATAGGCATTATCTACTTAGCGTATATTACTACATAGTAGATAGTTTAACGGATCCTTGAGAGATGGAAAATCCTGTAACATCTCTTAAGTTATTGCACGCACGTTGACACTGGATATGAGATGTCAAACCCCGTAAACATCTCTGACGCCGTTACACTCATATTTATTTACGATTGACTTAACTTACATAAGAATATTTAGTCCTGACTCGAGTGTTTGTCTTTTCATTACGCTCGGGTCAGTCCTGAGTTTTCAGTTTAGGTTGAAGATCATTTCCTTGGAGGACGGAGACGAAGATTTGGTATATTATCTACTACTATTATATTCATTCCATTCTGCTGCATTGTTGTATGATATTTGTTGTGTATGTAACTCTGATAAATGTTGTATATTAATAATCAAATGTATTCATTTCAAATGTATTCATTTAATTAACAGCTTCATGAACTGTTATTTTATTATTATACTTTAGCCTTCCGCTGTGAGATTCTGTGTTGTTTCATTTCCTTTATTTCCCTTCCTTTTCTTTTCTTAATTACCCCAATAACTATCTGCCCTTTTAATGGTTTGGAATCGACATGTGTATTTGATCGTCGGTTTAAACTGTCCAAAAAGGCGGGTCGTTACAGTTGGAATATAAAATGTGTTAAGGGGGATTATGGTAACGCCTTAACGCTATTTTGATACTTTATATTACTGATAGGCATTATCTACTTAGCGTATATTACTACATAGTAGATAGTTTAACGGATCCTTGAGAGATGGAAAATCCTGTAACATCTCTTAAGTTATTGCACGCACGTTGACACTGGATATGAGATGTCAAACCCCGTAAACATCTCTGACGCCGTTACACTCATATTTATTTACGATTGACTTAACTTACATAAGAATATTTAGTCCTGACTCGAGTGTTTGTCTTTTCATTACGCTCGGGTCAGTCCTGAGTTTTCAGTTTAGGTTGAAGATCATTTCCTTGGAGGACGGAGACGAAGATTTGGTATATTATCTACTACTATTATATTCATTCCATTCTGCTGCATTGTTGTATGATATTTGTTGTGTATGTAACTCTGATAAATGTTGTATATTAATAATCAAATGTATTCATTTCAAATGTATTCATTTAATTAACAGCTTCATGAACTGTTATTTTATTATTATACTTTAGCCTTCCGCTGTGAGATTCTGTGTTGTTTCATTTCCTTTATTTCCCTTCCTTTTCTTTTCTTAATTACCCCAATAACTATCTGCCCTTTTAATGGTTTGGAATCGACATGTGTATTTGATCGTCGGTTTAAACTGTCCAAAAAGGCGGGTCGTTACAGTTGGTATCAGAGCTTTGGTTTAGCGATAAACCTTGGCTCTAGTGGGGAATAACTCATTGAAATAGAGGTAAACTATATGAATGAGTTGAGTGTATATGAGAGAGCGTACTTGTTATTTGATATAAAATGGTTTTATATTGTGTTAATTTGTTCCGTTGAGTATTTATGAATTCTGGTTGATACTTGGGACGCCAAGGCGTCGATAGGAATTTCTAAACACTCGAATAGGACAAACCAACACAATATCATTTTGGAATATATGTTATATAAAAGAATTATTTGAATATTTATTCATTTTGATTGAATTGATTGTTAGGAGATGATAATATTAGATTATTATCGTTATTGTTTGATCCGTCAATATTTACAACAATTGACTAAATAACAATGGATTTAGGAAAATGAAATCTTGTAGACACAATTGATAATGAATATAAATGAATTTTAACTTGGATTTGGGAATTTAAATTTCGGTGTTTGAAATTGACTTACAAGAATTTGAAAAACATAATATGAGTATTATATGATAGTATAATTGAGTTGAAATTGTTTTCGAAGGATTTTTTTTATGATAAGTGTTATATTCCCTTCTCTTGACGCTGGAAAATGATTTCGGTGATGAGTGCACGCATCATCGGCGTTTATTTTCGAGAGTCCGAGTGGGGGAGACCACTTAATAGCTTGTCTAAACTTTGTTTTGATTCAAATTTTATTTTATTTTGTATTCTCTATAGTATGATTTGATATATAAATTATATAAGTATATATTATTTCAAAACTTGATTTGAAATGAAACCGGGATTGGAATTCTTAAGTCCTTTAATAATTAATGATTTTTTTTAAATGATTGAAATGAATTTAGACTTGAATCATTGAGGAACTTCTGAATTGTGAAATGAGAAATGAACCTAAGAGCTAAGTGAAAATATCAATTGAAGTAGAAATCCTTAGAATTAGGAAATTATGAACTTAAAATAAAATTGAAACTGTAAAACTCGCGTAGTATTAGATTTCATTCTATAGCATAGATATAACTTACCAAAATATTTAAGAAGTTCAAAAATGTTATATGAATTGTTAATTGGATAATATACAAGTATAGGTTTGAATAATAAAATATGCATTTAATTAATGGTTTGCAAATATAAATAAAATTGTTAGTAAATAATTAGAATTTAAATTAACATTTAAAGGTGATTCAAAATTATGTTAATATAAAATGGAAATACTATATGTGAACGTAAATGTGAAATTAAATTATAGTGAAATTTAAGTAATGACTTAAGAATTAATTAATTGAAATTTCGACTTTAAATGAAAAGAAGTTGTATGTTGTTTAACTACATTCTATTTGCATAACTATAACTTACCAAATACTTAAAAGGTTTACAATGCTAATAAGGATAAGTAGAGTAATAATATACCAGTGTGAGAGTGAAAAATAAAATGTAAAGATCTATTGATAGTTGTAAATATAAAAGAAATTTAAGCTGTAAAATGAATGATACATGTATAAGTGAATGAATAAAATTTAAACTTAATGAAATATAAAATTGGTAAATGGAAACTAATTAAATTTGAGTATAACTAAATGTCAATAAACTTGGAAGTGTATGAAATTAAAATTGACTTGGAAATGTATAATTGATTTAGTGTAGATTCTGGATGGTTGTTAATGTTTGATATGCATTGGTTGTTAGATGGATGATAATTGATTAAGTAGAATTCATTAGTGTTAATGGAATTGAATAAACGGAATAAAATTGTAAAATAATTAAATTCAAATTTGAAGCAAAGTGAAATTAAATATAATTGAATTCAATTTAAATTGAAGCAAATTGACTTGAATTAAAATTGTGAATGAAACAAACTTGAATAAATCGGAAACAATTGAATGTAAACCTATTGCATGGATGAATAAGAAAATAAATGATTTTGTGTTTATGATTGTTCTTTAAAAAAATTTGAAGTTTTGTACTTTGAAATAATAAAAGCAAATTTTTGGAAAAAAAAAAAATCCAACATTGTCCAATGTATGCTGAAACGAAAACAACCATAACTTTTAAATGGCTGAACGGAATTCGACGATCTTGGACTTTTTGGAAAGCTTAGAAACTATAGTACAACTTTTATTTAGAGTGTCTTGAGAAATTCCATCGTCTACTAGGTTAAAAACTTGAATGTTACTCGCTGTCCTGTGTAAAAAAAAAAAATAAGTAAAATCTGAACCATACAACCTTAGTATTTTCGCCATATCTTTTGACTGGTTTATCGGATTTTGATGATCTTGCACTTTCTGGAAAGCTAAGAACTTAAGCTAAAACTTTTGTTTTAAGTGTTTTGTGTTTTGATGTCGTTTATAAGGTCAAAAATGTGGGTGAACGTCGCTGACCTGCGCAATTCATTGCCCAGGCCGAGGCGTATCCTCTAAGTAAAACGGCCATAACTTTCGAACGGATGGTCCGAATTCGATGATTTTGGACATTTCGGAAAGCCTGAAATGAATAAAACAACTTTTGTTTAGATTCTATTGTCAAATTTTACCGTTTAGGTAACCTAAAGCTAAGATTTGTTTGCTGTCCAGAAATTGAAATCTCAGTTTTGAAGCTAAATATGTTATATATATGTTGTGTAGGCTAAGTATAGCGATCTATCTTTATATGCATGGTTCTAACTTAGTTCTTGAGCATTTTAGTAGGTAGCAAAGGGGTTGCGCTTCGTTGTGGAGCTCGCTTCTACGCTAAACGCATAATGTAAGTAAAATGCTAATAAATGCTAAATAAAAGGTACGCTTACGGTTTTATATGATATTGGTGATATTTATATGTTGTTTCCCCACATATGGGATGCCTCATCATTGAGATGAGATGTATATTTGTGATATATATGCTATTGTATTTTTTCCGATCGAGCCGCGCAAAGGAGACTCTGCCGAAATTTTCCGTAAATCCAAGTGTTAGAAAAATTTTCAAGTTTTAAAATTTTATAACTTGTTTTGATAACTAACTTTTAAATTTAGAAAGCCGTTCGGAGTAACATTGTGGAATCATAGTTATGACTTTATTAAAGGAATTTCATTGTCTTATAAGTTGGCAACTTTGAATAAAATATATCAAATGTTGAATTTTATACTTGGTTTCTTTTCCCTTCTTTTTCCTTTTCGAGGACGAAAAGTTTTGAGTGGGGGAGAATGTAACGACCCGTAAATTTTCGATAATTAAAATAGCTAATTTAATAAGATTTCGTGATTTAGTGTTAGAAAAAAATTTTGTAAATTCGTTTGGAATAATAATAACTGGAATAAATTGCAACAATAATTATCCAAGTAATGAAAAATGAATGCTACTTAGTGAATGCCTTTGAAATCAATAGTTGAATAGGATAATAAATGTTGAAATTCATTGGGTATAATAGAGTAATTGATTGATAAGTAAAATCTATTTAAAATCAAATATTGAATATTGGACAGGTAAGTTGTTCAAATTAAATATTTAAAACTTATTGAATAATTGAATAACTGTAAAATGAAAATAGTGTTCTAAATTGTGAATTGGTTTTAAGGGTTGAATCTTATAAGTTTAATCTCAATATTTCAAAAGATAATGAATTATTGGATAAGCGAAATTGTTTAAATTAAATATTTGGAATTTATTGATAATTTAATAACTGGAATTGAATAACTGTTTTAATAAAAATGGTTGTTATATAAATTTGAATTTGTTAAATTTTATAAGTTCGTTTCGAATATTTCAGAGGATAGTGATTTAAGAATAATCAAATTTGTTAAATTTAATATTACGAATGTTTGAATAATTAAATTCCGAATTTGATATGATTAATTTGATATTGAAATTTAATATATGAAAATAGAGTGGATATTTGAAATTTGATTTAATATGATTCAAATTGGTTTCCAAAGTGAATGTAAGTTATATTAGAATTTTAATAGGGTTAGTAAGATTTTAAAATTGGAATTTATTGGATAAATTGAATAACGGGTTTAATATGATTAAAAATGATTGTAAAATTTTATTTTATCATATTGGAGTTATAGTGATGTTATAGAACTTTTAAAACTGAATATAAAATTTATTGGTGAAAATTTAATATTTTAATATTTAATTATCGATTGGAAATTAGCCAAATTTTGAACAGTCTCAGAATTTGACGAAACTAGTCCCATTGGATCCGTAATAGTAAGTTATTATCGGATTTCAATTTTCGTAGCAATCGGAGTTGTCATTTGACCGTGGCAGCTCGAAACGCGTTGAAATTATTTAATATTAATTTAACGAGTTAAAATAGTCATTTTTCAAACGGTCTCGGATTTCGACGAAACCAGTTTCATCGGATCCGTAATGTGATATTATTATATGGTTTCAAATTTCGTGTCAATCGGATTTACCGTTTGTCCGGGGCAAGCCAAAACGCATAAAAATTTAGTTTAATCGGTTTAATTGAAATTTGATCGTTTATCGCTATAACTCTCACATACGATCGAATTAGCTTTCGAAACCTATTCCATTGTGTCCGGAACATGGGATAAACCCTAGAAACGTCGGTCACCGCGCGAGATTTGGAGTTCGGAAATTTGGAGTGAATAGTATTTTTCGTTGAAATTCTATAAAGGGCCACCCATTTTCTCAAAATTGAAAACCCGACCCAGAAAACCCTAGCCGCCACCGTGCTATTTTCAATGGCCAGAATCACGCAAGCTTCCTCCTTCGTTTTCTCCCAATCCATCGACTTTTACCAAAAACTATCAACTGCAATGTTGAAGAGCTAGGGGAGATCTTGAAATCCATACGGATATGATCGATTATAGTGGAGGAAATCATCGGCAAATCGCATGAGAAGTCGCGCCGTTCATCCACGTCGTTCAAGACCTATAAGCGACCGGGTTCGCCGAGATCACTGCCGTGGGTCGAGCTCGCGTTGGGCAACAAGCTGGTGGTCTCTGATCATTTTGGAATCGAGTTAGGTGGCTCGCGTTTCGAGGAAGACGGGGGCGTTGATGGGTTCCTGTACGCGATTTATCACCTGGGAATTGCGTGAGAAGAAGAAGCATGCGGCCTGGATTCCATCAAGCAGCGATCAACGGCAGTGATTGGTTGAGATTTAATTATATAAAAGAAATGTTAATTTAATTCTATTATAATTCGTATTAACTTTAAAATGCTCTAACTTTTGCATACGAGGTCGGAATTCAACGAAATAAATTGCGTTGGCTTCGTTTTGACGAGCACTACGCTATGGAATTGGATTGGAGTCATTTGGAGCTAGTGGAAATTTCGGGTAAAATTAAACGCTCGTTTAATTTTATTCGAAACAAACGCTGGAACTACATTTAAATCAAGGTGAGTGTTTTATAACGCTCACACCGTACTAAATATCTTTATGCTAGTTAAATTTGATATTATGAAGTGTTATGATTTTATTTGTCGTTGTTTGGTAAAAATTTAATTGTCATATAGCTTGTCATTTGCATTAACCGTTGAAAAATTAAATTGACAGTTAAATTGAAATTAAAATTGAATTGCGATTAAATTACCTGACATTGATAACTATGAAACTGCCATGAATTGTATTGTTTATTGGATGATGAATTTTGATGGATGCTATTGGTTGATAATTGAATGTTTGGATGTTTATTTGCTTATATAGATCCTGTTATGCATACATATGATACTGAGATTTAATTTAAGTAATATATACTCATCCCTGACATTTAATTGAAATAAATAATTACTTGGCCATAGGATAGAAAATTATATACGGACACCGAATTGGCTAAATTAATAATTTTTGAAATCGTCGATTTGAAATTTATTTAAATGTTTCGATTTAAAAGTGATAAATAGAAATCAATTTATAGAAATCGAATTTGTCGAAAATTTGAGTTGGAATGTTGAAATAAATTTTGATTAAAAGAAATTGGTAAATAATTTAAGTTGTGACTTTAAAATTTAAAATTTGGATATGATTGAATTTCGAAAATCTATTTATTTTAAAGATTGAACATTATTTCGAGCTTTGAATATTACTAAGTAAAAGTGATATGAAAATGATATTTTGAAATCGAGTTTGGAATTGAATCATATTTGGAATTTGGATTTAAACTTGAATATTGTTGGAAATTTTGTTAAGTGTTATAAATTGATATTTTGAGAAATCAAGCTCCAAATCGATATAAATTGAAATTGAATTAATTAAAGGTGAATGTAGAATTGAATTGATTTGAAGTAAAAGTTGACATTGGTTTTGAATTGAAATCGAAATTGAATCGGTAGAATGGAAATTGGAATTGATTTGAATTGGGAAGTTATAATTGAAATGGATTGATTTTGAAGCTGTTTTAATTTGTTTTCCAAATTACTCTGTTATATAAACCATTTTGAATACTTAAACTATTTTAATCTATTTAAATCTACTTAACCCAATTTAAATTATTTTAAACTAATTATCAATTTTAAATCCATTTTTTTTAAAAAGATTTTAAGTATTTTAACTATTTTAAACTATTTAAACTATTTTCTTAAATTTAAACTGGTTAAAGAGACGGAAATGTTTATATTTAAACCTTTGGTTTAAATACGAACTAGGTTAAAGTAGAGATTATAACCTAAATTGAATTCGAATCAAATTTTGAAGTGAAATTGATTTATCGGACAAAATTGATAATTTTGAATATATGATGATTTTGAAATGGATTTGATTTTAAAGCGAATATGATATTTTGATATCAATTATGAATCGATTTAAAATGTAAAATAGCCAACGGTGTAATAATACGTAGTTATTAAAGAGACCGGGATCGGATATGGACATACTCTCTGTCGATACCGAAAACCACTTTAATAACTATTATACGCGGAGTGTTGATCCAGAATGAAGTGGATGGTTTGGTGAACGCGTTGACTGAAGAAAGAGAACGATTATTGGATGACCCCTGACATGACTAAAACAGGAGCCGCGCCGGGCCATTGAGGTTCGCCACCTCTAGCGGACACACTTCTTCGATACCATTTCTATTACATTTGTGATGCGATTTGGGTGCACCCCTTGATTTGGGAGTGTTGTTTCGCGGTGTTGGGGTAGCTGCTGGCTATGCCCAACATCAGTCCGGATCACGCAACTACTAGTATCCTAGTTGGTATTGCCTCATGTACCTTGTCATACTGATTATCCTATTCGCGACCACTACGTTTTGATTTGTACCTTGAGTATATGGATTGCCCTCTGGTGACTTCCGGTTTTGGGGAAACTACGGTCTTGTATATGCTTTTGGGAATATAAAATGTGTTAAGGGGGATTATGGTAACGCCTTAACGCTATTTTGATACTTTATATTACTGATAGGCATTATCTACTTAGCGTATATTACTACATAGTAGATAGTTTAACGGATCCTTGAGAGATGGAAAATCCTGTAACATCTCTTAAGTTATTGCACGCACGTTGACACTGGATATGAGATGTCAAACCCCGTAAACATCTCTGACGCCGTTACACTCATATTTATTTACGATTGACTTAACTTACATAAGAATATTTAGTCCTGACTCGAGTGTTTGTCTTTTCATTACGCTCGGGTCAGTCCTGAGTTTTCAGTTTAGGTTGAAGATCATTTCCTTGGAGGACGGAGACGAAGATTTGGTATATTATCTACTACTATTATATTCATTCCATTCTGCTGCATTGTTGTATGATATTTGTTGTGTATGTAACTCTGATAAATGTTGTATATTAATAATCAAATGTATTCATTTCAAATGTATTCATTTAATTAACAGCTTCATGAACTGTTATTTTATTATTATACTTTAGCCTTCCGCTGTGAGATTCTGTGTTGTTTCATTTCCTTTATTTCCCTTCCTTTTCTTTTCTTAATTACCCCAATAACTATCTGCCCTTTTAATGGTTTGGAATCGACATGTGTATTTGATCGTCGGTTTAAACTGTCCAAAAAGGCGGGTCGTTACACGATGAGATGGCTTTCGTTGGAATCCGAGACAATGTCCAAACTGCCTATTTTTACTCGTCAATTAAAATATAAAATTCCCAATTCCTAATTATTCACTTTTAATTCAATTTTTAAATGTTAACAATCTTCATTCACATTTAAATAAAATTTAAATCAACTTCCGAAATCATTTTCATGCATATTAAATTCAAAAAATTTAAATAGTAAAAATACAGATCGTTATATACTCCCCCACTCAAAACTTTTCGTCCTCGAAAAGCCGTTAAGGAAAGAATTTAACATACAATATTTTTTCCTTTTCAAAATTGTCAACTTATAAAACATAAACATCTAATTTGCAAACTATACTACACGTATACTACGCCACTCTGATCGGCTTACAGAATTAACAAGTTCGTTATCAAAACATGTTATAAATTTTAAAACTTCAAAAAATTTCTAACTCTCGAATTTATAGAAAATTTCGACAGAGTCTACTTTGAGGGGCTCGATGGAATTTTTTTTACAATATAATATATAACACAAATATAACCAATATATATCAAATATAATCTCATCTCAATGATGAGGCATCCCTAAGGGCAAAAAATATAAAATCACGGTATGTAATCCGAGATACATACCTTATTATTAATAATAAGAGTGAGTTCACTCGTATTAAGAAACCAAAGGATATATATTCTCGCATACGCCCAAACAATCTTCGTATGTACCTATCTCAACTTAGTTTAAGATATTAGTTGATACAGAAGCATGTATAAGTCTAATATAAGCATATAACGTGGATTTTGAATCCGAACAATAAATACAAGTACAAATACACAACATACAATAATAATATGCAATCAAAATGGTAATAACAGTGGTTTGCAACTAAAGAAACCATCCAACCATCAATATCCATCCAATCAAACCAATTAATTCATCCATGTGAATTTACGTTATCCAATATCAATTTTTAATTTATACCCTTCATTTCTTATTAGCATTCATTAACACTTTAATTGATTCATTTTAATTTATTTGCATTCAACCAACTTTTATTCAATTAGATTCACGTTCAGTTGATTTTTCATTCAATTTATTTACTTCCAATTGATTTGCATACACTTATCAACATTAATGAATTCACATTCTATTAATTTACACTCATTTATAGTTACAATCTTTTTTTTTTCACTTCCATTATTCCATTCCAATAATTCATATAATTAATTACACTTAAGTAATTTAATTCCATACCACATTCCATACATTTCAAATTTGATTCACATTCACTTATTAATATTCATTTCGCTAATCATACGATAGATTTATACTCAATACATTTACTTTTAATTGATTTACATTCAACTAATTTGGTTTCATTACATTTTAATTCAATCAACCAATATTCATTGCATTCACATTTGATTGATTACAATTAAATGTATTTACATTCAATTGATTTGTTTTAATTATTTACATTTGTTTCATCCACATTTAATTGGTCTATATTCCATTGATTTCTTTCAATTTATTAACATTCGTTATAAATTCATTACATTCAATTTTGTTCAATTCAATTTGGAAAATTCCAATTGTTTCACTTTTTGTTTAACCTATTTCATATAAATTCATCGGTGAATCATTTATAAAATTATTCCACTTAACCATGCTTAAGTTAAATTTGTTTTATTTCCACTTAGTATATCCTCCTTTTTATTATACCAACATCATTTATAAATTATCTAAGTTTATTATAAATATTTTATACAACACACTCACGTTGATTATTATTACTCATATCTTAAGTTACTATTATTTCATCGATTCATTTCATTTATTCATTTTCATGTTATTAATTTACTAAAGTAAATTTTATTTTATATGCCAATTCATATTAATAATTTCTGTTCTCACAATCGGTTTCATTCAACTTATTAAGTTAACTTCATTTTTTAATTTATTTCATTAACTTATTTCACATTGTTCGTTACCATTCAATTTTATTGAAACTAATTCTATTTACATTTAATTTATTTGCATCCAATTAAATTAAATTAAATTAACCATATTAATTTTTACTTACACTCATTTATTTTTATCTATTTCTTTCACACTTGAATCTCACTTCCTTTTGAAATTCAATTCGTATTCATTTTGTTAATGCATTTCATAACTTGAGTGGAATTTTAACTTTATTAATTTATCTAGTTTCACTTAATATCCAATTCAATTTTTTTTAATATTAAGTTAAACTTCATTTTATTTTAATCCATTACTCATTTTATTTAATTTCATTCAAGTTAAATTTTCTTATCATTCCCATTCATCAAATTTAAATTCGTTTTTAGTTTATTAATTCTCAAACCTATAAGTTATATAATTCATTCATTCAAATTTCATTTTATCTAATTAATTTCAGATACATTTCATTTATTTAAGCTTCGTGAGTTAGACTTCATTTCATTTACTTAATTCACTAACTCCATTTAATTTAACAATGCTAAGCTAATTATTTTATTTCGTATCTCAAATTCAAAAAATTTCCTTTGTTTGCTTAACCAGAATTTAACTATTTTAAATTTGGTTTATTTTCCTATTTAAATTTATAAGTTATAACTTATTTATTTTCTATAATATTTTAAATTTATAAGTTTATAAACTCATTCTTTATATACTATTTTCAATTATAAGTTCAAAACTGTCTTCTTATATTTATTAAATCATACTTAGGATATTTTTCATAATCAAATCTTGTTTTAATCGAAGAAGAAATTTCTTTTGGTAGCAATTTTCACTCAAAAACTTAGAAATGAACACTGGCGATGCTGCAGTCATCCCTAAAATTATTTCTCAGTGACCAAAGCAAGTTTAATGCTTTTATTTTCTTCAAAAATATTTTTCTAGTCAAATCTCTTTCAAATAATATTAATATTAATATTAATTTTGAAGGCTTCGGAAAAAATATTGAAAATAAAAGGATTTTAATTCTAAAATTCTCAATTTTAAAAATCATTTCTATACATAAGCTATATTAAAAATATACCTATACAAATTTCCTTAACTTATTTACCAAAATATTTAATTAATTTATACTTAGTCATCTTAAGCACTTCTTATTTTAATTGAGTTCAATCCAATTTAGTTATCAAATGCTTCATAAAATAAAATTCATTAAGTATTTATTTTTACTTTAATTTGACCAATAGTTGATGATAACTAAATATTATCATCTCCTAACAACTAACATTCATTAGTAATCACATTATATATATATATATAATATAATTTAGGTAAAATGTTTCATTTACCGATTTTAAAAACAATGTTATGTCTACTTGCCTCGTTTAAGTGTTGAGAAATCCCTATCGAAAACATGAGGTCCCTCACATCGACCTGAATTCATAAACAACTTAACAGATAAGTAAACACAATATAAAACAATTTATAACACTAACAAGTACGCTGTTTCATATATATACACTCAAATAGACTCATTCTTGGGTATTACCACCCTATCTCTAATGAGTCAAACCCCACAAACCAAGGTTATCGCTAAACCTTCGCTCTAATACCAACTATGACGACCTACATTTTGGAAGGTTTAAATCGACAATAATCCACACATGTTCGACTTAAACAATCTGAAACGTAGATAATCAATGGGTTAAATGAGAAAAATAAGAAGTGAAGAAAACAACCACAGAATTTCACAGCGGATACGATAAAATATAATAATCAATTAAACAATTCATGAAGCTGTTTACTATACATTTGATTATAATCTATACACATTTATTAGAGTTATATATATAAAATAGGGATAAATAATCATTACAGTATAATAGCATGATGTAGGGGATAGTAACAATAGAAATATACCAAAATCCTCGCCTTCATCCTCCAGAGAATAATCTTTAATACGTTGAAAAACTCAAGACCGACTCGAGCTTAATGAGAAGACAAAACACTCGATTCAGAAGTAAAATACTCTTATCTAAGTCAAATCATTATCACAAAATGAGTGCAATAACTTAAGAGATGTTACGGGATTTTCCATCTTCCAAGGATCCATTAAACTAATCATATATAATAGTATACACTATAATATTTAATGTCTATCAGTAAAATAAATATCAAAATAGCGTTAAGGCTTTACATTTATCCACCTTAGCACATTTATAGAATTCTAAACCAAAGTTGAATAGGCTCGTATAGGGATAAATATGACAAGGCACGTGAGGAAATTCTCAAGGTAGGATTCTTCCAATTTACCCTTTCTAGCTGGTCATAACCCATCCGCGGCCGAGTGGGACAATCAATCCAACCGACAAAAGGTGCACCCATCAAATATGAAATCACAATAGCAATACGAGGGATCAACCTCGCTAGAGGTAGCTAACCTCAATGGTCAGAGAAAGACTCCTGTTTTAGTCATTTTAATTATGACACGAGTGCCAAGGCTATCCATCACCGTTCTCCAACTTCATTCCAGTAAACGTCTCCAATTCAACCATTACATTCTGGATATCATCCACCGCATATACAGTTGTAAAAGTGGTTTCATATTGACAGAGAGTATGCCAATAAGAGGCCCCGGTCTCTTTGACAACCAAATGTCGTTTTACACACCGGTTGGTTCTTTTATATTTCGAAAATAATTCATATTTGATATCAAAATACAAGATTTATTTTAAAATCAAAACCATTTCGAAATCATCAATTTCGCTTCAAAAATCATATTTTACTTCAAAATGCTAATTCAATTCGAAATATCTATTTCACTTCAAAACTTGGTTTGAATTAAAGTTTAGGTTATAATTCACTTTAACCCAATACACATTTAAATCCAAGATTTAAATATAAAACATTCCACCCTTTGACCGATTTGAATATTTAGAAAATAGTTTAAATAGTTTTAAAATAGTTAATAGTTAAAATAGTTTAATAGAAAGTAGTTTGAGTAATAAAAATGGTTTATATAGTAAAATAATTTGGAAAATCGAAATAATTTGAATATTTAAAGAATATAGATTTTTAATCATTTATACTAAAAATATTCATTTAAAAATAGTTTCAAAGTCAACCAGTTCACTTTCCAAACTTTCCAATTTAAATCTGTTCCAATTGCCATTTCGATTTAATTGATTCAATTCCAATTTCAAGTCAAATTTTACATCGATTCTAAATTAATTTAAATGCCAATTCCAAATAAATTTCTACTCGAATTCCAAATTAATTTAAAAATACCAATTCCAAATTAATTTAGATTCCAATTCTGAATTTAAATTATTTCGGTTATATCCATTTCGAGTTCGATTTCCAAAATATCAATTCAAAACATTTAAATCAAATTTTCCTTCAGTATCCAATTTAAAATCTAATTCTTCAAATATAATTAAATTTCAAGCTCAATTTTGAAATATCATTTCTTATCAGCTTTTATGTAGAAATATTCAAAGTTCGAATAAAAGTCCAATCTTTTAAAACAAATCAATTTCTAAAGATTCAGATCATATTCCAATTATAACTTAAAAATCTCAACTTCAATTATTTAAACAATTTCGTTTTAAATTTAAATTTCAACATTCGGAGTTCCAATTCGAAAATAATTAGATTTCCATAAATTCGATTTTTATTTATCAAAACCAAATCATTTAAAAAAAATCAACGGAAAAATTTAAAGTCATTTGATTTAACCAATCTAGTGTCCGTATATAATTCTCTATCCTATGGCAAAGTGAATCAATTATTTTAATTTAATTCCAGGGATGGATATATATCATTTCAATCCAAATAAATACCATTGGTATATATCATTTCAACCTATTTTTTAATTAATTCAAAATAATTCAATTTACAGTTTTATACACTGTAAACAACATACAGGATGATAACAGGATATATTAAACATAAACAAACATTCAAACACCTAAATATCAATCAGATTTCATCCATCACCATCCATCATCCAAATAGCTAATAATCACAACAATCAACCAATTATCGGTAAATTAAGGATTCTACTAGCAGTTAAATTCTAGTTCAATTTTAACGATCAATTTAAATTCTATCAGTAAATTTAGATGTCAATTTAAATTTATCCAACAACCATCAATAAATTTAAATTACTTCACGATATAAATTTTACTAACACAAAATATAATAGTCAAACGTGAGCGTAAAAACACTAACCTTTATTTGAAACTGAAAATATTTTAGCTTCAAATAAATGCCACTTTGATGCCTGTGACGACCCGGGTTTCAGCACTCGAAAATCGACATCCATACATCACCCGTATTCGAATGCCGCATACTCAAATGTTGAAATCCGATTTGCCAGAGCTTATAACAACATTAGGTGATAACAACACAACGCAAACAGAAGAATAATCTTTTTGATACACAACAATTGATACAACAATCTGATACAAATGAAGTGATCAACATTATCAAAGATAGATACAATAGCAGAAAAAAAGCAACAGCAGCGGAAAATAATATCTCCATTGCAAATGCTCCAAAGACTCCAAACCCGAAGCGAGAACCTCCAATCATGCTGAACTTGACGCAGGTTTGATGAAGAATGTTGAAGTGAAACAAATGCGATCCTGAATCCACAGACTTCAAAGATTGCCAAATCTACACCTACTAGCTGACTATTTGATAACCTGACTCTAGGCTGCCCATGTGGAAAATTGTGGGCATCCAGAGTTTAGAAATGGAACAATAAACTCTAGGTCATTATGGGACTGGTGTGAGAAAATAAAAGCAGTTGTTGAACAAAAGCAATAAAAAAATCGCTATGCTTTTTGAAAAATGAAATTACCATAAGGCCTCCTGATACACACACAATGCAATCACACAGTTGGGATAGATTTCTCCTTATGATAGTCAAACATGCTTGATACGTGAAAATTCTTTTGATATTATTATTAATGCATAGTGTAGAAAACATTTGCAAGTATAATATTAATCTTAGCCAACATACGTACCAATATAGTATGCCTACTATAGCTACCATGTTAGATGGCAGGTTCTACAACTAAAGCCGTACAGGGCTCGCATTGTTTTGTTTGGTTTTCCAACAAATGGTCATGGCAAAGGAACTTCCTTATCGAAATGGGCACGCCTCTTAAGGGACGCCCCGAGAACCTAACCGAATCTCGGCCAACACAAGGCCGGGTTACCGCTGTATATAGGTAACCAACTGTCACGGGTAGGCCATCCCCCAATCGTCACCGATCTTTATCCCGGGATTCACCAACGATAACCAACAACCACATAAGTTAAATATCTTAGATCCATACCATGATACCACCTTTTATCCTGAAGGAAATGCCATACCCTAAGGGGCGCGACCCCCGTAACCTTGCCGCATCCTTCCTGTTTCGACCATTTTCGGGGTGTGAGGTTCGATGAAGTCTCGTCCCACAAAGCTATGATTTTCACAAAAGCCATGCTTCGATCAACCACACTTAGCATGCCACATTACTAAATTGGGAATATATCACTAGTAACCATCAACTACATAACCTCTGAGCTCGTACGCCTAGAGAAGGATGTTAAGCTAAGAGAATAAATTCTCCGCCACCAAACAGAAATGTATTTGATAGAAACCAGCTTTACATCTCAAAGTGTAACATCAGATAAGGCACTTCAAAAGAAATCCTTGCAAATCTGAAATATTCACAATCCCGACCGGACTCCCCATCACATGTGGAGATCTCTATACTAGAGCAACTCAGTGCAGAGACATCCGACAGATAATCCTTTCGTTCTCGAAAATGTCTGTCTTCAACCACGGTCTTCAAATGCAATCCATTGCGTCGTATCATTATTCAGAATGGGTTTTATGACATAAAGTCCTCTCTTGGCTAAACCGGATAATGAGCGCTTATTTTAAAACCATATGAATATATTCAGATCTCAATTAAGTCATAATTTTTTTTAGCCCAAAACCTTTCCTTTTGAATGGTTTGAACAAATTTCCACTTTTCATCTTTTAAACAAAAGATTCACTCATTAAGATCCTCTTCAATTTGAAAACAACATTCACCAATTTTTAATCAAAGATTCATTCATAGCTTTCAAAACTATTTCTATTTCAAATTTGATTTGCCCACAACCCAAAATCCTTTCAACAAAACTGGAAGTTCTTTCTTTATATGAAAGCTGTTACCATTTGAAAATAAGGGCTTTCCGTTTGGGAAAAATCCGATCAAATTTACTCAAGTTATAACCTTTTAAAGTATAAATCACAAAACTTAATGAACTGCCGTATACTCGGCAAGTACTATTTGAGTTAAATTCAAATTTTCAAAATTATTTATTTAAATTACATAAATAGTTTACAATCCATATATATACATTATATGACCTATATATCCTTTTTAAACCATAAACATACATACTTTAAACTCAACTTCAAATCTTGAATTCAAATTCAAATTAAACTATTTTAATTTCAAAACTTTAACAAGCCATTCAAAATAATTTTAACTTCAAAAATCCTTTTTAAATGTTTTTCATATTTAACCCTATTCCATTTCCAAATCATTTTGGATTTAAAATGCAACCTTTAAATTTCTCATCATTGAAAATAATATTAAATTCAAAATACCCGTGACTTAACCAATGTCCAATGGATTCCATATTTTTGTGTGTGTGTGGTGTACTCCAGGGATTTTGCACACAACCATCATATCACAAACACGGATAAATAATCCAATAACGCTTATCTTCCATTCACAGATAAACAAGTAAATTCAACACGGATAAATAAATCATAGTTCATAGCTCAATCCAAAGCAATTCATAACACAAAATCATAGTTCATAGCTCAATCCAAAGCAATTCATAACACAGAATGTCACACATCAAAGATATCAAACAATTCAAGGCATTCAATATAATCCAATCATCCATAAGCAAGATTAAATTAATCACCTTGATTATAATTAATTTAATTATCTTAAAATAAATAATTTACTTATGAATGAATCACCTAAACCTGATTAATTAACATTAATTAGTTACAAATCATTTGTTATTATCTTAATTAATGAATAAAAATTAATTAATCTACCTTAATTGCTTAAATTAATTAATTATCCCTTAATTAATCATAAATAAATTAACCTTAAGTTAATTGCATAATTAATTACACAAATTGATTAACTTTAATTAAGTAATTAACCTTTAATTACTTATTTTAAGTAATTATCCATTAATTAATCACTTGATTAACGACATTTAAGTAATTAATTATCCTTAATTTCTCACATTAAATAACCTTTAATTACTCAAATTAATTTCATTAATTAATATTCCACAATTAATTACATTAATAAATCACCCCTTTAATTAATCACATTAATTAATCAATCCTTTAATCATAAATTAATAAACCACTTATTAATTCCATTAAGGAATCATCCTTACATTAATTTATTATCCTTTAATTAATTACACTAGTTGATTATCCTTAATCAATTACAATAAGTGATTATCCTTAATCAAGTAATTATCCTTAATTTCTTACAATAAGTAATTAATCTTTAATTACTAATTAATAATCCTTTAACCACATAAGATCTTTATTAATTTAAGATAATCCATTTATCTTAATTAATTACTTTATGATTTAAATCTTATTAAATAAACCTTTTGAAACAAACTATCCAATTTAAAACTTTCAAGTTATTAATAATTAAAAAAAATATTTAAGATAAACCATTTATTTTTAAAATCTTATTTAAATAACCTTTGAAATTAATTCATCATTTACATATGAATTTAACTTAAAACCCTTTAAGTTACTTAATAATCAAAATCATTTCACCATCTTTAATTAACTATTTAATTTCATTTTTTAAGCCTATTTAAATAACTTAAGAATAAATTCAAAATAATAGGTATATAATAAAAATACTATAAATTTTATTTGCTTAAAATAAATTATTTCAAACCCTTAACCAATTCCAAAAATTAGAATAAAACATTTATTATTTTACAAGAATTTAATCAAGAAGAAGGTTTTGACTTGATTTAATTTTTAAATTTGAAAAACTTGTTTAACTTATTTTTATTTTTTTCCCCAAGACCACTTCGGGTATCAACCCGAGCCAGATGCCAATTTTCTCGAGTCCATTCTCGAGAAAACTACTTCTTTACTTTAAAACTTTGTTTTAATTTTAAATTCTCAAACCTATGAAAACATGTTTGCCACTCGAACATCCCAGAACAAAACTCAAGCTACCATATCGTTTACCCGAGAGTAAACCCGAGCTCAACACAGCACCACACTGTTTGACACCATTGATAACTCGTGCACGTGCACAGGAGTTTGCCACGCCTCCGGCCAACTTCGTCGACCCAAATAGGTCGTCGATGACCTACACAATTAACCCGGGCACCTAGAACTTCAAACCACCACACAAAATTGAATTCGAGCGAGACGATGCACCCAGAACCCAAAACCCAATCAGCAAATCTCCTCAGTGCCATCGCCTCCAACCACCTGGAACCATGCTAGTCAACCTAAAGGTGCGTCGCAACCCCACGCATCATTTCCCCCTGGTCCCATCGATCTCGACCCACCATCGACGATGCACGACCCAATGAACAACGTCGACGAAACTTCACCATAAAATCCTAATTCATCGTCCTACCACCACCACAACGAACTATAAATTCAATCATTATTTTTCCTGTGATCGCCTTCCTTTCAGCTATCTTCGACATCAAACACAACCCACAATTCATCATCGATCACCAAAAATTGACGAAAATGCAAATCCCATTCAACTCACAATTTATCACGATTTACTAAACTAAAAATCTTGATATGATTCTCTAAAATCCTTATTTTCTAATTCGAATCTGGTTATGTAATCAAATCATGAAATTAAAACATTCGATTTTTTTTTGTTTTTCAAAGGTTTCACTGTAATGTATTAATTTCGAAATATCTACTAAGTATTTCCATTTGCAATTATTTTTAGAAATGAAATTACATTGTTATAATCCTTTTTCATTTATAAATCATAACCTAAAAACGATTAGATGAAGAGCAATTGAATTTTTTTATTAAATGGTTGGAATATGTAAACCAACAGAGCACACACACACACAGATATATATATATATATATATATATATATATATATGTATGTATGTATGTACATATACTTGGACATGAACACACATACTTATATATATACAACACATAGGCACATTTCAAATCCATACAAACATTATCACCACATATCTTCAAGTATTGGTCACATGCAAACAGGTTTGAGATTTAAAAAGGGAGTTTACTCACCTGGAACATGTTGAACAGATAACAGAGAAGAACTTGAGCCTGGAAATGTAATTTAAAAACTGGAATCGATAGTTCATCTGAACTTGATTGTGTTGAATTGAATCTTGCTTTGATTATTGATCTGAAATGATTTTCTTCTTACTTGATGAATTGCCTAAACTTGCATGCTTTAGATTTGAGATGCTTTGAATTTTTATCCTTAGGTTTGAGATTGTATGATTTAGGTTGTGCTTTCTTTCTTGGTTTTGATTTTGATCTGGTTTGTATTTTCAAATTTGTAGATTTGTTTCTTTAGTTTTGAATGCATGAAAGAAAATTGAGAAGAGTAGAAGTAGATGTGTTTATATAGATCTTGTATTATTTTTATTTTTTTAAACAAAAGATAATTAAAAATGGACACTTGTTATTACATGATAAAATTAACTTAACACCTGTTCAAATTCTTGTTATATAGTTTACACTTGTATTATCTTCATGTTATAATGTTACATATGTATAATTCATGTATTTATATTTTTAAATATTTTTTATATGATTTATATTTTCTTTCTTAAATGAATTAATGCATTTTCTTTTTATAAATATTTATAACTTTAAAGAAATTGATTTTTAAAATCTAATTACACATCAAGAAAAAGAACGTAAAGTATTATTTACCTGCAAGAAATATTTATAACTTTAAGGAAATATTTATAACTTTAAGGAAATTGCAAGTCATATAATTAAGCTTAGTACAACATGATAAATTATTAGCTGAGTTAAGAAAAGAAAAAAAAAACATATGTCACTTTCTTCTACATATGTTTTTTCCTACAAGTCTGGCAAACAAAAACAATATACATTTCAAAGATTCTTTCAGCTTTCATTTCTTTTTCCTTTGGGCATGAGAAAAAACTTATGTTTTCTTTTGTATTGTTTGAGTGGATATAGAGTTTTATATAATTGCGGTCCGGGTTGAGATGAACATGGTTGAATGTGTTTAAGGAGTGAACCCTGAAGGAAAAAACTGGTGATCATTTGATTTGGACTGTTTGACTGGCACTTTTTTGATTAGTATCTTTGTGATATGACAATCTACATCAAGTATTCATATACCTGATCGTCCTCAACCATTTAACTTTCGTCTAATTTTAGGTTCAATTAATGCTAAATTTTATTTAAAAATTGAGACATAACCATGCCGAGTTTGGATTTCGTATTAATTTTTATTTAAGTTAGGCGAATAACATACTTAATATAACAATTTTTTTCTTTTTATTTCAACTCTTTTGTTGAACATGAGTTTACAATGTTATAGTTAATTCCTCTGCTCTACACTTAATTCCTCTGCAATACACTTGATTCCTTTGTGTGATGCCCTGCTACAAGAACTAAGTCAATATTTTTAAAATCATTGGAGACATTTTGTTGCTCCTTCGTCATCTCCGGTGATGTCCTGATGAAGGTCTCAATTTCCATGCCTTGGACCTGGGCCCATACGCAATTATATGTGTGCTGTTTTTATATAATTTTTTTTAATCAACTGTCTCAGTATTGTGCCATATTCATTTTGAATAGGGCAAACTCAGTAGCATTGTCAATGTATTTGAAGGCGGTGTTTGAACATTACAGTACATGGAAGCCAGATAACTATGACTTAACAACCTACAGCCAAAACTAACCCAAATTTTTACTGCTTCTCTCACAGGATGTTGATGGTAGTCTACTTAACCATGCCTCTACTGCAACCAAAAATCTAGAAAACTGCAATCAAAAATCTAGAAAAAGGTAAGGAAGTGGAATAGTTTCTATGTCAACATTAACTACGTGTATGAATGTGAATGATTTTTTTTATTTGCTTCCATTTTCAATCGGTATGAACAAAACACTTCTAATGATTTCTGAGATTAAATACCAAGATATTCCAGCCAATCTAATGATTTCACGTTATATATGTTAATTGCATAGTAGACCTAACTTGGGGAATATATTTCTCTTGCAGCCAATCAAAGAGCATCATAGTTTCAGTGTGATGGAATGCACTCTTCAAACTAATCAAATATTTTTATTCAGGGAAGTTTCCTGTAATTCAAATCAATTGCATATGGAAGAATATGAACATAAATCAACAGCCATAGGAATTAAAGCCTTATGTAGAGCTTTCTTCACTGGCCGAACAATGGCTATTAGAAGAAGTATTAAAAATAAGTGATTAAGTACTATTTTTGCTTGCTTAGACTTTGATCATAAAGCATCAGCACAGTTAATACCTTATGCTATCAAGCAAGGCCAGTGGGAAATTGTTGAATACATTGTAATCAGTATTGCTCATTTGTATCCTAAAATGAAATGTATGTTCACTACTCTCAAAAGGAGATGTGAGTGTTTGAATTTGTATTTTATGTGAATAACCTTGGCTTTTAAATTCATTTGTGTCCATTCATGGAAAGTTAGGAACAGATTATGTGATATGTCATGTGCACCTTAGCAAGCATTTTACTAAAATTGAAATTTCAGCAGTGTAGCCTTTCCCTTTCATTCGTGTCTTTTTTCACTTCCATAGCATATAATAATAGATTATATTTGTGTTTTATAACAGTTAAGCGCCCACAGTATTAAATCAGCATATGGCATTTCATATTTTGATTGTTTTATAATGCTAGCTGGGCTATCCTTCATTTTATAATTGTACAAAATAATATTCTTAGGAGGATACTGAAGATATTCAAGTGATGTTACCTTTAAATTGTATTTCTCTCCTACCTATTTTTGTATGTCAGTTGAACTCTATTTGAGTTTTTTGAGATGATGGATTTGGTCCGTCAAGCATAAACTCATGGTGCTAATAATATGCAGAAGCCATTTTTGATTAGCTACACGGTTTAGATGGAATCATAGAAGCAACGTGGTGGAGTTGGTTCAACTTGCCAACGATAACATGAAAAGCTCATAAAGATAAAGAAGAAAATGAATTATTTTGTTTAATTGGTCTTACTACTGCATACTTGCCTATGGTGATTTGTACATAACATCTATTTCTGTTTTGAATGTTCATTGTAGTCATTTGTATTTAAATGTCAGAATATGTAAATTAAGATTGATATTTAGTTTTTGCTTTACAAACTTTTGTAGCTATTTATTTTTATTTCATATTAAAAAAGGCAACTTATTATGTTGTTATTCAGATTCTGTGTTTGAAGACTGCTATGTTTTGTGTATGTTGTTAAATATGTTCAATACTTCTATTTATTTGGTGATGCTACTGATATTTTGATGCTTTTTTGAAGTTATTTATCTTGAAGTCCACTAAAAAAGTTTAATTCTTTAAGTTGAGCTCTATATAGATACTCTCTCTCCAATTGAATGGGTCAGATGAACACAGACAACACATGAGCACATTACCTAATTCAATTTCTACACTTTTATCAGATCTAAATCAAATTTATTAATGGCTTTTTACCTATTCTTTGGATAGTCTAATGAGAAAATTAATGCATATGATGTTCTTTTTGAATACGAGTAATAGATTGTTGTAAATTGTAATCCATTTTTGTAGCAGCCTTGAAGTTTGATCCTATGGACCTCTATAATGATCATGTTCAAATATACTTTCATCCTGTAATGCAACTTACCTTTATTTTTTATATCCCTATACATTTTAATCAAGTTTTCTTCTCTTTCCTTTATAAGATTATCGGCCCTTTTTGCGTTAATGTGTTATAACTTATGCTTCCATAATCGGATGATATCAAGAAAGTTACCTATGCATGCACATTGTTATTAGAGCAGGTCCACCTGGACGTGCATATACACTCGTATATTATATATAAGTTTTTAAAATATAGAATTTTAAATCTAATTTATTTTCAAAATATTTATTTTTGAACTTTGAATCAAATTTTAATTTACAATCAATGTGTATATATATATATATATATATAAACAAACACATATCCTATTTATTTTTGAAAAATTCCAAATTAATTCGCAATTTAATTCAAAATTTTATATTAATTACCAATTTAAATTTACTTAAAAACGGGATCATTACAGATTCTCCCCTTAATAAAATTTCATCCCTAAATTTGCTAGACAGGGAGACAAACAAAGAATATATGAACACATAAAGATAGAGGAATGGTTTGTCAAATCAAACTGAATATTTATTCTGCATTTGGCTTACCAAATCAGAATATCATCAATAAATATGAGAACGAACTCATTCAACACTCCATGGAATATTCGGGTCAGAATACCCTAAAGTATACACTAGCTTGTCCCTCTTTGGACTTGGATCTTCACAAGAAATCACAACAAAATTTCCAAATTTGGTTTTAACTGAAATCGTTTTATTGATAAAATTTAATTTAACTATATATTTTGTTAACCAATTTATTTCAATCAAAGTTTCAAATTTATTAAAGTTAAAAACGAAAGGCTAATATAAGACTGATGATAAGAATACGAAATAGGAACCTTTTTACAATGTAAACAAAGATTCGCAGGGCCATCACCACACCAAAGCTTCTTCTTGTAGCTGCCAATAAGCCACCAAAGAATTGAAAGTGAATGATGATCAAAAGAGATTGATGGGAAAAGTTGTTCCTTGTTATTACAAGGTATTGACCAGTTCTAGTGGCACTCCCCTATTCCCTACCTCGTCCACTTCTGCACTCATTCTCATTATCAGTGAATAGTAAGAGAATTGAATGACGCATACAGACAAGATATCTTAGGGACACTCATTCTAAGGTATTTATAACTCTATCTCTAATGAGTCACCTAATGTGTTATACTCCAAAAGCTAAAGTTCTTACTCAACCTTTAGCTCTGATACCAGATGTGACGATCCGGGTTTCAGCGCTCGAAAATCGACATCCATACGTCACCCGTATTCGAATGCGGCAGATTCAAACGTTGAAATCCAATACGCCAGAGCTTATAACAACATTAGGTGATAACAACACAACGGAAACAGAAGAATAATCTTATTGATACACAACAATTGATACAACAATCTGATACAAATGAAGTGATCAACATTATCAGAGATAGATATAATAGCAGAAAACAAAGCAACAGCAGTGGAAAGATAACATTTCCATTGCCAAAGCTCCAAAGACTCCAAACCCGAAGCGAGAACCTCCAATCATGCTGAACTTGAATTAGGTTCGATGAAGAATGTTGGAGCCAAAAAAAGGCGATCCCGAATCCACAGACTTCAAAGATTTCCAATGCTACACCTACTAGCTGACTATTTGATAACCCGACTCTAGGCTGCTCGTGTGGAAAATTGTGGGCACCTAGAGTTTAGAAAGGGAGCAATAAACTCCAGGTCAGTCATGAGACTGGTGTGAGCAAACAAAAACAGTTATTTGAACAAAAGCAATAAACAAAAGAAATAAAAATAAATTCGCTATGCTTTTTGAAAAATGAAACTACCATAAGGCCTCCTGGTACACACACAATGCAATCACACACTTGGGGGAGATGTCTCCTTATGATAGTCAAATATGCTTCATACGCGAAAATCCTTTTAATATTATTATAGTGCATAGTGTAGAAAAATTTTGCAAGTATAATATTATTCTTAGCCAGCATACGTACCATTATAGTATGCCTTCTATATCTACCATGTTAGGTGGCAGGTTCTACAACTAAAGTAGCACAGGGCTCGTATTGTTTTGTTTGGATTTCCAACAAATGGTCAAGGCTAAGGAACTTCCTTACCGAAATGGGTACGCGTCTGAAGGGACGCCCCGAGAACCTAACCAGATCTTTGCCAACTAAAGGCAGGTTACCTCTATAACTAGGTAACTAACTATCACGAGTATGCCATCCCCTGGTCGTCACTGTTCTTTATCCCGAGATTCACTAACAACAACCAACAACCACATAAGTTAAATATCTGGGCTCCAAACCATGATACCACTTTTTATCCAAAAGAAAATGCACATACCCTAAGGGCGTGACCCCCATAACCTTGCCACATCCGTCTTGTTTCGACCATTTCCGAGATGTGAGGCTCGATGAAGTCTCGTCTCATAAAGCTACGCTTTTCACAAAAGCCATGCTTCGATCAACCAATGATCAGCACTAAGCATGCCACATTATCAAATTGGGAATATGTCACTAGTAACCATTAACTACATAACCTCTAAGCTCTTATGTCTCAGAAAAGGGTGTTAAGCTAAGAGAATAAATTCTCCTCCTCCAAACAAAAATGTATTTTATAGAAATCAGCTTTACATCTCAAAGTGTATCGTCAGACATACGTCCATACAAGTCCATCCTGGGTCTTAATGGAACCGAAGGCACTTCAAAAGAATCCTTGCAAATCCAGAATATTCACAATCCCGTCCGGACTCCCCATCACATATGGAGATCTCTATACCGGGGCAACTCAGTGCAGAGACATTCAACAGGTAATCCTTTCGTTCTTGAAAATACCCAGTCTTCAATCACCGTCTTCAAATGTAATCCATTGCGTCGTATCATTACTCGAAATGGGTTTTATGAAATAAAGTCCTCTCCCGGCTAAACCGAATAATGAGCGCTTATTTTAAAACCTTATGGATATATTCGGATCTTAGTTAAGTCGCATTTTTTTAGCCCAAAACCTTACCTTTTGAATGGTTTAAACAAATTTCTACTTTTCATCTTTTTTAAAAAAAGATTCACTCTTTAAGATCCTATTAAATTTGAAAACAACTTTCACCAATCTTTAACAAAGATTCATTCATAGCTTTCAAAACTATTTCCATTTTAAATTTGATTTATGCACAACCCGAAATCCTTTCAACAAAACTGGAAGTTCTTTCTTTATATGAAAGCTGTTACCATTTGAAAACAAAGGCTTTCTGTTTTGAAAAAATCCGATCATATTTACTCAAGCTATAACCTTTTAAAGTGTAAATCAGAAAAATTAACGAACTGCCGCATACCCGACAAGTTCTGTATGGGTTAAATTCAAATTTCCAAAATAATTTATTTAAAATACTTAAATGGTTTACAGTCCATATGTATACATTATATGACCTGTATATCCTTTTTAAACCATAAACATATATACTTAGAACTCAACTACAAATCTTAAATTCAAATTAAACTATTTTAATTTCAAAACTTTAACAAACCCTTCAAAATAATTTTAACTTCAAAACTCCTTTTTAAAAGTTTTTCGTATTTAACCCTATTCCATTTCCAAACCATTTTGGATTCAAAATGCAACCTTTAAATTTCTCATCAGTGAAAATAATATTAAATTCAAAATACCCATGACTTAACCAATGTCCCGTGAGTTCCATATTTATGTGTGTGTGGTGTAGTCCAGGGGTTTTGCATACAACAATAAAATATCACAACCATCATTAATTCAAGCACAACAATATCGATAAGCGGTATAATCCTATAACGCTTATCTTCCATTCACAGATAAACAAGTAAATTCAACACAGATAAATAAATCAAAGTTCATAGCTCAATCCAAAGCAATTCATAACACAGAATGTCACACATCAGAGATATCAAACATTCAAGGCATTCAATATAATCCAATCATCCTTAAGCAAGATTAAATTAATCACCTCGATTATAATTAGTTTAATTATCTCAAAATAAATTAGTTACTTATGAATGAATCGCCTAAACCTGATTAATTAACATTAATTAATTACAAAACATTTGTTATTATCTTAATTAATTAATAAAAATTAATTAATCTACCTTAATTGCTTACATTAATTAATTATCCTTTAATTAATCATAAATAAATTAACCATAAGTTAATTAAATAATTAATTACATAAATTAATTAACCTTTAATTACGTAATTAACCTTTGATTACTTGATTATCCTTTAATTGCTTATATTAAGTAATTATCCATTAATTAATCACCTAAATTAATGACATTTAAGTAATTAATTATCCTTAGTTTCTCATATTAAATAACCTTTAATTAATTAATTATCCTTAAATTAATTTCATTAAGTAATTATTCCTTAATTAATTACATTAATAAATCACCCCTTAATTAATCACATTAATTAATCAATCCTCAATTAACCTCTTATTAATTCCATTAAGGAATCATCCTTACGTTAATTTATTATCCTTTAATTAATTACACTACTTGATTATCCTTAATCAATTATAATAAGTGATTATCCTTAATCAAGTAATTATCCTTAGTTTCTTACAATAAGTAATTAATCTTTAATTACAAATTAATGATCCTTTAATCACATAAGACCTTTATTAATTTAATTTAAGATAATCCATTTATCTTAATTAATTAATTTATGATTTAAATATTATTAAATAAACCTTTTGAAACAAATTATCAAATTTAAAACCTTTAAGTTAATTAATAATTAAAAATGGTATTTAAGATAAACCATTTATTTGTAAAATCTTATTTAAATAACCTTTGAAATCAATTCATTACTTACATATGAGTTTAACTTAAAACCCTTTAAGTTACTTAATAATCAAAATCATTTCACCATCTTTAATTAACTGTTTAATTTCATTCTTTATGCTTATTTAAATAACTTAAGAATAAATTCAAAATAACAGGTTTATAATAAAAATAATTTAAATTTTATTAACTTAAAATAATTTATTTCAAACCCTTAACCAATTCCAAAAATTAGAATAAAACATTTATTATTTAACTAGAATTTAATCAAGAAGAAGGTTTTAAACTTCATTAAATTTTTAAATTTAAAAAGCTTGTTTCATTTATTTTTTATTTTTCTGCCCCAAGACCACTTCGGGTATCAACCCGAGCCAAATGCCAATTTTCTCGAGTCCATTCCCGATAAAACGCCTTCTTCTTTATTTTACAACTTTGTTTTAATTTTAAATTCTAAAACCTATTAAAACATGTTACCACTCGAACATCTCAAAACAAAACTCAAGCTACCACATCGTTTACCCGAGAGTAAACTCGAGCTCAACACAGCACCACATGACCTGACACCATTGATAACTCGCGCACGTGTAGACGAGTTTGTCGCACCTCCGGCCAACTTCGCCGACAACAAAAGGTCATTGATGGCCTACATAATTAACCCGAGCACCTAGAACTTTGAACCACCATACAAAATTGAATTCGAGCGAGATGATGCACGTAGAACCCAAAACCCAATCAACAAATCTCCTCAGCGCCATCGCCTCCGACCACCTGGAACAATGTCTGTCAACCCAAAGTTGCATCACAACCCCATGCATCATTTCTCCCAGTCCCATCGATCTCGATCCACCATCGACGACGCACGAGCCCAGTGAACAACGTCGACGAAACTTCACCACAAAACCCTAATTCATCGTCCTGCCGCCACCACGACGAACTATAAATTCAATCATTATTTTTCCTGTGATCTCCTTTCTTTCAGCTATCTTCGACATCAAACACAACCCATAATTCATCATCGATCACCAAAAATTGACGAAAATGCACACCCGTTCAACTCATAATTTTTCATGATTTACTAACCTAGAAATCTTAAAATGATTCTCTACAATCCTTATTTTCTAATTCGAATCTGGTTATGTAATCAAATTACGAAATTAAAACATTTGTTTTTTTTGTTTTTCATAGGTTTCGCTGTAATGTATTATTTTTGAAATATCTACTGAGTATTTCCATTTGCAATTATTTTTGGAAATGAAAATTACATTGTTATAATCCTTTTTCATTTAGAAATCATAACCTAAAAATGATGAGATGAAAGCAATTGAATTTATTTATTTAATGGTTGGAACTTGTAATTCAACAGAGCACATATATACGTACATATACCCAGACATGCACACACATACTTATATATATATATATATATATATACAACACACAGGCACATTTCAAATCCATACAAACATTATCACAACATATCTTCAACTATTCGTCACATGCAAATAGGTTTGAGATTTAAAAAGGGAGTTTACTCACATGGAACATGTTGAACAAAGAACAGAGAAGAACTTGAGCCTGGAAATGTAATTTAAAGAATGGAATTCATAGTTGATCTGAACTTGATTATGTTGAGTTGAATCTCGCTTTGATTATTGATCTGAAATGATTTTCTTCTTACTTGATGAGTTGCGTGAACCTGCATGCTTTAGATTTGAGATGCTTTGAATTTTTATCCTCAGTTTTGATATTGTATGATTTAGTTTGTATTTTCTTTCCTAGTTTTGATTTTAATCTGGTTTGTATTTTCAGATTTGTAGATATGTTTCTTTACTTTTGAATGCATGAAAGAAAATTGAGAAGTGTAGAAGTAGATGTGTTTATATAGATCTTGTTTTATTTTATTTTTTTAAATAAAAGATAATTGAAAATGGTCACTTGTTATTACATGTAACGACCCAGAATTTCTATTAATTAAAATTCATATATTTGATTGATTTTAAATATTAATAAGTAAAATTTATGAGTCGGATAAATTTTTAATTCTAATATCTAGATTTAATTGGATAATTAAATCGATTATTTAATAGTTGAAATTACAGAATTAATTAAAAATCGAGTTTAAAATGATTAAAAATGATTTGGAATATTTTATTTAATCATATTGGAGTTATAATAACATTATAGAACTTTTAAAATTGAATTTAAAGCTGATTTGTGAAAATTGAATATTTTAATATTTAATTATCGATTGGAAAATAGTTATTATTCAAATAGTGTCAGATTTCAACGAAACTAGTTTCATCGGATCCATAATGTTATATTATTGTAAGGTTTCAAATTTCGTGTCAATCGGATTTACCGTTTGTCCGGGGCAACCCAAAACGTCTGGAAATTAACTTAATCGGTTTAATTTAAAATTGATCGTTTATTGCCATAACTTGCACAGATGATCGAATTAGCTTTCGAAACCTATTCCATTGTGTCCGGAACGTGGGGTAAACCCTAGAAACGCCAGCCGGCATGCTTCGTTTGGAGTTTGGAAAATTTTCAATGAATAGTGTTTTTGAGAAATTTCCTATATTATCTCAACATGCTGAGAATTTTGAAACTTCCTCCTCTATTATCTCCAAATCTACAAACAATTAACAGAAGTCGTCAACTACAAAGTTGTAGAGAGCATCAAGATATAGCTATCCAACGGTGGAGATCAGAAACGGAGCCACGGATTGACGGCAAAACGAGATTGAAGCCGTTGCGTTTTTCACGCAAATCGAGGCAAGGGGGAGCCGAGCTGGGCCGCACTCTGGCCGATGGTGGGGCTCGTGGTGGCAAACAAAGTGGCACTCTCCGACCGTCTTCAAGTTTCTCGGTTTGGTCGTGAAAATTGCGAGAAGAACGGCGGCTATGGGTAGGTTTGAACATGTGTTACCTGGGAGAGGAAGGATATGGGGGGACGGCCATGATCTATGCTTGAAGAAATCAACGGCCTGGACGATTTAGGTTGAAAAAAAATTAAAATATAAATTGCAAATTGATTATATTTATAATTCGTGTAAACTTTAAACAAGCATAACTTTTTCATACGAGGTCCGTTTTGGACGAAACGAATTGCGTTGGCTTCGTTTTGTCGAGCACTACACAATGGAGCTAGTTTGGATTCGTTTGGAGCTAGTTTGAATTTGGGTAAAATTAAACGTGCGTTTAATTTTATTAGAAATAAAACGCGAAAACTGAATTGAAAACGAGGTGAGAACTTCTCACTCAATCGAACTGTTTCGATGCTAATTTTAAATAGTTAGATTTAAAATTGTTGATTGTATGCCTGGATGATAAATTTTATCTATTGATTGTTAAAATAGACATTATGCGCCGTTAGTAAGCGGAGGTTATTTATTAAAAACATATACCGCGAATATTTCACTACAAAGTGAAATTGGTATTATTATTGTACTTGGAGTTGATTTTCCCGCATTATATAGCGGATGAGACCCTATTGCGCCGTATAATAACGGATAATATTTTATGAACTCATATACCGCGATATTCCGCTTTGAACGGAATTGGTATTGTGCTAATGTTTGTGGATGCAGGGAAACAGGTTGGAGGGATCCTACTGGATTGCTCAACTGTATTGATTTATGTACAGATATTGTGATATTTGTTGATTATCATATCGATATATGATGTTTGGATGTCATGATCGACTATTTGGTGCTGTTGCATCATTGGATCCATTTTTGAAGTTTTAAAATAATGATTTTGATCTTAAAAAGAATTTTTAAAGTGATTTTTGAAAGTATACGTTTTATTAAATTTTGAATTATTAAAATAAATGAACATTTTTAATTTTATTGTTATAAAAGTTATATTTTCGGAAAATAGTACTTAAATATGATTTTGGAGTTATATAAGTTTAAATAACGTTTTGTAAATTATTAAAAAAAGGATTAGTTTACTTAAATTGAGATTTTTGAATTATTATAAACGGTTTATATAAAAGATTTCTAAGATTAATATTTATAAATTAAAAATATAGGAATTGTGAAACGAGTTTTATTAAGTGTTAAAATGAAGTATAAATGGATTTCACAAGTGAATAAAATTTATAGATTTATAAATTGTGAAGTTATGAAATGAATAGATTTTGTAAAATTAAAGATTTATAAATAATTAACTTATAAATCGGATTTTGGGTATAAAGTTGAGTTATAAATTGAATTTATTTATAAAAAGGGATTTTATAATTGAAGTTTTTATAAATAGAATTGAAATTTATAAACGCTGTTTTATGAATCCGAAATCAATTGAATTTGATAAATTAAACATAGAAGTTTATTAAAGGAGATATATTCGTGATTTTGGGCAGCGAATTATCCTTTAAGTTAAATGTTGTAAAAATAAGAGTTTGGTTGGGAATGTTATCCACGATTTTGGATAGTGAATAATATTTTAATAAATGTGTAGAAACATTGAATTGGGTAAATAAAGTATATTCATAATTTTTGGACCGTGAATATATTATGAAATAAAATGGATATGTTTTGGGAAAAGGAATATTATCAAATGAAGTTAATTGTTTTAATGATGTATTAAATTGTCTTAAACATCGAAACCATAGATTTCAACATTCATTGTTGAAATAGACGTTTTCGAGAAACAAGGAAAAGATGGACTATAACACTGTTGTTATAGTAAATGATTTTCGAAATGAAAAGTTTTGTATAGTGTTGGGATTTATATATCTATCTTAATTTCGAATCCCTATACTAGTGATTTTGGGTTGTGTAACGATGTTTTACGCAACATTCATTTTGACTCAAATAAATGTGTTTAAATGCACGTTTTCTTTAAAGAATGAAATATATACTTAAGTTCGATTTAAGTATATTGAATATTTTCCAAGTGTTGAAAATAAATGGATTTGTGAATTACTTCTTATTAAATAAGTATGGAAATATTTTTCCAATATGAAGTGAATATTTTGAGATTTTATCTTTTAAAGATAAATTAAAAAAGAATATTAGAAATCGATTTGGAAATCGTATATTCATAGATATTTTGGAATTGTATATTCACTATGGAATTTATAAAAGAAGGGGAAATTTGTTTAAAAAATAAACATTGATTTATTTTTGAAGTGGGGAATAAATTTACGGATTTGGAACGTAAATATAAAGTAAATCGTTAGGATTTATTTAATTGGTTTAAATGAACCATGTTGAAATGAAATTATTTCCGCGTAAGGAAAAATGTTTGAAATTTGTTTTCAAAAGTGGTAAAGGTGAAAAGTGATTTGAAAATTTGTTTTCAAATGGTTGAAGGTGGAAATTATATATCTTGTAAAGATATTTTGGAAAATAAATAATTTAGGAAAGTATTTGGAATTTGGTGATGTTGAACACGCCTATTGATAGTTAAATAATCGACTACCAATATTTACCTTTAAATAGGTATTTGTTGTGATTTGTTTGAATTTGAATGCTACACTTATTTTTGAAATAAGCCCTCGCTATTCGGGTTAGCCGGGAAAGGACCTTGGGGTCGTATAACCCATTCCGAATATGTGATACGTCGTTATGGATTGCATTTGATGATCGGTGTTGAAGACCGGATATTTGTGAAAATGGAAGGATTATCGTCGAATGTTTCTGCATCGGCTGATCTCTGATATAGAAATTTATTACCCTTTGTGATGGGAAGTCCGGTCGTGATTAGTGAATATCCGGATTGGAAGACTTCTTTGGAAGTGCCTACGGTTCCGTTCGATCCCGGAACGGACTTGTATGGATGTGTGTCTGACGTTACAATTTGAGATGTAAAGCTGGTTTCTATCAAACATATTTCCCTTGGTGGCGGAGAATTTATTCTCTTAGCTTAACACCCTTAGAGGTTATGTAGTTGATGGTTACTAGTGATACATTTCCATATTGGTGATGTGGCATACGAAGTGCTTTTGAGCGTTTGATGATCAAAGCATAGCTTTTGTATAAAGCGTGGCTTTGTGGACGAGACTTCGTCGGACCTCACACCCCGGAAATGGTCAAAACAGGAAGGATGCGGCAAGGTTATTAGGGGGTAGCGCCCCTTTAGTGTATGTCATTCCTTCTGGATAGAGGTGGTATCATGGTATGGATCCCAGATACTTAACCTATGTTGTTGCTGCAAATTTATTGCTTTGTGGTTGTTGGAAATCGAGGATCCTCGGATATAGATCGGTTACGATCGGGGAATGACATGTTCGTGTCAGTAGTTACCCAGTTAGGGGTAACCCGGCCTTGTGTTGGCAGAGATCCGGTTAGGTTCTCGAGTCGTCTTTCCAGAGGCGTACCCATATGGCTATGGGAAGTTCCTTGGCCTGACCATTTGTTGGAAATCCAAAGAAACAATATGAACCTTGTACGGTTTTAGTTGTATAACTACCATGGAATGTGGCGGTAACCTGCTATTGAACATGGTAGCTATAGTAGGCATAAATGCGAAATGCCTCTGCTGGCTAAGATTTATATCTTTACTTTCGAAATGATTTTTCCTACACTATGCACTAGTAATAATATCAAATGTTTCTTTTTAATGTGTATCAAGCATCTTTGACTATCATAAGGAGAAATCTCCTCCGATTCTGCGTTTGCATTGTGTGTGTGCGAGAGGCCTTATGGTAGTCTCATTTTCTAAAAAGCATTGCGAATCTATTTTAAAATTATCCCATTCTTCGTTTTAAAGATAAACTGTTTTAGTTCTCACACCAATCACATGACTGACTCGGAGTTTATTGTTTTCCTTCCAAAACTCTGGGTGCCCACCAATTTCCACACGGGCAGTCTAGAGTTAGATTACCAGGATATTCTGAAATTCAGGAGTTGCTGGAGGCAAGCTGTATGGCATGGCGTATTCACTAGTATATAGTATTTCTTTTCCGCTGTTTGTTGTTATTTGTTGTTGTACACTCTGATGATGTAATGTAATGTAATATGATGTAATGTAGTAACTGATATAATTCTTTGTTAAAGATTATTCATTTATCTATTAAATGTTGTTCCGCTGCGATTGTGAGATTATGATATTATTCTGTTGTTTCTGTTCTGTTCTATTTTTCTTCTTCTTCTATCTTTTTCTTCTTCTTTAACCCTAACGGTACGGTTTTCTGACCTTCGATTGTTCGGCAGTTGATACAGTGGACGTATTAATGTCGGTTTTCGAGCGTCGAAAAGTCGCGTTGTCACATTACATGATAAAATTAACTTAACACTTGTTCAAATTCTTGTTATATGGTTTACACTTGTATTATCCTCATGTTATAATATTACATATGTATAGTGCATGTATTTATATTTTTAAATATGTTTTTATATGATTTATATTTTCTTTCTAAAACTAATTAATGCATTTCCTTTTTATAAATATTTATAACTTTAAAGTAATTGATTTTTAAAATCTAATTATACATCAATAAATAAACACACACGCACACACATATATATATTATATAAGTTTTTAAAATATAGAGTTTTAAATCCAATTTATTTTCAAAATATTTATTTTTGAACTTCAAATCGAATTTTAATTTACAATCAATTTATATACATACATGCATATATATAAACACGCATCCTATTTATTTTTGGAAAATTCCAAATTAATTCACAATTTAATTCAAAAATTTATATTAATTACCGATTTAAATTTGGCTTAAAAACGGGATCATTATAATGCCAACTGTAGATGACGTAGATACGGTTCCAATGCAATTTGTTTTGCTCGAATCGGACCTCATATGTAAAAGATATGTTCCAATTAATATAATGATAAACAAAATAAAAAATTTATTAACCTTTTAATAAAACCAATTTCAAAATCAAGTCGTTACCTCTCCTCTCCCCCTCGTTATCTCAACACGATGCCACTCACCGAGAAACCCCAAAACACAGCCGCTCTTCCTCCCAGTTGAAGAACCAATGCACGCATGCCATCACACGGCAGAGCTCGATCCAAATCCCTTTCTGTTCGCCGCCGCTCCAGTTGCCTCCACGCGACAGCACCACAATCGCGAGGCTTTCCTCCCTCGAGACTCTAAATCGAACGAACATCACCATAAGCGTTTGTATGTCGCACTCCCTCCACGTCCAGAAATGATCACGACTTCAATCACAATTTTTATTTCTATTATTTTTTTCCAACCTCCTTTTCTTACGTTTCATTTTTTTAGAAGTCGGTTTGATATTTAGATTAGAAAAGAAGGAGGAAAGGAAAGGAAGAGATAGGTATGGCTGGAAAAGTGTGAATGTTGAGATATTTAATATATATATATATATATATATATATATATATATTATAATAATAAGATAATATCTGATTTGATTGGCCTGCGAGAACAAGAACTCTAAACGACATGTGTCGCCTGGTGTTTATAATGTTATTCCCTCATTTGAACACAATGGAACTAGTTTCGAGGCCAAATTAGATTGTATGCAGAAGATTGCTTTTCGAATCGAACTATTTATTTAAATTTTGAATTTAAACTCTACGCGTTTCAAGCTCGCACGGCTAACCGACAAGTCTGATCGCTACGAAACTTGAAATCCTATAATAACTCACCATTACGGATCCGATGAGACTGGTTTTGTCAAAATCCGAGATAGTGGCAAAACTGGCTATTTTTACTCGACAACTAAAATAAAAAAATTCCAAATTCTTAGTTATTCACTTTTAATCCAGTTTTTAAGTGTTAACAACCTTCATTCATATTTAAATAAATTTAAATCAACTTTCTAAATCATTTTATTCATATTAAATTCAAAAATTAAAATAGTAAAAGTATGGATTATTACACACACATATAAATATATATATTCATCATTCAAACAATTTTTCACCATTTACTTACTTTTTTTACTTTCAAAACATCTGGTTTGGACAACTTAATTTTGAACTAAAAAATTGATTTTATACCTTCATGATTATTAGTTGTTAATGGATAGGATAAGGTCTAATATTCATTGCTATATGCCACTATTAATATCCCATATCGAAAACATTTCAAAAATATCGAAAATGTTTCAAGAATATGGATGCAAATGTGATACTGTTTGCATTTGAAATTGTACACGTTGACAAGTTTAGAAGTTCATTGAAAAATGAAAGGTAACAAATTAGCTACAAGTTTCACCTATAACTCAATCATCGTGTTGAAATCTGACAGTTGATGTTTAATTGAGGTTGAATCATAATTGTAGTAGATTGTAAGGAGAGATGTCACTAGTAGCCCATTTTGAATAAGTGGGTCCTTTACACTATTTGTTATATGATATGATATTGTTGTGCATTTCCATTACATACATACATATATATACATACATACATACATACATACATATATATATACATATATATATATATAACTCTATCTTCATGCTACACTGAGTTTGAATAGAAATATTTGAATAGTATATGATTTTCATTTATGATACAGAAAATAAGAGTGTTTAAATTTGATCATATATATGTACATCTTAGTTTGGTGCTCTAAATTAAGACCAGGCTAATATTCATTTGACCATTTTTATGGCTATTCAACACTGTGTATAGTTCCTTACATAAATTTAGTAATAAAATAACATTAACAATGTTTGAGTTAATATATCAATTTGCATGTCTCGCTATGTATGATTTTATAGGGAAACAACACGCAATTACCCTAAAATGGTTCTACTTTCATGTTAAACCGATTGCGAATTTTGGTAACATACTGTGAAGGAAAAGTAACTTCAAAGTAATTGGCTGAAAGTGTTTAATTTGTCATCATCACTACTTTTCACTCAAACAAAATAAAAATCCGTTTGCTTTCTTTTTACTATTAATAACATTTGATATTATCTTCTATGATAGAAGGTGTAATGACCCGTAATTTTACCACTTTGAAAGTGAAATATTTAACGTATTTACATATTCAAATATAGAAATTTCAAACTTAATAATCAAGTTTTATATAATAAATAGGAATAGCGAATTTTTTTTTAGAATTGAATAAAGATGTTGGATTTTTACCAAAACATTAACAAAATTGACAAAAGCCAGTTTTTGATAAAATTGAATATAGAGTCCAATAATCGTTTTAAAGGACAAATAATTGCTTTTAAAATCATTTTATAATTGGTTGATAAAAGTTTGATAACTGTATATATACTTATGTTATAGTGATTGACAAATTTCATCGCGCATTGACAAAATCAATGTCGTATATTTGCAAATGTATTTTGCTATTGTTTTATATTATTTTTTAAGTCAAATACACTCGTTTTAATTATTTAAAGATGAAAAGAAGTTTATTTTTCAGTTTGGTTTGCATAAATAAATAGTTTAACAAAACATCAAAATGTGACCGTAAGACGATTTATCGAAAATCAACGTTTTGTCGAATGAAATTTGCCACAACTTTGTTGCACCTTTATGTACATATACTTGTACACATTTCTAAATATGTTAAGTATTAACAGTTAACTAATCAAGTTTACTTTTGCTAATTAAGGCTAGAAATTTCTAGAAAATCATTAAGTAAAAGTAAACATAAAAGGACAAAATCATGTCAAATCAAATAAAATAAAATTTTCACTTTATTTTATTTATGTGTTAAGTGATTAAGATATAAAGTAATGATTGACAAAGTGGTGCTAAGTGTTGAAAAAGTAAGATAAAGTAAGGATATTTTGGTAATTTTATAAAAGGTTAATTTTGTAATTCATCACTCCTTACTTTTTCTATAAATACCCATACATTCTTCTCATTTTCTCCACACTTCTAATTTTTCTTCTTCTTCATTTTTTAGCTTTCTTTTTCTTATTAATTGCTTCTCTTCTTTAAGAGAGGTTGGAAGGTAAAAATAGTGGAGTGCTTAAGCATTAATCCACTAATTACTCTCTAACCTCTTCTTAATTCACTTCTTCTTCTCTTCTTTAAATGGCCTTAGGCCATGAGTATTGAGGTGGGGAGGCTATGGTTATGAGCTATGGAGGTCGGAGGAAGGTTTGGGCCGAGAGAAAAGTGGAGGAGAAAGGATGGTTGTGAGCATGGGCAAGGAGGTGGAGTTGTTTATGGATGTATTAGTGAAGTATATGTTAGTTTAGTGAAGTGTGGTTGGATAAGAATAATGGTAGGAAGTTAATCAATTTGGTTAAAGGTGAGTACTTATTTTTGAATTAACTAGTAATTCCAATTTTAATAGTATGAAAGTTAAATATCTTAGATGATTAATACGTTTGATAACTTGGACGCAAAGTTGGTTGTTTACATGATTGTTAGTATGGATGATTACTTGATTTGATAAATGATAAGAAAAACAATTAGAAATTAACCATGGTTAATTAAATAAGAATTTAAATCTATATAAATATGTGTATGGAGATTATTTAGTCTCTTAATGATTTTAAAATATCTAATAAGGTTGGAAATGATATTATAATAATATAATATTATGAAAAGAAATAGAAAATGGATTTGAAGTATGAAAAATATTATTTAAAATGAGTTTAAAATGATTTAGAAATGTTTTATAAATATTCAAAAGTGTTTCCATGAAGTTTGAAAAGAAATTGAAAAACAAGTCAAAAGTAGGCGCATCGCATAATGGTAGTTCGCTATTTCGTGCCATAAAAGTTAAATGAGTATACGAACTGGAATATAGCTCGGAATCCTTCGAGATAAGAATTTTTCGAACTATTACATCCATAGTTTTCAAACAAAGAAAGGAAATCAATATTTCATTAAGTAGATTTTGAAATATATCCAAAATAATTTTCTAAAAACATTGCGGTTTCGCAATTCGCAATCCAAGAAGGAACTTATTTATAAATGATATTTTAAATAATTAAAAATATGAAATAAATTTGATAAATCTATTTAAACAGTTGGAAAAACATTTAAATTGGAAAATAAGAATTTTCAAACATTAGAAAAAAATCCCGCAACACTTTTCTGCTGTAGTTTCTATAACTTTTGAAATAAAGGTTTAAACTTAACGATTCTTTCTAAAATCGTTTATAAATGTTTTTAAATGAATAATTAAGTTTTTTAAAGATAAATTGGAAGTTTTATAATTCTTTAGGAAACAGTTTAAATAAATGGCTACTATAACACTTAAACAATATAATAGAAATCATTTCCTTAAATGTAACAACAAACTGAGTATGTGGAAACAGCTAGTACATTTGTCGTGCTTATGACATCTAAATGGTAAAACAAGGCGTGTAACTAACATTAGGAATGAAGCAATTCAGTGCCCTGAACTTACTTAGCCTTTGTTTTCTCTTTTAGACAAGGGGTGGAACAAATCGAAAGGAAAGCCCGGATGTTCTAAATAGGTTTTCGCAAAGTAAGAAGTCAAGAGCTTTCTAAGAGTTAAACAAGGATTTAAATAAAATGGTTTTGGGTTTTTTACAACGATGTTTTACAAAACATCATTTTTAACCCATTTAAATGAGGATTTGGGAATAGAAAATCTTTATTAAAGGTTTAAACGTGATTTAAAATGAGATGACTTGCTTTCCCAAGATTAAAGAGGAGTTTTAAATGAAAGATTTAAAGAAATAATATTGAAATGGTTTCCAAATTAGAAGAGAAAATAATTTAGAATTATCCAAGATTTAAGAAAGGTATAAATAAACCAAATGATTTGATAAATGAGGCTTAATGATTCCATATACTCTTGAAAAGAAAATAGAATAAATTAAAAAGAATATATCTACGAAAGATAGTTGATTTAAATAAAAGATGAAGTAATTAATTGATGATTGATATCCATATATGAACTAAACATTTTTTTAATCAATAGTTGGTTTCGAAGGAACCAGGGTTGGATTCGGGTGATTCCTATCAAAACACCACTTCGAACCATTGTATATGTTTGAAAGTGAAGACGCTTCGAAAATGATGATTATTGAATACTGGAGATCTTCATCAATGGAAAGACTGCTTGTTGGCATTCTCTAGGTAGCTCCCAATATAGAGACCTTTATTATAGCAGTGGTTCTATTGTGTTTTGAAATCTTCGGATTGCAAGGACTACTCGCTACTAATGGTAGTAGGAGGAGTGCCTTCGATTTCGTTCAGTCCCAGAACGAACTTATATGGATGAGTATCTGACATTGAATTTCCGATCACATAAATTGATCTCTATCAATGTATCATCTGCTTGGTGGCGAAGAAGGCAACTTCTCTTAACTTAATACCCTTTTATGAGACATACAAGCCAAGAGTTATACATTGGTAGAAATCAATTGTGTGATTAAGAAATGGCAATGTGGCATTCAAAGTGGAACCTGTTAAGATCAAAGCGTCATTTTGTATGAAAAGCATGGCTTTGTCTAAGTTGAGCGTAACCTTACTCCTAAGCCTCACATCTTGGAAAATGATATGGGAACTATGTTATATATTTAGGATTAGTATGACGAGGGCGGTGTATGATTCCTCAAGGTGAGTGATGGCGTATGATCTAGGTCACCATGGTCTCCAGTCGGGACCCATATTGTATGGTATAGTGGCGAGTGAGTCCTTCCATGAAAAGCCATCGAGTTCCGATTACTATGCATGGTTATCTAGATTCCCTATCATATTGGAAAATCCAATTCCAATACAAGCTTTACTATTCTGATTGTATTCCCAAAATAGGTGTAATGCTTTGCAAACATTTCGGCTACCCCTTTTGGTATCATATATTTCGTCCTGTATATTCCGTTTGACCTAGCCCTGATATATTCCCTTAGACTTAGTCCGAGTATTGATATCTTATTTGAATTAGTTTATTTGAAAGATGTTTTCCAAAAGAATGCCATTAAAGGTAATATCAAATTATTTTGGCAATAAAAATGTTTTGGTTATCATAAGGTAAAAACCCTCCGTATTTATGTGTTGGAGTGGTCTTATGAGACACCCTTCTTTTCAAAGGTTTTGATAACATCTTCATGAGCTATAGATTCAAAATTCGAGTATCTCACTGTTTGCGCCAAAATTGGTCACAAACACCCAATATCGTGAGAGCACCCGTTTATGAACACAGATCAGCAACAAATCAGCAACAATCAATATAGAACTCAGATCTACGCAATAACAATCACAAATAATTCACAAATACCAATCACAAACATAGGATTTATAGTGGTTCGGCGATCTTGCCTACGTCCACTTTGAAGCTTATGTCTTTATTGATTCACTTGATGATTTCAATCGATTACGGTAGGTTACAACTGATGATAGCTTTCAAATCTGATTACAACAGCGATAACAAAGTATGGGCCCCTTTCTGAAGGCTTCAGGGTGCTATTTATAGGCGTAGGAGGCCCAGATCTCGCTCAGACTTAGGGAGACTTTTTCTGGCACGTGAGTGGGCTCACACAACCGACCCTACCAAGTTTCGACTCGATCTGAGATCGATACGAAGTGACTTCGAATCCATCAAAAAATGATCCAATCGAGCTGAAACTTGGTAGGAACAATCTTTACCTTGTATGAAAGCTACTGTGAAAATTTCATTGCATTTGGATCAGTGGTTTAGGAGATATGATCGATTCAAGTTTTGGTTTTTCGTGAGGGCTGTTGCGTTCGAATCCATTGGTTTGAATCCACTCCCTTCGACTCGATCGGTCACGTGGTTCTTTGGTGACGTGGCGCGCACTCCTTGCATCGATCCTATTTTTTCTCCGAGTCGACCACTTCGCGTCCATGATCTTCGCCTCGTTTGTATCGTTGAATGACATGTCATCCAAGCTAGTTGAATTGGTGGACACGAACGAATGATTGTCCATGGATTCGAATCTGATGGATGCGAAGACGATCAATACGAAGCAGTGCTTGGGCATGAGACCGATCGATTCGAAGTAGGGTATACTGATGGTGATGGATTCGAAGCGAGGTCGTGCGTATCGATTTGAACAGTAGTTGTGCCAATGGATACGAACCAATGGCAATCGATGGATTCTAAGTGATCTGGACTCGATGGATACGAAACAGTGCTCTAGCATGGATACGAACGTGCTGAGGGGATGCCCGTCTGATGGATTCGAACCGATCGGTTCGAAGTGATCAACATCCTGCTGATCGATTCGAATATGATCGATTCGAAGAACATGGAGCCTGATGGATTCGATCTTGACAAACAGTGGTGGATATGAATCCTATAGATTCGAACTGAGCATCTCCTCAACTTTTTGATGAGTTCGAACGACATACTTTGGCTAACTTGCATCGATCATATCTCGTTCATACGACCTCCGATTAAGCTGAAATTTGGAACACTGGATTTCATGGTCTTGCTTGTCATGTCTTATCAATTGTAGCCTGATCCGGGCTAGGATAAAATTCATCGATATCCATAGCGAAGTGAAGTACAACCAATCTCTGAGACGAAATGTCTTTTGTTTTTGACCGATCTTTTGGTATCACGGCTTTTCCAAAAAGAGGGATAACATTTGCCCTCCAAAATATGCCTTGCGGTAGGAAGACGTGTTTTTTAAGACCATGAGCTGGATGTTCATATCCTGTTGATGTCCTGCAAAGGAATTTAAAGTTTTATGTGACCTCAAATAACGACCGGGATCGGGATATTTGAGATGAAGTGCGACCGTTCATGGTCAAGCGCCTAACTTCTAATGACGATCGTTCTGGATCGAGCCATTTGAGGTGAAGTCCAACCGTGCGCGGTCAAGTGGCGGACCTCAAATGACGACTGTTCGCGATCAAGCCATTTGAGGTGAGGTGAGTTGTGCCGTTCGGGGAGAGTTGTGACCGTTCGAGGTCGGGTGCCGTTCGAGGCGAATTGTGACCGTTCGCGGTCGGGTGCCGTTTGAGGCGAGTTTGTGACCGTTCGCGTTCGGGTGTCGTTCGAGGCGAGTTTGTGACCGTTCGCGGTCGGGTGCCGTTCGAGGCGAATTGTGTGCCCGGGAGGGCTTGGTGTTATCGATGCCAAGGTCACGTTCGGGTGAGTTCCTGGATCGTTTGTGTGCCTATTGGAGGCGAGTAAGTGTGCCCGGGGGGCTTGGTATTGTTGATACCAGGTTCACGTTCGAGTGGGTCCCTGGATCATTTGTCAGGGCATATCGCCATCTCAGAGCATGCCTAAGGACCGTTCGCGACCCCGTACATGTGTAAGTAGCTTAGCTATTTCAAAATTATCAGAACCAAATATCTATTCAACAGATGAGCTTTAAAATAGAAATGTCCAAACAAACAAAGTCTAAATGTCCAAATCAAAATGAAACAAAAGCAAAGTAAGGATGACAAAGTGTAAGTTCCCACTATGAAACGGTCAATGATCATTCAGAGCATGCCTGGGGATCGTTCGCGATCTCATACATGTGTAAATGATTTAATTGTGTTAGTGGGAAGCTTACGACTTGTTCATCATTATTTTAATCAATTGATAATCAAACGGTGTCCCGGTTCAGGGCCACCCCTAGCTGTTGTAGATGGTGGCCGCTCCGACTCCACCGCTGGAGCTCGCCTCCTCAGTGTTGAAGCAGCATGCCATTCCTGATGTGCCCTTCCACCCATCCTTCAGATTCCTACAGTCGTTAGTGTTATGACCGTTTAATTCATGAAATACACAAAACTTATCTGATTTTCTTTCGTCAGAGGTTGGATCCCTTCGCATTGGTCTACGATACGGAACCTGCTCCTTGGTATCCTGATAAATTCGTTCCAGACTCTCATTCAGCTCTGAATAGGTGGTGAATCGTGCCTCTCTCCGAAATCGCTTTGGCCCGTTACCACTATCCTTAGCCTTTCGTTTTCCTTTATCCTTGCCTGAGTCCTTTTCGAGAGGCGTTTTGTCTTTAAGCGCATAAATTTCTATTCCCTCTCCTTCTTCTCTTTCTGCATTCGCATCCTCTAATCGTAAAAACTTTTCTGCCTCGTCATAGAATTCCACTAGATCCACAGGTGGATCTTTAGTCAATGAATTTTTGAACTCTGTGCCGTCAGCTACTCCGGACACAACTGCCATCACCACCATAGATGGATCTGCTCGATCCACCGAAGCTGCTGCTGCATTGAATCGCGTTAAATAGCTCCTCAAAGTCTCTCCAGCTTTCTGCTTTAGAGTTGCCAAAGTCATCACATTCTTGGGTCTTGTAATGTCAACTCTGAACTGTCTCATAAATCTCTCAGTTAAATCATTCCATGTTCCGATAGATCCACTCTCTAGTTGCCTAAACCATAACGCTGCAATATCCGCCAAGTACAATGGAAAGCACCGGGCCATAACCTCCTTTGATGCCCCCAGCACTTCCATATGCCTCATATACTTCGTCAGATGAACCGTGGGGTCCGTTCTCCCGTTATACATGTCCAACGATGGTAACATGAAATCCGGTGGGTTCCTAGCTCGTCTGATTGCTGGAGTAAAAGGACTCCTATTGACATCCTCCAAGTTTTTATTTACCATCTCCGCCAATCTGTCATTGTCTCCGAGACGCAATCTTCGTTCATCACTCTCAACCTGTCACCCGAGTTCACGAGGGAACTCTGGGATTTCCCCCTTGACTGAGCGTTCACTCCTCTGCTACTCCCTGGTTGCACAGATGTACCTCTCTCTCTCTCCGAGATTGGATCAACATTATCCATGGGGGTGCCCCCTAGTTCAGGTGCTACGCCGGATGGTCCTGCTCCGTTCTGAACTCCATCAGCTTCTATATTCTGTGCTCCAAGTTGTCCTATCTGTTGAAATAAGCTCTGGATCAACTCCTCTTGTTTCTTCATCATTGTCTCCATCTCGTCCCTAGTGATGAAGACTGAAGCTTGGTTCGCTCCTGAAGAAGCCTCTTGACTCCCTTGGTGTTCACTTCTCTCTGGCCTTTGTTTCTTACTTGTTTGTCTCGTCATGGTTCTTAGATCTAAATTCTTAAGTCTTCAAATTCAAATTATCTTGAGTTCACCTCTCAGTGAAAGCACCAAAATGTTTGCGCCAAAATTGGTCACAAACACCCAATATCGTGAGAGCACCCGTTTATGAACACAGATCAGCAACAAATCAGCAACAATCAATATAGAACTCAGATCTAAGCAATAACAATCACAATAATTCACAAATACCAATCACAAACACAGGATTTATAGTGGTTCGGCTATCTTGCCTACATCCACTTTGAAGCTTATGTCTTTATTGATTCACTTGATGATTTCAATCGATTACAGCAGGTTACAACTGATGTTAGCTTTCAAATCTGATTACAACAGCGATAATGAAGTATGGAATTGAATCTGGCAAAGTCTGGACGTTTAATGGCGGAAGATCCCCCTTTCTGAAGGCTTCAGGGTGCTATTTATAGGCGTAGGAGGCCCAGATCTCGCTCAAACTTAGGAAGACTTCTTCTGGCACGTGAGTGGGCCCGCGCGTCCGACCCCACCAGGTTTCGACTCGATCTGAGATCGATACGAAGTGACTTCGAATCCATCAAAAAATGATCCAATCGAGCTGAAACTTGGTAGGAACAATCTTTACCTTGTATGAAAGCTATTGTGAAAATTTCATTGCATTTGGATCAGTGGTTTAGGAGATAGTATCGATTCAAGTTGTGGTTTTTCGTGAGGGCTGTTGCGTTCGAATCCATTGGTTCGAATCCACTCCCTTCGACTCAATCGGTCACGTGGTTCTTTGGTGACGTGTCGTGCACACCTCGCATCGATCCTATTTTTTCTCCGAGTCGACCGCTTCGCATCCATGATCTTTGCCTCGTTTGTATCATTGAATGACACGTCATCTAAGCTAGTTTACTTGGTGGACACGAACGAATGATTGTCCATGGATTCGAATCTGATGAATGCGAAGGCGATCGATACGAAGCAGTGCTTGGGCACGAGACCGATCGATTGAAGTAGGGTATACTGATGGTGATGGATTCGAAGCGAGGCCGTGCTTATCGATTCGAACAGTAGTTGTGCCAATGGATATGAACCAATGGCAATCGATGGATTCGAAGTGCTCTGGACTCGATGGATAAGAAACAGTGCTCTAGCATGGATACGAACGTGCTGAGGGGATGCCCATCTGATGGATTCGAACCGATCGATTCGAAGTGATCAACTTCCTGCTGATCGATTCAAATGTGATCGATTCGAAGTACATGGAGCCTGATGGATTCGATCTTGACAGACAGTGATGGATACGAATCCTATGGATTCGAAATGAGCATCTCCTCAACTTTTTGATGGGTTTGAACGACATACTTTGGCTAACTTGCATCGATCATATCTCGTTCATACGACCTCCGATTAACCTGAAATTTGAAATACTGGCTTTCATGGTCTTGCTTGTCATGTCTTATCAATTGTAGCCTGATCCGGGCTAGGACAAAATTCATCGATATCCATAGCGAAGTGAAGTACAACCAATCTCTAAGATGAAATGTCTTTTGTTTTTGACCGATCTTTTGGTATCACGGCTTTGCCAAAAAGCGGGATAACACTCACACTAGTTTATCAAGCCTGATCCAAGTATTTTTAATACTCGGGTTTGATCTGAGTAGTTTCAGGATTAGTCGAAGACGCTTGGATTTTCCAAAGGAGAGCTTGATATCTTCATCGTCATATGGACGTATTTTATTATCTGCTGTAACTATTGTATTTGTTCTGTCAGCATTTGTTAGGGCATGTGTTATAACTGTTCAGACTGAATATAAGTTAGTCTTTTATATATGTCTTAAAATTTACCACTGTAAAGATTATTATTGGAATAATATATATTATTCCATTCTTGTGAATTTAACACCCCGATATTTCAGTGGATATAATTAAATAGGAATTAAAATAGAAGAAATTATTACTAAAATAAAATTCAAGGAAACGTGTAAATTAAGGTACACCTCATGTTTTTTACACTAATCAATTAATGGAAATATAATTAATAAACTTAGACAATTATGAAAATGGACATTTTGCAAATATTGGAATTTGGCCACGAAACTTATGCCATTGTGTTCATGGCAATTTTCTAATTAATTTCATATATAATGTTTTCCAAACGGAGTTCAAACGAAGAAGTTACGACTGTTTGAACTTTTAGCATCAAAAACAATTACACGTATGAAAATGGTAACTTATATTAATTATAATTGATTGATTGATTGTTGTTGTGTGTTAAATTACAAAAGTACACAGTCGGTAATGAGTCATAGAATTTATTGAAAAGGGAAACATATTATATACACAAAGTTTGGAATTATTTCAATAGCTTACGCGTTTATGCGCATATTTAAATGTTAGAATTTTATTAATGAAATTAATTGAAAACAAGAGTATTGTATTAACATATATAAACACACAAACATATGTATAAGGAGAGAAATGGTAAAAAGATTTATTGACAATAAATGCATATTATTATTAATTAATGTAGGTTAAAATTGTCATTAACATGCGTTGCAACATTTACTAATGTACATTAATTGGAAATTAACGTAGATTGTAAAGATGTAAGATGAGGAAACTAAATATGTTTATAAAATATATATTCTTGATGTTTAAATCTTTAATGTCTATAAATAGAAGATTTAGAAAGGAGGATAAAATATTATCAAATAAATGTTGTGATGGACAAGAATCAATGGGGAATGCTTAAGATTAGTAAGCAATCAATTGAGAAAATTAACTATAAATGAATAAAATAACTAAGGGATTGATTAGTTTAAATTTTTACGTACATATACATATATCCTAATTAATTATACACATTTGAAAGTGTAAATAAATGTGTAACATACCAAATTGATGAATAGATAAGGATTGGGAATAAATTGATTGGTCGAATTAATGACATAATTGACATTAATGAGAATGTATAACAAAGGAAATTATTATGGATGTAAATTTGGAAAATTAAGATGGATTGATTGCTAACAAATGCAAATATTTAAAATAAAGATCTGATGAGATTTATAAAATGGGAAAACATTTATAAAGTCAATTAAGAGGGAGAGTATATTCTCTCAAAAACTATAATATATGCACACAGACAACAAAATGGAAATTTTGCATTGCAATCAATTAATGGGAATAATTAATGAACGCTTATTTATTTTATGACATGATGATTTTATATTGGACCGAGTGACATGGTTTTTGATTACTTAGCATTCTGTTTGTCTAGTGACATGCATGAGCCAGAGTGGATAAGCATGCGGTGTTTGGGTGAACATGATTTAACCTAGGAAAATCTAATCGATTACATGCACTCACACTATCTATAATTAAACCATCTAACCTAAATCTTTTATTCGGCCATCGCCATAAGTCTGCAAATAATGTTGTGTGTATTCTTCTTCCTCCTTTTCTCCACTAAATAAATAATTCTCTTCCAAATCAAACTAAAAATATATATACGAGTTTGAAGAATTTAAAAAGAGGAAGATAAGAAGAGGAAGAAAAGCTTTTCAAATTTATACAAGCTCAAGTGCTTGGTGAATGAGAATTAGTATGAAATAGAAAAATAAAGTAGTTTAATTTTAGTTCTTTTCTGGCAAAATAATATGAATTAATTTCTATTAATAATTGAGGTTTGATGCAAATTATGGTAACTTCTTCTTCTACCACTTCTCAATTCTAATTCATGTTTGGTTAAAAATATGGAACATATAAATTGCTTATTCATGTTCTATGGCATAAATGTGATTAGTTTAATTAAATTGAATTAGAATTATTATTCAATTTTTAATGGCATAACTGGTTAGTTGGGTGAATTCAAAATATGTTCTTTGAATAAAATTGCAAATTTGATTGGTATAATTGCATAATTCTATATATAGTTATGGAACAAAATTAGGAATTTTAATTGGTATATGTGTTTATTCCATATGCAGCCTTAAACATAAAAGATAGAATATTGTGCAATTTAATGGTTTGTAGCTATTGGATAAAAACTTTGTATAGATTAAGTCTCTAAAACAACAACGTAAATTAGGGTGAAAAAAAATGTAAATTAAATGGACCTTAAAGGCTAGTGTAAATTTGTAACGAAATGGTATAAAAATTACATACAAACCATGCGGACTGAACGGGCGTGAAATTGAAACACCATTTATGTAATAAAAAGGGAAATTATGAAATAACCAAATTAGATGTAAAAATAGCATAAAACAGATTAATGGAAATAAATTGTATGTAAACTGTAACAGTAAAATTAATTAATCTAGAAGCGATTTGGTAGGTAGACTTTGTAAAGGTCTGGATAGGTGTTTCATGCAGTTAAGCCAAAATATAGTTTTGGCTTTGCGTACTAGGAGCGAGCAAGTAGGTTCACAAGGATTTACATTACCTTTCGTACTAGTACGTAGGATATATAGCATCCACGATCATTAGGCTTCTTCAAGTAGATCGACGTGGACGGAATATGACAAGTGTGCTCGAACGTAAGCTTCTTTAGGCAGATCGTTGGAGGATTTTGCGCAATCGACCAAGCTGCAGGCGCTCTTTCGGAGGACCGACACTTTGGATAGGGGCAAGTCCATGTTGGTGACCGAGACGACAAAAGGATATGAGTCCAGTTTGGCAGAGCCTGAGCGTAACTTCGAGGCCCTGCGAAGTTGTTTGAGTCGACGCCGGTCGGACGTAAGAGACATTTAATCACAGTGCATGGGTGAAGAGCACAACTTTTACATTGTAGCACGTGGATAGACAGTCACAGTGCACAAGTGAAGAGCATGACTTTTGTGCTGTAACACGTGGATAGGTAAGGACAGTAGGTTCGACAAGCGGATTGACGTTTAGTACTACTGCATGGTTGACTTTCCTAGAGTGACCATGGACTTTGGCTTCTTGGGAACTGTATCTAAGAAGGATTCATTGCATTGTATTATTCACCCTCTATGATATCCAAGGAAGACCTGGAATTAAAATGTTTTATTCTTTCTGCTTTATTTTATTTCTCATTCACTGGACTTTATGTCTGACTAATTCCTATTTTTCCAATTTTCCCCAAATCACAGGAAGGCAGTTTAGCAACTATTGGGATTTAGTAAAAAGATAAGTTTGACTCCTAGGTTCAACACTGTTAGGGAAAGTAGCCTAATCCTGGTTAGTAACCACATGTTGTATATTTTATCATTATTCTGCTGTGATATTTATAATCATTACTCTGACTTGCCTTTATTATTACCAGGATACCAAACCAGTAATTCATGCTTTAATGGACTTGGATTTTTGGTTCATCGAAAATTTAAGCCTATTGGGGTGTGATTTGTTATAGTGAGATTTTGTTTTTCTATTTCGTTCTATCTTAATTTTTCTTTCTACCCTTAATGATCTGCTTGTTCATGCAATTTGAGTTGGATATTTGTGGTTTATTATGATTTAAAGGTTACGGAAAAACGGGTCATTACATTTGGTATCAGAGCTTAGGTTGAGCGAACACCTAGGCTTTGTTGGGGTAAGTCTCGTCCAAGATAGACTTAGTAATATCCTAGGACGAGTAATTCATTATAGATAGGGTTAGTAACACTCTAGAATGAATTTGAGAGTATTATATATGAGCGTGTATTTGTTAGTGACTAATAAAATATTTTGCGTTGATTTATCTGTTGAGTGATTTATGGATCTTGATGGATGCGCCTAATCACCGTTATCGATGAGGATTCCTAAACATTTAAACAAGGCGAACCGACACACTGATTTGAAAATTTTGGGTAAATGAAATAATTTTACCTAAGTTTATGTATTATTTATAAAGAAATAACTTTCAAAAATGGTATAGTTATTAATAGTATATTAGATTGTAATTAAGGGAATGATAATCTTTAAGCCTTATCATCCATTGATTTAATAAACTCCATATGAATTAAGTTTCATGGTTGACTATAAGATGTTTGATAATAATAATGGGTTAAGATAAATGAATTAATATAAGATAATAAATGAGCATGCCTTATATAAAAAAGGATGTATTTTACAAAGATAAGATAATTTTATGAAAAGCATATATGGAAGATATGAAAATTTAAAGGTAATTAAAAGAAAGTAAGTTAATATAAGATGAATTTATAAAATATATTTCATAAACAAAGTAATCTCTAAAGGATTTTGAAAATAATAATGGTATTATTTCAAATGAAAAGATGTATTTTATGATAACTAATATGAGCGGCTCGAAAATAAACTAAAAATGGGCAAGAGATGTGTTCAGATGGTAAACACTTCTTTAAGTATTACTCTTCCTGTTAAAGGGATATGTGATACTATTGGTAGTACCGTACCCAGTTCCTTGGTATTTTTTTGGAGTTATCCGATCTATATAATTTTCTTAAGTTAAATATATAATGTGAATCGTTAATTGATAAATTAATTAGTAATATTTATAAAAATGTTTAAACCGAAGATAAATTGGGATCAACAATTAATAAGATAGAGCACAATTTCCAATGATTTTGGACAGTCGAAAATTTCTGACTCATACCTAACTCGGAGCTATGAAATTGATGAATAGTTTTGATAAAAGATTGTGAAATATGTTGAGTAAATGGAATTAGATAAGTATAATTTATAAATATGATTTAAAGTTAAAAAGGATTTAAAAACTAAGAATTTGATGATTTAAATATGGCTAGTTTTAAAATTTGTTTTTCAAAGCTACAAAAATAATAATAGTATTAAATATGAAACAAGCTGTATAACCTATAAATTTAAGATAATAGTAAATTACAAAAAAGTTTAAATTTGTTAAATGAACGGATTTAACTTAAATAAATTTGAAATTTGGGATTTGTATATACTATTAGGATGTAAAGGTATAACATACAAATATAGATTTAAGTCATGAACTATTCATACACTTAAGTGAAATAACGACTCTTTACAAAGATAAATATAACATGGAAAATATTTTCTAGCATAAATTAAGAATCTGGAATTAAAAAGTGGTTGATTGCATAAGTTGTAAGATATAATGAACTTAAGTAATAGTTTTACAAGATGATTCATAAATAATATTAGTATTAAAGGAAATATACTAAGTAAAAATGATTGTGAATAAAAAAACAAAAAAAGACAATTTTTTTTATAATAAATATAAGTTATCTATTTAGTGAAAAATTAGTTCCTTTGGATTATTTTTCTTTAATAAAAATATTTGGAAATAAATAATTAAAGGGATTATATAAAACATCTTTGTAAAATGTTTTAACTTAAGATATAAAAAATTATGAAAAGTTTTGGAAGTTAATAAATACATATGTTATATGTAGAACATTTCATTACATGAATTTGACCTAAGATTCAAGTATGGAACTTTGAGGTATTTACACCAATCCGAAAACGGATTTATCACTCGATTCTTGACGGTGAACATTGATGAGTGTTTGTGGTTAGGTATTTGACTTTTCTATCATAGTTGAGAGTTATGTAAGAAAAGCAAAGGTTTATGATCTAGAAGCCTGATTAGAGTCCGCACTAGAGGATTGGGGGATCAATACTAGTTCAGAAGAAAAGTTGTGAATTCGAATAAGAGATCAAATCATATATTGCATATGGATGTTCTATGTATATCCTAAATAATTAAGAATAAAGGTAAATATTTTTAGTAAATACCTTTGAGGTTTGTTTTGGGGGAATTTCGTCCCAATTTCGAGGACAAAATTCTTTTAAGGTGGGAAGTCCGTAACGACTCGTAATTTTACCACTTTGAAAATGAAATATTTAATGTATTGAAATATAAAATATAGAATTTTAAAACTTAAATAATCATGTTTTATGGAATAAATAAGAACGGTGAACTTAAACCATGTTTTATATAATAAATAAGAATGGTGAGCTTATTTTTAGAATTGAATAAAGATTTTGGACTTTATCGATACATTGACAAAATTGACGAAATTCGATTTTCGATAAAATTGAATATACAATCCAATAATTGTTTTAAATGATAAATAATTGCTTTTAAAACCATTATATAATTGGTTGATAAAAGTTTGATACCTGTATATATACTTATGTTATAATGATTAACAAATTTCGTCATGAATTGACAAAATCAATGTCATATATTCTCAAACAAATTTTGATATTGGTTTATATTATTTTATAAGTCAAATACACTCATTTTAATTATTTAAAGATGATAACAATTTTTTTTTTTACTTTGGTTTACATGATTAAATAGTTTAACAAAAATGTCAAATGTGACCGTTAAACATTTTGTCAAAAATCAACGTTTTGTCGCATAAAATTTGTCGCAACATTATTGCACCTTTATGTACGTATAAATGTACACATTTTTAAACATGCTAAATGTAACGACCCAATTTTTTGACTTCCGAAAGTCGACGTCAATAGACCACTGTATCAAATTCCATACAATCGAATGTCAAAAAACCGAACACTAGGGTTAAAGACGAAGATAGAAGAAGAAACAGAAACAATAAAAGAATCTCACATTTCGCAGCGAACGATATATAATAGACAAATGAATAATCTTTAAAACAAAGAACTATATATGTTATTACAATACATCATCAAAGTTTTCAACAACACAATACATCACTGACAGTCATTATAACTTGACTACATGGAAATTTATTTTCATCAACCCAAACGTAGAAGGATACTACATAATATAAATTATACATCTCGTCGTCCAGCTTGAATTCTAGATTTCCATAGGAACTCCTTAACTTCGCTCCAGAAAATGATAACTGACTCTAGGCTGCTCGTGTGGAAAATTATAGGCACCCTGAGTTTAGAAAGGGATCAATAAACTTCAGGTCAGTCATGGGAGTGGTGTGAGATCTTAAAAACAGTTATTTTCACAAAGAAAATAAAAAGAAATACGCTATGCTTTTGGAAAATGAAACTACCATAAGGCCTCCCGTCACACACACAATGCAATCGCACACTTGGGGGAGATTTCTCCATATGATAGTCAAACATGCTTGATATGCAAAATCTTTTTGATATTATTATTAGTGCATAGTGTGGAAAACATTTCGAAAGTATAATATAAACCTTAGTCAGCATACGTACCATTATAGTATGCCTACTATAGCTACCATATTAGATGGCAGCTTCTACAATAAAACCTTACAAGACGCGTATTGATGATTGGATTTCCAACAAATGGTCAGGCTAAGGAACTTCCTGGGCCACATGGGTACGCCTTTGGAGGGACGCCCCGAGAACCTAACCGGATCTTTTCCAACACAATGCTAGGTTACCTCTGTAACTAGGTAACTACTACACGAGCATGCCATCCCTCGGTCGCTTGTGACCTTTATCCGAGGATCCTCAACCACAAAGCTACAACCACAAAGTATAATAAATTTGCAGCAACCACATAGGTTAAATATCTAGGCTTCATACCATGATACAACCCTTTTCTAGAAGGAAATGATATACCCTCGGGGGCGCTACCCCTAAATAACCTTGCTGTATTCTTCCTGTTTCGACCATTTTCAGGTTGTAAGGTCCGACGAAGTCTCGTCCATAAAGCTATGCTTCGATCAATAAATGATCAACAACACTTCGTATGCCACATTACCAAATTGGGAATGTATCGCTAGTAACCATTACATAACCTCTGAGTTACTATGTCTCAGAGAAGGTTGTTAAGCAAAGGGAATAAATTCTCTGCCACCAACAGAAATGCATTTGATAGAAACCAGCTTTACATCTCAAAGTGTAACGTCTGACATACATCCATAGAAGTCCGTTCCGGCTATTCACTAATCGTGTCTGGAAGCCCCATCACAAAGTGTGACAAAATCTCTATACCGGAGCAACCCGGTGCAGAGACATTCGACAGGTAATCCTTTCGCTTTCGAAAATACTCGGTCTTCAACACCATCTTCAAACGCAATCCCATTTCGTCATACCATTATTTGGAATGGGTTTTCTGACACGAAGTCCTCTCCTGGCTAATCCGAATAATGAGCACTTATTTAAAAAAATAAGTGTTACATTCAGATTTCAAGCAAATCACAACAATATCCACTTTGATCTTTTAAATAAAAGATCCATCACAAAGATTCTATGTGGTTTTCGAATATCCATTTGGAATTCGACCCCCGGTCGCATCAAAATTCAAACGCCATTTAAAGGCCAATATTGATAGTCGGTTATTTAACTATCAATCAATATTCACAACAATCACCAGATATTAAATAATTTTCTTCAAATTATTTATTTTCTAAAATATCTTCGCAAGATATAATTTTAACGCTTTAACCATTTGAAAATAAATTTCAAATCACTTTCCATATTTCAATTCTTTGAAAACAAATTTCAAATCACTTTTTTCCTTACGCGGAATTAATTTCCAATATTTATTCATTTCCATTGAAAATCTGCCGAGTTCAAATTTTTTAAAATGATTTAAAACACTTATCCAAAATATACTTGCAAACATTTAAAATAAAACTATTTTAAAACACTTATTTTAAATATTAGTTATGAAGATATTATACTAATATCTCATATAAAAATTCAAGTCCAAACTAATTTTAAAATAAAAGTAGTAGATAGAGTATAAATATTTAAATAACTATTTTCTAAATCAAATATCAATTTAATCTTTAAAATAATCCCTTCTATAATTAATTAAATAAATCTTTAATTTAAAGATTTAATTCCCAAAAATAATTTCTCCAACAATATTCTTTCAAATCAATTTATAGAACTTTTAATTTATACTTCAAAAGCTACTTTAAATATATACTCGGCTTTCCAGGGAAGAATTCTCTTTTCATTTCAGAATGATCCATTTATATCAATTTATAAATCTTCTCGATTTATTTTAATTTGCATTCCAAATCTATAAATTTCTTTCCACACTTTTAAAAATAAACCAACATTTATTTTTAAAACAAAATTCCCTTTCCTTTTTTAAATTCCCACTGTGAATTTAAATTTTCCAAATATCTACTGATATACAATTTTCAAATTGATTTCAAAAATCATTTCAAAACACCAAATCAATTTCCAAATTGGTTTCAAATTTTATTTCAAACACCAAATCAATTTTCATATTGATTTCCTAAAGATTTATTTTTAAACACCAAATCAATTTTTAAATTTATTTCTAGATTTATTTTCTTTTAAAATAAATTCCTTTATCTCTTCCCAACTATTTAAAATCCGTATTTTAAATAAATTCTTCAACCTTTGAATAATATTACTTGAAATCCATTTATTAAGCCTTTTTCCCATATTTTGGAATTTTATTCAATTGGATTCAAAATGAAAACTTTATCCTTTTAAAATTCCTTTTTTTAAATTTATCCAATTCTCAAAAATAAATTTTACTATAAATTTTCAGCTTGAATTTCAAAAATCCAATTTTATTTATTTTCGGTATCCTACGATACCAAAAATATATTCGGCTAAACTATAGCCTTAAATGATTTCAATCACCAATATAAGCACATAGACTATAAATAATCAACGTACAATATTGAAACTAATTCAAATATGTGAGGAATCCAGTTGGATCCCTCCGACCTATTTTCCTGCATCCACAGATGTTAGCGCAATAATTAAATACCAGTTCCACTTCGAGGTGGAATATCGTGGTATATGGATTTATATATAATATCATCCCCTATTATGCGGTGCATAGGGTCTCATCCGCTATATAATGCGGAAAATCATTTACTCCAAATATATATAATACCAATTCCACTTCGAGGTGGATATCGTAGTATATGAGTTTATATATAATATCATCCTCTATAATGCGGTGCATAGGGTCTAATCCAATATAATAGATAATAATTTATCATCCAAGCACACAATCAACAATTTTAAATTTAATAATTTAAATCTGATCGAGTGAGAAGATCTCAACTTTGCTTTTTGTTTTGCGATCCATTCCCATTCCAGCTTGATTTCTTCATAACATTAAACCTTGTATAAATAATTTATGCAATTTACTAATATTTGAATTAATCGAACAGTTAATCACTAGTTACTCATTTAATTTGACTAACAAATTGGGTTTAAACCAATAATTTATCCTTAACTTAAAAAACTTAAATTTTGAACTAATATTTTTCTTTGAAAAAAAATCTTTTAACAACTAAAGATAATTAAATTGGAAAATAACGAATTAATTGTAATTTTAAAAATTTAATTAGCTAATGACTTAGTTCCAAAAGTGGTTTTCCTTTAATAAATCTTTTTAGCGACAAAAATAAATTAAGTAAGCTTATCAAACAATTTAGTATCCATATTGATTTAAAAATATGAATATTCTTACTGTTTTAAAATAGAACATACATATTTATTTATATATACACACACACACATATATTTTAAATTAAAAATTTAACTTAAACATTAAAGGCTACATAACAGAAAAATAAAATAAAAAAATTTCTTTTGCTGTAAATTATTTTTTCTCCGCTTCTGCGTATATATACACACATGTAAACTGAATATGTATGTATATTTATATAAACTAGAATTGTTATACAGATTCCCAAAATCTAAATTTACTACACATGCATTTTATTAAATTAATTTTGAATTGAAGAATTTAGAAAAACCTTACTGCACAAAACCTTCGTCCAACATGAATACTTGAACGCGCTTCTCCGAGTCACCCTCGAGCTCGCGACATCCCAGCTCACGGTGCAAAAGCCCTCACAGCAAAATGCCCAAACCAGTCGTGCCTCAAGAATCGACCGCGACTCTCCCTGCTGCACCATCACTCCTCGATTTCCTTAACGCCTCGAGCAACTAGGCGGCTCGCAACTGCTGGCCCATGCTGTCGTGACTTCTACCTTCGTACGCCTTGACCTCGAGAGTCTACCGTAACCACCCCCTATTCCATGAGAATCGAAGGCCACCTTCCAGAAATCGCGGTCGTCAAAATGAGATAGTGACATCGATTAGCTCAAGCCCTAATTGAAAAAGGGACGCGTAAGTAGAGGAACGAGGCCGCCATCTCTATATTTTTGAACGAATTCGAATTCTTTAAAATAAGGGTTTGATTTGGCATAAAATCTGAAAAGAGGGTGGAAAGAAATTTCTTTCGGGCATAGTAAACTGAATTGAAGAGAAAAAACGAGCGGCCATAATACTTCGATTTGTTTTCCCGACCGTATTGTATTTGTTTAGATTTTAATGAAGAAAATTATCAATCCCTTTAACAATTGTAGATCTAGGCCCTCTTTGTAACATTCCTGTTTGAAACCAAATTCAGATTGGTAAATAATTTAATTATTGAAATTAAATTGTGAATTAATTTGATATTTTCTAATCTAAATAGATATTTGTTTGTTTATTAATGTAAATTAATATAAATATGATTTTAAAATAGAATTTCTAATTGGAAATTCATAAATAAATAGAATAAAATATTGGGATTGGATTTATTTGTGAATTTATTTGAGAAATGATTTGAATATTTGGGGTTAAAAACATATAGTAGATTGTGAAAGTAAAATCTGTAAAAAGAATTTTTATTTGGGAATTTTAAAATAAATTGTAAAATAAAATTTGGATTTAAAATTCAAAATAAATACCTTGAAAATTAAATTGGATTTTTATTAAATTTATGTTTCAAAGGAACTAATATATATATATATATATATATATTTGTGTGTGTGTGTGTGTGTTTATATATTTGTGTATAATTAAATTTTTAATCATTTTCTTAAAAAGTTGAATAAGTACAAATAATATAAAAAGTATGAATACTACATATTCTGTTTGAATTTGAAATCAAGTTTGGAAAATTTTATTCTGAAATTAGTATAATAAATTTCAAAAGTTGTCTAGAATTAAATTCCAAAACTTACATAGAAATGCATTTATTTTATCAAGTGTAAACAAGATATAATGCATATTTATGTAAATAAAATAAATTTAAATTTGTACAAATGTAAATATGTAAGAAGATGAAAACATAAACATATGTAAACATAAAAAAGTTAAGTAATTTATAAAATGAAAGGGGTTAAAACCTAAATCAATAAATTGATTAAAGTTTAGGATTTAAACACAATTTTAATTGCATATGACATTTGTAAATAAATGAGATTATGAAAATTACCAGTGTTTATACAAATATTGACAAGTGTTGAATTAATTAAACAAGTGGCATATTGTTTCCTTAAAGATTTTTAGATTACAAATTAAATGTAACCAAACTTCTCAATCTCATCTTCATTTTTCTCAAAATGAAAATAAAATTCTGAGATTAAAATTTAACAGCAGTTCAAAGTCTAAAATCTGGAAATCAGAAGAAAGATTTTAATCCTCATAGATTAAGCCTAGAAATCAAACAATCTTAAAATCTAAAACTACAAAATTGAGAACGAACAGATCAAGGCTGATCTAATTAAATTCAAAAGATTTTCAAAAGCCTGGAAAATCAAATTTCTCAAGCCTAGGAAACACGAGGAACAAAAATATCTTCAATCTGAAAACAAGTAAGACAATCAAGCCTGAAGCAAATTCAACATCATACCAATTAAAGAAAAGTTTCAGATCTAAGGCAAAATCATTTTCTAGGCAAACTTGTTCTCTGCCTTTCTCTGTTCTTCATTTATCAAGTGAGAAAACTTCCTGAATTTGTCATTATATCTTGATATTAGAATAATACTTGAAAGTGTGATAGTGGAAATGGTTTGCATGAATGGTTTTTATCTGAAAAATGGTTGAACTTCTCTGTATATATATCCGAGAAAGGGTGTGCATGCATGTATATGTGTGTATCAATGGCTCTGGTTAGTGACAGGATTTCAAATTTAAGGAAAAGTTTCATATCTTCTTATTTTAACTAATTCAAGTTAGGATTTCTGAAAAGAAAATGTTTGTTTTTACATAAACTAAATAGTAAAAATATATTTAAGCATGATAAATTGAAACATATCTGGAAATTTAGAAAGAACAGTGGAAATGATAAACTTATTAAAACTTCAACTTGAATAATTCTTGATTCCAGGTTTATAATCTATTTCGTTACCAAGTTTCATGATTTTTAAAAGTAAAATCAAAATTTTCAAACAAGCATTCACTGAGCATTTGGGAATTGAATGATTTTGGGTTGATCGACAAATTGTGATGATCAGAGTGGAAGTGGGTCACGGGGTCTTGGCCATAGCTAGCTCAGAAGTCAAGGGTGATCAAAAAAATAGCAATGGAAATTATTAGTAGCCGTGGTGGTTGAACGTCGATAAGATAGGGTTTAAGCTCGTGTATTTGTATGGATCGAAAATCGAACTATTGAGGCGTCCCTAATGGATCGAGTGTCACCAGTGCAGGGGGATTGAAGCTAGGGTTCATGGCCCAACTCTGGTCACGATGGCGAAGCTTCTAATGGTCAGTAACGGTGTCGGTGAGGCAATTTTTGTCGATTTGTTTTGAATTCGAACCACGGTGATATCGAGTGATCTGGGTAGTCGGTTAGTTTGAGATGGTCGTTGTCGACTTGCCGATGGTAGGGAGATTGGTCGGAAGTGGTTCAGGCAACTGTGCATGTGCACGGTGCACCTTTAATTGTCTGGTGAAGACTTGGGTTGGGGAAGAAGACACACAGGGTTCGTGCTCGTGTTACTCGCGAGATTTTCTCGAAGTAGATGGAATAGTGGGTTGGCTCGAGATCAAGGTTGGGTGGAACAAGTTTTTGCTCGAGTTATTTGATTTGGTGCAAAATAGTTTTAAAATTTTAAATAAAAATCAAATTATTAAAAACAAATTTTGTTAAAACAAATTTCTTTTAAATATTAGATGTTATTTAAGTCTTATAATTGGTTAAGAGGATTTTTAAATGAAATTGTTTTAATTAACCAAGTTTTAAAATGTTTTAAAATACACATAACCTTTATTTTAAAGTTTATTTTTAAATTTAATAATATTAAAGAAGTAAATAAATATTACAATATTTTAATTGTTAAATTAACCTTTAAAGTCTAAGTTAATTTATTTGCTAAAGGAAATTAATTACTTAAAGTTCATTTCTTAATGAAAATAATTAAGGTAAATTAATGATTTAAAGATTGATTAATCAAGTGTTTAAAGGTTAATTAATTAAGGATAATTAATTAATGTAATTAAGGTAATTAATTTAAGAAGTAATTAATTAATTAAAGGTTAGTTAATTAATAAAAGTAATTAATTAATGGTTTAGGTTAATTAAGTAATTACGGGTAATTACTTATTATAATTATTAAAGGATAATTAATTTGTGTGATTAATTAATTAATTTGAGGATAATTAATTAATTAAAGATTTATTTATTAATATAAGTGATTATGGATAATCACTTATTATAATTAAATGGTAATTAATTAAGGATTAATTAATTAATGTAACAAATTAAGGATAATTAATTAAAAGATAATTAAATAATTAAAAGTTAATTATTTAATGATTAAAAGTTGATTAATTAATTTATTTATTTTAAAGGTTAATTAATAAATGATTAAAGAGATTAATAAATGGTTAAGGTTTGTAATTAATTAATATTAATTAACCAAGATTGGTAGTTTATCTATAAATAATTAATCTGATTCAAAATTTATCAGAAAATTAGTTAGTCTTACTTATGGATGACTATATTCTATTGAATGCTGTGAATTGTTTTGATATCCCTAGCATGTGATGATTTGTGAAATGAGTTATTTTGATTTATCTGTGATAAATGCAATTTATTTACATGTGATGAATGTATATTATTTATCTGTGAATCTGTGAATGAGGATAAGCGTTATAAGAATATACCACATATCGATATTGATATGATTGAATCTGTGATGATTGAATGATGTTGCACTATTGTGTTAAACCCCTGGACTACATTATACACACACAAATATGGATTGCACGAGGAGATTGGTTAAGTCATAGATTTTTGAAATGGTTTTAAAAATTGAATTTTTGAATCCAAATGGTTTTGGAAATGGAATTGGGTAAATGTGAAAAGCTTTTGGAAGGAGTTTTGAAGATAAAAGTTATTTTGAATAACTAGATAATGTTTTGAATTTAAATAGTTTGATTTGAATTTGAACTCAAAATTTGAAATTGAATTCTATGTTTGGAAATTATATGTTTAAAAAGGTTATACAAGTTATAAATGTGTTATATGGGTTTAAACCATTTTAAAAAGTAGTGTTTTGATAATTTGAATTTAACCCAAGAGCTTTAACTTGTACAAATGAAATCTGATTTTTTCGAAACAAAATTATTTGTTTTCAAATAATAAAATCTTTCATATAAGGAAAGAATTTGCAATTCGTGTTAAAAGGGTTTCAATTTTGAAATGAAAATGATTTTCCGAGTTATGAATGAATCATTGGAAATGTTTGAAAGCTATGAATTAAATCTTTGATTGGATGAGTTAATCCAAAATTGAAAGGGAAATTGTTATGAAAGAATATGAATGAATCTTTGTTAAAGATTGGTATATTTTGTTTTCAAATTGAAAAAGGATATCAAAGGTATATCATTTCTATAAAAGATTTTAAATGGAAATTGTTTTGAAATCTGTGAATGAATCTTTGTGAAAGATGGGTGAATCTTTGTGTTTAAGGATTTGGAAATGATAATTTGTTTAAACCATTTGAATGAAAAGTTTTGGGTTTTAAAGTTGTGACTTAACTGAAATCCCATTATCCATATGTTTTTAAATGTTGCGCTCATTATTCGGTTTAGCCGGAGAGGACCTTGTGTCATATAACCCACTCCGAAAAATGATATGACGTTATGGATAGCATTTGAAGACCGATGGTGAAGACCGGGTATTTTCGAGAACGAAAGGATATGTGGCGATCCAGAATTTTGAACATTTGAAGATGAAATATTTAATCGATTTTAAATATTTGGAAGTTAATTTAACTTGAATTTCAGACATGACTATGGATTTGGCAATTAAATTATTGAATTTAATCTATGAAGTTGAGAAACATATTGAATCTTGAGTTGTAAGCCTGTTAAAAATAATTTGATGGCTTAGAAAAAATTATATTGATGATACTTAAGATAATAGAAGCTTCATAATTGAATTTGAAAATGATTTGTTCAGTTTTGAAAATTTATATCATTTAAATCGATATTTAAAAAAATAGCCTTTCAAGGAATGGTCTCGAAATTCGATGAAACCAGTTCCATTGGATCCGTAATATTGTACGATGAGCAAACGTACTGAAAATTAAATCGAAATTTAATTTAATAATTGGGGTTCAAAAAGCTATCTTCTCCATACGATCGAATTTGGACCCGGAACCTTTTCCATTGCGTTCGAAATAGGCGTATAACATTATAAATGCCTAGCGGCACGCTTCGATAGGAGTTCGAAATTTTGAGTCACGGAAATCGGAACGAATTGAATTTGAATTTAAGATTTTAAAATATAGATAGTGTGTGTGTATATATATAAATGCTATAGCAAACAGACATGTTGAGAAAAATTAGCACGTTCTTACTTTTCTCTGCAAAAATAAAACACGCGTATTTTTTTAGTAACGCAAAAAGGAAAAGAAAAAGGTAAATAAAACCGAGCTTCGTTTTTTTATCTTCAAAACAAATTGATTTCCTCTTCACAAATTAAATCCATGGCTGTGATTCTCCCCCCTCCTTCAATTTCAAATCGAGTAAATGTAAAAAAAATGGCCATTTCCTGTCAAACAACGAACTATCCTTCTTCTCAAATTACGATCGAAGCCGCCTTTTAGTTTGATTCGAGACAAATCTATTGAAATCGCGAATTCTGTCACTGCATCTTCAAGTCGAGCACACGAGTGGTTGAGCAGTGAAAAGCGGGTGGATGTTGTCACCATCGAGGCTGGAGCCTCACCAGTGTCGGGGTCGCTGCTATCGTCGACGGAAATAAATTAAGGCATCGCAAGCATGGCAATGTCATCGGAATGGGGAGGTGGAAGGTTTTGAGGGGCACATACGTGCGTAAGGAGCACAACGTGGACGTAAGTGGCAGCATCGGCAGTGGCATTGTCGAGATCGACAACTCTTGTAGCCAGCGCGAGGTGAATATTTGATGTTGCGATTTTTGTGAACGGGGTTGAGTAGCAGTATTCAAGCGAAGTCAGTTATGTATTGTTTTGTGATTTCTTTAGTTTAAATTTTCTGAATTTGGGATTTATTGATTTAAATTTAAGGTTAGGGTAAATCAGTTGTTAAAAATATATTTAGTTACACATATAGACTGGAATTTGGAGATGCCCAGAAACGATACTACAATACTGAAGTTTGAATTTTGAATTTAATGATAATCTGTTCAAAACTGGAAAGAATATTTAATAATAACAACAGTAAAGAGATTAAGGATATATGTCGACTTAATTATAAGTTAGGTAGTTTGTTTAAATATATTTTTAGTTGGAATCAATAACAGAAAGAAAAAAATTAACAGTAAGGAATTTATAGTTCCGGTTTAATTTAATGTTAGTGAAAACTTTAATTTAATTTGTATTTGTTTTGTGAATTATCAGAAATATACAGTCAAATAAATTTGGTTATTTTAAAAGGAAATTGTTTTGAAATCAAATTATTAGATAAAATAAAATTTATCAAATGGAAATCGAACTGTTCAATTTGTTTGAATATTAATTAAAATCATATGATTATTTATACAAGGTCTAAAACTATGAAAGGAATCAAGCCAGAATGAAGATGGGTTGCATGCACAGTAAAAGGTGAGATCTTCTCACTCAATCGCCGATTTAATTTTAAATAGTGAAATTTAAAATCAGTTGTATTGAATTAGACCTTATGCGTCGCATAATAGCGGATGATATTATATTAAACTCATATACCGTGATATTCCACCTCGAAGTGGAATTGGTATTATATATGTACTTGGAGTGATTGATTTCCCACATTATATAGCGGATGAGACTGTGAGAACCCGATTCTTTGACTTCCGAAAATCGACATCAATACGTTCACTGTATCAACTGCCGAGCACTCGAATGCCGGAAAACCGAACACTTAGGGTTTTAAGAAAAAAAAAGAAAAGAAAAAGATAGAAGGAGAGAGAAAAGATAGAACAGAACAGAAAGAAAACAACAGAACGATATCAGAATCTCACAATCGCAGCGGAACAACATATAATAGATAGATGAATAATCTTTAAACAAAGAACTATATCAGTTATTACATTACATCACATTACATTACATTATCAGAGTGTACAACAATCAAACAACAATAAACAGTGGAAAAGAGATACTATATACTAATGAATACGCCATGCCATCCATCTTGCCTCCAGCAACTCCTGAATTCCAGAATATACTGATAAACCTTAACTCTTGACTGCCCGTGTGAAAATTGGTGGGCACCCAGAGTTTAGGAAGGAAAACAATAAACTCCGAGTCAGTCATGTGATTGGTGTGAGAACTCAAAACAGTTTATCCTTAAAACAAAGAATATAATATTTTTAAAGTCAATTCGCAATGCTTTTAAAAATGAGACTACCATAAGGCCTTCCGCACACACACACACAATGCAAACGCAGAATCGGAGGAGATTTCTCCTTATGATAGTCAAAAATGCTTGATACGCATTAAAAAGAAACATTTGATATTATTACTAGTGCATAGTGTAGGAAAAATCATTTCGAAAATAAAGATATAAATCTTAGCCAACATACGACCATTATCGTATGTCTACTATAGCTACCATCTAAACAGTGGTGACCACCATAAGTAAATGGCAGGTTCTACAACTAAAACCGTACAAGACCGTGTTGTTTCTTTGGATTTCCAACAAATGGTCAGGCCAAGGAACTTCCCATCCCCACATGGAAACGCCTCTGGAATGACGTCCCGAGAACCAAACTGGATCTCTTCCAACACAAGTCCGGGTTACCCCTAACTGGGTAACTACTGACACGAATATGCCATCCCCCGATCGTAACCGATCTACATCCGAGGATCCTCGATTTCCAACAACCACAAAGTAATAAGTTTGCAGTAACAACATAGGTTAAGAATCTGGGTTTCACCATGATACCACCTCTATCCAGAAGGAATGACATACACTAAAGGGCGCTACCCCTAATAACCTTGCTGCATCCTTCCTGTTTTGACTATTTCCGGGGTGTGAGGTCCGACGAAGTCTCGTCCACAAAGCCACGCTTTGGTACAAAGCCATGCTTTGGGTCAACAAATGATCAAAGTAATGATCACAAAGATAAATGATCAAACAAATGATCATATCACAAATGATCAAACAATGATCATTTCACAGCAACACTCAGCATGTCACATTACCAAATTGGGAATATATCGCTAATAACCATCAACTACATAACCTCTGAGCTCGTACGTCTCAGAGAAGGGTGTTAAGCTAAGAGAATTAATTTTCCGCCACCAATAGAAATATATTTGAAAGAAATCAGCTTTATATCTCAATTTGTAATGTCAGACATACAATCCATACAAGTCTGTTCCAAGATCGAACAGAACCGAAGGCACTTACAAAGAAGTCCTTGCAATCCGGATATTCACTAATCACGACCGAACTTCCCATCACATATGGAGTCTCCATACCGGGGACCAGTCAATGCAAAGACATTCGACGAGTTGTCCTTTCTCTTTTGAAAATATCCGGTCTTCAACACCGGTCTTCAAATGCAATTCATAATGACGTATCACATATTCGGAATAGGTTATACGACCCTAAGGTCCTTTCCCGGCTAACCCGAATAGTGAGCGCTTATTTAATAATAAGTGTGGCATTCAAATTCAAGCAAATCACAACAGATACCCATTCAAAGGTAAATATTGATAGTCGGTTATTGAATTATCAATGGATATGCACAACATCACTAGATTTCAAATAATTTTCCAAATTATTTATTTTCGAAAAATATCTTTACAAGATATATAATTTTCACACTTCAACCATTTGAAAACAATTTTCAAATCACTTTTCACATTTACCACTTTTGAAAACAAATTTCAATAATTTTCCTTACGCGAAAATACTTTCATTCCAACATGGTTCATTTAAACCAATTAAATAAATCCTTAATGATTTCTTTATATTTACGTTCCAAATCCGTAAATTAATTACCACACTTCAAAAATAAATCAACGTTTATTTTTAAACAAATTCCCCTTTCCATTTATAAATTCTATAGTGAAATTACATTTCCAAAATATTTGTGAATACACAATTTCAATTATTCATTTTCAATTTATCTTCAAAAAGATAAATTCTCAAAAATGTTTCATTTCACATTGGAAAAACATTTCCATACTTATTTATTAATAAGTAATTCACAAATCTATTTATTTTCAACATTTGGAAAATATTCAATATACTTAAATCGAGATTAAGTATTCATTCTTTAAGGAAATCATTCTCTTAAACATATTTATTTGAGCCAAAACGAATGTTGCGTAAAACATCGTTACGACAACCCAAAATCACTAGTATAGGGATTCAAAATTAAGATAGATATATAAATCCCAATACTATACAAAACATTTCCTTCCGGAAATCATTTACTATAACAACAGTGTTATAGTCCACCATCTCCTTCTATTTCTCGTAAACGTCTATTTCAACAATGAATGTTGAAAAATATGGTTTCGAATCTTAACACATTTTAAAAACATCGTTAGATCGTTTTAATTCTATTTAAAACATCACATCTAGAACATTTTCTTTAACATAATATTCACTATCCGAAAACGTGAATATACTACGTTAACCAATTTCATCATTTCTATACATTTTATTTTAAAGGATTATTCACTGTCTAAAACGTGAATATAACTCCATTAATAAGTTACAACAATTTACTTATCAAAATAAGTCGTTTGCGGATTTATAAAACAATGTTTATAAATTCCATTTCTATTTATTTTATAACAACTTCCTTTTATAAATCTCCTTTATTAACCTATTTCAATTTATAACTCAATTATATACCAAAAGTTCATATTATAAGCTAAATACTTAAAATTTATTTGTTTACAAAATCGTTCTTTCAAACTTACCAAATTATAAATCTTATAACTTATAAGATTCATTTATTTACCCAAAACTATTCTTTTAATAACTTTACAAATTTTATAAACCTACTGCTTATAAAATTCCATTTAATACTTCACCGTTTGTAATTCTATAAATTTCATTCATTTATGAAATTCATTTACACTTCCTTCTAACACTTATAAAAACTCGTTTTATACTTCAAATATTTTAATTTATAAATATCAATTTATAAATCCTTTATATAAATCAATTCATATTATTATTTTAAAACGTCTTTAAACTCCTTTATAAATTTCACCATTTTCTTTGATTTATAAAATAATCAAATTTCATAAATCCTATATTTTAACTTTTTATAATAAATTCAAAAATCCCAATTGAAACTATTTTATAAAATCATTAACCCCATATTTTCAAAAATCAACTTTTAACTATATTTCTCAAAAATCATAATTTTTATAACATTAACATTATAACGTTTAGTTATTTAAAATGAATCAATTCCAAAAATATTTTATAAACGTATACTTTCAAAAATCATTATAAAATCCTTTTAAATTCCAAAATTGGCCCAATGATGCTACATACCAAATAGTCAATCACGACAGCAACGACGTCATATACCTGTATATGACAATCAACGAATATCAAAATATCCATAATCAAATAAATACCGTTGGGGAATCCAGTTGGATCCCTCCAACCTGTTTTCCTGCATCCAAAGATGTTAGCACAATACCAATTCCGTTCCAGTATGGAATTATCGCGGTATATAGGATTTAAAATATTATCCGCTTAATAGGCAGCGCAATAGGGTCTCATCCTCTATATAATGCGGGAAATCAACTCCAAGTACATAAATAATACCAATTTCACCGTACTGTGAAATATTCGCGGTATATCTTTTTAATAAATAACCTCCGCTTACTAACGGCGTATAATGTCTACTTTAACAATCAATAGATAACAATCATCATTCAAACATACATTCAAGTATTTTAAATATAACTATTTAAAATAAAAATCGAAACCGATTCGATTGAGTGAGAAGTTCTCACCTTGATTTCAATTTCGTTTTCAGCTTTTATTTCAAATAAAATTAAACGGACGTTTAATTTTATCCGAAATTTTCGCTAGCTCCAAACGACTCCAATCAAATTCCATAGCGTAGTGCTCGTCCATACGATTCCACAACTTGCTTCGTGCGTTTTCGACCTCGTATGAAAAAGATATGCATATTTAAAGTTACACGAATTTATAATTATAATAATTACAACATTTATTTTATTTTTTAATACCCAAGCTCCATCACAGCCGCACATTCCTCAACATCAGATCCGAGCCGCATTCTTCCTTCCCCTTTCTCCCTCACATTTGCGTTCTCTTCTCCAGGACAATACGCACGCACACAAACCCATCTCACGAAGCTAGGGTTTGAAATCGCCACCACCATGCTCGACGAGAAGTTGATCAGCTAGCGCCAAATGGAAGCCCATCTCCCCCTCTACCTTCGCCCCCCCCCCCCCCCCGCATGGCCTAGAAAACTGTGCACGACCGTGGCGTCTTCCCGCTTGATTTGTCGTCGATTCCTTGCTCCATTCACGATCTTAACCGTTGAGATCATAGATCTCACTCCCCTCTACAATCTTCATGTTGGAAGTTTTTCGATTCGATTAGCGGATTTGAAGAAATCGAAGGAAGAAAAAGAGAAAATTTCGGCCATTAACTGCAGAAAATGGCGGCTGGCTATTAGATTTAGGGTTAGGTTTATATTTTTTTGCAAATGTGAAGAGTGAAGGGCTTATATAGAAAATATTCCAAAACGCTATTCATCCCGGATTTTCCGAACTCCAAACGAAGCGTGACGGTTGACATTCCTAAGGTTTATCCCGCGTTCCGAACACAATGGAACGTGTTTCGGGAGCTAATTCGAACATCTGTGCGAGTTATGGCAATAAACGTTCGATTTAAAATTAAATCGGTAAATCAAATTTCTAGGCGTTTTGGCTTGCCCCGGACAAACGGTAAATCCGACTGAGACGAAATTTGAAACCATACAATAATATCACATTACGGATCCAATAAAACTAGTTTCGTCGAAATCCGAGACTGTTTGAAAAATGGCTATTTTAACTCGCCAAATAAATATTAAAACTATTTCGATGCGTTTCGAGCTGCCACGATCAAACGAAAACTCCGATTGCTACGAAAATTGATATCCAATAATAACAAATTATTACGGATCCAATGGAACTAGTTTCGTCCAATTCTGAGACTGTTCGAAAAATGGCTAATTTCACTGGTCGATTTAAATATTAAAATATTCAATTTTCACAAATTAACTTTTAATTCGATTTTAAAAGTTCTAAAATATCGTTCTAACTCCAAAATGATAATATAAAATTTTACGAATCATTTTCAATCATATTTAACGCAATTTTCAATTATTTCTGTATTTTCACATATTAAATTATCGATTTAATTATCCAATTAAATCTAATTATTCGAAATAAAATTTATTTGACTTATAAATTTCATTTATTAATATTTAAAATTAATTAAATATACAAATTTTAATTAACAGAAATTCTGGATCGTTACAATCTTCCGCCCTTAAAAGAATTTCGTCCTCGAAATTACCAAGTAAGAAAAGTTACAGAATCTATTAACTTTCCCAAAATCCATAGTTAAACTTCTTACAATAACTTTACTAAGTTTTCAAATCATACTTACTTATCTTTTCAAAAACAACTACTATTGTTTAACTTTTAACTCCAAATCAAATTATAGTTTTCACAAACTTTCCCAAAAATTTCCAAAATTTTTCTAACCCCTTAAATTTCCGGAAAAATTCGGCAGAGTCTCCTTTGCGCAGTTCGATCCGAAAAAAATGACAGTATATATATCACAAATATACATCTCATCAAGTGATGAGGCATCCCGCAGGGAAAAAAGTGTAAAAGTACGATATTTAATCCGAGATATGTACCTTATATTTTATTAGCGAGCTTATACGGCTAATATAGCGCGAAAGCGAGCTCCAAATGCGAAGCAAACGCGATCCGCACCTACTAAACACTCAACAAATAGATGAGAAACATGTATATAGACAATAAATCGATATACAACATTTAGAAACATAATAATTATATGTGCCAACATAGAAAATGCAGTAAAAGAAATATATTCAACCATCAACCAACTATCATCCAACTAGCATTCAACTAATATCCATAACCAATAAATATTCATTCATATTCTCATTAATATTCAATGAAATGGGTTTTCAATTTAATCACATTTGATTCATTAACAGTGGATGTTTTTACTAACATTCATTTTCAATTAGTTTATATTCACTAATTCATATTCAAGTTGGTTCATTTTCAAATCAAATTCAATTCTATTTAAGATTCGCTTAATTGCCAATTGGATTTCAATTACTTTAGCTTTCAATTTCATTAAATCAATTGCATTAATACTTAATGAATTATATACAATCAACTAACAATCATATATCAACCAATGTATATTAATTACAACCAAATTCCTTTGCTTATATTCATTTTGGTTTAATTAAATTGATTTACATTCAATTTTTCAATTTCCAATAACATTAGATTTTTAATGAATTAACACTTACATTCATTATTTCATATCAATTATTTACATTCAATTGATTAGCATTCAATCCATTCATTCAATTAAATTTCTAATTCATTTAACCATAAAAGTTGAATTTCATTTATATAACTCAAGTTCACATCCATCACTTAACTTTATTAATTTACTTTGATACCAAAATCAATTTCATTCAACATCACTTAAGTTATATTCCATTTAAACATTATTTGGTTTTACTTAACTTAAATTCTAACTTATAAATCCAATTCAGATTCTCAATTCTAAAGTAAATTTCCATTTAAGTTTAAATTCATAAATATATTCACACAGTTTCACTTCTTATATATATAAGTTTATTTCACAATTGTAAATCACATTAATTATAATTTCATACTTATAATTCTTTTTACTTATACAATTATTCTTTTATAACATGTTTTATTTAACTTATTCAAATTCTTTTAATTTTACTTATATATATTCTTACATTTTCAACAACCAAACAATCAACTTATATACACTTTAATAATTCTAAAAAATTATTCCTTTATATATAAAATATAATCAAGGTAAAATTATTTCATTTATCCAATTTAAAACAATATCGTGTCGAATTGTTCTGTACAAGTGTTTAGAGATCCCTATCAACAACGTTAATTACTCGTATTAACCGGAATCCATACACCACTCAACAAACCAATCATCACAATATAAAACAATTTTATATTCACTAACAAATACGCTCTCATAGCTATTATTACACTCAAACTCATTCTAGAGTACTACCGACTCTATCTCTAATGAGTAATACCCAACAGAGCCATGGTTGTCGCTTAACCATATGCTCTGATACCAGATGTGAGAACCCGATTCTTCGACTTTCGAAAACCGACATCAATACGTTCACTGTATCAACTGCCGAGCACTCGAATGCCGGAAAACCGAACACTTAGGGTTTTAAGAAAAAAATGAAAAGAAAAAGGTAGAAGGAGAGAGAAAAGATAGAACAGAACAGAAAGAAAACAATAGAACAATATCAGAATCTCACAATCGCAGCGGAACAACATATAATAGATAAATGAATAATCTTTAAACAAAGAACTATATCAGTTATTACATTACATCACATTACATAACATTATCAGAGTGTACAACAATCAAACAACAATAAACAGCGAAAAAGAAATACTATATACTAATGAATACGCCATGCCATCCATCTTGCCTCCAGCAACTCCTGAATTCCAGAATATCCTGATAAACCTTAACTCTTGACTGCCCGTGTGGAAATTGGTGGGCACCCAGATTTTAGGAAGGAAAACAATAAACTCCGAGTCAGTCATGTGACTGGTGTGAGAACTCAAAACAGTTTATCTTTAAAACAAAGAATAGAATATTTTTAAAGTCAATTCACAATGCTTTTAAAAATGAGACTACCATAAGCCTCCCGCACACACATACAATGCAAACGCAGAATCGGAGGAGATTTCTCCTTATGATAGTCAAAGATGCTTGATACGCATTAAAAAGAAACATTTGATATTATTACTAGTGCATAGTGTAGGTAAAATCATTTCGAAAATAAAGGTTTAAATCTTAGCCAACATACGACCATTATCGTATGCCTACTGTAACTACCATCTAAACAGTGGAGACCACCATAAGTAAATGGCAGGTTCTACAACTAAAACCGTACAAGATCGTATTGTTTCTTTGGATTTCCAACAAATGGTCAGGCCAAGGAACTTTCCATCGCCACATGGAAACGCCTGTGGAATGACGTCCCGAGAATCAAACCGGATCTCTGCCAACACAAGGCCGGGTTACCCCTAACTGGGTGACTACTGACACGAATATGGCATCCCCCGATCGTAACCGATCTATATCCCAGGATCCTCGATTTCCAACAACCACAAAGTAATAAGTTTGCAGCAACAACATAGGTTAAGTATCTGGGCTCCATACCATGATACCACCTATATCCAGAAGGAATGACATACACTAAAGGGCGCTACCCCTAATAGCCTTGCTGCATCCTTCCTGTTTTGACCATTTCTGGGGTGTGAGGTCCGACGAAGTCTCGTCCACAAAGCCACGCTTTGGTACAAAGCCATGCTTTGGGTCAACAAATGATCAAAGTAATGATCACAAAGATAAATGATCAAATAAATGATCATATCACAAATGATCAAACAATGATCATTTCACAACAACACTCAGCATGTCACATTACCAAATTGGGAATATATCACTAATAACCATCAACTATATAACCTCTGAGCTCGTACATCTCAGGGAAGGGTGTTAAGCTAAGAGAATAAATTCTCCGCCACCAACAGAAATATATTTGAAAGAAATCAGCTTTATATCTCAATTTGTAATGTCAGACATACAATCCATACAAGTCTGTTCCAGGATCGAACAGAACCGAAGGCACTTACAAAGAAGTCCTTGCAATCCGGATATTCACTAATCACGACCGGACTTCCCATCACATATGGAGTCTCTATATCGGGGACCAGTCGATGCAAAGACATTCGACGAGTTGTCCTTTCGCTTTTGAAAATATCCGGTCTTCAACACCGGTCTTCAAATGCAATTCATAACGACGTATCACATATTCGGAATGGGTTATACGACCCCAAGGTCCTTTCCCGGCTAACCCGAATAGTGAGCGCTTATTTAAAAATAAGTGTGGCATTCAAATTCAAGCAAATCACAACAAATACTCATTCAAAGGTAAATACTGATAGTCGGTTACCGAACTATCAATGGATATGCACAACATCACCAGATTCTAAATAATTTACCAAATTATTTATTTTCCAAAAATATCTTTACAAGATATATAATTTTCACACTTCAACCATTTGAAAACAATTTTCAGATCACTTTTCACATTTACCACTTTGAAAACAAATTTCAATCATTTTCCTTACGCGGTAATACTGTCATTCCAACATGGTTCATTTAAACCAATTAAATAAATCCTTAACGATTTAGTTTATATTTACGTTCCAAATCCGTAAATTAATTCCCACACTTCAAAAATAAATCAATGTTTATTTTTAAACAAATTCCCCTTTTCATTTATAAATTCTATAGTGAATTTACATTTCCAAAATATTTATGAATACACAATTTCAATTATTCATTTTCAATTTATCTTCAAAAAGATAAATTCTCAAAAACGTTTCATTTCACATTGGAAAAACATTTCCATACTTATTTATTAATAAGTAATTCACAAATCTATTTATTTTCAACATTTGGAAAATATTCAATATACTTAAATCGAGATTAAGTATATATTTCATTCTTTAAGGAAATCGTTCTCTTAAACATATTTATTTGGGCCAAAACGAATGTTGCGTAAAACATCGTTACGACAACCCAAAATCACTAGTATAGGGATTCGAAATTAAGATAGATATATAAATCCCAATACTATACAAAACATTTTCTTTCGGAAATCATTTACTATAACAACAGTGTTATAGTCCACCATTTTCTTCTATTTCTCGAAAACGTCTATTTCAACAATGAATTTTGAAATCTATGGTTTCGAATCTTAACACATTCTAAAAACATCATTAGATCGTTTTAATTATATTTAAAACATCACATCCAAAACAATTTCTTCAACAAATTATTCACTATTCAAAAACGAGAATATACTTTGTTAAACAATTTCAACATTTCTATACATTTTATTTTAAAGGATTATTCACTGTCTAAAACGTGAATATAACTCCATTAATAAGTTACAACAATTTACTTATCAAAATAAGTCGTTTGTGGATTTATAAAACAATGTTTATAAATTCCATTTCTATTTATTTTATAACAACTTCCTTTTATAAATCTCCTTTATTAACCTAGTTCAATTTATAACTCAATTATATTCCAAAAGTTCATATTATAAGTTAAATACTTAAAATTTATTTGTTTACAAAATCGTTCTTTTAAACTTCCCAAATTATAAATCTTATAACTTATAAGATTCATTTATTTACCCAAAACTATTCTTTTAATAACTTTACAAATTATATAAACCTACTGCTTATAAAATTCCATTTAATACTTCACCGTTTATAATTCTATAAATTTCATTCATTTATGAAATTCATTTACACTTCCTTCTAACACTTATAAAAACTTTTTTATACTTAAAATATTTTAATTTATAAATATTTTATAAATCCTTTATATAAATCAATTCATATTATTATTTTAAAACGTCTTTAAACTCCTTTATAAATTTCACCATTTTCTTTGATTTATAAAATAATCAAATTTCATAAATCCTATATTTTAACTTTTTATAATAAATTCAAAAATCCCAATTGAAACTATTTTATAAAATCATTAACCCCATATTTTCAAAAATCAACTTTTAACTATATTTCTCAAAAATCATAATTTTTATAACATTAACATTATAACGTTTATTTAATTAAAATGAATCAATTCCAAAAATATTTTATAAACGTTTACTTTCAAAAATCATTTTAAAACCCTTTTAAAATTCCAAAATTGGCCCAATGATGCTACACACCAAATAGTCAATCACGACAGCAACGACGTCATATATCTGTATATGACAATCAACGAATATCAAAATATCCATAATCAAATAATTACCGTTGAGGAATCCAGTTGGATCCCTCCAACCTGTTATCCTGCATCCAAAGATGTTAGCACAATACCAATTCCGTTCCAGTACGAAATTATCGCGGTATATAGGATTTAAAATATTATCCGCTTAATAGGCGGCGCAATAGGGTCTCATCCGCTATATAATGCGTGAAATCAACTCCAAGTACATAAATAATACCAATTTCACTGTACTCTGAAATATTCGTGGTATATGTTTTTAATAAATAACCTCCGCTTACTAACGGCGTATAATGTCTACTTTAACAATCAATAGATAACAATCACCATTCAAACATACATTCAAGTATTTTAAATATAACTATTTAAAATTAAAATCGAAACCGATTCGATTGAGTGAGAAGTTCTCACCTTGATTTCAATTTCGTTTTCATCTTTTATTTCGAATAAAATTAAACGGACATTTAATTTTACCCGAAATTTTCGCTAGCTCCAAACGACTCCAATCTAATTCCATAGCGCTGTGCTCATCCATACGATTCCAAGCAACTTGTTTCGTGCGTTTTCGATCTCGTATGAAAAAGATATGCATATTTAAAGTTACACGAATTTATAATTATAATAATTACAACATTTATTTTATTTTTTAATACCCAAGCTCCATCACAGATGCACATTCCTCAACATCAGATCCGGGCCGCATGCTTCCTTCCCTTTTCTCCCTCACGTTTGCGTTCTCTTCTCCAGGACAATACGCACGCACACAAACCCATCTCACGAAGCTAGGGTTTGAAATCGCCACCACCACGCTCGACGAGAAGTTGATCAGCTAACGCCAAATGGAAGCCCATCTCCCCCTCTACCATCGGCCGCAAAGGCTTGGAGCTCGGCCCCCCCATGGCCTAGAAAAATGTGTGCGACCGTGGCGTCTTCCAGCTTGATTTGCCATCGATTCCTTGCTCCATTCACGATCTTAACCGTTGAGATCATAGATCTCACTCCCCTCTACAATCTTCATGTTGGAAGTTTTTCGATTCGATTAGCGGATTTGAAGAAATCGAAGGAAGAAAAAGAGAGAATTTCGGCCATTAACTGCAGAAAGTGGCGGCTGGCTATTAGGTTTAGGGGTAGGTTTATATTTTTTTGCAAATGTGAAGAGTGAAGGGCTTATATAGAAAATATTCCAAAACACTATTCATCCCGGATTTTCCGAACTCCAAACGAAGCATGCCGGTTGACGTTCCTAAGGTTTACCCCACGTTCCGAACACAATGGAACGTGTTTCGGGAGCTAATTCGATCATCTGTGCGAGTTATGGCAATAAACGTTCGATTTAAAATTAAATCGGTAAATAAAATTTCTAGGCATTTTGGCTTGCTCCGGACAAACGGTAAATCCGATTGACATGAAATTTGAAACCATTCAATAATATCACATTACGGATCCGATAAAACTGGTTTCATCGAAATCCGAGACTGTTTGAAAAATGGTTATTTTAACTCGCCAAATAAATATTAAAACTATTTCGATGCGTTTCGAGCTGCCACGATCAAACTAAAACTCCGATTGCTACGAAAATTGAAATCCGATAATAACAAACTATTACGGATCCAATGGAACTAGTTTCGTCCAATTCTGAGACTGTTCGAAAAATGGCTAATTTCACTAGTCGATTTAAATATTAAAATATTCAATTTTCACAAATTAACTTTTAATTCGATTTTAAAAGTTCTAAACTATCGTTCTAACTCCAAAATGATAAAATAAAATTTTACGAATTATTTTCAATCATATTTAACCCAATTTTCAATTATTTCTGTATTTTCACATATTAAATTATCGATTTAATTATCCAATTAAATCTAATTATTCGAAATAAAATTTATTCGACTTATAAATTTCACTTATTAATATTTAAAATTAATTAAATATACAAATTTTAATTAACAGAAATTTGGGTCGTTACAGGGACCCTATGTGCCGCATAATAGCGGATGATATTTTATATATCTCATATATCGCGATATTACACCTCGAAGTGGAATGGATATTTAATTGTTGTACTAACGTCTGTGGATGCAAAAAACAGGTTGGAGGGATCCAATTGGATTCCTCTAATAATTGAATTTGTTTCAATATTGTGTCTTGATTTATTTATAATCTATGTATGATTATATTGTGGTTGATCGTTGAAGGCTAAAATTTAGCTGAATATATTTTTAGTATCGTAGGATACCAGAAATAAATGTAAATTTAAGTAGAAAATCTATAGTGAAATCCTATTGAATAAATTTCAAAATATGGAAAAAAAATTAATAAATGGATTTCAAGTAATATTATTCAAAAGGTGAAGAATTTATTTTAAAATACGGATTTTAAATAATTTGGAAGAGATAAAGGAATTTATTTTAAAAACAAATTCGAAAATTGATTTGGTGTTAAAAGAATAAATCTTTGGGAAATCAATATGAAAATTGATTTGGTGTTTAAATGAAAATCGATTTGATGATGAAATAAATTTAGAAATAAATTTGGAATTTGATTTGGTGTTTAAAATAAAATTTGAAATCAATTTGGAAATTGATTTGGTGTTTGTAAATGATTTGGGAATTGATTTGAAAATCGTATATCAGTAGATATTTGAAAATTTGAATTCATAATGGGAATTTTATAAAGAAAAGGGAAAAATTGTTCTAAAAATAAATATTGATTTATTTTTAAAAAGTGTGACAGGAATTTACGGATTTGGAACGTAAATTTAAAATAAGTCAAGAAAGATTTATGAATTAATTTGAATGAACCATTTTGAAATGGAAAGTGTATTTTTCCTGAAAAACCGATTATGTTTTCAAAGTAGCCAATAAATATAAATTGAAGATTTTTAAGGATGGTTTTAGAATGGATGCTTTGGGTAATTTATTTTTTTAAGCTGGTTTCAAATCTTTAAAGTAAAGATTTATTTAATTAATTATAGAAGGGATTATTTTAAAGATTAAAATTGATATTTGGTTTAGAAATTGGATATTTAAATAGTTATATACTATCTACTAATTTTATTTTAAAAATTAGTTCGGAATTGAATTTTTATATGAGATATTAGTATAATATTTTCATAATTAATATTTAAGCAAGTGTTTTAAAATAGTTTTATTTTAAATGTTTCCAAGTATATTTTGGATAAGTAATTTTAATTATTTTTAAAGTATTTGAACTCAACAGATTTCCAGTGGAAATGAATAAATATTTGGAAATATATTTCATGTAAGGAAAGTGATTTGAAATTTATTTTCAAAGGATTGAAATGTGAAAAGTGATTTGAATTTTTTTTTTCAAAAGATTGAAAGGTGAAAAGTGATTTGAAATTTGTTTCCAAATTGTTGAAGTGTTAGAATTATATCTTGCAAAGATATTTTTGAAAATAAATAATTGGGGAAACTTATTTAAATCTTGGTGATTCTTGTGAATGTTGATTGATAGTTAAATAACCGACTATCAATATTGGCCTTTAAATGACATTTGAAATTTCGATGCGACGGGGGGTTGGATTTCAAATGGATATTCGAAAATCACATCGAACCTTTGTGATGGATCTTCTATTTAAAAGATCAAAGTGGAAATTGTTGTGATTTGTTTGAAATCTGAATGTAACACTTATTTTTAAAATAAGCGCCCGTCATTCAGATTAGCCGGAAGAGGACTTTGTGTCATAAAACTCATTTCGAATAATGATACGACGAAATGGGATGCATTTGAAAATGGTGTTGAAGACCGGGTATTTTCGAAAACGGGATTATCTGTCGAATGTCTCTGCACCGGTTTGCTCTGGCATAGAGATTTTATCACCCTTGTGAAAGAGATTTCGGACATGATTAGTGAATATCCGGATTGCAAGGGCTTCTTTTGAAGTGCCTTTGGTTCCATTCGATCCCGGAACGGACTTGTATGGACGTGTGTCTAACGTTACACTTTGAGAAGTAAAGCTGGTTTCTACAAATACATTTTTTTTGTGGCAGATAATTTATTCTCTAAGCTTAACACCCTTCTCTGAGACGTACGAGCTCAAAGGTTATGTAGTTGATGGTTACTAGTGATATATTCCCAAATTGGTAATGTGGCATAGGAAGTGCTACTGATCATTTGTTGATTGAAGCATGACTTTGTGAAAAGTGTAGCTTTGTGACGAGACTTCGTCGGACCTCACACTCCGGAAATGGTCAAAACAGGAAGAATGTGGCAAGGTTATGAGGGTCGCGCCCATTAGGGTATGTCATTTCCTTTTGGAAAAGGGTGGTATCATGGTATGGAGCCCAAATATTTAACCTATGTGGTTGCTGCAAATTTATTATACTTTGTGGTTATTTCTTTGTGGTTGAGAATTCTCGGATAAAGGTCGCAAACGACCGGAAAATGGCATACTCGTGTAGTAGTTACCTAGTTACAAAGGTAACATGGCCTTGTGTTGGCAGAGAGCTAGTTAAGTTCTCTGGACGTCCCTTTAGAGGCATATCCATGTGGCAGTAGGAAGTTCCTTAGCCTGACCATTTGTTGGAAATCCAACCTCTAATACGCGCCTTGTACGGTTTTAGTTATATAACCTGCCACTTACTTATGGTGGTCACCATTGTTCAGATGGTAGCTACAGTAGGCACAGTTCGAAATGTCTATGCTGGCTAAGATTAATATTATACTTTCGAAATGTTTTCCACACTATGCACTAATGATAATATTAAAAAGATTTCGCGTATCAAGCATGTTTGACTATCATAAGGAGAAATCTCCTCCAATTCTGCGTTTGCATTGTGTGTGTGGTGGGAGACCTTATGAAAGTTTCATTTTTCAAAAGCATAGCGGTTTTCTTTTTATTTTCTTTGTTGAAAATAACTGTTTTTAAGATCTCACACCAGCCCCATGACTGACCTGGAGTTTATTGTTCCCTTTCTAAACTCTAGGTGCCTATAATTTTCTATACGGGCAGCCTAGAGTCAGGTTATCATTATTCTGGAGCGAAGTCGAAAAAGATGTGCTGTGGAGATCTGGAGTTCAAGCTGGATGGCGAGACGTATGACTTAAACTATGTAGTGTCCATTGCGTTTGGGTTAGTGCAAGTCAAAATTTCTTGTACACAAGTTATTATAATTATCAGCTTTGTGTTGTTGTTGTTCACTGTGATGATGTATGTATAAAATGATGTAGTTCTTTGATTAAGATTACTCATTTATCTATTATATATTGTCTTGCTGCGATATGTGAGATTCTGTCATTGTTCTGTTTCTTCTTCTATCTTATTCGTCTTTAACCCTAACCATTCGATTTTCCGGCATTCGACTGTGCGGCTTTTGATACAGTGGACGTATCGATGTCGACTTTCGGGCGTCGAAAAACAGGGTCGTGACAGGATAACAAGTCGAATGTCTCTGCACTGAGTCGAGCCGGTATAGAAATCTCCACATGTGATGGGGAGTCCGATCGGGTTTGTGAATACCCAGATTGCAAGGGCTTCTTTAGAAGTGCCTTCGGTTCTGTTCGAACCCGAAACAGACTTGTGTGGATGTGTGTCTGATATTGCACTTTGAGATGTAAAGCTGGTTTCTATCAAATGCATTTCTGTTTGGTGGCATAGAATTTATACTCTTAGCTTAACACCCTTCTCTGAGACGTACGAGCTCAGAGGTTATGTAGTTGATGGTTACTAGTGATACATTCCCAATTTGGTAATGTGGCATACGAAGTGCTGCCGACCATTTGTTGATCAAAGCATGGCTTTGTGAAAAGTGTAGCTTTGTGGACGTGACTTCGTTGAGCCTCACAGCCGGAAATGGTCGAAAGAGGAATTTTGTGGCAAGGTTGCAGGGGTAGCGCCCCTAGGGTATGTCCATCTCTTCTGGATAAAAGGTGGCATCATGGTATGGGGCCTAGATATTTACCTATATGGTTGCTACATACTTATTGCTGTGTGGTTGTTGGTGTCGAGCGCTCAGATAAAGGTTGGTTACGACCGGGGATGGCATATCTTGAGGGTTATTTCCGGGAAGTGGTAACCTAGCCTTGTGTCGGTAGGGAACCATTTTGGTTCTTAGGGGCGTCCCTCCAGAGGCATTCCATTTATTAAGGAAGTTCCTTAGCCTGACCATTAGTTGGAAATTCAATCATCCAATACGCGCCCTGTACAGTTTTAGTTGTATAACCTGCCATCTACTTATGGTGGTGCCCCACTGTTTAGATGGTAGCTATAGTAGGCATAGTTCGAAATGTCTATGCTGGCTAAGATTAATATTGTACTTTCGAAATTTTTTTTGCACTATGCACTAATAATATCAAATGATTTTCGTGTATCAAGCATTTTTGACTGTCATAAGGAGAAATCTCCTCCAAGTGTGCGCTTGCATTGTGTGTGTGGCGGGAGGCCTTATGGCAGTTTCATTTTCTAAAAAGCATTGTGGATTTTAACTTTTAAAATTTTTTATTGTTTGTTTTAAAAATAAAACTATTTTTTTGCTTATACCGGTCCCATGACTGATCCGGAGTTTATTGTTCCCTTCCTAAACTTTGGGTCCCCATAATTTTCCATATGGGCAGTCTAGAGTTGGGCTTTTCAGATGATCAAATAGTAGGTTTAGATTCGATAGCCTTCAAAGCCTTTGGATTTGTGGATTGCATTTGTTACACTTCAACATTCATGGCTGACCTTTCTTAATACAACGTGATGGGAGTTTCTCGCTTCACGTTTGGAAAGCATGTTGGTGGATCTAGTCTTTGGAGTTTTTGAAGCTTTAGCTATGGAATTGCAGATGCAGTTGATGTTTGAAGTTCCTTCTTTGGAGTTCAAGTTTATGTTATCTCTGTCTACTGTTGTATCTTGTCTTTGATATTTGTATTGATACCTCAATTGTTTCATTATTGTCTCGGATATTGTATTCATTGTTATATCTGTGTTATATTATTCATTTTTCTTCCGCTGTGTTGTTGTACTTAATGTGTTATAAGCTTCGGCGAGGTAGATTCAACGTTTGAATCTGCGGCATTCGAGTACAAGTGAAGTACGGGTGTCGATTTTCGAAGGTCGAGTCAGGACCGTCACAGTGGTATCAGAGCTAAAGGTTGAGAATTTAGCTCAGGAGTATACACATTAGGTAACTCATTAGAGATAGGGTGAAGTATACCCTAGAATGAGTATTCCCTAAGATATCCGTCTGTATGCCTCGGTAAATTATCTTACTATCCACTGATATTAAGTGTGAGTGCACGAAGAGGACGAGATAGGGGACAGGGGAGTACCACTACAAATGGTTAATACCCTGCAACAACAAAAATAACATTCTCTATCAATCTCCTTTAATCCAGTTTCAATTCTTCGATGGCTTCGTGGCAGCTACAAGGAGAAGCTTTGGCGTGATGATGGCCTTGCGAATCGTTGTAGAAAAATCCTATTTCGTATTCTCTTCATCGGTTCGTTATCAGCTTTTCGTTTTAAACTTTAATGAATTTGGAATTTTAAATTGGAATAAATTGGTAAATTAAATATAAATTTAAATTAATTTGTATTGATAAAACGATTTCTATTAAAACCAAGTTTGAAATTCTATTGTAATTTTTGGTGAGTGTCAAAGTCCGAAGAGGGACAAGTTGATGTAAACTTTAGGGTATTATAACCTGAGTTTGGAATTCATACCCAGTATTTAAGAGTTGTGGAAGATTAAATCCATTTATCTGTTGTTTGGGTCTCGATATGTTATACGAGTGGTTAGTCATTCCTTCAAACTAACCGATGCCCTTGCATATTTTATAGACCGGATGACCCAAGTATCCTGTATAATATTGAATGAGTTTGTTCTCATAATTATTGATAGTATTCTGATTTGATAAGCCAAATGCAGAATAACTATTCAGTTTGATCTGGTGAACCATTTCTTTATGTGTTCATCTATCTCTGTTGTCTCCTTGGCAAATTTCGGAAACAAAATTTTCTTAAGGGGGGAATCTATAACATTCCTATTTTAAATCAAATTCAGATTGGTAATTAATTTAATTATTGAAAGTAAATTATGAAATAATTTGTTATTTTCTAATTTAAATAGATTTTTGTTTGTTTATTAATATAAATGAATATAAATATGATTTTAAAATAGAATTTCTAATTGGAAATTCAGAAATAAATAGAATAATATATCGGGTTTGGATTTAATTGTGAATTCATTTGAGACATGATTTGAATATTGGGGATAAAAACATATAGTAGATTGCGAAAGTAAAATTTGTAAAAAGAATTTTTATTTGGGAATTTTAAAATAAATTGTAAAACAGAATTTGGATTTAAAATTAAAATAAATACCTTTGGAAATAAAATTGGATTTTTATTAACTTTATATTTCAAAGGAACAAATATATGTGTGTGTGTGTGTGTGTGTGTGTGTTTATTTATTTGTGCATAATTAAATTTTTAATCATTTTCCTAAAAAGTTGAATAAGTACAAATAATATAAAAAGTATGAATATAACATATTATGTTTGAATTTTGAAATCAAGTTTGGAAAATTTTATTTTGAAATTAGTATGATAAATTACAAAAGTTGTCTAGAATTAAATTCCAAAACTTATATAGAAATGCATTTATTTTATCAGGTGTAAACAAGATATAATGCATATGTATGTAAATAAGATAAATTTAAATTTGTACAAATGTAAATATGTAAGAAGATGAAAACATAAAAATGTTAAGTAATTTATAAAATGAAAGGGGTTAAAAACTAAATCAATAAATTGATTAAATTTTAGGATTTAAACACAATTTTAATTGCGTATGACATTTGTAAATAAATGGGATTATGAAAATTACAAGTGTTTATACAAATATTGAAAAGTGTTGAATTAATTAAACAGGTGGCGCATTGTTTCCTTAAAGATTTTTAGTTTACAAATTAAACATAACCAGACTTCTCAAACTCTTCTTCATTTTTCTCAATACTGAAATTAAAAGCCTGAGATCAAAATTTAATAGCAGTTCAAAGTCTAAAATATGGAAATCAGAAGCAAGATTTTAATTCATATAGATTGAGCCTAGAAATCAAACAATCTTCAAATATGAAACCACAAAACTGAGAAAGAGCAGACCAAGGATGATCTAATTAAATTCAAAAGATTTTAAAAATCCTGGAAAATCATAGTTCTCAAGCCTGGGAAACCTGAGGAACAAAAATATCTTCAATCTGAAAACAAGCAAGACAATTAAGCCTGAAGCAAATTCAACATCATACAAATTAAAGCAAAGTTTCAGGTCTAAGGCAAAACCATTTTCTAGGAAAACTTGTTCTCTGCCTTTCTCTGTTTTTCATTTGTCAAGTGAGCAAACTTCCTGAATCTGTCATTATATCTTGATATCCGAATAATACTTGAAAGTGTGATGGTGAAAATGGTTTGCATGAATGGTTTTTATGTGAAAAATGGTTGAACTTCTCTGTATGTATATCTGAGAAGGGGTGTGCATGCCTGTATATGTGTGTACCAATGGCTCTGGTTAGTGATAGGTTTTCAAATTTTAGGAAAAGTTTTGTATCTTCTTATTTTAACTAATTCAAGTTAGGATTTCTGAAAAGAAAATGTTTGTTTTTACATAAACTAAATAGTAAAAATATATTTAAGCATGATAAAATGAAAACTATCTAGAAATTTAGAAAGAACAGTGGAAATGATAAACTTATTAAATCTTCAACTTGAATAATTCTTGATTCCAGGTTTATAATCTGTTTCGTTACCTATATTCATGATTTTCAAAAGTAAAATCAAAATTTTCAAGCAAGTATTCACTGAGCATTTGGGAATTGAACAATTTTGGGTTGATCGGCAAAGTCTTGTGATCAGAGTGGAAGTGGGTCACGGGGTCTTGGCCATAGCTAGCTCAGAAGTCAAGGGTCATCAGAAAAATGGCAATGGAAATTATTAGTAGCCGTGGTGGTTGAAAGTTGAGGTGTCCCCGATGGATCGAGTGTCACCAGTGTAGGGGGGATTGAAGCTAGGGTTCATGACGCAACTTTGGTCACGACGACGAAGTTTCTGATGGTCGGTAACAGTGTCGGCGAGGCACTTTTTGTCGATTGGTTTCGAGCGCCTGTATGATCGAAATGCTTGAATTTGAACCACAGTGATATCGAATGATCTGGGTGGTCGGTTAGTTTGAGATGGTCGTTGTCGACTTGCCGATGGTGGCGAGATTGGTCGGAAGTGGTTCAGGCAACTGTGCATGTGCACGGTGCACCTTTAATTTTCTGGTGAAGATTTTGGATTGGGGAAGAAGACATACACTCGGGTTCGTGCTCGTGTTACTCGCGAGATTTTCTCGAAGCAGATGGAATAGTGGGTTGGCTCGGGGTCAAGCTCGGGTGTAACATGTTTTTGCTCAGGTTATTTGATTTGATGCAAAATAGTTTTAAAATTTTATACAAAAATCAAATTATTGAAAACAAATTTTGTTAAAACAAATTTCTTTTAAATATTAGATGTTATTTAAGTTTCAAAATTGGTTAAGAAGGTTTTTAAATGAAATTGTTTTAATTAACCAAGTTTTAAAATACACATAACCTTTATTTTAAAGTTTATTTTTAAACTTAATAATATTAAATAAGTAAATAAATATTACAATATTTTAATTATTAAATTAACCTTTAAAGTCTAAGTTAATTTATTTGTTAAATAAATTAATTACTTAAAGTTAATTTCTTAATGAAATAATTAAGGTAAATTAATGATTTAAAGATTGATTATTCATGTGTTTAAAGGTTAATTAATTAACGATAATTAATTAATGTAATTAAGCTAATTAATTTAAAAAGTAATTAATTAATTAATTAATTAAAGGTTAGTTATTTAATAAAAGTAATTAATTAATGGTTTAGGTTAATTAAGTAATTACGGGTAATTACTTATTATAATTAATAAAGGATAATTAATTTGTTAGATTAGTTAATTAATTTGAGGATAATTAATTAATTAAAGATTTGTTTCTTAATATAAGTGATTAGGCATAATCACTTATTATAATTAAATGGTATTTAATTAATGATTAATTAATTAATGTAATAAATTAAGGATAGTTAATTAAAGGATAATTAAATAATTAAGAGTTAATTATTTAATGATTAAGGGTTGATTAATTAATTAATTTTAAAGGTTAATTACTAAATGATTAAAGAGATTAATTAACGATTAAGGTTTGTAATTAATTAATATTAATTAACCAGGATTAGTAGTTTATCTATAAATAATTAATCTGATTTGAATTTATCAGCAAATTATTTAGTCATACTTATGGATGACTGTATTCTATTGAATGCAATGAATTTGTCACGATCCAAAATCCAATGTTCGTAAATCGACATCAAACACCTCACTTGTATTCGACTGTCGGAAATTCAAACGTCGCATTTTAGTTCGGATGGAGCTTATAACAACATTAGATGAAAATAAACAGCGGAAACAAAAGGAATATCATAGATCATAATACAGATTCATCATGATACAATATCCAAATACAACATCGATCATCAATATCAGAGGGCTACAAATATGATACAACAATAGAATGACAACAGAACTTCAACAAGTTCCCAACATACTTCACTTCGACAAGGTCTTCAAAACTCCAAAAGCTTCAAAAGAATTTCCAAATCCAAAAGCTTTCCAAAACTGATAGCTACTAAAAGACTTCAAAAATCCAAGCTAGCTCAAAAACACGGATACCTTCTTCTAGGCTGCCTGTGTGGATATTATGGGCACCCAGAGTTTAGGAAAGCAATAATAAACTCCGAGTCAGCCATGAGACTGGTATGTGTAAACAAAAATAGTTGTTTGAAATAAAAACAGACCATTTTATCAAAAGTAAAACAAAAGAATTTGAAAGAAATCCGCGATGTTTTCTGAAAATGAAATTGCCATAAGGCCTCCCGCCACACACATAATGCAAGCGCAAACTTGGGGAAGATTTCTCCTTATGACAGTCAAAAATGCTTGATACGAGAAAAACTCTTTTAGATATTATCATTAGTGCATAATGTGAAAACCTTTTCGAAAGTATAATATTTATCTTAGCCAGCATAGGTACCATAATACTATGCCTACTATAGCTACCACCTGAGGTGGAAGGTTATACAATTTAAAACCGTATAGGGCTCGTATTGTTTTATTTGGATTTCCAACAAATGGTCAGGCAAAGGAACTTCCCACAAAAAATGGAACGCCTCTAGAGGGACGTCCCTGAGAACCTAATCGAATCTCTGCTATGCAAGGCCGGGTTACCTCTGTGACTAGGTAACAACTGACACGAGTACGCCACCTCCCGGTCGTTACCAACCTTTATCCGAAGCGCTTCTCAACCGACAACCGCAAAGCAATAAGTTTTGCAGCAACCACAAAGTAAGTATCTGGGCTCCATACCATGATACCACTTATAATCTAGAAGGAAATGGACATACCCTCAGGGGGTTCTACCCCCAAAAAACCTTTCTACCACGATTCCGGTTTCGACCATAACCGGGTTTTGAGGTTCGACGAAGTCTCGTCCAAAAAGCTACGCTTTTTCATAAAGCCATGCTTTGATCAACAAATGTTCAGCAGCACTCAGCATGCCACACTACCAATTTGGGAGTATATCACTAATAAGCTTCAACTACATAACCTCTGAGCTCGTACGTCTCAGAGAAGAGTGTTAAGCTAAGAGAATAAATTCTCCGCCACCAATAGAAATTTATTTGAAAGAAATAAGCTTTATATCTCAAATTGTAATGTCAGACGTACAACCATACAATTTTGTTCCAGGTTCGAACAGAACCGATGGCACTTCCGAAGAAGCCCTTGCAATCCGGGCATCCACAATCCCGGTCGGACTCCCCATCACATATGGAGATCTCTATACCAGAGCAACTCAGTGCAGAGTCAAACGACAGGTTGTCCTATCGTTCTCGAAGACGCCCGATCTTCACCACCGTCTTCAATTGCTATCCATTTCGCCGTATCACGTATTCCGAATGTGTTATATGACACAAAGGTCCTCTCCTGGCTAAATCGAATAGTGAGCGTTTAATTTAAAAACACGTGGATGTATCAATTACAAAGATTCACATTCAGGGTTCGATGTGGGTTTCAGATAACCAACTAGAATCTGACTCCCTGTCGCATCGAAATTCAATTGCCGTTTTACGGGCCAAAGGGTGTTCATATTCACATAGAAGAATATTCATAACAGATATCACAACTCAGCACAAAGCATTTAATATTACATAGCATCACATCACATAACAGAAATATTAATCCAACACACATCGTTCAAGAACAAAACATCTTTAATTAAGATGAATAAATCGTTGTGGTTTTAATTTATTAACCACATAATTACTTTCATTAGTAATCTTTAATCAATAATTAATTATCATTAATTACAATTGACTAAGTCTTAATCATCTTCATTAATTAATAATTTCTTAATTAATTATCTTAATTAATTTAAAGTAATTAACCTTAATCATTAATTAATTAAATCTTAATTACTTTTATCAATTAATTACTACTTAATTAATTAACAATTAATTAACCTTAATTATTTATTAAATTAATCTTTAGTATTAAATAATTAATTAAGTAATTATCTTTTAAAATAATTAATTAACAAAATCATTAATTATTTAATAAATTAAAAGATAAATTACATTACTTCGATTTTCCTTTTAAACCTTGTTTAATAAATCACCTTTATAACATTAGATACTTTAAAAAGGTTAAGATTTGGTTTAAATAACATTTTATCTTAATTAAATTATTTACTAAATATAAATAACTTTATAAAAATATTGTATCAAAACTAAATAAACTAAAATTTAATTTCTTTGAAAACATCTTACTTAAGTCCTAAATTTATTTAAAGCTTTAATCAAATCATCGTTTGGTAACATAGTTTTAAAAGTGTTTAAGAGTTTGAAATTTTTTAAAGTAAAAACTATTTCATTTATCAGGTACGAGACCTGCTTCGAGTCACCCCCGAGAATTTTCTCGTTTGCTTCGAGTATTGCCGAAATTTTACCCGAGTGCCACAATTTCAACCTTAAAAATTTTCTAAGTATTTTCGACCCGATACTTCAAAAAATTTCACTCGAGTTAACACTCGAGCTTCCACTGGTTTCACCCCGAGGCCTGCTTCGAGACATCCCCTTCCTTCACTCTTCTGCCGCTGTAACGACCCAGAATTTTGAACAATTTAAATTGAAAATATTTAATTAATTTTAAATATTTGAATGATGGTTTGACTTGAATTCCAAATTTTCATAATAAATTGGCGATTAAATTATAAAATTTAATCTATTGAAAGTTGAATAAAAATTTGAATCTTCAATTTTAAGCTGATTAAAAATATTTCAACAGCTTGTAAATTCTATAATGATAATACTGAAAATAATAGAAGCTTCAGAATTTAATTTGAAACTGCTTTGTTCAGTTTTGAAATTACATCGTTTGAATCGATATTTAAAAATAGCTTTTCAAGGCACAGTCTCAGAATTCGACGAAACCAGTTCCATTTGGTCCGTAATATTGAATTATTACCGGATTTCAAATTTCGTATTTTTCGGAGTTGTTATGTGAGCGTACGTTGAGTAAACGCGTTGGAAATTTGAATCAAATTCAATTTGAATTTAAAATTGTAAATTGTCAACGCAGCCACCTTCGTTCCTAAATTCATGCCGAGAATCACGCATGTTGTCTCCACTCGTACACTCCTTTCTTTTCTTGTTCCCTCTGTTCGTTCTTAAAATCTAGGCTTGTTTGATAATATCTCGTTCAAAAGCAAATCCTCTGAGAAAAAAAATGATAATGGCCGCTCGTTCGAATTTAATAAACTTCGTGCCTTTTCAATCTGTTTCAAAATCGAAGCCTCTTCCTCTCTAAAATTCATTCGAACAAAATCAAGAAATAAAAATGGCCGGCCCTGTTCAAATTAAAATTCGTGATTCCCTCTTTCCCAATTTCTAATTCACCAGAATCAAAATCAAAATCGGCCGAAGCCCTCTCTCAGTTCTAAAACGAAAAAAATAGGGGGGGACCGCGTTCGAAGCTTGGGAGTCGAGAGCGAGCAGAGGCGAGAGGAGCATTGGAAGATTAGGGCTTGGGCTTTGTTCGATCGTTATTTGGTGAAGGGGGTTTTTCCAAAGTCGCGGCGCTCGCGAGCATCTGGAGGCGGCAACGTCGCGATGGGGAGGGTCGGCTGCTCGTTTGGAGTCGCCGGTCAGTTGGTGGCATGCGCGAGGCGATGGCGTTCGGTGATGGAAGAAGCTGTGGTCGATTTAGAGCATCGCGGTGGGAAGTCGAGCACGTCATTGCCTGCGGCTAGGGTTTTGGTCGGCGTGGCTTTGGGGTTCGGAGATTTGAGATGGTCTGTAAGGTAATATGTCGATTTTATTTTAAATTGGAAAATTTGTTTTTGTTTATTTCTAGTTGAGATCGATAACAGAAAACTTTATACAGTAAAATATATATGTGCAGAATTTTAATTTATATACACACCTGAACAGAAATTATGAATAAAGAAAATTATTAGTTTATAGATGTTAAATTAAAATTAATAAATGCAGTTCTATATATATATATATATATATATATATATATATGCAGAAAGGTATTTTAAAATTTAAAGATACACATAGGATTGAAAAGAAAAATAAATTTAGTTTAAATGTAAAATATTTTGTAAAAGAAGATTTACTTAATTATTTTTGTATGTAAAAAAGAAATTTAGTTTTAATTGAACTTTTGTTAATTTAATTATCAAAAGAAAATATTATTTATTATTGGAAAAATGGGTAATTAAGGACTGAAAGATTTTGTATTAAAAATAGGAGATTTGTTAAAAAAAATCAAAATTGTTAGTTAAACAAATTTATTCAAAGAAATTGATTTAAAATAAGGATATTAATTTAAAGCAAAATTTTTAGTTAAATCGATTATTAAAGACGGAATTGATTTAAATAAAACTATTAATTAATTAAACAATCAAGAATGGGAATTGGTTATTTGATTGGTTCGAATATTAATAAATTGTGTAAATATTTATACAAGGTAAAAATCAAGGAAATCAAGTCGAGATGGAAAATGGATTGCAAATAAAAAGCTAAGGTGAGAACTTCTCACTCAAAAAGGGTATTTAAATTTTAAATAGTTATATTTAAAATTTGCTGATTGATTGATTGTTTGCTTGATTGTGATATTAGATATTGTAGGATATATCTATATATAGCAATATATATATATATATTGGCATATGTATATATTGCAGTTGATTGATTTCCCGCATTATATAGCGGATGAGACCCTATTGCGCCGTTAGTAAGCGGATAATATTTTATAAAATCCCATATACCGCGATATTCCACCCCGAAGTGGAATGGGTATTGTGCTAACATCTTTGGATGCAGGGAAACAGGTTGGAGGGATCCAACTGGATTCCTCACAAATATTTATTTGTTTATAGATATTGTGTGATTATTGATTATCATATTGATATATGATATTTGTGCCATGATTGACTATTGGATGTTGTTGCATCATCGGACTCATATTTTTAAGTTAAAAATAACGATTTTCATTTTTAAAAGGATTTTTAAAGTGTTTCTTCCAAAATATATGTTTTATTTAATTTTTGAATTGATTCACTTTAAAATAAATAAACATATAAGTTTTTATGTTATAAAAATTAATACTTTTATAAAATATAACCCAAAAGGAAAATTTTAAAATAAATAGATTTATAAAATAGTTAAATTTGGGTTTTGAATAGTTATCATAAATAGTTATATGAGAGATTTTATAAATTGATATTTATAAATTAAATTTATTGGAATTATGAAACGAGTCTATTAAGTGTTGAGTTGATGTATAAAATGAATTTCATTAAAATTTATAGATTTATAAGTTGTGAAAGTTATCAAATGAATAGATGTTGAAAATAAAAGTTTTATAGGAAATTAACTTATAAACTGGCTTTTGGGCATTTAAATGGATACTGATAGAAACAGTTAATAAAAGAAATTTTTATAAGTTGAAATTGAAAGAAAATATATAAAGAAATCTTATAAGTAATAAGATTTAAAAAAAATTGTGAAGTTCAAAGGAACGATTTGGTAAATAAATAATATTATAAGTATTCAACTTATAATATAGATTTTAGTTTATAATTGGGTTATATAAATTGAATTGGATTTAATAAAAGAGATTAGTAAATTGAAGTTTATAAATAGAGATGGAATTTATAAACATTGTTATAAATTCGAAAATAAATGGAATTTGATAAATTGAATATAGAATTTGTTAAAGGAGTTATATTCACGTTTTTGAACAGTGAATATATCGTTAAATAAAAGGGATATCTTTTGGGAAAAGGATGTTTTAAATAGAATTTAAAACGATTTAAAGATGTTTTAAAATGCATCAAGTATCGAAAACATAGATTTCAACATTCATTGTTGAAATAGACGTTTTCGAGAAATAGGAGGAAAGGAAGTCGTAGATTTCAACATTCATTGTTGAAATAGACGTTTTCGAGGAAAAGAAGGAAATGGTGGACTATAACACTGTTGTTATAGTAAATGATTTCCGAAAGGAAATACTTTGTATAGTATTGGGATTTATATATCTATTTTAAATTTTGAATCCCTATACTAGTGATGTTGGGTCGTCGTAACGATGTTTTACGCAACATTCGTTTTGACCCAAGTAAATGTGAATAAAAGAACGTTTTTCCTTAAGGAATGAAAAATATACTTAACTATGGTTTAAGTATACCGAATATTTTCAAATTGTGAAAATAAATAATATTTGTGAATCACTTACTTTTAAATAAGTATGGAATTGCTTTTCCAATATGAAATGGAACGTTTTTGAGAATTTATCTTTTTGAAGATAAATTGGAATTGAATATTTGAAATCTATTGAAAACTATAGATCAGTAGATATTTTGAAATATAAATTCACTATGGAATTTATAAATGGAAAGGGAAAATTGTTTTCAAAATAAACGTTGTTTATTTTTGAAGTGTGGAAAATTATATATCTTGTAAAGATATTTTGGGAAATTAAATAATTTGAGAAATTATTTGGAATCTGGTGATGTTGCGCATCTTTATTGATAGTTAAATAACCGACTATCAATATTTACCTTTAAATAGGTATTTGTTGTGATTGCTTGAATTGGATGCCACACTTATTTTAAATAAGCGCTCACTATTCGGGTTAACCGGGAAAGGACCATGGGGTCGTATAACCCACTCCGAATATGTGATACGTCGTTATGAACTGCAATTGAAGACCGGTGTTGAAGACCGGATATTTGTGAAAACGGATGGATTACCGTCGAGTTACTCTGCATCGGCTGATCTCCGGTACAGAGGTTTTATCACCCTTAGTGACGGGATGTCCGGACGTGATTAGTGAATATCCGGATTGCAAGGGCTTCTTTGGAAGTGCCTTCGGTTCTGTTCGATCCCGGAACAGACTTGTATGGATTGTATGTCTGACGTTACAATTTGAGATGTAAATCTGGTTTCTATCAAATATATTTCTGTTGGTGGAGGAGAATTTATACTCTTAGCTTAACACCCTTTTCTGAGACGTACGAGCTCAGAGGTTATATAGTTGATGGTTACTAGTGATACATTCCCGAATTGGTAATGTGGCATACTAAGTGTTGCTGTGAAATGATCGTTGAGTGATCATTTGTGATAGGATCATTTGTTTTATCGTCTATCTTGATGATCATTGCTTTGATCATTTGTTGACCCAAAGCACTGCTTTTGTAAAGCGTGGCTTTGTGGACGAGACTTTATCGAGCCTCACACCCCGGAAATGGTCAAAACAGGAAAGATGCAGCAAGGTTATTAGGGGGTAGCGCCCCTTTAGTGTATGTCATTCCTTCTGGATAGAGGTGCTATCATGGTATGGAGCCCAGATACTTAACCTATGTGGTTACTGCAAATTTATTACAGCCGCATCCTGATACACAATAGAACTCGTGCATATGCACGGTCGGAATCATCACCGTTGGTTGAAGCTATAGCCACCATCCAGTCGACGACAGCTCACCTGAACCCCTCAAGCACCCAGAAACCCATCATATGGACGAATTCGCGATCGAGCATGTTAACCCAAACTAACACCAGAAACAGACCATCAGAAATGCCTCGTATCGACGTCAAAAATCACCAAAGGCCACGTGATTTCGCCATGAGCTTCCCCTTGCGACCACGCACTGCCACCCATCTCCCTGTCCAGTCCGATGCAAGCTAGATACCACATTGCCTCGAAGAACACAGTCGACAAAAACATAGGGTTAAACCCTAGTTTGTCAATCTATAAACACCACAGAGATTTAAAAATTCGTTCAATAATTCTGTGATGACCCCAGACCATCATGCAAGCAACTGCCATGATTACGAGATGTACATCGTCGCCGATTGTCCGAATTCCATAAAAAACCACGCCACGTTCATCTTCAAATGTCTCATTGAATACATTGTTAAAAATCCTGATTTTAATCTTAAAAATCAATATTTTCAAAGTCAAATTAGATTATATAATCAAATTGAAAAATCAAGGAAATCGGATTTTAATTATTGATTGAGCTTACAGTGCTTTTTCTTGTTCCAGGCATGTATTCTTGATTTTAGTTTATAAAATTATTTTTAAAATTTAGTCTTAATGAATCTGAACACTTTTCATTTTTATACTTCAATCTAAACAAAGCTAGAAATAAAGAATTTAGGGTTTTGACATGTTTTTTTAAAACCTGAAACTAAAACAGGGTTTTGACATGTTTTTTTTCTTTTCTTTCCTTTAGGTTTTTGAAAATGAGATAAAAGAGTGAGAGAAGTTGTTTACATTTCTTTTATAAATTTCCTTAAAATTAAAACTAAGGAAGATGACACTTGTTCACTTCCATTCTCAAGTTATTACACTTGTTCATTCATTCTCCTATGTTCCTACACTTTTTAATTCATGCATAAGAAAATATTTTAAATAAAAGTTTTTATATTATTTTCTTTCTTATTTATATAATTACATCTCTTTATACATTTATACAATCTTTTTAAAAGAAAGTGTTTTTAATACTAATTCATACATTAATAAAATTATACACATGTGTTAATATTTTGAATCCAAATAATTTTACTTAAGATATTCCATTTTAAATTTAAATTCAAATTCAATTCAAATTAAAAATTCAAATTCAAATTTGAAATTCAATCCATTCTATTTACATATGTATAGATAAACAACTCAATATTTCATTTGTTTATCAATTTTAAAATTAATTCAAATTATCTTCAAATTGAATTCCAAAAATTCAAATAAACTACTAATTTTAAATTGATAAATTTGGGGATGTTGCAGGTTTCCCCCTAAAGAAAATTTCATCCTCAAAATTTGAATGAGAGAGAAAAACAAACAAAGAAGATATGAATATATAAAAGATAAAGAAAAGGCTTACCAGATTAAGGCAAGATATCCACCCTGCAGTTGGGATAAGACTTCTGCATACTATCCTCTGTTTCCCAAGTACAGTCCTTTGGATCGCCACTCCTTTGCACTTTGACTAGTTTCACAATTTTGTTTCTCAGCTGCTTTTCCTCACGATCTACAATCTTTATCGGTTCCCTTTTTACTACCAAGTTGGGAGTGATCTCAAGATCCTGCTGAGCTTCCTCTTCAATAATACTATCTAGGTCGTGCATATATTTTCGGAGATTAGAAATATGAAACACATTGTGCATGCTGTTACCAGCTAGGTAGCTGCACTCGATATGCTAGAGGACTGATCCTCTCCAGAATAGGAAAAGGACCAATATAACGCGGTGCCAGCTTAGCAGTTTTCCCAAATCTCAATACACCCCGCATTGGAGACACTTTCAGAAATACATAATCTCCAAATTGAAATTCCAAATCTCTTCTTCGACGGTCATAACACTACACCAAAACAGCAAATTTTAGCATTTATAAGTCTTACAAATATTTTCAGTAACACTTTTTAAGTGTTACTAATGGACTGTGAGGAATGGAGCGGCCAAATTTGTAACACTTATAAATGTTACAAACATACGTATTACTAACACTTATAAGTGTTGGTACCTAAATATACGGTAACGCTTATAAGTGTTGGTAACTGTGAGGACCCGCAAATCCGTACTCCTTGAATAGACACTAATCTCCATTGACTAACTCAAGATGAACGGAAATATGAATTCTTAGGGTTTTAAGAAAAAGAAAAAGGTAGAAGAAGAGAGAAAAGATAGAACAGAACAGAAAGAAAACAACAGAACAATATCAGAATCTCACAATCGCAGCGGAACAACATTTAATAAATAAATGAATAATCTTTAAACAAAGAACTATGTCAGTTATTACATTACATTTCATTACATCATCAGAGTGTACAACTATCAAACAACAATAAACAGAACAAACAGCGGAAAAGAAATACTATATACTAGTAATACGCCATGCCATCCATCTTGCCTCCAGCAACTCCTGAATTCCAGAATATCCTGATAAACCTGACTCTTGACTGCCCGTTGGAAATTGGTGGGCACCCAGAGTTTAGGAAGGAAAACAATAAACTCCGAGTCAGTCATGTGACTGGTGTGAGAACTCAAAACAGTTTTATTTTTGAAACAAAGAATAGGAAAATTTTAAAATAGATTCACAATGCTTTTAAAAATGAGACTACCATAAGACCTCCCACCACACACACAATGCAAACGCAGACTTGGAGGAGATTTCCTCTTATGTTAGTCAAAGATGCTTATTACGTAAAATCAAATCATTTTTGATATTATTATTAGTGCATAGTGTAGAAAACATTTCGAAAGTAGAATATAAATCTTAGCCAGCATAGGTACCATTATATTATGCCTGCTATAGCTACCTCCTGAGGAAGCAGGTTCTACAACTAAAACCATACAAGGCTCGTATTGTTTCTTTGGATTTCCAACAAATGGTCAGGCCGAGGAACTTCCCATTTGCCACATGGAAACGCTTCTGGAATGACGTCCCGAGAACCAAACCGGATCTCTGCCAACACAAGGCCGGGTTACCCCTAACTGCGTAACTACTGACACGAATATGCCATCCCTCGATCGTAACCGATCTACATCCGAGGATCCTCGATTTCCAACAACCACAAAGTAATAAGTTTGCGGCAACAACATAGGTTAAATATCTGGGCTCCATACCATGATACCACCTCCATCCAGAAGGAATGACATACACTAAAGGGCGCTACCCCTAATAACCTTGCTGCATCCTTCCTGTTTTGACCATTTCCGGGGTGTGAGGTCCGACGAAGTCTCGTCCACAAAGCCACGCTTTGGTACAAAGCCATGCTTTGGGTCAACAAATGATCAAAGTAATGATCACAAAGATAAATGATCAAACAAATGATCATATCACAAATGATCAACAATGATCATTTCACAGCAACACTCAACATGTCACATTACCAAATTGGGAATATATCGCTAATAACCATCAACTACATAACCTCTGAGCTCATACGTCTCAGAGAAGGGTGTTAAGCTAAGAGAATAAATTCTCCGCCAACAACAGAAATATATTTGAAAGAAATCAGCTTTATATCTTACTTTGTAATGTCATACATACAATCAATACAAGTCTGTTCCGGGATCGAACAGAACCGAAGGCACTTACAAAGAAGTCCTTGCAAACCGTATATTCACTAATCACGACCGGACTTCCCATCAAATATGGAGTCTCTATACCGGGGACCAGTCGATGCAAAGACATTCGACGAGTTGTCCTTTCGCTTTTGAAAATATCCGGTCTTCAACACCGGTCTTCAAATGCAATTCATAACGACGTATCACATATTCGGAATGGGTTATACGACCCCAAGGTCCTTTCCCGGCTAACCCGAATATTGAGCGCTTATTCAAAAATAAGTGTGGCATTCAAATTCAAGCAAATCACAACAAATACCCATTCAAAGGTAAATATTGATAGTCGGTTATTGAACTATCAACGGATATGCACAACATCACCAGATTCCAAATAATTTTTCCAAATTATTTATTTTCCAAAAATATCTTTACAAGATATATAATTTTCACCTTCAACCATTTGAAAACAATTTTCAAATCACTTTTCACATTTACCACTTTTGAAAACAAATTTAAAACATTTTCCTTACGCGGAAATACTTTCATTTCAACATGGTTCATTTAAACCAATTAAATAAATCCTTAACGATTTACTTTATATTTACGTTCCAAATCCGTAAATTAATTCCCACACTTCAAAAACTAATCAACATTTATTTTTTAACAAATTCCCTTTCTTTTCATTTATAAATTCCATAGTTAATTTACATCCCAAAATATTTATGATATACGATTTAAATTATTCATTTTCAATTTATCTTCAAAAAGATAAATTCTCAAAACGTTTCATTTCACATTGGAAAAACATTTCCATACTTATTTAATAAGTAATTCACAAATCTTTTTATTTTCTACACTTGGAAAATATTCTATATACTTAAATTGAGATTAAGTATCCATTTCATTCTTTAAGGAAATCATTCTCTTAAACATATTTATTTGGGCCAAAACGAATGTTGCGTAAAACAACGTTATGACAACCCAAAATCACTAGTATAGGGATTCGAAATTAAAATAGATATATAAATCCTAATACTATACAAAACATTTCATTTCGGAAATCATTTACTATAACAACAGTATTATAGTCCACCATTTCCTTCTATTTCTCAAAAACGTCTATTTCAACAATGAATGTTGAAATATATGGTTTCGAATCTTAACACATTTTAAAAACATCGTTAAATCTTTTTAATTCTATTTAAAACATCACATCCAAAACATTTCTTTAACATATTATTCACTATTCAAAAACGTGAATATACTTCGTTAACTAATTTCAACATTTCTATACATTTTACCTTAAAGGATTATTTACTGTCTAAAACGTGAATATAACTCCATTAATAAGTTACAACAATTTACTTATCAAAATAAGTCGTTTGCGGATTTATAACACAATGTTTATAGATTCCATTTCTATTTATTTTATAACAACTTCGTTTTATAAATCTCCTTTATTAACCTATTTCAATTTATAACTCAATTATATACCAAAAGTTCACATTATAAGTTAAATAATTATAATTTATTTGTTTACAAAATCGTTCTTTTAAACTTTCCAAATTATAAATCTTATAACTTATAAGATTTACTTATTTACCCAAAATTATTCTTTTAATAAATTTACAAATTTTATAAACCTACTGCTTATAAAATTCCATTTAATACTTCACCGTTTATAATTCTATAAATTTCATTCATTTGTGAAATTCATTTACAATTCATTCTAACACTTATAAAAACTCGTTTTATAATTCAAATATTTTAATTTATAAATATCAATTTATAAATCCTTTATATAAATCAATTCATATTATTATTTTAAAACGTCTTTAAACTCCTTTATAATTTCATCATTTTCTTCGATTTTTAAAATAATCAAATTTCATAAATCCTATATTTTAAACTTTTTATAATAAATTCAAAAATCCTGATTTAAACTTATTTTATAAAATCATTAACTCCATATTTTCAAAAATCAACTTTCAACTATATTTCTCAAAAATCATAATTTTTATAACTATAAAATTATAACGTTATTTATTTAAAATGAATCAATTCCTAAAATATTTTATAAAACGTACACTTTCAAAAATCACTTTAAAAATCCTTTTAAAATTCCAAAATTGGCCCAATGATGCTACACACCAAATAGTCAATCACGACAACAACGACATCATATATATGTATATGATAATCAATCAAATATCAAAATATCTGAAATCAAATAAATATTGTTGAGGAATCCAGTTGGATCCCTCCAACCTGTTTTGCTGCATCCAAAAACATTAGCACAATACCAATTCCGTTCCAGTACGGAGTTATCGCGGTAATGGGATTTAAAATATTATCCGCTTAATAGACGGCGCAATAGGGTCTCATCGCTATATAATGCGGGAAATCAACTCCAAGTACATAAATAATACCAATTTCACTGTACTGTGAAATATTCGCGGTATATGTTTTTAATAAATAACATCCGCTTACTAACGGCGTATAATGTCTATTTTAACAATCAATAGTTAACAATCATCATTCAAACATACATTCAAGAATTTTAAATCTAACTATTTAAAACTAAAATCGAAACCGATTTGATTGAGTGAGAAGTTCTCACCTTGATTTCAGTTTCGTTTTCAGCTTTTATTTCGAATAAAATTAAACGGACGTTTAATTTTACCCAAAATTCTCGTTAACTCCCAACGACACCAATCCAATTCCATAGCGTAGTGCTCATCCATACGAACCCAACGCAACTGGTTTCGCGCGTTTTCGACCTCGTATGAAAAAGATACGTTAATTTAAAGTTTACACGAATATATATATATATATATATATATATATATATATATATATATATATATAATTTACAACATTATTTCAATCTTAAACCTAATTGAATCCTAGCCATCCATCACCCCAGAGAAAATCACGGCCGCTTGCCTCATCTTCTCACGTGCGCGTTCCTTCTCCAGTAATTGTCGAACCCATTCAAGTAAACTAGGGTTTAATTTTCGAGCCTCCACGACGACTTCGACAACGATCAGTAAGCACCATTTCAAAGCCCATCCCTCTCCCTACTTTCGGCCTGAAGAGACTGAAGCTCGGCCCCTCCTCCTCTCTCGATTTGCATGCGCAATCGTGCAACTTTGCAGCCAATTTCCCGATGATCCAAAGCTCCAAACACGATCATAGTCGTTGAACTTCAAGATCTCTTCATGCTCTACAACTTTCGTTTCGAAAGTTTTGTGAATTGGTTAATGGATTGCAAGAAATTTGAGGAAGAAGAAAACTAAATTTTGGCCATTAATATTATATGGAGGCGGCGGCTGGCTTTAGATTAGGGTTAGGGTTTTAGAATTTTGCAAATGGAAGATATTGAGGTGCTTATATAGAAAAATACGCGAACACTATTCATCCCGGATTTTTCGAACTCCAAACGAAGCGTGACGGTTGGCGTTCCTAAGGTTTACTCCACGTTCCGAACACAATGGAATGTGTTTCGGGAGCTAATTCGGTAATCTGTGAGAGTTATGGCAATAAACGTTCGATTTAAAATTAAATCGGTAAATCAAATTTCTAGGCGTTTTAGCTTGCACCGGACAAATGGTAAATCCGATTGACGCGAAATTTGAAACCATACAATAATATCACATTACGGGTCCGATGAAATTAGTTTCGTCGAAATCCAAGACTATTTGAAAAATGGCTATTTTAACTCGCCAAATTAATATTAAAAACAATTTCGATGCGTTTCGAGCTGCCACGGTCAAACGAAAACTCCGATTGCTACGAAAAGTGAAATCCGATAATAACAAACTATTACGGATCCAATGGAACTAGTTTAGTCCAATTCTGAGACTGTTCGAAAAATGGCTAATTCCACTAGTCGATTTAAATATTAAAATATTCAATTTTCACAAATTAACTTTTAATTCAATTTTAAAAGTTCTAAAATATCGTTCTAACTCAAACATGATAAAATAAAATTTTACAAATCATTTTCAATCATATTTAACCCAATTTTCAATTATTTCTGTAATTTCAACTATTAAATTATCGATTTAATTATCCAATTAAATCCAATTATTCGAAATAAAATTTATTCGACTTATAATCTCACTTATAAATATTTAAAATTAATTAAATATACAAATTTTAATTAATAGAAATTCTGGGTCGTTACATACTTCCCCCCTTAAAAGAATTTCGTCCTCGAAATTACCAAGTAAGAAAAATTACAGAATATATTAACTTTCCATAAATCCATAGTTAAACTCAATAACTTTACTAAGTTTTCAAATCATACTTAGTTATCTTTTCAAAAACAACTACTATTGTTTAACTTTCAACTCCAAATCAAAATTAAAGTTTTCAAATTTCCCAAAAATTCCCAAATTTTTCTAACGCCTTAAATTTTCGGAAAAATTCGCCATAGTCTCCTTTGCGCGGCTCGATCCGGAAAAAAAATGACAGTATATATATCACAAATATACATCTCATCAAGTGATGAGGCATCCCGCAGGGAAAAAAGTGTAAAAGTACGATATTTAATCCAAGATATGTACCTTATATTTTATTAGCAAGCATATACGGCTAATATAGCGCAAAAGCGAGCTCCAAATGCGAAGCAAACGCAATCCGCACCTACTAAACACTCAACAAACAAATGAGAAACATGTATACAGACAGTAGTATCGATATACAACATATAGCAACATAATAACTATATATGCCAACATAGCAAATGCAACAAAAGCAATATATTCAACCATCAACCAACTATCATCCAACTAACATTCAACTAACATTCATTTTCAATTAGTTTATATTCACTAATTCATATTCAAGTTGGTTCACTTCCAAATCAAATTCAATTCTATTTAAGATTCACTTAACTTCCAATTGGATTTCAATTACTTTAGCTTTCAATTTCATTAACTCTTAATGAATTATACACAATCAACTAACAATCATATATCAACCAATGTATATTAATTACTACCAAATTCCTTTGCTTATATTCATTCAATTTGGTTTAACACCTTCACTTTCAATTGGTTTAATTAAATTGATTTTCATTCAATTATTCAACTTCCAATAACATTAGATTTTAATGAATTACACTTACATTCATTATTTTATATCAATTATTTACATTTAATTGATTAACATTCAATCCATTTATTCAATTCAATTGCTAATTCATTTAACTACAAAAGTTGAATTTCATTTATATAAATCAAATTCGCATTTATCACTTAACTTTATTAATTTACTTTGATACCAAAATCAACTTTATTCAACATCACTTAAGTTATATTCCATTTAAACATCATTTGGCTTTGCTTAAATTAAATTCCCACTTATAAATCCAACTCAGATTCCCAATTCTAAAGTAAATTTATTTAACTTTAAATTCATTTTTATTTACAACTCATATTCATAAATATATTCATATAGTTTCACTTCTTATATATATAAGTTTATTTCACAATTGTAAATCACTTTAATTATAATTCAATTCTTATAATTCTTCGCTTATACAATTATTCCTTAATTTAGATTATTCAAACATCTTTTAATTTTACTTATATATATTCTTACATTTTCAACAACCAAACAATCTACTTACATACACTTTAATAATTCTAAAAAATTATTCCTTTATATATAAAATATACTCAAGGTAAAATTATTTCATTTACCCAATTTTAAACAATATCGTGTCGGTTTATCTTGTTTAAGAGTTTAGAAACCCCTATCTATGATAGTTACCTAGACTACATCGACCAGAATCTATAAACAATCAACCGATAAGTCAACACAATACAAAACAATTTATATTCACTAATAAATACGCACTCATAGCTATTATTACACTCAAATTCATTCTAGAGTACTACTGACTCTATCTCTAATGAGTAATACCCAATAGAGCTATGGTTGTCGCTTAACCATATGCTCTGATACCAGATGTGAGGAACCGCAAATCCGTACTCCTTGAATAGACATTAATCTCCATTGACTAACTCAAGATGAACGGAAATACGAATTCTTAGGGTTTTAAGAAAAACAAAAAGGTAGAAGAAGAGAGAAAAGATAGAACAGAACAGAAAGAAAACAACAGAACAATATCAGAATCTCTCAATCGCAGCGGAACAACATATAATAAATAAATGAATAATCTTTAAACAAAGAACTATATCAGTTATTACATTTCATTACATCATCAGAGTGTACAGCTATCAAACAACAATAAACAAAACAAACAGTGGAAAAGAAATACTATATACTAGTAATACGCCATGCCATCCATCTTGCCTCCAGCAACTCCTGAATTCCAGAATATCCTGATAAACCCGACTCTTGACTGCCCGTGTGGAAATTGGTGGGCACCCAGAGTTTAGGAAGGAAAACAATAAACTCCGAGTCAGTCATGTGAATGGTGTGAGAACTCAAAACAGTTTTATTTTTGGAACAAAGAATAGGAAAATTTTAAAATAGATTCGCAATGCTTTTAAAAATGAGACTACCATAAGACCTCCCACCACACTCACAATGCAAACGCAGACTTGGAGGAGATTTCTTCTTATGTTAGTCAAAGATGGTTACTACGTAAAATCAAATCAATTTTGATATTATTATTAGTGCATAGTGTAGAAAACATTTCGAAAGTAGAATATAAATCTTAGCCAGCATAGGTACCATTATATTATGCCTGCTATAGCTACCTCCTGAGGAAGCAGGTTCTACAACTAAAACCGTACAAGGATCGTATTGTTTCTTTGGATTTCCAACAAATGGTCAGGCCAAGGAACTTCCCATTGCTACATGGAAACGCCTCTGGAATGGCGTCCCGAGAACCAAACCGGATCTCTGCCAACACAAGGCCGGGTAACCCCTAACTGCGTAACTACTGACACGAATATGCCATCCCCCGATCGTAACCGATCTACATCCGAGGATCCTCGATTTCCAACAACCACAAAGTAATAAGTTTGCGGCAACAATATAGGTTAAATATCTGGGCTCCATACCATGATACCACCTCCATCCAGAAGGAATGACATACACTAAAGGGCACTACCCCTAATAACATTACTGCATCCTTCCTGTTTTGACCATTTCCAGGGTGTGAGGTCCGACGAATTCTCGTCCACAAAGCCACGCTTTGGTACAAAGCCATGCTTTGGGTCAACAAATGATCAAAGTAATGATCACAAAGATAAATGATCAAACAAATGATCATATCACAAATGATCAACAATGATCATTTCACAGCAACACTCAACATGTCACATTACCAAATTGGGAATATATCGCTAATAACCATCAACTACATAACCTCTGAGCTCATACGTCTCAGAGAAGGGTGTTAAGCTAAGAGAATAAATTCTCCGCCACCAACAGAAATATATTTGAAAGAAATCAGCTTTATATCTCACTTTGTAATGTCAGACATACAATCAATACAAGTCTGTTCCGGGATCGAACAGAACCGAAGGCACTTACAAAGAAGTCCTTGTAATCCGGATATTCACTAATCACGACCGGACTTCCCATCACATATGGAGTCTCTATACCGGGGACCAGTCGATGCAAAGACATTCGACTAGTTGCCCTTTCACTTTTGAAAATATCCGGTCTTCAACACCGGTCTTCAAATGCAATTCATAACGACGTATCACATATTCAGAATGGGTTATACGACCCCAAGGTCCTTTCCCAGCTTACCCGAATAGTGAGCGCTTATTCAAAAATAAGTGTGGCATTCAAATTCAAGCAAATCACAACAAATACCCATTCAAAGGTAAATATTGATAGTCGGTTATTGAACTATCAATGGATATGCACAACATCACCAGTGTAACGACCCGTTGAATTTGATAATGTTAAATGAATTAAATTAATATGTTTCTAATCTAATTTAGAATAAAATAAAGGTCTTAAGATTTTATTTGAGAAAATGTAGTAATTTGTTATAGTAATTGGAATTTAATGTAACAATTTAATAGTTACATGGAAATAGATTTAACTATGTAAATTTGCACACTTTGTTAAAAGTTAATGTTAAGAAACCAATAAATGTTGAATTAGTGAATATTAATAAAATATTTATTAGAATGGGATTCATTTAATATTAAAATAAATAGTAGGATTGTTTCATTTGGTGACCGTTGAATAAACCAATGCAATAAGTGTAGATAATTTTTTTTATGAATATTGTTCAATAATGTATGTACTTAAAAACGGTAATAAACTTAATATAAGAAAACAAAGGCAAATTGTGTATTAATTAATGAATTCATGAATCGGTGTATGGACTTAGTGTAACTATACGTAAATGTACGCAATAAGGTTGTGAAATACCAATGATTTGGATTTCCAATTTATATTAAACATAATGTTGGTAGAGAATGGAATTCACTGTTGTGTGAAATATATGAGAAATCAAGTCAAATGTAAATTATACCGTAGATGATATACTCTTTTAAACAGTAGGATTTTTAAATAAATAAACGTTTCACTTAGGTTTCAAATGGATAACTTATGTAGTTTAATGGAGAATCAATTGCAATTAATTGCCATAAATTAGTGATGATAGGGTAGTTTGATTTGGCCTTTAAGAAGCAAAGAAAAAGAAAGCCAAGATTTATGAATTCATTTGTAATGTGAAATGCAAATCTTGTGGATTGTTTTTTTACAAGTGGAATTAATATTTACCATTACGTTAGTGGAGTCTGATAAGTTAAGGTAGATAATCAATGGTAATTTACCTAATTCAAAGGATATATTAATAATAAATATGGGTAAAATGAGGTTAGACCAAGGGTATAATATTAATTGATTTTTAAGGCTTAATTAATACGTGAAATAGACAAGATTCCACATTCAAACATTTATACAAAGCTAAGTTGTAAATAGAAGTACCAATGTAATATAATGTAAATAGATGGGAATCAACATTTATTTATTTATTTAATGGAATTTAATTTCTATAGTATGATGATCGCAATTAAATGAAATTGAAATAGCTAATTTATACGTTAGTTGAAATTTAGCTGGAATATGAGGATTTTTAATGAAATAGTGAAATCAAATGGAAATAAGGTTTCAATTATACATTGGAATTTATATTCACCATAAAAGGCTAATTGAAAACCAAAGGAGTTAATAAAGGAATCAAGCTTTATCTATTAATTTGGATTTAAGATATGGTAAATTGGATTTATTGCAATAATTAATTCTATAAGATGCGGTTAATACTTATTCTATTTATAATTGGACTAAATTGTTGATATAGATTTTAGAAAGCAGAATCTATAAATTAATTTGAGTATCAAATTCAATAATTGCGCTTATTGCATAAATAAAGGGAATTTAACGTTGAATACTACGTTACTGAAATTTAAAATGGACTTTAAGAATAATATTTTGAATCATGAACCAAAGTATGTGGCATCCCTATTTGGATAAAGAATGAGTATATAAAAGTTAAAATCTAATATATGGGGTTTTGAGCATTTAATTTTATAATTCTTAAATATAGGAAAGTGCAGAAATTTACACTGCAAATTGATATACTTATAATTTTAATTCACATCCAAGCTTGTTAAATCATTTGAAATTGATTAAATTATATAAGCAATAAAATTTGGACAATTTTAGAATATAATATAAAAATTTGGATTTTTATAATTTATTTAATTTATTTAATGAATATTAAAAATAGCCATTTTGGCCACGGACTCGGATTTCGACGAAACCAGTTTCATCGGATCTGTATCGGTGAATTATTATAGGGTTTCAAGTTTCGTATCGATCGGACTTGTCGTTTGATCGTACGGGCGTGAAACGCCTTGAAATCAATTTGGAAATTTTGTTTTCAGCATAACTTCTTCATACGATCAAATTTGGACGTGAAACTTTTTCCATCGCGTTCAGAATATTTTAAAATACCTATCTGGATATATGGGTTTGAAAAATTTCGTTCCGGGGTCAGAACGGGCATTTTGGGCCTTAGTTTGTTTCGTACGTTCATCTATCTAGTCTATCTACTCTAACCCAACCCTACCTATAAATATACAGTTATAAACCCTAGCTCCATTCTATTGTCTATTTGCTGTACGTTCATCTTCTTCAAGCTTCTCTTCTTCTTCAATGGGGGCTAACCCTAGATCCAGTCAGTTCAAAAAAAAAAAATCAAATTTAAAAAAAAAAAAAAAAATTCGGATCTGCAGCAGCTTCTGGTCGCGCTTCGGGTTTCAGGGGAGAAAACCCTAGAGCAACTTTGGGTCAGGAAGAAAATGACTCTGGTCGATCCGGGTCGTTTTGGCGAAAACTCCAAGCAAGCACCGGCGAATTGAGGCGGCGCACCGAAGTCGAACCCGAAGTCGACCCAGGACCAGAATTTTCCATTTTTCAAATTTTCATAACTTTTGCATACGAGCTCGGATTCACGCGCGGTTTGTTTTGCTGGGATCGTATCGGAATTTCTGACGTTTTGGCACGAGTTTGGATGAATTTGGAAACTGTAAAATTTTTGGGTTTAAATGGAATTTGAATTCAATTTAAATTCAAAAGGTGAGTGTTTTAACCCACTCACAACTACTAAAAGCTTTTATGTTTGTTAAATAAATTTTAAAAATGAATAGAATTTATTTATGAGTATTTGGCATGCTTATTTCATTCATATCTGCTGAATTGCATTTATTGAATTTAATTGTTAATTTAATTTTTTTATTGCGTATTAATTGACAGTTAGAATTTGTGTTTGCATGAAACTGCTAGTTAACAGTTATATAATTTATTACTGAATATAAACTGTTAGATTTATGGTCGTTAAATTTAAATTGAATAAAATTGCCAGTTATTACCTGTTATATATTATCAAATATAATATTGTTATTGATTGATATTGATTGATGATTGCGATTTGGATGATGGATGACGTTTTTGAATGGATGCTTATTGTATATCATTAAATTGCAAATTATCATGCATATTTCATTTCATTCGGGATTGTGGTTTGAAATGATATACAACCGCAAAATTTTATATCTTTTAAATTGCGGATTGAAATGATAAATATCCGTATCACTTGACCATAGGATAGAAAATTATATACAGGCACCGCGGTCTATATATAACTATTTTAATGTGATTTCTATGGTTTGGATGGAATACGGTTTATAATAATCTTAAATTTTATATTGTATAAATATTTTTCTTCCATATATATATACATATGAAGTTGAAAATTTTGAAATTAAAAGGTGTATAAATCTCTTGATTAAAAATGGAATTTTTTTTTTAAGAAAATGGAGTTTGATAATTTATATCATATGTTTAAATGTTAAGTTTGGAAATTTTAAGATATGATATTTATAATTGGATTTTTCCCAAGATAAATTGAAATGAATATTCTAGTATAATTTGAATTGAAAAAAATATATTTTATTACTAGAAATTGGAGTTTTTATTTATTTATGGATTTTATGTGAATATTCAAGACTAATTAATAGAACATTCGATTTGTTGAAAAAATAAAATCCAACTTTAGTTTGAAATATTAATACTCCAAATGGATATACGTATATATATATAAATTGAAGTGGTTTTGGAACTTGAGAGAGATAATACAAATTTTGGTTTAGACTTTAATAAAGAAATGTATTTGTAAAGCCATGAGAACTATTTTCTTTACAAAGTAAGATTTAAGTTAAACCTTTTAATTCATATACCGTTGAATATCCAAACCATTCAAGTTTTAAAAGTTATGGTTTTAAATTATGAATTTCGAAATATTATGCTTTGAAAGGATATTTGGCTTTCAGACGTTATAAATTTTAGAGCATTTGGATTTTTGAAAGGGTTTATATTTGGGATAAGGGATATCATATTGTTTTGGGTTTTAAAATGATATCGTATTCATAATTTTAAAATGGAAAGGTTTATTCTGGTTTTAAAGTATAACCTATTTTTTTAAATGACCGCGGTGTTATAATAACGATGGGTTGGCAAAGAGACCGGGATCGGATATGGACATACTCTCTGTTGATACCGAAAACCACTTTGACTAACCGTGTACGCGGTGGAGATTCCAGAATGAAGTAGGTGGTGGTGACGTTTCCTGTAAGGTAAATACGTGGACCCGACTCCCGTGAGTTGGCATAAGGTGGCTAAAACAGGAGCGATTCTCAGGCCAATGAGGTCATTCCTCTGATCGGACCCTCCTCTTCGATATTATACTTTGATTTTGGATTGATTCAGTGGCCACTTCTATATTTTGATTTTGGGGGGTTAGTCCGAGGTGGGCGGTAACTGCGGCTACGCGTTTCCACCAGCCTGGATAGCAATTGGTATATCTACCCTGGCATTGCCTAGTTGTGCCGTGTCACCTACCATACCGAGCCTTTACTACGAGTTTCTATTTGTGTCATACCTATGGAGTATCCTCTGGTAGCTTCCCGATCAGGAGGTATTACGGTACTGTATAGACTATTGGCATTATTTGTGTTAAGGGGTATATGGGTAACCCCTTAACGCTATTAAAGAGTAAGTTTATTTTATAAATAGACACTATTATAATAGCGCAATATACTACATAGTAAATAGTTTAACGGATCCTTAGGAGATGTAAATCCCGAACATCTCTTGAGTTACTGTACTCATATTTATTTCTGTTAATTTAACTCACATAAGATCTTTTAGTCTGACTCGAGTGTTTTTGTCTTTTCAAATTCGCTCGGGTCAGTCCGAGCGTTTCAGGATCGAAGATTTTAGCTTTGGAGGAAGAAGATGAAGAATCCGTATTATATTATTTATAGTATTGCACCACACTCTAAATTTCCGCTGCATTGATTGTATTGGTATGTGTAACTCTGATATTCATTGTATAAGTAAAATAAATATTTTGTAAACAGTTATCATGAACTGTATATTGATTATTATATTTTATCCTTCCGCTGTGAGATTCTATTTTGTTTTATTTCTTCTCTGTTTTTCTTATTTACCCCATAACAATCCGCCCTTGCGTATGCTTTGAATTGGCATGTGTGTCGGTTTAAAGTGTGCGAAAAGGCGAGACGTTACAGTTGGTATCGGAGCTTTGGTTTAGCGATAAACTTTGGCTTTGTGGGGTTTGACTCTTTGTTAATAGGGTAATAATACCCTATGGGAGTCGTTGAGAGTATATATATGAGAGGGCGTATTTGTTAGTTTTATAAAAAGATTTGATATTGTGTTAATCTGTTCCACTTTGTATTTATAAATTCTGGTTGATGCATGGGACGCTATGTCATCAATAGGGATTTCTAAACACTTAATAGGACAGACCGACATAATATTTGTTTTTAATATAGGGGAATGAAATAACTTTGCCTATTATATTTTCTATATATAAAAATATTTTTATAAAGATATATTTTGGTTGCTATAGTTGGGTGTTAGGCAATAAAAATATTTGTAATGAATTAAAGCTAAGTTGAATTTTAATAAATCAAATTGGAAATTTTAGAACTTAAGTCCGGGATTTTTGAAATCTTCTTTCAAAGGATTTATGAAATATAATGATTTGGTTTATAAATATTTTCTTATATAAATATTTAGTATAATTCGGAAGAATTGTTTTAAAAGAGGATTTTGGAAAAATAAATTTTGTACTTTCCCCTCTGTCGCTGGAAAATAATTTCGGTGATGACGGCCGCATCATCGACTTTCATTTTCGAGTTTCGAAGGGAAAGGCCACTGTAGTAAATTCTACTGCAGATTTGTTTTGAAATTATTTAAAATTTTAATTGTTTAAAGGTAATTAGAGATATAAAAGTTGTAAGAAATTAATTATCTATTATTTTTAAAGAAATTAATTATCTATTATTTTTAAAGAAATTTTGGAATTTGACCCGGTATTAATTCTTGAATTTCCATTAATTAGTTGTAAAAAAAAATTAGGTTAGTGAAATAAAGGTTAAGTAATCAATGAATTAAAAGGGTTGAGATTAAACTTGTATACGTTCTTTTGCTTTTTCTTTAACATAAATAACTTACCAAGTATAAAAAGTTGAAATGTAAATTAAGAGTGGAATAGAATATTATGCAAGTAGAATTTTTGGAAATAATGAAGTATTCAATAAATTACTGTTATAAATAAGAATTTAATGGTATTAACTTAAGTGATGATTGGAATTTTACTAAAATTAAAGGTTGTATTATTAATAGGTGATTTTAACCTTAAGAAAGAAAAAAAAATGATGAAATTCCTTAATTTATAAAGTTTGATTGTAGGGTTATTAACTTAAGTACGCCTTAATTTTCCCCTATTCTAATATAATGGAAAGTAGGAAAAATATAAATGACTGCAATCCATAGTTAATGAATGAGTAAAATCTTTCACTTATAGGAATGCAAGTTATAAGGTTAATAAATTAAGTGTAAGTAGAGGGTTACTGTAATTAAATATAATGGAAACTTCAACATTAAATAAATGAATGAGATTAAAGGTTAGTCGAAATTGTAATTTATAAAACAAATATATATTAATTAAAGGAATGGAGAAGAAACTTGTAAATTTTCACTTACATTCTTAAAACATACATAACTTACCATATAATAAAAAGTTGCAATGTTAGTAGGAAAATGTAAAGGGAAATCTTACAAGTGAAGAGTAAGGTAATAAAGGTATTCTATTAATTTGCTATTATTAATGAGAATTAATTGTATAGACTTAAGTTAAATTGGAAATTTTACTATAAGTAAAGGTAAGTAGTATAAATAGATGATAGAAACTTTAGTAAATAAATTGGAATACAAATATAATGAATTTTGTGATAAATGGAAAATGAAAATTTGTAAGAAATAAAGAAATCACTCCATAAATGAAAGAAAGAAAATCAAACCATTGAAGCATGAGATAAATGTATAATAAATAAATTTGGGTGTTGGTTTGAATTGTGTTGTTTGATTTATGTTGTTGGGTAAGAAATTTGAAGTGGTTAAATGAATAAGTATCTATCTTTGTTCCATCTAAGACTGTTGAGTAAAGGATGCACTTGATAGTTAATTTCATTTCATACAAATTTCAAGTTTGAACCCAAAACAACTATTTGTTTGATGGATTAAATGGTTGCTTTGTTTGTGTAGGTATGTTGTTTGTAAGGTTGATGGTTGTTGAATTGTTTGGTTGATTAATGATTGAATCCACTTGAATAGTTCACTTTAAAATAAATATTTAACCTTTTAGATTATATAAGTGAATACAGGTGATGGAAGCAACTGCTACTGCTTTTGGTTCCAAAATAATAAGCGTATATTGCCCGACAAATAGGTACGTTTTCGGATTACGTTTAAAGCGCTATTTTCCCGTGTTGGGATAATATTTTGATAATATATGTAATATATTTGTATATTTTGATATTATATTTTCTCCAGAGTCTCTCCGTACAAAGGAGACTCTGCCAAAATTTTCCGTAAATTTTAGACATAGAATTTTGTGAAAATGTTTTCCAGCTTTAATAATCTAAGTATAAAAGAATATAATGATTATAAACAGGTGTATTTTATTTAAGAAAATAAATTTAGTAAATTATTGTTTATAAATAATATTTGAAATAAGATGTACTGTTTTATTCTTCCTTCTCCCTTCTTTTTCCTTTTCGGGGAGGAAAAGTTTTGAGTGGGGGAGATTGTAACGACCCGTTGAATTTGATAATGTTAAATGAATTAAATTAATATGTTTCTAATCTAATTTAGAATAAAATAAAGGTCTTAAGATTTTATTTGAGAAAATGTAGTAATTTGTTATAGTAATTGGAATTTAATGTAACAATTTAATAGTTACATGGAAATAGATTTAACTATGTAAATTTGCACACTTTGTTAAAAGTTAATGTTAAGAAACCAATAAATGTTGAATTAGTGAATATTAATAAAATATTTATTAGAATGGGATTCATTTAATATTAAAATAAATAGTAGGATTGTTTCATTTGGTGACCGTTGAATAAACCAATGCAATAAGTGTAGATAATTTTTTTTATGAATATTGTTCAATAATGAATGTACTTAAAAACGGTAATAAACTTAATATAAGAAAACAAAGGCAAATTGTGTATTAATTAATGAATTCATGAATCGGTGTATGGACTTAGTGTAACTATACGTAAATGTACGCAATAAGGTTGTGAAATACCAATGATTTGGATTTCCAATTTATATTAAATATAATGTTGGTAGAGAATGGAATTCACTGTTGTGTGAAATATATGAGAAATCAAGTCAAATGTAAATTATACCGTAGATGATATACTCTTTTAAACAGTAGGATTTTTAAATAAATAAACGTTTCACTTAGGTTTCAATTGGATAACTTATGTAGTTTAATGGAGAATCAATTCCAATTAATTGCCATAAATTAGTGATGATAGGGTAGTTTGATTTGGCCTTTAAGAAGCAAAGAAAAAGAAAGTCAAGATTTATGAATTCATTTGTAATGTGAAATGCAAATCTTGTGGATTGTTATTTTACAAGTGGAATTAATATTTAACCATTACGTTAGTGGAGTCTGATAAGTTAAGGTAGATAATCAATGGTAATTTACCTAATTCAAAGGATATATTAATAATAAATATGTGTAAAATGAGGTTAGACCAAGGGTATAATATTAATTGATTTTTAAGGCTTAATTAATACGTGAAATAGACAAGATTCCACATTCAAACATTTATACAAAGCTAAGTTGTAAATAGAAGTACCAATGTAATATAATGTAAATAGATGGGAATCAACATTTATTTATTTATTTAATGGAATTTAATTTCTATAGTATGATAATCGCAATTAAATGAAATTGAAATAGCTAATTTATACGTTAGTTGAAATTTAGCTGGAATATGAGGATTTTTAATGAAATAGTGAAATCAAATGGAAATAAGGTTTCAATTATACATTGGAATTTATATTCACCATAAAAGGCTAATTGAAAACCAAAGGAGTTAATAAAGGAATCAAGCTTTATCTATTAATTTGGATTTAAGATATGGTAAATTGGATTTATTGCAATAATTAATTCTATAAGATGCGGTTAATACTTATTCTATTTATAATTGGACCAAATTGTTGATATAGATTTTAGAAAGCAGAATCTATAAATTAATTTGAGTATCAAATTCAATAATTGCGCTTATTGCATAAATAAAGGGAATTTAACGTTGAATACTACGTTACTGAAATTTAAAATGGACTTTAAGAATAATATTTTGAATCATGAACCAAAGTATGTGGCATCTCTATTTGGATAAAGAATGAGTATATAAAAGTTAAAATCTAATATATGGGGTTTTGAGCATTTAATTTTATAATTCTTAAATATAGGAAAGTGCAGAAATTTACACTGCAAATTGATATACTTATAATTTTAATTCACATCCAAGCTTGTTAAATCATTTGAAATTGATTAAATTATATAAGTAATAAAATTTGGACAATTTTAGAATATAATATAAAAATTTGGATTTTTATAATTTATTTAATTTATTTAATGAATATTAAAAATAGCCATTTTGGCCACGGACTCGGATTTCGACGAAACTAGTTTCATCGGATCCGTATCGGTGAATTATTATAAGGTTTCAAGTTTCGTATCGATCGGACTTGTCGTTTGATCGTACGGGCGTGAAACGCCTTGAAATCAATTTTAATAAAATCAATTTGAAATCAATTTGGAAATTTTGTTTTCAGCATAACTTCTTCATACGATCAAATTTGGACGTGAAACTTTTTCCATCGCGTTCAGAATATTTTAAAATACCTATCTGGATATATGGGTTTGACAAATTTCGTTCCGGGGTCAGAACGGGCTTTTTGGGCCTTAGTTTGTTTCGTACGTTCATCTATCTAGTCTATCTACTCTAACCCAACCCTACCTATAAATATACAGTTATAAACCCTAGCTCCATTCTATTGTCTATTTGTTGTACGTTCATCTTCTTCAAGCTTCTCTTCTTCTTCAATGGGGGCTAACCCTAGATCCAGTCAGTTCAAAAAAAAAAATTCAAATTAAAAAAAAAAAAAAAAAAATTCGGATCTGCAGCAGCTTCTGGTCGCGCTTCGGGTTTCAGGGGAGAAAACCCTAGAGCAACTTCGGGTCAGGAAGAAAATGACTCTGGTCGATCCGGGTCGTTTTGGCGAAAACTCCAAGCAAGCACCGGGGAATTGAGGCGGCGCACCGAAGTCGAACCCGAAGTCGACCCAGGATCAGAATTTTCCATTTTTCAAATTTTCATAACTTTTGCATACGAGCTCGGATTCACGCGCGGTTTGTTTTGCTGGGATCTTATCGGAATTTCTGACGTTTTGGCACGAGTTTGGATGAATTTGGAGACTGTAAAATTTTTGGGTTTAAATTGAATTTGAATTCAATTTAAATTAAAAAGGTGAGTGTTTTAACCCACTCACAACTACTAAAAGCTTTTATGTTTGTTAAATAAATTTTAGAAATGAATAGAATTTATTTATGAGTATTTGGCGTGCTTATTTCATTCATATCTGCTGAATTGCATTTATTGAATTTAACTGTTAATTTAATTTATTTATTGCGTATTAATTGACAGTTAGAATTTGTGTTTGCATGAAACTGATAGTTAACAGTTATATAATTTATTACTAAATATAAACTGTTAGATTTATGGTCGTTAAATTTAAATTGAATAAAATTGCCAGTTATTACCTGTTATATATTATCAAATATAATATTGTTATTGATTGATATTGATTGATGATTGCGATTTGGATGATGGATGATGTTGATGAATGGATGCTTATTGTATATCATTAAATTGCAAATTATCATGCATATTTCATTTCATTCGGGAGTGTGGTTTGAAATGATTTACAACCGCAAAATTTTATATCTTTTAAATTGCGGATTGAAATGATAAATATCCGTATCACTTGACCATAGGATAGAAAATTATATACAGGCACCGCGGTCTATATATAACTATTTTAATGTGATTTCTATGGTTTGGATGGAATACGGTTTATAATAATCTTAAATTTTATATTGTATAAATATTTTTCTCCCATATATATATACATATGAAGTTGAAAATTTTGAAATTAAAAGGTGTATAAATCTCTTGATTAAAAATGGAATTTTTTTTTAAGAAAATGGAGTTTGATAATTTATATCATATGTTTAAATGTTAAGTTTGGAAATTTTAAGATATGATATTTATAATTGAATTTTTCCCAAGATAAATTGAAATGAATATTCTAGTATAATTTGAATTGAAAAAAATATATATTTTATTACTAGAAATTGGAGTTTTTATTTATTTATGGATTTTATGTGAATATTCAAGACTAATTAATAGAACATTCGATTTGTTGAAAAAATAAAATCCAACTTTAGTTTGAAATATTAATACTCCAAATGGATATACGTATATATATATAAATTGAAGTGGTTTTGGAACTTGAGAGAGATAATACAAATTTTGGTTTAGACTTTAATAAAGAAATGTATTTGTAAAGCCATGAGAACTATTTTCTTTACAAAGTAACATTTAAGTTAAACCTTTTAATTCATATACCGTTGAATATCCAAACCATTCAAGTTTTAAAAGTTATGGTTTTAAATTATGAATTTCGAAATATTATGCTTTGAAGGGATATTTGGCTTTCAGATGTTATAAATTTTAGAGCATTTGGATTTTTGAAAGGGTTTATATTTGGGATAAGGGATCATATTGTTTTGGGTTTTAAAATGATATCGTATTCATAATTTTAAAATGGAAAGGTTTATTCTGGTTTTAAAGTATAACCTATTTTTTTAAATGACCATGGTGTTATAATAACGATGGGTTGGCAAAGAGACCGGGATCGGATATGGACATACTCTCTGTCGATACCGAAAACCACTTTGACTAACCGTGTACGCGGTGGAGATTCCAGAATTAAGTAGGTGGTGGCGACGTTTCCTGTAAGGTAAATACGTGGACCCGACTCCCGTGAGTTGGCATAAGGTGGCTAAAACAGGAGCGATTCTCAGGCCAATGAGGTCATTCCTCTGATCGGACCCTCCTCTTCGATATTATACTTTGATTTTGGATTGATTCAGTGGCCACTTCTATATTTTGATTTTGGGGAGTTAGTCCGAGGTGGGCGGTAACTGCGGCTACGCGTTTCCACCAGCCTGGATAGCAATTGGTATATCTACCCTGGCATTGCCTAGTTGTGACGTGTCACCTACCATACCGAGCCTTTACTACGAGTTTCTATTTGTGTCATACCTATGGAGTATCCTCTGGTAGCTTCCCGATCAGGAGGTATTACGGTACTGTATAGACTATTGGCATTATTTGTGTTAAGGGCTATATGGGTAACCCCTTAACGCTATTAAAAAGTAAGTTTATTTTATAAATAGACACTATTATAATAGCGCAATATACTACATAGTAAATAGTTTAACGGATCCTTAGGAGATGTAAATCCCGAACATCTCTTGAGTTACTGTACTCATATTTATTTCTGTTAATTTAACTCACATAAGATCTTTTAGTCTGACTCGAGTGTTTTTGTCTTTTCAAATTCGCTCGGGTCAGTCCGAGCGTTTCAGGATCGAAGATTTTAGCTTTGGAGGACGAAGACGAAGAATCCGTATTATATTTATAGTATTGCACCACACTCTAAATTTCCGCTGCATTGATTGTATTGGTATGTGTAACTCTGATATTCATTGTATAAGTAAAATAAATATTTTGTAAATAGTTATCATGAACTTTATATTGATTATTATATTTTATCCTTCCGCTGTGAGATTCTATTTTGTTTTATTTCTTCTCTGTTTTTCTTATTTACCCCATAACAATCCGCCCTTGCGTATGCTTTGAATTGGCACGTGTGTCGGTTTAAAGTGTGCGAAAAGGCGAGATGTTACAGCCAGATTCCAAATAATTTTTCCAAATTATTTATTTTCCAAAAATATCTTTACAAGATATATAATTTTCACCTTCAACCATTTGAAAACAATTTTCAAATCACTTTTCACATTTACCACTTTTGAAAACAAATTTCAAACATTTTCCTTACGCAGAAATACTTTCATTTCAACATGGTTCATTTAAACCAATTAAATAAATCCTTAACGATTTACTTTATATTTACGTTCCAAATCCGTAAATTAATTCCCACACTTCAAAAACTAATCAACGTTTATTTTTAAACAAATTCCCTTTCTTTTCATTTATAAATTCCATAGTGAATTTACATCCCAAAATATTTATGAATATACGATTTAAATTATTCATTTTCAATTTATCTTCAAAAAGATAAATTCTCAAAACGTTTCATTTCACATTGGAAAACCATTTCCATACTTATTTAATAAGTAACTCACAAATCTTTTTATTTTATACACTTGGAAAATATTCTATATACTTAAATTTAGATTAAGTATCCATTTCATTCTTTAAGGAAATCATTCTCTTAAACATATTTATTTGGGCCAAAACGAATGTTGCGTAAAACATTGTTACGACAACCCAAAATCACTAGTATAGGGAATCGAAATTAAAATAGATATATAAATCCCAATACTATACAAAACATTTCCTTTCGGAAATCATTTACTATAACAACAGTGTTATAGTCCACCATTTCCTTCTATTTCTCGAAAACGTCTATTTCAACAATGAATGTTGAAATCTATGGTTTCGAATCTTAACACATTTTAAAAACATCGTTAAATCGTTTTAATTCTATTTAAAACATCACATCCAAAACATTTCTTTAACATATTATTCACTATTCTAAAACGTGAATAAACTTCGTTAACTAATTTCATCATTTCTATACATTTTACCTTAAAGGATTATTCACTATCTATTTATAACACAATGTTTATAAATTCCATTTCTATTTATTTTATAACAATTTCCTTTTATAAATCTCCTTTATTAACCTATTTCAATTTATAACTCAATTATATACCAAAAGTTCACATTATAAGTTAAATACTTATAATTTATTTGTTTGCAAAATCGTTCTTTTAAACTCCCCAAATTCTAAATCTTATAACTTATAAGATTCACTTATTTACCCAAAATTATTCTTTTAATAACTTTACAAATTTTATAAACCTACTGCTTATAAAATTCCATTTAATACTTCACCGTTTATAATTCTATAAATTTCATTCATTTACGAAATTCATTTACAATTCATTCTAACACTTATAAAAACTCGTTTTATAATTCAAATATTTTAATTTATAAATATCAATTTATAAATCCTTTATATAAATCAATTCATATTATTATTTTAAAACGTCTTTAAACTCCTTTATAATTTCATCATTTTCTTTGATTTATAAAATAATCAAATTTCATAAATCCTATATTTTAAACTTTTTATAATAAATTCAAAAATCCCGATTTAAACTTATTTTATAAAATCATTAACTCCATATTTTCAAAAATCAACTTTCAACTATATTTCTCAAAAATCATAATTTTTATAACTTTAAAATTATAATGTTTATTTATTTAAAATGAATCAATTCCTAAAATATTTTATAAAACGTATACTTTCAAAAATCACTTTAAAAATCCTTTTACAATTCCAAAATTGGCCCAATGATGCTACACATCAAATAGTCAATCACGACAACAACGACATCATATATCTGTATATGATAATCAATCAAATATCAAAATATCTGAAATCAAATAAATATTGTTGAGGAATCCAGTTGGATCCCTCCAACCTGTTTTGCTGCATCCAAAAACATTAGCACAATACCAATTCCGTTCCAGTACGGAATTATCGCGGTATATGGGATTTAAAATATTATCCGCTTAATAGACGGCGCAATAGGGTCTCATCGCTATATAATTCGGGAAATCAACTCCAAGTACATAAATAATACCAATTTCACTGTACTGTGAAATATTCGCGGTATATGTTTTTAATAAATAACATCCGCTTACTGACGGCGTATAATGTCTATTTTAACAATCAATAGTTAACAATCATCATTTAAACATACATTCAAGAATTTTAATTCTAACTATTTAAAATTAAAATCGAAACCGATTCGATTGAGTGAGAAGTTCTCACCTTGATTTCAATTTCGTTTTCAGCTTTTATTTCGAATAAAATTAAACGGACGTTTAATTTTATCCGAAATTCTCATTAACTCCAAACGACTCCAATCTAATTCCATAGCGTAGTGCTCGTCCATACGAACCCAGCGCAACTGGTTTCGCGCGTTTTCGACCTCGTATGAAAAAGATACGTTAATTTAAATTTTACACGAATTTATATATATATATATATATATATATATAATTTACAACATTATTTCAATCTTAAACCTAGTTGAATCCTAGCCATCCATCACGCCAGAGAAAATCATGGGCGCTTGCCTCATCTTCTCACGCGCACGTTCCTTCTCCAGTAATTGCCTAACCCATTCAAGTAAACTAGGGTTTAATTTTCGAGCCTCCACGACGACTTCGACAACGATCAGTAAGCACCATTTCAAAGCCCATCCCCCTCCCTACTTTCGGCCTGAAGAGCCTGAAGCTCGGCCCCTCCTCCTCTCTCGATTTGCATGCGCAATCATGCGACTTTGCAGCCAATTTCCCGATGATCCAAAGCTCCAAACACGATCATAGCCGTTGAACTTCAAGATCTCTTCATGCTCTACAACTTTCGTTTAGAAAGTTTTGTGAATTGGTTAATGGATTGCAAGAAATTTGAGGAGGAAAAAAACTAAATTTCGGCCATTAATATTATATGGAGGCGTGGCTTTAGATTAGGGTTAGGGTTTTAGAATTTTGCAAATGGAAGATATTGAGGTGCTTATATAGAAAAATACGCGAACACTATTCATCCCGGATTTTCCGAACTCCAAACGAAGCGTGTCGGTTGGCGTTCTTAAGGTTTACCCGGCGTTCCGAACACAATGGAACGTGTTTCGGGAGCTAATTCGGTCATCTGTGCGAGTTATGGCAATAAACGTTCGATTTAAAATTAAATCTGTAAATCAAATTTCTAGGTGTTTTAGCTTGCACCGGACAAACGGTAAATCCGATTGACGCGAAATTTGAAACCATACAATAATATCGCATTACAGATCCGATGAAACAGGTTTCGTCGAAATCCGAGACTGTTTGAAAAATGGCTATTCTAACTCGCCAAATTAATATTAAAAACAATTTCGATGCGTTTCGAGCTGCCACGGTCAAACGAAAACTCCGATTGCTACGAAAATTGAAATCCGATAATAACAAACTATTACGGATCCAATGGAACTAGTTTCGTCCAATTCTGAGACTGTTCGAAAAATGGCTAATTTCACTAGTCGATTTAAATATTAAAATATTCAGTTTTCACAAATTAACTTTTAATTCAATTTTAAAAGTTCTAAAATATCGTTCTAACTCCAACATGATAAAATAAAATTTTACAAATCATTTTCAATCATATTTAACCCAATTTTCAATTATTTCTGTAATTTCAACTATTAAATTATCGATTTAATTATCCAATTAAATCCAATTATTTGAAATAAAATTTATTCGACTTATAATCTCACTTATAAATATTTAAAATTAATTAAATATACAAATTTTAATTAATAGAAATTCTGGGTCGTTACAGTAACGAAATATACGGTAACACTTATAAGTGTTGGTACAGAAATATACGGTAACACTTATAAGTGTTGGTACAGTAATAAACGGTGACACTTATAAGTGTTGGTAACGAAATATACAATAACACTTATAAGTGTTGGTACAGAAATATATGGTAACGCTTATAAGTGTTGGAAAATGATTATTTAGTAACATATATATATATATATATACATATACATACATATATATATGTATAACTTAAACACAATGTTTAAATATAAACACTCTGCAAATAATGATTTCCAAATCACAAATAACTCATCATACATATTCAATGCAAAGTTTAAACGCTCTGCAAATGTAGTATAATATATCATAAACAATTCTTTACATATCTAAAATACCACAATGTCATATATTCAGATATTATTACAATATAAGCTTCAATTTTTTTTTTCAAAATACACTTAAAATTTCACTTACGGTTAACCTAACCATTCCTGATCATTCACTCCAAACTCTAATGGTTTTGAATATTCTTCAACGTCCAATACAACAATCCAAAGCGTCATTCTTCAAGTTCCTGCATTTAATATAAACACTCGATAAGAACTTATACCTTCAAAATCAAAAGGTTAAAGACTGATTGTTCACATGTTATCTAGAATATAATTTCAAAACCATCACTGGTTAGATTCAACTGATTGTTCACACGTTGTCAATAATTAATCAGGAAGATAATATAACTAGTATACCTTTTGATTTCAAGCTCAATGTGAACAATCAATCCAGTGATGGTTTTGAAATACCGTTGAATCTAACCATGTCATCTAGTTGCCCTATCAGCAGCTCTAATTCCCTTTTTTCAAGTATCAGCTCATTTTGATGGGATAACCATTAGAGATTGTTGAAGTCTCATTATTCGCATTACATGACTGGGACTTTAGATGACAGATTTCATCTTTGAGCTTTCTTTCTTCTTCTGATTCTAGTCTGAGATTGAAAAAATGATCACATGCCAAAAACACTTATATAGTTCTAAAAGACAAGTAATATGAATTTCAGAGAACTATTAAATCGTACGTCTAAACTTAGTTATAGGTTTTTGATACAGAAATCAAAAGGGTCATTACAAGTAACCTAACTGGATAGCATTAAGCAATTTTCCTTAAGCATAAAAGCATAATGTCACCCTGGATTGATTTTATTACAAGGAAGAATATGCATATCCCCCTTTAACGTTACAAACTCCAAAGGTGTAACTGGAAGGAATGGTCAGAATGTAAAGTATCTCTACTATCTTAACTTTAACATATAATATTAACCAATTATTTACCCCCTTTAACTGTCAATCCTTTTCCATAATGTATGGTGCTTAAAATTTGTAATATAAATAGGTCCATGGATGTTAGCTGCAAACAGAAATGTGGTCATTAGGTTTTTCTTCTATAAAATGTGAATAATTATTAAATTGAATTATCCATATAGTTTCATAGTTAATGATCAACACAAAAAAGTGTACACACTTCATATTTAAAGTATGACCAAAGCTTTTTCATAAGAAATAGACAAAAAATATATATTTCATTCCAATACAACACAATAAAGATCCAAGCATCTGGTTTCATGATCCAGAAGTTTCATTTATTGAGTTTTACCCAAGATTATCATAAAAACGAATAGATAACCTTATATTTGCTCCTATAACGGTGTTCATCTTAGTTGTATATGTTGTAAATATAAAATTTAAAATAAAAGAAACATACATAAAAATATTATTATAACATGTAATCCACAACAAAGGTTTTTCTCTCAACCTTCCCAAATGGAACAATATCAATTGAAATGAAAATCTATACCAGTAGTGCATATAGAAGCACAGGTTTGGTTCAAACTAGTTACCATCAATTGTCAAACTACAATGAAGCTAAATAATACACCCTAGTGCAAGCAGAAAAACAATATTAATTGAAATGAAAATCGATGCCAAAGAAAGCACCAAACTTAGTAGAAATATCCCTTATGCAATGTTATGAAATTATCACTACACTGAAACAGCATTAACATACATAACAAAACTAACTATTAAAAAATAGAATGAATGGTTTTGGTGCTATCATAATAAAGCAGATATCAGTTGGCTTTACCGATTAACCTTGGCATGTCTAGTACAGAACGATCTCAAGCAATCCAGGCTATCAATCAGTGCAGGTGGATCAACCGCAAAAGTAATTCTTAACCAATTCTTCATTCCCACTACAACTCCTGAAAGGAAAAAATATAAGCTTGGATAAGTAAATCAATTTCCAAGGAAGAAAAGAATTTGAATATAACCAATATATATGAACTATAACAGCATTTTTACCACTGTACTTTTGATATGTAGTTTGGATATAAACCCTATTATCTTTCCCAATTCCAGTTTAGAAATACAAAGTTAAATTCGTTTGTAACTTACCTGGAAGAATAATAACAGACTCTTCTTTAGATAATTTGCTGCAGAAGTCCACACAATCTGTATTGCCCTCTAAATAACGCAGGTTCAATTTAACCTGAATGAAATCATGTCAAAGAGTTCAGTCGATATAACAAATCAGGACATGCGTTAAGTTAAAAAGAAGAAGAAGAAAAACTCACCATTACAAACATGGATCCCTCAGGTTTATGTGGGCAAGTGATGCCCAATGTCCTCTAATCTCTCCTATAGAACATCCGAAGCATGTTTCAACAAATTTACAATCCAACTAAAGAAATCATCTTTTGTGTTTTGAAGAATATCGGGTAGAGCTGCCTAGAAAAAAAAAACAAATATATACAGATGTAAAAAAATCATCAACAAGCTTGCAGGTTGTGAATGAAAGTTTACATTTAAATAAACCACTAGATATGTTCTGTTCTTTACAGATACCAAAAAAATTATAAGATACTAACCTGAATAAAAGTAGCGGGATCTGTTGAGATAATGAGGAAGCTTTCAATGCATTGAACAAGCTAAATGAAAATAAAAGGGTTAATAATCTTTACAAAATCGAATCTTATATTAATTTAAAAAAAAGTAGAGATCGATAAAAAGTGTTACCTTTGTTTGTTTAAACATGCCCTTAGGATTGTTTAACACGGCCCAACCAAGTCGCCAACCAGGAACAACCCATCTCTTTGATATTGACCCTAATGTAATTATATGTACAATGTCAGCGAAAATTCCCATTGGCACAAATGTGTTTTCTCCAAATGATAAGTGACCATGGACTTCATCTGCTATTAATATAAGGCCAAGCTTCTTTGCTGTCTCTGCAAGCCATAGATAAAACAGTTTTAAAATTTCAATATCTTCATGCAAGAATGGAACTATAATGTTATCTAAGGATTGATCGAGATCAAAAGTACAGGTTAGCGAAATCAATATATCGATATATTTCTCCATATGTTTTTCTTATTTACCGTCCATTCCACTGAATTTGGAGTTAAATATACGAAAAACCAATTTTGATTCTATATGGAAATTGAAAGAAAGAGATTTTGCCTTTAGCAAAACATATGCTATCTATAGCAACCCTCATGTCAACGTTTCAAATTAAAACTCTGAAAAGTTCAAGTGTACTTCATTTGAGAATAAATTTTCTTTTATATAATTACTTGGAAAGTAGTTTTGAGTGAATTATTTTAAATAACTAAGTTGAAATTGTGATAGAATTTAATTTTTGAAGTTAAAATAAATCATAAGCATGTAATTCAAGATTTATCAACTTTTAAACAAATTATTTCTTCACCTTGTAAGTTGTTCATAAAAATACAAAAAGGAAACTCATAAGTTGTTTCAACTGCTTAAAAGCAGTTCAAGAACATGTTCTTACTTTAGACAAGTGTTCATAAAGAGTAGACACTTCCAGTTGGATTTCCAGGATCGACGACAACCATTGCAACAGTGTTTTGATCTGCAAGAGCTTCGACATGAGAAAGATCAACTTCCCATCCTTTTTCTGGATCAAGGTTGAAGTGTCGAAACTCTAGTTTGCTGAATGCAGCACGAGATTCATAGAAGGGGAACCCAGGCTTTGGAAATAAGATATTTGCATTAGGCTGAGCGAAAATTGAGAGAATGGTTTCGATTGCTTGGATGCATCCGGCCGTCACATATACATCATCTGAAGATACATTATGAGGTAGGTCCTTGTTCAAATACTCAACAATGGCGCTGAAAGTTTTTGCCGTGATTGCCGCTTGGAGAAACAAGTTGTCGCGGCGTCGATAAATGAATAGCTACAAAAAACCTAGATTAGTGATGCTGCGGCCGCCTCGATAAATGAATTGCTACCACCTCGACGAATAAATTGTCGCCACGGCCGCAGCGATGAACGATTTTTCGAGAGACATCGTGAAACCCTATTTGAGATTTGATGAAATTAGATTATACGCGGCCAAGCCAAGCCAAGCTAAACAGGTGCTTTAAAGTTACAAAATAACCCATTGAAAAATGATTTACTTACGAAATTACCTATTATTGTAACACTTTTTTATGTGGCAATCGTTATTCAGATTTTTTTTTTATTTTTACAACACTTTTTGAAGTATCTTAACACTTATAAGTGTTAGATATTGAGAAATATAGAATGTTGCAAAATCCTTGATTTGGTGTGGTGTAATAGCTCTTTTGACGGCTTTGGCAGTTAATAGCTTCTTTTGAATAAAATCAACTTTTTTCGTGGCTTCTTTAATCATATCTGGTCCAAGGACGAGTCTATCACCTGATTCGATCTAGCATGCAGGTGATCGACACAAACGACCATATAAAGCTGCATAAGGAGCCATTTCAACACTGGCTTGATAGTTATTGTTATATGAGAATTCTACCAAATGTAAATGGTCCTCCCAGGAACCACCAAAGTCGAGAATACAAGCCCGCAACAGGTCTTCTAAAATTCGATTAATTCTTTCTGTTTGCCCATCAGACTGCGGATGATAAGCAGTACCGAAGTTCAGCTTTTTTCCCAAAGCGGCTTGGAATGCCTTCCAAAATCTACTAGTGAAGTCGGATCACGATCACTCACTATACTGCTAGAAATACCGTGGAGATGGACAATTTCCTTTATATATAGCCCCGCTAGGCTTCCTGCAGTTCGGGTGGATTCACTAGGATGAAGTGAGAAGTTTTGGTTAGACGGTCCACTATAACCCAAAATTGCTTCATTTCCCTTCTTGGTTTGTAGAAATCCGTCGATGAAATACATCGACACTTGATCACATTTCCACTTCGGTACTTCCAAAGGCTGAAGTAGACCGGCCACTTTTTTTGATCGCTTTTAATTTGCTGACAGGTAGCACATCAACTCACATATATAGATGTGTCCCTTTTCATCGTCTTCCACCAAAACGTTCTTTTAATATCACGATACATTTTATTGACTCCTGGATGGATGCAAAGTTTGGACTTATGGCATTCGTCCAAAACTTCGCGTTTCAACTCCGGATTGTTTGGGACACAAATTCTTCCTTTCAATCTTATAACTTTATTGTCATCGACTTCAAAACTAGTATTCTCACCATGATGCATTTTCTCATAAATTTAATGAAGAGACTCATCTTCTTTTCGTTTGTTGGCGTCTTTCTCAAGAAGAGTAGGAGTAACAACAAGATGAGCGAGAATGGCATGCTTTCTACTCAGAGCATCGATAACTACATTGGCTTTTCCAGGTGTATACAGAATATCTAGGTCATAAGATGCCAGAAATTTCAACCAACGTTGCTGTCGCAGATTCAAATCTTTCTGGGTGAAGAGGTACTTCAAAGATTTGTGGTTGGTGAATAATTCAAAATTTTCACCTAAAACAAGAAGAATTCATTTAGTATATATTAAGTTAAGTTGAACTTTAAAATTTTCTTTTAGAAAAGCTAAAGGAGATTCTTACGCAGAAGATATTGTCGCCAGATTTTTTAAGGCGAAAATAACAGCCAAAAGTTCCAAATCATGTGTTGGGTAGTTTCTCTTGTGTGGACGTAATTGTCTACTCACGTAGGCCATTACCTTTCCATTCTGCATTAATACTGCACCTACCCCATCACCACAAGCATCAGTATAGACAGATAAGCCTTGGTTCCCTTGATAATAGCGAAAACATGAGCAGTACTCAATCTCGTTTTCAATTCCTGAAAAGCTTCATCACATTTTGGAGTCCAATTGAACTTGGCATTCTTCATTGTTAGCTTAGTCAATGGACTAGCTATCTTAGAAAAGTCCTGAACAAACTTCCAGTAATAGCATGCTAAACCCAGAAAACTTCGAACTTCTTTCGGAGTTGTGGGTCGCTTCCAGGCAAGAATAGCGGAAATTTTTCTTGGATCAACAGAAATCCCTTCTTCATTGACAATATGGCCAAGAAATCTGACTTCACTGACCCAAAAGTGGCATTTAGAAGGCGAATAAGATATTCCTTCTCAATGTCTCCAAAACAATTCTGAGATGTTCAGCATGCTACTCTTCGGTTTTGGAGTAGATTAGGATATCATCGATAAATACAAGAACAAATTTATTCAGCACCTCCTGAAACACATGGGTCATCAAATCTACAAAGTACGCGGGAGCGTTGGTTAGTCCGAAAGGCATGACTAACCACTCGTAGAATACATCCGGACCCCTAAAAGCAGGTAGGTGAACACAATCTTCGGCAATTCGCAACTTATGGAATCCCTAAGCTAGATCCATCTTAGAAAAGAATCGTGCACCATGAAGTTGATCGAATAAGTCGTCGATCCTGGGTAAATGAAACTTGTTCTTGAGTGTTTGTTTATTGAGATTGCGATAGTCGACACACAATCTCAAAGATTCGTCAGATTTAGCCACGAAAACTATCATTGAACCTCATTTAGAAACAATAGGACAAATAAATCCCTTCTTTAGCAAATCACCGGTTTGCTTAACTAGTTCAATTCTTTCCCGGGGTGTCATCCTACGACTAGCATGAACAACATGACGAGCATTCGGAATCAAGTCAATTATGAATTCAATCTCTCTATGTAGGGGTAAAGATTTCACTTCTTCAAATACGTCGGGAAAATGCAGGACAATAGGAACGGACTCCGACTAGGTTCTGGATATCCCAAAGTATACATTAGTTTATCCCTTTTTGAACTAGGGTCTTCACAAGAAATTTTAATGAAATCTCCAAGTTTTGTTTTGACTAGAACCGTTCGGTTGTTGCAATCTAACTTGGCTTCGTATCTCGATAACCGATTCATCCCGAGTAGTATTTCAAATTCATTGAAGTCGAGAACATAAAGGTTAATAGGAATTCGATGGCCAGAATACGAGATAGGCACCCTCCTACAATATAGACAGATTTGCAGGACCACCCACTGGATTCTTCACACAAATAGGTTCATCGTCAAACTTGAGTTTAAGTTTTAATTCATCCACGATCTCTTGGGAGATAAAGCTATGTGAAGCTCCCATGTTGAATAAAACTCTAACAACTCTTTCACCAACAATAAGATTACCCTCCAAAAATCCCTTTCCTTCATTCGCCTTTGAAGTTGAGGGGTTATCTTTTATTGCTCACACTTTCGCTATTTGTGCCTGTTTCTTTTTCGGACAATTCTTAGCTCCATGACCTAGCTGGTGACAACAATAGCCTTCCTTGTATCTTCGATTTGTCTTCACAAGATGATCTTTATTCACTTGTTTATTTGGCTTCGCACAATCGTTTGCTAAATGCCTTTTTTCTGATAGTTATAACAAGTAACATTTCTAGTTGGATTCTCTTGATTACTCCTCTTCTTCTCCTTGCCTTGAACCTGCCTTTTTCCTTCGAATTTTCTTTTCTTCCAATTCCAACTACTTGAACTCCCCTTCTCCTCCGGAAGTTTCTGCATATCGAGAGTAGCATATCGTTAACCCATATCGATCAAGTCCGAAAAAGATTCTTTAATGTGGGGTATCATCCTCTCGTGATACTCCTTATTCATTCCCCGAATGAAGCTTTCATTTTTCTTCAAGGGTGTATTCACAACCTCCGGACCAAATCGAGACAATTCGTTGAATCTATTCAAATACTCCTCAAATGATAGACTTCCCTGCTTCAAATCTAGGAACTCCTAGTACATTCGAGAGATACCAACAGATGGAATGTATCGTTGCTCAAATACTTCTTTAAATCGTCTCCAAGTAAACTCATCTTCTGCCTCATCCCCAATAACTGTCTCCCACCAAGCTAATGCTTCCCCTTGGAGTTACCAAGAAGCTATTAGTCGCTTTTAATCATCTTCCAACTTCAATCCTTTCAAAATTCTTTCACAGTATCAGATCCAAGCTTAGGCTTCAACAATAGATTCCTTGCCAGTAAATGGCTTCCCACCAAGTCTCGAGAAATTCCTATATAAATCAGCCAGGTTCGGCTGAGGTTGACCTTGTCCTTTTCTTCCGCTCATTCTCACTATATGTAAATAGCAAGAAAACTTGATTTAGGCATATGGACAAGATATCTTAGGAAATATCAATAGTTAAAAGGAATAAACCAAGAAATTTTGGGTTTCGGTCTCTCGGTTTATACTCATTTTAGGGTATACTTCACCCTATCTCTAATGAGCCATCTAATGTGTTATACTCCGTAGCTAAAGTTCTTACTCAACCTTTAGCTCTGATACCACTTGTCATGATCCGAAACCCAACGTTCTCAAATCGACATCAAATACCTCACGTGTATTCGACTGTCGGAAATTCAAACATCGCATTTCAGTTTGGATGGAGGTTATAACAACAATAGATGAAAATAAACCGCGGAAACAAAATGAATATCATCGATCACAATATAGATACATCATGATACAATATCCAAATACAAGATCGATCATCAATATCAGAGTGCTACAAATATGATACAACAATAGAATGACAAGAGTGTTAGTCCATGAGATGATGGTTTTGATGACAACAACCTTAGAATAGATTATAAAATATAAATACTAACATTATAAGTTTAGATATATATGTATATGCAGGATTTAACCATGCAGGTACCAAGAATGAAGACTGTACAATATAGAGATTCAAGATATCAAGACTGAAGGCTCATGAGTATCAAGATTATCAAGAGTTCAAGAATTCAAGTAATTTATTCTTTAATTAGAAAATTTTGTTAAAACTCCTAGAAAAGCACTGGCATCTTAAAATCCAATTTATCAGTGGAATGGAATCCACTTCGAACCTGTTAAAGGGATGGAACCCTAAGTAGGATGGAACCTACGAAAAATCTGGTGGAACATTGTTTTGTATCCGTATCCTTTTATTCAAAATGATTTTTTTATCAAAATTATATCTTGTTTTGAAAATGATTTCAAAACCTTCCTTTTAAAAGCATCAATAACATCTATCCTGATTTTAAATAATTTTAGCCTCAAAATCAACTTTAATTTCAAAGTCAAATTATTCCTGATTTTAAACTATCTTTTAATATAATATATTTACTTTTAAAATATTTATACTTAGATTTAAATATAAAATTATAGTTAAATTATAAATATATTATTATCTTATATTTACTTATGAATTTTAACTATAGTCAAGTATATTTATAAAGTTTAAAATAGTTTTAATATAAGATAAAGGTTATTTTCAAAGAAAATCAAATCATCAAAAAATGCTTTGGGATGTCGACATACTCATGGTGACCATGTCGACATGGTGTCAGTTGAGTTTAAAATTTCAATGTCAAAAGAAGTGTCTATTTTCCATAACTCCTCACGAATGGACATGACTGTTGTTCTACTATAAATAGGGGTCAATTTCAACGAATTTTACATCAGATTTTCTGGTTTTTCACTTCACTTCTTCTTTCACTTTTCTTATTAAAAATTCTTACCATTACTCTACCGAAATATACATTGAATTGAACTCGATCATTCGTAGTTTGATTCTCTATCTCTACCTAAACAAGATCCTCAATGCAATTTAGAGTTATAGGGCTTTTGTAATCAACTTAGCAAGAAAAGGTGCGATTGTAGCCTTGAAAATCAATCAAGCGTGATAAGGTGTGATTGTAGCCTTGGGAAATCAATTGGGTGAACTTGTTACCCGTAAAATCAACTGGGTGAACTTGTAGCCTGGAAAATCAAGTAGCTCTACCCAGAGGATTGTGATTCTGGAGGGTGTACCTCGTAGCCTTAGAATCGAGGGTGTAATTATAAAGATTGCTTTTGAAAGGAAATCCGTACTTGTGTTGCGGGACTGGATGTAGGGTAACTCCGACCCAGTATAAAATCCGGTATGTTCTTTCTATTACTATTTTTATTTTATTTCTGCATCTGTGTTTGTTTCTGTGATCATATCTGTGTTTGTATATTGCACACATCTGTGTTTAAATTAACATAAACTCAAAAAGATTTAGTAATTCTTTATAAACACTATTCACCCCCTCTCTAGTTTAATTCTAGCCTTAAGATCCGTAATCTGTATTTCTCACAAACAGAACTTCAACAAGTTCCCAACATACTTCACTTCGACAAGGTCTTCAAAACTCCAAAAGCTTCAAAAGAATTTCCAAATCCAAAAGATTTCTAAAACTGATAGCCACCAAAAGACTTCAAAAATCCAAGCTAGCTCGAAAACACGGATAACCTGCTTCTAGGCTGCCCGTGTGGAAATTATGGGCACCCAGAGTTTAGGAAAGGAATAATAAAATCCGGTTCAGTCATGGGATTGGTATGAGTAAATAAAAAGAGTTGTTTGAAATAAAAATAGTTCATTTTATCAAAAGTAAAACAAAAGAATTTGAAAGAAATCCTCAATGCTTTTTGAAAATGAAACTGCCATAAGGCCTCCCGCCACGCACACAATGCAAGCGCAAACTTGGGGAAGATTTCTCCTTATGACAATAAAAAATGCTTGATACGAGAAAACTCTTTTAGATATTATTATTAGTGCATAGTGTGAAAACCTTTTCGAAAGTATAATATTAATCTTAGCCAGCATAGGTACCATTATACTATGCGTACTATAGCTACCACTTGAGGTGGCAGGTTATACAATTTTAAACCATATAGGGCTCATATTGTTTTATTTGGATTTCCAACAAATGGTCAGGCAAAGGAACTTCCCACACAAAATGGAACGCCTCTGGAGGGACGTCCCCGAGAACCTAACCAGATCTCTGCTACACAAGGCTGGGTTACCTCTGTGACTAGGTAACTACTGACACGAGTATGCCACCTCCCGTTCGTTACCAACCTTTATCCGAAGCACTTCTCAACCGACTACCACAAAGTAATAAGTTTTGTAGCAACCACAAAGTAAGTATCTGGGCTCCATACCATGATACCACTTATAATCTAGAAGGAAATGGACATACCCTCAGGGGATTCTACCCCCAAAAAACCTTGCTGCCATGATTCCTGTTTCGACCATAACCAGGTTGTGAGGTTCGTCGAAGTCACGTCCATAAATCTACGTTTTTTACAAAGCCATGCTTTGATCAACAATGATCAGCAGCACTCAGCATGCCACACTACCAATTTAGGAGTATAGCACTAATAACCTTCAATTACATAACCTCTGAGCTCGTATGTCTTTGAGAAGGGTGTTAAGCTAAGAGAATAAATTCTCCGCCACCAACAGAAATGTATTTTGAAAGAAATCAGCTTTATATCTCAAATTGTAATGTCACACATATAACAATACAAGTCTGTTCTGGGTTCGAACAAAACCGAAGGCACTTCCGAAGAAGCCCTTGCAATCCGAGCATCCACAATCCTGATCGGACTCCCCATCACATATGGAGATCTCTATACCGGAGCAACTCAGTGCAGAGTCAATCGACAGGTTATCCTATCGTTCTCGAAGACACCCGGTCTTCACCATAGTCTTCAATTGCTATCCATTTCGTCGTATCACATATTTGGAATGGGTTATATGACACAAAGGTCCTCTCCCGGCTAAACCGGATAGTGAGCGTTCAATTTAAAAACACGTGGATGTATCAATCACAAAGATTCACATTCATCGTTCGATGTGGGTTTCAGATAACCAACTGGAATCTAATTCCCTATCGCATCGTAATTCAATTGTCGTTTTACGGGCCAAAGGGTGTTCACATTCACACAGAAGAATATTCATCACAGATATCACAGCTCAGCACAAAGCATTTAATATTACATAACATCACATCACATAACAGAAATATCAATCCAACACACAGTATTCAAGAACAAAACTTCTTTAATTAAGATGAATAAATCATTGTGGTTTTTAATTTATTAACCACATAATTACTTTCACTATGAACCTTTAATCAATAATTAATTATCATTAATTATAATTGATTAAGTCTTAATCATCTTCATTAATTAATCATTTCTTAATTAATTATCTTAATTAATTTCTAATTAATTAACCTTAATCATTAATTAATTAAATCTTAATTACTTTTATCAGTTAATTACTCCTTAATTAATTAATAATTAATTACAAATTAGTTAACCTTAATTATTTATTAAATTAATCTTAATATTAAATAATTAATTAAGTAATTATCTTTTAAAATAATTAAATTAACAAAATCATTATTTATTTAATAAATCAATAGATAAATTAAATTACTTCGATTATCCTTTTAAACCTTGTTTAATAAATCACCTTTATAATGTTAGTTACTTTAAAAGGTTAAGATATGGTTTAAACAACATTTTATCTTATTTACATTATTTACTAAATATAAATAACTTTATAAAAATATTGTACATTATTTACTAAATATAAATAACTTTATAAAAATATTGTATCAAAACTAAATAAACTAAATTTAATGTCTTTGAAAACATCTTACTTAAGTCCTAAATTTATTTAAAGCTGTAATCAAATCATCGTTTGGAAACATAGTTTTAAAAGTGTTTAAGAGTTTGAAATTTTTTAAAAGTAAAAACTTCTTCATTTATCAGGCACGAGAGCTGCTTCGAGTCACCCCCAAGAATTTTTCTCGTTTTCTTCGAGTCTTGCCGAAATTTTGCCCAAATGCCACAATTTCAACCTTAAAAATTTTCTAAGTATTTTCGACCCGATACTTCAAAAAATTTCACTCCAGTTAACACTCGAGCTTCCACTAGTTTCACCCCGAGGCCTGCTTCGAGACATCCCCTTCCTTCACTCTTTTGCCTTATCTTGATACACAATAGAGCTCGTGCATATGCACGGTCGAAATCATCACCGTTGGTCGAAGCTACAGCCGCCATCGAGTGACGACAACTCACCTGAACCCCTCAAGCATACAGAAACACATTATATGGACGAATTCACGATCGAGCATGTTAACCTAAACTAACACTAGACCACCGGAAATGCCTCGTATCGACGCTAAACATCACCAGAGGCCACGTGCTTTCGCCATGAGCTTCCCCTTGCGACCATGCAACGCCACCCATCTCCCTATCCAGTCCGATGCAAGCTAGACACCACTTGCCTCGAGGAACGCAGTCGACAAAAACATAGGGTTAAACCCTAGTTTGTCAATCTTAAAACACCACGGAGATTTAAAAATTCGTTCAACAATTTTGTGATGACCCCAGACCATCATGCAAGCAATTGCCATGATTACGAGATGTACATCGTCGCCGATTGTCAGAGTTCCATAATAAACTACGCCACGTTCATCTTCAAATGTCTCATTGAATACATTGTTAAAAATCTTGATTTTAATCTTAAAAATCAATATTTCAAAGGCGATTTAGATTATATAATCAAATTGAAAAGTCAAGGAAATCAGATTTTAATTATTGATTGAGCTTACAGTGCTTTTTCTTATTCCAGGCATGTATTCTTGATTTTAGTTTATAAAATTATTTTTAAGTTTTAGTTTTAGTGAATATGAACACTTTTCATTTTTATACTTCAATCTAAACAAAGCTAGAAATAAAGAATTTGGGGTTTTGATAGGTTTTTTTAAAACCTGAAACTAAAACAGGGATTTGCAACCCTGTACAACAACATGCACAGACAAGATACACATATATATTCACATATTGATGCATGCAAACCAATGTTCGAACTTGCCTACATCATGCATTCAAACAACAGATCAAAAATCAAGGATTTAAAAGATTTACTCACAATTAGCCTAAGAGCAGAAAATAGAAGCAGAGAGAGAAGCTCTGGAAATTGAAACCGCAACTTTTATTTTTAACTTGATACTTGACTTTTATTTTACCTGCAATTTATTTTTTACATTTGCTTAGCTTCTGCTGGATTTTATTTGTTTGATTACTTAACAACTGAAACTCAAATTTTTAAAGAAAGTTACCTTCAGTTTATAAAAACAGAGAAGAGTTGAGTGTTGAAGTCTGGAAATTGCAAATCTTTAGTTGATCCTGGATGTTTTTCTTACCTACAACTAGTTGTTCAAAGTTGCTTTGCTTCTGATGTAATTACTTGCTTAATTTCTTAACACAAACTAAATTTTAAATTCTTTTCAAAAAAGATTTTACTTACAGTTTTTTTTATGGAAACAGAGAAGCCCGAGTGTCAAACTTTACAAAAACATTTGGAAATTGCTTCTTTTTCTGGATTTGATTAAAATTTCCTTGATTCCTTGTTGTTAGATGATGAAGCTTGATTTATTAGCTGAAGCTTTGATTTGTTTAAGCTGAAACTCGTGTTGCTTACAGACCTGACTTTACAGTGCTTGATCTTGAGTTGCTGATTAATAGTTTGAAAGAGGAAGCCTTTGTTTCAATTTCTGGTTTGTGAATTTGATTTGGTTTGAGGATTTGTTGCTTCTCAGTTTTTCTTTTCTTTCTGTTTTATAAACTTGTACAGTTTTTTTTCTTTTTTCTTTTCTTTCCTTTAGGTTTTTGAAAATGAGATAAAAGAGTAGAGAAGTAGTTTACATTTCTTTTATAAATTTCCTTAAAATTAAAACTAAGGAAGATGACACTTGTTCACTTCCATTCTCAAGTTATTACACTTGTTCATTCATTCTCCTATCTTCCTACACTTGTTAATTCATGCATAAGAAAATAATTTAAATAAAAGTTTTTATATTATTTTCTTTCTTATTTGTATAATTACATCTCTTTATAAATTTATACAATCTTTTTAAAAGAAAATGTTTTTAATACTAATTCATACATTAATAAAATTATACACATGTGTTAATATTTTGAATCCAAATAATTTTACTTAAGATATTTCATTTTAAATTTAAATTCAAACACAAGTTCAAATTAAAACTAAAATTTAAAATTCAAATTAAAATTTGAAATTCAATCCATTCTATATACATATGTATAGATATACAACTCAATATTTCATTTGTTTATCAATTTTAATATTAATTCAAATTATCTTCGAATTGAATTCCAAGAATTCAAATAAACTACTAATTTTAAATTGATAAATTTGGGGATGTTACAGAATTGTTTTGATATCCCTGGTATGTGATGTTTTTTGAAATGAGTTATTTTGATTTATCTATGATAAATGCAATTTATTTACCTGTGATGAATGTATATTATTTATCTGTGAATCTCTGAATAAGGATAAGTATTATAAGAATATACCGCTTATCGATATTGATATGATTGAATGATGTTGCACTATTGTGTTAAACCCCTGGACTACACTATACATACACTAATATGGATTGCACGAGGAAATTGGTTTAAGTCACGGATTTTTGAAGTGGTTTTAAAGATTGAATTTTTGAATCCAAATGGTTTTGAAATGGAATTGGGTAAATGTGAAAAGCTTTTGGAAAGGAGTTTTGAAGATAAAAGTTATTTTGAATAACTAGATAAAGTTTTGAATTTAAATAGTTTGATTTGTATTTGAATTCAAAATTTGAAATTGAATTCTATGTTTGGAAATTATATGTTTAAAAAGGTCATACAAGTTATAAATGTGTTATATGGGTTTAAACCATTTTGAAAAGTATTGTTATGATAATTTAAATTTAACCCAAGAGCTTTAACTTGTACAAATGAAATCGGATTTTTCCAAAACAAAAACTATTTGTTTTCAAATAATAAAAGCTTTCATATAAGGAAAGAATTTCCATTTCGTGTTAAAAGGATTTCAAGTTTGAAATGAAAATGGTTTTTCGAGTTATGAATGAATCTTTGTAAATGGTTTGAAAGCTGTGAATTAAATCTTTGATTGTGAGTTAATCCAAATTTGAAAGGGAAATTGTTTCGAAAGAATATGAATGAATCTTTCTTAAAGATTGGTATATTTTATTTTCAAATTGAAAAAGGATCTTAAAGGTGTATTCTTTCTATAAAAGATTTGAAATGGAAAATGTTTTGAAATCTGTGAATGAATCTTTGTGAAAGACGGGTGAATCTTTGTGAAGTAAATCTTTTTGTTTAAAGATTTGGAAATGGTAATTTTTTTAAACCATTTGAATGGAAAGTTATGGGTTTTAAAGTTGTGACTAAACTGAAATCCCATTATCCATATTTTTTAAATGTTGCGCTCATTATTCAGTTTAGCCGGGAGAGGACCTTGTGTCATATAACCCATTCCGAATAATGATACGACGCTATGGATAGCATTTGAAGATCGGTGGTGAAGACCGGGTATTTTCGAGAATGAAAGTATAACCCATCGAATGTTTCTGCACTGAGTCGCACCGGTTTAGAGATTTCCATCTGTGATGGGGAGTCCGATCAGGATTGTGAATACTCGGATTGCAAGGGCTTCTTTGGAAGTGCCTTCGGTTCTGTTCGAACCCGAAACAGACTTGTATGGATGTGTGTCTGACATTACGCTTTGAGATGTAAAGTTGGTTCCTATCAAATACATTTCTGTTTGGTGGCGGAGAATTTATTCTCTTAGCTTAACACCCTTCTCTGAGACGTACGAGCTCAGAGGTTATGTAGTTGATGGTTACTAGTGATACATTCCCAATTTGGTAATGTGGCATACGAAGTGTTGCCGATCATTTGTTGATCAAAGCATGGCTTTGTGGAAAGCGTATCTTTGTGGACGAGACTTCGTTGAGCCTTACAACTCGGAAATGGTCGAAACAGGAATTTTGCGGCAAGGTTGCAGGGGTCGCGCCCCTAAGGTATGTCCATATCTTCTGGATAAAAGGTGGTATCATGGTATGGAGCCTAGATATTTACCTATGTGGTTGCTGCATACTTATTGTTGTGTGGTTATTGGTGTCGAGCGCTTGAACAAAGGTTGGTTACGACCAGGGATGGCATATCTTGAGGGTTACTTCCGAGAAGTGGTAACCTGGCTTGTGTCGGTAAGGAACCATTTTGGTTCTTGGGGGTGTCCCTCCAGAGGTGTTCATTTATTAAGGAAGTTCCTTAGCCTGACCATTTGTTGGAAATCCAATCATCCAATACGCGCCCTGTACGGTCTTAGTTGTATAACGTGCCATCTACTTATGGTGGCTCCTAACTGTTTAGATGGTAGCTATAGTAGGCATAGTTCGAAATGTCTATGCTGGCTAAGATTAATATTGTACTTTCGAAAGTTTTTTGCACTATGTACTAATAATATCAAATGATTTTCGCGTATCAAGCATTTTTGAATGTAATAACAAGAAATCTCCTCCAAGTGTGCGCTTGCATTATGTGTGTGGCGGGAGGGCTTACGGCAGTTTCATTTTCTAAAAAGCATTGCGGATTTCAACTTTTAAAATCTTTTGTTGTTTGTTTTAAATATAAAACTATTTTTATTTGCTCATACCAGTCCCATGACTGAACCAGAGTTTATTATTCCCTTCCTAAAATCTGGGTGCCATAATTTTCCATCCGGGCAGTCTAGAGTTGGGCTTTTCAGATGATTAAATATTAGGTTTAGCTTCGATATCCTTCGAAGCCTTTGGATTTGTGGATCGCATTTGCTACACTTCATCATTCATGGTTGACCTTGCTTAATACAACATGATGGGAGTTTCTCGCTTCGCATTTGGAAAGCATGTTGGTGGATCTAGTCTTTGGAGTTTTGGAGCTTTAGCTATGGAATTGCAGACGCAGTTGATGTTTGAAGTTCCTTTTTTGGAGTTCTAGTTTATGTTATCTCTTTCCGCTGCTGTATCTTGTCTTTGATATTTGTATCGATACCTTAATTGTATCATTATTGTCTTCGATGTTGTATTCATTGTTACATCAATGTTATATTATTCATTATTCTTCCGCTATGCTGTTGTACTTGATGTGTTATAAGCTCCGGCGAGCCAGATTCGACGTTTGAATCTGCGGAATTCGTGTACAAGTGTAGTACGGGTGCCGATTTTAGAAGGTCGAGTCAGGACGGTTACACTCTTCATCTTACAAATGTCCAAAATTCATATTTATTTATTATTATTCTTTTTAACTTGAGTCAATTCTACTTAATTATTAACTATACGTTATACACTTATCTTGAATGTTTTCAAAAAGGTGGACTGTAACGATCGCGATTTTTCGTTGCCGAAAAACCGAACCGTTAGGGTTGAAGAAGAAGAAAGAGGTAGAAGAAGAGAGAGAAAGATAGAAGAAGCAGAAACAAACAACAGAACAGGAAACAATATCAGAATCTCACAATCGCAGCGGAACAACATATAATAGATAAATTAATATTCATTAAACAAAAGAACTATACATTTTATACATTACATCACATCATCAGAGAGTACAACAACAAAACAACGGAAAAGAAATACTATAATAGTAATATACAACGCCATCCAAGCTCGCCTCCAAATGTGCACAGCAACTCCCGAATCCAGAATAACCTGATAACCTAACTCTAGACTGCCCGTGTGGAAAATGGGTGGGCACCTAGAGTTTAGGAAGGAAATAATAAACTCCAGGTCAGTCATGGGACTGGTGTGAGAACTCAAAACAGTTTATCTTTAACACAAGCAACAAGAGAATTTAAATTTTGAAATCCGAAATGCTTTTTGGAAAATGAAACTACCATAAGGCCTCCTGCCACACACACAATGCAAACGCAGAATTGGAGGAGATTTCTCCTTATGATAGTCAAAGATGCTTACTACGCATAAATCAAATCATTTTTGATATTATTATTAGTGCATAGTGTAGAAAACAATTTCGAAAGTAGAATATAAATCCTAGCCAGCATACGACATTTCGTCGTATGCCTACTATAGCTACCATGTTCAATAGCAGGTTACCGCCACATTCCATGGCAGGTTATACAACTAAAACCGTGCAGGGCGCGTATTGTTTTGATTGGATTTCCAACAAATGGTCAGGCTAAGGAACTTCCTACTGCCACATGGGATCGCCTCTGGCGGGACGTCCCGAGAAACTAACGTTACGGTTAGATCTCTGCCAACACAAGGCCGGGTTACCTCTGTAACTAGGTAACTACTACACGAATATGTCATCCCCCGGTCCTTTGGGACCTTTATCCGAGCGCTCGATTCCAACAACACCACACAGTAATAGATATAGTGTATCAACATGAGTAAATATCTGGGCTCCATACCATGATACCACCCTTTTCCAGAAGGAAATGACATACCCTAAAGGGCGCGACCCTCATAACCTTGCCGCATATTCCTGTTTCGACCATTTCCGGGGAGTGAGGTCTGACGAAGTCTCGTCCACAAAGCTACGCTTTGGCACAAAGCCATGCTTTGGGTCAACAGATGACCAAAGCAATGATCACCAAGATAAATGATCAAACAAATGATCCTATCACAAATGATCAACCAATGATCATCACACAGCAATACTTAGCATGCCACATTACCAGATTGGGAATATATCCCTGATAACCTTCAACTACATAACCTCTGAGCTCGTACGTCTCAGAGAAGGGTGTTAAGCTAGGAGAATAAATTCTCCCCCACCAACAGAAATGTATTTGAAAAGAAATCTGCTTTATATCTCAAAATGTAATGTCAGACACGTAAACATACAAGTCTGTTCCGGGTTCGAACAGAACCGAAGGCACTTCCAAAGAAGCCCTTGCAATCCGGGTATTCACAATCCCGATAAAATTTCCCATCACAAAGGAAATCTCCATACCGTAGCTAACGATGCAGAGACAATCGATAGGTCATCCTATCGTTTTCACAAATACCCGGTCTTCACACCGGTCTTCAAATGCGATCCACAACGACGTATCATATATTCGGAATGGCTTATATGACACAAAGGTCCTCCCCCGGCTAAACCGAATAGCGAGCGCTTATTTTTAAAAAATAAGTGTGGCATTCAATTTCAAACAATTACAACAAATACCATCCAAAGGTAAATACTGATAGTCGGTTATTTAACTATCAATATAGATGCGCAACATCATCAGATTCCAAATAATTTTCCAAATTATTTAATCCCAAAAATATCTTCACAAGATATATGCATACACCTTCCAAATAATTGCCCAATTTATTTGTTTTACCAAAATATCTTTACACGATAAAATTTCCACACTTCAACCATTTGAAAACCAATTTCAAATTACTTTCATCCTTTATACCCTTTGAAAACAAATTTCAAATCATCAAATAAATCCTTACCGATTTATTTTAAACTTACGTTCCCAATTCGTAAATTCATTTTCATACTTCAAAATAAATCAATATTTATTTTTAAACAATTTTCCTTCCTTTATAAATTCCATAGTGAATTTAAATTCCAAATATCTACAAGTATACGATTCTCAAATCGAATTCAAATATATTCGCTTACAATTTACCTTTAAAAGATAAATTCTCAAAAACATTCCATTTCATATTGGAAAGCATTTCCATACTTATTTAAAAATAAGTAATTCACAAATTCTATTTATTTTCAACAATTTGAAAATATTCAACATACTTAAACCATAGTTAAGTATATATTTCATTCTTTTAAGGAAAACATTCTTTTATTCACATTTATTTGGGTTAAAACGAATGTTGCTTAAAACATCATTACGACAACCCAAAATCACTAGTATAGGGATTCGAAATAAAAATAGATACATAAATTCCAATACTAGACCAAATATTTCCTTTTGGAAACCCTTTACTATAACAACAGTGTTATAGTCCACCATTTCCTTATTTTCTCGAAAACGCCTATTGCAACAATGAATGTTGAAATCTACGTATTCATTTCCTTCTATTTTCTCGAAAACGTCTATTTCAACAATGAATGTTGAAATCCAAGTATTCGATACTTAATGCATTTTAAAGCATCTTTAAATCGTTTTAAATTCTATTTAAAACATTCCTTTCCAAAACATGTCCATTTGACTTAATAGTATATTCATCGTTCAACATAGTGAATATAACTCCTTTAACAAATTCTATATTCAATTTATCAAATTCCATTGATTTCAAATTTATAAACAACGTTTATAAATTCCATTTCTATTAATAACTTCGTTTTAGAAATCTCTTTTATCCATCCAATTCAATTTATAAACCCAATTCCTATACCAAAGGTTCGTATTATAAGTTAAGAGCTTATAATCCATTTATTTACTAAACCGTTCTTTTACAACTTCACGAATTCTTAAATCTTATCACTGATAAGATTCCTTTATATTTTATAATAGTTTTCAACTTATAAAAACCTCCTTATTAACAATTTCTATAAATATCCCCTTTAAATGTCCAAAATCCATTTTATAAATTAATTACTTATAAAAATTTTATTTTCAACATCTATTCATTTTTATAACTTTCACAACTTATAAATCTATAAATTCTAATGAAATTCATTTTATACATCAACTCAACACTTTATAAACTCGTTTCAGAATTCCAATAAATTTAATTCACAAATATCCATTTATAAAATCTTTTATATAAACCGATAATAATAATTATCCAAAATCCCAATTTAACCCCATTTTTTTATAAAAATCCATTTATCTTAAAATTTACCTTTTTGTTATATTTCATAAAAATGTTAATTAATTTTTTTTATATAACATAAAAATTTATACGTTTATTTATTTTAAAATAAATCAATACAAAAATTTAATAAAACATATTCCGTGAAAAAGCACTTTTAAAAATCCTTTTAAATTCAAAATCGTTATTTTTAACTTTTAAAAATGAATCCGATGATGCACAGCATCGAATAGTCAATCACGGGGATAACATCATATATCGATATGGTAGTCAACAATCATCACAATATTTATAAACAAATAAATATTTGTGAGGAATCCAGTTGGATCCTTCCAACCTGTTTTTCCTGCATCCACAGACGTTAGCACAATACCAATTCCGCTTCAAGACGGGATATCGCGGTATATGAGATTTTATAAAATATTATCCGCTTAATAGGCGGCGCAATAGGGTCTCATCCGCTATACGAGGCGGGAAACCAATTCAATTATATACATATGCCAATATATATATATATATTGCTATATATAGATATATCCTATTATATCTACTATCACAATCAAACAGCAATCATCAATCAACATTAACTATCTAAAATTTTAAACCGAACTGTTCGATTGAGTGAGGTGTTCTCACCTTGATTTTATTTTCGGTTCAGCGTTTCGAATAAAATTAAACGAACGTTTAATTTTACCCGAAATTCAAACGAGCTCCAATCGACTCCAAACCAGCGTCATCGCGAAAAGCACGACCATACGATTCCAATGCACTTTGATTCGTCCAAGTCGGACCTCGCATGAAGGAGATATCGTAGTTTAAAGTTTGAACGAATTAATATAATTATAATTTACATTTTTTTTCTTTTTTTTTCCATATCAAAGCTACGGGCCGCACGCACCTCTTCTCCCTCCCTTCTCTCCTCACGCACGCAACAAATTTTCCCTCCAGGCTAATGAACGCGCATGAACCCATATAGCTTGAAACTAGGGTTAACTCTTCCGGCCACCTCGAGCATCGATAAGTTGATCAACCACCGCCGTTTGAAAGGCCATCGACCGCTCCATGCTCGTCCAGAAAGGCCTCGAGCTCGGCCCCACCATTCTTCTCGAATTCCGTGCGCAAAAATCACCCTTTAAGCCCACTTTGTCGCTGATTCGTGAAGCTATTCGCGATCTTGACCGTTGATATGATAGATCATGTTGAGCTTGACATTTTTGTAGTTGAATATTTTTCACGAAAGTTGATAGATTGGAAGAAAATAATGGAGGAAGAATCGAGCGATTTTAGCCATTGTTTTCATCACTGGCGGCCGTCCCCTAATGAACTAGGGTTTTGAGAAAATAAACATATTTAACAGTTTTTTTATTATTTAATTAATAAAATTCCCGATTTAACCGATTATGCAAACGACCTCCAAACTACGCGTTCCGACAAGCAATCCTGGGGTTTTTCCGAGTTCCGAACACAATGGAACAAGTTTCGGAAGCTAATTCAATCATCTGTATGAAATACGGAATTAGACGATCAATTTAAATTAAATCGATTTAAACGATTTTCTAGGCGTTTTGGCTTGCACTGGACAAAAGATAAATCCGATCGACTTGAAATTTGAAATCTTAAAAAAATATCACATTACGGATCCGATGAAACTAGTTCCGTCGAAATCCGAGACCGTTCAAAAAATGGCTATTTTAACTCGCCAAATTAATATTAAAACAATATCGATGCGTTTCGAGCTGCCACGGTCAAACGACAACTCTGATTGCTACGAAAATTGAAATCCGGTAATAACTAACTATTACCGATCCAATGGAACTAGTTTCGTTCAATTCTAAGACTGTTCAAAAATTGCCTATCTTTCAGTCGATAATTAAATATTAAAATATTCGATTTTCACAAATTAATTTCAAACTCGATTTTAAAAGTTCTATAACATTACTATAACTTCAATATGATAAAATAAATTTTTCCAAATCATTTCAACATATTTAAACCCAATTTTCAATAATTTACGTATTTTTCACTATTCAATTATCGATTTAATTGTCCAATTAAATCCAAATATTTGATAAATAAATTATTCGACTTAAAAATTTCCACTTATTAATATTTAAAATAAATTAAGTATTCAAATTCAAGTTATAAAAAATCCTGGGTCGTTACAATCTTCCCCCCTTAAAAGAATTTCGTCCTCGAAATTGCGAGTTAGGAAGAACGATCCTAATCCGTTTATTATTTTTCCAAAACCAATTAGTTTTATCAACTTTTTAACACAAATCTTTTTATTAAAGATTCACTATCATTTCAATTAGCTTTCCAACTTCAATTATAGGTTTCAAACAACATTGTTTACTTAAAAATTCAAATTTAAATTTAAATTCAAATTCCAAACTTTCAAAATTTCTCAAAATTTTTCTAACACCCGAAATTTTCGAAAAATTTCGCTAGCGTCTCCTTTGCGCGGCTAGCTCGGTACAACTACAAAATGGCACTACGGCCCCTCAGAATCAAAAAGAAAAGAGAAAACCAAGTGGCTGGAGAAGGAAATCATCAAATCTCATACTAAAATTGAAATACGTACCTTTTTGTCGAGCAATTCAATTTTTAACTTCAAAATCAAAATCCCAATTCCATTATACACCTGTATATCCTGCTAATAGTAGTGTCCAATTCCAACATTCAAATCATTTTGCCAATTCAATTACAAAACCTTTCAACATATGCTTCTTATACATTTTTAGTTTACTATTGAAGTTGCATATTCAATTTCATTCGTTTTCGATTAGTTTTCATTCACTAATTATATTCACATTAGTTTACTTCCAAATTGGATCAAATTCAGTTCATATTCAAATTCGTTTACTTCACTTTCAATTTGAATTCAATTACATAGCTTCCAATTTTGCTAATTCAATTTCATTATCACTTAATGAATTTACATACAATCAACTAACAACAAGTTAACAACCAATGTATTTTTCAACACAACCAAATTATTAAATTTATCTGCAACATTCAGTTTTGGTTCAACATTTTTGATTCCAATTGGTTTTACATTAATTTGGTTTTCATTCAATTATCCAACTTCCAATATCATTGGTTTTTAATGAATTAACACTTATATTCATTATTTCATATCAACTTGTTCACATTCGATTGAATAACACTCAATTCTTTAATTCAATCGCTAACTTGCTTAACATTTCAAGTTGAATTTTCTTTACATAACTCAAGTTCACATCATTTAATTCACTTGATTATTTTACTTTGGTACAAAATCAATTTTTTTTTCTACTTCACTTAAGTTATACTCCATTAAACATCATTTGTTCAATTAAACTTAAGTTTTCACTTATCAATCCAATTCGGATTTCAATTCTAAAGTAAATTCTATTTAACTTTTACTTAAGTCAAATTCATATCAACATTCAAATTCATATTTCATTTTACTTAACTTAATTGTTTAACCACTTCAATAATTGGTTTTTACTTACATTTTCCCATTCTACAATTTATACAACTTCTTTATTAACCTCCAACTCATATTATAAGTTCAAAACTTATTTCACTTATATTTATCAACTTCAAGTTGAATTTTAATTTCAAATTTGTTTATTACAACAAAACTTCAATTTTAAATTCATTAATGTAGCAAATCCATCACATAGAAACTCGTAAATGATACTGATGATGCTGCAGTCATCATCCTTATTATTTCCCAGTGACAATAGTGAAATCAGTGCTAAATATTCTTTCAAAAAGTTTTCTTTTATTTATAAATTACATTTATAAATCTTACTTATAAAATTTCACTTCTTATATATAAGATCATTTTACAATTGTAAATCATTCAAATTATAACTTCATACTTATAATTCATTGGCTTATACAATTATTCTTTTACAATAAGTTTTATTTAACTCATTCAAACAACTTTGATTGTCTTATATATTTATATTATTTACAACAACCAAGCAATCAATTATATACACTTAATAATCCTTGAAAAATTATTTCCTTTATATACAAAATATAATCAAGGTAAAATTATTCCATTTACCCAATTTAAATCAATATCGTGTCAAATTGTTCTGTATAAGTGTTTAGAGATCCCTATCGATAGAGTTGTACAGACTATACCGACCAGAATCCATATACCACTCAACAAACCAATCATCACAATACAAAACAATTTTCATATTCACTAACAAATACGCGCTCATATCTATTATTACACTCACACTCATTCTAGAGCACTACCGACTCTATCTCTAATGAGTAATACCCAACAGAGCCATGGTTGTCGCTTAACCATATGCTCTGATACCAAATGTAACGATCGTGATTTTTCATTGCCGAAAAACCGAACCGTTAGGGTTGAAGAAGAAGAAAGAGGTAGAAGAAGAGAGAGAAAGATAGAAGAAGCAGAAACAAACAACAGAACATGAAACAATATCAGAATCTCACAATCGTAGCGAAACAACATATAATAGATAAATGAATATTCATTAAACAAAAGAACTATACATTTTATACATTACATCACATCATCAGAGAGTACAACAACAAAACAACGGAAAAGAAATACTATAATAGTAATATACAACGCCATCCAAGCTCGCCTCCAAATCTGCACAGCAACTCCCGAATCCAGATTAACCTGATAACCTAACTCTAGACTGCCCGTGTGGAAAATGGGTGGGCACCCAGAGTTTAGGAAGGAAACAATAAACTCCAGGTCAGTCATGGGACTGGTGTGAGAACTCAAAACAGTTTACCTTTAACACAAGCAGCAAGAGAATTTAAATTTTGAAATTCGAAATGCTTTTTGGAAAATGAAACTACCATAAGGCCTCCCGCCACACACACAATGCAAACGCAGAATTGGAGGAGATTTCTCCTTATGATAGTCAAAGATGATTACTACGCACAAATCAAATCATTTTTGATATTATTATTAGTGCATAGTGTAGAAAACAATTTCGAAAGTAGAATATAAATCCTAGCCAGCATACGACATTTCGTCGTATGCCTACTATAGCTACCATGTTCAATAGCAGGTTACCGCCACATTCCATGGCAGGCTATACAACTAAAACCGTACAGAGCGCGTATTGTTTTGATTGGATTTCCAACAAATGGTCAGGCTAAGGAACTTCCTACTGCCACATGGGATCGCCTCTGGCGGGACGTCCCGAGAAACTAACGTTACGGTTAGATCTCTGCCAACACAAGGCCGGGTTACCTCTGTAACTAGGTAACTACTACACGAATATGTCATCCCCCGGTTCTTTGGGACCTTTATCCGAGCGCTCGATTCCAACAACACCACACAGTAATAGATATAGTGTATCAACATGAGTAAATATCTAGGCTCCATACCACGATACCACCCTTTTCCAGAAGGAAATGACATACCCTAAAGGGCGCGACCCTCATAACCTTGCCGCATATTCCTGTTTCGACCATTTCCGGGGAGTGAGGTCTGACGAAGTCTCGTCCACAAAGCTACGCTTTGGCACAAAGCCATGCTTTGGGTCAACAGATGACCAAAGCAATGATCACCAAGATAAATGATCAAACAAATGATCATATCACAAATGATCAACCAATGATCATCACACAGCAACACTCAGCATGCCACATTACCAGATTGGGAATATATCGCTGATAACCTTCAACTACATAACCTCTGAGCTCGTACGTCTCAGAGAAGGGTGTTAAGCTAAGAGAATAAATTCTCCGCCACCAACAGAAATGTATTTGAAAAGAAATCTGCTTTATATTTCAAAATGTAATGTCAGACACGTAACCATACAAGTCTGTTTCGGGTTCGAACAGAACCGAAGGCACTTCCAAAGAAGCCCTTGCAATCCGGGTATTCACAATCCCGATAAAATTTCCCATCACAAAGGAAATCTCCATACCGTAGCTAACGATGCAGAGACAATCGATAGGTCATCCTATCGTTTTCACAAATACCCGGTCTTCACACCGGTCTTCAAATGCGATCCACAACGACGTATCACATATTCAGAATGGCTTATATGACACAAAGGTCCTCCCCCGGCTAAACCGAATAGCGAGCGCTTATTTTTAAAAAATAAGTGTGGCATTCAATTTCAAACAATTACAACAAATACCATCCAAAGGTAAATACTGATAGTCGGTTATTTAACTATCAATATAGATGCGCAACATCGTCAGATTCCAAATAATTTTCCAAATTATTTAATCCCAAAAATATCTTCACAAGATATATGCATACACCTTCCAAATAATTGCCCAATTTATTTGTTTTACCAAAATATCTTTACACGATAAAATTTCCACACTTCAACCATTTGAAAACCAATTTCAAATTACTTTCATCCTTTATACCCTTTGAAAACAAATTTCAAATCATCAAATAAATCCTTACCGATTTATTTTAAACTTACGTTCCCAATTCGTAAATTCATTTTCATACTTCAAAATAAATCAATATTTATTTTTAAACAATTTTCCTTTCTTCATAAATTCCATAGTGAATTTAAATTCCAAATATCTACAAGTATACGATTCTCAAATCGAATTCAAATATATTCGCTTACAATTTACCTTTAAAAGATAAATTCTCAAAAACGTTCCATTTCATATTGGAAAGCATTTCCATACTTATTTAAAAATAAGTAATTCACAAATTCTATTTATTTTCAACAATTTGAAAATATTCAACATACTTAAACCATAGTTAAGTATATATTTCATTCTTTTAAGGAAAACATTCTTTTATTCACATTTATTTGGGTTAAAACGAATGTTGCGTAAAACATCGTTACGACAACCCAAAATCACTAGTATAGGGATTCGAAATAAAAATAGATACATAAATTCCAATACTAGACCAAATATTTCCTTTTGGAAACCCTTTACTATAACAACAGTGTTATAGTCCACCATTCCCTTATTTTCTCGAAAACGCCTATTGCAACAATGAATGTTGAAATCTACGTATTCATTTCCTTCTATTTTCTCGAAAACGTCTATTTCAACAATGAATGTTGAAATCCAAGTATTCGATACTTAATGCATTTTAAAGCATCTTTAAATCGTTTTAAATTCTATTTAGAACATTCCTTTCCCAAAACATGTCCATTTGACTTAATAGTATATTCATCGTTCAACATAGTGAATATAACTCCTTTAACAAATTCTATATTCAATTTATCAAATTCCATTGATTTCAAATTTATAAACAACGTTTATAAATTCCATTTCTATTAATAACTTCGTTTTAGAAATCTCTTTTATCCATCCAATTCAATTTATAAACCCAATTCCTATACCAAAGGTTCGTATTATAAGTTAAGAGCTTATAATCCATTTATTTACTAAACCGTTCTTTTACAACTTCACGAATTCTTAAATCTTATCACTGATAAGATTCCTTTATATTTTATAATAGTTTTCAACTTATAAAAACCTCCTTATTAACAATTTCTATAAATATCCCCTTTAAATGTCCAAAATCCATTTTATAAATTAATTACTTATAAAACTTTTATTTTCAACATCTATTCATTTTTATAACTTTCACAACTTATAAATCTATAAATTCTAATGAAATTCATTTTATACATCAACTCAACACTTTATAAACTCGTTTCAGAATTCCAATAAATTTAATTCACAAATATCCATTTATAAAATCTTTTATATAAACCGATAATAATAATTATCCATTTCATAAAAATGTTAATTAATTTTTTTTATATAACATAAAAATTTATACGTTTATTTATTTTAAAATAAATCAATACAAAAATTTAATAAAACATATTCCTTGAAAAAGCACTTTTAAAAATCCTTTTAAATTCAAAATCGTTATTTTTAACTTTTAAAAATGAATCCGATGATGCACAGCATCGAATAGTCAATCACGGGGATAACACCATATATCGATATGGTAGTCAACAATCATCACAATATTTATAAACAAATAAATATTTGTGAGGAATCCAATTGGATCCCTCCAACCTGTTTTTCCTGCATCCACAGACGTTAGCACAATACCAATTCCGCTTCAAGATGGGATATCGCGGTATATGGGATTTTATAAAATATTATCCGCTTAATAGACGGCGCAATAGGGTCTCATCCGCTATACGAGGCGGGAAATCAATTCCAATATATACATATGCCAATATATATATTGCTATATATAGATATATCCTATTATATCTACTATCACAATCAAACAGCAATCATCAATCAACATTAACTATCTAAAATTTTAAACCGAACTGTTCGATTGAGTGAGGAGTTCTCACCTTGATTTTATTTCCGGTTCAGCATTCGTTTCGAATAAAATTAAACGAACGTTTAATTTTACCCGAAATTCAAACGAGCTCCAATAGACTCCAAACCAGCTTCATCGCGAAAAGCATGACCATACGATTCCAACGCACTTTGATTCGTCCAAGTCGGACCTCGCATGAAGGAGATATCGTAGTTTAAAGTTTGAACGAATTAATATAATTATAATTTACATTTTTTTTTTCTATACCAAAGCTACAGGCCGCACGCACCTCTTCTCCCTCCCTTCTCTCCTCACGCACGCAACAAATTTTCCCTCTAGGCTAATGAACGCGCGTGAACCCATATAGCTTGAAACTAGGGTTAACTCTTTCGGCCACCTCGAGCATCGATAAGTTGATCAACCACCGCCGTTTGAAAGGCCATCGACCGCTCCATGCTCGTCCAGAAAGCCCTCGAGCTTGGCCCCACCATTCTTCTCAAATTCCATGCACAACAATCACCCTTTAAGCTCACTTTGTCGCTGATTCGTGAAGCTATTCGCGATCTTGACCGTTGATATGATAGATCATGTTGAGCTTGACATTTTTGTAGTTGAATGTTTTTCACGAAAGTTGATAGATTGGAAGAAAATGATGGAGGAAGAATTGAGCGATTTCAGCCATTGTTTTCATCACTGGCGACCGACCCCTAATGAACTAGGGTTTTGAGAAAATAAACATATTTAACAGTTTTTTTTATATTATTTAATTAATAAAATTCCCGATTTAACCGATTATGCAAATGACCTCCAAACTACGCGTTCCGACAGACAATCCTGAGGTTTTTCCGCGTTTCGGACACAATGGAACAAGTTTCGGAAGCTAATTCGATCATCTGTACGAAATACGGAATTAGATGATCAATTTAAATTAAATCGATTTAAACGATTTTCTAGGCGTTTTGGCTTGCACCGGACAAACGATAAATCCGATCGACTTGAAATTTGAAATCTTGCAAAAATTTCACATTACGAATCCGATGAAACTAGTTTCGTCGAAATCCGAGACCGTTCGAAAAATGGCTATTTTAACTCGCCAAATTAATGTTAAAACAATATCGATGCGTTTCGAGCTGCCACGGTCAAACGACAACTCCGATTGCTACGAAAATTGAAATCCGATAATAACTAACTATTACGGATCCAATGGAACTAGTTTCGTTCAATTCTAAGACTGTTCAAAAATTGCCTATCTTTCAGTCGATAATTAAATATTAAAATATTCGATTTTCACAAATTAATTTCAAACTCGATTTTAAAAGTTCTATAACATTACTATAACTTCAATATGATAAAATAAAATTTTCCAAATCATTTCAATCATATTTAAACCCAATTTTCAATTATTTACGTATTTTTCACTATTCAATTATCGATTAAATTGTCCAATTAAATCCAAATATTTGATAAATAAATTATTCGACTTAAAAATTTCCACTTATTAATATTTAAAATAAATTAAATATTCAAATTCAAATTATCAAAAATCCTGGGTGGTTACATGGAGTTTTAAATTTAAATCATTTGGAAATGCAACTAAAATTTCGATTTAATTTCAAGCGTTTATCTATCATACGGCTAAAAAATCACTCCAAGCACTATAAAATTGAAATCTGATTATTATACACTATTACGGATCTAATGGAACTGGTTTCGTCGAATTCCGAGACTGTGTCTCGGAAAACTATTTTTAAATATCGATTTAAACAATAAAATTTCAAAACTGAACAAATCATTTTCAAATCCAATTCTGAAGTTTCCATTATCTTGAGTATCATCAATATAATTTTTTCAAGACTTCAAATTAGTTTTAACAAGCTCAAAACTGAAGATTAAATATTTTACCCAACTTTAATAAATTAAATTCAATATTTTAATTGCCAAATCCATAGTTAAAATTGAAATTCAAGTGTAAATAACTTCCAAATATTTGAAATCAATTAAATATACCAATTTCAAATGTTAAAATTTCCGGGTCGTCACATTTTTTCCCCCTTAAAAGAATTTTGTCCTGAAATTACTAGTTAAGAAGATTGATCCTTAACTCGTGTACCTTTTCTCCCAAAACAAACGGTTTTATCAACTTTCCAAACAAATCTTTTTATTTAAGACCCATCATTACTTCAACAAGCTTTCCAAATTCAATCATAAGTTCCAAACAACATTATTTTCTTAACCATTCAAACTTAAATTTAAATTCAAGTTTTAAATTATCCAAATTTCTCAAAAAATTTCTAACTTCCTAAATTTTTGAAAAATTTCGCCAACGTCTCTTTGCGCGAGTAGCTCGGTACGACTACAAAATGCCACAACTGGCCCCCAGATTTCAAAAGAAAACAAAAGGCCAAGTAGCTGGACAAGAAAATCCTCAAATTTCATATAGAAATTTAAATACATACTTTTTTCGAGCAATTCAAATTTATCTTTGAAATCAAAATCCTAATTCCATTTTCCTTTATAACACCTGTATATCCTACTAGCCATAATACCCAATTACAACATCAAAAATCATTTTGCACATTTTTTTACAAAAGTGTGAATATTTATTTATTCAAATCCGTACGATATACTTATATAATTTGTATGCAATATCAAATTCGATTGCTCACTCGATCACATAATTTCACTTTCGAAAAAGTATCGTCCACCCGACTTCCTAGTGCGGACTCAGATCTGGTTTCTTGATCAGAAACCATCATTCTCCTTGCATAGCCAAAAACTATGATAGAGAATTTTCAGAATCAACCAAAAATCTATATCCAGGTTCGCCGTCCAAAATCGAGTGAAAAATTCCAACTCGGATTGATATAATTTTCTCAAATTCTTTGCTCGAATTCTAGATAAATCGCTATGCGAATAAAATAATATACGTATATCCTACGTATTAATTACGATTGATTGTTAAATATATCAATTTTCTTTTATTCACATTGATTTTCATTTCTATACACTTATTCACAATTGCCATTTCACAATTTCCAGTTTAATCCTCATTCACTTATTAGCTTAGAATATTTTTCCAATTCCAAATTTTTCTTGAGAATTTCACCATTTGTCCCTTAAATTCAATAAATATTTCATATAACTTTTTATATTTATTCTTCACTTCACCATTGGAGTTTATAACTTCTCATATTTAAATTGGATTTCAAATTCCATATGAATTCAATTTATCTTTCATTTATAATTATTGAATTCAATTCATTTCAAACAATATTTATTTTATCATTCTTTCAATTAGTTTCACATACTAATTTTATTTCAATACTTCGCTTTGTCTATCACAAATAAAATTCAATTCCAATTCAATTCTCTTTGCTTACAAATTCGAAATAAATTTCGACATTCAATTTCACTTTCATTTACTTGCAATTGTAAATTTATTTATTCATTCACAATTTTGTTTCCACCTTAATAAATTTTATTAAATAACAATTTTTATCAGATTTCAGAATCTTTCCAACATTTCAAAATAATTTTTGAAATCAATTCAAATTATCTTTTGAATTCCCAAAACCAAACCCAGTTTGGCAAAAATTTCCTTTTAAAACAATTTGGCAGCAATTCCTCTCTTGAAAACTTGAAAATGAACACCGATGATGTCGCGATCATCATCATAATTATTTTCCAGCGACCGAAAAGAGTTTAGTGCTTTCATCCCTTCAAAACACTTTTCCAAACCTTTGAAAACCATTTCCAAACCCCAAGGGAATTTAATATTTTCCAAATTTCAAAACTTTCAAACCTTTTCAAATTCTTTCAAATATTTCTCTGGAATTCCATTTTCAAATTACAAATCGCATTTACAATTTACATTTTCAAATCGCATTTGTATATGAGTTTATTTCTTCACTTTTGTGTTATGATTTCAATTTCCTATTCAATTTTAATGATAATAATTTAATATTGTCACTTCTTAACAACCAAGCAACCACATACGACTAAATAAATTTATGGAAAACATTTCTTTTTATATACAAAAATAATTTGGTTAAAATTGTTTCATTTACCCTATTTTAAAACAATGTCGTGTCGAATTTTTCTGTACAAGTGTTTAGAGATCTCTATCGATAGAGTTGTACAGCCTATACCGACCAGAATCCACATACCACTCAACAAACCAATCATCGCAATATAAAATAATTTTTCTTATATTCACTAACAAATACGCGCTCATATCTATTATTACACTCGACTCATTTTAGAGTACTACTGACTTTATCTCTACTGAGTATTTCCCACCATAGCCAAGGTTATTGCTTAACCAAATGCTCTGATACCACATTGTAATGACCCAATTTTTCGAATTTCGAAAGTCAACATCAATACGACCACTGTATCAAATGCCGCACAATCGAATGTCGGAAAGCTGAACCGTTAGGGTTAAAGAAGAAGAAGATAGAAGAAGAAACAGAAATAATAACAGAATCTCACATTTTGCAGCGAAACGACATATAATAGACAAATGAATAATCTTTAAAACAAAGAACCATATATGTTATTACAATACATCATCAGAGTTTTCAATAACACAATACATCACTGACAGTCATTACAACTTGACAATATGGAAATTTACTTTTCAGCAACCCAAACGCAGCGGATAAAACATAGTATAAATAATACATCTCGTCATCCAGCTTGAATTCCATATTTCCATAGCAACTCCTTGACTTCGCTCCAGAATAACGATAACCTGACTCTAGGCTGCCCGTGTGGAAAATTGTGGGCATCCAGAGTTTAGAAAGGGAACAATGAACTCCAGGTCAGTCATGGGATCGGTGTAAGATCTTAAAAATAGTTATTTTCACAAAGAAAATAAAAAGAAATACGCTATGCTTTTGGAAAGTGAAACTACCATAAGGCCTCCCGGCACACACACAATATATTCGCGCACTTGGAGAAGATTTCTCCTTATGGTGGTCAAACATGCTTGATACGCAAAATCGTTTGGATATTATTATTAGTGCATAGTGTGGAAAATATTTTGAAAGTATAATATAAATCTTAGCCAACATACGTACCATTATAGTATGCCTACTATAGCTACCATATTAGATGGCAGGTTCTACAACTAAAACCGTATAAGGCAGGTATTGATGATTGGATTTCCAACAAATGGTCAGGCTAAGGAACTTCCTAATCCACGTGGGTACGCCTCTGGAGGGACGCCCCAAGAACCTAACCGGATCTCTGCCAACACAAGGCCGGGTTACCTATGTAATTAGGTAATTACTACGCGAGCATGCCATCCCCCGGTCGTTTGTGACCTTTATCCGAGATCCTCAACAACAACCACAAAGTATAATAAATTTGCAACAACCATATAGGTTAAATATCTGGGCTTCATACCATGATACAACCCTTTTCCAGATGGAAATGACATATCCTCAGGGGGCGCTATCCGCAAATAACCTTGCTGCATCCCTCATGTTTCGTCATTTTCGGGTTGTAAGGTCCGACGAAGTCTCGTCCACAAAGCTACGCTTTTCACAAAACCATGCTTCGATCAACAAATGATCAGCAGCACTTCATATGTCACACTACCAAATTGGGAATGTATTGCTAGTAACCATCAATTACATAACCTCTAAGCTAGTACGTCTCAGAGAAGGGTGTTAAGCTAAATTCTCCGCCACCAATAGAAATATATTTGATAGAAACCAACTTTACATCTCAAAGTGTAACGTCAAACACACATCCATACGAGTCCATTCCGAGATCGAACAGAACCGAAGGCACTTTAAAGAAGCCCTTGCAAATCCGGATATTCACTAATCACATCTGGAGTCCCCATCACAAAGGGTGATAAAATCTCTACACCGGAGCAACCCGGTGTAGAGACATTCGACAGGTAACCCTTTTGCTTTCGAAAATACCCAGTCTTTAACACCATCTTCAAACGCAAACCCATTTCGTCGTATCATTATTCGAAATGAGTTTTATGACACAAAGTCCTCTCCCAGCTAATCCGAATAACGAGCGCTTATTTTAAAATAACAAGTGTTACATTCAGATTTCAAGCAAACCACAACAATTTCTACTTTGATCTTTTAAATAAAAGATCCATCACAAAGATTCTATGTGGTTTTCGAATATCCATTTGAAATTCGACTCCCGGTCGCATCAAAATTCAATCGCCATTTAAAGGCCAGTATTGATAGTTGGTTATTTAACTATCAATCAATATTCACAACAATCACCAGATTTCAAATAATTTTCTTCCAAATAAATATCTTCGCAAGATGTAATTTTAACACTTCAACCATTTGAATACTAATTTCAAATCACCTTCCACATTTTAATTCTTTGAAAACAAATTTCAAATCATTTTTTCCTTACGCAGAATAAATTTCCAAATATTATTCATTTCCATTGAAAAACTACCGAGTTCAAATATTTTAAAATACTTATCCAAAATATACTTGTAAACATTTAAAATAAAACTATTTTAACACACTTATTTGAAATATTAGTTATGAAGATATTATTATCTCATATAAAATTTCAAGTCCAAATTAATTTTTAAATAAAATTAGTAGATAGAGTATAAATATTTAAATAACTATTTTCTAAATCAAATATCAATTTAATCTTTAAAATAATCCCTTCTATAATTAATTAAATAAATATTTACTTTAAATATTTAAAACAATTCCCAAAAATAATTTCTCTAACAATATTCTTTCAAATCAATTTCTAGAACTTTTAATTTATACTTCAAAAGCTACTTTAAAAATAAACTCGGCTTTCCAGGGAAGAATTCTCTTTTCATTTCAAAATGGTCCATTTATATCAATTAATAAATCTTCTCGATTTATTTTAATTTACATTCCAAATCTGTAAATTTCTTTCCACACTTTTAAAAATAAACCAAGATTTACTTTTAAAACAAAATTCCCTTTCCTTTTTTAAATTCCCATTGTGAATTTAAATTTTCCAAATATCTACTGATATATAATTTTCAAATTGATTTCAAAAATCATTTCCAAATACCAAATAAATTTTCAAATTGGTTTCAAATTTTATTTCAAACACCAAATCAATTTCACATTGATTTCCTAAAGATTTATTTTTAAACACCAAATCAATTTCTGAATTTATTTCTAAATTTATTTTCTTTTAAAATAAATTCCTTTATTACTTCCAAACTATTTAAAAATCCATATTTTAAGTAAATTCTTCAACCTTTGAATAATATTACTTGAAATCCATTTATTAAGCCTTTTTCCATATTTTGGAATTTTATTCAATAGGATTCAAAAATAAAACTTTATCCTTTTAAAATTCCTTTTTTTTAAATTTATCCAATTCTCAAAAATAAATTTTTCTATAAATTTTCAACTTGAATTTCAAAAATCCAATTTTATTTATTTTCGGTATCCTATGATACCAAAAAATATATTCGCTAAACTATAGCCTTCAACGATTTCAATCACAAATATAATCACACACAGACTACAAATAATCAACGTACAATATTGAAACTAATTCAAATATTTGAGGAATCCAGTTGGATCCCTCCAACCTGTTTCCCTGCATCCACGGATGTTTGCACAACAATTAAATACCAATTCCACTTCGTGATGGCATATCACGGTATATGAGTTTATATATAATATCATCCGCTATTATGTGGCGCATAGGGTATCATCCGCTATGTAATGCGGGAAACCAATCACTTCAAATACATATATAATACCAATTCAACTTCGAGGTGGAATCTCGCGGTATATGGGTTTATATATAATATCATCCGCTATTATGCAGCTTAATCCAATATAACTGATAATAATTCATCATCCAAGCACACAGTCAACAATTTTAAATTTAACTATTTAAAATTAAATCAGAAAAATTTGATTGAGTGAGAAGATCTCACCTTTGCTTTTTATTTTGCAATCCATTCCCATTCCAGCTTGATTTCTTCACATTATTAAACCTTATATAAATAATTTATTTAATTTATTAATATTTGAATTAATCGAATAGTTAATCACTATTTATTCATTTAATTTGACTAATAATTTGGGTTTATATTAATAATTTATCCTTAATTTAAAAAATTTAAATTTTGAACTAATATTTTTCTTTGAAGAAAAAATCTTTTAACAACTAAAGATAATTAAATTGGTAAATAACAAATTAATTGCCATTTTAAAAATTTAATTAGCTAATGACTTAGTTCAAAACTGGTTTTCCTTTAATAAATCTTTTTAGAGACAAAAATAAATTAAATAAGGTTATCAAACAATTTAGTCTCCATATTGATTTAAAAATATGAATATTCTTACTATTTTAAATTAAAACATACATGCGGATTTATATATATATATACACATATGTGTTTTAAATTAAAAATTTAACTTAAACATTAAAAGATACTTAATAGAAAAATAAAATGAAAACGTTTCTTTTGCTGTAAATTATTTTTTCTCTGCTTCTGTATATATACACACAAGTAAACCGAATATGTATGTATATTTATACAAACTAGAATTGTTATATAGATTCCCAAAATCTAATTTTACTACACATGCATTTTATTAAATAAATTTTGAATTAAAGAATTTAGAAAAACCTTACTGCATAAAACCTTCGTCCAACATGAATATCTGAATGCGCTTCTCCGAGTCACCCACGAGCTCGCGACATCTCGGTCACGGTGCAAAAGCCCTCACTGCGAAATGCCCAAATCAGTCGTGCCTTAGGGATCGACCGTGACTCTCCCCTACCGCACCATCTCTCCTCGATTTCCTCAACGCCTCGAGCAACTAGGCGGCTCGTCACTACCGGTCCATGCTGTCGTGACTTCCACCTTCATGCACCTTGACCTCGAGAGTCTACCAAACCACCCCCAATTCCACAAGAATCGAAGGCCACCTCCTAGAAATCACGATCATCAAAATCAGACGGCGACATCGATTAGCTCAAGTCCTAATCGAAAGAGGGACGAGTAAGTAGAGGAACGAGGCGGCCATCTCTATATTTTTGAACGAATTCGAATTCTTTAAAGATGGGTTTGATTTGGAATAAATTCTGGAAAGAGGGTATAAAGAACTTTCTTTCGGGGATACTAAATTAAATTGAAGAAAAAAAATGGGTGGCCATAATACTTCGATTTGTTTCCCGGCCGTATCGTATTTGTTTAGATTTTAATGAAGAAAATTATCGATCCCTTTGACACTTGTAGATCTTGTCCCTCTTCATCTTACAAATGTCTAAAATTCATATTTATTTATTTTTTAACTTGAGTCAATTCTACTTAATTATTAGCTATACATGTATACACTTATCTTGAATGTTTTCAAAAAGGTGGAGTTTTAAATTTAAATCGTTTGGAAATGCAACTAAAATTTTGATTTAATTTCCAGCGCGTTTATCTATCATATGGCTAAACAGTCACTCCAAATACTACGAAAATTGAAATTCAATAATAATACACTATTACGGATCCAATGGAACTCATTTCGTCGAATTCCGAGACTGTGCCTCGGAAGGCTATTTTTAAAAATTGATTTAAACAATAAAATTTCAAAACTGAACAAATCATTTTCAAATCCAATTCTGAAGCTTCCATTATCTTCAGTATCATGAATATAAATTTTTCAAGCTTCAAATTATTTTTAACATGCTCAAAATTAAAGATTAAATATTTTACCCAACTTCAATAAATTAAATTCAATATTTTAATTGCCAAATCCATAGTTAAAATTGAAATTCAAGTTTAAAATAACTTCCAAATATTTGAAATCAATTAAATATCTCGGTTTCAAATGTTAAAATTATTGGGTCGTCACACTAAATATTAACAATTAACTAATCAAGTTTATTTTTGCTAATTAAGGTTAGAAATTTCTAGAAAATCATTAAAAAAAGTAAACATAAAAGGACAAAATCATGTCAAATCAAATCAAAAAAATATTTACTTTATTTTCCTTGTGCATTAAGTGATGAAGAGGTAAAGCAGTGATGTGACAAGGTGATGGTAAGTGTTGGAAAGGTAAGTTAAAGTAAGAATATTTTGGTAATCTTGTAAAGGGTTAATTTTGTAATTCACCACTCTTTGATTTTCCTATAAATACTCGTCCATTATTCTCATTTTATTCACACTTCTCATTATTCTTCTTCATTTTTGAGCTTTCTTTTGCTCGTTGATGGCTTCTCTTCTTTAAGAGAGGTAAGATGGTTCAAATAGTGGAGTGCTTAAGCACCAACCCACTAATTACTCCCTAACCTCTTCTTAATTCACTTCTTCTTCTTCTCCACTTTAAGTGGCCTTAGGTCATGAATATTGGGATGGTGATACTATTTCCGTGAGCTATGGAGGTGGAAGGAAGGTTTGGGCCAAGAACAAAGTGGAGGAGGAAGGATGGTCATGAGCATGGGCAAGGTGGTGTATTTGTTTATGGCTGTATTAGTGAAGTATATATTAGTTTAGTAAAGTGTGGTTGGATAAGAATGTTTGTTGGAAGATAATAAATTTGGTTAAAGATGAGTACTTATTTTTGAATTAGCTAATAATTCCAAGTTTAATAATCTGAAAGTTAAATACTAGATGATTAACATGTTTGATAACTTGGATGCAAAGTTGGTTGTTTACATGATTGTTAATATGGATGATTATTTGGTTTGATAAATGATAATAAAAATGGTTAGAAATTAACCATAGTTAATTAAATAAGAATTTAAATCCATATAAATATGTGTATGGAAATTATTTAGCCTCTTAATGATTTTAAAGTATCTAATAAGGTTGGAAATAATATTATAATAATATAATATTATAATATGAAATGAAATGGAAAATGGATTTGAAATATAAAAAATATTATTTAAAATGATTTTAAAATGGTTTTGAAATTTTTTATAAACATTTAAAAAGTTTTTCCATGAAATTTGAAAAGAAATTGAAAAATAAGTCAAAAGTAGGTGTGTCGCGTAATGATAGTTTGCTATTTCGCGCCATAAAAGTTAAACGAGCATACAAAGTGGAATATAGCTCGAAATCCTTCAAGATAAGAATTTTCCAGACTATTAAATGCATAGTTTTCTAAAGAATAAAGAAAATCAAGATTTCATAAAGTAGATTTTGAAATACGTCCAAAACAATTCTAAAAACATCGAAGTTCTATAGTTTGGAATCCAAGAAGGAATTTCTTTATAAATGATATTTTTTTAAATGATTAAAAATATGAAATAAATTTGATAAATCTATTAAAATGGTTTGAAAAATATTTGAATTGGAAAATAAGAATTTTCAAACATTAAAAAAAGGTATTTTAATCAAATAAGCTATTTTAAGCACTTTCGCAGCACTTTTCTACTACAGTTTCTATAACTTTTGGAATAAACTTTCAAACTTAATGATTCTTTCTAGAATCATTATAAATGTTTTTAAATGAATAATTAAGTGTTTTAAAGATAAATTAAAATTTTTATTATTCTTTTAGAAAGATTTTAAATAAATGGTTGTTATAACACTTAAACAATATAATAGAAATCATTTCCTGGAATGTAACAACGAACTGAGTATGCGGAAATGACTAGCACATTTATCCCACTTATAAGATCTAAACAGTAAGATAAGATATATAACTAATGTTAGGAATGGAGCAATCCAGTGCCTTGAAATTAACTGGCCTATGTTTTCACTTTTAGACGAGGGGTGAAACAAATCGAAAGGAAATCCCGGATGCTCTAAAAAGGTTTTCCCAAAGTAAAAGGTGAAGCTTTTTCAAAGAGTTAAACAAGGATTTGAATAAAATATTTTTGGGTTCGTTGTAATGGTTTTTTACATAAAATTTTTTTTAACCCATTTAAATTAGGAACTGGAAATAGAAAATCTGCATTAAAGGTTTAAACTTGATTTTAAATAAGATGACTTGGCATTTTCCAAGATTAATGTGATGCCCCACCTCAATACCCACGCTATCCAAGAACACTACGGAGTAATGCTGTCAACTAGCGCGGAGAATAAGGCTGTTGAGGAGTGACCATCCATGTAACTTCTTTGTGCGAGCACCGATATGTCAGATAGTATAGCATGCATTTCATTTAAGGAGGAAGTCCGACATACCGATACAAACTCAAAGCTATCACACGGTGGCTATAAATAAATCTTCGGAAACAAATATAGAAATAAACATAACACAATCAGCCACAGACATCCATATCACAAAGGCGGAAAAAGATATGAATATATAACTAACACATGAAAGTGTACATCAGAGTAGTGGTCATGAAAGGACCACATACACAAAAGAATAGCAACATGTGCTATACAAAAGAATACATCTATGAGTCTATATATCAGGTGTAAACGACAAAAACTGCTAATCTAAATGGTCAGCCAAAAGTCAGAGTAGTAAATCCCTAGGGGAGAAGTCAAGCAGAAGCACCTGTAACATCTCGGTCTGACCCGAGTATTATTTTTAAGAAAATAATAAACGGATCATTCTAGCTATAAATATCAGGTAACATGATATATAAAACAATAGATATGACAAGAACATATAGTAACCATAAAGACATACTATGATAATCATGTAAATGAAGATCATCAAGAGATCAAACAATATCAAAAGAATCTTCTAAAAAGATCCAAATTCACCTAAAAAAAAGGTGATGACACACAAATTCACCAAAACATAAAAACTGGAAAATCATAACAATGAAAGTCATGAAAATAAGTGAAGCACAAATTCCAGAAGACTACACAAGAAATCCAGAAATCACAATATAGGAGCATGAAAACTCACAAAATGGGAGCATGAAAACTCACATACACATGTAACACAAAGCGAGATGCTATCTCATGGTTGCAAGCTATTAATTTTGACACACAAATGGCCCGAAGACCGTGGGGCGCTACCCCACATATGTGATGGCGAAACATCACACAAATGCGATGGCGAAACATCACAAGAGCGGGGTCTAGTCTCCCTCGCAGACAAAGAGACATCGCACAGTTGCTAGTCTAAAACACAAAAATGATCGTCACGATCATCAAGTAGTGTCAATCTCACCAAGCCAGTAAATATATGAGTTTATCTTCATGTCCCATAACCACTTGCTTAACTTAAATATTTACGAACAAGCTGTAGATCTTCACTAGAAAATTGTCACAAAAGGTTTTAAGGAAAAGGTTTGTATATACTAGTAGATTGGAAAACGGTTTAAGGAAAGAGCTTTGTAGTAAATTAGAGTTAAAATTGTTTTGATGAAAGAGTTTTGATATTTATTACTAGTATTGAAACCTTCATATTTCTAAAGTCGTTATCCCGCCTTTTTAGCAAGGCCGTGATACCATAAAATCGATCGAGAAGCCCAAGATAGTTTGTCTCGAAGAATGGTTAACTCAACATCTCAATAAAGCAAGTTCTGTTGAATGTTTTTCAGATAAGATCCCCTACGGAGGGGGGATCCGAGGAGGGGGGGGTGGAAACCCCCCAAGGTAACAGAAGCGAGCGACCTAATGGTTGCGACCTAGGGGTGTTCGTGAGTTAGCAGAAGCGAGCGACCTAACAGAGACGAGCGACTTAAGGGACTCGCGACCTAACAAGGTAATAAGGTCGAGTGACCTACGACCTAACGAGGTAAAGGCCTAACGGCCTAGTGAAACACGCGACCTGAAATGTACGCGACCTAATGGGTCATACGACCTAAAGGAAATAGGGTCCAACGACCTAAGGAAAATAAGGTCCAATGCCCTAAAGGGATGGGGGTCATGCGACCTAAAGGAGTATGCGACCTAAAGAGGTGCGCGAGCTGAATGAAGGCGGAACAACTCAGGGTCTAACGACCTAGGGGGGCCGACCTAAGGTCTAACGACCTAAGACCGAGGAGACGTTTCCAACAGAGGGAATGACTTAACGACCTAAGCCTAATGACCTACGACCCAGCGACCTTGCGACCAAACTCTGAGGCGACATTTCGTGGCCAAACGACCTACGACCTAGTGCCGAGCGACCTAAGGCTGTAGAACGATTTAAGGCCAGAAACGGGCTATTTGAAGGCCGAGACATTCGCACGCAAACGACCTAGCATAAGCATAACGACCTAAGTGTAGAATTTCACCAAAAACACTAAAAATTAGAGTTTTTCGCCAATCCAATCCAAACCAAATGCAAATGTACATGCTAAAGTGATGGGAAATCATTCCCAACAGTCCAATATAGTTATAGGCTAGAATTGTGAGATAAAATTCTCACCTTTTCACTAAATTATGAAGGTAAAGCTTGAAGGTGAATGGAGAAGCAACTACAAGCTTGAATCCAATGCTTTTCCTTGAATTTGGAGTTGAATGATGGAGTTGAAGTTGAAACCTAGGCTTGGAGTTTCTAACTTCCCTTTCCAGTCACCATTAATGTTAAAGTTTGTGTTTGGTAGGAATTTATGAAGAGTGAGGAGAAGGTGAGAAGTGTGTTTGAGTTATAATGGCTAATCTAACCCAAAGTCCAAAACGGGAAAAGTAAGTGAAATTCCACTAACTCCAAACCTATCAATGTTTATACTTAAAAAAGTTGTAAACGGCATTTCGAACTTAATGGAAGTGGTCTCGAGTCCTAATTTGACCGTTTGCAAAAAGTAGCTTTTCGGACCAATATCCGATTAACGACAAAATGTTTAAATAAAATATTAAAATATAAAATCGATAAATATGCGGGTTGTTACAATTAAAGGGGAGTTTTAAATGTAGGATTTAAAGAAATAATACTAAAATGTTTTCCTAAGTAGAAGAGAAAATAATTTGGAATTATTCCAAGATTTAAAAAAGGTTTAAATAAACCAAATGATTTGATAAATGAGGCTTAATGATGCTATATACTCTTGAAAAGAAAATGGAATAAATTGAAAAGAATATATCTAAGAAAGATATTTGATTTAAATAAAAGATGAAGTAATTGAATAATGATTGATATCCATATATGTAGTAAACATCTTTTCATCGATAATTGGTTTCGAAGAAACCAGGTCAGATTTAGGTGATTCCTATTCAAAAACCACTTCAAACCAATGTATACGTTCGAAAATGAAGACGCGTTGAAGATGATGATTATTAAAGACCCAAGATCTTCATTAGCAGGAGGACTACTAGTTGACATTCTCTGGGTAGCTTGCAATATAGAGACATTTATTATTGTAATATCCCGGAATTTCCAAGAATTTAAAATATGATAATCTCTTAATTTAAATTTATTTGAACTGATAAAATTGTTGTTTTCAAAAATAAATAACCAAGTAATAATAATATAATGTCTTAATTGTGGTTATAAATTGGTTTTAAGATAAGAATAATTATTTTATTTGTGTAAAAAATTCTAAATAGGTTTATTGTGTTCAAAATTGATAAGTGTGTTTAAAAATATTTATATCTGTGTATTTAAAATTTATTTTTTAAACTAGGATAAATTATTTGTAAATAATAATAAGCTTATTTAAAAATAGATATTATATTTATTCAAAAAAATTTTAGATATGGATTTTTAAATTTGACTTTGAAAATGAATATAAATTTGAATTCAAGGAATATACATACATCTTAAAATAGAATAATAATATAGTTTGGTTTTAAAATATATAGATAATGTTTTTAGTTAAAAATAAGATTTGTTTTGTATTATTATTTTTATAGAAATCAATCTATGGAAATTTGGATATGTATTTATTTAATAAGGATAAATGCAAGGCTTTTTGAAATAGCATTTTTAAAATGAGTTTGCAATATTTTATATAATTTTATTTAAATTTTATCTGGTTTCATTTCTTTTTAAAGATTGTATTTTATAAAATTTAGCAAACATTTATAAATTTATAAATATGTTTGTTAATTAGGAATTTAATTAGAAAAGTATTTTTAAATTAAGAAAAACATATTAGTTAATTAGGAAATTAATTTAAAAGGCTTTTAAATTTCTTTTAGAATTAAAATAAATACAATTTGACAAGTGTTAAGTTAGAAATCATTTTGTCAACAAGTGTTAACACATTAATGTAAATTTAAGACAAGTGTCCATGTTTTTTTATTTTCTTTTTAATTTAATAAATCTGAAAATTGCTTATATAAACACCATATCTCTTCACTTTCTTTTTCTTTAAATTTTTTTTGATTCATTCCTAAGAGAAACTAGATTATCAATGCAAATCTTTACTCATTCCAAAATCAGAAATCCTCAACATCCAAAATCTGAAAATCCATGCTCAAATCAATATCAAACCTGAAATCTCCTCAAACCATTCTATGATCAAAGGCATGCAATTTGTTTTCAAAACAAAATCAAGTGCAAAAAAAAATCTGCAGCATGTTTTCAAAAGTTTGATGCAAGTTTTCAATCCCATGTCTGCAACGTCCTTCATGAACGTGCAAGTATTCCAGTTTCTAAATCACAGCATGTTTCATAAATTCAAGTATTTGCAAATTTTCAAATGCATGCAAGTTTTTAAAGGGGCAAACCTGAAGCAATGCAGTTAAAACAAACAAAAGGGGATGAAGCTTTTCTGTTTCAAAAAGGGTTCAGTTTCAAGTTCAATATTTTGGCAAATTTCCAGCTTATCATCAAGATTTAAGGCTCTGCATCTCCTTAAAAGTGAGTAACCATTTTACAAAAATTAAAGTAGTAATTATCTGTTGAAAATAAGTAGTGATGATGTTTATATGAGTTTGCCTCTGTGTAGATATAAAGATGCAATAGGTTTTGTTTAGTTGAAACTGTGCATGTTGGTTTCATTTTTCCTCTCTGTACTTTACTATAGAATCTGAGAAAAAAATCAAATCTTCAAGCTATTCTATTTAAACAATTGTTAAGTCTTAGATTTAAACAAATCAGTTAGTTTAAGAATAAACTAAGAACTAAAAATAGAACAAAGTCCCTGATATTTGGAATTTACCTAGAAATCAAACTATGCAGTAACAATTTATTACCAATGTTTGAAACCAAATGTTGAATTTGGATAAAATAATTATATAAACTAAAGTACCATTGGAAAATATGAATTTTAAAATGAAAATCTCAAATTTTAATAATGTATTGAATGAGAAATTGGGTATTTTTTGGAATTTGGGTTTTGGTCTAATTCTGATGATCTGTGCATCTGGGTTGCTCGGGATTCGTGATGGAGTTAGGGGTAGCATTGGAGAGTGTGGCAAAAATTGTTAAAGAATTTGTAATCCATGGTGGAGTTTGAATTTTCTCGGGATTGTTTTTAAATCTAGTTCTATTCGAACTTAGGAATTTGTCTACTATATCTTCATTTTTGCATCGAGCTTGAAGAAATTTTGGGAGAAGGAGGCGCGGTGGGTCGGCAAGCACTAGCCGTAATTGTGGCGATTATCATTGATCGGAGGCGAGAGATTTGGGATTTTTCTGATGATTGTATTTAGGGTTCTGTTCATCCAGGGGTACTCGATTTTGAATCGAGGCAGGTAACGATGTTTGGTTGATCGTAGGAGCTTGTAGGGAGGATAGGTGACTTGGCGATGGTGTCGGCATTGGCCGGAGACAATTCCGACGTTGGTGCACTTGCACAGGGGAATGAGTGTGTCAGTGGGTTGTGTTTTGTTTTGGGTTGCTGGGATTAGCTCGGGGTATTGGGTAAATTACTCGAGGAAACTCGCGTAAATGCTTAGTTGTGGCTCAAGTGGTTTCCTGGGGTTTTTACATCTTGATTTAAACAGTTATGTTTAACAGTTTTTTTAGTTTTAATTAAAACAATTTTTAAAACTTTAAAGTCAAATTTGTTTTTCAAAATAAAAAAAAGAAAAGATAGTATACTTGTTTCCTGGTTCAAGTATTCATGGGTTGGACCCAAAGTGAACATTTAACCAGATTTTTTATTTAAAATGAAGAAGTTTTAAACTTTAAATAATTTAAGCTAAAAATCCATTTCTTTGAATTGATTTTCTTTTACAAATGAATTCGTATGAATGGTATTAAATGTTTTAAGTTAAAAACCTTAATGTTATTTTCAAAACTTGTTTTGAAATATAAAAGGGAATTTTAAGGAAATGATTTTTGAAATTAGTTAGTGAATAATGATTTATCAATTAACAATTAAGTTTTAAATAATTGATCAACCAAGGAATTGTTAATTAATAATTTAGGGTACGTAATTGATGATTACTTTATATCTTAAACTAATTAATTATTAAGTTAAGTAGAGTTTTTCAAGGTTAATTTAAGATAATGTTTTATCTTAAATATTGATTAAGTGTTAATGATTTGTAATTAATTAAGTTGATTAAGAATTTTAAGTTTAATTAATTAATTTAATTAATTATTTTAAAGGATAAATTAAGTAATTAATTAAGTATAATTATTAATTTAATTTCTAATAATTATGATGATTTAATTAATGACTAATGATTAATTAAATTATGATTACTTATTAATTAAGTAATTAAGAGTTAATTAAAATAGTAATTAATTAATACTTAATAAAAGTTTTATTAAGTAATAATTAGGTTTTCTTGATTAATAATTGAGGGTTATTAATCTATAATTCAAGTTAATTAAGAATTAATTAACTATTATTATAGGTTAATTAATTATAATTAAGGATTGATTAATTTTAATTAATTTGTAATTGAGGTTGTTAATTAATAATTAAGTTTTATTAATTAATATTAAGAGATAATTAATTAGTTAATTAAGGTTAATTAATTAATTATAAAAGTAATTAGTGATTGATTACTTTGTATTAAAGGATTGATTGATAATTAAGGTTTATTAATTAATAATTGAAGGTTAATTAATATGTTAATTTAAGATTAATTTGGTTAAAGAGTAATTAAGGAATGAATTACTCGATTATGATTTATGGGGTGTTTGTGATCAAGTAAGTTAATTAATTTGTTAATTAATTAAATATAGTCACTTGATAAATGACTAAATATGTTTACTTAATAAGTTTTGATAAGACAATTTACTTAAGATAAGTAATTGATGAATAAAATTACAGGGGTAATTGAGATAAATGAAATTACTGATTGGGAAATAATTTTAAAATGTATAATTACTTGTTAAAGTAATTAAGGGTTTATTACTTGGTGTAGTAAATTAAAGAATTTATAAATATAATTAAAAGTAATTAAGAAGTAATTAAGAATAATTAATTACTGTTTATATTCATTAAAGTTGATTAATTGAAAGCACTTGATTTAAGCATGATTAATTAATATAATTAATTAAGAAATAATGTGATTAATTATAGTTAATTAATTAATGGAAGTAATTAATTAAGGGCCATTAATTGATATGATTAATGAGAATAATTAAGGATTAATTACTTGATTAAGAGTTAATTAATCAAGGTTGATTAATTAATTAAGATGACGATTAACTAATTGGTTCAATTAATGAGTAATTAAGCAAGATTTATTAATGAAGAAGGTAATTAATTTAATTAATTTTAAATTAATTAAGAGATGAAGTAATTAATTTAATTCACTTTAAATTAATTAGAGACAGAGATAGTTAATTTAATTCATTTTAAATTAATTATGTTGTGGTTAAGTAAATCATTGCTGTATGAATGGGTGACATTGATTGTCTTGAATGGATGTAATCTCATAAATGAGATAAGTGATGTTGTGTGGTATGAATGCTTGGTTGCATTGTGATGGTAATATAGATTATCTATTGTGATGATGATATGGATTACCTATTTTGTACGGATCATCTGTTTATGTTGATAATGTGATTATCAATTGTGATATTGTAAATTATCTATTCTGTGTGTATATAGATAATTAAATTTAATTGTTTAACCTTAAACAACTTGGACCTAAAAGATACGATTTGGATTCCGATGAGACCGGGATTGGGTTTCCATATTTGGATATCCGAAAACTACATTGATCCAAATTAACGATAGGTCGTGAATCTCTCGTGAAGAGTGAAGACTCGAGGTGTAAGGACTATTCATCGGTATAACTCTGGGGGTGATTCCGTGATGAGTTTGACGAAAGTAGTACTTGCAGGTTCGAGATGGTGATTTAGAGTGCAAGGGATATGGTCGTTGACTCTGAGGGTGATTCCAATAATGAGTGCAACGAGATAGTGCCTTCGGTTTCGTTCGAAACCGGAACGAACTTGTAAGGATCGAGTGCTTTCAAAACATCGTCAGGTGGACGATAAGCATTCTAAGTGATGTGTTCACTAAAGGTAATCGTAGCCTCAAGCCTCATCAACCGGGAATGGCTAAAACAGGGGAGGTGCAGCAAGGCTTCGTGGGTAGCCCTCACTTGAGAGTGAGATTTACCCCTGTCTAGAGGTTCCTTTATTTCGGCTGTGTGGGCGGTTGAATAGCTACATCCGCCGGGGTTGTCTTATTCGGAACTTTTCAGTAAGGAATGGTTCCGGCCTTCTGTTGCAGAGGAGCGGGCGTACTCCTCGGTATGGTGATCTAGGCCACGTACTGTGACGGGTGGTACCCCACTAGCCCAGCCCTCGGATTTGATTGTATTACCCACTTTTGTGGCTAGTAGCTGGAATTTAATAATGTAACAATTTCAGTTATTTCTTATTTATTTGAAAACCCTAGACCTATTATAATATCACTGAATTTCCTATCAAATGTTTTGGTTAGCGTAAGGTAAAGACTTTTCCATGTTTATGTGTGGGAAATCTTACGTGATACCTTTTCTTTCAAAAAGGTTTTTAAAGTTAAGCAACTTTAACCGTTTACTCACACCAGACCCATGTCTGACCCGGAGTTTATTCTGTTTTTCTTAAACTCTTGGGTACTCAAATTTTTACGAGTAGCCAGGGGAATTCAGGTTGGCTTGATGAATTATGGAAGTGCAACGGAGCAGGAGGCTTCTACGTATATCTATATAGTATTCCGCTGTGTGTTCTTTGAGTCGTTTGTCTTTGTGTTGTATTAAGTTGTATAACTAGGCAGGTGTTTATAACTATCTAGTATGTGTTGTTTTAGTTGTGTATCTCTGATGTATATGATACTATGTAGTATATTAAGTGATTAATATAATTTATTCATTCCGCTGTTTAGATTCTGATGTTGTTCTTTCTTCTTCTTTGTCTTTTCTCTTTTCTATCCCCTTTCTTTCTTAAAAATGATGCGATTTTCTGTGGTGAGAAAGTCGGGTCGTTTCAGTTGGTATCAGAGCATTAGGTTGAGCGAATACCTAGGCTCTGTAGTGGTGTATTTCTTGAGAGAGCGTACTTGTAATTTTTTATATATAACTATATATATATATATATATATATATATATATATATATATATATTATTTCTACCTATCCATTGGGTTACCTGTTTGGGTTTTCCAATATTAGTTATAAAGGTAGATGAGGTAGTGGTGTGTGTAGCACAACTACCAATGGTTGGAGTTTGAATGTTTGAGGTTGGAAGTGTATTTGTCGAGAATGTAGACCAAATACCGTCTCGAGTAATCTTTCCAGTTTGGTGTAAGGATTTCATTGATCTCTGAAGGAAACCTGTTAAGGTTCGGAGTTCATCTTCGAAGTGTAGGTTTTATTGCGCTCGTGTGAGCGGATTTCTGAGAATTTGGATCCGTCGGTTAGATAGAAGTAAGTGATGGTATCTTGGCAACCTCAGAAAGTAGTAGCTGCGTGATGAGATACAGTGACTATGGATATCTCCGAAGATGTTTTCTTTCGGAGCAAGTTTAAGGAAGTGTGTCTGCTTCGGAATTGTAGCTAAGTTCAGCAGGATGTATGTGTTTGGTTGGAGGTCCGAGTTTCTCAAAGAGCTTTGGATAGGAAGTCTTTGGCATCTGTGTTGGCGGTGCAGCTCGGGAGTGTTCTGTATTCCAGCAGGAAGATCTTTTTGGCTTAGCAATTTCCTAGAGGTGGAATTCAGAAGCAGCAGTGAGGATCTGTTTCTTCGATGGATTAGATGCTCGAGGATAAACTATTCTGATTTGGGAAGAGAGAGCGGTATCTTTAGAAATTTAGGTTGGGTGATCGCAAAAGTGACTTGCGATAGTTTGGTGATTATCTTAGATAGTCTTTTGCTCGGATTTTTGGCATCTCTAGAGGATGTAGGAGTTATGAAATTGTCGAAGATTTTCTGGATATATCTTCAGGAAAGTTAGAGATTTGCCCACATTGGAGTTTGAGTTCTGAATTGACTTGATATCAGGAGTGATACCGGTGATTCAGCTGGGTAGAAGGTTGTCTCCTAGGTTGATTGTTTGGTGAAGCAGCTTTGTATTTCTTGGAACTTCTGTTGAACCTTATTGCTGGGATGTGATGTTTAGTCTGTGCCTGTGTTCTTTCAACGACATTTTCATCTGCTCCAGATCAGAGTTGTGCAACGGAAGAAAGGTGGTTGTTGTAGAAGCAACTGGAAGTTGCAGTGTTTTGGATTGGAGAGTTTCTACTGAAATTTTTCAGAATCTGAGGCAAGTTGGCGAGTGATTCTATTCTGTCTCTTCAGGATAGGAAAAGTTGTTTTCTACTGTTGATAGTAAAGTTTGGTTTTGATTTTGGATTGATCTTGTGAGGATCAGTTTGTTGAGTTGATCCAGTTTATTTGTAGAAGCATCATCGAAGGTTAAGTTGATCAGGAAGGATCTGTAGGCAGCCCAGATCATCCGGAAAGTTTTAAGGTTAAGTAATGGAAGAATTTGGAATTCGAAGTTGGAGACTTCGATGTTGTTGAGGTTTTCTTTGGTAAAGGGAGCAATAAGATTTGGTGAGCTCCGAGGTATATTGGATTCTTCTGAGTTTTTGTAAAGATCAGTGCTTTAGTCTGAAGAGTTGAATTGCCAGTTTGGAAGACTGGAATTCAATATATTTCACGTGCCTCCGAGGGAGGACGTGTTTGGTCCATCACTGGTTTTAAGACCAGTAGTTCTGTGAAGGATTTAGTAGTTGATCAGACTTGTCTGTGATCTGGTATCTTGTGCAGATTATAGATCTAGCTGAGAAGGAACTCAGTAGCTTAGCAGTATAGCTGGTTTGGGTTTAGTAGAATGAGTATCCCTGTGATTGTACCTAGGAAACTTGAGATAATTTTAGGAAGCTTATCCGGATCTGTGTCCGGATAGCTAGTGTTAATTATTTGATTGAATTGGTTGTTTGGATGAAATTGTTTGTTTGATTGATAGTGTATGGCTGTTTTGAATGTTTGAATTGGTTGAAATAAATTAAAACTTTGGATTATCTTTATTTTAAATTTCGAGGACGAAATTCTTTTAAGGGGGGAGAAATGTAATATCCTAGAATTTCCAGGAATTTAAAATATGATAATCTCTTAATTTAAATTTATATGAACTGATAAAATTGTTCTTTTCAAAAATAAATAACCAAGTAATAATAATATAATGTCTTAATTATGAATATAAATTGTTTTTAAATAAGAATAATTATTTTATTTGAGTAAATAAATTCTAAATTGATTTATTGTGTTCAAAATTGATAAGTGTGTTTAAAAATATTTATATCTGTGTATTTAAATTTTTTTTAAAATAGGATAAATTATTTGTAAATAATAATGAGCTTATTTAAAAATAGATATTATATTTATTTAAATTTATTTTAGATTTGGATTTTAAACTTGACCTTGAAAATGAATATAAATTTGAATTCAAGGAATATACATACATCTTAAAATAGAATAATAATATAGTTTGGTTTTAAAATATATAGATAATTTTTTTAGTTAAAAATAAGATTTGTTTTGTATTATTCTTTTTATAGAAATTAATCAATATAAATTTGGATATGTATTTATTTAATAAGGATAAATACAAGACTTTTTGAAATAGCATTTCTAAAATGAGTTTGCAATATTTTATATAATTTTATTTAAATTTTATTTGGTTTCATTTCTTTTTAAAGATTGTATTTTATATAAATTTAGCAAACATTTATAAATTTATAAATATGTTTGTTAATTAGGAATTTAATTAGAAAAGTATTTTTAAATTAAGAAAAACATATTATTTAATTAGGAAATTAATTTAAAAGGCTTTTAAATTTCTTTGAGAATTAAAATAAATACAATTTGACAAGTGTTAAGTTAGAAATCATTTTGTCAACAAGTGTTAACACATTAATGTAAATTTAAGACAAGTGTCCATGTTTTTTTTATTTTCTTTTTAATTTACTAAATCTGAAAATTACTTATATAAACACCATATCTCTTCACTTTCTTTTTCTTAAATTTTTTTTGATTCATTCCTAAGAGAAACTAGATTATCAATGCAAATCTTTACTCATTCCAAAATCAGAAATCCTCAACATCCAAAATCAGAAAATCCATGCTCATATCAATATCAAACCTGAAATCTCCTCAAACCATTCTGTGATCAAAGGCCTACAGTTTGTTTTCAAAACAAAATCAAGTGCAAAAAAAAATCTGCAGCATGTTTTCAAAAGTTTGATGCAAGTTTTCAATCCCATGTCTGCAACATCTTTCATGAACATGCAAGTATTCCGGTTTCTAAATTACAGAATGTTTCAAAAATTCAAGTATTTGCAAATTTTCAAATGCATGCAAGTTTTTAAAGGGGCAAACCTGAAGCAATGCAGTTAAAACAAACAAAAGGGGATGAAGCTTTTCTGTTTCAAAAAGGGTTCAGTTTCAAGTTCAATATTTTGGCAAATTTCCAGCTTATCATCAAGATTTAAGGCTCTGCATCTCCTTAAAAGTGAGCAAACATTTTACAAAAATTAAAGTAGTAATTATCTGTTGCAAATAAGTAGTGATGATGTTTATATGAGTTTTCCTTTGTGTAGATATAAAGATGCAATAGGTTTTGTTTAGTTGAAACTGCGCATGTTGGTTTCATTTTTCCTCTCTGTACTTTACTGTAGAATCTGAGAAAAAAATCAAATCTTCAAGCTATTCTATTTAAACAATTGTTAAGTCTTTAAATAGAACAAAGTCTCTGATATTTGAAATTTACCTGGAAATCAAACTATGCAGTAACAATTTATTACCAATGTTTGAAACCAAATTTTGAATTTGGATAAAATAATTATATAAACTAAAGTACCACTGGAAAATATGAATTTTAAAATGACAATCTCAAATTTTTATAATGTATTGAATGAGAAATTGGGTATTTTCTGGAATTTGGGTTTTGCTCTAATTCTGATGATCTGTGCATCTGGGTTGCTCGGGATTCATGATGGAGTTAGGGGTAGCATTGGGGAGTGTGGAAAAAATTGTTGAAGAATTTGTAATCCATGGTGGAGTTTGAATTTGCTCGAGATTGTTTTTAAATCTAGTTCTGTTCGAACTTAGGAATTTGTCTACTGTATCTTCATTTTGCATCGAGCTTGAAGAAATTTTGGGAGAAGGAGGCGCGGTGGGTCGCAAGCACTAGCCGTAATTGGGGCGATTATCATTGATCGGAGGCGAGAGATTTAGGATTTTTATGATGATTGTATTTGGGGTTCTGTTCATCCAGGGGTACTCGATTTTGAATTGAAGCAGGTAACGATTTTTGGTTGATCGTAGGAGCTTGTAGGGTGGATGGGTGACTTGGCGATGGTGTCGGTGTTGGCCGGAGGCGATTCCGACGCTGGTGCACTTGCACAGGGGAATGAGTGTGTCCGGGGGTTTGTTTTATTTTGGTTTGCTGGGATTAGCTTGGGGTATAGGGTAAATGACTCGAGGAAGCTCTCATAAATGCTTGGTTGTGGCTCGAGTGGTTTCCTGGGGTTTTTACATGTTGATTTAAACAGTTATGTTTAACAGTTTTTTTAGTTTTGATTAAAACGGTTTTTAAAAATTTAAAGTCAACTTTGTTTTTTTAAAAAGAAAAAAGAAAAAGAAAAGATAGTATACTTGTTTCTTGGTTCAAGTATTCATGGGTTGGACCCAAAGTGAACATTTAACCAGATTTTTAAATTTAAAATGAAGAAGTTTTAAACTTTAAATAATTAAGCTAAAAATCCATTTCTTTGAATTGGTTTGCTTTTACAAATGAATTTGTATGAATGGTATTAAATGTTTTAAGTTAAAAACCTTAATGTTATTTTCAAAACTTATTTTGAAATATAAAAGGGAATTTTAAGGAAATGATTTTTGAAATTAGTTAGTGAATAATGATTTATTAATTAACAATTGAGTTTTAAATAATTGATTAACCAAGGAATTGTTAATTAATAATTTAGGGTAAGTAATTGATGATTACTTTATATCTTAAACTAATTAATTATTAAGTTGAGTAGAGTTTTTCAAGGTTAATTTAAGATAATGTTTTATCTTAAATATTAAATAAGTGTTAATGATTTGTAATTAATTAAGTTGATTAAGAATTTTAAGTTTAATTAATTAATTTAATTAATTATTTTAAAGGATAAATTAAGTAATTAATTAATTACAATTATTAATTTAATTAACTAATAATTATGATGATTTAATTAACGACTAATGATTAATTAAATTATAATTACTTATTAATTAAGTAATTAAGGGTTAATTGATATAGTAATTAATTAATACTTAATAAAAGATTTATTAAGTAATAATTAGGTTTTCTTGATTAATAATCGAGGGTTATTAATCTATAATGCAAGTTAATTAAGAATTAATTAACTATTATTAAAGGTTAATTAATTATAATTAAGGATAGATTAATTTTAATTAATTTGTAATTGAGGTTGTTAATTAATAATTATGTTTTATTAATTAATGATTAAGAGAAAATTAATTAGTTAATTAAGGTTAATTAATTAATTAATTATAAAAGTAATTAGTGATTGATTACTTTGTATTAAAGGATTGATTAATAATTAAGGTTTATTAATTAATAATTGAAGGTTAATTAATCTGTTAATTCAAGATTAATTTGGTTAAAGAGTAATTAAGGAATAAATTACTCGATTATGATTTATGGGGTGTTTGTGATCAAGTAAGTTAATTAATTAAATATATTCACTTGATAAATGATAAGTATGTTTACTTAATAAGTTTTGATAAGAGAATTTACTTAAGATAAGTAATTGTTGAATAAATTTACAGGGGTAATTGAGATAAGTGAATTACTGATTGGGAAATAATTTTAAAATGTATAATTACTTGTTAAAGTAATTAATGGTTTATTACTTGGTGTAATAAATCAAAGAATTTATAAATATAAAAAAAAGTAATTAAGAATAATTAATTACTGTTTATATTCATTAAAGTTGATTAATTGAAAGCAATTGATTTAAGCATGATTAATTAATATAATTAATTAAGAAATAATGTGATTAATTATAGTTAATTAATTAATGGAAGTAATTAATCAAGGGTCATTAATTGATATGATTAATGAGAATAATTAAGGATTAATTACTTGATTAAGAGTTAATTAATCAAGGTTGATTAATTAATTAAGATGATGATTAACTAATTGGTTTAATTAATGAATAAGTAAGAAAGATTTATTAATGAAGAAGGTAATTAATTTAATTAATTTAAAAATTTATTAAGAGATGAAGTAATTAATTTAATTCACTTTAAATTAATTAGAGATAGAGATAGTTAATTTAATTCATTTTAAATTAATTATGTTGTGGTTAAGTAAATCATTGTTGTATGAATGGGTGACATTGATTGTCTTGAATGGATGTAATCTCATAAATGAGATAAGTAATGTTGTGTGGTATGAATGCTTGGTTGCATTGTGATGGTAATATAGATTATCTATTGTGATGATGATATGGATTACCTATTTTGTATGGATCATCTGTTTATTTTGATAATGTGATTATCAATTGTGATATTGTAAATTATCTATTCTGTGTGTATATAGATAATTAAATTTAATTGTTTAACCTTAAACAACTTGGACCTAAAAGATACGTTTTGGATTCCGATGAGACCGGGATCGGGTTTCCATATTTGGATATCCGAAAACCACATCGATCCAAATTAACGATAGGTCGTGAATCTCTTGTGAAGAGTGAAGACTCGAGGTGTAAGGACTATTCGTCAGTATAACTCTGGGGGAGATTCCGTGATGAGTTTGACGAAAATAGTACTTGCAGGTTCGAGATGGTGATTTAGAGTGCAAGGGTTATAGTCGTTGACTCTGAGGGTGATTCCAATAATGAGTGCAACGAGATAGTGCCTTCGGTTTCGTTCGAACCCGGAACGAACTTGTAAGGATCGAATGCTTTCAGAACATCGTCAGGTGGACGATGAGCATTCTAAGTGATGTGTTCACTAAAGGTAATCGTAGCCTCAAGCCTAATCAACCGAGAATGGCTAAAACATGGGAGGTGCAGCAAGGCTTCGTGGGTAGCCCTCACTTGAGAGTGAGATTTACCCCTGTCTAGAGGTTCCTTTATTTCGGCTGTGTGGGCGGTTGAATAGCTACATCCGCCAGGGTTGTCTTATTCGGAACTTTTCAGTAAGGAATGGTTCCGGCCTTGTGTTGCAGAGGAGCGGGCGTACTCCTCGGTACGGTGGTCTAGGCCACGTACTGTGACGGGTGGTACCCCACTAGCTAAGCCATTGTATGGAATCCAAAATCCAATAAGTGCCCTCAGATTTGATTGTATTACCCACTTTTGTGGCTAGTAGCTGGAATTTAATAATGTAACAATTTCAGTTATTTCTTATTTATTTGAAAACCCTAGACCTATTATAATATCACTGAATTTCCTATCAAATGTTTTGGTTAGCGTAAGGTAAAGACTTTTCCATGTTTATGTGTGGGAAATCTTACGTGATACCTTTTCTTTCAAAAAGGTTTTTAAAGTTAAGCAACTTTAACCATTTACTCACACCAGACCCATGTATGACCCGGAGTTTATTCTATTTTTCTTAAACACTTGGGTACACAAATTTTTACGAGTAGCCAGGGGAATTCAGGTTGGCTTGACGAATTCCGGAAGAGCAACGAAGCAGGAGGCTTCTGCGTATATCTATATAGTATTCCGCTGTGTGTTCTCCGAGTCTTTTGTCTTTGTGTTGTATTGAGTTGTATAACTAGGCAGGTGTTTATAACTGTCTAGTATGTGTTGTTTTAGCTGTATCTCTGATGTATATGATACTATGTAATATATTAAGTGATTAATATAATTTATTCGTTCCGCTGTTTAGATTCTGATGTTGTTCTTTTTCTTATCTGTCTTTTCTCTTTTCTAACCCCTTTCTTTCTTAAAAATGATGCAATTTTATGTGGTGAGAAAGTCGGGTCATTTCAATTATAGCCTTTGTTCTATCATGTTTTGAAATCTTTGGATTGCTAGGACAACTCGCTATTAATGGTTGTAGGAGGAGTGCTGTAACAGAACACGGTTTTGTCGGGATCCGAAGGTCGGCATTCCTACGTCCACTGTATCAACTGCCACGCAATCGAATGCCGAAAAACGGAACTGTTACGGTTAAAAAGAAGAGGTAGAAGTAAAAGATAGAAGAAGTAAGATAACCGAACAGAAACAATATCAGAATCTCTCATATCGCAGCGGAACAACATATAATAGATAAATGAATAATCTTTAAAACAAAGAACAAAGGATCTTCATACTGCCACATGGGATTGCCTTTGGCGGGACTCCCGAGAACTTAACCAGCTCTCTGCCAACACAAGGCCGGGTTACCTCTGTAACTAGGTAACTACTACACGAATATGCCACCCCTCGGTCCTTTGGGACCTTTATCCGAGGGCCCTCGTCACCAAGCAACAACCACACAGAAAAATGAGATTGAAGCAACCACATAGGTTAAGCATCAGGGGTCCATACCTGACACCACCCTTTTCCAGAAGGAAATGACATACCCTAAAGGGAGCGACCCTCATAACCTTGCCGCATATTCCTGTTTTGACCATTTCCGGGGTGTAAGGTCTGACGAAGTCTCGTCCATAAAGCTACGCTTTTTCACAAATCCACGCTTTGATCAACAAATGATCAATAAATAATCATCACACAGCAACACTCAGCATGCCACATTAACAAATTGGGAGTATATCGCTGATAACCTTCAACTACATAACCTCTAAGCTCGTACGTCTCATAAAAGGGTGTTAAGCTAAGAGAATAAATTCTCCGCCACCAACAGAAATGTATTTGAAAGAAATCTGCTTTATATCTCAAAATGTAATGTCAGACACGTAACCATACAAGTCTGTTTCGGGTTCGAACAGAACCGAAGGCACTTCAAAAGAAGTCCTTGCAATCCGGGTATTCACAATCCCGATCGAATTTCCCATCACAAAGGAAATCTCCCTACCGTAGCTAATGGTGCAGAGACAATCGATAGGTCTTCCTATCGTTTTCACAAATACCCGGTCTTCACCACCGGTCTTCAATGCTATCCATTACGTCGTATCACTATTCAGAATGGGTAATCCGAATAACAAGCGCAATAATTTAAAAATAAGTGTAGCATTCAATTTCAACTAATTCACAACAAATAGCCATTTAAGGGTCAATATTGATAGTCGGTTATTTAACTATCAATCAATATTCACAACATAACCCAATTTCAAATAATTTCCCAAATTATTTATTTTCAAAAAAATATCTTTACAAGATATAATTTCCACACTGCAACCATTTGAAAACAAATTTCAAATCAATTTTCACCTTTACAACTTTCATTTCAAAATGGTTCATTTAAACCCATCAAATAAATCCTTACCGATTTACTAAATTTACGTTCCAAATTCATAAATTTATTCCCCGCTTTTTAAAAATAAATCATGTTTATTTTTAAAGCAAATTTCCCTTATAAATTTCCACTGTGAATTTACATTTCCAAATATTCACTTTTTATACGATTTTACAAATCGATTTCAATTATTCACTTTCAATTTATCTTTAAAAGATATAATCTCAAAACATTCACTTCATATTGGAAAACATTTCCATACTTATTCAATAATAAGTAATTCACAATTCATTTATTTTCAACATTTGGAAAATATTCAATATACTTAAATCCAAATTAAGCATATATTTTATTCTTTAAGGAAACCATTCTCTTAAACACATTTATTTGAGTCAAAACGAATGTTGCGTAAAACATCGTTACAACTACCCAAAATCACTAGTATAGGGATTCGAAATTAAGATAGATATATAAATCCCAATACTACACAAAACTTTTCCTTTCGTAAATCATTTACTATAACAACAGTGTTATAGTCCACCATTTTCTTCTATTTCTCGAAAACGTCTATTTCAACAATGAATGTTGAAATCTAGGGTTTCGACACTTAATACAATTTAAAACATCTTTAAATCGTTTTAATTCTATTTAAAATATCACTTTCCCAAAATATTTCTTTAATATATTATTCACCGTCCAAAATCGTGAATATACTTCACCAAAATCAATTTCTACATATTTTATTTAAAGGATTTTCCACTGTCCAAATCGTGGATATATTTCCTTTAATAAACTTCTATGCTTAATTTATCAAATTCAATTGATTTTGGATTTATTAAACAACGCTTATAAATTCTGTTTATACTTTATAACAACTTTAACTCATAAAATCACTTTATTAACAAATTTCTATCCATATCCAATTTACACGCCAAAACCCAGTTTATAAGTTAATTACTTATAAATCTTTTATTTTACCAAAAATCCATTCATTTTATAACTTCACAACTTATAAATATATAGATTTCATTCACTTATAAAATCCATTTATACTTCATTTTAACACTTATAAAAACTCGTTCTATAATTCCAATATTTTAGTTTATAAATATCAATTTTATAAATCTTTTATATAAATCATTTGTAATAATTCAAAAATCCCAATTTAAACCATTTTATAATTTAATCGACTACTTATTTCAAAAATCACATTTTGGTTTTATTTCGCAAAAATCTTAATTTTTATAACATAAAAATTTCAAAGTTTATTTATTTAAAATAAATCAATTTCAAAATTAAATTTTATTATGAATTCTCAACTTAAATTTCCAAAAATCAAATTTTATTTATTTTCGGCATCTAACGATACCAAAAATATATTCGGCTAAAATTTAGCCTTTAACGATTTCAATCACAAAGATAATCACGCAGATTATAAATAGATCAACACACAACATTGAAACCAATTCAATCATTTGAGAAAAACAATTGGATCCCTCCAACCTGTTTCCCTGCATCCAAAGATGTTAGCACAATACCAATTTCGCTTCAAGAGAAATATCGCGGTATATGAGATTTATAAAATACTATCCGCTATTATGCGGCGCAATAGGGTCTCATCCGCTATATAATGCAGGAAATCAACTCCAAATACATAAATAATACCAATTCCATACAAGTTGGAATTATCGCAGTATATGTGTTTAATAAATAACCTCCGCTTAATATACGACGTATAATGTCTATTTAACACAATAGATAACAAATTATCATCCAATCCCACAATCAAGCAATTTTAAATCTAACTATTTAAAATTTAAATCGAAACAATTCGATTGGTGAGAAGTTCTCACCTTGAGTTTCCGATAATAGTTGTAGCGTTTTGTTTCGAATAAAATTAAACGTGCGTTTAATTTTACCGAAATTTTCACTAGCTCCAAACGACTCCAAACCAGCTTCATTGTGTAGTGCTCGATAAAACGAATCCAATGCAACTTGTTTCATAATTTTTCGACCTCGTATGACAAAGTTATACACTTTTAAACATCGAACGAATTATAATATAAAACAATTTACATTTTTATTATTTTCTTCTCAACCTTTGAATCTTGGCCGCACGTTCCATCACAAAATCGAGACCGCTCACAACATCTTCCTCCCTAGGTAACTCTCACCCGACCGTGAACCCAAATAGCCGCCACTTAGGGTTTCGAACGCACCCCCATCGACGACTTTTACAACGATCAGCAACCTCCATCTTGTAGCCCATCTCCTCCTCTACCTTTGCCGCGAATATGGCCAAGCTCGGCCTTGTCTTAGTCTCGAAAAACATGCACGAACTGCACATGTACTCGGCCACAAAGCTCCCTTCACGACGCTCAATTGATGATCATCACCGTACGGATCTGAAGCTCTCACTCCGCTCTATAATTTTCGTGTTGGAGGATTTTCGAAACGATGAAGGGATTGAGAGAGATTGAGAGGGAAAGGATCGAACAATATTGGCCATTGAATGTAACTGGCGGCCGGCTCACAAAACCCAGTTTATTTCTTTTGTTTGCAAAATGTGAAGATAGCAAGTCCTTTTATAGAAAATTCTCAAAAACACTATTCATCCGAAATTTTCCGAACTCCAAATCTCGCGCGGTGACCGGCGTTTCTAGGGTTTACCTGCGTTCCGGACACAATGGAATAGGTTTCAGAAGCTAATTCGGTCATCTGTGCGAGTTAAGGAAATAAACGATTAAATTTAAATTAAACCGATTAAACTAATTTCCATGCGTTTTAGCTTGCCCCGGACGAACGGTAAATCCGATTGACATGAAATTTAAAATATTACAATAATATAACATTACGGATCCGATGAAACTGGTTTCATCAAAATTTGAGACTGTTTGAAAAATGGCTATTTTAACTCGTCAATTAAATATTAAAATATTCAATTTCCACAAATTAACTTTTAATTCAATTTTAAAAGTTCGATAACATCTTTCTAACTTCAATATGATTTAATATAACTTAATAAATCATTTTTAATCACATTAAACCCAATTTCCAATTTATTTACGCAATTTCCAATATTAAATTACCGATTTAATTATCCAATTAAATCTAAATATTCGTAATTTATTCGACTTATAAATTTTACTTGTTGATATTTAAAAATCAATTAATATTTGAATTTCAAATGACAGAAATCCTGGGTCGTTACAAACTTCCCCCTCAAAAGAATTTTGTCCTCGAAATTACAAAGTAAGAAAGAGTTACAGAATCCATTAACTTTTCAAAACAAACCGTTCAAATTTGATTTACAAATCACTTAAGCGTTTAACTTTTCCAAAATCCATAGTTAAATCTCTTACCAAATATTTACTAAGTTTTCAAATCCATATATAGTTATCCTTTCAAAATCAACTATATCGTTTAACCTTTAACTTCAAATCAAAACTTAGTTTTCACAAAAAACAATCCAAAATTTCCCGAGAATTTTCTAACGCCTTAAATTTTCAAAAAATTTCGCCCTAACCTCCTTTGTATGGAGGAACTTTTATAATATCACAATAGAGATAAATATATATACATCGACCCACCCGGTCGGAAAAACAGAAAAACAGTTCATATTTCCTATTTTTATTGCGTTGGCGTACCTTTTTAACATTTTTAAGCAAAGCGGTTATTAGTTTAGCATTTTGCGCAACCCAAATCCCGCTAAGGGTAGCCTCGGTACCTGTACTTACTCATATAAATATGTAAGTGACATATATAAGAAGTCATTAACATTTTACTCTTTTAAACAACTACAACACATGCATATTAAAAGAAATGCATACTAAACAAGGTTTATAAACAACTTATATGATTTCAACATTACTTGTAATTGTTTACAACCAATTTATATACAACGACATTCAATTATTCATTTCCAATTAGTTTACATTCACTAATTTACATCCACATTTGTTCACTTTCAATTCAAATCAATTTTTCATTCAATTTAAATTTACTTAATTTCCAATTTGAATTCAATTGCTTTAGCTTTCAATTTTATTCATTCAATTGCATATGAACTTCTATTCAACCAATTAACAATAATCTAACAACCAATGTATATCCAATACAACCAATTTATTCACTTTACATTAGACATTCATATTCACTTTGTTTACCTTTAGTTTGGTTTAACATTCAATTAGCCTTAAATGAATTTACACTTATATTTATTATTCTATATCAATTCATTAGTTCAATTACTAATTTATTTTACAAATAAAGTTGAATCTCCTTTATATAACTCAAGTTCACATCCATTTAATGACTTCATTTCATTAATTCATTTTGATACCAAAATCAACTTTATTCAACATCACTTAAGTTATATTCCATTTAAACATCATTTGTTTAACTTAACTTAAATTTCTATTTCAACAACATATCTAATCCAGTTAAAATCCAATTCAAATTCCAACTACAAAGTAAATTCTATTTAACTTTTACCAAAGTTAATCTTATCACTTATTCAGATTCATACCTTGTTTTGCTTAACAAAGTTGCTTAACCATTTTAATAATTGGTTTTACGTACATCTTCACATTTAATAAGTTATACAGCTTATTATTCAACTTCCAAATCTGTTTTAATTTATTTAACTTTCTTTAGTTAAATTTCAAATCATACATTTTATCATACTAATTCAAATTTATTTCAACTTTACCAAAGTTAAATCTTTATTATCTCATATTACAAGTTCAATACTTGATAACTTATATTCATCAATTTCAACTTGGATTTTAATTTCAAGTTTGTTTATCACAACAAATTTCAATTTACTATGGTAGCAAATCCATCACATAGAAACTCGAAAATGATACTGATGATGCTGCAGTCATCACCCTTATTATTCCCCAGCAACAGTAGTGAATTCAGTGCTTTAAATCCTTTCAAAATTTTCTTTTATTTATAAATCACATTTATAAATCTTGCTTATATAATTTCACCATTTCCCTTTACTTATACAAGATTATTCCACAATTGTAAATCATTTCAATTATAATTCTATACTTATACAATTGTTGCTTTTATATAATTTATTCTTTCAAAATTATTGTTTTTATTCAAATTATTGAACAACTTTGTTTCACTTATATATTTTCTTACATTTCAAAAAATCAAACAATTTAATTTATATGCACTTTGACAATTCTGAAAAATTATTCCTTTATATATAAAATATAATCGAGGTAAAATTATTTCATTTGCCCAATTTAAAATGATACTATGTCGGTTTATCTCGTTTAAGAGCTTAGAAACCCCTATCGACGACAGTTAGCTAGACTGCATCGACCAGAATTCATAAACAACAACTGATAAGTAAACACAATACAAAACAATTTCATATTCACTAACAAATACACGCTCATATCTATTATTACACTCAACTCATTCTAGAGTACTGCTCACTCTATCTCTAATGAGTAATCCCCAACGGAGCCAAGGTTGTCACTTAACCAAATGCTCTGATACCAAATGTAACAGAACGCGGTTTTGTCGGGATCCGAAAGTCGGCATTCTTATGTCCACTGTCTCAAATGTCGCGCAATCGAATGCCGGAAAACGAACTGTTAGGGTTAAAAAGAAGAGGTAGAAGAAAAAGATAGAAGAAGTAAGATAACAGAACAGAAATAATATCAGAATCTCACATATCGCAGCGGAACAACATATAATAGATAAATGAATAATCTTTAAAACAAAGAACTATATCAGTTATTACATCACATCACATCATCATCAGAGTATACAACAACAATATACAATACAACAAACAGTGGACAGTTATACAAACATGTCCTTACAAGTGAATTATACAGCGAAAAAGATAATATCATATACAAGTAATACATCTCGCCATCCAGCTCGCCACTTGAGTTCTAAAGCACTTCTGAATCCAGAATGACCTGATAACATGACTCTAGACTGCCCGTGTGGAAAATTATGGGCACCCAGAGTTTAGGAAGAGAATAATAAACTCCAGGTCAGTCATGGGACTGGTGTGAGAACTCAAAACAGTCATTTATCTTTAAAACAACAACAACAAGGGAAGTGGGAAAATATCCGTAATGCTTTTGGAAAATGAAACTACCATAAGGCCTCCCCACACACACACAATGCAAACGAGAATTGGAGGATATTTCTCCTTACGATAGTCAAAGATGCTTACTACGCAAAACAAATCATTTTGATATTATTATTAGTGCATAGTGATGAAAGCATTTCGAAAATAGAATACAAATCTTAGCCAGCATAGACATTTCGAACTATGCCTACTATAGCTACCATCTAAACAGTGGTGACCACCATAAGTAAATGGCAGGTTATACAACTAAAACCGTACTGGGTTCGTATTGGGAATTGGATTTCCAACAAATAGTCAGACTAAGGAACTTCATACTGCCACATGGGATCGCCTCTGGCGGGACGTCCCGAGAACTTAACCAGCTCTCTGCCAACACAAGGCCGGGTTACCTCTGTAACTAGGTAACTACTACACGAATATGCCACCCCTCGGTCCTTTGGGACCTTTATCCGAGGTCCCTCGATCACCAAGCAACAACCACACAGAAAAATGAGATTGAAGCAACCACACAGGTTAAGCATCAGGGCTCCATACCTGACACCACCCTTTTCAAGAAGGAAATGACATACCCTAAAGGGAGCGACCCTCATAACCTTGCCGCATATTCCTGTTTCGACCATTTCCGGGGTGTGAGGTCTGACGAAGTCTCGTCCACAAAGCTACGCTTTTTCACAAAGCCACGCTTTGATCAACAAATGATCAATAAATAATCATCACACATCAACACTCAGCATGCCACATTACCAAATTGGGAGTATATCGCTGATAACCTTCAACTACATAACCTCTAAGCTCGTACGTCTCATAAAAGGGTGTTAAGCTAAGAGAATAAATTCTCCGCCACCAACAGAAATGTATTTGAAAGAAATCTGCTTTATATCTCAAAATGTAATGTCAGACACGTAACCATACAAGTCTGTTTCGGGTTCGAACAGAACCGAAGGCACTTCAAAAGAAGTCCTTGCAATCCGGGTATTCACAATCCCGATCGAATTTCCCATCACAAAGGAAATCTCCCTACCGTAGCTAATGGTGCAGAGACAATCGATAGGTCTTCCTATTGTTTTCACAAATACCCGGTCTTCACCACCGGTCTTCAATGCTATCCATTACGTCGTATCACTATTCGGAATGGGTAATCCGAATAACAAGCGCAATAATTTAAAAATAAGTGTAGCATTCAATTTCAACTAATTCACAACAAATAGCCATTTAGGGGTCAATATTGATAGTCGGTTATTTAACTATCAATCAATATTCACAACATAACCCGATTTCAAATAATTTCCCAAATTATTTATTTTCAAAAAAATATCTTTACAAGATATAATTTCCACACTGCAACCATTTGAAAACAAATTTCAAATCAATTTTCACCTTTACAACTTTCATTTCAAAATGGTTCATTTAAACCCATCAAATAAATCCTTACCGATTTACTAAATTTACGTTCCAAATTCATAAATTTATTCCCCGCTTTTTAAAAATAAATCATGATTATTTTTAAAGCAAATTTTCCTTATAAATTTCCATTGTGAATTTACATTTCCAAATATTCACTTTTTATATGATTTTACAAATCGATTTCAATTATTCACTTTCAATTTATCTTTAAAAGATATAATCTCAAAACATTCACTTCATATTGGAAAACATTTCCATACTTATTCAATAATAAGTAATTCACAATTAATTTATTTTCAACATTTGAAAAATATTCAATATACTTAAATCCAAATTAAGCATATATTTTATTCTTTAAGGAAACCATTCTCTTAAACACATTTATTTGAGTCAAAACGAACGTTGCGTAAAACATCGTTACAACTACCCAAAATCACTAGTATAGGGATTCGAAATTAAGATATATATATAAATCCCAATACTACACAAAACTTTTTCTTTCGTAAATCATTTACTATAACAACAGTGTTATAGTCCACCATTTTCTTCTATTTCTCGAAAACGTCTATTTCAACAATGAATGTTGAAATCTAGGGTTTCGACACTTAATACAATTTAAAACATCTTTAAATCGTTTTAATTCTATTTAAAATATCACTTTCCCAAAATATTTCTTTAATATATTATTCACCGTCCAAAATCGTGAATATACTTCACCAAAATCAATTTCTACATATTTTATTTAAAGGATTTTCCACTGTCCAAATCGTGGATATATTTCCTTTAATAAACTTCTATGCTTAATTTATCAAATTCAATTGATTTCGGATTTATTAAACAACGCTTATAAATTCTGTTTATACTTTATAACAACTTTAACTCATAAAATCACTTTATTAACAAATTTCTATCCATATCCAATTTACACGCCAAAACCCAGTTTATAAGTTAATTACTTATAAATCTTTTATTTTACCAAAAATCCATTCATTTTATAACTTCACAACTTATAAATATATAGATTTCGTTCACTTATAAAATCCATTTATACTTCATTTTAACACTTATAAAAACTCGTCTCCCTACATCCAAAGATGTTAGCACAATACCAATTTCTCTTCAAGACGAAATATCGCGGTATATGGGATTTATAAAATACTATCCGCTATTATGCGGCGCAGTAGGGTCTCATTCGCTATATAATGCGGGAAAATCAACTCCAAATACATATATAATTCCAATTCCATTCAAGTTGGAATTATCGCGGTATATGTGTTTAATAAATAACCTCCGCTTAATATACGGCGTATAATGTCTATTTAACACAATAGATAACAAATTATCATCCAATCTCACAATCAAGCAATTTTAAATCTAACTATTTAAAATTTAAATCGAAACAATTCGATTGGGTGAGAAGTTCTCACCTTGAGTTTCCGATAATAGTAGTAGCGTTTTGTTTCGAATAAAATTAAACGTGCGTTTAATTTTACCCGAAATTTTCACTAGCTCCAAATGACTCGAAACCAGCTTCATTGCGTAGTGCTCGACAAACGAATCCAACGCAACTTGTTTCGTAATTTTTCGACCTCGTATGACAAAGTTATACACTTTTAAACATCGAACGAATTATAATATAAAACAATTTACATTTTTATTATTTTCTTCTCAACCTTTGAATCTTGGCCTTACGTTCCATCACAAAATTGAGACCACTCACAACATCTTCCTCCCCAGGTAACTCTCACGCGACCGTGAACCCAAATAGCCGCCACTTAGGGTTTCGAACGCACCCTCCATCGACGACTTTTACAACGATCAGCAACCTCCATCTTGTAGCCCATCTCCTCCTCTACCTTCGCCGCGAATATGGACTAGCTCGGCCTTGTCTTAGCCTCGGAAAACATGCGCGAAATGCACACATACTCGGCCACAAAGCTCCCTCCATGACGCTCAATTGATGATCATCACTGTACGGACCTGAAGCTCTCACTCCGCTCTATAATTTTCGTGTTGGAGGATTTTCGAAACGATGAAGATGTTGAGAGAGATTGACAGGGAAAGGACCGAACAATATTGGCCATTGAATGTAAGTGGCGGTCGGCTCACAAAACCCTAGTTTATTTCTTTTGTTTGTAAATGTGAAGATAGCAAGTCCTTTTATAGAAAATTCTCAAAAACACTATTCATCCGAAATTTTCCGAACTCCAAATCTCGCACGGTGATCGGCATTTCTAGGGTTTACCCTGCATTCCGGACATAATGGAATTGGTTTCGAAAGCTAATTTGGTCATCTGTGTGAGTTACGGAAATAAACGATCAAATTTAAATTAAACCGATTAAACTAATTTCTATGCGTTTTAGGTTGCCCCAGACAAACGGTAAATCCGATTGACACGAAATTTAAAACCTTACAATAATATAACATTACGGATCCGATGAAACTGGTTTCGTCGAAATCTGAGACTGTTTGAAAAATGGCTATTTTAACTCGTCAATTAAATATTAAAATATTCAATTTTCACAAATTAACTTTTAATTCAATTTTAAAAGTTCGATAATATCTTTTTAACTTTAATATGATTTAATATAACTTTATAAATCATTTTTAATCACACTAAACCCAATTTCCAATTTATTTATGCAATTTCCAATATTAAATTACCGATTTAATTATCCAATTAAATATAAATATTCGAAATATAATTTATTCGACTTATAAATTTTACTTGTTGATATTTAAAAATCAATTAAATATCTGAATTTCAAATGACAGAAATCCTGGGTCGTTACAAGTGCCTTCGATTTTGTTCAGTCCCAGAACGAACTTGTATGGGTGAGTGTCTAACAGTGCATTTATGATCACATAAATTGATCTCTATTAACGTATTATCTGTCTCGTGGCAGAGAAGCCAAATTCTCTTATCTTAACATCCTTTTCTGATACATAAGATCTCAGGAGTTATACATTGGTAGAAATCAATTGTGTGATTAAGGAATGACAATGTGGCATTCAAAGTGGAACATGTTATGATCAAAGCAAGGTTTTGTATGAAAAGCATGGCTTTGTCTAAGTTGAGTGTAACCTCACTCCCAAGCCTCAAATCTCGAAATGATATGGGAATTATTATACATATTTCAAGCTTAGTATGATGAGGGTAGCGAATGATCCCTCAAGTTGACTGGCGGCGTATGATCTAGGTCACCAAGGTGTCCAAACGGGACCCTTGTTGTATGGTATAGTGGCATATGAGTCCTTGCACGAAAAACCATCGGGTTCCAGTTTCGATGCGTGGTTATCAATGTTCCCTATCATATTGGAAAATCCAATTTCAATATGAGTTTTACCGTTTTGATTGGATTCCTAAAATAGCTGCAATGCTTTGCAAAATTTCAGCTACCCCTTTTCGTATAGTATATTTCGTCCGGTATATTGTGTTTGACCTAGTCCGGATATATTCCCTTAAACTTAGTCTGGGTATTGATACCTTATTTGAATAAGTTAATTTGAAAGATGATTTCTTAAATAATGTCATTAAAGATAATACCAAATTATTTTGGTAATAAAAGTGTTTTGGTTATCATAAGGTAAAAACCCGTCCGTATTTATGTATGGGCGTGGTCTTATGAGACACCCTTCTTTTGAAAGGTTTTGATAACATCGTCACGAGCTATACATTTAAAATTTCGAGTATTTCATGCTGGTTTATCAAGCTTGATACAGGTATTTTTAATACTCGGGCCAGATCTGAGTAGTTTCAGGGTTAGCCGAAGATGCTTGGAATTTCCAGAGAAGAGCTGGAGATCTTCATCATCAAATGGACGTATTCTATTATCCGCTACAACTATTGCATTTGTTTTGTCAGCATTTGTAAGGGTGGGTGTTATAACTATCTCGGCTAAATCTAGGTTAGAATCTGATATATGTATTAAAATTTCCCACTGTAAAGATTATTATTTAAATAATATATGTTATTCCATTCGTGTGAGATTCTGTTTTTCTATTCTGTTCTATCTTTATTTTTCTTTCTACCCTTAATGATCCGCTTGTCCGTGCAATTTGAGTTGGACATGTGTGGTTTATTGTCGGTTCAAAGGGTATGAAAAAATAGGTCATTACAAAGGGGGCTTATATACATTATTTTGCATCGATCAAGACAAACATAATTATTTCTTCTTGCTTAATTTATGGAAGGACCCAAACCCACAAAATGAATCATCAAGTAAATTGTTCTAATATCATGTATACATATTTTTGGTATTGTTTACAGTTGACATATTTCTAAACTTTCCGAATTCTTTTGACCACGTTATTGGCTTCTCCTATTTTTCATGATAGTATCTTTATTTTGGGTTCATTGATTCCATCTTCAGATTGCAACAATATATACAATTTTTTTAACTCTTACGCATAGAACGCCAAATATTAGCAACATCACTGAATTGAATTTGTAAAACACTCTTGAATATATGTTCATGTTTATTGCATTGATCAAGTGAAAGTTATCTCATTACTTCCTATATTAAATTTATCCATCAAAATAATGAATACTTGTTTCATTCTGTGTTTATTTCATATTGTTCTAACATTTTGTGCCTTCTTTCATAAAGCATTATGAAGGGGTTGAACAAGCATCAACGAAGCTAGACACTGCTAGAATTGCAAGGTGTGCGCAATCTATTTTCACATATGACACTGAATCTTTTTTAAATAGTATTAGCATTACTGGATCCTCTATTTATATAAACACATGTGTGTGTGTATCTATACTATTATGTTATTAGTGAGTTAGATTTTGAGGGCACAGATTCCCCTACATGTTTTGTGAAATGAGTGTCGCGGTTTATACTTTTTTCCTTTCCCAACCTTTCTGTTTCCTTCTTCCTCACAGCCTCTCCCGTTAATTCTGATTTTCTTCTTCATGTCGCTCCTGTCCTGTTTCATTTTCCTCCCACTAAAAAATTTGTCTTTCCTCCTCTTCGACCATCTATTTCCCATGCTACCTTTCCCCAGTCCTAAATGATGACGTCCCCCTCAGTTTGAAGCTTATCTTCTCTGTCCTTCTTTGTACCCGCTTGCTACCGCCGTTGCATGCTACCGCCGTCGCATGCCAATTTGCACGTGGTTGGAATCGATTCATCAGAGGTTTTTATGCGCCTTGTCTACATCTTCTCACGATGTAAGCGCCTGTTATTCCTTCTTCCTACCGGCCAATGTTAGGTTAGTTAGGTTCCTGTTTTACGCATTTTAGTTCGATTAGGGTTGTTGATTTCTTATATCGAAAACATGATATTGGATGCTTAGATTGCTTCTTTTTCTTTTTCGCGGCTACATCTACTGGTGGTTCGATTTTTTGGTTAGGTAGATACTATATGAAAAATGAAAAATTTTAGAGCTTAAACTTTTTTTAAACTTCCTATGCCCATTTTTCACTCATTTTAATTATGAATTTTTTTTACTTCAGATTTGTTTGCTGTGCTGTTATTCGGTTCTTTATTAAATTTTTAGTTGTCATGTCATTGTAAGTCATTTGTGTTGATTTACTTAGGGTATTTATGATGGGTATATTTAGTTTATATTTTTGGAAGTCTTACATGTTGAACAACCATAATGCTTTGTTTGGTCTTTTTGTTACAAAAAATAACGTTCCAATATTACATTAATAGTAGAGAGTCAATGTACAATGTGTTAGCCATTTTCAATATATCGAAACCACTGACGATCACATTATACAAAAATAACACGTTACTAAACCGCTATTTTATATTATCTTAGTCTTGGATTGTTCTTCATGATTAAATACCTAATGAAATTCCATGTGTTTATAGTATTCTTTAATAATCTGCTTTTCAATCTTATTCAAAAAAAATGAGCATTTAGCTCCAATTTCATCTACAAAAACAAACAATTTGTTTATTACATGTGGTCATTTTTTTCGTAGATTTGGTATAATAATAACTATTATAATTTTAGTTAGTACATGTTAGAATTTATTTTAGAATTTATTTTCATCCAAATCTAAATTCGTTGGCTATCGTTTTGATTCTTTTCTATGTATGGTGAAAATTACATTTTTTTATGTATAAAACAACCGATATGCAATATAATTAGATAATGTCAAAATTCAAATCTGGTTTGATTGTTATGTATCTATGCCATGTATATCATTTATAATTTGTAGTTTGAACTATTTTTTAAGCGTATTCAACTATTTGTAGAAATAGTTTATCTGAATGAATATATAGAAATCCTCTTATGGGAAAAATATATAATTCACCTCTAAATGCCACTGACAATGTACCTAATAAATCTATGAAAATATGTATCATATTTAATATATTTTGAAGTTGATGTTATAATATATCAAAACTGCATGTTTAATGTGTGAAAAGATTAAAATACAAAACTTAAAGCTAGATTGAGAAAAGGCAAGAATACATGTGATGAGCACTTTTACTCATTCTTACTTTGTCTGGACTGCTTCACCAATTTTTCTATCAAGGTAGGCTCATTAAGTTTAATAGTGAAGTGAAATAAATTTTCTCTTATCTTTTAACACATGGTGTTCTCATACATGGCACTGATAAGAATTTGAATAACTTGATTATGTAATGCAAATATTTTGTTTCCACGTTCCTACCAAATAAAGCTTTTGTGACATTGAAAATTTTAGACTATATGAAATTTGCTTACTGTTTTATTTACAATGTCATATATTAAGTATGTTTTATTTAATAAATGAATCTAACTGGATATATATTTGATTATATTATGTTTTTCCCAAATCAAACTGTATATTTGCAGTTGAAAAGAATTGTGTACGTTCCCTTATAGATTTTAGTAAATATACAGTTAGATAATTCTATCCGAATAAGTTGATTACTCCCAAGAGTGTTTGTAGTAATTGACTTATCTACAGAAATAGCAGTGTTTGTGGTAATTTCTTAATTTTTTTGGCAATTGAGTTGATTTTTACTAATGGTTTTCAAATGATGGATATGCAAGACTCCTTCTTTACCCTTATTTAAAAACATGTCAGTTCCTATATATATCAAAAGGCTGCTAGAATTTTGGTTTGTAAGGATTTTTTTTTTCTTTACTGCAAATATCATTTAACCTTCGATAAAAATCATCCTTGATGAATTGTTTCCTTTATTGTTAAATATTTTTCCTAATTTGAACCTTTATTATATTGACATGCGAAAAGTTAATGTTTTTATGATTAGTATATTTTTAAAGTTGTAAGGACCCATTCATATTTATAATTTAAATATTTATTCCTTGAACCCAAGAGACAAATGTGGACCCAAGAGAGAAATATACGTAATATATTTGAATTGAATCCTTATTTACTGAGTAAGACTTTGTACAAATTTCACTATATATTAATAGCTAATTTATTATACGTGCACTAATTATAATTCATAAGCTTGTAATGCAGTTGTTTGATAATTGAAATATCACAATCCGAAACTAAGCATTTACACGATATTAACTAACCGAGATTTAAAGTGGAAAGGATATTATATGTAGAAAGGCATACGTTGGAGTATTGGTCTAGATTTGAGCTTACTGACCCTTCAAGACATGGTGCACTACTCTTTCTTAACATGTTTGTTTATACATAGTACGATATATTAAATTTGAATGTGATATAATAAAATCTCTAGAATACTCGAGTTTAAACATTTGTTATTTTATTAATGTAGAGTACAGTACCTTTATACAATAAGCCTCAAATAATTATTTCTCACTGGTTATCATTTGCCAGATATCCCTACTCCTAACGGACTTTATTCAAGCAATATATTCATCAGTCGGGTACTTCACTTATAAACAAGTAAAGAATGTGATGATGCACTTACTCACCTAATATTTTAATGATATATGATATTCAATTTCATAAGAAATAGTAGTTAGCATGCAAGTTTTCATGTTCCTAGTCTTGGAATGAATGAGCATTTTCTTTTGTTCGTATTCGCCACTTTTTCTGGGACAAATCAATGTTACAACTTACCTCCATTTTTATCAAGTACAAATCACCTTTGCAGCTTACTTATGGAACCCTCCTTAGTGAGAAACAATAAAGTCCAAGTTTACTGTTACATTTTCATAGTTTTTACGTTTACAAAATGCATGCTTCCTAGGTTAGGCATATAAGGATGCAACTAAGGTCATTGTCTTAGAAGATATGTGGATTTATGACATAGGCTATATGTATCCACATAGACTTATGTGTTGTATATAAAGTTTAAATAGGTAATGAAATGAATGTATTATTGTAGACCATTATTTTAATGTTATATTGCTGGCAGATCTTGCGGCTAACTATAGTTCGTTTAACAAAAATACTTCTCAACATTTTAACTCTTTAACAGTTATACGTTAAAATGAAATGTTTTGCATCTAACTAATGCAATCAATATGCTTGCTTTCAGATTTTATATGTAACGAACCGTGATTTTCGATGATTAAGATTTGTTAATTTAACAAGATTTTTGTCACGACCCGAATTTCAGCCTTCGAAAATCGACATCCATGTTTCATCCATATTTGAATGCCGCAGATTCAAATGTTGAAATTCGATTCATGCCGAAGCTTATAACACATTAAGTATAACAACATAGCGGAATAAAATAATATATCACTGATATACAACAGTTGATACAATATGATAACAACAATATCAGAGGTACAAAAATGACAGCGGAAAGAAACAACTTCAAAAGAGGAACATCAACATATGCCTTCAAAAGAAAGAAAGAGACAGCTTGAGAATCCAAACTGCAACTCCATCTCCAGTGCTCCAAAACAGAGATAGATTGAACCAAAAGCTTGAACCACCATCATCAATGCATTAAGCAAGGTCAGTCATGGTATCGCCGAAACCAAAGGCTGGATGCTATCAATCCTACACCTACTATTTGATTATCTGAAAAATCCAACTTTAGACTGCCCGTGGGGAATATTGTGGGCACCCAGAGTTTAGGAAGGGAACAATAAACTTCGGGTCAGTCATGAGACTGATATGAGCAAACGAAAATAGTTTATCTTTATCAAAAGCAAAACAAAAGGATTTGAAAGAAATTCGCAATGCTTTATGGAAAATGAAGCTATCATAAGGCCTCCCGCCACACACACAATGCAAACGCACAATTGGAGGAGATTTCTCCTTATGATAGTCAAACATGCTTGATACGCGAAAACCTTTCTGATATTATTATTAGTGCATAGTGCAGAAAACCTTCGCAAGTATAATATTAATTTTAGCCAGCATACGTATCATTATAGTATGCCTACTATAGCTACCATGTTAAATGGCAGGTTCTACAACTAAAACCGTACAAGGCACGTATTGGTAATTGGATTTCCGACAAATGGTCAGGCTAAGGAACTTCCTATTGCCACATGGGTATGCCTCTGGAGGGACTCCCTGAGAACCTACTCGGCTCTCTTCCAACACATGGTCGGCTTACCCCTGCTCGAAAGTAACACCTACAAGTATGCCATCTCTGGTCGTTTGCGACCTTTATTCGTGGGCTCTCAACCACAAAGCAACCACAAAGTAATAAATTTGCAGTGACCACATGAGTCAAGTATTTGGGCTCCATACCATGATACCACCCTTTTCCAGAAGAAATGGACATACCCTAGGGGAACGACCCCTAAATAACCTTGTTGCAGCTTTCCTGTTTCGACCATTTTCGGGGTGCGAGGTCCTGATGCAGTCTCGTCCACAAAGCTACACTTTTCACAAAGCCGTGCTTTGATCAACAAATGATCAGCAGCATTTCATATGCCACATTACCAAATTGGGAATGTATCACTAGTACCCATCAACTACATAACCTCTGAGCTCGTACGTCTCAGAGAAGGGTGCTAAGCTAAGAGAATAAATCTCCGCCACCAAACAAAAATGTATTTGATAGAAACCGTCTTTACATCTCAAAGGCTAACGTCGGACACACATCCATACAAGTCTGTTCCGGGTTCGAACAGAACCGAAAGCACTTCACAAAGAAGCGCTTGCAATTCGGGTATTCACAATCCCGATCGGACTCCCCATCACATGTGGAGATCTCTATACCGGCGCAACTCAATGCAGAGACATACGATGGGTAATCCTTTCGTTCTCGAAAATACTCGATCTTATCCACCAGTCTTCAATTGCTATCCATTTACGTTGTATTACTATTCAGAATAGGTTATATGGCATAAATCCTTTCCCGGCTAAGCCGAATAGTGAGCGCTTAATTTCAAAAACATATGGATATTGGGATCTTAGTTAAGTCACACTTTTAAATCCTCAAACCTTTCTTTAAATGGTTTAATCAAATTACCATTTTCAAATCTTTAAATATAAAGATTCACTTCACAAAGTTCACCAATCTTTCACAAAGATTCATTCACAGCATTTAAAATAATTTCCTTTTCAAATTCGATTAACTCATCCAATCATTAAATCAAAGACTCAATTCATAGCTTTCAAAAGCATCTCCAAAGATTAATTCATAAATTCCAAAACAATTCCCATTTCAAATCTTTTATATAAAAGTTACACCGTTTAAAATCCTCTTCAATTTCAAAACAAAGTTCAACAATCTTTCACAAAGATTCATTCATAGCTTTCAAAACTATTTCAATTCATTTCAAACTTGAAATCTTTCAATTTAAATTGGAAATCCTTTCTTTATATGAAAGTTATTATTATTTGAAAACAAATAGTTTTCATTTCAAAAAAATCCGATTATATTTGCAATAGTTAAAGCCCCTCAAGTATAAAACTTAGGTTAAATTCAAATTCCCAAAACAATACTTTTAAAATGGTTTAAAACCCATATAAACACATTTATAACTTGTATAACCTTTTTAAACCATAATTTCCAAACATAGAATTCAATTTCAAATCTTGAAATCAAATTCAAACCAAATTATTTAAATTTCAAAAGTTTATCAAGTTATTCAAAATAACTTTTATTTCAAAACTTCTTCTCAAAAGCTTTTCATATTTAACCCAATTCCATTTCCAAAACTATTTTGGATTCAATATTCAATCTTTAAAACCATTTCAAAAATCTGTGGCTTAACCAATTTCCTCGTGCAATCCATATTTGTGTGTGCAAGGTGTAGTCCAACGGTTTTACATAATAATGCAACATCATCAATCATCATATATTCAAGCACATCAATATCGATAAGTTGTATAATCTATAACGCTTATCTTCCATTCACAAATACACAAATAAATAATATACATTCATCATAAATAAATAAATTACATTCATCACATCTTGAATCAAACTAATTCATATCACAAAGCATCACATATCAGAGATGTCAAACAATTCAAAGCATTCAATGCAATCTAAACATTCATGAGTAAAGTCAATTAATTATCTGATTTATTTAAATCAGATTTATTACTTATGAATAAACACTAATCCTGGTTAATTAATATTAATTAATTACAAAACTTAATCATTAATTAACCTTTAATCATTTATTAATTAATCTTTAATCCTTTATTAATTAAGTTTCTATAATAAATTGATCGACCTTTAGTTATTAATTAATCAACCTTAATTAATAAATAAATCAACCTTTAATCATTAAATAATTAACCTTTAATTATTTAATTATCCTTAAATGCATTATCCTTAATTAATTACATTAATTAATTAACCCTTAGTTAATTACCATTTAATTAATTATCCTTAATCAATTACCATAAATGATTACCCCTAATCACTTATATTGATAAATCACAAATCAATTTTAGTCATTAGACAAATCAACTTTGATCATTAATATATTATCCCATATTACTTTCATTAAGTAATTATCTTTAAGAATTAATTACCTTTAATTAGTTACATTAATTTATTATTCTTTATTTACTTTTATTCATCAATAAATCTATAATTACCTAAACCTTAATTTAATTTAAAGATAAACCTTTTATCTTTTTTAGTCACTTAATTATAATAAACTTTATTTAACAAACCATTTAAATTAATTATCATTAATAAATTAGCCCCTTAATTTACTTTCAATTAAGCAATTATACATTAATTAATTTCACCAAGTAATTATCTTCTCATAAATCAAAACTTTAACCAATTAAAGATATCCATTTATTTTAATTTAAGGCATTTAAATCATATTTGAACTTAATGCTTGAAATCATTTTATACAAAACATTGATTTAATTAAAGCTTAGATTTACATCATCGCATTTACAAAAACACTTGTTAATTTTAATTAGCTAACTTATATACAAAATCATTACAGTTTATTTTATCCTTTAAAAATAAATCTATAAAACTTAAACGTTTTAATATTCGTTAAAGATTTATTTAAATTTCTTAAAAACATAATCTTTGAATAACTTTAAAACTTGTTAAATCATCAAAGTAAAGAAATCCAAGATTAACCCGACCACTTACCCGAGCCAAGCACTATTTTTCCCCGAGCTCAACTCTTCTTCCTTTTTTTCTTTTAAACTTTGTTTTGGTTTAACTCTTTTAGACATTACACACTTTCGTTCGACCTAAGAACGTCTTCGACCCACAATACCGAAGCCTCGAAATCAACTTCGAACCTGTCCCCTTCTTCTACCTACAGCAACTACTGACACCAAAACCTCATCGTGCACGTGCACACAAGGCCTGACTACTTTCGGCCCTCATTCTGACCATCAACATCTCGATGTCGACCCTGCCGATGAACTCAAACCCACAAATCATCAATATATATACGAAACTAAAATCGAGCAAATTGAACGGGCTGTAACCCAACCTCGATCAACAAATTCACCTCGCGCTACCACGTTACTTCACTAGAACCTTTGCGACTCCTCCCAGAGCTCCACCGCAACCTCACGCACCTATCCCCTAATGTCCGGTCAAGACCGATGCACCCACGCCTTCACAATCACCTTGTAAATCTTGTCGACTCGAACATGTCCTTAAACCCTAAAATGCCATCGTAAATCAACTACGATGATCGATAAATTCATCGATCATTTTTGCTAAGCTCCCCGACCCTCGAACATGTTCCAGCAGTGACCCCGAGGCTTCGTTATCATTCATTCGCCAGAATTTGCCAAAAACTAAATTCCGTTCAACCCAATTTATCTCGACAACCCCATTTTTAAAATCAAGATATTCGCACTAAAATTCATCATTTGTTAATAGTAATTTAATTATGGGATCCAAACTCGTAACTAAGTTTATTGAATTTTGACTTTAAAATGAGTTTACTGTAAATTCAATATTTTTGAAATGATTATTCAATGTGCATATTTAAAACCATTTTTAAAACTTGATTCTTATTAACCTGAACAAATTTTGTTTAAACAACCTAGCCTAAAAATCATTAGGGCGGATGATTTGAATTTTTGAATATGTTTTAAAACCTATAGTGTATGAACAGCGGCAAATTTTTGCATGTTCACTGATATGCACACATCAATCTACATGCATACGGATATATTTTTACTCCATACAACAATTCTCTTAACAATTAGAAGTACAAAACATCAAGAAATATTTCAGATTCAAGCTTAAGTGAGTTGGTTTGCTCACCTGGATATGTTGATAGAGAGGAACAGTGAACAGGGTTTTGTTTAGATCTGGAAAATGATCTGGAACTTCTTTTTTTGATTTGTAGACGATCATCTGCTAGCTGATGATTGAATTCCTTTACATTGCATTTTTCAAGTTTGAAGATATTTGCTTTGATCAGGTTTTAAATTTTGATTGCTTTCAAATTTGAAAATTTCAGGTTCAAATGCTTTTGTTTTTGAACTGAAATCTTGTTTCCAGGTTGCACTTGAAAACAACATGTTTCTAAAACTGGAATTGAATCTGCTACTTGTTGAAGTTGATCTGAACTTGAATTTGTTTTGGTTACTTATATTAAATTGACTTTGAATCTGAATACTTGATGATCTTCGGTGGTTTACTGGTTGATTCTCAAGCTTCGGATTTCTTTTCTTTTTGATCTTATTTCTTAGTTTTGAAAAATAGAGGAGATAATTTCCAAATGAAAATGTAATAGCCTGGTCACTGTCTCAAATTCATAATGTTTTATCTAATTCAAATTAAAAAGATAAATTCCACTTGTACATTTAACTAGCACTTGTAAATCTATGTGAACATTTATCTTACATTTGTTAATTCATATCCTCTTAATTTTACAAATGTCATTTGCAATAAAATTTATGTTTATATCCTTGTGTTAAATAATTTTACAAATTATGTTTTAAACCCTTATTTTAATAAATTTATAAATCATGTTTATATATATACAATTTAAAAGAGAATGGTTTAAAACTAATGTGTATATATATAACTTTCAAGGAATTTATTTTAAAAATCTAATTATACTTTATCAAATAAACACATTTATTTTATATATGATAGAATTTATCCTCTTGAAAATTACATTAAATTTTAAATCATAATTTCCAATATATATTACACACATATATACTAAAATTAGAAAACAGATTTTATTAATTTTGAAATACAGAGTATTTAAACTCAATTTATTTTCAAGACATCTATTTTGAATTCCAAATAAAAATACTATTCAAAACACATATTTTAATTTGTTCTGGGAATTTTCACATTAATTTACCAATAAATACATAATTTAATTTAAAAAATTAAATCAAGCACTTTATTGTATTTGGCTAAAAATCTGGGAATGTTACAGATTCCCCCCTTAAGAAAATTTCAATCCCGAAATTTGCTAGGGAGACAACAAAGAATAAATGAAGAATATTTCACCAAATCATACTGAATATTCATTTTGCATTTGGCTTACCAAATCAGAATAGCATTGATAAATATGAGAACGAACTCATATAATACTTTATGAAGTATTCGGGTTATCAGATCTACGAAATATGTAGGGGTATTGGTTAGTCCAAAGGGATAACTAACCGTTCGTAGAATATATCTAAACCCAAAATAACAAACAAACGGATACAATCTTCCACAATTTTTAAACACTAGGTATGGAATCCAAACTCAGGTCGGAATACCCCAAAGTTTACACCAGCTTGTCCCTCTTTGGACTTTGATGCTCACAAGAAATTACAATAGAATTTCAAATTTGGTTTTAATCAAAATCGTTTTATCAATACAAATCTTCATATTTTATTTAATCAACTCATTTTAAATAAATTTTCAAATTTATTAGTGTTAAAAACCAAAGGCTGATAAGCATCCGATGAAGATACGAAGTAAGGATTTTCTACAATGATTCGCAGGGCCATCATCACACCAAAACTTCTTTCCGGAGCTGTCACGAAGAAACAAAGAATTGTAAATTAGGCGATCAACAAAGGAGATTGATAGAGAAAATTATTTCCGTTGTTGTTACAGATATTGACCATTTGTAGTGGTACTCCCATGTCCCCTATTTCGTCCTCTTCTTGCACTCATACTTACTATAAGTGGATAGTAAGAGAATTTACTGAGGCACATGGACGGATATCTTAGGGATACTCATTCTAGGGCATTTATATCCCTATCTCTAATGAGCTACCTAACGTGTTATACTCCTGAGCTAAAGTTTCAACCTTCAGCTCTGATACCAAATTGTCACGACCCGAATTTCAGCCTTCAAAAATCGACATCCATACTTCAATCATATTCGAATTCCGCAGATTCAAATGTTGAAATTCGATTTACGCCGGAGCTTATAACACATTAAGTATAACAACACAGCGGAAGAAAAGAATATATCACTGATATACAATAGTTGATACAATATGATGGCAACAATCTCAGAGGTAAAAAAATGACAGCGGAAAGAAACAACTCAAAAGAGGAACATCAACATATGCCTTCAAAAGAAATCGAGAGACAGCTTGAGAATCCAAACTGCAACTCCATCTCCAATGCACCAAAACATAGATAGCTTGAACCAAAAGCTCGAAGCACCATCATCGATGCATTAAGCAAGGTCAGTCATGGTGAACAAATGCTATCGACGAATCCAAAGGTTGGATGCTATCGAATCTACACCTACTATTTGATTATCTGAAAAATCCAACTCTAGACTACCTGTGTAGAAAATTATGGGCATCTAGAGTTTAGAAAGGGAACAATAAACTCCGGGTTAGTCATGGGACTGGTATGAGCAAACGAAAACAGTTTACCTTTATCAAAAGAAAAACAAAAGGATTTAAAAGAAATTTGTAATGCTTATTGGAAAATGAAACTACCATAAGGCCTCCTGCCACACACACAATGCAAATGCACAATCGGAGGAGATTTCTTCTTATGATAGTCAAACATGCTTGACACTCGAAAATCTTTTCGATATTATTATTAGTGCATGGTGTAGAAAACCTTCGCAAGTATAATATTAATTTTAGCCAGCATACGTATCATTATAGTATGCCTACTATAGCTACCATGTTAAATGGCAATTTCTACAACTAAAATCGTATAAGGTGCGTATTGGTAATTAGATTTCCAACAAATGGTCCGGCTAAGAAACTTCTTATTGCCACATAGGTACGCCTCTAGAGGGACTCCCCGAGAACCTACCCGGCTCTCTGCCAACCCAAGGACGGGTTACCCCTGCTCGAAAGTAACACCTACAAGTATGCCATCCCCGGTCGTTTGCGACCTTTATCCGAGAGCTCTCAACCACAAAGCAACCACAAAGTAGTAAATTTGCAGTGACCACATGCGTTAAGTATCTGGGCTCCATACCATGATATCACCCTTTTCCAAAAGAAATGGACATACCCTAGGGGCACGACCCTTAAATAACCTTGCTGCATCTTTCTTGTTTCGACCATTTTCGAGGTGTTAGGTCCTGATGTAGTCTCATTCACGAAGCTACACTTTTCACAAAGCCTTCCTTTGATCAACAAATGATCAGCAGCACTTCGTATGCCGCATTACCGAATTGGGAATGTATCACTAGTAACCATCAACTACATAACCTCTGAGCTTGTACGTCTCAGAGAAGGGTGTTAAGCTAAGAGAATAAATCTCCGCCACCAAACAAAAATGTATTTGATAGAAACCAGCTTTACATCTCATAGTGTAACGTCAGACACACATCTATACAAGTCTGTTCTGGGTTCGAACAGAATCAAAGGCACTTCATTTAATGATCCTGACTCGACCTTCGAAATTCGGCACCCATACTTCACTTGTACTCGAATGCCGCAGATTCAAACGCCTAATCTAGCTCGTCGAAGCTTATAACACATTAAGTATAACAACATAGCGGAAGAAAAAGAATAATATTATCATTGATACATAATTTTCGATACAATATTTATACAATTGAGATATCAATACAAATATCACAGACAAGATACAGCAGCGCAACGAGATGACTTCAAAAGATAATATTTTCAGAAGTCCCCAAGGTAGATACTCCAACATACAGTAACGCCATTGCAAAAGCTCCTAAGCTAAAAAGACTCCAAACCAAAACAGTTATACCCTGACTATAAGCTCGAACCACAATCACGATGACTTAAGCAAGGTCAGTCACCTTGAGCAAATGCTATCGCCAAAACCAAAGGCTGGATGCTATCGACTCTATATCTACAAGCTGACTATTTGACTATCTGAAAAACCCAACTCTAGACAGTCCGTGTGGAAAATTGTGGGCACCCAAAGTTCAGGAAGGGAACAATAAACTACGGGTCAATCATAGGACTGGTATGAGCAAACAAAAACAGTTTTCTTTAAAACAAACAACAAAAGAATTTAAACATTGAAATCCGCAATGTTTTTTTGGAAAATGAAACTACCATAAGGCCTCCAGTCGCACACACCATGCAAACGTAGAATTGGAGGAGATTTCTCCTTATGATAGTAAAACATGCTTGATATGCGAAAACAATTTAATATTATTATTAGTGAATAGTGGAAAACATTTGCAAGTATAATATTAATCTTAGCCAGCATAGATATTTCGAACTATGCCTACTATAGCTACCATCTAAACAGTGGGGCGCCACCATAAGTAGATGGCAGGTTATACAACTAAAACCGTATAAGGCGCGTATTGGAGATTGGATTTCCAACAAATGTTCAGGCTAAGGAACTTCCATTGCCACATGGGAACGCCTCTGGAGGGACTCCCCGATAACCTACTTGGATCTCTGCCAATACAAGGTCGGTCTACTCCCTTCCCGGGTGTAACACCTAAGATATGCTATCCCCGGTCGTTTGCGACCTTTATCCAAGGATCCTCAACCACAAAGCAACATCACACTGCAATAAATTTACATTGTCCACATGAGTTAAGTATCTGGGCTCCATACCATGATACCATCCTTTTCCAGAAGAAATGGGCATACCCTAGGGGCGCGACCCCTGCAACCTTGCTGCATCTTTCCTGTTTTGACCATTTTCAGGGTGTGAGGTCCTGATGCAGTCTCATCCATAAAGCTACGCTTTTTCACAAAGCCATGCTTTGATCAACAAATGATCAGCAACACTCCGTATGCTACATTACCAAATTGGGAACGTATCACTAGTAACCATCAACTACATAATCTCTGAGCTCGTACGTCTTAAAGAAGGGTGTTAAGCTAAGAGAATAGAAATGTATTTGATAGAAACCAGCTTTACATCGCAAAGTGTAACGTCAGACATACACCCATCCAATTCTGTTCTGGGTTCGAACAGAACCGAAGGCACTTCCAAAGAAGCCCTTTAATCACAGTCGGACTCCCCATCACATATGGAGATCTCTATACCGGGGGCCAGTCGGTGTGGAGACACTCGACGAGTTATCCTTTCGCTTTCGAAAATATCTGGTCTTCACTACTGGTCTTCAAATGCTATCCATATCGTCGTATCATTATTCGGAATGGGTTATATGACACAAAGGTCCTCTCCCGGCTAGACCGAATAATGAGCGCAATATTTAGAAACATATGGATATTGGGATTTCAGTTAAGTCACAACATAAAACCCAAACTTTCCTTCCAAATGGTTTTAACAAATTAGCATTTTCATATCTTTAACAAAAAGGATTCACTTCACAAAGTTCACCCATCTTTCACAAAGATCCACTCACATTCTTTCAAAACAATTTCCCTTTCAAATTGGATTAACTCATCCAATCTTTAAATCAAAGATTTAATTCATAGCTTTCAAAAAAAATTCCAAAGATTCATTCATAACTTGGAAAACCATTTTCATTTCGAACTTGAAATCCCTTTAACACAAATTGGAAATTCTTTCCTTATGTGAAAGCTTTTATTATTTGAAAACAAATAGTTTTTCTTTGGGAAAAATTTGATTTCATTTATACAAGTTAAAGCCCTTGGGTTAAATTCCCAAGTCAATACTTTTTAAAATGGTTTAAACCCATATAAACACATTTATAACTTGTATAACCCTTTTTAAACCAAAATTCTCAACATAGAGTTCAATTTCAAATCTTGAATTTCAATTCAAATCAGACTTATTTAAATTTCAAAACCTTATCAATTTATAACTTTTATCTTCAAAACCCCTTTTCAAAAATTCATATCTAACCCAAATCCATTCCCAGACTATTGAATTCAAAATTCAATTTTAAAACCATTTCAAAATATGTGACCTCATCAATATCCTCTTGCAGTCCATATTTGTGTGTGTAAGGTGTAGTCAAATGGTTTCACACAATAGTGCAACATCGTCAATCTTCACAGATTCAAGCACATTAATATCGATAAGCGATATATTCCTATAACGCTTATCTTCCATCCACAGATTCATAGATAAATAATATACACTCATCACAGATAAAATAAATTACATTCATCACAGTTCGAATCAAAATAATTCATATCACATAACATCACACATCAAGGATATCAAACAATTCACAGCATTCAATAAAATACAGTCATCCATAAGTAAAACTAATTAGTTATCTGATAAATTTAAATCAGATTAAATACTTATAGATAAACTACTAATCCTGGTTAATTAATATTAGTTAATTTCAAACCTTAATCATTAATAATTTTTTAACATTTATTAATTATCCTTTAAAATAAATTAATCAACTTTTAATTATTAATTAATCAACCCTCAATCATTAAATTATTAACATTTAATTATTTAGTTATCCTTTAATTAATTATCCTTAATTTATTACATTAATCCTTAATTAATTGCCATTAATTATAATAAGTGATTGTCCCTAATCTCTTATATTAATAAATAAATCTTTAATTAATTAATTATCCTTAAATTAATTAATTAATCACACAAATTAATTATCCTTAATTAATTATAATAAGTAATTATTCCTAATTACTTAATTAACTTTAACCGTTCATTAATTAATTATCTTTTAATCCTTAATTAATAAACATCAATTATTAATTGATAAAAATAAATTACAAATTAATTAATCCTTAATTATTAATTAATTATTTACTCCTTAATTAATTAATTAAGTGATTTTAAATCATCAAACCATAATTTAACTTTTAAGATAAACCATTTCTTAATTATGATTAACATATACATTTAAAGCATTTACCCTTTTTAATTAACCACCTAATTACATTTCAAATTAAGTTTAAAATAACTTAAGAATTTAACTTCATACATTTAAGTTAAACAAATCATACAATTCTTAAATCAATTATTTAAAAACATTCATTCGTTATATAAAGAAATAGATTTTCAAGAATAGATTTAACTTGATTTACTTTAAATTTAAAAAAACTTGTTTAAACATTTACTTTGTATTAAAACTCATTAATACTTGAAACTTGATTATACTTTTTATTTAAAAATCTGATTTCTTAAACACAACCTAAAGAAACTCGAGCCAAATGATCACAAATCCAAACACTTCCCAGAGCAACCTCGTGACCCTCGCGAACATAATCTGCTTCGAGACAAACATAAAACTTTCCCATGATCGACTCGAGAACAACTTCATCTTCCTTAAACAAAAAAAATCTGATACCACTGATATGTGGTGCACATGTACGACCGACCAGATCGTCGTCGACCAACTCTCTTGCCTTCAGCACATTATCGCCGATCTCCACATATATCCCGACCTTACAGATTGCCGTATTTAATAGTGGATCGAAATCAATCAATACGACCCCTTACCTAAACCAAATTTGATCCACAAATCCACTGCGCATCGTCACTTACGACCACTGATGAACTCGCTGCCACGCCCAAAGCTACGCCAGACACTCCTCTTCCAATCCCCCCATCTTCGGTAGTCTCTAGTTCACCCACTTCAGCGAACAGCTTCATACAACACAATCGACCAAGAGTTACTTCTAAACCCTAAATGAACACCTATTGATCATCACGGTGTATAATAAAATCACTGATTATTTTTCCATAAATTCCCAGACCTCCATCTTTCTCCAGAAACAATCCTAAGATTTTACGATTACGCGATCATCAGAAATCAACGCATTTAACTTTTTCGTTCAACTTCGAATTACTCTCTTGTTCCCAATCTAAAAATCTTGTTTTAACCATTAAAAATCGTGATTTCTGATGGGTATTCAGATCACATAAATGAATCAAAGGATTGAGATAATTGAAATTTACATGTTCATGTTATTCCTCTGTTCTTCCTTAATTTCTAGAAAATATTACCAATTTATTTCACTTAAATAAATTTTAAAATTTAGATCTGGTTAAACCAAATGCTTTTTATTTAACATTACCAGGGATAAGGAATTTGGAGAAGCGCTACTGAAATTATACTTTGTTTAAGATCCCTGTAGGCCAGAGCAAAGCACAGAGGCGTGCATACATATCATACAGGAATTCATATACATGCAAGCATATTTTATATCACCCATTTACAGATCATCACATGCAAACCAATATATATATAAATATATATATATATAGGTTAAAAGGTTTGCTCACATTGCTTTGAAGAACAGAGGACAAGATTTTTAAGCCTGGAATTGCTTTTGACTTGAATCTGGAATTTGAACCTGATCTGATCTGTTGAGTTTGAGCCATGATCCAATGATGTTGCTCAGATTGAATCAGTTGTAACTGAATTTGATCTTTGCTTTGATATCAGGTTTTGAGTTGAATTAGTTCCAGACTTTTGTATTTTTGATTTCTAGGCTTGAACTTTGAATTTTTTTACATGCTTGCAAACAGATCTGGCTTCAGGTTTTAGATTTTGATCTTCTTTTTGATTTCCAGGTTGAAGCTTGTTAATTGCTTCAGATTGATTTCCTAGTCGAATCTTTGCATGTTTTTCAAGCTTTCAGGTTTTGTTATTAAACTTTTTCTTTGATCTAGATTTTTTTGTATTGAATTTGTTTTGGTTTTGTTTTTAATTTTCAGGTTTGTAGAGAAAAATATTCTAACTTTGGAACTGAAATGAATAACCGATTTTTCTCTCTAATACATGTTTTATGAGATTTTTAAATTAAAAGTATTTTTTTATGAGATGCCACTTGTTTTTTCCATGTTAACACTTGTTAATATTAAATGAACACTTATTAAACATTTGTCAAAAACCATTAATTTATGTTTAAGTCCTTTTCTCTAAATTATTTTACAAATGTCATCAACTTGTATTTTTGTGTTAAAACCCTTATTTCATTTAATTTGAAATTTGTATTTTAAACCCTTTAATTATTTATATTTATTTCTTAACATACGTAAATGTTTTACATTTTAAATTCATGAATATACAGACTATATTTATTTATTCCAAAAGAAAATGTGTCTTAAATATTTTTATTAAATCTAACAAATAAGTATATAATATGTATATATTTGAATTTAATTCTTTAAATAGCTTTTGTAAACTTTATTTATGTCAATTTCAAAATAACACTTTCAAATCATCATGTTATGAATACAAAATAAATTCTTTTCTGTTATTAAAATATAGGGTTTTACTTTCAAATAACTTTTGAAAATTTGCTATATTAAATTCAAATAAAATTTTCAAAATACATATATTTATATTTATTGTAATTAGAAAACAAGTTTCTATAAATTCCAAAATATAAAGTTTTGAATTCAATTTATTTTAAAAATACTTATATTTGAGTTTCAAATCCAATATGTTATTCAAAACATTTATTTATGAATTTTCCAAATTAGAAACTCTTTTTAAAATCATATTTATTTTTATATATATATTAATAAAAAAATATCTATTAAATTTGGAAAATACCAAATTAATTTACAATTAAATTTCAAAATTTAAATTAATTATCAAATTAAACTTGGCTAAAATCCAGGAATGTTACAGATTCCTCACTTAAGAAAATTTCGTCCTCGAAATTTGCTAGGGAGACAACAAAGAATAGATGAACACACAAAGGAATGGTCCACCGGACCAAACTGAAAATCTATTTTGCATTTGGATTACCAAATCAGAATATCAAAAATATGAGAACAAACTCATTCAATATTACACAGGATGCTCGGGTCATCCAATCTAGGAAATATGCAAGGGCATCGGTTAGTTCGAAGGAATAACTAACCACTCGTAGAATATATCGAGACCCAAACAATAGATAAATGGATTTAATCTTCCCCAACTCTTAAACAGTAGGTATGGATTCCAAACTCAAGTCGGAATTCCCCAAAGTATACATTAACTTGTCCCTCTTTGGACTTTGATCCTCACAAGAAATCATAACAAAATTCCAAATTTGGTTTTAATCGAAATCGTTTTATCAATACAAATATTTTTTTTAACTTTATATTTAATTAACCAATTTCAATTTTTAAAATTTCATGTTCATTGAAGTTAAAACGAAAATATGATAGGGAACCGATCAAGAGAATACGAAATATGAATTTATCAACAACGATTCGTAAGGCCACCATCACACCGAAGCTTCTTCTTGTAGCTTCCATGAAGCCATCAAAGAATTGAAACTGGATCAAAGGAGATCGATAGAAAAGTTGTTTCCGTTGTTGCAGGGTATTGACCATTGGAAGTGGTACTCCCCTATCCCCTATCTCATCCTCTTCTTACACTCATACTTACTATCAGTGAATAGTAAGAGAATTTACTGAGGCGTGTACACGGATATCTTAGGGATATACTCATTCTAGGGTATACTTCACCCTATCTCTAATGAGTTACCTAATGTGTTATACTCCAAAAACAAAAGTTCAACCTTCAGCTCTGATACCAAATATAATGATCTTGACTCGACCTTCGAAATTCGACGCCCGTACTTCACTTGTACTTGAATGCCGCAGATTCAAACGTCGAATCTAGCTCGCCGGAGCTTATAACACATTAAGTATAACAACACAGAGGAAGAAAAATAATATAATATCATTGATACATAACATCCGATACAATATTTATACAATTGAGATATCGATACAAATATCACAAACAAGATACAGCAGTGGAAAGAGATGATTTCAAAAGATAATATTTGTAGAAGTCCTCAAGATAGATACTCCAACATACAGCAACTCCATTGCCAAAGCTCTTAAGCTAGAAAGAGTCCAAACCAAAAGCAGTTATACCCAGACTATAAGCTCGAACCACTATCATGATGACTTAGGCAAGGTCAGTCACCTTGAGCAAATGCTATCGCCAAAACCAAAGGCTGGACGCTATCGACTCTATATCTACGAGCTGATCCGAAAAACCCAACTCTAAACTGCCTGTGTGGAAAATTATGGGCACCTAGAGTTTAGGAATGGAACAATAAACTACAGGTCACTCATGGGACTGGTATGAGCAAACAAAAACAGTTTATCCTTAAAACAAACAACAAAAGAATTTAAACATTGAAATCCGCAATGCTTTTTTGGAAAATGAAACTACCATAAGGCCTCCCGTCGCACACATCATACAAATGCAGAATTGGAGGAGATTTCTCCTTATGAAAGTCAAACATGCTTGATACGCGAAAACAATTTGATATTATTATTAGTGTATAGTGGAAAGCATTTGCAAGTATAATATTAATCTTAGCCAGCATAGACATTTTGATCTATGCCTACTATAGCTACCATCTAAACAGTGGGGCGCCACCATAAGTAGATGGCAGGTTATACAACTAAAACTGTACAAGGCGCATATTGGAGATTGGGTTTCCAACAAATGGTCAGGCTAAGGAACTTCCTATTGCCACATGGGAACGCCTCTGGAGGGACGCCCCGAGATCCTACCCGGCTCTCTGCCAACACAAGGCTGGTTTACTCCCTTCCCAGGAGTAACACCTAAGATATGCCATCTCCGGTCGTTTACGACCTTTATCCGAGGATCCTTAACCAAAAAGCAACATCACATGGTATTAAATTTACAGCGTCCACATGAGTTAAGTATCTGTGCTCCATACCATGATACCACCCTTTTCTAGAAGAAATGGACATACCCTAGGGGCGCGACCCCTGCAACCTTGCCGCATCTATCCTGTTTCAACCATTTCCACTGTGTGTGGTCCTAATGTAGTCTCGTCCACAAAGCTACGCTTTTCACAAAGCCATGCTTTAATCAAAAAATGATCAGCAGCACTTCGTATGCCACTACCAAATCGGGGATGTATCAGTAGTAACCATCAACTACATAACCTCTGAGCTCGTACGTCTCAAAGAAGGGTGTTAAGCTAAGAGAATAAATCTCCGCCACCAAACAGATATGTACTTGATAGAAAGCAGCTTTACATTTCAAAGTGTAACGTCAGACATACTTCCATACAAGTCTGTTCCGGGTTCGAACAGAACTGAAGGCACTTCCAAAGAAGCCCTTGCAAATCCGGATAATCCCTAATCACGTCCGGACTCCCCATCATATATGAAGATCTCTATAACGGGGACCAGTCGGTGCAGAGACATTCGATGAGTTATCCTTTCGCTTTCGAAAATATCCGGTCTTCACCACCGGTCTTCAAATGCTATCCATATCATCCTATCATTATTTGAAATGGGTTATATGACACAAAGGTGCTCTCCCGGCTAAACCGAATAATGAGCGCAATACTTAGAAACATATGAATATTTGGATTTCAGTTAAGTTAAACTTAAAACCCAAAACTTTCCTTTCAAATGGTTTAAACAAACTACCATTTTCTAATCTTTAGCAAAAAAGATTCACTACACAAAGTTCACCCATCTTTCACGAAGACCATTCACATTCCTTTAAAACAATTTCCCTTTCAAATTGGATTAACTCATCCAATCTTTAAATCAAAGATTTAATTCATAGCTTTCAATTTTTTTTTCCAAAGATTCGTTCATAACTTGGAAAACCATTTTCATTTCGAACTTGAGATCCCTTTAACACAAATAGGAAATTCTTACCTTATATGAAAGCTTTTATTATTTGAAAACAAATAGTTTCGTTTCGGAAAAATCTGATTACATTTATGCAAGTGAAAGCCCTTGGGTTAAATTCCCAAATCAATACTTTTTAAAATGGTTTAAACCCATATAAACACATTTATAACTTATATAACGCTTATCTTCCATTCACTAGATTCACAAATAAATAATATACATTCCTCACATATAAAATAAATTACATTCATCACAGTTCGAATCAAAATAATTCATATCACAAAACATCACACATCAGGGATATCAAACAATTCACTGCATTCAATAGAATATAGTCATCCATAAGTAAAACTAATTAATTATCTGATAAATTTAAATCAGGTTAATTACTTATAGATAAACTACTAATCCTGGTTAATTAATATTAGTTAATTTCAAACCTTAATCATTAATAATTTTTTTATCATTTATTAATTAACCTTTAAAATAAATTAATCAACCCTTAATCATTAAATAATCAACTTTCAATAATTTAATTATCCTTTAATTAATTATCCTTAATTTATTACGTTAATTAATCCTTAATTAATTGCTATTAATTATCATAAGTGATGGTCCCTAATCTCTTATATTAATAAATAAATCTTTAATTAATCAATTATCCTCAAATTAATTAATTAATCACACAAATTAATTATCCTTAATTAACTATAATAAGTAATCATTCTTAGTTACTTAATTAACATTAACCATTCATTAATTAATTATCTTTTAATCCTTAGTTAATAAACCTTAATTATTAATTGATAATTACAAATTAATTAATCCTTAATTATTAATTAATTAAATTTATTAATTACTCCTTAATTAATTAATTAAGTAATTTAAATCATCAAACCATAATTTAACTTTTAAGGTAAACCATTTTTTAATTATAATTAACATATACATTTAAAACATTTACCCTTTTTAATTAACCACCTAAATACATTTCAAATTAAGTTTAAAATAACTTAACAATTTAACTTCATACATTTAAGTTAAACAAAACATACAATTCTTAAATCAATTATTTAAAAACATTCATTCATTACATAAAGAAATTGATTTTCAAGAATAGATTTAACTTGATTTATTTTAAATTTTAAAAAGACTTGTTTAAACATTTACTTTGTATTAAAACTCAATAATACTTGAAACTTGATTATACTTTTTATTTAAAAATCTGATTTCCCAAACACAACCCAAAGAAACTCAAGCCAAATGATCACAAACCCGAACACTTCCCTAAGCAACCTCGTGACCCTCACGAACATAATCTGTTTTGGGACAAATGCAAAACTTTCCCACGATCGACCCAAGAACAACTTCATCTTTCCTGAACAAAAAAAATCTGATACCACTGATACGTGGTGCACATGTACAATTGACCAGATCATCGCGACCAACTCTGTTGCCTTCAGCATATCATCGTTGATCTCCACATATATCCTGACCTTACAGATTGTCGTATTTAACAGTGGATCGAAATCAGGCAATACGGCCCCCCACCTGAACCAAATTTGATCTGCAAACCCACCGCACATCGTCACCTACGACCACCGATGAACTCGCCGCCGCGCCCAAAACTACGCCAGACGCTCCTCTTTCAATCCCCCCACCACCGATAGTCTCTAGCTCACTTACTTCAACGAACAACTTCATAAAACCCAATCGACCAAGAGTTGCATCTAAACCCTAAATCAATACCCATCGATCACCACGGCATATAATAAATTCACTGGTTATTTTTCCATAAATTCCCAGACCTCCATCTTTCTCCAGAAACAATCCCAAGATTTTACGATTATGCGAACATCAGAAATCAGCGCATTTAACTTTTTCGTTCAACTTCGAATTACTCTCTTGTTCCTAATCTAAAAATCCTGTTTTAACCTATAAAAATCGTGATTTCTGATAGGTATTTAGATCACATAAATGAATCAAAGGATTGAGATAATTGAAACTTACATGTTCTTGTTATTCCCCTGTTCTTCCTTAATTTCCAGAAAAATTTACCAATTTATTTTACTTAAATATATTTTAAAATTTAGATCTGGTTAAACCAAATGCTTTTTATTTAACATTATTAGGGATAAGGAATTTGGAGAAGGACTATTTCATTTATACTTTGTTTAAAATTCCTGTAGACCAGAGCAAAGCACACAGACATGCATACGTATCATACAGGAATTCATATACATGCAAGCATATTTTATATCACCCATTTATAGATCATCACATGCAAACCAATATATATATATATATATATATATATATATATATATATATATATATATATATATATATATATATATATATATATATATATAGGTTAAAAGGCTTGCTCACCTTGCTTTGAAGAATAGAGGACAAGATTTTTAAGCATGGAATTGCTTTTGACTTGAATCTGGAATTTGAACTTGATCTGATCTGTTGAGTTTGAGCCATGATGCAATGATGTTGCTCAGATTGAATCAGTTGTAATTGAATTTGATCTTTGCTTTGATCTCAGGTTTTGAGTTGAATTAGTTCCAGACATTTGTATTTTGATTTCTAGGCTTGATCTTTGAATTTTTTTACAGGCTTGCAAACAGATATGGCTTCAGGTTTTAGATTTTGATTTCCTGGTTGAAGCTTGTTAATTGCTTCAGATTGATTTCCCATTCGAATCTTTGCATGTTTTTCAAGCTTTCAGGTTTTGTTTTTAAACTTTTTTTATCTGGATTTTCTTGATTTGAATTTGTTTTGGTTTTGTTTTCAATTTTGAGGTTTGTGGAGAAAAAATTTACTAACTTTGGAACTGAAATGAATAACCCATTTTCTCTCTAATACATGTTTTATGAGATTTTCAAATTAAAAGAAATTTTTTTATGAGATGCCACTTGTACATTCCATGTTAACACTTGTTAATATTAAATGAACACTTATTAAACATTTGTCAAAAACCATTAATTTATGTTTAAGTCCTTTTCTCTAAATATTATTTTACAAATGTCATCAACTTGTATTTTTGTGTTAAAACCCTTATTTCATTTAATTTGAAATTTGTATTTTAAACCCTTTAATTATTAATATTTATTTCTTAACATACGTAAATGTTTTACATTTTAAATTCATGAATATACAGACTATATTTATTTATTCCAAAAGAAAATGTGTCTTAAATATTTTTATTAAATCTAATAAATAAGTATATAATATGTATATATTTGAATTTAATTCTTTAAATAGCTTTTGTAAACTTTATTTATGTCAATTTCAAAATAACACTTTCAAATCATCATGTTATGAATACAAAATAAATTCTTTTCTGTTATTAAAATATAGGGTTTTACTTTCAAATAACTTTTGAAAATTTGCTATATTAAATTCAAATAAAATTTTCAAAATACATATATTTATATTTATTGTAATTAGAAAACAAGTTTCTATAAATTCCAAAATATAAAGTTTTGAATTCAATTTATTTTAAAAATACTTATATATGAATTTCAAATCAAATATGTTATTCAAAACATTTAATTCTGAATTTTCCAAATTAGAAACTCTATTTAACACTTGCTTTTTTCCATGTTAACACTTGTTAATATTAAATGAACACTTATTAAACATTTGTCAAAAACCATTAATTTATGTTTAAGTCCTTTTCTCTAAATTATTTTACAAATTCCATCAATTTGTGTTTTTGTGTTAAAACCCTTATTTCATTTAATTTGAAATTTGTATTTTAAGCCCTTTAATTATTTATATTTATATCTTAACATATGTAAATGTTTTACATTTTAAATTCATGAATATACAGACTATATTTATTTATTCCAAAAGAAAATGTGTTTTAAATCTTTTTATCAAATATAATAAATAATTATATATTAAGTATATATTTGGATTTAATTCTTTAAATAGCTTTTGTAAACTTTATTTATATCAATTTCAAAATATAACTTTCAAATCATCATGTTTAAATACGAAATAAATTCTTTTCTATTATTCAAATATAAAATTTTACTTTCAAATAACTTTCGAACATTTACTGTATTAAATTCAAATAAAATTTTCAAAATACATATATTTATATTTATTATAATTAGAAAACAAGTTTCATTAAATTACAAAATATAAAGTTTTGAATTCAGTTTATTTTAAAAATACTTATATATGAGTTTCAAATCAAATATGTTATTCAAAACATTTAATTCTGAATTTTCCAAATTAGAAACTCTATTCAAAATCATATTTATATATAAATATTTTAATAAACAAATGTCTGTTAAATTTGGAAAATACCAAATTATTTCACAATTTAATTTCAAAAATTAAATTAATTATCAAATTAAACTTGGCTAAAATCTGGGAATGTTACACTTCACAAAGAAGCCCTTGCAATCCGGTATTCACAATCCCGATCGGACTCCCCATCACATACAAAAATCTCTATACCGACGCGACTTAGTGTAGAGACATTCTACGGGTAATCCTTTCGTTCTCGAAAATACCCAGTCTTCACCACCGGTCTTCAATTACTATCCATTTACCTTGCATCACTATTCGGAATGGGTTATATGACATAAAGTCCTTTCTCGACTAAACCGAATAGTGAGTGCTTAATTTCAAAAACATATGGATATTGGGATCTTAGTTAAGTCACAATTTTAAATCCCCAAACCTTTCTTTAAATGGTTTAAACAAATTACCATTTTCGAATCTTTAAACAAAAAGATTCACTTCACAAAGTTCACCAATCTTTCATAAAGATTCATTCACAGCTTTCAAAATAATTTCCTTTTCAAATTGGATTAACTCATCCAATCATTAAATCAAAGACTCGATTCATAGCTTTCAAAACCATCTCCAAAGATTCATTCATAACTTCAAAAACAATTCCCATTTCAAATCCTCTATACAAAAGTTACACCATTTAAAATCCTCTTCAATTTCAAAACAAAATTCAACAATCTTTCACAAAGATTCATTCATAGCTTCAAAACTATTTCAATTCATTTCAAACTTGAAATCTTTCAACACAAATTGGAAATCCTTTCTTTATATGAAAGCTATTATTATTTGAAAACAAATAGTTTTCGTTTCAGAAAAATCCGATTATATTTGCACGAGTTAAAGCCCCTCAAGTATAAAACTTGGGTTAAAATCGAATTCCCAAAACAGTACTTTTAAAATGGTTTAAAACCAATATAAACACACTTATAACTTGTACAGTCTTTTTAAACTATAATTTCCAAACATAGAATTCAATTTCAAATCTTGAAATTCATATCAAATTATTTAAATTTCAAAACTTTATTAAGTTATTCAAAATAACTTTTATTTTCAAAACTTCTTCTCAAAAGCTATTCATATTTAACCCAATTCCATTTCCAAAACTAGTTTGGATTCAATATTCAATCTTTAAAATAATTTCAAAAATCTATGACTTCAGCAATTTCCTCATGCAATCCATATTTGTGTGTGTAAGGTGTAGTCCAAGGGTTTCACACAATAATGCAACATCATCAATCATCACAGATTCAGGCACAGCAATATCGATAAGCGGTATAATCTATAACGCTAATCTTCCATTCATAAATACACAGATAAATAATATACATTCATCACAGATAAATAAATTACATTCACCACAGCTTGAATCAAAATAATTCATATCACAAAGCATCACATATCAGAGATGTCAAACAATTCAAAGCATTCAAGGCAATCTAAACATCCATGAGTAAAGTCAATTAATTACCTGCTTTATTTAAATAAGAATTATTATTTATGAATTAACACTAATCCTGGCTAATTAATATTAATTAATTACAAATTAATCATTAATTAACCTTTAATCATTTATTAATTAATCGTTACTCCTTTATTAATTAACTTTAAGTAATAAATTAATCAACCTTTAATTATTAATTAATCAACCTTAATTAATAAATAAATCAACCTTCAATCATTAAATAATTAACCTTTAATTATTTAATTATACTTTAATTAATTATCCTTAATTAACTACAATAATTAATTAATCCTTTATTTATTACCATTTAATTAATTATCCTTAATCAATTACCATAAGTGATTACCCCTAATCACTTATATTAATAAATCATAAATTAATTTTAACCATCGGACAAATCAACTTTAATCATTAGTTGATTATCCCTAACTACTTTCATTAAGAAATTATCTTTAAGTAATTAATTACCTTTAATTACTTACATTAATTTATTATTCTTTAATTACTTTTATTCATCAATAAACCTTTAATTACCCAAACCTTAATTTAATTTAAAGATAAACCTTTTATCTTTATTAATCACTTAATTATAATAAAGTTTATTTAATAAACCATTTAAATTAATCATCATTAATAAATTAGCCCCTTAATTAACTTCCAATAAAGCAATTATACTTTAATTAATTTCACCAAGTAATTATCTTCTCATAAATCAAAACTTTAATCAATTAAAGATATCCCTTTATCTTAGTTTAAAGCATTTAAATCGTATTAAACTTAATACTTGAAATCATTATATACAAAACATTGATTTAGTTAAAGCTTAGATTTACATCATCACATTTGCAAAAACACTTGTTAATTTTAATTAGTTAACTTATATATAAAATCATTAAATTTCTAAACACTTTATTTTATCCTTTAAAAATAAATCTTTAAAACTTAAACTTTTTAATATTCTTTAAAGCTTTATTTAAATGCTTAAAAACTTAATCTTTGAATAACTTTAAAACTTGTTAAATCATCAAAGTTAAGAAATCCGAATTTAACCCGACCACTTACCCGAGCCAAGCACTATTTTTCCCCGAGCTCAAATCTTCTTCCTTTTTTCTTTTAAACTTTGTTTTGGTTTAACTCTTTTAGACATTACACACTTGCGTTTGACCCGAGAACGTCTTCGAGCCACAACACCAAAGCCTCGAGATCAACTTCGAACCTGTCCCTTTCTTCTACCTGCATCAACTACTGACGCCAACACCTCATCGTACACGTGCACACGAGGCCTAACCACTTTTGCCTATCATTACGACCATCAACATCTCGACGTCGACCCTTCCGACGAACTCGAACCCACAGATCATCAATACATATACAAAACTGAAATTGAGTAAATTGAACGGACTAAAACCCAACCTCGATCAATAAATTCACCTCGCGCCGCCACGTTACTTTACCAGAACCTTCACGACTCCATCCAGAGCACCGCCGCAACCTCACGTACCTATCCTCCCATGTCCGGTCAAGACCGATGCACCCATACCTTCACAATTACCTTGCAAATCTTATCGACTCGAACGTGTCCTTAAACCCTAAAATGCCATCGTAAAGCAACCACGGTGATCGATAAATTCATCGATCATTTTTACTAAGGTCCCCGACCCTCAAACATGTTCCAGCAGCGACCCCGAGGCTTCATTATCTTTCGTTTGCCAGAATTTTCCAAAAAACTAAATTCCGTTCAACCCAATTTATCTCGACAATCCCATCTTTAAAAATCAAGATATTCGCACTAAAATTCATTATTTGTTAATACCAATTTAATTATGGGATCCAAACTCGTAATTAAGTTTATTGAATTTTGACTTTAAAATGAGTTTACTGTAAATTCAATATTTTTGAAATGATTATTCAATGTGCTTATTTGATACCATTTTTAAAACTTGATTCTTATTAATCTGAACATATTTTGTTTAAACAACCAAGCCTAAAAATCATTGGGATGGATGATTTAAATTTTTGAATATGTTTTCAAACCTGTAGTGTATGAACAGAGGCATATTTTTGCCTGTTCACTGGTATGCACACATCAATCTACATGCATACAGATATATTTTCACTCCATACAACAATTCTCTTAACAACTAAAAGTACAAAACATCAAGAAATATTTCAGATTCAAGCTTAAGTGAGTTGGTTTGCTCACCAGGATATGTTCACAGAGAGGAATAGAGAACAGGGTTTTGTTTGGAACTGGAAAATTATCTGGAACTTAATTTTTTTTTATTTGTAGATGATCATCTGCTAGTTGATGATTGAATTCCTTTAATTGCATTTCTCAAGTTTGAAGATGTTTGCTTTGTTAAGGTGTGATGACCCGGAATTTTAAAGCAATATCAATTTAATAATCTGAAATAAAAATTAAATTGATTTGATAATCTTTGTAATAAGATTTGAATTAATTTAATAATTCAATAAAATAAATAGTTAATTGATACATTTTATCTTTTTAAATCTAATATTGGTTTTATATTTATAATATATATTGTATATATTGTAAATAGGTATTGTTTTAAATGAATCATGTTTTCTATAAAATTTATATCTTTAGTAAAATTGAAATTTTTGATTTTTATTTAATAGTTAAACTTTTTAAAAGTTATTTAATAAATAAATATGGTTTTAAATACCTAAGATAAATATTAAATGATTTAAAATATGTGTAACTCAAGTTTAAAATTTAAATAAATATCAATAAGGTTATTTTGATTTACTTTTAAATATAATTGAATAAAATAAATAATTTATGAATAAAGAAATAATTTCTTTTATAAGTTATTTATAGTTATTAAATGTTGATATTTATATATATATATAATAATACATTGTTTTAAACAAATTAATTTTTAATAAAAATTATTGTTTTTCATAGTCCAATTTGAACATAAATTCAAAGTTTAAAGTATAAATATTTTTAATTTGTTTTGATTTTAAAATATTTGTATAAACTTTATTTTATAAATATAATTGGATTTATTCATTTTAATATTTATGTACATATAAATAAATACATGTTAACTAATGAACTAAACAAAGATTCACTTTTATCTTATACTAACATGATAACTAGATAACTAATTAGCATTTAACTATAACTAAATTACATAATTATAACAAATTAAAATTTAAGACAAATGTAAACATTATACTAATTAAAAGAACAAGTATTAATGCATAAACATGAAAAAGTGACAAGTGTTTAAATTGTATGACCATTGTAAAAAAAAAAATTAATGTAGTTTTTTATTTATTATTCAAATAATTTCAGCTTATGAAGATCTTCTTTTCTCATTTTTTTTCTTTTCTTTTTCAAAATCTAAAGCCATGAAAATCTGAAACACACTTCCTCTAAAACCAAAATCATGAAATATGTAGCATGCAAATCAATATCCACCTGCACATCTTCAAAATTGAAAACCTGCACATTTTCTAACATGCAAGTCAAACTATTTTAAACTTGCATCAAAACAGTCTGTACATTTTCAAGTTGAAAAAAAAAACAAATTTTATTTGAGCCTGCACATTTCAAAAATCTGGAGTCTTTAAGGAGCAACCCTGCATTTCTAGGATTCAAACAATTCTGCATATTTCTCAAAAATAAAAGCTACTACAGTTTCAAATTAAAGAAATAAAGCATGCATGCAAGAGTTCTGTAACAAGCACAAGTTTTTCTGTTGCATTGCTCTGCACATCAAAATCTAGGTGAGTAACATTTCCTGTTTTCTTAAAGTTAATATAAAAATTGGTTGCATGCTTATGTTGTTAAAATGAATATGTATGATAAAGTATGGTGTATATATATATGAATGATTGGTATGCATGCTTGTTACATAGGATTACTCCCTTTTTATAGTTCCAGTTTTCCCTGTTTTGATTTAAATTCATTTATTCTGGAACCAATTGTTGTTAAGCCTTAATTATCAAACTAAAGTTGTTTGATTTACCATGAATTAATGTTTAAAACTTATTTAAAGTTAAATTTAAAATCTGAGTGCCTCTAGAAAGAAAAGAAAAGAAAAAAAGAACATCTGTTACATTATGCTGTAACTATGATATGTTGGTGATTCCTAAAGGGTACTCTCTGATTTTATATAGATCATGTGTTCAGGTTTTTGTTTCAAACATATAGATTTAAATCTCTGATTCAACTCAGATTTAATCAAACTTATTTGTTATGATAGGGTTTAGTTAAGATTTTAATTAAGTTAAATTAACCTGTAAACATCTCTGTAAACCAGTGTTTGATCAATCAAGTTTAAATATGTGAGAATTTATATTGAATTAAGTATAAATTCAGTATTCAGATTTAAATACCAAGATCAAAACTTAATTTTTAGAACAAAAATTGGGATTTTTAGTGGAGGGGTATAGTATTGTTCTATGTTGATCTGTATAGGGAATTTTTGAATTTTTTAGGGGAATCTGGGCAAATGTATTGGTCAGGGTCCTTCAAGTAGGTGGAGGAGCTGTCGTTGATGAATGGAGAATTATTAGAGGTTGATGGAAATCAACATGAGTACAGTGGTGGTGATTTTTTTTCCTTTCTGAAGCCTTGGTTGAGTTAGGAAATTTTGATTTGGCTCAGTATTCCATTAGAAGTGATCGAGTGAATTGAATCTCTGGGGGATGATTATAGGTTGAAGGATGGACTCATGGCCGGAGCCACTGACAGGCCGGTGGTCAGAAGGTGGTGGAAGAAGGTGTTACAGGTTTGGGTAAAAACTGTGCTTGCAGTTTCAGGTTTGGGAAGGGCAACTCAAATTTAAATTTTGAGTTTAGGAAAGGGGATTTGAGGGTGGAGGTAGATAGTGGGGTTATTTGTCGATGTCAGGAGGTCGCCGGAAGGAGGTGATGGTGGCTGGAGGCACGGTGTACGTGCATAGTGCAATTTGAAAGGGTCTGATGAACTTGTGGGTGCAGGGAAGTTGGAACTCGATTTTTCTCGAGTAAATGTAGGGGATGACTCAGAGCAAGTGGGGTTTTTACTCGAAGCAGGTATTGGGTTGCCTCGGGTTAGTACTGAGTGGTTACAGTTTACTGTAATCCTGTCTAAAATTTAAATTTTAACTAAAATTGAAAGTATTTCAGGGTCGTGATGGAAGATTTAAATAAGTTTAAATCTAGTATGAAGTTAAAAATTCAAATGGCTTTGAGATCTTGAAGTTTGGAATATTTAGAATGGATTTTCAGTTTTTAAAAAAAAATAACCTGACAAGTTTCAAGATTTTGAAATCTTATTTTAAAATATGAAATATATTTTAAAACAGTGATTTAAAAATCAAAGACTAAGCTCAGTTTCAAATAGCTTTTGAATTTTTAAGAGTTTAAAATGAAAGTTGGGTTTAAATAAAAGGTTTAAAATCAAAGTTTAAACAAAGATTAATTGAAGTTTTAGATCAAAAGTTTAAACAAATAATGGATTCAATTATCTTGAATTCAAATCTGGGATTTGAATAGGTTTTAAAACTTGAATGTTTTCAAACAAGATAAATTTAAATGGTTTATTAGAAGTAGATTTGTTTTCAAACAAATATTTTTAAAACTTGATTTTCTTTTAAATTAAAGTCATTTATAAAAGATTTATAATAGGAAATTAAATGATTGTTAACTTGAATTTATAATTTAAATAAGTAATGTATTTAAAATTTAGTTTTTATTTAAATTAAGCAAATTAAGGCTTATCTTATATCAGTTTTAATTTTAAGTAACAAATGTTATTACATTTATTTTAAAGAAATTTAAATTGGTTAATTCTTAATATCATTTGGAATTTTAGTTCAAATGGAATTTGAATTTAAATTATAAAAATGAAATGTTCCAAGTACATTTTAATATTAATAAAATTATTAATAAGGAAAGGGTTATCTTAGAATTTATTAAGATATTGAATATAATTAAATAAATTGGATAATTAAGGAATAACTTATTTATTTAATTTATTTAATTAATAATTTGAATTAATTAGAGTTAATTAAGAAGTAATTAAAGAATAAATAGTAGTTAATGATGGTCATTAACTAAAGTTTATTTAGAAATTAATTGATTAATATGATTAATTTTCAATAATTAATTAATGTAATAAATTGTGAAATTTATTTAAGTTTAATTACTTAAATAAAAGTAATTAAGACACTAATTACTTAATGTAATTAATGGAGCTTATTAAGGTTGGTTTAAATTAATTAATTAAGTTTAATTAATTCTAAACATTTGATTTGATAATAATTACTTTATGTAATTAATGGTATTACTCAGTGAAGTAATTAAAGGTAATTACTAGATGTAATTAGTGAATGGTGTTAGAATTGAGAAGTAATTTTGGATTAGACTATTTTGTATAATTAATCAAGGGATTAATTCAGAATTAATTAAGGAATAATTTGATTTGATAAGTAATTAAGGGTAGTTAATTACAGAATGAGATTAATCAAAGGTGATTAATAATTATGGATTAAGTGAGATTAATTACTGAAAGTAATTAATTTAATGGAGTAATTAATTAAATATAATTAAGAATCATTAATTAATATAATTAATGATGTAATTAAGATTGATTAATGAATATTAATTAATCAATAATAAGTAATTAATTAATGAAGTAATTAAAGGTTAATTACTGTATTTGGTTTAGGTTAATTAATTTTGTGGAATTAATTTAGGGTATAATTAATCAAGATTGATCAATTAAGATGATAAATTAGAGGTTAATTAATTAATTAATTTGTAATTAATTAATGATAATGTAAGCAATATTTATATTGAGATAATAATTAATTTAATTCATTTTAAATTAATTAAAGATGATGTAATTAATTTAATTCATTTTAAATTAATTATAGATAGTATGATTATAGATCATTGCTTATGATGATTGTTATTGGTTGCTTTGAATGGTTTTGAATCTCAGCTATGAGATTAATAATGTTAAGTGATATGGATGTATTGGTTGCATTGTGATGGTGATATGGGTTATCTTTGATAGTGATAAATGTGGATTATCTGTGGTTATGATAATGATAATTATCTGTTGTGAATCTATGAGTTATCTATCTGTTTGTATATAGATAATTAGATTGAATTGTTTTAAACTTTAAAACAACTTGGACCTAAAAGACACGCTTTGGATTTCGATGAGACCGGGATCGGGTTTCCATATTTGGAATCCGAAAACCACATCGATTCCAATTAAATGTTAGGTCGTTAATCCAAGCGGAGCGAGTGAAGACTCGAGGTGTAAGGGCTATACGTCAGTATAACTCTATGGGTGATTCCGTAATGAGTTTGACGGAATAGTACTTATAGATTCGAGATGGAGATTCAGAGTGCAAGGGTTATCGTCGTTAACTCTGAGGGTGATTCCAAAACGAGTGTAATGAGATAATGCCTTCGGTTTCGTTCAAATCCGGAACGAACTTGTATGGATTGAATGCTTTCATAACATCGTCAGGTGGGCGATGAGCATTCTAAGATAATGTGTCCTCTAAAGGTAATCGTAGCCTCAAGCCTCATCAACCGGGAATGGCTAAAACAGGGGAGGTGCAGCGAGGCTTTGTGGGTAGCGCCTACTGGAGAGCAAGATTGATCCCTGTCTAGAGGTCCCTTTATATTCGGCTTAGTGAGCAGTTGGATATGCGCACCAACTACGGGGTTGTCTTGTTCGGAACTATTCAGTAAGGAATGGGTCCGGCCTTGTGTTGCAGGGGAGTGGGAGTACTCCTCGGTACGTTGATCTAGGCCACGTACTGTGACGGGTGGTACCCCAGTAGCCCTGCCATTGTATGGAATCCAAAATCCATTAAGTGCCAACGGATTGTATTACCCACTTTTGTGGCTAGTAGCTGGAACTTAATAGATGTAACAATTTCAGTTATTTCTTTTTTACTTGAAAACCCTAGACCTTATTATAATATCACTGGATTTCCTATCAAATGTTTTGGTTAGCGTAAGGTAAAAACTTTTCCATGCTTATGTGTGAGTAGTCTTACGTGATACTTTTCTTTTCAAAAGATTTTTGAAAGTTAAGCAACTTTAACCTGTTACTCACACCAGACCCATGTCTGACCCGGAGTTTATTTTTGTTTTTCATAAACTCTTGGGTACTCAAATTTTTATGAGTAGCCAAGAGATTCAGGTTAGCTTTGACGAATATTGGAGGAGCAATGGAGCAAGAGGCTTCAGCATTAGATATTAGTATTCCGCTGTGTGTTGTGTGATCGTCTCTGAGTTGTATTATGTTGTAAATACTAGACAGGTGTTTATAACTGTCTAGTATGTGTTGTATTATCTGTGTACTCTGATAATGATGTAATATTTTATGTTATTAATATGATTTATTCGTTCCGCTATTTAGATTCTGATGTGTTGTTTCTTCTTCTTCTCTTTCTTTCTCTTTTCTATCCTCTTCTTTCTTATTAGCGATGCGACTTCCTGGAGTGTGGAAGTTGGGTCGCTACAGGTGGTATCAGAGCATTAGGTTGAGTGAATACCTAGGCTCTGTAGTGGTGTCTTTCTTGAGAGAGCGTATTTGTAATTTTATATATATTTATATATATTTATTTATTTCTATCTATCTGTTGGGTTACCTGTTCAGGTTTTCCAATATAGGTTATAAAGATAAATAAGGTAGTGGTGTGTAACACAATTACTACCCTTGGTTGGAGTTTGTATGTTGAGGTTGGAAGTGTATCTGTCGAGACTGTAGGCCTAATACCGTCTCGAGTAAGTTTTGTTGTGTTGAAGTATTTCATCGATCTCTGAAGGAAACCTATTAAGGTTCGGAGACATCTTTGAAGTACAGAGTTTGGTGAGTTGAGTTTGGATCAGTCAGTTGAGCTGAAGTAAGTGAAGGTATCTTGATACCTCAGGAAGTTGTAACTGCGTGATGAGATGCAGTGACTATGGATTGTTTCCAAAAGATGTTTTCTTTGGAATAAGTTTGGGAAGTGTGACTGTCCCGAAGTTGTGGCTGGATTCAGCAGGATGTTGTGGTGTTTCTGTCTGTTTTGGAGTCCGAGTTTCTCGAAGAGCTTTGGATTAGGAAGTGTGGCATTGGTGTCAGCAGTGTAGCTCGGAGTGTTCTGTGTACCGACATGGAGGTCTTAGCTGAGTAGTTTTTCTGAGATGGAGTTCAGAAGCAGCAGAGTGAATCTGTTTCTTCAATAGATTGACTAGACAGTGTAAGTTGTTCTATTTGGTAAAGAGAGAACAGTTTTCTTTGGAAATTGATCTGGATTGATCGCAAAGTGACCTGCGATTGTTTAAGTATTCTCTTGGATTATTGGAGATTTATTGATGTCTTCTGGGAAGACAGATGTTGTCTGCATCTGGAGATCGAGTTTCTGATCGACTAGAATTCCAGGAGTGGAACCGGTGGTTCTTTTTAGTTGGAGAATGATTCATAGAGATGGAGTTTGATGAAGTAACCCAGTTTTGATGGAATTTCTGAGTTTTCTTTATGAATATGTAGAACCATATTTCTGGAGATGATGTCCAGTTGGTGCTTGTGATTCTTCGTCAGCATTTTCTTATCTACTTCGGATCAGAGTTGTGCAACGGAAGCTGTTTGATAGTGTTTCTGATTGTCTTTTCTGGATCAGGAGAAGTTGGTAGTTTTCTGCTTGTTATGGAGTAGAATTGTGTTTTGGTTTGGATTGATCTTGAGAAGATCCTTGTGCTGGGTTATTTCTGGTTTTGTTTGTTTCTAGAGAAATCAGCAAAGGGTTGAGATGATCAGTTTGGATGTTGGCAGCCCAGGATTGTCTGAAGACTTTTGTGGATAAGGGACGGAGAAATTTGGAATTCGAAGTTGGAGACTTCGTTATTTTTGGAGTTTTCTCTGATTCAGGAGCTATAAGTTTTGAATAAGTCTAGGAGACTAGCTCAGTAATGTTTGGATTTCTTCTTTGAGTTTTGGTTGGATTGAATTGTCAGTTAGGATAACTGGAATTCCATGAGTTTCACGTATCTCTGAGGGAGTACGTGTATGGTCTATCTCTGGTTTTAGAACCAGCAGCTATGGAGGTTGGATGTTGAGTCAGACTTGTTTGTAGTCTGATATGTTGTCTAGTTCTGTAGATATATATGAATAGGAGCTCTATAGTTTAGTAGTGTTGATTATTTGGAATCTATAGAGCGAGTATCCCGATATTTTTACCGGGGAAACTCGTGAAAGTTTTATCCAGAAATTTTTTCTGGATAACTATATTAGATTAATTAGATTTGATTGATTGGTTGAATTGATTGTTATGGTTGTTAGCATATCATTGGTATATGCTTGTGTTTTAATTAAATCTTTAAATAGAATATTAAATTACCTTTGTTTTAAATTTCGGGGACGAAATTCTTTTAAGGGGGGAGGAATGTGATGACCCGGAATTTTAAAGCAATATCAATTTAATAATCTGAATTAAAAATCTAATTGATTTGATAATCTTTGTAATAAGATTTGAATTAATTTAATAATTCAATAAAATAAATAGTTAATTGATACATTTTATCTTTTTAAATCTAATATTGGTTTTATATTTATAATATATATTGTATATATTGTAAATAGGTATTGTTTTAAATGAATCATGTTTCTATAAAATTTATATCTTTAGTAAAATTGAAATTTTTGATTTTTATTTAATAGTTAAACTTTTTAAAAGTTATTTAATAAATAAATATGGTTTTAAATACCTAAGATAAATATTAAATGATTTAAAATATGTGTAACTCAAGTTTAAAATTTAAATAAATATCAATAAGGTTATTTTGATTTTCTTTTAAATATAATTGAATAAACTAAATAATTTATGAATAAAGAAATAATTTCTTTTATAAGTTATTTATAGTTATTAAATGTTGATATTTATATATATAATAATACATTGTTTTAAACAAATTAATTTTTAATAAAAATTATTGTTTTTCAAAGTTCAATTTGAACATAAATTCAAAGTTTAAAGTATAAATATTTTTAATTTGTTTTGATTTTAAAATATTTGTATAAACTTTATTTTATAAATATAATTGGATTTATTAATTTTAATATTTATGTACATATAAATAAATGCATGTTAACTAATGAACTAAACAAAGATTCACTTTTATCTTATATTAACATGATAACTAGATAACTAATTAGCATTTAACTATAACTAAATTACATAATTATAACAAATTAAAATTTAAGACAAATGTAAACAATATATAATTAAAAGAACAAGTGTTAATACATAAACATGAAAAAGTGACAAGTGTTTAAATTGTATGACAAGTGTAAAAAAAATTTAATTTAGTTTTTTTTATCATTCAAATAATTTCAGCTTATGAAGATCTTCTTTTCTCATTTTTTTTCTTTTCTTTTTCAGAATCCAAAGCCATGAAAATCTGAAACACACTTCCTCTAAAACCAAAATCATGAAATCTGTAGCATGCAAATCAATATCCACCTGTACATCTTCAAAATTGAAAACCTGCACATTTTCTAACATGCAAGTCAAACTATTTTAAACTTGCATCAAAACAGTCTGTACATTTTCAAGTTGAAAAAAAAACAAATTTTATTTGAGCCTGCACATTTCAAAAATCTGGAGTCTTTAAGGAGCAACCCTGCATTTCTGGGATTCAAACAATTCTGCATATTTCTCAAAAATAAAAGCTACTGCAGTTTCAAATTAAAGAAATAAAGCATGCATGCAAGAGTTCTGTAACAAGCACAAGTTTTTCTGTTGCATTGCTCTGCACATCAAAATCTAGGTGAGTAACATTTCCTGTTTTCTTAAAGTTAATATAAAAATTGGTTGCATGCTTATGTTGTTAAAATGAATATGTATGATGAAGTATGGTGTGTGTATATATATATATGAATGATTGATATGCATACTTGTTACATAGGATTACTCCCTATTTATAGTTCCAGTTTTCCCTGTTTTGATTTAAATTCATTTATTCTGGAACCAATTGTTGTTAAGCCTTAATTATCAAACTAAAGTTGTTTGATTTACCATGAATTAATGTTTAAAACTTAGTTAAAGTTAAATTTCAAATCTGAGTGCCTCTAGAAAGAAAAGAAAAAAAAAGAACATCTGTTACATTATGCTGTAACTATGATATGTTGGTGATTCCTAAAGGGTACTCTCTGATTTTATATAGATCATGTGTTCAGGTTTTTGTTTCAAACATATAGATTTATATCTCTGATTCAACTCAGATTTAATCAAACTTATTTGTTATGATAGGTTTTAGTTAAGATTTTAATTAAGTTAAATTAACCTGTAAACATCTCTGTAAACCAGTGTTTGATCAATCAAGTTTAAATATGTGAGAATTTATATTGAATTAAGTATAAATTCAGTATTCAGATTTAAATACCAAGATCAAAACTTAATTTTTAGAACAAAAATTGGGATTTTTAGTGGAGGGGTATAGTATTGTTCTATGTTGATCTGTATAGGGAACTTTTGAAATTTTTGGGGGAATCTGGGCAAATGTATTGGTCAGGGTCCTTCAAGTAGGTGGAGGAGCTGCCGTTGATGAATGGAGAATTATTAGAGGTTGATGGAAATCAACATGAGTACAGTGGTGGTGATATTTTTTCCTTTCTGAAGCCTTAGTTGAGTTAGGAAATTTTGATTTGGCTCAGTGTTCCATTAGAAGTGATCGAGTGAATTGAATCTCTGGGGGATGATTATAGGTTGAAGGATGGACTCATGGCCGGAGCCACTGACAGGCCGGTGGTCAGAAGGTGGTGGAAGAAGGTGTTACAGGTTTGGGTAAAAACTGTGCTTGCAGTTTCAGGTTTGGGAAGGGCAACTCAAATTTAAATTTTGAGTTTAGGAAAGGGGATTTGAGGGTGGAGGTAGATAGTGGGGTTGTTTGTCGATGTCAGGAGGTCGCCGAAAGGAGGTTATGGTGGCTGGAGGCACGGTGTACGTGCACAGTGCAATTGGAATGGGTCTGATGAATTTGTGGGTGCAGGGAAGTTGGAACTCGATTTTTCTCGAGTAAATGTAGGGGATGACTCGGAGCAAGTGGGGTTTTTACTCGAAGCAGGTATTGGGTTGCCTCGGGTTAGTACTGAGTGGTTACAGTTTACTGTAATCCTGTCTAAAATTTAAATTTTAACTAAAATTGAAAGTATTTCAGGGTTGTGATGGAAGATTTAAATAAGTCTAAATTTAGTATGAAGTTAAAAATTCAAATGGATTTGAGATCTTGAAGTTTGGAATATTTAGAATGGATTTTCAGTTTTTTTTTAAAAAAAGAACCTGACAAGTTTCAAGATTTTGAAATCTTATTTTAAAATCTGAAATATATTTTAAAACAGTGATTTAAAAATCAAAGACTAAGCTGGCTTTTGAATTTTTAGGAGTTTAAAATGAAATTTGGGTTTAAATAAAAGGTTTAAAATCAAAGTTTAAACAAAGATTAATTGAAGTTTTAAATCAAAAGTTTAAACAAATAATGGATTCAATTATCTTGAATTCAAATCTGGGGTTTGAATAGGTTTTAAAACTTGAATGTTTTCAAACAAGATAAATTTAAATGGTTTACTAGAAGTAGATTTGTTTTCAAACAAATATTTTTAAAACTTGATTTTCTTTTAAATTAAAGTCATTTATAAAAGATTTATAATAGGAAATTAAATGATTGTTAACTTTAATTTATAATTTAAATAAGTAATGTATTTAAAATTTAGTTTTTATTTAAATTAAGCAAATTAAGACTTATCTTATATCAGTTTTAATTTTAAGTAACAAATGTTATTACATTTATTTTAAAGAAATTTAAATTGGTTAATTCTTAATATCATTTGGAATTTTAGTTCAAATGGAATTTGAATTTAAATTATAAAAATGAAATGTTCCAAGTACATTTTAATATTAATAAAATTATTAATAAGGAAAGGGTTATCTTAGAATTTATTAAGATATTGAATATAATTAAATAAATTGGATAATTAAGGAATAACTTATTTATTTAATTTATTTAATTAATAATTTGAATTAATTAGAGTTAATTAAGAAGTAATTAAAGAATAAATAATAGTTAATGATGGTCATTAACTAAAGTTTATTTAGAAATTAATTGATTAATATGATTAATTTTCAATAATTAATTAATATAATAAATTGTGAAATTTATTTAAGTTTAATTACTTAAATAAAAGTAATTAAGACACTAATTACTTAATGTAATTAATGGAGCTTATTAAGGTTGGTTTAAATTAATTAATTAAGTTTAATTAATTCTAAACATTTGATTTGATAATAATTACTTTATGTAATTAATGGGATTACTCAGTGAAGTAATTAAAGGTAATTACTAGATGTAATTAGTGAATGGTGTTAGAATTGAGAAGTAATTTTGGATTAGACTATTTTGTATAATTAATCAAGGGATTAATTCAGAATTAATTAAGGAATAATTTGATTTCATAAGTAATTAAGGGTAGTTAATTACAGAATGAGATTAATCAAAGGTGATTAATAATTATGGATTAAGTGAGATTAAATACTGAAAGTAATTAATTTAATGGAGTAATTAATTAAATATAATTAAGAATCATTAATTAATATAATTAATGATGTAATTAAGATTGATTAATGAATATTAATTAATCAATAATAAGTAGTTAATTAATGAAGTAATTAAAGGTTAATTACTGTATTTGGTTTAGGGTAATTTATTTTGTGGAATTAATTTAGGGTATAATTAATCAAGATTGATCAATTAAGATGATAAATTAGAGGTTAATTAATTAATTAATTTGTAATTAATTAATGATAATGTAAGCAATATTTATATTGAGATAATAATTAATTTAATTTATTTTAAATTAATTAAAGATGATGTAATTAATTTAATTCATTTTAAATTAATTATAGATAGTATGATTATAGATCATTGCTTATGATGATTGTTATTGGTTGCTTTGAATGGTTTTGAATCTCAGCTATGAGATTAATAATGTTGAGTGATATGGATGTATTGGTTGCATTGTGATGGTGATATGGGTTATCTTTGATAGTGATAAATGTGGATTATCCGTGGTTATGATAATGATAATTATCTGTTGTGAATCTATGAGTTATCTATCTGTGTGTATATAGATAATTAGATTGAATTTTTTTAAACTTTAAAACAACTTGGACCTAAAAGACACGCTTTGGATTTCGATGAGACCGGGATCGGGTTTCCATATTTGGAATCCGAAAACCACATCGATTCCAATTAAACGTTAGATCGTTAATCCAAGTGGAGCGAGTGAAGACTCGAGGTGTAAGGGCTATACGTCAGTATAACTCTATGGGTGATTCCGTAATGAGTTTGACGGAATAGTACTTATAGATTCGAGATGGAGATTCAGAGTGCAAGGGTTATCGTCGTTAACTCTGAGGGTGATTCCAAAATGAGTGTAACGAGATAATGCCTTCGGTTTCGTTCGAACCCGGAACGAACTTGTATGGATTGAATGCTTTCAGAACATCGTCAGGTGGGCGATGAGCATTCTAAGATAATGTGTCCTCTAAAGGTAATCGTAGCCTCAAGCCTCATCAACCGGGAATGGCTAAAACATGGGAGGTGTAGCAAGGCTTCGTGGGTAGCGCCCACTGGAGAGCAAGATTGATCCCTGTCTAGAGGTCCCTTTATATTCGGCTTAGTGGGCAGTTGGATATGCGCACCAACTGCGGGGTTGTCTTGTTCGGAACTATTCAGTAAGGAATGGGTCCGGCCTTGTGTTGCAGGGGAGTGGGAGTACTCCTCGGTACGTTGATCTAGGCCGCGTACTGTGACGGGCGGTACCCCAGTAGCCCTGCCATTGTATGGAATCCAAATTCCAATAAGTGCCAACGGTTTTGATTGTATTACCCACTTTTGTGGCTAGTAGCTGGAATTTAATAGATGTAACAATTTTGGCTATTTCTTATTTACTTGAAAACCCTAGACCCTATTATCTATCAAATGTTTTGGTTAGCGTAAGGTAAAAACTTTTCCATGTTTATGTGTGGGAAGTCTTACGTGATACTTTTCTTTTCAAAAGATTTTTGAAAGTTAAGCAACCTTAACCTGTTACTCACACCAGACCCATGTCTGACCCGGAGTTTATTTTTGTTTTTCATAATCTCTTGGGTACTCAAATTTTTATGAGTAGCCAAGGGATTCAGGTTAGCTTTGACGAATATTGGAGGAGCAATGGAGCAAGAGGCTTCTGCGTTAGATATTAGTATTCCGCTGTGTGTTCTATGATTGTCTCTGAGTTGTATTATGTTGTAAATACTAGACAGGTATTTATAACTGTCTAGTATGTGTTGTATTATCTGTGTTGTAACAACCCGCATATTTATCGATTTTATATTTAAATGTTTTATTTAAATATTTTATCGTTAGTCGGATTTTAGTCCGAAAAGCTACTTTTTGCATACGGTAGAATTAGGATTCGAGACCACTCCCATTGAGTTTAAAATGCCGTTTGCGACCTTTTTGAGTATAAGCTTCGATATGTTTGGGGAAAGTTGATTTTTGCTACTTTTTCCCGCTTAGGGCTTTGGTTGGACTGAGCCAATTAGCCACTTAACTCAGTTCCAACACTCTCCTCTTCATTCACTTCTTTTCTATTTTCCTAACACTCAAGCTCAAGCAAAAATGGAGGAAGAGAATGGGAAATAGAAATTCCTAAGCCCTAGCTTGCTTTGCAAATCCATCTCCTTGCTCCAAAGTTCATGAGAACCCATTGGTAAGCTTCCTCTTCTTCTTCTCCAACTCATTCTCTCTTTGAATTTCAGAAATTTCCTAAACCTAACTTAGGAAATGTTCTTCTTTTTAGCTTAGATTCAAGCTTCTAGTGTTGAGATTGAAGAGTGCTTGTTGTTGCCATTGCTTTCAAGCTTCATCTTCATAAATTTAGTTCAAAGGTGAGACTTTTATCTCACATCTATGACTATAATTATCTTTGTTTGTTAGGTATGAATTCCTAACACTTCTTCATGAGAATTTTCTCTTGATTTGGATTGGTTTTGTAAATATTCCAATTTTTGGGTTTTTTAAGTCAAATTTGTGTAAAATCCTTTTATGGATGTTTGATCATGCTTTTGGTGATGCATCGAGGAGCATATAGGGCCGGGTTGCCGATTGGCATAAACTCTTAGAGCCAATGTCCGTCCGGTTGCATTTTGGAAGAGTTTGCTCTTCATTTGAATAAGGTTGAAAAACAGCCCAGGCATGATTCAGTCGACTGAAAACTCTGTTCAGTCAACTGAACACGAAACCCGAGAGTTTCCAGGCATGATTCAGTCGACTGAAAAACTCTGCACAGTCGACTGAAACTGGAAACAGAAAGTTTCCTGAACCTGAAAAATTTCCATGTACAGGGTCAGTCGACTGAAAATCTCTGTTCAGTCGACTGAACCTGCTGTTTGAGTCCAATTTGCCTTTTTGGATTGAAATTCTAATTTAAATCGATTCGTGATAATCCTATTTGTTGTTATCATCTATTATGACTTTGATGACTCTTTTTAGGGATTTTTGAATATCCATTTCGATGGATCCTTTATCGATTTCGTTGGATTTTATTCACGTCTTCGTATGTGAATTTTTGTGATTGATTGTTCTTACAATCTTCTTCGTGATTTGTCACTTTAAAAATATAAAGGTTTTCTATACTAGTAGTAAATATCAAAACTCTTTCCTCAAACGATTTCAATACTATTTTAATACCAAATTCGTTTATAAAACCGTTTTCCAATCTATTAGTATATACAAACCTTTACCTCACTCGTATGAGAAATCTAATTAAACGGCTTAGTAAAACAAGTGGTATGAAACGCTTGCGTTTACTTTGTCGGTTAATTCTTGGACTTGTTCGATTGAACCTCTTGTGATAATTTTCTAGTGGAGATTTACAGTTTGTTCGTAAATATTTAAGTTAAGCAAGTGGTTATGGGACATGAAGCTAAACTCATATATTTACTAGCTTAGTGTAATTGACACTTCTCGATGATCATGACGATCATTTTTGTGATTTAGACTAGCAATGTGCGATGTCTCTTTGTCTGCGTGGGAGACTAAACCCCGTTCGTGTGTCAAATTTATGGGGTAGCAACCCACGGTCTTCGGGCCATTCGTGTGTCAGGTCTTCGGGCCATTCGTGTGTCAAATTTATGGTTAGCTACCATGAGATAGCTTCTCGTTCATGTGTTACAGCTGTTGGTGAGTTTTCATGCTCCCGTTCATGTGATAGGCCTTCCCCCCCTTTAGTGATTTCTGGATTTCTTGTGTAGTCTTCTGGAATTTGTGCGTCATTGACTTTTGTGATTGACATTTATATTATCATCAATATTTATAGTATGGTGAACGAAATAAGAAGTATGATGTTTCTTTGATTCTTGTGTAGATCTGGTGACATTGATTAATCTCTTGATGATTATCAACTAAGTATATATATATATATATATATATATATATATATATATATCACAGCTTGGCATTGTGATTATTATGTGTTTAGTCATATCTCTTATTCTATATCGTTTCATCTGATATTTATAGTTAGACTGATCCGTTTATTATTTTCTTATTAAATAATACTCGGGTCAGACCGAGATGTTACAGGTGCTTCTGCTTGACTTCTCTCTTGGGATTGATTTCTCTTGCTTTTGGGTTAACTACTTAGATTAGTAGTTATTTTGTTGTATACATTTGAGATATAGACTCCATAATGTATACCTATTCTTTTGTGTAGCTCATGTAACTATTCTTTTGTGATTTGGTGGATCTTTTTAGACCACTACTCTGATGTACACTTTCATGTGTAATATTCATATCTATTTCCGCCTTTGTGATATGAATTGTCTATGACTGATTTATGTTATGTTTATTTCTATATTTGTTTCCGAAGACCTTTATTTCCACTGTGTAGTAGCTTTGAGTTTGTGTCGGTATGTCGGATTTCCTCTTGAGATGAAAAGTTATATTTTTATCCGGTATATCGGTACTCGCACAAAGCAATTATACAGATGGTCGCTCCTCAACAGCCTTATTCTCCGTGCTAGTTGACAGCATTCACAGTAGTGTTCTTGGCTAGCGTGGGTATAGAGGTGGGGCGTCACATGTGTACTCTGATAATGATGTAATATTTTATGTTATTAATATGATTTATTCGTTCCGCTGTTTAGATTCTGATGTGTTGTTTCTTCTTCTTCTCTTTCTTTCTCTTTTCTATCCTCTTCTTTCTTATTAGCGATGCGACTTCCTGGAGTGTGGAAGTTGGGTCGCTACATAAGGTTTTAAATTTTGATTTCTTTCAAATTTGAAAATCTCAGGTACAAATGCTTTTGTTTTTGAACTGGAATCTTGTTTCCAGGTTGCACTTGAAAACAGCAACATGTTTTTAAAAATGGAATTGAATCTGCTACTTGTTGAAGTTGATCTGAACTTGAATTTGTTTTGGTTACTTGTATTAATTGCCTTTGAATCTAAAATCTTTATGATCTTCAGTGGTTTACAGGTTGATTCCCAGGCTTCAGATTTCTTTTCCTTTTGATCTTATTTCTTATTTTTGGAAAATAGAGGAGATAATTTACAAATGAAAATGTAATAGCTTGGTTCTCAAATTCATAGTATTTTATCTAATTCATACTAAAAAGATAAATGCCACTTGTACATTTAGCTAACACTTGTAAATCTATGCGAACATTTATCTTACGTTTGTTAATTCATATCCTCTTAATTTTACAAATGTCATTTGCAATAAAATTTATGTTTATATCCTTATGTTAAATAATTTTACAAATTATGTTTTAAACCCTAATTTTAATAGATTTATAAATCATGTTTTAAATATATACAATTTAAATAAGAATGGTTTGAAACTAATGTATATATATTTATAACTTTCAAGGAAATTATTTTAAAAATCTAATTATACTTTAACAAATAAACACATATATTTTATATATATAGAATTTATCCTCTTGAAAATTATATTAAATTTTAAATCATAATTTCCAATATATATATTACACATATATATACTAAAATTAGAAAACAAATTTTATTAATTTTAAAATATAGAATATTTAAATTCAATTTATTTTCAAGACATTTATTTTGAATTCCAAATCAAAATACTATTCAAAACACATATTTTAGTTTGTTCTGGGAATTTTCACATTAATTTACCAATAAATTCATAATTTAATTTAAAAATTAAATTAATCACTTTATTGCACTTGGCTAAAAATCTGGGAATGTTACAATTTTGGTAATTACATCCGAAATAAATAATATTTGAAATTTGTTAATGAATTAATAACGGGAATGAAATGTAAGAATGTTAATGCAAGTTAATAAATAACTAATTTAGTTCAATCCCAAAAATTGAAACAGTTGTAAGGCTATAATTGATTGTAAATTGTAAATTGTAAATTTGGAAATAAATTCAAATTTTTATTAATTGATGAAATAATGCGCAATAAACTATATTTTGATAAATTCTATGTTAGATAAGTAATTATAATATTTGTCGTTGATAATAAAGTATGAATGGGATTAAATTAGGCAAATGGTGATAAACATTAATTGTTTACCCATTTATTTAATCTATTGAATTAGAAATAAATCTATTGCAATTAAACGTAATTAAAAACTACGTTAATATGATTTAGTTGATGATTGTGGAAATATTAGGGTAATTGGATATATATTAATTTTAGATTTATACATAAGATGATAATTGATTGAATAAAGAAATTGAAAACAAATTGAATTAGTTTATTCGAAACTAAAATATAATTTATTTGAATTTAATTAAATTTAAGGTAAACACAGTGAATTTTGCAATAAATCCTTATTATATTGACATGGAAATTTTGGCTAATGAATTATAAGTTTAATTATAATCAGGAATGATGGAAATGGTAAATAATTAAATTCGAATTGAAGAAGTGATTAATTAATTTAATATTAAATTATTTAATTAACTGAAATATATTCATTTTGGCCACGAACTCAGGTTTCGACGAAACCAGTTTCATCGGATCCGTAATGGTGAATTATCGTATGATTTCAAGTTTCGTAACGATCGGACTTGTTGTTTGATCGTACGGACTCGAAACGCCTAGAAATCAATTTAATTGAAATTAATTTGAAATACGTTGAATTTAACATAACTTCTTTATACGATGGAATCTGGACTTGAAACCTGTTCCATTGAATTTAAAATGTTTGAAAACATCTATTTTGATATATAGGTTGATCTAGTTTTGTTCCAGAGTCAGAACGGGCTTTTCGGGCCATTTATCGTTCAACTGTCCAAACCCATCGTATCCGTTCCTCTATTTTTCAACTTTTCCTATATATATATATATCTGGTTATAAATTCTAGTAGCCTTTCTATTTCTCATTTCTGTACGTACAGAAATTTCTGTTGCTCCTCTTTTTCAATAGCTGAAAACCCTATTCTTCCTAATCCAATTTCAATTCAAAATTCAACTTCAAATTTTAAACTTCTCCAATCCAAAAAAATTATATATCGATTTGAAGCTCTCAACGAGCGCAAGTAAATTGCGTAGTCTATTTGTCAATCTGGTTTTCAATTTGGCCAGAATTTGTTGTTTTGTTCTCGGCCGTTCATAGGCGGTCGTTGGTTTGGTTGGTGGATGTGCGACCTGGTAGTGACCGGGGGGTTGCGTTGTGTAGAGGAGGACCTGGGCTTTGCATCGGTGGCATTCGCTTGCACCAGGTTTCCCGCTATTTTGCCAGAAAATTCATAAAGTAGGTGCGGCTAGGGTTTGGACGCGGTGGAGTTTGGCTCGATCATGCAGGCGCGTGAGGCTGGGAGGCTCGGTTGGCCATGGGGAAGAGAGCAGTGTCGATGGATCTGGCAGCAGTGATGCGTATGGGCGGCGATAGGTGATTTTTTGGATAGTGGTCGCATGCGTTAGGGTACAATTCATGAGCAACCTAGAGAGAGATGCGTGAGAGGGTGATGACGTGGCTTCTGGTAGTTTTTTTTATTTTATTTGTTTTGTATTCTATTTTAATTCTCCACTCGTTCTAATATCGATAACTTTTGCATGCGAGGTCCGTTCTACGTGCGGTTTCTTTTATTAGGATTGTATTGAAATTCCTGACATTTTAACTCTAGTTTGGATGAATTTTGAGACTGTTCAAATTTTGGTTTTAAATTGGATTTAAATTCAGTTTAAATTCAAAAGGTGAGTGTTTTAACCCACTCACAACTTCTAAAATTTCATATGTTTGTTAAATTGATTTATGATGTGATTAGAAATGTATTTATGATTGTTTGGCATATTTTGAACCATCGTCTCAGTTTATTTGAATTTATTGGATAAATAGTTGTTTAATTATTATTGAATATAAACTGCCACTAAATATCTGTTATTTATTATCTATTCTATGTTGATGTTATTGATTGAATCGGGTGGTGATTGTGCTAAATGTTTGATGATTAATATTGGGTGAATGGATGTTGTATTTTATATTGTTATAAACTACAAGTTGTTATGGATTTTTATTTCATTCGAAATTGCGGTTTGAAATGATATACAACCGTAAAATATTAAATTACAGATTGAAATGATAAATATCGGTATCACTTGACCATAGGATAGGAAATTACATACAGACACCGTGGTCTACATATAAAAATATTTTGAAACGATTTCTATGGTTTTCGTAAAGAAATATATGGTTTTGGATAAATATTGGTTTAAGATATTATATAAATGTTATTTTATTCTTGATTTTGAGCTATGTATAATTTATTTTTAATATAGAATAAGCTTAATAATAAGTTTGATTTTTATTGAAGATAATATGGTTAAGTATTTAAACTATATTTTAATATAGAGTTACAATGATTTAAATAAATTAAGGTTGGAAGATAAATTTGAAATTTATTTGAAATTGAATTTATTTAAGAATTAAACTCTAACAAATTTGATGTGAAATTTATTAAATTTGAAATTTTAGAAGGTATGATTTTTATAACTTGATTTTGGTTTAAGGTGAATTAAATGAATATTTCAAGTATAAATAAATTGAAGGAAATATTTAGTTATTTGTAATTTGAGTTTTATTTAAATGATAATGGATTTATTATGTAAAATATTTCAAAACTACATAGTAGAAAATTGGATTGTTAAATCGTAATTACCAAACTTAGTTTTAAAATTGTTGAATACTTAAAGTTTTAAATACATTGAATTTGGAGTGGTTTATTCTGCGGACCAAATCTGTTTTGAAATTGATATAAATTGGAATAGTTTATTTGGAAACTGAATTGAATTGAAATTTATGATTTGGGATCTGGTTAAATTTAAAACTTAGAAATTCGAATTGTTCTGGGATTAATTTGTGAAATTGAAGAAGCTATTTTATTACATAAAGTATTTTAAATATTCAAACCATTTAAGTGTGGAAGTTATGTTTCAAAGTTATGAGTTTAAAGGTATTATAATTTGAAAGGGTTATATTCAAATGTTTTGATTTCGAAACGTTATAACTTTGAAAGTGTTATGATTTTAGAAAATGATATATTTGAAATGAAAATGATATCGTATTGATTTGATTATTACTGTATAGAACATAACTTTTTATGGAACTAATGCTTTACCAAAATTAATTCTAATTAAAAAATAGTGATGTGAAAAGAAATGATAAACATTTGTAGACAAATATCTTGGTAAACCTTATTACCATGTCGAGGAAAGATTTCTGTTTAACTGTACCCTAAGTTTGGTTCATGGTGCTCCTTTGGTTACGTCTACTTGCTCAAGGTGGACATTTCAAATGATGTCATGTTAGTTAGACAAATATAAACTTGCAATATTTACGCTTATTATGAAAAATGGTTTAACCATGGAATTTTTTTTGCATTTCAGTTAGATAAAGTTAACGCATGATCTCGACCGCTTGATGACAATTGAAAAAATATTGAAATAAATTCATTTTTAAGTCATTATCATTTGATCTTTTCCCCAATAGATTTAAAGACATTCATGATTTTTTACAATAGAAATAAATTATTTCTTTGGTATTGTATTCATTTTTATGTGTTAATTAGCGGATATTTCATGCACTGCAGTATGTACACTATACGCCACTGTTTGCTCATCGAACTACCGATGCATGGTATGAAGTTAATACAAAACCATTGATATTATAATTATCCGCACTGGAAAATTTGAAAAATTTACCATGAATTTGCAATCTGTCTATGATCTAGAAATGAAGAGAAAGGTTTCTCTACATAATCCACATAATAGCCATTTTAATCTGCATGCACAGAGACTCACGCATACTTGCGTATATATTAACATTTTTTAACACTATACCGAGTTATTTTCAATTCACAGCGATAGTATATTGCAAAATTTTGCTACCTCTTTTCTATGTCCTTATGATTTGATTAATTATATATTTTGAAAGTAGGTAAATAAATGTTCAGAATTAAAGGATATAAGAATGCAAGCAAAATAAAAACGTGTACTTGAAGTTGGACCGTGAGCAGGTAAAAAAATCTAAAGGATTGGTTAAATAAATATTACTATATTCTTTTCTGCATTGTCTCGAAAGAGATGCTACAATATCAACAACTCATTCTCTGCCATCTCATGTGAACAAAGGTATATTATATATCAATCGCCACCATCTATGTTCATATAATTATTGTCTACACATACTGTTAAAGCTTCATTTGATTCATAAGAATAATGATTGAATCGTAGGGGAAGTAGCTTAGTTTTAAGGAGAAGAGGTGGTATTCCTCTCGAATTCTACCACATGGTTAGTGTTGATATAAATAGTAAAATAAGTTGTTTAGAACCATATATCCTCCCTAAAATTTGAAACATTGTTAGTGCCAGAAAACAATTATATTTAAATTTTATCGAAGCTTTGTCAAACTTTGTAGAGTTGACTAATAATTGTTCATTCGATTTATGTAAAATTTCTCCCTTTTTAGACAAATTAGACCAAAAAACAAAATAAATGGCTCCTTCTCCCACAAACTGCTCCAGCATAAATGTAGGGATCATGAATGTAAGATTTATACTACTGGAAAGGTTTGTTGATAATATAACACCTACCTTTAAGCCTAGATGATGTTTATTAGATTATAAAATGGATAGTAAAAAATGAGGCCCGTTAAAGAGATGTACTAAAACCGTGAAAACTAACCCCAATCGTTGTTGTGGATTGGGGACATCACAAGTAGAACAACATGATTCTACCAGAATGCTCAATTCTATTATGGAGCATAGTATAAGATGCATGGATGAACTTGCTGTTAATATGGAGGAGATATGTTGATTAACCCAAATTGTGGCATATCTCTTATTGAGAGTATACAAAATGTTATTTTTCCCATCATTCTTGGAAATATCAATAATTTTTTGCTCTTCAACTAACATGTAATGAAACGAGCTTTCTATTTAGATAAGTAGTGAACGTGTCAAAGGAAAACTCGATTTTGTGTCGAAAGATATTTACACCTTCAAAACTTTGCCAAATGTTAAGGAATTTAAATTCAATCACTATCGCATGCTCTAATTTCAGCGTCAAATTTTTAATTCACTTCTCATCAAATTGTTCTTCTTTCACTGTATGATCTGCCTCAACGGTGTTTTCAACTTCGTAAACCAATGGTTTCATCATCTTCATCATCCAAAAAATTTTAGACTAGGCCGATCAAAATTCTAATTAAACGTAAGGCTTGGACGTGCAAGGAATAATTGAGAACATTGTATTTCAATAAATTTTTGCCAATTTATGAAGATTTGGTAAACAACATTATTCCTAATGAAAAATTAATTGAACCATATGGAAAAAGTTACTTCTTAAGATGTAAATGTTCTGGTGCTACATGACTACTCTTCGTGGTGGCTACATAAATAGTATGAAAACCATGTCACTCTTACTGTTTTTTGTTCTACTGTCTTTCGGTTCGCTTCACAAATTTGTTTTCATTGACATACTTATTCATCACACTTACCTACTGTATGTTAAACTTGTTGGAATAATTCAGCATTATGGGGCCACATATTTTAATATTTGAATGTATGGGCTATCTTGGGATTAAGTTTAATTATGTGATCTATTTGAAATAAATACAACAAGACTTAATGGGTATATTCGTCATGTAAATTTATAATGTGTGGATACCAGAGTGACAATTTTAGTTTGTTGAAGGGCCGAACTGAAAAATGTCACACACTATATATATGGGGTTATGGTCCCCAAATTACACAAGTCTTATCATATTCTCTCCACCCTCTTCTAAAGAGAATTTTCAGATCTAAGCCTGTGTCAATTTGGAAGATCTAAAACCTAGTTGATCTTCTTTTTTGCAAACATCAATGGATTCAGCTACGACTTCTGCTGAACTATTTAATTTCATATATTTGTTTCTCGATAGAATCAATAAAATGGGTTGTATGTATTCAGATCTAGAATTTATTTATTTATTACAACAAGTGGTATCAGAGCCACCCATCATTGATTTTATTAAGAAATTCTTTGGTTTTAAGAACATATGAAATTAGGGTTCTTGGATTTACAATTTTCGGTTGATTCACCTGATCCACTTATTTCATTCTGATTTGTGAATGCTTCCATTATGGTGATTCAAAACATGTTAATAAATAGTATTATACATGGAACCATAGATTTAATGAAATATTGGATTCTGTTGATTTGACCAAAAGTTTCCTGAAATGATAACAATTTGGATTTAATTGAACCGTATCATTGGATTTATGATCTAAGAATTCATCTACATCTTTTATAATAATTGTACCATGACATGTTTGTGGTTTTGTTTTCTCCTGCAAAAGCATAAAATATTATTTTATTTGGTTGGTTTTTTTTTCTTAGCATAAAATAGCAACATGCATTGTTGAAATATTGGCCAAGCTTTTACTATTCAATACTTTTGTACACTATGAATCAGCACATTAATTGATGCTGTCAGATTTGACATATATATATTTTGTAATTTATTGTTACTACTTAATATGTTTCACCTTCTATTTTGAATAGTAGCAGTTAAATAAAGTACGCAATAATCTGATATTAATTATTATTGCAAGTATTATTCATTTATGTATTATTACAGTTTCCTTGATGTCAAATTTGACATTATATTTATGGCAAATTTATAAGTGAAGGAGTTAAATAAATTCATATACTATTTGGTGTCTTTTGCAAATTGATTGTGAATATCCTACATTACAAGTGAACTAATTGAAATAATATGTCACCAAAGTGACCTCTCTTATTTTAGTTGCTCATAAAAAAATGTTAGATATTTGTGTGTATTTATTTATGCGAATATTAGTCGGCCCAAAGGAAGGTTAATATCTAGCCAAATTAGATACACATGTGTGATGATAAATATGTAACAATTATAAAGTTTTACAAGAAAATAATTAATCGGCCTAAAGGAAGATTATTATTTGACTTGAATTTATTTTGATATTTGATGATTACAACAAGAATACCACTTACAGTTACTGTCCAAAGACTTGATATTAATGTTATGCTGAGTATCTTGAGCAAAGACTTACCAATTATTTTAAATTTACTACAGTTGTTTTATAATGTAAGCATATTTGATTAATTTAAAATTACAGCTAATTTGACTACGGTATCTGCCAATCTGAACAACATTCCTATTTTGACTGGAACAAACTTTAAGGATTGGAAAGAGAACATATTGCTTGTTCTTGGCTGCATGGATCTTGACCTTGCACTTAGGATAGATGAACCCGCTCCTCTTATGGATGAAAGTTCTTCTGATATTATATAGAACTTTGAGAGGTGCGATCGTTCAAACTGCATGAATCTAATGATCATAAAGCGTGGCATTCCGAAGGCATTTAGGGGTGCGGTATCTGAAAAGATAACCAATGCTAAAGATTTCCTTACTGAGATTGAAAAACGTTTTGCTAAAAACAATAAGGCGGAAACAAGCACGCTTTTGCAACGCTTGATTTCCATGAAGTATCAAAGCAAAAGAAACATAAAGGAGTACATTATGGAAATGTCTAACACTGCTTCAAACTTAAGGCACTTAAGCTTGAGCTTTCAGATGATTTGCTCGTGCATTTGGTATTAACCTCTCTTCCTTCACAATACAACCAGTTCAAGATCAGTTATAACTGTCAAAAGGAGAAATGGACTCTTAATGAGCTCATTTCATATTGTGTACAAGAAGAAGAGAGATTGAAGCATGATAAGGCTGAAAGTGCTCATGTAGCATACACCTCTAAGGGAAAAGACAAAAAGAGAAAGAAGGATAAAGAAACTGCTAAGGGTTCGACAGAAAAGAAACAACAAAAGGAGACTGATGGTTGTTACTTTTGCAAATAGGCTGGACATTTGAAGAAAGATCGTGCCAAATACCACGCATGGCGTGTTAAGAAAGGGTTGCCTGAGCTACCGAAATCCAACTGATGCTGAAAAATACATCTATGTGGGTGATGGAAAATCGATAGAAGTGGAGGCTATTGGGCATTTTAAGTTGTTATTAAGAACTCGGTTTTATTTGGATTTATTTGATACTTTTGTTATATCGTCATTTAGATGGAATTTGGTTTCTATTTCTAAGTTGGACAAATTTGGTTATTCTTGTTCATTTGGGAATGGTACTTTTAGTTTATCAATGAATTCAACTCTTATTGGAACTGGTTCTCTTATTGTTTATGATAACTTATATATGCTTGATGTTAATACCTCTTATAATGAAGCCTTGCATGTAGAGTCACGTGGTACTAAAAGAAAAGCTAATAAGGAAACTTCAGCCACATTGTGGCACAAGCGCTTGGGTCATATATCTAAAAATAGAATTCAAAGGCTCGTATCAGATGGCATTTTGGAATTCGTTGATTTTTCAGACCTTGATGTCTGTGTAGAGTGTATCAAGGGAAAACAGACTAAACATAAGAAAATAGGTGCTAATAGAGCAACTGACGTCTTAGAATTAATACATACAGACATTTGTGGGCCATTCCCTAAGGCATCATGGAATGGTCAACAATATTTTATAACATTCATAAACGACTACTGAGGATACGGCTACCTATATCTTATTCATGATAAATAAGATTTGACATATTCAAGAAATTTAAGGTAGAAGTTGAGAACCAACTCAAAAAAGGATTAAAACTGTCAGATCTGACCGTGGCGGTGAATATTATGGTAAATCTGACGGATCAGGTGAACAATGTCTAGGACCATTTGCCAAATTCCTAGAGGAATGTTGAATAGTCCCACAATATACTATGCCAGGTTCACCTAGCATGAATGGTGTTGCTGAGAGACGAAACCGGACTCTTAAAGACATGGTAAGGAGTATGATCAGTCATTCTACCTTATCAAAATCACTCTGGAGAGAGGCATTAAAGACAGCAGTTTATATCCTTAATAGAATACCCACTAAAGCAGCTAGTAAAACATCTTATGAGCGCTGGACAGGCAAACAGCCTACTCTAAAGTATTTTCACATTTGGGGATGTCCAGCTGAGGCAAGGCCATATAGGCCAAATGAAAGAAAATTGGACTCCAAAACAGTGAGTATCTACTTTATTGGTTATTCTGAGCGATCTAGGGGCTATAAATTTTATGATCCCATACTGAGGAAAATATTTGAGATGGGAAATGCAACATTTTTTGAGGATGTTGAGTTGAGAGGGAGAAATGAAGTAAGGAACATTGTTTTTGAGGAGGAATTATCGTCTATGATTCCTACTATAGTTACTTCTTCAAAAAATGTGCAGATTATTGTTCCTGTCATTGATCAAGAAGTGAATTCAGAACCCTAACAAAACAATGTTGAAGAAAATCCTCTTCAAGTTGAAGTTAATGTTCTACAAGAACAAATTCAACAACCTCAAAATGAGTTGCCATTAAGAAGATCCACTACGGAAAGAAGAAATGCTATTCCGGATGATTATGTTGTATTTCTTCAAAAGTTAGAAGATGATCCTATCAACTTTCACCAAGCCATGCAAGATATTAATTCTCAAAAGTGGATTGAAGTTATGAATGAAGAGTACAAATCAATGCAAGACAATAAAGTTTGGGATCTTCTCCCTTTACTTGAAGGTAAGAAGCCCATTGGTTGTAAATGGATATTTAAAACCAAGAGGGATGCAAAAGGTAAAGTGGAAAGATATAAGGCTCATCTTGTAGCAAAAGGTTTTACTCAAAAGGAAGGCATTGATTTCAAAGAGACTTTCTCTCCGGTTTCATCGAAAGACTCTTTTAGAATAATTTTGTCACTTGTTGCACATTTTGACCTTGAGTTGCATCAAATGGATGTTAAGACTGCATTTCTCAATGGAGACATTAAGGAAACAATTTATATGGTGCAACCGAAAAACTTTGTGGTCGAAGATCCAAAGAATATGGTTTGCAAACTAAAGAAATCCATTTATGGACTCAAACAAGATTCTCATCAATGGTACCACAAATTTCATAATGTAATTACCTCTTTTGGTTTTGAGGCAAACATCATTGATAACTGTGTGTATCACAAGTTTAATGGGAGTAAATTTATATTTCTAATTTTATATGTTGATGATATATTGCTTGCCAGCAATGATTTAAATATGTTGCACGAAACTAAGAGATTTCTTTCAAATAATTTTGAAATGAAAGATCTTGGTAATGCCTCTTTTGTATTAGGGATACAAATACATCGTGATCATTCACGAGGCATTCTTGGATTGTCACAAAAGAACTATATAGAAAAGGTGCTTAAGAAATTTGGCATGCAAGATTGTAAACCAGGTGATACCCCTGTCGCTAAAGGAGTTAAATTTTGTCTCAAACAATGCCCTAATAACATCCTTGAATTTAATGAAATACAGAAGATCCCTTATGCATCTACTATAGGGAGTCTAATGTATGCTCAAGTATGTACGCGTTCGGATATTGCGTACATTGTAGGAGTGTTAGGCAGGTATCTTTGTAACCCTGGAATGGATCATTGGAAAGCAGCAAAAAGGGTTATGAGGTATCTTCAAAGAACAAAGGACTATATGCTTACATATAGAAGATCAGATCAGTTGGAGATCATTGGGTATTCTGATTCTGACTTTGCTGGATGTCCGGATAGCAGAAAATCCACTTCAGGATGCATATTTATGTTGAGTGGAGGGGCTATATCATGGAAGAGCATTAAGCAAACGTTATAGCTTCTTCCACTATGGAAGCAGAGTTTGTGGCTTGCTATGAGGCATCTAATCATGGAAAATGGCTGCGAAATTTTGTCATTGGGCTGCGCATTATAGATAATATTGAAAGGCCACTAAAGTTGTTTTGTGACAATAGATCAGCAGTATTATATTCTAATAACAATAGAAGCTCAAGTAAGTCAAATTACATTGACATCAAGTTTCTAGGTAGTGAAGGAAAGAGTACAAAATGGGTTAATATCCATAGAGCATGTTGGGACAAATTCCATGTTAGCGGATCCATCTACAAAAGCATTACCACCCAAGGTCTTTCATAAGCATGTTGCTAAAATGAGTGTATCTTTTATGTAAGAATATTTTGGTTTAGGGGGAGTTCGTACTAAGCCATTTCTTTTATGACATTGCTCTATATTTTGATTGTGGATATGCTTTAGTTTTTCTGATCAGAAATAAAGTTGCAATTACACTCAAATTATTTATATATGTTTAGATTTTGATCTTATTAAAGTAAAGTAGGACCAGTTGGAAATAGACATGTAAAGATCACATTTCATGTAATTTCCATGCTACACATACATGATTGATCTATGTCATTTGATTATATTGATATACGTGACCATTGATGGGTTTAGTTACACTAACGATAATGAAAACTGCTGTAATCCTATGTTAACACAATCAATGGACGAGATTGTTATGGATATACCATATTGTCGAGATAGCTATTTGAGAGCTCATAAAGTTAAATACATTCTATAAGGTTACATATGTGGCCCAGGGGGAGATTGTTGGAATAATTCAGCATTATGGGGCCACATATTGCCACATATTTTAATATTTGAATGTATGGGCTATCTTGGGATTAAGTTTAATTATGTGATCTATTTGGAATAAATACAACAAGACTTAAGGGGTATATTCGTCATGTAAATTTATAATGTGTGGATACCAGAGTGACAATTTTAGTTTGTTGAAAGGCCGAACTGAAAAATGTCACACACTATATATATGGGGTTATGGTCCCCAAATTACACAAGTCTTATCATATTCTCTCCACCCTCTTCTAAAGAGAATTTTCAGATCTAAGTTTGTACCAATTTGGAAGATCTAAAACCTAGTTGATCTTCTTTTTTGCAAACATAAATGGATTCAGGTACGACTTCTGCTGAACTATTTAATTTCATATATTTGTTTCTCGATAGAATCAATAAAATGGGTTGTATGTATTCAGATCTAGAATTTATTTATTTATTACAACAAAACTAATTTGTATGTTGTTGGCTTCATGTTAACAAATGTTGATGGATATATGGACAATGTTAACATCCAGGTGATATTTTACCTGAAGATTAAATATTATGATGCCTTTTCAATTATGACTTATGATCTGGAATGATATTGTTTTGAAGTTTATCCTCTACACTTATAGTACACATGATATAATGCATACAGGAGCATTACCTCTTTAGTTCCATTGCTTTTGAAAATCAAGTGTAGAGAAAATGTCTTTTCTTCCATTATTCCTCATTTGATGAGGGTTCTTTTATTTAAACTACAAATATATTTTTCTTCCCTTTTTTGCTACAAAAAATTGATTAGTTTATGAACACCAACCTTAAGTAGAACCTCTTAATGTGTAAGATGTACTAGATGAATGTGCACAGTCATGTTTTGTTATAGTGATTGAACAGGGTTTAATCCTCTGAATTGTTTCACTTTTATTGAACTGAAACCCTTTTGGTATATGGTAACTTTAAAGATATTTTCCCCGATCATAATACATTTGACTGCATACAGATATTGCACCTTTGGATGCACTATTCCATCACTTGACGTCTAACAGCTTCAATAATTACAAACTTCGATTTAAGCATAGTATGCATGCTATTACCTATAGAAATAGCATTGCAGTTGTAGGAGTTTTCCTGCTTCCACTCTAAAGCATATTGTGTAAAAGACATACAAGCATACTATGCTTCCAATGGACATCATATATCCATATCAAAATTATTTTATTCGATATATCATGATAAAACTTTAAATTCTATTTTTCTCTACATTATAGTAGTAGGTTTATTTATTGATTTGTCTGATATTCGAGAATGTGCACAATTACAGTTCATATTAAACAAATACCATATTCCTATTTATCGACCATTGGTAACTTCATATGGTACTAACTGCACAGCTGTTGATTTATCTACCTTATAAACATTGTAAAATGAAGTAGGCATACGTATTTGGTTTATTGATAAAATTAAGCACAATCCAGCTAAAAATATACCTTATGATGATATTGAAGTTTATTACACCTGCACTAATTGGTTGAAGGTTTTTATTAGGAAGCATTGAAGCAATTGGCGTCATTTTATCAAGAATGATTTCATTGAAGATGGAGATAGACATGGTGATAAGATAATAGAGGATTTGAAGAGTTAAAATTTTATTCTTCTTAACTGTTTTAACTTCATGCTCCATGTTCGTTGAGATGCAGATATGCATAGCTAATAATTAGTTATAAGACATTGTGTGGATCGAAAGCCATTTTAAGCTTAAAATCCTCTATTTAATGCATCTACAAGAAAAATTAGCTCACTTGTACTATCATTATTTCTTTCATATAGCAGAGTAATATGATGGTATGAATTTCCATTATGCTGAAGAAGATGGAGCTTCTGAGAGGAATGGAAATAGCAGTTTTGGCGTAAAAGGAAGTGCTAGATTCATATAGATATTTGTAGCAGTCCTTTTGTCACTATAAAAATTCATGATATTTATATGATTGTCCATTAACAATCAACCATTTACAAATATGAAAGATGGGAAAGAATGTGGTCATTGAAAATTCAATTCACATACCTATAAAAGGGAGTAGATGCTGACATTTGTCTATTCATAATACCTATTTGCGGTATCTCTTCTGTCTAAAATGCTATACCATCTAAAATGCTGTAGCATCTATGTACAACTTTTTGAATACAATGCAACACCATTACTTTCCTAATCTCTTTCTAATACGAGTTTCATTAGGGTGAATGTTTGATTCAGCCTGCAATCTCTTTTCAATACCTCAGTTAGTATCACCATGTTTTACACTTATTGCAAATATTTGTACGTGACATCTCATAATCGAATAGTAAAATATTTTTCTATTTTTTATTTCTTATGGTTATATATTAGTAGGATAGTAAGTTCTGTTATTTTTCAGAACTGCTATTTTTCAGAATTGTAAACCCTTCATTTTTCCCTTCGGAAATTAACTATATTTTTCTTGCATATGGCATGCTACTCACCATTTTTGTAAAACGTAACACATAACATATGAACCATCGACTTTCTTGATATCGAATTGGTGTTTCTAAAGTGGATTGAAGTGCTTTATATTAACTGATAATACATTTTACTCTACTTCACATTACCCTTTGATTCGTTGCTTGCAAAAATTATTTTTTATGCACATTATATATTCTATCTATTTTGCCATCTTCTTCCAGTTGACTATTCTATCTTTTGTTTTTCCACACTTGACTATGTTAGTATACAGATAGTTTGAAGTGGGTTTCATATAAACACAATTGGTAGCATAGATTTCGCACCAAAAATTTCACTTCACTTGATGTGAAATGTATTAACTCTTATGTAAAGAACAAATCCAATATGTTAATTAGGCACCGCTTCAAATAAAAAATATTTAACCTTTTTATTAAAATGCGACACAAATTTCATCGAAGATTGCTTTACATTTTTTTCTATCTTATTTGAATATTCATCCGTCACTCCCATCTTTTTACATTCGCCCTTTCTGCAATGACTATGTGATGCACTGTTAAACATTTACTGCACTTAATTAGACATAATCTCGATTTGATGATGTGAATATTTCATTTTGTACATTGGATGTTCAAATAGACTTATTAATTGTTTGTTGCTAAATTTCATTCTTTAATTCTGTGTTTAAACTATATATTCACAACCGATGAAGTCCAATACCCGAGTGGTCAAGCACCAAATTTTTATAGTGTTGGATATGTCATCAAAGGCCTCTACATCATCAAAAACTATCTTCCGCCTCTACCACTAATTGGCTCGGATTGGATGATGTCCTTGCTTTTACCATATTAGGATTGTTAGTGCCTCGATGTTATTTTTCCCCATTAAACTTTCCTGCTCTCGGATCATCTGTTACTTATTTCCAAATAGTATAGGCAAAACTAACGTATTAATGAACTTTGCATTTTGACATTCTTGGTTGTTTATTCATTGTTTTCCAATTTATCGTATGGATTTGACAAAAGGAAATCTTATCTGATTCACTTTGAATCATGCTTGCTGACATATGAAGTATACTGACATGTAAGGCATATTGTACTTCATTTCAGTAAAATAGGTTGGAACCATCCTTCACTGCATTTAAAATATTTATATGAATTTTACAAAATATCCCACTTTATACTTCAGCAAACAGTATGAAGCTATAACATAGGAGGTACTTTTTGGTTGTCACTAATCGGTTTTTGTTATTGCAATGGTTCGCTATCACCTGACACCAAATGGGTAACAGATTGATACATTCGATGTCTTGCATGTGTAAAGAAAACTACTGTGCTCGCACATTTTCAAGTTATTTAGCGAACACATGTTTTTTCCCTTCATATAATCTTCACAACAAATCATTATTTTTCGAAAACAGACACTCATATTTGGTATATGAAAGTATTAAATTTTAATATACAGTCCGTTAATGAACTGATATTAAATTGGGTTTTTATGCTACTAAAAAGGTAATTTTGCAATGTTAAAAAAATGGTTATCAACTATCCATGCGCATAGCACAGGTTCGTTCTATTAAGTAACGATAAATTAATTGCAAAAATGCTTTCCAACTATTTTGAGTTATCAATTTTATACAACTTCTTTCCCCAACCCATGTGCAGAGCACGGGTTCGCACTAGTATATATAATATGTATGTATGTACGTGTTTATGTATGTAGGAGTGTGTGTGCGTGTTTGTGTATTTACGTACTATATAAAAGCATATACTTGGTCGAACAAGTCAAGTGAAGCATTTTTCTAAATGTCTAAACTACCCTACTTTTGTTTCTACTAATATTGGGGGTAGAGGATACAAATGTCATTTCATATTCCCCTTTTTGCAACCAATCATCATATTTCTATCATTATAGGATCTCACCACATCTTCCCACTCTTTCTAATCCACTACTCTCTTCATTTCTTTAGAAAGAAACTACTCTATTCAATAACATCTAACATGTTTTCTATTATTTAACATTTTTAATCGACTTTGATCCAATTTTTAACTTAGTTGTAAAGGTTTTGATTTTAGTTTGCAAAAATCACGCCAAAGTTGCGTTCTCTTGCCCTATATAATTCCTTATAGGAAGAAGCAAAGGAGAATGAAATAGGGTCTTAAGCATTAGAAAATGCAAACTATTGTACGCTTACTATCAAATATAATATTTGTAGCCCGGTATGTTTCTTCCTAAGCTGTTTGATGGAAAATGAATGTGTGATTTTATCAAATTACAAGCATAACAACAATTATAATAATGAGTTTCCCGTTTTTTTTTTATACGCTTTTTATTTTATACACTGTAATAGTTAAGTTTATTTCCTTTTTCTAATTTTTGGATTTATCTTTTGGTTCGTTTAGTAGTTCCTTGCTCTCAAGATCTTTTCTCTTATTTCTATAGCTTGAAATTATTTTGTACTCATGAAGATCAAAAAAACTGTAAAAAAAATATTGACTTAATGTAGGAGTTTTAAAATATCTACCGATGTTTATAAGTCATCTAAAATAGAAAATACCAAATCATAACAACAATTATAATAATGAGTTTTTTGTTTTTATTTTATATGCATTTTACTTTATACACTATTATAGTAAAGTTTGTTACCTTTGTCTGCTTTTTGGATATCTTTTGGTTCATTTAGTATTTCCTCGCTCTCGGGCTCTTTGCACCTATTATTTCTATAACTTGAATACTATTTTGTATTCATGAAAATCAACAAAACCACAAAACAAAATTTATCAATGTAGGAGTTATACAACATCTACCAATGAGTATAAATCATCTAAATACAATAAATGCCAAATTAATATATTCGTTATAAGATAAATTTATAGTATTTGTTTTATAACAAAAGTGGTGCATTTATTGTTGAAAATATAAAAGTATTTAAAACTTTGTACAGTTAATTTGTAATCATGGACTAAGTCAACCTTTGAGAAATAATTCTTTAATCATGTGTTACGAATCATATGGCAATGATAAATTGTATATCAACTAATTAAGGGCAAAGCACATATTCAATAAGAGCATTAAAAGGGTTGTGAACTCTTTAGATTGATACATATAGATGCATGCAATCGAAAGTCCAATGATACCAAAATGTATCCAGTTACTTCATTAAGTACACCGAATTATCGTAGAACTGAAAATACATGTTTGATACATAAGAAGTTTATCCATGATATGTACATAAAATATAAACAGAAGTATAAAATATAATATGCAAAAAAAAAGAATTCAATTTGATCAAATATGTGAGTGTATTGAAAAAGAGTTCAAAATGTACCTAAAATGAATAAGATTCAATCTTAAAGTCGCTCCTTCCTATGATACATAAATGATGTATCAATAAGGAGTAATTGATCTTGTTGGACAAAGTTTGGTTGAGGATGAGTGATGCCGAGTTAACTCCTTTTTGTAAGGATGACTACTTAAGAATAAATAAATTTCTTAGATTTTATTTCATCTTCAGTATAGTTTATGAGATCACATTTAACAAGATATGAATTGATAAGAAACCCTGATCTTAAATAGTTTAGATGCGTGGTCATTTAATTTATGTTATAAGCATAGTTTTTGTAAACTTAAAGCTAAAACAGTTTTTTAAACATATAAAAGGTAGTTAATCGATTATTTTTGAATTCTTATTTTGTCATACTAAAAAAAATTGTCAACACCACCACATGTTCGAAGGAATTTCTTTTAGAAATTAATGGTAGTTAATGGGCTTGGATCTTTATCCAAGGACTCGAATATGGAAAGTGATTACATAAGATGGAATAAAATTAACCAAGTCAAATATAGAGACACAACATATTAGAATGTGGAATAATACTTCAACTAAGAATTCCTCTAGAACATCGAGAAAAAGAATTGTTAGTGATAATAGTTTCCTTAATTGTCAATAATCCATAAAGAGTATAGACTCTACCATATGAATGATGCTTTAAACATGAATTGATTTCATGTTCATTATCAGAATACAATTTTAATAGTTGAGCTCGAAGGGATATGATCAATAAGGTACAAGTTTATCTCTAAATATATCAATATAAATGAAATTATATAAAGCATTATTAATAGGAAGTCACTTCAGTAGTTTTAATTATTGAAATTAGTATTGTAATTTTCCTAGTCAACATGCTCAAAACTATTCAAATTATATGTGCAATTATTACACAATTTGATTTTGAGTTTGGGCACTTTTATGTTGAAACGGAACTTCTAAATAATGATTTAGAAGAGAGTGTTTGACAACCAAAATGTCTCAAAGTCGGTGGAAGTGATAACATGATTTGTATGTTTTGAATATGATCCAAAGGCGAATGCAACGGCGACGTGCGATAAGCATCAAAGTTGAACAAATATTTTAACAGAGAAATCAAATAGTTTAGTTTTCAATTAAAATGCAGAAGCATGTGTCTATAAGAAAGAATGTTTTTAGTTTTTTTAAAACCACAAGTAAGGAGGTTGTGATTGTCTATAATGAATACATAAACACTATATTAATATGTTTAATATAGAGCGTCTAAGATAGATTCCTTATGCATTAGCTATAACGATCTGAATTTTCGGACAACTCAAGATTGTCGAAAACCCGTCTGCTGTAAAACTACAAATGATAACTACCAACTTAATATGCAACATTATTTGACAGATATTCAACAATACTAAATGTATAGGATATAATTTTAATTAATCAACTTATCAGAGTATTTATTTATATATGTAGGACGTGCTTTAATACATATCAAAGTCCAAATTATAAAGTTTACCGCATTGCAACGCTGATGAGAGAGACGACAATATCCATTTCCACGAACTCACTAAACATGTCAACGCTTAATAAATGGGAAAGCGGAAAAAATATACCAGCACACAATAAACAGCAAACGATATACCGAAAAATGATATATTATTATTAGAGCTGCATCACTACCACTTGTAACTGCCTATGTAACTTTATCTAATTGGATAACCAACCAGATCCTTTGATGAAGCCAACATAGTTCTCCTACCATAAGTAGGACTCAAGAGCCTATGATGCACAAACATAAATGCAGTTTCCTAACTACATAGCATATAGCATGCAAATGTAGCTTCCAATTCTACCCGCTTAGACTTAATCCTTGCATCTAGATTTCTTTCTTCTAATTAACTTTATTACTTTCAAAGTATAATTATTTTCAAAAATAATCTCTTTGAACTAAATTCTCGGTTTCATTTCAAATCCTTTTGAAATAACAATTTATACATATTTCGTATCAAATCTTATTTTTTCTTCAGGAATTAAGTTCTTGAAATAACACATTTTCAAATCTTCTTTGATCCAAAACATTTAGAACCAATGTTTACTCCCAAAATATCTTTTATATTCAAAAGATGGGAAAGCACTTTTATAAATATTTATTTTTGAAATGTTTAAATATCTCTTCGGAAAACATTTCATTCTAGATATATATCTATTTTTAAATTCATAACAAATTCCTTCTATTATAATTAATTTCTCGACCAATATCGTATTCGAACATCTTATAGTCAAATTGTGAGATTCTAATTCATATGATGTTCATTCTCGATTCATACGTAATTATCATCAACCATAATCAGGTGTCATACCTAAACACCTTATAGTGAAATTCTATTCACAAGGAGCTAACTATTAAATGCTCCTAATTATTTCTACCTAACCCAGGTCATGTAGAAGATAAATTCCCATGAGAATGGCCAAGCACATGTCTTACAATTAGTCCATGAAATAAACATACCAACAAATGATAATTAAAAGTTTATTATATCGAACATTTATAAAAACTTTTCTGACTTCATATATACTTTCAATCAAGCACTCATATACAAAATATAGACCATATAACTTAATATAAAAGGCATAAAATTGATAGTAATTATTTTATAGTTAGCTATTATATGTGCTTTTTACTTTCAAAAGCCAAAGGTTTCAATACTTATTAAAACTTGTGTATACGACATTATACAATTCAATAAAATTGTGAAGATCTCACCAACATCTAGCCAAGTCCTTAATCCATGTCAAGCCCTCCTAGGCTAAAGCAAGAACTCTAGAGCATTCCTACCATTACCAAAAGCAAAGGAACCAAAACTAGCTCCACCTTTCCCTCTCATGCTCAAAGCTGCACTACTTCTCATCTCTATTCCTCTAAATTAATTCCAAGGAAATAACCCCATCATTTGTTTGAATGTGGACAGAGGATTAAACAAGAGTGGTTTTGGTGAAGATTTGAGGTTGGTTGGATCATTTTTGATTTAATATGTTTTTTGGAAGCTGTGGTACACATTCTGCCTTTAAAACTTCAACCAGAAATGATCTTTATTGCAATCCAATTTTGACAAAGATAACTTTTGAATTAGAGATTTTAATACCAATGAAAATTGTTTGTTTTTGAATCACCTTTCTGATAAAAAATAATCACTGAATTTGGACAAGTAATTCGAAAGTTATGGCCTAAAAACTGAGGGTATGTGTTTCCGAAAATAAAGGCCAGGCCGAAAAATAGCTTCGCTTCCAAGCGGTTTTTGATAACTGACCACTTCGAACTTTGCAAAATGGTCTAACTAAAATTCTTCATTTTTGATATATGTTTTCAACAAAAATTGATTCACTTGATTTGTATAAGAATTTTGCAAGATATAGCCGAAATATATAGGATTGTTTTCTAGAGATGGTTTTGAACTTATGAATTTGGTTGTCTTTTTTTGCTTTTTGCAAATGAATTCTACATGTGTATATATAGGCAAAAAAAGCTTCCAAGGGAACTTATAAAAGTGTTCCAAGCAATATATCAAACAAAGCTTCCAAGAAAAGCTATCAAAGCTTCCAAGCAATGTCATCAAAACAAAGCTTCCAAGAGAAGCTATCAAAGTTTCTAAGCAAAGATACCAAAACAAAGCTTTCGAAATAAGCTAGCAAAAATGGAGTTTCCAAAAAAAGCTTTCAAGAGAAGCTGTTAAAGCTTCCAAGAGAAGCCATCAAAACAAAATATTTCCAGTATAAGCCATCAAAGCTTCCAAGCAACGCTATCGAAAAAAGCTTCTAAGAGAATCTAATAGAGTTTTCAAGCAACACCGTCAAAATAAAGCTTCTAAGAGAAGCTATCAACCAATATGAGGTGTATTTAAGAAGCCGTGGGAAAACTTTAGAGCTAGCAAGTCTAGATAAGGCCATAATGAATTTTGGGCTTGTGATGTAAGTTGAGCACATGAAACTATTTTCAAACAATATATATATTCTTAATTTTAGCACAAAAATAATTAAATAAAATTATATTATATTTCCTAATCATCACAAACTTTGATTAGTTGCTTCTCAAATATGAAGAACAATACAATTAAATATTCGAATTCGAAAACTCAAAAAAATACGAGTTGTTACATTCTTTCCCACTTAAAAGAATTTCATCCTTGAAATTCTGTAGGGTGAAAAATATACCGAAAGCCACATATTTAACAAAAGTAAAGTTGTGTACCCATGTGTGGTTAAGCTTGAAAGTATTACCATTTTCAAACAATTTCATTAAATTGGACTTCGAAATTTAAATTTAAGGTACACTCGAATATCATATGATTAGGGACATTTTAGTGATAAGCTGAGAGATAGAACCCATCTACTAACTGCACAACAATTGTACACTATATCAAAAGGATAAAGCATTTCTCACAAATTAATCTGCTGAGATGTGATAAGATCGATATAGTCAATATCATAAGTGAACATCAGAGTAGTGAGTATTTATTGATTAAACCAATGTATTCTAATCACCTTCCAATATAACCGATAGATTTAGGGGTATGCCCTAGGGGACAGTTATGTAATTTGTTACATATATCTAACTCGTTGACCAATCTTGTTCGAAATAAAAGTGTTCTCTTTCTATTATATACTTGATATAATATGGTGAAATCAATTAATTAATTTAATTAAAATTATATATAATAGAAAATCCATCAATTGTATGTTTTGTGATAGTAGTTACAAAGTGTTGTGACCGTAAGTATTTTATCATAATGAAACAAATATATCATTTTAAATGTTTCTAGTCAAGATGAATCAAGACTGGATATCGATATATCCGTTGAGACTAGTATATATAACGCTCTCCAAATGTTTGGTAGTGTATTACTCATGACTGCTGGGGGCACCTTGGGGTTACTTACTAATCGTTATTGGATAACTGTGGAATGACAGACTTTGTAGTTTTCTGTTGGTTAATATAACTAAGATCAAATATTGACGTGACTCATTTACGTAGTTCTTTCGACTTGAGAATATTGTGAATCTTCAATATAAAAACTCCGCTTTGATTATAGTCAAATCATGGCTTAGCGTTCATCGAATGACTATGAATCGAGTATTGGAAGTGAAGCACTATTCAAGAGAGGATTCATCGCCTCAGTTATATGGGGTTAGTATTACGGTCAACTCAGATCAACATAAACTCAAAATACCTGACAAAAGTAGTTCGGTTGATAATAATTGTAGTTATTGAACCAAGGACTTTGTATTTGGATTATAGAGTTGAATGTGGACGATGTTGGAATTTTGACTATTACCAAATTCAGCAAGTCCAAAGTGTTATAGTTTTGACAAAGGCAATTGGTGTATATAATTGTCAAAACCGAGTAACGATTATTAAATTAAAATGAGATTTTTTCAAAATGATTAAGCGGTAAATTTGATCATAATATCACACCACTCACTAAGTGAAGTGTGAACATTAACGTTAGATTAGTTCGACATTAATCGCTGATTGAATTTACATCCAATATTCACACAATCGAAACGATGAATTCTCCTTAGACCAAAAAATGTAATTAGTTTATAATCATTATAGATTAGTCAAATAAATTAATATTTATGAAAGATTAATTATGAATTTTGAATGTGATTTGAGAAATAAAATTGTTGCAAGTTATGAATATATTGATTGATATGCGATATTGATAACAAAATATGGTAAATATGATTACACATATTTAATTTGGGTTAAATGGGCTCACAACCCATGAGATTTGGAGAGATAGGCATTGATTTTGAGAAAGATAGAAGGTGGCTATAACATGTATGATTAGGTTTTTAGATGTATTGTAAGTACTGCGATTTTTCGACTCACGAAGGTCGACGTTAATACGTCCACTGTATCAACTGCCGAACAATCGAGGCCGGAAAACCGAACCGTTAGGTTTAAAGAAGAGGTAGAAGATAGAAGAAGAAAGAAAGAAAGAAAGACAGAACACAGAAACAATATCAGAATCACACAATCGCAGCGGAACAACATATAATAGATAAATGAATATCTTTAAAAACAAATAGCAATATCAGTTATTACATTACACTACATTATCAGAGTTTACAACAACAAACAGCGGAAAAGAAATACTATATACTAGTTGATACGCCTCGCCATCCAGCTTGCCTCCAAATCTCTACAGCAATCCTGAATTCCAGAATGACCTGATAACCTGACTCTAGACTGCCCGTGTAGAAATTGGTGGGCACCCAGAGTTTAGGAAGAGAACAATAAACTCCAGGTCAGTCATGGTACTGGTGTGAGAACTTAAAACGGTTATATCTTTTAAAATAAACAAAGAAATATTTTAAAATAGATTCACAATACTTTTTAGAAAATGAGACTACCATAAGGCCTCCCGCACACACACAATGCAAATGCAGAACCGGAGGAGATTTCTCCTTATGATAGTCAAATATGCTTGATACGCAAATTTTCTTTGATATTATTGCTATAAGTGCAAAGTGTAGGAAAATATTTCGAAAGTATAATATAAATCTTAGCCAACATACGACCAGTATCGTATGCCTACTATAGCTACCATCTAAACAGTGGGGCGCCACCATAAGTAAATGGAAGGTTCTACAACTGAAGCCGTACAAGGTGCGTATTGGAGTTTGGATTTCCAACTAATGGTCAGGCCAAGGAACTTCCTATTGCCACATGGGTACGCCTCTGGAAAGACGCCGCGAGAACCTAATCGAATCTCTGCCAACACATGGCCGGGTTACCCCTAGCTGGGTAATTACTGACATGAATATGTCATCCCCCGGTCGTAACCGACCTAAATCCCGGGATTCACCAACAACCACAAAATAATAAGTTTGCAGCAACAACATAGGTTAAGTATCAGGGCTCCATACCATAATACCACCTCTATCCAGAAGGAATGACGTACACTAAGGGGGCGTTGTCCCCTAATAACCTTGCCGCACCTTCCCTGTTTTGACCATTTTCGGGATGTGAGGTCCGACGAAGTCTCGTCCACATAGTTACGCTTTTTATAAAAGCCACGCTTTGATCAACAAACGCTCAACAACACTTCACATGCCACATTACCAAATTGGGATTGTATCACTAGTAACCATCAACTACATAACCTCTGAGCTCGTACGTCTCGGAGAAGGGTGTTAAGCTAAGAGAATAAATTCTCCGCCACCAACAGACAAAATATTTGATAGGAACCAGCTTTATATCTCAAGTTGTAATGTCAGACACACATCCATACAAGTCCATTCTGGGTTCGAAGAGAACCGAAGGCACTTCCAAAGAAGCCCTTGCAATATGGATATTCACTAATCACGACCGGACTTCCCATCACAAAGGGAGATAAAATGTTTATATCGGAATCAGCCGATGCAGAGACATTCGATGGTAATCCTTCCGTTTTCAAAAATATCCGGTCTTCAACACCGGTCTTCAAATGCTATCCATCACGATATATCACTATTTGTAATGGGGTTTATGACACAAAGGTCCTCTCCCGGCTAAACCAAATAACGAGCGCTTATTTTAAAAATACGTATAGCATTCAAATTCAAGCAATTCACATCAAATACCCATTTAAAGGTAAATATTGATAGTTGGTTATTTAACTGTCAAAGCAAACCAACAAATATTCAGCACCATAACAATCATTAGGCCCTTGTTATTAATTCTCCATAAATTAAATAACTTGCTAAATATTCACTTCAATTTATCTTTGAAAAGATATATTCTCTAAACCATTTCAATTTCTACATTGGAAAACATTTCTAGATACTTATTTAACAATAAGTAATTCACAAATCCATTTATTTTCAATACTTGGAAAATATCCAATATACTTAAAACACGATTAAGTATATATTTTATTCTTTTAAGGAAAATGTTTTCTTTAAACACATTTATTTGGGTCAAAACGAATGTTGCGTAAAACATCGTTACGACAACCCAACATCACTAGTATAGGGATTCGAAATTTAGATAGATATATAAATCCCAGTACTATATAAAAACATTTTCTTTCAAAAATCATTTACTATAACAACAGTGTTATAGTCCACTATTTCCTTTTATTCCTCGAAAACGTTTATTTCAACAATGAATGTTTAAATCTATGGTTTCGATACTTAATACATTTTTAAACATCCTTAAATCGTTTTAATTCTGATTAAAATATCACTTCTCTAAAACATTTCTTTAATATATTATTCACGGTTCCAAATCGTGAATATGCTCATTAGCCAAATTCATCATTTCTACACAATTTATTTTAAAGGATTATCCATGTCCAAAATCGTAGATAATCACCTTTAAAAATCTAAAATAATTGACTTATCAAAATAAGTCGATTTCGGATTTATAAAACAACGTTTATAAATTCCATTTATATTTTATAACAACTTCAACTTATAAAAACACTTTATCAACAGATTCTATCCATATCCCATTTACATGCCAAAATCCAAATTATAAGCAAATTTAACTATAAATCTTTTATTTTACAAAATCTATTCATTTTATTAACTTCTCAATTTATAAATCTATAAATTTCATTTACTTATTAAATCCATCCATTTATTATTTCATTTTAACACAAAAAAGCTCGTTTTATAATTCCAATATTTTTAATTTATAAATATCAATTTTATAAATCTTATATATAAACCTTTTGTAATAATTCAAAAATATCAAGTTAAAATGTTTTATAAAATTCATTAACTCCTTATTTCAAAAATCACATTTCGGTTACATTTCACAAAAAACTAAATTTTTATAACATAAAAATCATAACGTTTATTTATTTAAAATAAATCAATTCTAAATTTAATAAAACGTATATTTTCAAAAATCACTTTTAAAAAAATCCTTTTAAAAATTGAAAATCATCACTTTAACACTTTTAATTTTTCCAAAATAGGCCAATGCTGCAACACCACTGAATACAACAATCATGACATCCAAAACATCATATATCATATGATAACAGAATATATCACAATATCTGTAAATAAATCAATACGGGTGAGGAATCCAGTTGGATCCCTCCAACCTGTTTCCCTGCATCCACAGATGTTAGCACAATACCAATTCCGTTCCAATATGGAATATCGGGGTATATGGGATTTATAAAATATTATCCGTTATTGTGCGGCGTAATAGGGTCTCATCCGCTATATAATGCGGGAAAATCAACTCCAAGTACATATATAATACCAATTCCAATCAAGATGAAATATCGCGATATATGTTTTTAATAAATAACACCCGCTTAATATACGGCGTATATGGTCTATTTCAATACAACAGATAGCAGTTTATCATTCAATCACACAATCAAGCAATTTTAAATCTAACTATTTAAAATTTAAATCGAAATAGATTCGATTGAGTGAGAAGTTCTCACCCTGTTTTCAATAGCGGTTTCAGCGTTTATTCCGAATAAAATTAAACGCGCGTTTAATTTTACTCAAAATTTTCACTAGCTCCAATCGACTCCAATCCAGCTCCATCCGTAGTGTTCGTCAATACGAACCAACACAATTCGTTTCGTCAAATTCCGACCTCTTATGAACAAAATATGGTATTTTAAACATCGTATAAATTTATAATATAAAACAATTCATATTTTCTTTTTATTTTAAACCTTCTTCCAATCTGTGCCGTTGATTCCTTTCCTCAAAATCTTGTCCGTCCCCCTTTTCTTCTCCCCTCATCAGTAAACATGCACGAACACACAACCCACGGCCGCCACTATATCTCGAATTTTCGCGACCAATACAAGCCACTCTACGACAATCAACGACCACGGTTTTGAAGCCCATCACCACGCCTACCACCACCATGAACACGGCCGAGCTCGGTCCTCTATTGGCCTCGAAATTCATGCCAAGAGGTGCGGCCTTCAAGCTCAATTTTCCGACGATCCAAAGCTCCATTTACGATCACCACCGTTGAGATTGAAGATCTTGACGTGCTCTACGTTATTGTAGTTGAAAGTTTCTCGAATTGAAGTGCTGATTTGAAGAAAATGAGGAAGGAAGAAAACAATGTTTCGTCCATTAATTTCTGTTAGTGGCGGCTGAAGCTTTGAGATGAAACCCTATGGTTTTCTTTTGCAAATGGAAAAATAGAGGTCCTTTTATAGAAAATTCTCACGACACTATTCACCCGAATTTTTCTCAAACTCCAAAACGAAGCGTGCCGCCTGGCGTTTATAATGTTTTACCCCCATTCCGAATGCAATGGAATATATATCGGGAGCGAATTCGATCAATTTTGAAAGATACGATTTCGAATCGAATTATTTAAATTTAAAATTCACTCGAACTGATTTCTACGCGTTTTAGCTTGCCCCGGACAAACCATAAATCTGATTGACACGAAATTTGAAATCTTATAATAATATAACATTATGATCCGATGAACCGGTTTCGTCAAAATCCGAGACTATTTGAAAAACGGATATTTTAACTCGTCAATTAAATATTAAAATATTCAATTTCTGCGAATTAACTTTTAGTTCAATTTTAAAAGTTCTATAACATCATTGTAACTCCAATATGATTTTATACAACTTTATAAATAATTTTTAATCACATTAAACCCAATTTCCAATTATTTTTGAAATTTCAAATATTAAATTATCGATTTAATTATCCAATTAAATCCCTATATTCGAAATAAAATTTATTCGACTTATTAAATTTACTTGTGAATATTTAAAATTAATTAAAAATATATGAATTTCAATTGATAGAAATTCTGGGTCGTTACATGTATGGTTGAAATCATTGTTTGCTCCCTTGTCCTATCCATATAAAAGCCATCTCAAAATCCTAATCACAAGCTAATTCATTTTGGAGCTGCCACTTTATTCATCCCTTTCCTCATTTTAATGGCAGCAACTTCCTTCTAAAATCATCCAGAAAATTCTCAAATCCAATTCAAAATTAAAAATACTAATTTGTAGTAGAAGACCTCCAATTCCGGCTTAGCAACCTGATGGATTGTGAATTGTTCTTAAAAGAGAAATCATTGTTCAATGTAGACTCAAAGGCTTCATTAAGAGGTGCACTTTTATTTGTTATCATCGATTTGATTTTAAGTTTATCATATAAAAGTTGATATGCATCCAAATACTCTATTTGTATTCAGATATGTTTATTGTTTAGATTAGGTGAGTTTTTTGTGTGTAATGTGTTTGTCACAATTAGATGGATTATGTGTTGTTATAATATTTTGTTTATTGATTTATGGTTGAATTAATTTTTTGGAAAAAAGATTTTAATTTTGATTTAAATAATACACACACACACACACACACATATATAATGTGTATAGATCTCCAAATTATGACTATGTATAATTTTATAAGTGTTTATATATCATATATATTTAATATCAAAATTTTCTTATGATTATTTGTACCTATTATGAATCATAAGTTATAAAAATATTTTATTAAATTTGTATATACATATTTTATTATTATTTGATGATTTCGTGAATTGATTATTATGAATAAAATAATTAATGGTTCAAATTTTCAATTATATATTTTTTATATCTGTTGCACCATGTAATAAGATTATGGTAAAATTTTCAAATTTTTGAAACTTAATTTATTATTTCAAAAATTAATTTACTTTCTGTGATATCCCACAATTTCAAGGAATTTAAAATGTGATAATCTCTTAATTTATAACTTTAAAATTTGATAAAATTGTTATTTTCAAATATAAATAACAAGAATAATAATAATGTGATGTTTTTCTAAATATATATAGATTCAGTTTTAATAGAATAATTATTTAATTTGTGAATTTGATTTTAAAATATACTTATTATTTTCAATTTTAATAGGTGTTGCTTAAATGTACATGTATATATATTTATTTAAGTTAATTTTAAAGATAGAATTATTATTTCAAATTTAATAGTGTATTTGTTTAAATTAATATAGATATATTTGAGTTGATTTTAAATTTAAGTTTTAAACTGAATTTGAAATTGAAATTTGGACTTAATTTTGAATTAAAAAGAATATATATATATATATATATATATATATCTTGAAATTATTTTGGATTTAAAAGAATATATAAAGCTTTTAAACAAGATTTGTTTTATATTATTTTCTTCAAAAGAAATTTATTTATATAAATTTGGAAAGTATTTATTAATAGTAAATAAGTACAAATGCTTTTAAATTAGCATTTAAAAATGGATTAAATTTATATGATTTTATTCAGAATCTAATTGGTTTTCATTTTATTTTATTTTAAAAGTTTTATTTATATAATATTAATAAAAGCATTTATAAATTAATAAAAGCACTTATTTATTAGGAAAATTAATAATAAAAGCTTTTAAATCTTTTAAAAATGATTTGAAAATAAATAATGACAAGTGTTGGCTTCTTAATTATGTAAAGTACATGTGTAGTTTAATCAAAGATGAAATTGGACAAATGTTGATTTATTTGAACAGGTGTCATATTTGTTTCCATTTTTCTTTAATTTTAATAAATCATAATAAACCATGATATAAACTTACATCTTCTTCCTTCATTCTTTTTCTTATCTTCTTATTTTCATAGCAAAGTAAACTCAAATCATTTTCAAAAGCCTGAAACCATTTTTTTTCAAAACCATGTTAACTTTCCTCAAGACAATGCAAACTAGAAAATCCAAGAAACAAAACTCAACCTATAATCAATTTACAAAAGCTCAAACTCAAGTTCAAATACCCTGCAAACATTTTTCAAAAATAAAAAGCCAAACTTGTAAACACTCTAAAAACCAGAAATGAATCAAAGCCTTTAACTCAAATCTGTTTATATTCAAACCGGATCAAACTCAAACCCTGTAACCTCCTCAAAGCATTTTCAAAGCCTGTAAAAAAAATATCAAAGCCTGGAACATTTTCAAAACTGCAACCTGGAATCAAAGTTGGAGTCATCATCATGTTCCTGTCCAATCTAGCATTCCAGTTCATTTTATAAAGCAATTCTGTTTTCAATCAAAGCAATACAAAGCTTCAGAAATCAAAACAACAACAGTATGCAGTTTTCAAATTCCAGTTTTTTCAAGCCTCTGCTTTTTGAAAAGGTGAGTAAACATTTATTTAACAAGCTTAAGTAGATATTTATTGGTTGCATGTGAATTTTCGGTGCTAAAGATTTGTATTGTATATATATAAAAGTGTGGTCTCTGTATATTGAATGTGCATGTATGTGCTTCTCTGTTCCATGTTACAGAGTTTAAGTTACAATCAAACTTTAAGATCTTTTTATCAAACCACTGTTAGGACTTGGATTTAAAACAAAATAGTTTAGTTTAATCATAATCTAAGGACTAAAAATAAATTCAAGTATTTTAAAGATTGAAACTATGCTGGAATATGTAAAATATAGTAGAAATGTTAAAAACATGTTAAATCAAATGTTTTAATTTGTTGTTTCGGGATCACAACTTGAATCTACTTAAAAAGTTAGGATTTTTAGAACAAAAAACACAATTTTTAGTGTTGAAATGAATGTGCATTTAGGGGATGACTGGAAAATGGTTTTTGAGCATTTATTGGTGGTCGGAGATTCTCGATTGGTCGGGATTTTGTCTGGAGCTAGAATGACGATCGGAGTGTTTGGCAAAAATGTTGGATGTGGCGATCGTGGGTCGTTGCGTCGGCGGTAGGTCAAAAGGGTTTTTAACCCTAGTTTTGTTGAAGCTGGAATTTGTGGTCATTGCATCATCTCGGGTGATGCGAGTTGCTTCATACTCTGGGGAATGGTGGCATGGAGAGTCGGCAATCCATAGCTAAAGTTGCAGCAGTGTTCGTGGTCGAAGACGAGGGTTCGAGGAGTTTTTCCTGATGGTGGTTTTGGGTTCCAGTCCATCTGGGTTGCTCGATTTCGATTCGAGGCTCGTGCGAGTGTTTTGGTGGTCGATATTGGTTGCTGCGACGTTAGGTGGTGCGCCGGAGGGTGCGCCGATGGTCAGAGGTGGCTCCGGCGATGGTGCATGTGATGTTTTGGTGTCAGTTGTTTTGGATGGTGGATTGCTCGAAGAAAGGTTCGGGTTTTGAGGGAAGAACTCGAGTTTATACTCGGGTAGATTATGGGGGATTAGCCTACAAGACTTTAACATAAATAAAAAACTAAGTTTAAAAAAATGGGAAGAAGAGGAAGAACTCGGGTTTAAACCCGAGTGGCATTCGGGTATGACCCGAAGCAATATGCTGTGCAGTTTTAAAAAGTTTTGAAAACAAGGGTTTTTTTTAAATTTAAATATAAATTTAGTATAAATTTTTTATATATAAATTACTTTTTATATAATAAATGTTTCTTTAACATTTTGGATAAGAAGTTTGAAATTTGTTAAATTTAAATTTTGTTAAGTAGATTTAAAGTGATTTTAAATTTAAGTTGGGAGTGGAATTTTTAAAGGTTTATATAAAAGTAGGTTTTTAAATTCAAATTTGAAACTAGTTTTGTAAAACTATTATTTGATAAATGTTTTAAGTTATTTTAAGAAAGTTATGTTTTGATAACTTTAATTTATCAAGTTAAATGATTGTTTTACTTTTAAAACTTAATTAATGATTTAATTAAGTAAAGATAATTATAAAGATAAATGGTGTAAATATGTTGATGGTAATTAAGGCATTTATAAGATAATGTTTTATCTTAAGATACTTAAGGTTTAATGTCTTGATATTAATTAAATTAATTAAAAGATATTAAATATAATTAATTAGTTTAATTAATTGTAAAGGATTAATTAAGGAATTAATTAAGGTAATTGATTTAATTAATTAATAAATAATTAAGGATTAAAAATTAATTAATTTAAGGGTTAATTAATTTGTAATTAAAGATCATTAATTAGATTATTAAATATTATTGATTATGATTAGAGATTAATTAACTAAGTAATTAAGTGTAATTAAGAATTAATTAATTAATTAAGCAATTAAGATTAGGTAATTAAGTGATTAGTGAGTAGTTAATTAAGTAATTAAGGTTACTTAACTAGTAATTAAGAAGTGCTGAATTTGTAATTAGTTTTATTAGTTAATACTAAAGTTTATTAATTAATAATTAAAGGATAATTAATCTAAGATTAATTAAGGATTTGTTAAATGGTAATTAATTGATTAATCAAATGGTGATTAAGGATTAATCAAATGGTAATTAAGGGTTGATTAACTGTTAATTAAGGATGGGTTAACTTTTAAGTAAGGATTGGTGATTAAGTATTAATTAATTTGTAATTAAGATTATTAATTAATAATTAAGGTTTATTAATTAATAATTAAGGGATAATTAATTAGTTAATAATTAATTAATTAATTATAAGATTAATTATGGATTAATTAATTTGTATTGAGAGATATTGATTAATAATTAAGGGTTGATTAACTGTTAATTAATGATGGGTTCACTGTTAATTAAGGATTAGTGATTAAGGTTTAATTAATTTGTAATTAAGGTTATTAATTAATAAATAAGGTTTATTAATTAATAATTAAGGGATAATTAATTAGTTAATTAATAATTAATTAATTATAAGAGTAATTATGGATTAATTAATTTGTATTGAGAGATATTGATTAATAATTAAGGTTTAATAATTAATAGTTAAAGGATAATTAATCCGTGGTTAGAGATTAAGTGATAAGGTAACTAAGAAGTGATTAATTAATTAAAATGGTTGTAATTTATTAATGATTGATTAAGCGGGATTAAGTGATTAATTCTTAAGTAATTAATTTAATTTAAATTGATTAAATTAATTATGATATGGATTAATAATTCCTGTTTGTGGATGATTGTTTGTGTACAATGTCTAAATTATATGATATCTATTGGATGATATGTTGTACTATTCTATGATATGATATTGGATATATCAATGATAAATGTGTGATACTTATATGTATTAAATGCTGTGTGAATTCAAAGTATTGAATTGAATTGAATTGAATTGTTTAAACTTTTAAACAACTTGGCCTTTGAAATACGTTTGGACTTTGATGAGACCGGGATCAAGTATCAAATTTGATTATCCGCACATCGATCCAAGTTAATCGATAGGTCGTGACATCTCAAAGTGAAGATCGAGATGGAGTTTCAGAGTGCAAGGGTTATTGTCATTAACTCTGAGGGTGATTCCAAAATGGGTGTAACGAGATAATGCCTTCGGTTTCGTTCGACCCCGGAACGAACTTGTATGGATTAAATGCTTTCAGGACATCGTCAGGAGGACGATGAGCATTCTAAGATAGATGTGTTCTATAAAGGTAATCGTAGCCTCAAGCCTCATCAACCGGGAATGGCTAAAACAGGGGAGGTGCAGTAAGGCTAAGTGAGTCGCGCTCAAGTAGGATAAGATCTTACCGCGTTTACATTCCCTTTTTATTCGGTTGTGTGGGCGGTTGCTAGCTATAACTGTGGGGTTGTCTTATTCGGGACTGTCCAGTAAGGGATGGTTCCGGCCTTGTGTTGCGGGGGGTTAGGAGTGATCCTCGGTATGTTGATCTAGGCCACGTACTACGACGGGTGGTACCCCAGTAGCCCTACCATTGTATGGAAATCCAATCTCCAATAAGTGCCCTCGGATTTGATTGTATACCTATGTATGCTAGAATTTAATAAATGTAACAATTTTGGCTATTTTCTAGTTTATTTGAGGGCCCTAGACCCTATTATAATATCACCATATTTACTATCAAATGTTTTGGTTAGCTAAGGTAAAAACTTATCCATGTTTATATGTGGGAAGTCTTACGTGATACCTTTTGTTTTTAAAGGGTTTTAAAGTTAAGCAACTTTAACCCATTTACTCACACCAGACCCATGTCTGACCCGGAGTTTATTCTGTTTTTCTTAAACTCTTGGGTACTCAAATTTTTACGAGTAGCCAAGAGATTCAGGTTAGCTTTGACGAATTCTGGAGGAGAGATGGAGCAGGAGGCTTCAGAGTTGTAGACATATAGTATTTCCGCTATGTTAGTATCTCTATGTTGTATTGAGAGGTATGATAGACAGGTTTTGTAACTGTCTAATATGATGATGTTGTTGTATCTGTATAACTCTAATGTAAATGGTTATGTAATAATTATGTGATATAATATATTTTGTTCCGTTCCGTTGTGAGATTCTGATATTGTGGAGTTCTTTCTTCTACCTATTCTATTTCTACCTCTTTATTTCTTATTAATGATGCGTCTTTCTGTGGAATGAAAGGCAGGTCGTTGCACTTTCACCTGCAATCCATTATTTAATTAAAAATATAATTTCAGTTGAAAAAATTCTAGAAATTTTTCTCGAGGCTCAGATATATGTTTGGAACCTTTAGAAAAAATTTCAGATTTTTACAACTTAATTTATTAATATTTGAATTAATTTATTACAAAATTCTATTAATTATCTAGTTAAAAATACAATTTCAGTTGAGAAAATTCCAAAAAAAATTCGTAAGCCCAAAATATTTCGCAGATACCTTAAGAATTTTTTTATGAATTTTCAACGTGATTTCCTACTTTAAAAATTAATTTGATTATGTGATATTATAAGTTATTTAATAATAAATATTATTTTATTTGTAAAAATTCTATAAATTAATCAAAAGCCTAAAATGCGTTTTCGAATTTTCTAAAATTTTAAAAACTTGTATTATTATCATATAATTATTTACATTAATTTATCATGCCAGAAACTATTTTATTCAGGAAGTTATATAAACATATGGACACAACATATTAGTATTTTATTTTGACATGTTATACAAGCACACATTTCGATAAATTATAGTACAGACAAAACGAGTTAATGTATCCGCTGCAATGTACATCCCAACATCTATATATGGACATATTCTACCCTTCGCGGATTACGATGTTTTACATGCACACATACATGTGTGAGTGTGTGTGCCTGTGTATGTAGATGATACATATACATATATATACATACTTGTATAAGTAAATAAAATAAAATAAATCTCAAACTAAAAATTTACGGTTAGAATACATATGGACATAGTAATAAATATTGACATGAATATATTATTAATAATGACATTTAGTGAATCAATCAATTCAAATTTAAGAGAGAAAATGAAAGGTTTCACTCTCCATTTAATACAACAAATGCTCTCAATTAATTCTTATTTCAAGGAAAGAAATGAAAGGTTCCAATCCTTATACAATAACACTTACAAATAAATATTAGGCGCATTTGATACACTATATATTTGAAATTATATTTATTTAAACTTCCCTTTTATTATTTTAAATAGGATGCAAGATTTTATTTAAACCAAATTTCAAAAAGTTCTAAATGAAATTTAGACTTCTTTGGCCCATTAAAGATCCAAAATGGTTAAAAAAAATTGAAACTCCCTCATTTCTTCTACAACGGGATGGCCCGGTTCCTTCAATGGTATCGGAGCCCGATAGCCTATGCTATCTAAATTAGTCATGTTAGGGCTGACTAATTAAACTTGTCCACTAAGTACGACGTTTAAAATGGTAATGTCTAGGCTTGGAATTGGGTAATCAAGTACTCGGTCCGACCAACTTACCAGCCTAGCCTGAAAGGTGAATGAGTCCAAAGGTTTCCCCTAATAGAAAAGGTCCAATTTGAGTTAGGCCTTGGGCTAGTTTTCGAAATTGTTTTGAAAATTAAAACAAAAACATGTTTATTATAAAAGACATAATACAACATAAGTTTTCAAAATGTTTGAAAGGATTGCAATATTTTCAAAATTATTTAAAAATATTCATATACAAATTTCAAATTTAAGATTTATTAGTAAGATTAATAAAATGAATTAATTAAATATGTTAATTAATTAATACATTTATGCATACATTTATATGTTGATATATGTTATGTTATTTTAAACTGTTTAGCATAACATAAGTTTACATATATGTATGTAAAAAAAAATTTGAAATTAGTAAAATTTAATCAAAATTGTTCAATTGAATAAATTAATTAAAGGTTAATTAATTATAAATACACATATAAGATATATGTGTTTGTTATACTTTAAAGGTTATAATGCGCACTAAAATGGTTATAGTAGATATGTCCAATATAAATGTTGTATTAGAGTTATAATATAAAATTAAATAAAAAATTAATTAATTAAAATTAATTAAAGAGTTAATTGGTTAAAATTAATCAAATAAGGTTTATTAATATAATATTATATGCAAGACTATTATATAAGTTATATAATAATTTAGCTTATGTAATATGACTGTATAACGAAAGGTGGAACTTTAAAGAAACCCTTAAGACTTAAGGAATAAATCCATACGTAAATGTACATATGTAACAACCCGCATATTTGTCGATTTTATATTTAAATATTTTATTTAAATATTTTATCGATACTCTGAATTTAGTCCAAAAAGTTACTTTTTGCATACGGTCGAATTGGGTCTCGAGACCCCTTCCATTGAGTTCAAAATGCCATTTGCGACCTTTTTGAGTGTAAACTTCGATATGTTTGGAGTTAGTAAAGTTTTGCTACTTTTTCACTTAGGGCTTTGGTTTGGGCTGAGCCCATTAACCCCACTTAACTCAGTTCCAACCCTCTCCTCTTCATTACTTCATTTCATATTCCTAACACTTTAAGCTTTAAGCAAAAATGGTGGAAGAGAGTGGAAATTAGAAATTCCAAGCCCTAGTTTCATTGCAAATCCAAGATCTAGCTCCAAATTCTAAGAGAACCCATTAGTAAGTATCTCCTTCTTCTTCCCCAACTCATTCTCTCTTTGATTTCAGAAAATTCCTAAACCTAATTTGGGAAATATTTCTCTTTTAAGCTTAGAATCAAGCTTCTTGAGTTGGGATTGAAGTGTGGTTGATCTTCCTTTGCTTTCAAGCTTCTTCTTCATTGATTTGGGTTCAAAGGTGAGATTTTTAATCTCACATCTAGGTCTATGATTATCTTTGATTGTTAGGTATGAATTCCTAATACTTGTTCATGTGTATTTGATTTTGATTTGGATAGGTTTTGTGAACATTTCAAATTTTAGTGTTTTGAGTTCAAATCTTCAAAAAAATCATAGCTTTGTTGTTTGAACTTGTTTTGGTGATGCATCGAAGAGCTTATAGGGCCGGGTAGTCGATTTGCATAAACCCCTAGTGACCGTGCTCGCTCGATTGCATTTTGAAGAAGATTTGCATCTTCATTTCACAGGCTAAGAAAACAGCCTTGGTGCCAGTCAGTCGACTGGACCTTTGGGTCAGTCGACTGGCTGTAGCACATAGGCATTCCGAAGGCAACTAACAGAGGCTCGGGTCCTCCGTTTTCCCTGCATTCAGTCGACTGAATTTTTAGGTCAGTCGACTGACTGCAGGAAATTATTTTTCATGCCTCTGGTCCAGTCGACTGGACCTTTTAGTCAGTCGACTGACCTGCACCTATTTGCCTAATTGTGCATATTTGTGCATATTTTTGCTTGGTTTCCAAATTCCATCGATTCGTGTTATTTCCCACTTGTTGTTGCTACGACTTTAATGACTTCTATTCTTGGAATTTTTGGGAATACCCATTTTGATGGATTCGGATCGATTTCTTTGGATTTTTATTCATGTCTTCGAATGTGAATTTTGGTGGTTGATTGTTCTACAATCATTTTCATGCTTTGTCACTTTAAAAATATAAAGGTTTCAATACTAGTAGTAAATATCAAAACTCTTTCCTCAAACGATTTCAATTCTATTTTAATACCAAATTCGTTTATAAAACCGTTTTCCAATCTATTAGTATATACAAACTTTTACCTCACTCGTATGAGAAATCTAATTAAACGGCTTAGTAAAACAAGTGGTATGAAACGCTTGCGTTTACTTCGTCGGTTAATTCTTGGACTTGTTCGATTGAATCTCTTGTGACAATTTTCTAGTGGAAATCTACAATTTGTTCGTAAATATTTAAGTTAAGCTAGTGGTTATGGGACATGAAGCTAAGCTCATACATTTACTAGCTTACTGTAATTGACACTTCTTGATGATCATGACGATCATTTTTGTGATTTAGACTAGCAATTGTGCGATGTCTCTTTGTCCACATGGAGGGTAGTAACTCATTTTATTGAGCTTCGTCTCATTTCTTTTTGGGGTAGCTCCCCATGGCCTTTGGGCCGTTCGTGTGTCAAAAATTAATGGCTAGCTACCATGAGATAGCTTCTCGTTCGTGTGTCAAAAATTAATGGCTAGCTACCATGAGTAGCTTCTCGTTCGTGTGATAGGCCTCCCCCCTTTTTCTTGTGACTTCTGGATTTCGTGTGTCGAATTTTGGAATTTTCTTCTTCACCTATTTTTGTGATTTCTATTGATATGATTTATTAATTTTTGTGCATAGGTGAATTCGTGTGTCATTGGCTGGATTTCTTGAGATGATTTCTAGAATTTATGCTTCACCAATTTTCGTGATTTCCATTGATAAGTTTTATCAATATTTGTGCATTGGTGAATTTGTGTGTTATTGACTTTTGTGATTGACATTGATATAATCGTCAATAATTGTGGTTTGATGAACGAAATAAGGAGTATGACATTTCTTTGATTCTTGTGTAGATTTTGTGACATTGATTAATCCCTTGATGATTTTCAACTACTTATATATATCACAGCTTGGCATTGTGATTATTATGTGTTTAGTCATATCTCTTACTCTATATCGTTTCATCTGATATTTATAGTTAGACTGATCCGTTTATTATTTTCTTATTAAATAATACTTGGGTCAGACCGAGATGTTACAGGTGCTTCTGCTTGACTTTCTCCCCAGGGATTCATTACTCTGACTTTTGGCAAACTACTTAGATTAGTAGTTTATTTTGTTGTATACACTTGAGATATAGACTCATAGTTGAATTCTTTTGTATAGCACGTGTTGCTATTCTTTTGTATTATTGTGGATCTTTTTTGACCACTACTCTGTGACTGATTTATGTTATGTTTATTTCTGTATTTGTTTTCGAAGATATTATAGCCACTGTATAGTAGCTTTGAGTTTGTGTCGATATGTCGGATTTCCTCTTGATAAAGTATTGCATATTATACTATCTGACATATTGATGCTCGCACAAAGCAATTACACGGATGGTCGCTCCTCAACAGCCTTATTCTCCGTGCTAGTTGACAGCATTCACCGTAATGTTCTTGTCTAGTGTGGGTATAAAGGTGGGGCGTCACAGCTTGGTATCAAAGCCAAACTTCGGAACAATATGGAATATTATAACAAGGATCATCGTCCTAAGTCTTTCTTAGGAGTCGTGCTTTAGGATTTAATTCAAGTCTTCGTACCGATTCATCCTATTTTCTTTATGATTCCTTGTTTTATCTATCAAGATTGCTTGATATTCATTTGGTGAATAACCTTTTCTTCTTCTTTTCTCTTTTTTCTTAAAGAAAAGAAATGGTTGGTTCTGGCAATCCTAACGTTGGACAATTCAGTAGTCCTTTTCTGGATGGCGCATTCATGTCTGCCCAACAACTTTTGGATCTTATAAAGAATCAAGAGTTTATCTATGCTTTGAGTAAGAACCCCGAGATGATTTTACCTTTGAAACTTGAAGTTCCTTTCAATCAGCTTCTGGATATCACTCTTCGATATGAAGAGGTTGGTAAAGGAAGTGATAGTGATATTGGGATTTCCAAGAAGAGACATATTATGTTCAAAAGCGCTAATCCCAATAAGAAAGTGAAACAAACTATTTTGGTAGTAAAGACTCCAGTCCCTAATCGTGGAGGATGCTACAACTGTAATTCTATGGACCACTATGCAAAGGAGTGTTCGGAACCACTATTTTGTCATTATTGCAAAAATACATGTCATCATATTTCTGCCTGCCCCATACTTCAAAGCAAGAGGAGGGTGGAACAAGAAACTTCGGTAGACAAGACTCCTACCCCAAGTCGTAAAGAATGCTACAATTGTGGTTCCATGGACCATTATGTAATTAAGTGCCCGAAACCCCTTTATTGTCGCTATTGCAAAGACTCGGGGCATCTTTTATATGCTTGTCCCAAACTTTTGAACAAGGACATGAGAAAGCTAAATATTGTGCAAACCCCTAGCGACACTTCTCTTGGTCAAGGTATTTTTCACTCAATCCTTGATGGCATTGTTTTATTTCGTGATCTTCTTATTCGAGTTCTTGTTGATGTGGATTTCATCTCATTATTTTTATATCAAAAGAACTTGATGATTCTTTTTCTTTGAAAATATTTTGGGCTTGATGAATTCTTTGAGAGTTGCAAATCCGGATGGTAGGTCCACAACACTCAATTTGCTTTCTATTGATGTCGAAATTATTTATGTGATTTTTCTTTCCGAGCCGATTTATACTTAGGCTTCGGAATTGATTTTTTTTGTAAGGATTGGCTTACTCGTTGTGAAGCCCATATCCTATTTTCCGTGTGGACTATTCATCTTCGACGTTTTCTATCGGTTAATCAGATTTTTATTTTTCTTGAGATTCTGATTTCATATTTCTGAAGGCATCATTTTATTCTTTAAGCTCACATGATGGGGAAAGTGTTATTTCTCTCATTCATGTAGTTTGAGAATTTTCTGGTAATTTTTGAGCTTGTCTTAGGATTATCACCTAAGAAATGTTTTGTGTGGTGTTAGGGCCTTTCTAGTTCGACCTTTCCACCGATTTTCATTTGGCTACAAGTTGCGGGAGTTAGCATTCTACTTATCGCATTCCGTACTCATTACGATTGTTATGAATGACTTATTTTGTCATTCAGTTTGCCCATCTTGTTTCATCCATTTTATAAATCGAGTGTTCTATGAATATCTCGATGACTTCATTTTTGTATTTATTGATTTTGGATGAAAATAGAAATTTAAAATTTTGTAAATCTTTTTCGTAAGATTTATTTACAAGTACGATTTGATTTTGTTCTTAAACGAGCAAAGAGTATTCTTAAACTTTTTAAGAGATTGTTAAATTACATGGAGTTTCTACTTCTATTGTTAGTGATCGCGATCCATTGTTTACTAGTGGATCCTGGAAGAGTCTCCAAAAAGCTTTAGGAACGAAGCTTAATTTTAGCACCACTTATCACCCCCAGTCCGATGGACAAACTGAGCGTGTGAATCAAACTCTTGAAGATCTTCTTCGTGCTTGTGTGCTTGATTTTGGTGGAAGCTGGGAAGATCATATTCCTCTTGTCGAATTTTCCTATAATAATAGCTTCCAATCTAGTATTGGTATGTCACCTTTCGAGGCACTCTACGGAAGGCCATGCCGATCTCCTTCTTGTTGGCTTGAGGCTGGTGAGAAGCTGGTTTTAGGTCCAGACTTTATTTGGGATTCCACAGAAATTTTTTACCATATTCGACATAAGATGAAGGAGGCCCAGAGTAGACAGAAATCCTATGCCGATAATCGGAGAAGGAAATTAGAATATTCTATTGGAGATCTTGTTTTTATTTGTGTTTCACCTATGAAAGGTGTTGTACGTTTCAGTCGGTCGGGAAAGTTAGCACCTCGATATATTGGGCCATTTCCTATCACTGAACGTATTGGTTCCATGGCTTATCGCCTTTTATTACCGGCTCAATTTTCTGCTATTCATGACGTGTTTCACGTTTCTCAATTACGGAAATGCCTTCGAGATTCCGATTCCATTCTTGAGCCCGGTATTGTGGAAGAAATTGTAGTTTCACCTAATTTGACTTATGAGCAACATCCTATTCGTATTATTGCTTCGAAGGTCAAGCGCTTTCGAAATAAAGATGTTTCGCTTGTTAAAGTTCAATGGTCTTCAAATCCTAAGGATTTCTTGGGAATCTAGAGAGTTCGTCGAGCGAACATATCCTGACTTACTTTCTCGTGCTCTTTGAGGTGAACTTCTTATTTCAAACTTCTTTTGTGTTGAATATGCTTTTATGGTTGTTACTATATATCTTCTTCTTAAATATTGCGAGGACGCAATTTCTTTAAGGAGGGGAGTCTGTAACAACCCGCATATTTGTCGATTTTATATTTAGATATTTTATTTAAATATTTTATCGATACTCGGAATTTAGTCCGAAAAGCTACTTTTTGCATACGGTCGAATTAGGACTCGAGACCCCTTCCATTGAGTTCAAAACGCCGGTTGTGACCTTTTTGAGTGTAAACTTCGATATGTTTGGAGTTAGTAAAGTTTTGCTACTTTTTCACTTAGGGCTTTGGTTTGGGCTGAGCCCATTAACCCTACTTAACTCAGTTCCAACCCTCTCCTCTTCATTACTTCATTTCATATTCCTAACACTTTAAACTTTAAGCAAAAATGGTGGAAGAGAGTGGAAATTAGAAATTCCAAGCCCTAGTTTCATTGCAAATCCAAGATCTAGCTCCAAATTCTAAGAGAACCCATTAGTAAGTATCTCCTTCTTCTTCCCCAACTCATTCTCTCTTTGATTTCAGAAAATTCCTAAACCTAATTTGGGAAATATTTCTCTTTTAAGCTTAGAATCAAGCTTCTTGAGTTGGGATTGAAGTGTGGTTGATCTTCCTTTGCTTTCAAGCTTCTTCTTTATTGATTTGGGTTCAAAGGTGAGATTTTTAATCTCACATCTAGGTCTATGATTATCTTTGATTGTTAGGTATGAATTCCTAATACTTATTCATGTGTATTTGATTTTGATTTGGATAGGTTTTGTGAACATTCCAAATTTTAGTGTTTTGAGTTCAAATCTTCAAAAAAATCATAGCTTTGTTGTTTGAAATTGTTTTGGTGATGCATCGAAGAGCTTATAGGGCCGGGTAGTCGATTTGCATAAACCCCTAGTGACCGTGCTCGCTCGATTGCATTTTAAAGAAGATTTGCATCTTCATTTCATAGGCTAAGAAAACAGCCTTGGTGCCAGTCAGTCGACTGGACCTTTGGGTCAGTCGACTGGCTGTAGCACATAGGCATTCCGAAGGCAACTAACAGAGGCTCGGGTCCTCTGTTTTCCCTGCATTCAGTCGACTGAATTTTTAGGTCAGTCGACTGACTGCAGGAAATTATTTTTCATGCCTCTGGTCCAGTCGACTGGACCTTTTAGTCAGTCGACTGACCTGCACCTATTTGCCTAATTGTGCATATTTGTGCATATTTTTGCTTGGTTTCCAAATTCCATCGATTCGTGTTATTTCCCACTTGTTGTTGCTACGACTTTAATGACTTCTATTCTTGGAATTTTTTGGAATACCCATTTTGATGGATTCGGATCGATTTCTTTGGATTTTTATTCATGTCTTCGAATGTGAATTTTGGTGGTTGATTGTTCTACAATCATTTTCGTGCTTTGTCACTTTAAAAATATAAAGGTTTCAATACTTGTAGTAAATATCAAAACTCTTTCCTCAAACGATTTCAATTCTATTTTAATACCAAATTCGTGTATAAAACCGTTTTCCAATCTATTAGTATAGACAAACCTTTACCTCACTCGTATGAGAAATCTAATTAAACGGCTTAGTAAAACAAGTGGTATGAAAAGCTTGCGTTTACTTCGTCGGTTAATTCTTGGACTTGTTCGATTGAATCTCTTATGACAATTTTCTAGTGGAAATCTACAATTTGTTCGTAAATATTTAAGTTAAGATAGTGGTTATGGGACATGAAGCTAAGCTCATACATTTACTAGCTTACTGTAATTGACACTTCTTGATGATCATGACGATCATTTTTGTGATTTAGACTAGCAATTGTGTGATGTCTCTTTGTCCACGTGGAGGACAGTAACTTATTTTATTGAGCTTCGTCTCATTTCGTTTTGGGGTAGCTCCCCATGGCCTTTGGGTCGTTCGTGTGTCAAAAATTAATGGCTAGCTACCATGAGATAGCTTCTCGTTTGTGTGTCAAAAATTAATGGCTAGCTACCATGAGATAGCTTCTCGTTCGTGTGTCAAAAATTAATGGCTAGCTACCATGAGATAGCTTCTCGTTCGTGTGATAGGCCTCCCCCTTTTTCTTGTGACTTCTGGATTTCGTGTGTCGAATTCTGGAATTTTCTTCTTCACCTATTTTTGTGATTTCTATTGATATGATTTATTAATTTTTGTGCATAGGTGAATTCGTGTGTCATTGGCTGGATTTCTTGAGATGATTTCTAGAATTTATGCTTCACAAATTTTCGTGATTTCCATTGATAAGTTTTATCAATATTTGTGCATTGGTGAATTTGTGTGTCATTGACTTTTGTGATTGACATTGATATAATCGTCAATAATTGTGGTTTGATGAACGAAATAAGGATTATGACATTTCTTTGATTCTTGTGTAGATTTTGTGGCATTGATTAATCCCTTGATGATTGTCAACTACTTATATATATCACAGCTTGGCATTGTGATTATTATGTGTTTAGTCATATCTCTTACTCTATATCGTTTCATCTGATATTTATAGTTAGACTGATCCGTTTATTATTTTCTTATTAAATAATACTCGGGTCAGACCGAGATGTTACAGGTGCTTCTGCTTGACTTTCTCCCTAGGGATTCATTACTCTGACTTTTGGCAAACTACTTAGATTAGTAGTTTATTTTGTTGTATACACTTGAGATATGGACTCATAGTTGAATTCTTTTGTATAGCACGTGTTGCTATTCTTTTGTATTATTGTGGATCTTTTTTGACCACTACTCTGTGACTTATTTATGTTATGTTTGTTTCTGTATTTGTTTTCGAAGATATTATAGCCACTGTATAGTAGCTTTGAGTTTGTGTCGATATGTCGGATTTCCTCTTGATAAAGTATTGCATATTATACTATCTGACATATTGATGCTCGCACAAAGCAATTACATGGATGGTCGCTCCTCAACAGCCTTATTCTCCGTGCTAGTTGACAGCATTCACCGTAATGTTCTTGTCTAGTGTGGGTATAGAGGTGGGGCGTCACAGCTTGGTATCAAAGCCAAACTTCGGAACAATATGGAATATTATAACAAGGATCATCGTCCTAAGTCTTTCTTAGGAGTCGTGCTTTAGGATTTAATTCAAGTCTTCGTACCGATTCATCCTATTTTCTTTATGATTCCTTGTTTTATCTATCAAGATTGCTTGAATATTCATTTGGTGAATAACCTTTTCTTCTTCTTTTCTCTTTTTTCTTAAAGAAAAGAAATGGTTGGTTCTGGCAATCCTAGCGCTGGACAATCCAGTAGTCCTTTTCTGGATGGCGCATTCATGTCTGCCCAACAACTTTTGGATCTTATAAAGAATCAAAAGTTTATCTATGCTTTGAGTAAGAACCCCGAGATGATTTTACCTTTGAAACTTGAAGTTCCTTTCAATCAGCTTCTGGATATCACTCTTCGATATGAAGAGGTTGGTAAAGGAAGTGATAGTGATATTGGGATTTCCAAGAAGAGACATATTATGTTCAAAAGCGCTAATCCCAATAAGAAAGTGAAACAAACTATTTTGGCAGTAAAGACTCCAGTCCCTAATCGTGGAGGATGCTACAACTGTAATTCTATGGACCACTATGCAAAGGAGTGTTCGGAACCACTCTTTTGTCATTATTGCAAAAATACATGTCATCATATTTTTGCCTGCCCCATACTTCAAAGCAAGAGGAGGGTGGAACAAGAAACTTCGGTAGACAAGACTCCTACCCCAAGTCGTAAAGAATGCTACAATTGTGGTTCCACAGACCATTATGTGATTAAGTGCCCGAAACCCCTTTATTGTCGCTATTGCAAAGACTCGGGGCATCTTTTATCTGCTTGTCCCAAACTTTTGAACAAGGACATGAGAAAGCTAAATATTGTGCAAACCCCTAGCGACACTTCTCTTGGTCAAGGTATTTTTCACTCAATCCTTAATGGCATTGTTTTATTTCGTGATCTTCTTATTCGAGTTCTTGTTGATATGGGTTTCATCTCATTATTTTTATATCAAAAGAACTTGATGATTCTTTTTCTTTGAAAATATTTTGGGCTTGATGACTTCTTTGAGAGTTGCAAATCCGGATGGTAGGTCCACAACACTCAATTTGCTTTCTATTGATGTCGAAATTATTTATGTGATTTTTCTTTCCGAGCCGATTTCTACTTAGGCTTCGGAATTGATTTTTTTTGTAAGGATTGGCTTACTCGTTGTGAAGCCCATATCCTATTTTCCGTGTGGACTATTCATCTTCGACGTTTTCTATCGGTTAATCAGATTTTTATTTTTCTTGAGATTCTGATTTCATATTTCTGAAGGCATCATTTTATTCTTTAATCTCACATGATGGGGAAAGTGTTATTTCTCTCATTCATGTAGTTTGAGAATTTTCTGGTAATTTTTGAGCTTGTCTTAGGATTATCACCTAAGAAATGTTTTGTGTGGTGTTAGGGCCTTTCTAGTTCTACCTTTCCACCGATTTTCATTTGGCTACAAGTTGCGGGAGTTAGCATTCTACTTATCGCATTCCGTACTCATTACGATTGTTATGAATGACTTATTTTGTCATTCAGTTTGCCCATCTTGTTTCATCCATTTTATAAATCGAGTGTTCTATGAATATCTCGATGACTTCATTTTTGTATTTATTGATTTTGGATGAAAATAGAAATTTAAAATTTTGTAAATCTTTTTCGTAAGATTTATTTACAAGTACGATTTGATTTTGTTCTTAAACGAGCAAAGAGTATTCTTAAACTTTTTAAGAGATTGTTAAATTACATGGAGTTTCTACTTCTATTGTTAGTGATCGCGATCCATTGTTTACTAGTGGATCCTGGAAGAGTCTCCAAAAAGCTTTAGGAACGAAGCTTAATTTTAGCACCACTTATCACCCCCAGTCCGATGGACAAACTGAGCGTGTGAATCAAACTCTTGAAGATCTTCTTCGTGCTTGTGTGCTTGATTTTGGTGGAAGCTGGGAAGATCATATTCCTCTTGTCGAATTTTCCTATAATAATAGCTTCCAATCTAGTTTTGGTATGTCACCTTTCGAGGCACTCTACGGAAGGCCATGCCGATCTCCTTCTTGTTGGCTTGAGGCTGGTGAGAAGCTGGTTTTAGGTCCAGACTTTATTTGGGATTCCACAGAAAATTTTTACCATATTCGACATAGGATGAAGGAGGCCCAGAATAGACAGAAATCCTATGCCGATAATCGGAGAAGGAAATTAGAATATTCTATTGGAGATCTTGTTTTTATTTGTGTTTCACCTATGAAAGGTGTTGTACGTTTCAGTCGGTCGGGAAAGTTAGCACCTCGATATATTGGGCCATTTCCTATCACTGAACGTATTGGTTCCATGGCTTATCGCCTTTTATTACCGGCTCAATTTTCTGCTATTCATGACGTGTTTCACGTTTCTTAATTACGGAAATGCCTTCGAGATTCCGATTCCATTCTTGAGCCCGGTATTGTGGAAGAAATTGTAGTTTCACCTAATTTGACTTATGAGCAACATCCTATTCGTATTATTGCTTCGAAGGTCAAGCGCCTTCGAAATAAAGATGTTTCGCTTGTTAAAGTTCAATGGTCTTCAAATCCTAAGGATTTCTTGGGAATCTAGAGAGTTCGTCGAGCAAACATATCCGGACTTACTTTCTCGTGCTCTTTGAGGTGAACTTCTTATTTCAAACTTCTTTTGCGTTGAATATGCTTTTATGGTTGTTACTATATATCTTCTTCTTAAATATTGCGAGGACGCAATTTCTTTAAGGAGGGGAGTCTGTAACAACCCGCATATTTGTCGATTTTATATTTAAATATTTTATTTAAATATTTTATCGATACTCGGAATTTAGTCCGAAAAGCTACTTTTTGCATACGGTCGAATTAGGACTCGAGACCCCTTACATTGAGTTCAAAACGCCGTTTGTGACCTTTTTGAGTGTAAACTTCGATATGTTTGGAGTTAGTAAAGTTTTGCTACTTTTTCACTTAGGGCTTTGGTTTGGGCTGAGCCCATTAACCCCACTTAACTCAGTTCCAACCCTCTCCTCTTCATTACTTCATTTCATATTCCTAACACTTTAAGCTTTAAGCAAAAATGGTGGAAGAGAGTGGAAATTAGAAATTCCAAGCCCTAGTTTCATTGCAAATCCAAGATCTAGCTCCAAATTCTAAGAGAACCCATTAGTAAGTATCTCCTTCTTCTTCCCCAACCCCTTCTCTCTTTGATTTCAGAAAATTCCTAAACCTAATTTGGGAAATATTTCTCTTTTAAGCTTAGAATCAAGCTTCTTGAGTTGGGATTGAAGTGTGGTTGATCTTCCTTTGCTTTCAAGCTTCTTCTTTATTGATTTGGGTTCAAAGGTGAGATTTTTAATCTCACATCTAGGTCTATGATTATCTTTGATTGTTAGGTATGAATTCCTAATACTTATTCATGTGTATTTGATTTTGATTTGGATAGGTTTTGTGAACATTCCAAATTTTAGTGTTTTGAGTTCAAATCTTCAAAAAAATCATTGCTTTGTTATTTGAAATTGTTTTGGTGATGCATCGAAGAGCTTATAGGGCCGGGTAGTCGATTTGCATAAACCCCTAGTGATCGTGCTCGCTCGATTGCATTTTGAAGAAGATTTGCATCTTCATTTCATAGGCTAAGAAAACAGCCTTGGTGCCAGTCAGTCGACTGGACCTTTGGGTCAGTCGACTGGCTGTAGCACATAGGCATTCCGAAGGCAACTAACAGAGGCTTGGGTCCTCTGTTTTCCCTGCATTCAGTCGACTGAATTTTTAGGTCAGTCGACTGACTGCAGGAAATTATTTTTCATGCCTCTGGTCCAGTCGACTGGACCTTTTAGTCAGTCGACTGACCTGCACCTATTTTCCTAATTGTGCATATTTGTGCATATTTTTGCTTGGTTTCCAAATTCCATCGATTCGTGTTATTTCCCACTTGTTGTTGCTACGACTTTAATGACTTCTATTCTTGGAATTTTTGGGAATACCCATTTTGATGGATTCAGATCGATTTCTTTGGATTTTTATTCATGTCTTTGAATGTGAATTTTGGTGGTTAATTGTTCTACAATCATTTTCGTGCTTTGTCACTTTAAAAATATAAAGGTTTCAATACTAGTAGTTAATATCAAAACTCTTTCCTCGAACGATTTCAATTCTATTTTAATACCAAATTCGTTTATAAAACCGTTTTCCAATCTATTAGTATATACAAACCTTTACCTCACTCGTATGAGAAATCTAATTAAACGGCTTAGTAAAACAAGTGGTATGAAACGCTTGCGTTTACTTCGTCGGTTAATTCTTGGACTTGTTCGATTGAATCTTTTGTGACAATTTTCTAGTGGAAATCTACAATTTGTTCGTAAATATTTAAGTTAAGCTAGTGGTTATGGGACATGAAGCTAAGCTCATACATTTACTAGCTTACTGTAATTGACACTTCTTGATGATCATGACGATCATTTTTGTGATTTAGACTAGCAATTGTGTGATGTCTCTTTGTCCACGTGGAGGACAGTAACTTATTTTATTGAGCTTCGTCTCATTTCGTTTTGGGGTAGCTCCCCATGGCCTTTGGGTCGTTCGTGTGTCAAAAATTAATGGCTAGCTACCATGAGATAGCTTCTCGTTCGTGTGTCAAAAATTAATGGCTAGCTACCATGAGATAGCTTCTCATTCGTGTGATAGGCCTCCCCCCTTTTTCTTGTGACTTCTGGATTTCGTGTGTCGAATTCTGGAATTTTCTTCTTCACCTATTTTTCTGATTTCTATTGATATGATTTATTAATTTTTGTGCATAGGTGAATTCGTGTGTCATTGGCTGGATTTCTTGAGATGATTTCTAGAATTTATGCTTCACCAATTTTCGTGATTTCCATTGATAAGTTTTATCAATATTTGTGCATTGGTGAATTTGTGTGTCAATGACTTTTGTGATTGACATTGATATAATCGTCAATAATTGTGGTTTGATGAACGTAATAAGGATTATGACATTTCTTTGATTCTTGTGTAGATTTTGTGGCATTGATTAATCCCTTGATGATTTTCAACTACTTATATATATCACAGCTTGGCATTGTGATTATTATGTGTTTAGTCATATCTCTTACTCTATATCGTTTCATCTGATATTTATAGTTAGACTGATCCGTTTATTATTTTCTTATTAAATAATACTCGGGTCAAACCGAGATGTTACAGGTGCTTCTGCTTGACTTCTCCCCAGGGATTTATTACTCTGACTTTTGGCAAACTACTTAGATTGGTAGTTTATTTTGTTGTATACACTTGAGATATAGACTCATAGTTGAATTCTTTTGTATAGCACGTGTTGCTATTCTTTTGTATTATTGTGGATCTTTTTTGACCATTACTCTGATATACACTTCCACGTGTTAATTATATATTCATATCTTCTTCCGCCTTTGTGATATGAATTATCCGTGACTGATTTATGTTATGTTTATTTCTGTATTTGTTTTCGAAGATATTATAGCCACTGTGTAGTAGCTTTGAGTTTGTGTCGGTATGTTGGATTTTCTCTTGATAAAGTATTGCATGTTATACTATCTAACATATTGATGCTCGCACAAAGCAATTACACGGATGGTCGCTCCTCAACAGCCTTATTCTCCGTGCTAGTTGACAGCATTCACCGTAATGTTCTTGTCTAGCGTGGGTATAGAGGTGGGGCGTCACAACATATATCATGATTTCTTATGTGTATGAATTTGAATTATGAGAGTATTTCATAAGAAATACATTATTCCATAAGTTGATATCACTCGATACAATATATTGAAGATTATGAATCTCTAATACAAAGTTGTCCTCTATCATTTATATATTAATTTATTACTGCATACTCCTTAGTTGTTAAGCTTTCCTCAAGCTAGGGACGTTATGTGTAGTACCATAAATTTATTGAATACATGAGGTAAGATAACAGCACGTATTTGTTGTGCTTTCCTCAAGGTACGTGCGTTATACCTAGGCTGTCGCAAAATGATAGGTCCGAATGAATAGTCCCACTTTACTTGTTGAGATTTCCTCAAGGTAAAGGCAGGATTAGGACAAGGTACCAAAGGTTAGGATTTGTATGTGATACAACCGATAAAGAGTTATTCACTGTATACGGGCCAATATTTGTTGAGCTTTCCTCAAGATCAGGATCCCATGGCATACAAGTCCTAACACCCATTATGAAGTTGAAGGACTTCTATGTTTCGCTTAGGGTTTGGTGAAACATAAAATACGACTAGGAGCCTTATTATAAAATGAAATGGTAACATTTAACATTTCTACTATTGTAAGAACATATGCTAAATAATGTTAAAGTCATCTACAATGTTAAATTTATACATTCAATATAATTGATAAAATGTTTATCAATCAACATATACAAACGAATTATATTGTAAGTTGACAGATGGAAACATAATACCCACTAATAAGTGGTTATTTCATGTTAATGTATTCTATCCCATGCAAGTGTTTGATTTTTACAACTACTTAGTACATACGTAAAATGATCACTTATGTGTTTATTTGGTTTAGACCATGTGTTGCATTTTATGAGTTTTGAACTCTAAAAGCAATACAAGACTATGGATGGATGTTTGATCTATATACTATCATAGTTCTAATGTACGATACTACAATGAATATAGTTCATTCGAAATAAGCTAATTAACCATACTATGAGATAGAGTATCCAATTGGAATGATTACATAAAAGATCATACTGTGTTAATTGTAGCACAAGATCAAAACCACAAGATAGATCTAAGAACTCTATCATTGAAATGTCGGTTTAATTAGTTTATGCAAAGAGCAATATAATTAATGATCGTAAATGTTAAGGATAGTCACAAAGAGTTCATTATGATATTGTAGTAAGGATTTTCTTTTGAATGGTTTGACCATTTAGAAAGGAAAATGAATGTATAAGAGTAAATGTGATTTAAGGTATATTTGAGATGGAGAGAGTGAATAGTCATTTCTTCTTCATAAAGAAACAACAGAAGTTAGAATTGTAATAATAGTGATTGATACTTAACAGTGGAATGAGAAATATGGTTTATATTCTAAAATGTATTTTATATAAAAATTGTTTTCTATATGAACTGTTTCATTGATTTCAAGATATTTGATCAAAGAATTCTCTACGGTAAACTAGTTGCAGTATATAAAATAAATAAATCTATATTAAGTGAATGATGGACCTTCGAATTTAGTATATTATTGTAGTAATGGTGCAAGAAGTGGAAGCATGTCATATAACACTTATTGATTGCATCAAATTACGAATTGTTTTCGTAAAATGTACTGAACATTATTTATGAAATAATGACTATTTTTGTTATCGACTAAAAAATAGACATGGATATACTTCTGTGAATATTATGAATATTTGTAATGAAATAAAACTATAATGTGGTATTTGTTTTTATAAAAAAAGTGATACATCAGAAAATACAAAAGTGTCAAATATATTTATAATTATTCTGGAATTATAAACGAAGACGTAGTTTTGAGAAAATAATTTTATTGCACGATTTTGAATCAAATGATATTGTTAATTATATCTTAAACAATAAAGGGTTGTACACCCATTTATTGGAAGCATCATAAGAATTGATGAACTCTTTGGATTGATACATATAGATGTATGCAATCGTAATTCTATAAATTTCAAAACGGTTCCACTTACTTCGTCATTCATTGATGAGTCACCATTGACATGGACATGTGCATTGGTACACATGTAGTATGTCTATGGTAAACTCATTGAATGTAAAACAAAATTAAAAATATCATATGATAGAAATGATTTGATTCGATCGAATGGGTGAGTACATTTGAAAAGGTTCCAAATGTACCTAAAATAAATAAAGATTCAATCTCAAAATAACTCATTCATCTCATACATAATGATGCATCAACATGGAGTAATCGAACTTTTTTGGACAATGTATGATTAATTGTGAGTGAAGTAGAATTAGTTTCTTTCTATAAGGTAATGTAATTAAGAGTTCCACAAGGTTAATGTTATTTCATTTGAATAATAGTTTACAAAATCTTACAAGATAAGGGTTTATTAGAAACTCCAATATATTCTAGACCAAGGAGTTGGCAGGTTATAGTAGTCGAAAGATTGGATGTAATAATTGTTTATGAGGGAATTTATACGAATCTCCCTAAAAGGGTTTTGGAAAGGACTATAATTGAATGACATAGTTATGTTTTGAACATCATTTTTGTAAAATCAAACCAAATCGGTTATAAATAAAGAAATATATAAAGCATTTATGAATCCTTATTTTATTTGCACTGAGAATTAGTTGTTGTTTCAAGATATATCAACTTCATTGTAAAGGAATTTCTTTGAGGAGTTATTAGTAGTTAGATGAAACTAGATACCACAGATAGAACTAATTATATGAGATGAAATGAAATTAACTAACCTAAATGAACACATAGCATTAGAATGTCTAATAAATATTCTCATACATCGAAGAGAAACTATGAGTTTCTTATTACGAAATTATACTATCCTTGGTTCTTCAAACCATTATAAGTGTTGACTCTATATGGTATGAAGTGCAAATCTGAAGTAATTCCATATACGCTTTCAAAATATGATATTGGTGGTCGTAATCGAAGGGATGTGATCCGTCGGTCAAGATTGTGTCTTTATGAGAAAGAATAATGTAGTTGGAATTAAATGAGCAATGTTGATAAGAATAATATCGAAAATTTCAATTGATGAAATTAGCATAATAGATTTGGTATTCAACATGCTCAAGTTAATTAATTTGAATTTACTCACAAAATTATTGCTTGATAAGACTTGGTACTTTGTTACGTATGTGTTGAAACGAAAAATTCCAATAACGACCTATCTTTTTGGACGTTTTTAACAAACACACATGTCAAACTCAAAGCATTCAAAAGGACAAATTGTTATGGGGTAAATAAGAAAAAGAGAAAGAAATAAAACAAATACAAAATCTTGCAGTGGAATGACAAAATATAATAATAAAATAAACAGTTCATGTTGCTGTTTACAAATAGTATTGATTAAACTTTTATAATACAGATCAGAGTTATATACAACAAGGATAAATAATATATAAATGCAGTAGAACAACATGATGCTGTAGAATAAATAAAATAAGTAACAATAGTATAAAATTTTCGTCTTCATCCTCCAGAAAGCAGTCTTTGATAAACTAAAAAGATCAAACTGACCTGAGCAATTTGAAAAGACAATACACTAGAGTCAGAACTAAAAGATCTTATGTAAGTTAAATCAATGGTAAATAAATATGAGCGGAACAGCATCAGAGATGTTTACAGGATTTGACATCTCATATCCAGTGTCTAACATATTTTTATATATTCCTATAGTCTATACAGTAATGTAATTCTTCCATAAACTGGAGGGCTATCAGAGGGCACTCCATAGGTACGGTACGAATCAAACTCGTAGAAGGTGCAACAAGGCATGTGAACACGGCACTCAAGGCAATGCCAGGGTAGATATACCAATTACACTGTCGGACTGGCGGTAACGCATAGCAGCTACTACCGCCACTGGTACACACTTCCGTAATCAAAATCGAGCGGTGGCCACCAAATCAATCACAAAGTCAAAGTATAGTATCGAAGAAATGTGCCCTATATGAGGAATGGCCTCACTTTACCCGATATACCTCATGTTTTAGTCACATCTAACCTGGCTCATGGAGTTAGGGTCACGTAAATGCCTCACACAGAATAGTACACCAAACCATCCTACTTCATTTCTGGAATCTCCACCACGTACACAGTTGTTAAAGTGGTTTTCGGTATTGGCAGAGAGTGTGACAATATCTGATCTCGGTCTCTTTAATAACCAAACGCTTATTTCACATTGGATGGTTCTTTTGCATTTCAAAAAGTCAATTCACAATAGATATGAAAATATCATATTCTCAAAACTGTATCACTTTCGAATCACATTCACTTTCAAACTATATTCACTTCCAAAAATTTATATTCGCTTTCAAAATCATATTTCCTCAACTATGACGTTTCACAAAAGGTATAAATTCCAAATTCCAACTTAGGTTGTATCAACATCAAGGAATTAGATACAAATACTTTAACTTAACACAGTCTGAAATTGTAGAAAATAGTTTAGATAGTCATAAATAATTTTAATAGATTAAAATAGTTTAAAATAGATAGAAATAGTTCAAAATAGTAAAATATAGTTTAAATAGATTTAAATTTTATTTAATCAGATTTAAAATGATTTAAATAGATTAAATATAGATTAATAGATTTAATTAGATTTAAAATTATTGAAATAGATTAAATACATTTAAATTATATTAAGTAGATTCTAAATAGATTAAATAAATTTAAAAAAGATTAAATAGATTAAAATTATACTAAATAGATTTAAAATAAATTAAATAAATTTAACCGGTTTAAAATAGGTAAAATAAATTAAACTGGATTTAATAGGTTATAATAGATTAAAATTAATTAAAATAGTTTAAATTGATTAAAATAGTTTATATTAATTAAAATAGTTTAAATTAGTTCAAACTAGATTTTAAAGTTATATCCAAACATTTCAATAACTCAATTCTGATAGATTCTTTTATATTTGACACCTCAACTTTGAAATTCAAATTTAATCCTTTGAACAATTCATCGAAAATAATTCAGTTTATATAAATCAATTTCTATTTCAAAATATCAGTTAACTGAATTCAAATTTTAAATATTCATTAATCATTTAGTTTAACCAATCCAGTGTCCATATATAATTTTCTACCCTATGGTCAAGTGATACGGATATTTATCTTTTCAATCCCCAATTTAAAATTTGCGGTTATATATCATTTCAAACCGCAATCTCGAATTAAATAAAAATCCATAAAATCGCTCAAGTCTATCATTTCAACCAATAAAGATTTTTCCCTAATCTAGAGATCGTTCAAATATGTATTATTTCAACCCATAGGGAACTTGCACTGTAATACAATATAAAATACAATCCAGCCATTCAATATCAACAATCAACCATCCATCACAACCATCATCAAAGTCAAACAATATACATCTATAGATAACAGATCATCAATAACAGGTATTAAATTGACAATTTAAAATTCAATATTAAATAAAACGATGATTAAATGTAAAAAAAGTCAAATTTAACTAGAATGATAATTAAACATGCCAAACATTAATCGATCAATTTCTAATCACACCATAAATTTAATTTAACTAACATAAGGTAGTTTATTGATTGTGAGTGTGTTAAAACACCCACCTTTGATTTCAAATCAATTTTGGAATCCAAAAAAGGCGAAAATTCAACTGTCTTAGAATTCGTTAAAACTAGCGCCAAAATATCCGGAATTTTGATATGATCGCAGCGGAGAAAACCGTGCGTGAATCCAAGCTTGTATGTAAAATTTATTGATGTAGAATTTAAATTTTAAATTAAAATAAATTGAAATAAAAAAATGAACGAATGGAAGATGACCACGTAAGCATGTCGTCTCGTTCCATCACCCAGGAACTATAACAAGCACGCTAGAATCGATCGTCTGCCGCCTCAGAATTGCTTCACCGCACGTGCCTGAACTGCCTCTAATCGACCGTCGACCTCTTCTATGGCCCATTAACCCCCACGCGATCGGCCACATCACTTAGCAGCAATGAATATCCCAGCCGTCGCCATAAGTACCGTAACCTTAATCAAATTTTCCACCATGATCCAGCCATTGAAAGAAGAACGAGCCATGCCAATGGACAGCGTGCGACACTCTCCACACGATTGTATCATCGATGTGACGATCCGTCGCAGTTGATCGACGCGCGATGAACAACCAAGAATGGATCATCAATTTCTGGCAACACAGAAATCCAAATCGAAAAATAGACTGCAGATTTGACTTACGCTCGTTGAGAGCTTCAGATCGATATATTTTTAGGAGTTTAATTTTTCGATTTGACTTTGATTTGCAATTGAATTTGGAATTGGTTTTGGATTGTCTGTCATTAAAAAGAGAGAAATAGATAGAGTTGTACACACAGAATAATGGAAATAAGAAATAGCTAGGGTTTATAGCAAACTATATATAGCCAGATCAGAAATAGGAATGAATGAGCTAGATAGATTTAAAAGTTGAACGACAAATGACCCGAAAAGCCAGTTTCATTCTCGAACGAAAATGGGTCATACCATATATCAAAATAGATGTTTTCGATAATTTTAAACTCAATGGAACAGGTTTTAAGTCCTAATTCCATCTTATGAAGAAGTTAGCAAGAAAATTAGTTTATTCCAAATTGATTTCTACGCGTTTCGAGTCCGTACGATCAAACGACAAGTCCGATCGCTACAAAACTTGAAATCTTACAATAAATCACTGTTACGGATCCAATGAAACTGGTTCCATCAAAATCTGAGACAGTGGCAAAAATAGCAATTTTCACGTTATTTAGATAATTTAAATTTAAATTAATTAGTCACTTTTTAATTCAATATTTATAAACTAACAAATTTCATCATTTTAATTACTTAGACATTTAAAATAACTTTAAAAAATTTACCTAAAATTTTAGTGTTACTTATTTTCCAAAATACAATGTTCAGTTTCAACTGCAATTAACTTAATTAATTATAATTTAATTCCAATAAGTTGATTTAATTTGATTTCAGTCTTTATATTCAATTAATTATTACTCTAATAACATAGTTAACATTTGTTTATATCTTATTTCACTAATATACTACAATTTCCATCTATTATTTGTATTAACTACTATATTTCAATTATATTGAATTTTTGTCGATTTTTCACATTGATTAAAATTTGAAATCCTAATTAATTAATTTATCTTAGTTTCACTCTTATATTAAATCAATTATTACCTTATGAATGTAATTAACATTTCTATTCATTTTATTACATTTACAACTTGCAGTTATTGTCTTAACTCACATAAGTATAACATTTAATGATATTCAATTTCAACTGATTTAAATAAATTGGTAACAAATAACAATTGTCCTCATTTCTATATTTGATAAAATTTGTAAGTTTATTATTTACAAAGAAATGTATAACAACTCAGACTACGCTAATTTTATTCAATTACAATTTATTACACATTATTTCATTGATAACTCAACATTTAAATTATCAATTACTCCTTCAATCCAATTATCAATTAATACACACCTTATTGTAATTAATTTACAATCTATAACCAATTATAACTTTTTAAATCATTTCAATTAGTTGGAAATACATTCAAAGCAATTATAAGTTACCTTAAATTAATACTATTACATTTCATTTCAATTATATTCGTATTATTAAATCACAAATTTTATTTCTGTCAACATTAAATCACAAAACCTTATTAAATTCACTATTTTTAATTATCGAAATTTACGGATTTGTTACATTCTTTTTACACTCTTCCCCACTCAAAACTTTTCATCCTCAAAAAGGAAAAAGAAGGGATAAGGAATTGCTATATCTTATTAAAAATATTAAATTTATAAACAATTAATTTACAAAATTAAATAATTAAAATAAAATATATCAACTTATAAACAATTAAATCCTTCCATATTTAAGAAAATAAAAGTTTGGAAAATATTTCACAAAATTTTCGAAGTCCAAAATTCATGAAAAATTTCAGCAGAGTCTCCTTTATACAGAGAGGTCTAGGAGATATAATAATATCAATAATAACAATATATATCACATATTTCAAAATAACGTATCCCAAACCATGGGGAAACAACATAATATCGTTATAAAACTACAATCCGAGAACGTACCTATTTGTCCGACAAACAACGCTTAATTTTATGAAACTAAAAGCAATAGCTATTTGCTTCCTTAAACATGTATTTCACTTATATAATCCAAAAGAAGTTAGATGTTTGCAAAAGAGAAACCTTTACGTTGTTTCAATTTATAACAACAAACCAAAACAATATAACAATAGTACATGCAAACGAAACCATACAATCATCACATGCAAATCAAAGAAATCAACTATCCGTCCATAACAACCAAAACTAATGGTTTGTTTGGGTTTAGAAACTTTCAATCGTATAAAATGATAAATAAAATACTAAATATACCATACACTCAATAGTCTTAGATAAAACTCAATAGATTATTTACACATACTAAACAGTTTAAAGTATCACATCCTTAACATCCCATAAGCCAAAATAAACAAAGAATTCGACATATATTTTAAGTTTATTCTATTTATCTTTTTCCTCATCATTTTTTCCATACAATGGTTTCTTTAATTTACATTCATTACTTACAAAATTCTAATTTTCATTCATTCATATAAGGCTTATTTCATTAATTTTACATTCGTTACTACTTACAAAAGTTCATTTCTCATTTTTTCATACAATGTCATTTTCTTTCATTTTATTACTTTACATTCATTGCTTAATAAGTTATTTCTATTTTAATCATTAGGTCATCCATTATGAGGTAAGTTTCTTTACAATTTAATTCACCTTAGTAGATATATTTTTCACATTCATTTCTTTCATATATAATATTGTTGAACATTTAATCTATTTCTGAATCATTTCTATGTTTCCTAAAGTTATAACCACTCAATTAATATAGTACTTATTTTACATATAATTAACTTCAACATTAACTTAAGTTTACAATCCATTACTTATAATACTCACTCATTTAGTAATTATGATTCCATCATTTCAAATTATTAACATAAGTTTGTAATACTCTTAGATATCTTAATTCTTCATTCATAAGCATAATTCCATTAATCACTCATTTCTAAGCTTACTTGTACAATGTTCCATTACATATTATCATTAAACATTTCAGCTTTTAATATTTTGACAAGTTAAATATATGTCTTAAGAATGCAATTGAATATTACCCAAGTTTCTCTTATTTATCTAGTTAACAAAATATTCAATGGTTACCATTTCTTATTTTCATTTCCCTTTTGTTTGCAGTTTTCAAAATTTCTGTTTCTTGTCTATTTCATTAATCATTTTAACATTAAATTTCTTATTTTCCTTTTAAAAGTCTCCAATTATTAATATAGTTAAGATTTCGTTCATTATAATAAATTTCAATTTCAAATTTTCAGAGACTTAAGAGCTAAACAACCGAGTTTCATTTCGATTATTTAAAATAATATATACATATATATACTAATAACTTATATATATATATATATATATATATATATATATCAAATCCAACTCTTGAAATTAAAGTTAAGTTTCTTTTATTGCACAGCAAAAACTACTATAGCAGTCTTCCCACTTGAAACTCGAATATGAACGTAGATGATATGTGCACTCATCACCGAAATTATTGTCCAATGACAGAGAGGGAAGTACAGAACTTATTTCCTTCAAAGATTTCTTTTTAAAACATTTCTTTCAAATCATCTTGTAATATTTATATCAAAAAATACTTCTAGATTTAATATTAATATTACATTCAAAAATATTTCTAAAGAAATTTTCAAAAATCCTGTACTTTAGTTCTAAACTTCCCATTTATATTTATTTTATCTACAAATCTCATTTTTCAACCAACACTTATAAATTTCACTACCTAACAAACAAATATATAACAACCAACTATATCATACATAAAATCTGCTATTTTATATACAAAATATATAATAGGCAAAATTATTTCATTTACCTATATTTCAAAATAATACTATGTCGGTCTGTCCTATTGAGTGTCTAGAAATCCCTATCGATGTCATAACATCCTATGCACCGACTAGGATTTATAAATACAAAATGGAACAAACTAACACAATATAAAAAACTTTTATAATACTAACAAATACGCTGTCTCATATATATACGCTCAGCGACTCATTCTTGGGTATTACTACCCTATTTAATATGAGTCAGACCCCACAAGCTAAGGTTATCGCTAAACCAAAGCACTGATACCAACTGTAACAACCTACCTTTTTGGATGTTTTAAGCAGACACAAATGTCAAACTCAAACCATTTAAAAAGGCAGGTTGTTATGGGGTAAATAAGAAAAAGAGAAAGAAATAAAAACAAATACAAAATCTCATGGCGGAATGACAAAACATAATAATCAAATAAACAGTTCATGAAGCTGTTTACAAATAATATTGATTAAACTTTTATAGTACAGATCAGAGTTATATACAACAAGGGTAAATAATAAATAAATGCAGCAGAACAACATAATGCAGTGGAATAAATAAAATCTTCGCCTTCATCCTCCAAAATTTATTATTCGATAAATGAAAACATTAGACTGGCCTGAGCGAATTGAAAAGAGCAAACATTCGATTCAGAACTAAAAGATCTTATGTAAGTTAAATCAATGGTAAACAAATATGAGTGGAATGGCATCAGAGATGTTTACAGGGTTTGACATCTACTATCCAGTGTCTAACGTGAGTGCAATAACTTAAGAGATGTTCGGGATTCACATCTCCTAAGGATCCATTAAACTATATACTATGTATACAATACGCTATTATAATAGTGTCTACAGTAAAGTAAAATATTAAAATAGCATTAAGGCGTTACTCAAATCCCACTTAACACATTTTTATACATTTCCATAGTTTATACAGTACCGTAATTCCTCCGTAAATTAGATGGCTATAAGTGGGCACTCCATAGGTATGGTTTAAGCCAAACTCGTAGAAGGTGCGATAGGGCATGTGAACATGGCACTCGAGGCAAAGCTAGGGTATGTATACCAATTGCACTCCGGACTGGTGGTAACGCATAGCAGCTACTACCGCCCACCTAGGAACACACTCCTATAATCAAAATCAAGCAGTGCAATTACAAAGTCAAAGTATAGCATCGAAGAAATGTGCTTGATAGGAGGAATAACCTTACTTGGTCCGGTATACCTCCTGTTTTAGTCACATCTAAGCTGACTCCCGTGAATCAGGGTTATGTAAATACCACACACAGAATCATACACCAAACCATCCTACTTCATTTATGGAATCTTTACAACGTACACAGTCGTTAAAGTGGTTTTCGGTATCGACAGAGAGTATGACGATATATGATCCCGGTCTCTTTAACAACCAAATGGTTATTTCACACCGGATGGTTCTGTTGCATTTCAGAAAGTCAATTCACAATTGATACCAAAATATCATATTCTCAAAACTATATCACTTTCAAATCATATTCGCTTTCAAACTATATTCACTTTCAAAAAATCATATCCACTTTCAAAATCATATTTACTCAAATGTGACATTTCAAAAAAGGTATGCATTCCAAATTCCAAATTAGTTTGTATCATTATCAAGGATTTAAACATAAATACTTCAACTTTACACAGTCTGGAATTTTAAAAAATAGTTTAGGTAGTCATAAATAGTTTAAAATGGTTTAAAATAGATTGAAATAGTTTAAAACGGTAAAATATTGTTTAAACAGATTTAAATTTCATCTAATTAGATTTAAAATGATTTAAATGGATTAAATATAGATGAATATATTTAGTTAGATTTAAAATGATTTAAAAAGATTAAATATAAAATAAATATAGAATAAATACATTTAAATTATATTAAGTAGATTCTAAATAGATTAATAAATTTAAAATAGATTAAATAGATTTAAATTATATTACATAGATTAAAAATAGATTAATTATAAATTTAATTAGTTTAAAATAGGTAAAATAGATTACATTGGATTCAATAGGTTATAATAGATTAAAATAAATTAAAATAGTTTAAATTGAATATAATAGTTTATATTAATTAAAATGGTTTATATTAGTTCAAAATAGATTTTCAAGTTACATCCAAACATTTCAATAACTCAATTCCAATAAATTCATTTATATTTGACACCTCAACTTTGAAATTTAAATTTAATCCTTTGAATAATTCATTAAATCAATTCCAATTTCACATTTCGCTTCGACTTTCGAAAATAATTTAGTTTATATAAATCATTTTCTATTTCAAAATATCAGTTAACTGAATTCAAAATTTAAATATTCAAAAGTCATTTAATTTAACCAATCCGATGTTCGAAAATAATTTTCTACCCTATAGTCAAGTGATACGGATATTACCGTTTCAATCTGCAATTTAAAATTTCATGATTAGATATCATTTCAAACCGCAATCCCAAATTAAATAAAACTTTATATAATCGCTCGAGTATATCATTTCAACCTATAACGATTTTTCCCTAATCTAGAGATCTTTCGGATATGTATCATTTCAACCTATAGGGAACGTGCAGTGTTATACAATATAAAATACAACATCCAGTCATTCAGTATCAACAATCATCCATCACAATCATCATCCAAATCAATCAATAAACATGAATAGATAACTAATCATCAATAGCAGGTATCAAATTGACAGCTTAAAATTCAATATTAAATTAAACGATGATTAAATGCAGTAAAAATCAAATTTAACTAGAATGATAATTTAAACATACCAAACATCAATCAATTAATTTCTAATCACATCATTAATTTAATTTAACTAACATAAGATAGTTTAGTAAAAGTGAGTGGGTTAAATCACTCACATTTGATTTCAAATCAATTTTGAAATCGAAAAAAGCCCCAAAATTTGGCTGTCTCAGAATTCATCTAAACCAACGCCTTAATCTCCGGAATTATGATATGATCGCAACGGAGAAAACTACGCGTGAATCCGCGCTTGCATGTAAAAGTTATTGATGTTAGAAGTTTAAATTTAAAATTAAATTGAATAAATAAACGAACGAAAAGATGATTACCACGTCAGCACATCATCTCGTTCTATCACCCAGGGACCCTAACATGCACGCTAGAGCCGATCGCTAGCCACCTCATATTTGCTTCGCCGCACGTGCTTGGACCGCCTCTAATCGACCGCCGACCTCCCCTGCGGCCCATCGACCCCCACGCGATCAACCACATCGCCTAACGACGATTGTAACGACCCAGAAATTTCGATCCCGAAAATTCCAGATAGTTAGGAAAAGAAAAAAGAGATAGAAGAAGAAACCGAAACAAAACACAAATTCTCACATTCGCAGCGGATCCAAAATATAATATCAAATAATAGGAGTTATACAAAGAAGAACTATATCTGTAAATTTACATTTTAATACATCAGAGTTACAATCATTAAACAACACTGGACAGTTTAAAACAACATGTCCTAGATATTCAACAATATATCACAGCGGAAACACTCCATACTTTCCTACCATCCAGCTCGCCTCCTGACTCCAAAACGTCCTTAGCTGAAAATCTGTAATACTCGGTCTGACCCGAGAATTACATCAAATAATACCCGGTTCAGGCTGGAAACCAGCGTGAGTAAACCTATACAATTTGAAATAATAAGTAATAAAACATAACAGAAATCCGGGTAACTCATATCCCCACTATGAGTTCATAACTTGATATGCTCAACACTTATTCCACAAATCTGATCCCTAAGTACCCCTTACTTAGTTTCAATGGCCCATACTATTTCATTCCAGCCTATTGATTACACATATCAAATCTAATTATAGTAGATTTCAAATCGAAGTGGTTTCGGGTATTTACTGATACTAGACCCCGGTCTCTTCGAATCCAATGTCATTATTAATCCGAGTTATTTAAGTTAATACAATTTAAATTTAAATTTAAATATTGGATTTCACTTTTACACAGCAATTCACATCAATAAATAACCACATTATCATTGTCTACCCAAACATATCATAACATTTCATATCCGAGATATCAATAATTCAAGGCATTTAACATCATTCAATCATTCATAAGCAAGATTAATCACTTCCAAAATTAATTTAATTTATCTTGAATTAAATTAATTACCAATCTTAATCACTTGGATTAATTAATTACAAATTACTAAATTTATCATCACTCAATTATCTACCTTAATTAATCTTCCTAGATTAGTCATTCTTTAATTACAATAAGTAATTAACCTTTGACAATTTAAATTAATCATCTTGATTAATTATTCTTTAATTACACTAAGTAATTGTCCCTTAATTATCTTTTTTAATTAATCACTCTTGATTAATTATTCTTTGATTACGTTTAGTAATTAAACCTTAATTAAGATTAATTATCCTTTAATTGTTAATTAATCTTTTTAATTTATTTTTATTAATTAATGATCCTCTTAGTTACTTTCATTAATTAATTACCTTTTTAATTAATTACCTTAACAAGTAATTGATTACCTTATTAATTAACCTTAATACTTTAATTAATCAACTATTCTTTAAATTAATTAATTAATCCTTTAATTAATTATATTAATTAATACTTTAATTAATTACACTAAGTGATTAACCCTTAATCACTTCCATTTAATTACTTTCGTAAAGTAATTATCCTCTAATTACTTTCTTACTTAATTACCTCCAGTAATTATTTATTAATTACTTCACCAAGTAATTTACTTGATTAATTCATAAGTGATTATCTTTAATGAATCACTAATTAATCACTTTAGTTAGTTTTTTAGCTAATTATTTAAAATTAATTAAATAATTTCTTAACTCCTTATATTTAAAAACCTTAATTAAGAAAAATCATTTGTCTTAATTAAGTTATTAACGTTAACCAACAACGCTTTAATAATTGAATTACCCTTATTATCTTCACATATTAACTATCTTTAATTAATCAAAATCTCTTAATTTCTTAAAGATAAACTATTTATTATAATTGATTATTTAATTTTTAACATTAAATTTTATTTAAAATATAACATTTAGAAATCAATTATAATTAAAACAATACATCATCTAATTAACTTTTTAAAATCTTTTAAAACTTTTAAAAGTTATCAAATAATTTTTTTAAACAACCTCATTTTGAACACTCACTTGTCCTACCCTTAAAACCTTATATTTCAAAATATATTTAAAACTTACTAAAACTTTTCTTTGAAAACAAATTAATTTTATAAGTAAACACTCGTTTTACTTTGTTTTTAAAACTTAGAAACAATTCAAAATCAATATCCCTTGTTTTACACAATCCGTTCATTGTTTCACTGATTTTGTAAAATATGGTTATATTTTAAAAAAATAATCCCGAGACGAACTCGAGTAAAACTAGCGAAAACCCCGAGCAACTCAAGAGCCATTCCAACCCAACCCTGCTTCGAGAAAAACATCAACATTCCCGAAGTAAAACACGAGCACCCACCTTCTTCTCCAAACTACTTCCAAATGCATGAAAATGTGCACGTGTACGTGCACATCGTCCCTAATTGCCGACGAACTCCGCTTCGACCTCCGACGAGTCGACCTTGACCTTGGCAATACCACGCGAACACCCAGACGTCTCGATTCAATCGAGAATCGAAAACGACCCAAACCCACTCAGCCTAGAAACATACATCACCATAAATTCGACCACCTCCGACGATCTATACCTCGAGACAACTCGCCGTTTCCACCGTAGCTTCGTCTCGACATTCCGCACTTACGGTATGCTTCGCGGTCGACTCCGATCACTCCACATCGCCTCAATTTCTTTTGAAATATCGGCACAACACCAGGGTATTAAACCCTATTCCACTCTCCTCCGGTCATCACGGCAAACGATCAAATACCACGACAATATTCCAGCCCTCTTCGACAACTCAGCCACCTCCGGTTCAAATATTGAGCCTCCCCTTGCCACCGATCGACGGCAATCGATCAATTCGTCCAAAACGAACAACTCGAGAAATCCCACTGATTTCCAAACTAAAAATCATGATATACCCATTAAAATTCATGATTTTCAAATACGAATTCAATCACGTAATCAAACTTAAAATTGAATTTATAAAATTTTGACCCAATATAAATTTTCACTGTTAATTATAAGATTTCGAGACAAATACTACATATAAATTCTTGAAATAATTTTTAGTAGTGATGTTGCATGATTTCAATCACTTTCTATTTACAAATCAAAAGCTATTAGTGATTTAATGATAAGATAATAAATTTAGAAAGAAAATCAAGACCTGTTAAAAATAACAGAGCCTGTATTTGCATATACACAAACATTCAACACTTATTACATACATGCATTCATTTGCATCCAAGCATTTCAAGCCAGTAACATGATTTCCAAACATATATCAAAGTGGAAATCAAGATTTAAAAACTATTTTAAAAATCTATGATTATTCACCAGTAATTTAAATAGAGATAGAGAACAGATTTTGTGACTAGGCTTGTTCCAGACTTCTTTTACTTTGTTTTTAAAACTGTGACGACAAGCTCTTCTCGACCCTAGAAAATCGACATAAAATAGACCACAGAATAATAAGCCGATGCTCGAGTGCGGAAAAGACAGATTATTGAGGGAAAAGAAAGAAGATAGAAGAGAGAAGGAACTAAACAATATCAGAATCTCACAATCGCAGCGGAACAAAATATAATATATAATATCAGATCTTTACATAAAATGAAAACTATATCTGTATTATACAATATATCATCAGAGTATCACAAACAAACAACATTTACCAGTCTGACAATCTCAAACGAGCGCAGCGGCGGATATAAACAAGTACGGATAATATGTCTTGGACTCCAGCTCCTCTCCTGCTCCATAGCATCCTATCCTGAACATATCATACTCGGTCTGATTGGAGCATTATAATGAAATAACACCCGAGTCGGTCTGAAATACCAGTTGATAAAAATACACCCAAATTGATTATTAAAGTTTCAAAAATCCTTTTGAAAACAAAAGCATCTCGTAAGACCATGCCACAAATAAACATGTCAGGTTTTTACCTTACGATAGCTAAAACACTTTTTATAAAAATCCACCAATATTATAATAGGGTCTACATATACAAATACTTATTAAAATAGCCGAAATTTTTACGTTATTAAATTCCAGCTACTAGCCACAATCGTGGGTAATACAAACAAAACTCGTAAAAGGTGCGTAGGGAGAATGGATTTCCAACTATTGACTAGGCACTAGGGTACTACCTGTCACAGTACGTGGCCTAGATCATCGTACCGAGGATTACTCCCAATCCCCTGCAACATAAGGCCGGGACTACCCCGTACTGGATAATCCCGAGTAAGATCACCCCACGGTTGGGATCAACAACCGCACCACCAAGCCGAATAAAAAGGGACATCTAGACAGGGATGACCTCACCCTGAAATTGGTGCTACACACCTAGCCTTGCTGTATATCCCCTGATTTTCAGTCATTCCCGATTGATGAGGCTTGAGGCTAAGCATTACCTTTGTAGAACGTTTCACTTAGAATGCCCATTGCCCACCTGATGATGTTCTGAAAGCATTCATCCATACAAGTCCGTCTAAGGTTCGAATGGAACCGAAGGCACTACTACTACTACGTCCATTTTGAAAATATCGTCAGGATTAGTAGCGACTAGCCCTTTCTCTTCACTGCTTCATCTTCATCTTCGACTCCGAACTCGATTTTCCCACGAAAACGTACAAATCGGATCGAAGTGGTTTTCGAGAAATAAATCCCAATCCCGGTCTCTTCGAAACGATCAACGCATTGGCCAATATTGATAGTCGGTGATTTAACTATCAATTAACATTCACAAACATCCTTAGACATAAACAATTTTCCCAAATTACTCATTATCCTCAAAAATATCTTTGCAAGATATATTTCCATTTTCAACCCTTTTTGAAAACAGTTTTCAAAACCCAACCCTTCTCATGGAATAAATTCCCAAATCTTTATTTCCTCTGAAAACATCCAAATACCAATACTTAAGATTTAAAATAATTTAAATCCTTTATTCTTGAAAATACATTAAAACATTTAAATTACTTAAATACTTTATTTAAATATATGCACTTTTAAAAATATTTCAAATAAAACTACTTTATAAAATATAAACTATTTTCTTTAAGGTAAAGTTAAGCTAACTTAATTTTTGACAATAGGAGTTATGAAATTCTATCCAAGTTCCAAATAATACTCTAACTAAACTTACTCTTAAAATCAAACTATTCTATATTTATAAATGTTAAAAATCATCTTTAAACATAATATCCATGAACCTTTTAAAATAATTACTACTATAAGTATTTCAATAATATTTACTTTTAAACTTAACTACTTAAATAATTTCATAAAAACATTCCTTTAAAAAAAAACAAATTTAAAACTTTTAACTTTCACTTAAAAATCTGCTTTGAAACGTACTTGGCTTTTCAGGGAAATACATTTCCATTTCAGAATAATCCAAAGAATTCTTTTTATAAATCCTGCTTGATTTATCTCAATTCAAACTTACGTTTAATCTCGTAAATTCCTTTCCACTCTTTACAAACAAAATCCTTTTATTTTTAAACATATTTCTATTTCATGGGAATCACTTTCAAAATGTACTTAAAGTATTTAAAATATGATTACTAAATTCTTTATCCAAATTATACTTTTGAAAGTTTATAAAATTTTCTTACGTAACTTACATCAAATATTTTCTTTTTATATAAAGTTATTGTATACCGATGATAAAATTTCCTTTAGAAAGCATGATACTAATTTACCTTTAAATAATTAAATATCATAATTACTTAATAAATACTTATTTTTCACTTAAAAGTAATTAAAGTTAATAATTTTTTCTAAAATATTCTAAAAACACATTTTTAAATTTTCTAGTTTATACTTTGAAAGTTCTCTTTGAAACATACTTCATTTCCTAGAAAAATACCCTTTCCATTCTTTTAAAATAAGCTCACTATTATTTTTAAACAATTTGCACCTTCTCATAGAAATTCCTATTGGAAATCTATACTTTCAAATTTATTCCCTAATAAATATCCCATTTCATGTATAAACCCAGTTTATAAATTTCTATTTCTCATTTCCTTTTAAATCACAATTTCAAAACACTTCAAAATCCAACTAATTCTTGGATTTAATTTCCTTAAACTCATTTCTTAAAGTACCTTTCAATTCCCTTTTAATCCTAATTTATTTTATTTATATTTAAAAATACCAGATTTATATTTATCCAACCATACACAGCATAACAACATTCCAAATCATTCTATCACAGGATATAAATGAAATATATCACAGATTACGAATATAATTTTTATATTGCGAGGAATCCAGTTGGATCCCTCCAACCTGTTTCCCTGCGTCCACAAATGTTAGCACAACAAATAAATATAAATCCAAACTGATAATAATTATCACTTTCAATTAATCAACCAATCAGCCATTTAAATATTAACTACTTAAATCGAATGGTATCCAGATGTGAGTGAGGTTAACTCACCTTGAGTTTCGTCAACCGTTTAAATTTTAAATTGAATCGAACCGTTCGATTTAATTCAAAATTTTTGCTTGTTCCAAATGTCCACGGATCTGCTTCAGTGCGTAGATCGCGTTACTGTGATTCCGGCGCTTCTTGTTTCGTTGAATTCTGATAGAGTATGTGAAAGACATGTTATTTTAAACATTTGGTATAATTTATAAAACAATTTCTTTTCAATTTTTACCTAGAACGAATCACGGCCATCCAGACGAATCAGAAGATCAACATCGCCTGTTCCATCTTCTTCCCTTCCATCTACGAACGGTCCCGGGCCGATCAACCCAATACCGCCTCCGAACCCTAATCGTCGCTCCCCCGATGCTTGCCAATAAGTCGATCAGAGGACACCACTACGTAGTCCATCGCGGCACGCTTCCCTAGCCAGAGCGAGGTGAAGCTCGGTTCACCATAGGCTGTGGAAAACTCCCTCAAATGGCCAGCGTAAGCGACTCCTTCTAGGCCTCCACACCCCCTCGATCTAGATCTCCACCGTTCAACTTGAAGAGCTCGTCATCTTCGTAGTTGGAAGATTTCGCTATAACTTGATGGATTTCTCGATAATTAGAGGTGAAAGACGAAGCTTCTCAGCCATTAAAACATAAGTAAATGGTGGCTCCAGAACTCTAGGGTTTCAGCCCAAAAAAAGTGTGTATATATGTACGTATAACCCAATTATATTATTATTTAATTCACTTTTTAAACAACTTTCTCAAACGATCTCCAAACAACACATGCCGATAGGCGATTATAATGTTTTACCTGCATTCCGAACACAATGGTATGTGTTTTGGAGGCTAATTCGATCATATGCGTGAGCTACGGAAATAAACACTCAATTTTAAACTAAATCGATTAAAATAGTTTCTATGCGTTTCGAGCTGCCAGGGTCAAACGACAACTTAGATTGCTACGAAAATTGAAATCCGATTATAACTAACTATTATGGATCCAAAGGAACTAGTTTCGTCGAATTCCAGGACTGTGCCCCGGAAGCCTATTTTAACTCGTCGATAAATTCGAGCGATTTTCGAAATTGTCGAAATCACTTAAAATTTCATTTTTAAAATCTTACTAACTTAATTGTAAATCAAATAGAATTTATATTCACATTAGAAATCATTCTGATTCATTTCGAATCAAAATCTAATTATTTACATTATTATAGTATTAAATCCCATTATTAAATTAATATAAAAATTCCAAATATTAAACTGTTATTCAAATTTTAATTGAATTTCCATATTTAATTTTACAACTAAATTCTATTGATTTAACAAAATCCTTATTTCAAAATCAATTCAAAATCCATATTTAACATTTAAAATGAATTATATGTTCAAAATTAACGACTAGAAATTCTGGGTCGTTACATTCCTTCCCCCTTATAAAAATTTCATCCCTGAAATTTGCTAAGGTAGAAAGAATGCTCCAAACCCAATAGCAAAACCCACTCTGTGAAAATCTCATGTTCACTTTGCCTATATTCTTTAGTTTCAAATCAAAACTGCTAGTTTCGATTCCTATTCCAAAATCCTTTTATTTTAATTTTAATTTGAAATCAATTTGTCGTTAACGAAACGTTTCAAATTTTTCAAATTTTTTCCTAACTCCCAAAATTTACGAATTTTTTTGGCAGAGTCTCCCTTGTACGAAGAAGCTTTTGCAATATCACAATAGATATAAATATATATACATCGACCCATACGGTCGGAAAACCAAATATATCACAATATCTATATCATTTTCCCAATTTTATTGCGTAGGTGTATCTTTTATTAGCATTTTAAAAGCAAGCAGCTAAATAATATTGCATATACGCGCTCCAATTCTACCGATTGCCTCCCATACCGGTACTTACTTAAACAAACATATCATTTTTCAATAATGTGAGAATTTATTAACATTCTATTCATTAAACTAGCCAAACACATCAATTATATAGTTTAAACAAATAAACTTCAAAATTTAACATGTTAACCATATTTTTCAGCAATCCAAATATTTCAGTCACCATTTTAATTTCTTGACAAATCCAAACTTCAATTTTTAATCTCCTCGAATGATTTAATTTCAAGTTTACTTTTTACAATTCATATTCACTACAACCAAATCACTCTCTCTTCAACATGATTAACATATGCTTTACTTACATCAATTTATTCCAATCCAATTCCAAATTGATTCACAATCAAATTCTTATTTTCAATTTGATACCTTTGCATTTCTTTTATGACCTACTTTCATTTTTATGAAAAACCACTTAATTATATTACACTTATCCAATTGAGTCAAAACCAACTTTATTTGCTTTTTCAAATCAACCACTTCCATTTACAACAAACGACCAATTTCTATGCAAATTTATAGTTATCCAATCAAGTAACCATCACTTAAGCTTATAAACTTTAAAATTAATTCCAACTTAGATTTATATTAATGTCATCCCAATCTGTAATATTTACAACTCATACATTCTTATTTCATCACAATAATTAATTAAAATCCTTTCACTTGCATTTCAATTTTATTATCTAAACAAATTTCATTCAAGACCCCTTATAAAGCTCGACCATAATTAGTTTCCAATTTGCTTAAGTTCTTTCAATTTCACAATATTTCCATTTCTTCTTATATCAATTTTATTTTAATTTGATTTTCATCCAATCAAATTCCAATTCATTTACAAATTTTAATTCAATTTGTTTGCTTATTCAATCCATTTTAAATTTTAATTCATCTCCTCGATTCATTTTGAATTTTATTAATAATATGACCATTTTCAATTATCTTATACCCAAACTGAATTTTACTTGCATTTTGGACCATATCCATTTTAAATTGATTTTTTTATTCAATCTAATACAATTTCCATTTAATTTAGCTTACACTAAATTCATTTCTAAACAATCATTTTTGAATTTAGTGAATGAGAATTTAATTCATTCAATATCATTCTTACTTAATTTAAATTCCATTTAATTCAATTCTTTTCCCAAATTTAATTCAAGTTTAACTAAATTTTATTTAGCCAACTTAAATTCATTCCACTTCCTTTACTACTTAAATAAGAATTGAATTCCATTCAATATTATTTATAGTGCAACTGAATTTTGAATTTTAATTCAATCCAAATTTAACTCAATTTCTCTTAGTCTAAGTTAAATTCAATCCGATCCAATTTATTCTCCTTTAATATAAGTTCAAGCCTTATATGCTGACTTAAGTCCATTCACCTTTTATCTTTTATGTTTCCTTCACCTTATTTCAATTTACATTTCATTTAGGATTTAAATTTTGAATTTACCATAAAGTACCAACCATTTTATTTTGGTTTTATAATTTCCATTTCCTAATCTTAAGTTCACTAACTCATGACTTAGAAGAAATGGTTTGATCCTCTTATTTCTCGAACCGAGAGATCCATGAATCGGGATCCTGATTATTTAAAAGCTTATATTGCTCATTTTAATCCATTTACATCTTATAATCACAATTCCAAAATAATATATATATATATATATGTATGTATGTATGTATGTATATCATTGAATTCTTAAGGATACAAATTTTCTTTCAATTTAATCCTTTGCACAATTTTAAATCCATAATTTCAGATTATAAGTATAACACTTAGTAGCTTATGGGTACAATTCACTACACAATGACCCAAAATTACAAAGTCATTTTACATTTCAATTTAATCCAAACCAATTTAATTCTAAGTCTAATTTATTTAACTTATCCCAAGTTAAATTCAAATTTTCTATTCACTTCCATATACTCAAATTAAATTTTAATTTCAGGATTAAAATTTTCATTTCCTTCTTATTAATATCACCTTCACTTAATAAGTTCAATAGTTGATTCATTTTAACTTTACATATTATTTAAATAGAATTTTCCAGAATTCAATTACTCGGTTTTATTCCAAAACCATTTTGAAATAATAATCAACTTATACTTACTTGGTATATCAAATCAAATCTCCGAATTCCAAAATACTTGGTTTTACCAAAATAATTTCCCTTTCGAAATTTCTAAAACCACTTTTATACCCAACAAGTCTAAAACAATATCATAACCAATCACCACAGAAGTAATTCTTCACTTAAGAAACTCAAAAATGAATTCTAATGATGTGGCCATCATCATCAGAATTATTTTCCAACGACTGAAGTGAGTTCAGTGCTTCCTTACTTTTCCAAATTCATTTCAAAACAATTCTCATTCAAAAATACTTCATCGTTGCTTTCAAACACTTTGGAAAACATTTCAAATATTCCCAAGATTTTAAATTTTCAAACTTTTTTTTTCATTACATTTAAAATCCTTTCCAAAATTTCCAGGATTTATATTCTGGTTTATTTTAAATTTAGTTATTCTTCTTTTGAATAAATCATAGTCATAGAATTCTATTTGGTTATAACCATTTCAAATTTTAGATTCTTATATTTGATTTTTAATATTAACAACCAAACATCCAAATATATATAATAATTTCAGAAAATTATTCCTAATTATACCAAAATATAATTTTGGGTAAAATTATTTCATTTACCCATTTTTAAAAACAATACTTTGTCGGTTTATCTTGTTTAAGAGTTTAGAAACCCCTATCAATACGGTTGTACTTCTCGCATCGACCAGAATTCATAAACACTCAACCGATAAGTCAACACAGTATAAAAACAATTTTATATTCATTAACAAATACGCTCTCATAGCTATTAATACACTCAACTCATTATAGAGTACTATTGACTCTATATCTAATGAGTAATTTTCCCCACCAAAGCCTCGGTTGTCGCCAGCCTAAGCTCTGATACCAAATATGACGACCCGCTCTTCTCGACCCTTGAAAATTGACATAAAATATACCACATAATAATATGCCGACGCTCAAGTGCCGGAAAAGACAGATTGCTGAGGGAAAAGAAAGAAGATAGAAGAGAGAAGGAACTAAACAATATCAGAATCTCACAATCGCAGCGGAACAAAATATAATATATAATATCAGATCTTTACACAAAATGAATACTATATCTGATTTATACAATGTATCATCATATTATCACAAACAAACAACAATTACCAGTCTGATAATCTCAAACGAGCGCAGCAGCGGATATAAACAAGTACGGTAATATGTCTCGGACTCTAGCTCCTCTCCTGCTCCACAGCATCCTATCCTAAACATATAATACTCGGTCTGACCCGAGCATTATAATGAAATAACACACGAGTCAGTCTGAAATACCAGTTGATAAAAATACACCCAAATTGATTATTAAAGTTTCAAAAATCCTTTTGAAAACAAAAGCATCTCGTAAGACCACGCCACAAATAAACATGTCGGATTTTTACCTTACGATAGCTAAAACACTTTCTATAAAAATCCTTGATATTATAATAGGGTCTATATACAAATACTTATTAAAATAGTCAAATTGTGATATTATTAAATTCCTGCTACTAGCCACAATCGTGTGTAATACAAACAAAACTCATAAAAGGCGCGTAGGGAGAATGGATTTCCAACTAATGACTAGGCACTAGGGTACCACCTGTCACAGTACGTGACCTTGATCACCATACCGAGGATTACTCCCAATCCCCTACAACACAAGGCCGGGACTACCCCTTACGGGATAATCTCGAGTAAGATCACCCCACGGTTGAAATCAGCAACCGCACCACTAAGCCGAATAAAAAGGGACATCTATACAGGGATGACCTCACCCTGAAATGGGTGCTACCCACCTAGCCTTGCTGCATATCCCTTGATTTTCGGTCATTCCTGATTGATGAGGCTTGAGGCTAAGCATTGCCTTTTTAGAACATTTCACTTAGAATGCCCATTGCCCACCTGACGACTTTCGAAAGCATTCATCCATACAAGTCCGTCCCGGGTTCGAACGGAACTGAAGGCACTACTCCTACTACATCCATTTTGGAAATATCCTCATGATTAGTAGCGACTAGCCCTTGCACTTCACTGCTCCATCTTCGACTACGAACTCGTTTTTCCCACGAAAACATACAAATCGGATCGAAGTGGTTTTCGAGAAATAAATTTCGATCCCGGTCTCTTCGAAACGATCAGCGCATTGGCCAATATTGATAGTCGGTGATTTAACTATCAATTAACATACACAAACATCCATCAAACATAAACAATTTTCCCAAATTACTCATTATCCTCAATAATATCTTTGCAAGATATATTTCCATTTTCAACCCTTTTTGAAAAAAGTTTTCAAAACCCAACTCTTCTTATGGAATAAATTCTCAAATCTATACTTCCTCTGAAAACATCTAAGTACCAATACTTAAGATTTAAAATAATTTAAATCCTTTATTCTTGAAAATTCATTAAAACATTTAAATTACATAAATACTTTATTTAAGTATATGTACTTTTAAAAATATTTCAAATAAAACTACTTTATAAATATAAACTATTTTCTTTAAGGTAAAGTTAAGCTAACTTAATTTCTGACAATAGGAGTTATGAAATTCTATTCAAGTTCCAAATAATACTCTAACTAAACTTACTCTTAAAATCAAACTATTCTATATTTATAAATATTAAAAATCATCTTCAAACATATATCCATGAACCTTTTAAAATAATTACTACTATAACTATTTCAATAATATTTATACTTTTAACATTCACTTAAAAATCTGCTTTGAAACGTACTTGGCTTTTCAGGGAAATACACTTCCATTTCAGAATAATCCAAAGAATTCTTTTTATAAATCCTACTTGATTTATCTCAATTCAAACTTACGTTTAATCCCGTAAATTCCTTTCCACACTTTACAAATAAACTCCTTTTATTTTTAAACACATTTCTGTTTCTTGGGAATCACTTTCAAAATGAACTTAAAGTATTTAAAATATGATTACTAAATTCTTTATCCAAATTACACTTTTGAAAGTCCATAAAAGTTTCTTAAGTAACTTACATCAAATATTTTCTTTTTATATAAAGTTATTATATCAAATATTAATAAAATTTCCTTTATAAAGCGTGATACTAATTTACCTTTAAATAATTAAATATCATAATTACTTAATAATACTTATTTTTCACTTAAAAGTAATTAAAGTTAATATTTTTTTCTATAATATTCTAAAAACACATTTTTAAACTTTCTAGTTTATACTTTGAAAGTTCTCTTTGAAACATACTTCATTTCCCAGAAAAATACCATTTCCATTCTTTTAAAATAAGCTCACTATTATTTTTAAACAATTTGCACCTTCTCATAGAAATTCCTATTGGAAATCTATACTTTCAAATTTATTCCCCCATAAACATCATATTTCATTTATAAACTCAGTTTATAAATTTCTATCTCTCATTTCCTTTTAAATCACAATTTCAAAACACTTCAAAATCCAACTAATTCTTGGATTTAATTTCCTTAAACTCATTTCTCAAAGTTCCTTTCAATTCCCTTTTAATCCCAATTTATTTTATTTATATTTAAAAATACCAGATTTATATTTATCCAACCATACACAGCATAACAACATTCCAAATCATTCTATCATTGGTTATAAATGAAATAGTCACAGATTACGAATATAATTTTTATATTGCGAGGAATCCAGTTGGATCCCTCTAACATGTTTCCCTGCATCCACAAATGTTAGCACAACAAATAAATATAAATCCAATCTGATAATAATTATCACATTCAATTAATCAACCAATCAGCCATTTAAATATTAACTATTTAAATTAAATGGTATCCAGATGTGAGTGAGGTTAACTCACCTTGAGTTTCGTCGACCGTTTAAATTTTAAATTAAATCAAACCATTCGATTTAATCTAAAAAATTTACTTGTTCCAAATGTCTATGGATCTGCTTCAGCGCCTAGGTCGCGTCGCTATGATTCCGGCGCTTCTTGTTTTGTTGAATTCTAATATAGTACGTGAAGGATATGTTATTTTAAACATTTAGTATAATTTGTAAAACAATTTCTTTTCAATTTTTACCCAGAACGAATCATGGCTATCCAGACGAGTCAGAAGATCAAGGTCGCCCGTTCCATCTTCTTCCCTTCCATCTACGAATGTTCCCAGGCCGATCAACCCAATACCGCCTCCAAACCCTAATCACCGCTCCCTCGATGCTTGCCAATAAGTCGATCAGAGGCAACCACCACGTAGTCCATCGCAACACGCTTCCCTAGCCAGAGCGAGGTGAAGCTCGGTTCACCATAGGCTACGGAAAACCCCCCAAACGGCCAGCATACGCGACTCCTTCTAGGCCTCCACACCCCATCGATCTAGATCTCCACCGTTCAACTTGAAGAGCTCGGCGAGCTCGTCATCTTCGTAGTTGGAAGATTTCGCTATAACTTGATGGATCGCTTGGTAATTAGAGGTGAACGACGAAGCTTCTCAGCCATTAAAACATAGGTAAATGGCGGCTCCAGAACTCTAGGGTTTCGGCCCAAAGAAAGCGTGCATATATATACGTATAACCCAATTATATTATTATTTAATTCACTTTTTAAACAACTTTCTCAAACGATCTCCAAACAACGTGTATCGACAGGCGATTATAATGTTTTACCCGCATTCCGAACAAATGGAACGTGTTTCGGAGGCTAATTCGATCATATGCGTGGGTTACGGAAATAAACACTCAATTTTAAATTAAATCGATTAAAATAGTTTCTATGTGTTGCGAGCTGCCAAGGTCAAAAGACAGCTCTGATTGCTACAAAAATTGAAATTCGATAATAACTAACTATTACGGATCCAATGCAACTGGTTCCTTCGAATTCCGAGATTGTGCCCCGGAAAGCTATTTTAACTCGTCGATAAATTCGAGCGATTTCCGAAATTGTCGAAATTACTTAAAAGTTTCACTTTTAAAATTTTATTAACTTAATTTTAAATCAAATAGAATTTATATTCACATTAGAAATCATTCTGGTTCATTTCGAATCAAAATCTGATTAATTACATAATTGTAATATTAAATCCCATTATTAAATTAATATAAAAATTCCAATTATTAAACTGTTATTCAAATTTTAATTGAATTTCCATATTGAAAATTACAACTAAATTCTGTTGATTTAACAAAATCCTTATTTCAAAATCAATTCAAAATCCACATTTAACATTTAAAATGAATTAAATGTTCAAAATTAACGACTAGAAATTCTAGGTCGTTACAAAAACTTAGAAACATTTCAAAATCGATATCCCTTGTTTTACACAATCTGTTCATCGTTTCACTGATTTTATAAATCCGGTTATTTTTTCAAAAAAAAAAACCAAGACAAACTTGAGTAAAACTAGGGAAAACCCCGAGCAACTCAAGAACCATTCTAGACCGACCCTGCTTCGAGAAAAACATCAACATTCCCGAAGTAAAACACGAGCACCCACCTTCTTCTCCAAACTACTTCCAGATGCATGAAAATGTTCACGTGTACGTGCACATCGTCCCTGATCGCCGACGAACTCCATTCCGACCTCCGACGAGTCGACCTTGACCTCGGCAATACCACGCAAACATCCCGATATCTCGATTCAATCGAGAATCGAAAACGACCAAACCCACTCAGCCTGGAAACATACATCAGCATAAATTCAACCATCTCTGACGATCTATATCTCGAGACACCTCACCATTTCCACTGTAGCTTCGTCTCTACATTCCGCATCTACGACATGCTTTGCGATCGACTCCGATCATGCCTCGTCGCCCCAATTTCTTCTGAAACATGACGACACCACCAAGGTATTAAACCCTATTCCACTCTCCTTCGGTCATTGGGGCCAACGATCAAATACCGCGATAATATTCCTGCCCTCGTCCACAACTCAGCCACCTCCAGCTCAAATATCGAGCCTCTCCTTGCCCCCGATCGACGGCAATCGATCGATTCGTCCAAAACGAACAACTCGAGAAATCCCACTGATTTCCAAACTAAAAATCATGATATACCCATTAAAATTCATGATTTTCAACTACGAATTCAATCATGCAATCCAAACTTAAAATTGAATTTATAAAATTTTGACCCAATATAACTTTTCACTGTTAATTATAAGATTTCAAGACAAATACAACATATAAATTCCTGAAATGATTTTTAGTAATGATGTTGCATGATTTCAATCACTTTCTATTTACAAATCAAAAGCTATTAGTGATTTAATGATGAGATATTGAATTCAGAAAGAAAATCAAGAGCTGCTAAAAATAACAGAGCTTATATTTGCATATATACAGACATTCAACACTTGTTACATACATTGATTCATTTAAATCCAAGCATTTCAAGCTAGCAACATGATTTCCAAATGTATATCAAAGTGGAAATCAAGATTTAAAAACTGTTTTTATAATCTATGATTACTCACCAATAATTTGAACAGAGACAGAGAACACATTTTGTTTCCAGGCTTGTTCCGGACTGATGTTGATTTTACTCTTGAATTTTAATTTCTCTTGCTTTGTTGAATTTAAATCTGAAATTGATCTTTGAATTCGTGGCTTGTTGTTAGATTTGCCTTTGATTTCTTGTTTTAGATTTTTCTTTCTCTGATCTTCGATTTTTCTTGCCTCCGGTCTTGGCTTCCGGTTTTCATTTTCTTTCTTTTGGTTTGTATAATTTTTTAGTTGAAAATGAAGAGAAGATGGATTTGAGCTGAAAGGTAAAAACAGATTTCTTCTTCATGTTTTTAAAAAAAATTAAAATTTTAATTAACAAAGAAAAACAAATAAAGCCACTTGTCCTTAGATTGATTATTTAGCTTACACATATACATTCCAATTTACAAATGCCCTAAATATACATTATGATGTTTACAAGTGTTAACTCTTCTTTTATTAAATCTTTTAAGTCATATATGTATTTATGTAGTAGATTTACATGTATATAAAAAAATGTTTGTTTTCATATAAATAAGCTTTTAAACTTTAATAAATATGCAAGTGAGAATTTATGTAAACATTTGTTTATAAATAACTTATGTTTTGATCGAAATAAATTTATTATATGCTTATATGCTTGTGGATTTTATTTTAACTCTATATATATTTTTACAAACCAAATTGTCTTATGTTTAAATTTTTAACAATAAGGATAATTTCTTATTTATTTAAAATAAATATTTAGCTTGAGTTTAAAATAAGGATTTAATTAAAAGTTCATTTACATTTCTTTTATATTAACTTATGTGTCATATTGATATGTACATATTAAAACTATATTTATAATAATGTGTGTGTGTGTATATATATATATATATTTCTTTTTCATAGGCATACACACACACACACACACATATATATATGCCTATATAAATTATAAAGCTTGAATATATCTACTTATATATATATATATGGATATCTTATCCAGAATTAATTAGTGAAATATATTATTAATTATCCCGGGAGATTTAAAATTCAACACTTGTATTATAGTTCTAAACCTATGTTTATATATATTCAGGTATTTGTCAGAATTCTATTTGTTTAATCTACAAATTAGTATTTAAATAAAATTTAACCCTGTTAATTACCAATTAACAGATGTCTAAAAATTCGGGTTATCACATTCCTTCCCCTTAGAATCTTTTCATCCTCGAAAAGGAATGAAGCTAGAATTTATTAAAATGCTTATTATCAGAAAAATTTTCTTTAAACACTTTCAAAAAACACCTTTAAAATCTATATAATATTATAAAATAGTTTCTATTTAAAAAATACTCTTTATAACTTGATGTTTCAACAAGTCCATCCTCGTTCTCACAGAAATTCGGTCATACATTGATCAGGCATAGGACCGAAAATCTATAAGTACTTGGTGAACCCATATCCAACACCCAGTGAAAATACATGAAAAATAATTTTATTGAAAGTATAGAAATTATTTAGTTTGAAAATAGAGGAAATATTTATGGTGAAAATGCTCTGGAAACCATCACCCCCATCCATAGTCGCAGTTAACCCGATGGTTACGTTGCCTTCCTGGCAAAATCCTCAGATAACTGTAGGCACTCCACGCCCCTCGATTACGCCATGGAACCCGCTACAGATCACAGCTACAACCGGGGTTACGTTGCCATCACAGCAAAAACGCGTATAACTGTAGGCCTCAGCGCCCTCGATTTTCGCTACCAAAAGAATGAAACTCTCCACTCCACTCAACCATAGATCGCAGTCTACCGATGTTACGTTGCCTTTCTAGAAAAATCAAGCGTAGAACGTTTCACCTCCACACGATTTCTGCTATGGTCCATAGTAGATCGCAGCAACATCGAGTTACACTGTCGTCGCAGCATAACCAAATGCCTCTGTAGGCATCAGCGCCCTCGAATTTTGCTACCCAATAATCCTCAGGAACTAGTTTGTCCAGACTCCTCACAAGATCAACTTTAGAACCCCCCTAGGCTTCAAGCCAGTACCACCCTGTGGCACTCCTGAGAATTTCATTTCAAGGGAGCGCCTTTTTCTCCAGAGCCATTTTCAAAACACTTTATACTATACATATATAGTATTTTCCAAATCATACACCTAGTATGAATCCCATATAAATCTCTTTTCTCAAAATCGATTATCCCAAAATCGATAATTCTCAAATTAGGATTTCCAAATTCCAACATTGATTTTACCCAAAAATCAAAAGGCTTTCAAATATCCATAGGTTCCAAAAACCTTTCCTCTAAAATCATTCTTATAAGATCCTCCATATATACATATATATATATATATATATATATGTATGTATGTATGTATGTATGTATGTATGTATGTATGTATATGTAACCTTGAAAAATCTTTGGATCATTTCAAACTTGTATAAAACCCCTTTTATACTTAAAATATTTTCAAAACCCTTTTCTTCTTGCAAAAGATTCAATTAGGGGAGTTTATCATTTATATAACAAAGATACATAACTAATCAAATATTCAAATTTGATTACTATTTACAAAACCACTTACCATATCACTTACTTCCATAAAGTATTTCTATTATAGAAATATCCAATTACCCCTTTATTTTATCATATATCTCTACTTTTCATTTCAAAATCATTTTACAGTTTTTAACCACAAATTTCCAGTATTAATTTATTTAAATCCATAGGATGTACATATCATCCATACACAGTATCAATCTGATCGCTCACTCGATCACACAATTTCTCTTCCGGACTAGTATCGTCCACCCGACTTCCTAGTGCGAACTCAGATCTAGTTTCTTGATCAGAAACCATCATTCTCCTTACATAGCCATAACTATGATAGAGAATATCCAGAACCAATAAAAAATCCATATCCTGGTTCGCCGTCGAAAATCGAGTGAAAAGTCCCAACTCGGATCGTTATACTATCTCGTAACTCCGTGCTCCAATCTGGATCAAATCACAATGTGAATAGAATAATATACGTACATCCTACGTATTTATCCTCATTGATTATTAACCAAATCAATTATCTTTTCTATTCACATTCACTTATGATTTCTATACACTTGTTCACAATTGCTTCAATCCCATTTGGATTATCACCTTAATTCTTATCTCAAATGGATATCTAATCATAAACAGTTTGAACTTTGTCCGGCTTAAATTTAGAAAATAGCTTGAATAAGTTTAAAAATAGATAAGTAGTTAAAGAATAATTATTATTTTGTAAGATAGTTGTAAAATAATTAAGTAGTTGTAGTGTAACGACCCAGAATTTCTGTCATTTGAAATTCGTATATTTAATTGATTTTAAATATTAACAAGTAAATATGTAAGTCGAATAAATTTTATTTCGAATGTCTAGATTTAATTTGATAATTAAATCGACAAATTAATATATGAAATTATAGAAATAATTGGAAATTGGGCTTAATGTGATTAAAATTGATTTGTAAAGTTGTATTAAATCATATTGGAGTTAGAACGATGTTATAAAACTTTTAAAATTGAATTAAAAGTTAATTTATGGAAATTCAATATTTTAATATTTAATTGACGAGTAAAAATAGCCATGTTTCAAACAGTCTCGGATTTCGACGTCATCGGATCCGTAATGTTATATTTTTGTATGATTTCAAATTTCGTGTCAATCAGATTTACGGTTTGTCCGGGGCAAGCTAAAACGCATAGAAATTAGTTTAATCGATTTAATTTAAATTTGATCGTTTATTTCAGTAACTCGCACATATGATCGAATTGGCTGCCAAAACATGTTCCATTGTGTCCGAAACGCGGGTTAAACCCTAGAAATGCCAGCCGACACGCTTCGTTTGGAGTTCGAAAAATCTCAGATGAACAGTGTTTTGGGCAATTTTCTATATAAGGACGTTATTATCTTCATTTGCAACAAACCCTAATCAGTAAACCCTAGCCGCCATTAATATTTTCGAAGGCCAGAATTTCACCTTCTTCCCCTCTTAATCTCTTCTAATCCATGAATAATTAGACGAAACATTCAACTACAACATTGTAAATCTAGGTGAGACCTTCGGATCCATACGGTGATGTTCGTGATCGACGCAACAATAGAGGAGCTAGGGGCTAGCGTTCTTCACGGTTTGGGCACGTTTATCTATGGATGGAGGAGGCCAAGCTCCTTGATATTGTAGCTAAAGGAGGTGCTCACATAGGGCTTCGACTTGGCGGTGTTTGATCGTCGTGGAGTGGCTCGTATTAGTCACGTTAATTGAAGCATGGACGGCGGCTATGGGTATTGTCGCGTGTGATAACCGGGAGGAGGAAGAAGACGTGAAACGCGGCCCAGTTCTTCTATGATAAAACGTGCGGCCCTGATTAATTTTAAGGTTATAAAAATAAAAATAAATGTTGAAATTCTATCATATATAATTCGTTTAAACTTTAAAACGTCATAACTTGTTCATACGAGGTCGGAAATTCACAAAACGAATTGCGTTGGAATCGTATTGACGAACGCTACGCGATGGAGCTAGATTGGGGTTGATTTGAACTAGTGAAAATTTTGGATAAAATTAAACGCACATTTAATTTTATTCTAAATAAAACACTGCGACTGTTATCGGAAGCAAGATGAGAACATCTCACTCAATCGAATCTGTTTCGATTTAAATTTTTAATAGTTAGATTTAAAATTGCTAATTGTATGCTTGGATGATAAATTATTATCTATTGTTTTGAAATAGACCCTATGCACCGTATATTAATCGGAGGTTATTTATTAAAATATACCGCGATATTTCACCTCGAAGTGGAATTGGTATTATATATATACTTGGAGTTGATTTTCCCGCATTATATAGTGGATGAGACCCTATTGCGTCGTATAATAGCGGATAATATTTTATATAAATCCCATATACCGTGATATTCCTATTGAAACGGGATTTGTATTGTGCTAACATCTGTGGATGCAGGGAAACAGATTGGAGGGATCCAACTGGATTCCTCACCCGTATTGATTTATTTACAGATATTGTGATATATTCTGTTATCATATGATATATGATGTTTTGGATGCCCTGATTGTTATATTTAGTGCTGTTGCAGCATTGGGCCTATTTCAGAAAATTAAAAGTGTTAAAGTGGTGATTTTCAAATTTAAAAGGATTTTTAAAGTGATTTTTGAAAAATATACGTTTTATTGAATTTTGGAATTGATTCATTTTAAATTAATAAACGTTATAATTTTTATGTTATAAATTATGATTTTTGTGAAATATAACCGAAATGTGATTTTTGAAATAAGTAGTTGATTAATTTGTAAAATGGTTTAAATTGGGATTTTTGAATTATTATAAATGGTTTATATAAAAGATTTATAAAATTGATATTTATAAATTAAAATATTGGAATTTTAAAAACGAGTTTTTATAAGTGATAAAAAGAAGTATAAATGGATTTCATAAGTAAATGAAATTTATAGATTTATAAAATTGTGAAGTTATAAAATGAATAGATTTTGTAAAATAAAAGATTTATAAGTAATTAACTTATAAATTGGGTTTTGGCATTTAAATGAGATTTGAATAGAATTTGTAAATTGAGGGATTTTATAAGTTAAAGTATTTATAAAATATATATATGTGAATTTATAAACGTTATTTTATAAATATGAAACCAGCTGAATTTGATAAGTAAATATGAAAGCTTATTAAAGGAGATATATCCACGATTTTGGATAGTGGATATTCCTTTAAACTAAATATGTAGAAGTGTTGAATTTGGTAAACGATTTATATTCATGATTTTGGACAGTGAATAATATATTAAAGAAATGTTTTAGGAAGTGATTTTTTAAATAGAATTTAAACGATTTGAAGTTGTTTTAAAATGTGTTAAAGATCGTAACCATGGATTTCAACATTTATTATTGAAATAGACGTTTTCGAGAAACAAGGAAAAGATGGACTATAACACTGTTATTATAGTAAATGATTTTTGAAAGGAAATGTTTTTGTATAGTATTGGGATTTATACATCTATCTAAATTTCGAATCCTCATACTAGAGATTTTGGGTTGTCGTAACGATGTTTTATGCAACATTCGTTTTGACTCAAATAAACGTGTTTAAGATAATGTTTTCCTTAAAGAATGAAATATATACTTAAATTGTGATTTAAGTATATTGAATATTTTCTAAGTATTGAAAATAAATAGATTTATGAATTACTTATTGTTAAATAAGTATGGAAATGTTGTCCAATATGAAGTGAAATGTTTTGAGATGATATCTTTTAAAGATAAATGGAAAGTGAATATTTGAAATCGATTTGAAAATCGTATATCAGTGGATATTTGAAAATTTAAATTCAGATGGAATTTATAAAGGAAAGGGAAATTTGTTTAAAAATAAACATTGATTTATTTTTAAAGTATGGGAAAATATATCTTGTACAGATATTTTTGAAAAATAAATAATTTGGGAAATTATTTGGAATCTGGTGATGTTGTGCTTATCCATTGATAGTTAAATAACCGACTATCAATATTGACTTTTAAATGTGTATTTGTGGGGATTTGCTTGAATTTAAATGCTACGCTTATTCATAATAAGCGCTCGTTATTCGGTTTAGCCGGGAGAGGACCTTTGGATCATGAATCCCATTTCGAATAGTGATATGTCTTAATGGATAGCATTTGAAGACCGATGTTGAAGACCGGGTATTTTCAAAAACGAAAGGATTACCGTCAAATGTCTCTGCATCGGCTGATCTTCGATATAGAGATTTTATCACCCTTTGTGATGGGAAGTCCAGTAGTGATTAGTGAATATCCGGATTGCAAGGGCTTCTTTGGAAGTGCCTTCGATTCTGTTCGAACCCAGAATGGACTTTTATGGATGTGTGTCTGACATTACAATTTGAGATGTAAAGCTAGTTTCTATCAAACATATTTCTGTTGGTGGCGAAGAATTTATTCTCTTAGCTTAACATCCTTCTTTGAGACGTACGAGCTCTGAGGTTATGTAGTTGATGGTTACTAGTGATATATTCCCAAATTGGCAATATGGCATACAAAGTGTTGTTGATCATTTGTTGATCAAAGCGTGGATTTTGTATAAAAGCGTAGCTTTGTGGACGAGACTTCGTCGAACCTCACACCCCGAGAATGGTCAAAACCAAAAGGATGCAGCAAGGTTATTAAGGGATAGCGCCCCCTTTGTGTATGTCATTTCCTTCTGGATAGAGGGGGTATTATGGTATGGAGCCCTGATACTTAACCTATGTTGTTGCTGAAAAATTATCATTTTGTGGTTGTTGGTGAATCCTGGGATTTAGGTCGGTTGCGACCGGGGGATGGCATACTCGCGTCAGTTGTTACCCAGCTAGGGGTAACCCGACCTTGTGTTGGCAGCGATCCAGTTAGGTTCTCAGGGCGTCTTTCCAGAGTCATACCTATGTGGCAATGGGAAGTTCCTTGGCCTGACCATTTTTGAAAATCCAAAATCCAATACGAACCTTGTAAGGTTTTAGTTGTAGAACCTGTCATTTACTTATGGTGGCGCCCCACTGTTTAGATGGTAGCTATAGTAGGCATACGATACTGGTCATATGTTGGCTAAGATTTATATTATACTTTCGAAAGGTTTTCCACTTTGCACTTATAATAATAATATCAAAGAAAATTTGCGTATCAAGCATATTTAACTATCATAAGGATAAATATCCTCCGATTCTGCGTTTGCATTGTGTGTGTGTGTGTGCAGGAGGCCTTATGGTAGTCTCATTTTCTAAAAAGCATTGCGAATATAATTTAAAATATTTCTTTGTTTATTTTTAAAGATAAACTGTATTAAGTTCTCACACCAGTTCCGTGGCTGACCTGGAGTTTATTGTTTCCTTCCTAAACTCTGGGTGCCCACCAATTTTAACACGGGCTCTCTAGAGTCAGGTTATCAGGTCATTCTATAATTCATGAGTTGTTGTGGAGATCAAGAGCAAGCTGGATGGCATGGCGTATCAATTAGTATATAGTATTTCTTTCCCGCTGTTTATTGTTGTAAAATCTGATAATGTAATGTGATGTAATGTAATAACTGGTATAGTTCTTTTGATTTAAAGATTATTCATTTATCTATTATATGTTGTTCCGCTACGATTGTGAGATTCTGATATTGTTCTGTTTCTTTTCTTTCTTTCTTCTTCTATCTTCTACCTCTTCTTTAACCCTAACAGTTCAGTTTTCCGGCATTCGATTGCTCGGCGTTGATACAGTGGACGTATTAATGTCGACTTTCGTGAGTCGAAAATCGCAACGTTACATTTGGTATCAGAGCATATGGTTAAGTGACAACCTTGGCTCTATTGGGTGTTACTTATTAGAGATATAGTCAGTAGTGCTCTAGAATGAGTTTAAGTGAAATAATAGCTACGAGCACGTATTTGTTAGTGAAATGAAATTGTTTTATATTGTGTTTGCTTATCCATTGAGCTGTTTGTGAATTTTGGTCAGTATGTGGGACGCCATATTATCGATAGGGATATCTAAACTCTTAAACGAGGCAAGCCGACATTGTATCATCTTAAAATTGGGTAAATGAAATAATTTTACCTCGATTATATTTTACATATAAAGGAATTATTTTACCTCGATTATATTTTAAACATAAAGGAATAATTTTTCAGAAGTATTAAAGTGTATATAAATTGATTGTTTGATTGTTAAAAATGTAAGAATATATTTATAAATATGAGTTGTAAATAAAAATGAATTTGAACTATGAATTGAAAATGTTGAATCCTGTTTATTTTTGAAATTATTTTCCAAAATTAAAAGTTAAATAGTGAAATTATATAAGAAAAAGATTTATAAAGGTGAGTTATAAGTAAAAGGAATTTTTTTGAAAGAATATTAAGCGCTGAATTCACTACTTTTGTTGGGAAATAATAAGGGTGACGACTGCAGCATCATCAGTATCATTTTCGAATTTCTATGTGATGGATTTGTTACCATAGTAAATTTAAAAATTTAAGTTTGGTTGTGATAAACAAATTTGAAATTAAAATCCAAACTATAATTGTTGGATATAGGTAATCAAGTTTTGAACTTATAATATGAAATAATAAAGATTTTACCTTGGTAAAGTTAAATAGAATTTACTTTAGAATTGGAATCTGAATTGGATTTATAAGTGGAAATTTAAGTTAAGTTAAACAAATGATGTTTGAAATGGAATATAACTTAAGTAATGTTGAATGAAGTTGATTTTGGTATCGAAGTAAAATAATAAAGTGAATTAAATGGATGTGAACTTGAGTTATATAAATGAAATTCAATCTTATTTGTTAAATTAATTAGCAATTGAATTAATGAATGAATTGAATGTAAATCAATTGAGTATAAATAAATTGTTATGAAATAATGGATGTAAGTGTTAATTCGTTAAAGCTAATTAAAAGTGATGAACCAAATTGAATGAATGTAAGCGAATTAAATAAATTTGGTTAAGTTGGTTATACGTTGGTTGTTAGTAGATTGTATAGAAAATTCATATGAAATTCAATAAATGAAAATGAAAGCTATAAATCATTGAAACAAATTGGAACTTAAGTGAATCTTAAATAGAATTGAATTTGATTTGGAAGTGAACCAACTTGGATATGAATTAGTGAATGTAAACAAGTTGAATATGAATAAATGAATGTTAGTAAAAACATCCATTGATAATGAATCAATTGTGAATAAATTGAAAAAAACCAATTCATTGAATATAATGAGAAGTGAATTTATATTGATTTGGTTATTGATTGATTGGATAGATATTGGATGTAGTTGGATGACAGTTGGTTGATGGTTGAATTTATTGCTTTTGATTGCATTTGCTATATTGGCACATATAGTTGTTGGCATATGTTGTATACTGATATTACTTTCATATATGCATGTTTCTCATTATTGTTTTTTTTGAAAAGCAATGGGCTAAGGGAGCCCTGCCCAATATATTCATATACATCAAAATTGTACAAATAGAGTTACATACAGATACAAACATTCATCAAGAAAAAGAAGAAAAAAAGTGAAGCAGATTACATCAAACAAACAAAAAAACATCACTCAACAATATCAACTCCTAAATCACCTCAGCATTCCTACTCTCCTGCCAATCTTCTTATGCATTAGCCTAAATAACACATTAGCATTCTCCATTTTTTGATCAAAAATCCTTCTATGTCGTTCATTCCAAATTTCATAAACAAAAGTTTTTAATATGATCAACAAAATTTCAGTTTTTGAGCACTTCCATCTTGTAGCCTTGAAGATATTATACCATTCTATTCTAGAGTTTTTCACTGGCCTATAAAAATTTCCAATGGCAAGTAATCTACTCCATACATCATAAGTAAAGTTGCATTCAAAAAACAAATGTGTATTTGTTTCAGGATAGGAATGACAGAAAACACAGTCCTCATTATTGAGTATGCCAAGTTTAGTCAATTTTTGCTTTGAGTTTATTGCATTTGCCATGATTTTCCAGAGAAGTAGATTTTCTTTAGTAGGACAATTGTTCGTCCAGATTCTTGATGCCCAAGGGAAAGTTTCCATGTTTACATTATATAACAGAGCTTTGTACACAGTAGATATAGCATGCTTCTTCCCCTTTATTGTCCAAAGAAATTTTAAATTTGAAGAATTCAGTGGTAAAGATGTTAAATTTTTCCATAAATCTCTGACTTGTCTAGAACTGCAATAAGGTAGGTTAATAGAGCCATCACTGATATATGAATTTACTTTAGCATTGAATGGAATACCAGTAAGAATTTTTAAAGGATAAGGGAGAATTTCCTCAATTCTCAAACCAGTCTTGGCCCAAGGAGATGTTCAGAAGTTTAAATCATTATTAAATAGAGGATTGCATTGAATAATTGGTAGAAAAGTTGTTCTTAACTTCAGAATATTTGGCCAACTCCAGCTGCATAAGTTTGGAATGCTGATAGTCCAAAAATCCTTGCCTTTTAATAAGTTTTTTAAAATCCATTGTGTCCAAAGATCCTGATTATTAGATAAAATTGTGTCATGGTATAAAGACATAGCAGCAACATTCCATAATCTGATATTTGTTATACCCAAACCACCCTTGTTCTTAGGTAGTTGTATCAACTTAAAAGAGATTGGAATTAACTTTTTTGAGAAAGGGTCACCATGCCATAAAAATCTATTCAGAGCACTGTTTATCATTGAAACAAGTTTACATGGGGGAATGTAGTGTCTCATCCAATAATTGACCATAGCAGTAGCAATACTTTGCACAATAACTAGTCTTCCAGCTTGTGAAAGCTTTGTATTATGCCAAATTGATAATTTCTCATTCAATTCTAGATGTCTCTCATTATTGTTGAGTATTTAGTAGGTGTGGATTGTGCTCGCTTCGCATTTGGAGCTCGCTTTCACGCTATATTAGCCGTATATGCTCGCTAATAATATATAAGGTACATATCTCGGATTACTTATCGTACTTTTACACTTTTTTTCCTACGGGATGCCTTATTACTTTGATGAGATGTATATTTGTGATATATATATATATTGCCATTATTTTTTTCGGATCGAACCGCGCAAAGGAGACTATGGCGAAATTTTCTGAAAATTTAAGGCGTTAGAATTTTTTGAGAAAATTGGGAAAATTTGTGAAAACTAAAATTTTGATTTTGAGTTGAAAGTTAAACGATATAGTTGGTTTTGAAAATTTAACTAAGTGTGATTTGAAAACTTAGTAGAGTTATTAAAAGAAGTTTAACTATGGATTTTTGAAAATTTAAAATGTTTAAATGAATCTGAAATTTAATTTGAACAAATGGTTTTGAAGAATTAATGGATTCTGTAACTTTTTCTTACTTGGTAATTTCGAGGACGAAGTTCTTTTCAGGGGAAAGTTTGTAACGACCCAGAATTTCTGTCATTTAAAATTCGTATATTTAATTGATTTTAAATATTAACAAGTAAAATTTGTTAGTCGAATAAATTTTATTTAGAATATCTAGATTTAATTTGATAATTAAATCGATAAATTGATATATGAAATTACAGAAATAATTGAAAATTGGGCTTAATGTGATTAAAATTGATTTGTAAAGTTGTATTAAATCATATTGGAGTTAGAATGATGTTATAGAACTTTTAAAATTGAATTAAAAGTTAATTTGTGGAAATTGAATATTTTAATATTTAATTGATGGGTAAAAATAGCCATTTTTCAAACAGTCTCGGATTTCGACGAAACCAGTTTCATCGGATTCGTATTGTTATATTTTTGTATGATTTCAAATTTCGTGTCAATCGGATTTACGGTTTGTCTAGGGCGAGCTAAAACGCATAGAAATTAGTTTAATCGATTTACTTTAAATTTGATCGTTTATTTTCGTAACTCGCACATATGATCGAATTGGCTTCTAAAACACGTTCCATTGTGTCCGGAACGTGGGTTAAACCCTAGAAATGCCAGCCGGCACACTTCGTTTGGAGTTCGGAAAATCTCGGATGAATAGTGTTTTGGGCAATTTTCTATATAAGGACGTTATTATCTTCATTTGCAACAAACCCTAATCAGTAAACCCTAGCCGACATTAATATTTTCGAAGGCTAGAATTTCACCTTCTTCCCCTCTTAATCCCTTCTAATCCGTGAATAATTAGACGAAACATTCAACTACAATATTGTAGATCTAGGGGAGACCTTCAGATCCATACGGTGATGATCGTGATCGATGCAACAATCGAGGAGCTAGGGGCTAGCATTCTTCACGGTTTGGGCACATTTATCTATGCATGGAGGAGGCCGAGCTACTTGATATTGTAGATGAAGGAGGTGCTCGCATAGGGCTTCAACTTGGCCGTGTTTGATTGTCGTGGAGTGGCTCGTATTAATCGCGTTATTTGAAGCATGGACGGCGACTATGGGTATTGTCGCGTGTGATAACCTGGAAGAGGAAGAAGACGTGAAACGCGGCCCAGATCTTCTATGCTAAAACATGCGGCCCTGATTAATTTTAAGGTTATAAAAATAAAAATAAATGTTGAAATTCTATTATATATAATTCGTTTAAACTTTAAAACGTTATAACTTGTTCATACGAGGTCGGAAATTCACGAAACGAATTACGTTGGAATCGTATTGATGAACACTACGCGATGGAGCTGGATTGGAGTTGATTGGAACTAGTGAAAACTTTGGGTAAAATTAAATGCGCGTTTAACTTTATTCGAAATAAAACACTGCGACTGTTATCGGAAGCAAAGTGAGAACATCTCACTCAATCGAATCTGTTTCGATTTAAACTTTTAATAGTTAGATTTAAAATTGCTGATTGTATGCTTGGATGATAAATTATTATCTATTGTTTTGAAATAGACCATATGCGCTGTATATTAAGAAGAGGTTATTTATTAGAAACATATACCGCGATATTTCACCTCGAAGTGGAATTGGTATTATATATGTACTTGGAGTTGATTTTCCCGCATTATATAGCAGATGAGACCCTATTGCACCGCATAATAGCGGATAATATTTTATACAAATCTCATATACCGCGATATTCCGTATTGAAACGGGATTGATATTGTGCTAACATCTGTGGATGCAGGGAAATAGGTTGGAGGGATCCATCTGGATTCCTCACCCGTATTGATTTATTTACAGATATTGTGATATATTCTGTTATCATATGATATATGATGTTTTGGATGCCGTGATTGTTATATTTAGTGCTGTTGCAGCATTGGGCCCATTTTGGAAAATTAAAAGTGTTAATGTGATGATTTTCAAATTTAAAAGGATTTTTAAAGTTATTTTTGAAAAATATATGTTTTATTGAATTTTGGAATTGATTCATTTTAAATAAATAAACGTTATAATTTTTATGTTATAAATTATGATTTTTGTGAAATATAACCGAAGTGTGATTTTTGAAATAAGTAGTTGATTAATTTGTAAAATGGTTTAAATTGGGATTTTTGAATTATTATAAACGGTTTATATAAAAGATTTATAAAATTGATATTTATAAATTAATATATTGGAATTTTAAAACGAGTTTTTATAAGTGATAAAAAGAAGTATAAATGGATTTCATAAGTGAATGAAATTTATAGATTATAAAATTATGAAGTCATAAAATGAATAGATTTTGTAAAATAAAATATTTATAAGTAATTAACTTATAAATTGGATTTTGGCATTTAAATGAGATTTGAATAGAATTTGTAAATTGAGGGATTTTACAAGTTGAAGTTTTCATAAAATATATATGTGTGTGTGAATTTATAAACGTTGTTTTATAAATCCGAAACCAATTTAATTTGATAAGTAAACATGAAAGCTTATTAAAGGAGAAATATCCACGATTTTGGATAGTGGATAATCCTTTAAATTAAATATATAGAAGTATTGAATTTGGTAAACGATTTATATTCACGATTTTGGACAGTGAATAATATATTAAAGAAATGTTTTAAGAAGTGATCTTTTAAATAGAATTTAAATGATTTTAAGTTGTTTTAAAATGTGTTAAAAATCGAAACCATAGATTTCAACATTTATTGTTGAAATAGACATTTTCGAGAAACAAGGAATAGATGGACTATAACATTGTTGTTATATTAAATGATTTTCGAAAGGAAATATTTTTGTATAGTATTGGGATTTATATATCTATTTAAATTTCGAATCCCTATACTAGTGATTTTGGGTTGTCGTAACGACGTTTTACGCAACATTCGTTTTGACTCAAATAAATGTGTTTAAGAGAATATTTTCCTTAAAGAATGAAATATATACTTAATTGTGATTTAAGTATATTGAATATTTTTTAAGTATTTAAAATAAATAGATTTATGAATTACTTATTGTTAAATAAGTATGGAAATGTTTTCCAATATGAAGTGAAATGTTTTGAGATGGTATCTTTTAAAGATAAATGGAAAGTGAATATTTGAAATCGATTTGAAAATCTCATATCAGTGGATATTTGGAAATTTAAATTCACATGGAATTTATAAAGGAAAGGGAAATTTGTTTAAAAATAAATATTGATTTATTTTAAAGTATGGGAAAATATATCTTGTAAATATATTTTTGGAAAACAGATAATTTGGGAAATTATTTGGAATCTGGTGATGTTGTGCATATCCATTGATTGTTAAATAACCGACTATCAATATTGACCTTTAAATTGGTATTTGTTGTGATTTGCTTGAATTTGAATGCTACACTTATTTTAAAATAAGCGCTCGTTATTCGGTTTAGCCGGGAAAGGACCTTTCGTAATGGATAGAATTTGAAGACCGGTATTGAAGACCGGGTATTTTCGAAAATGGAAGGATTACCGTCGAATGTCTCTACATCGGCTGATCTCCAATATAGAGATTTTATCGCCCTTTGTGATGGGAAGTCCGGTCGTGATTAGTGAATATCCGGATTGCAAGGGCTTCTTTGGTAGTGCCTTCGGTTCTGTTCGAACCAAGAATGAACTTGTATGGATGTGTGTCTGACATTACAATTTGAGATGTAAAGCTGGTTTTTGTCAAAAATATTTCTGTTGGTGGCGGAGAATTTATTCTCTTAGCTTAACACCCTTCTCTGAGACGTACGAGCTCAAAGGTTATGTAGTTGATGGTTACTAGTGATATATTCCCAAATTGGTAATGTGGCATACAGAGTGTTGCGGATCATTTGTTGATCAAAGCGTGGCTTTTGTATAAAAGCGTAGCTTTGTGGACGAGACTTCGTCGAACCTCACACCTCGGAAATGGTCAAAACAGGAAGGATGCAGCAAGGTTATTAGGGGAAAGAGCCCCCTTAGTGTATGTCATTTCCTTCTGGATAGAGGTGGTATTATGGTATGGAACCCTGATACTTAACCTATGTTGTTACTGCAAACTTATTATGTTGTGGTTGTTGGTGAATCCCGGGATTTAGGTCGGTTGCGACCGGGGGATGGCATACTCGTGTCAGTTGTTACCCAACTAGGGGTAACCCGGCCTTGTGTTGGCAAAGATCCGGTTAGGTTCTCGGGGCATCTTTCCAGAGGTGTACCTATGTGGCAATGGGAAGTTCCTTGGCCTGACCATTTGTTGGAAATCCAAACCCCAATATGCGCCTTGTACGGTTTTAGTTATAGAACCTGCCATTTACTTATGGTGGCGCCCCACTGTTTAGATGGTAGCTACAGTAGGCATACGATACTGGTCGTATGTTGGCTAAGATTTATATTATACTTTCGAAAGGTTTTCCACTTTGCACTTATAATAATATCAAAGAAAATTTGCGTATCAAGCATATTTGACTATCATAAGGAGAAATCTCCTCCGATTCTGCGTTTGGATTGTGTGTGTGTGGGAGGCCTCATGGTAGTCTCATTTTCTAAAAACCATTGTGAATCTAATTTAAAATATTTGTTTATTCTTAAAGATAAACTGTTTTAAGTTCTCACACCAGTCCCATGACTGACCTGGAGTTTATTGTTTCCTTCCTAAACTCTGGGTTCCCACCAATTTTAACATGGGCAGTCTATAGTCAAGTTATCAGGTCATTCAGGAATTCAGGAGTTGTTGTGGAGATCAGGAGCCAGCTGGATGGCGTGGCGTATCAATTAGTATATAGTATTTCTTTTCCGCTATTTGTCGTTGTAAACTCTGATAATGTAATGTGATGTAATGTAATAACTGATATAGTTCTTTTGACTTAAAGATTATTCATTTATCTATTATATGTTGTTCCGCTGCGATTGTGAGATTCTGATACTGTTCTGTTGCTTTTCTTTCTTTCTTTCTTCTTCTATCTTCTACCTCTTCTTTAACCCTAACGGTTCGGTTTTCCGGCATTCGATTGCTCGGCAGTTGATACAGTGGACGTATTAATGTCGACTTTCGTGAGTTGAAAATCGCAACGTTACATGTAGAATAGTTATAAAATAGTCAAATGGTTATAAAATAGTTAGAAGATTGCAAATTAGTTTAAAGTAGTAATTAGTTTATAAAACCGTTGTAAAATAGTTAAATAGTTCCAAAAGTAGTTGCAAAATAAGTATAAGATTGTTTTGGGTTTTAAAAAGAAAAGTTTTACAGTAAATAGTTAGGAAAATAGACTTAAAACAGTTTAAATTAAAATAATTTATTTGAAAGTAGTCCAGAGCCAAATTGCTCAATTCCCAATTTCTATTCCCATCAATTAAATTTAAATTTTCATTTCTATTTAAGTTGATTCAATTCCAATTTGAATTGATCCCAATTCCAATCAATTGCCAATTTTCAGTTAACTTTCAATTTCAATTCAAATTAAGTTAACTTCCATTCTCATTCCAAATTCAAATCAACTTCCTATTTGATTTTGAACTCATTCAACTTCAATTTCGTTTCATATTATCCAATTCAAATTTCCATTTGAATTTTTAAACTTATCCATCTACCATCATAATTCCAGTTAATTCAAATAAATTTCAAACTGAACCAATTTCAATTTTCAATTCATTTCAACTCTAGTTTGAATTTAATCCCAATTCAAATTGAATTATCCTTAATTCTTTCCAAATTCAAATCAAATTCCATTTGAATTTAAAACTATTCAACTTTAGTCACAAATCCAAATTATTTAAATCAATTTGGACTAATTTCAAATTGAACCCACTTCAATTTCAAATCATTTCAATTCCTGTTTGAATTAATCCCAATTCCAATCTCCACTTTTTTCAATCATCTCGAATTATAAATTCGAGTTAAATTTTCAATTGTTGATTAATTCCTTTAAATGAAACCAACCTTTATTTTTAAATTAACAACTTAAATCTTTAAACCATTTAATTCGGAATCCAAATTCCCAAAATTCCATTTTTAAATTATCTTTACTTAACTTATTTTAAAGTTCAAATAAGAATTCAAAAACAATTTTTATCTTCAAAATTCAATTTATTACCCAATTTATCTTCTAGCTTTGGAACCGGCTCTTAAACAATTTTAATTTACAAATTCAATTCTTAACATTTAAATCTTAAGTTCAAAGTGATTCTATACCCTTAATTTCAAATTAAAGTTTTACTTCCCATTTATTTCAATAATGGATATATTACCACAATCCATTTCTTCATTCATTTAAACAAATCCAATTCACAATTTTAAAGATTATTAATAACAACAGGATGATATTATCCAAATTATTTTAAAACACCCATCCATTTCCAATTTCCAGATCTCAAACCCATTTTGAGATTACACAAACTCCCAATTCAAATTAACCATTTAACTTTCCAAGTTAAATCTCACTTTACATCTTGAAATTTCCAAATCAGGTTGTTCATTCAACTTATTTAACTTATTCTAAGTTAAATTCAATTTAAATCCCGTTAACCTTACTCAAATTTGAATTCCCACTTCAAATTTCAAAATTCTTTCCCACTTATAAGTTCAAAATTTATATCACTTTGTGTTTTTCTTATCACATTCCAAGGAAAATTCAAAACTCAACCTTAGAGTTTATTTCAAATCACCTTTGATATTCTATATATCCGCACATATATATACATATTTACTTCCTTTACACACCAAGTTACTTTTAAATTTTAAACCACCTTTGGTTTTAAATTTAAAACAAAATTTCTTTAAATTTTCAAACAACTCTTATTTGAAACAGGACCCTTCATTCAAATATATTAGATAAAATTATTTATTATTTCCTTATCACTTTGAAACAAATTTCAAATTTTGGACCTAGATTTAAAACTTCACAAAGATCATCTTCATTTCCAATTTATAAGTCATACTTGCCTAAATGTTTTACTTCCCTAAAACATTTCATTTCGCATACTCATTAATACACATTTTATTATTAAGCACAACAATCTTTTATGATAACAACCAAATAAACCAATTCATTATTATCTTATTCTGAAACTCTTCTCCAAATTTAAAATTTTAAGTTCAGTTTGGATCCATTTCAAACTTACCTTTATTTAATTTAAATTTGGTTGTATTACTATTACCACTTAATTCTCATTATTTAATTCCGATTATTTAACAACCAATTACCTTAATATTTATTAGAAAGAAATATTGCTCTATATATCAAAATATAATCTTATATAAAGCCATTTTAAAAAATTTATATAAGAAAATAACAAGTACACTCTCATATATAAACATACTCAACTCATTCTAGGGTACCATTGACCCTATCCTTAATGAGTAAACCCACTAGAGCCAAGGTTCTCGCTTAACCTTCAGCTCTGATACCAAATGTAACGACCCAGAAATTTCGATCCCGAAAATTCCAGATAGTTAGGAAAAGAAGAAAAGAGAAAGAAGAAGAAACAAAACAAAATACAGATTCTCACATTCGTAGTGGATCCAAAATATAATATCAAATAATAGCAGTTATACAAAGAAGAACTGTATCTGTAAATTTACATTTTAATACATTAGAGTTACAGACATTACACAATACTGGACAGTTTAAAACAACATGTCCTAGATATATAACAATATATCACAACGGAAACACTCCATATATTCCTGCCATCCAATTCGCCTCCTGAGCTCCAAAACGTCCTTATCTGAAAATCTATAATACTTGGTCTGACCCGAGCATTGCATCAAAGTAACACCCGGGTCAGGCTAGAAACCAGCATGAGTAAACCCATACAATTTGAAATACTAAGTCATAAAACATAATAGAAATCTGGGTAACTCATATCCCCACTACGAGTTCATAACTTGATATGCTCAACACTTATTCCACAAATCTGATCCCTAAGTACCCTTACTTAGTTTCAATGGGCCATACTATTCCATTCCAGCCTATTGATTACACATCAAATCTAATTACAGTAGATTTCAAATCGAAGTCGTTTCGGGTATTTACTGAAACCCGACCCCGGTCTCTTCGAATCCAATGTCATTATTAATCCGAGTTATTTAAGTGAATACAATTTAAATTTAAATTTACATATTGGATGTCACTTTTACACAGCAGTTCACCATCGATAAATAACCACATTATCATTGTCTACCCAAACATATCATAACATTTCATACCTGAGATATCAACCAATTCAAGGCATTTAACATCATTCAATCATTCATAAGCAAGATTGATCACTTCCAAAATTAATTTAATTTATCTCTAATTAAATTAATTACTAATCTTAATCACTTGGATTAATTAATTACAAATTACTAAATTTATCATCACTCAATTATCTACCTTAATTAATCTTCCTTGATTGGTCATTCTTTAATTACAATAAGTAATTAACCTTTGACCATTTAAATTAATCATCTTGATTAATTATTCTTTAATTACACTAAGTAATTGTCCCTTAATTATCTTTTTTAATTAATCACTCTTGATTAATTATTCTTTGATTACGTTTAGTAATTAAACCTTAATTAAGATTAATTATCCTTTAATTGTTAATTAATCTTTTTAATTTATTTTTATTAATTAATGATCCTCTTAGTTACTTTCATTAATTAATTACCTTTTTAATTGATTACCTTAACAAGTAATTAATTACCTTATTAATTAACCTTAATCCTTTAATTAATCAACTATTCTTTAAATTAATTAATTAATCCTTTAATTAATTATATTAATTAATACTTTAATTAATTACACTAAGTGATTAACCCTTAATCACTTCCATTTAATTACTTTCGTAAAGTAATTATCCTCTAATTACTTTCTTACTTAATTACCTCCAGTAATTATTTATTAATTACTTCACCAAGTAATTTACTTGATTAATTCATAAGTGATTATCTTTAATGAATCACTAATTAATCACTTTAGTTAGTTTTTTAGCTAATTATTTAAAATTAATTAAATAATTTCTTAACTCCTTATATTTAAAAACCTTAATTAAGAAAAATCATTTGTCTTAATTAAGTTATTAACATTAACCAATAACTCTTTAATAATTGAATTACCCTTATTATCTTCACATATTAACTATCTTTAATTAATCAAAATCTCTTAATTTCTTAAAGATAAACTATTTATTATAATTGATTATTTAATTTTTAACATTAAATTTTATTTAAAATATAACATTTAGAAATCAATTATAATTAAAACAATACATCATCTAATTAACTTTTTAAAATCTTTTAAAACTTTTAAAAGTTATCAAATAATTTTTTTAAACAACCTCATTTTGAACACTCACTTGTCCTACCCTTAAAACCTTATATTGCAAAATATATTTAAAACTTACTAAAACTTTTCTTTGAAAACAAATTAATTTTATAAGTAAACACTCGTTTTACTTTGTTTTTAAAACTTAGAAACAATTCAAAATCAATATCCCTTGTTTTACACAATCCGTTCATTGTTTCACTGATTTTGTAAAATATGGTTATATTTTAAAAAAATAAACCCGAGACAAACTCGAGTAAAACTAGCGAAAACCCCGAGCAACTCAAGAGCCATTCCAACCCAACCCTGCTTCGAGAAAAACATCAACATTCCCGAAGTAAAACACGAGCACCCACCTTCTTCTCCAAACTACTTCCAAATGCATGAAAATGTGCACGTGTACGTGCACATCGTCCCTAATTGCCGACGAACTCCGCTTCGACCTCCGACGAGTCGACCTTGACCTTGGCAATACCACGCGAACACCCAGACGTCTCGATTCAATCGAGAATCGAAAACGACCCAAACCCACTCAGCCTAGAAACATACATCACCATAAATTCGACCACCTCCGACGATCTATACCTCGAGACAACTCGCAGTTTCCACCGTAGCTTCGTCTCGACATTCCGCACTTACGGTATGCTTCGCGGTCGACTCCGATCACTCCTCATCGCCTCAATTTCTTTTGAAATATCGGCACAACACCAGGGTATTAAACCCTATTCCACTCTCCTCCGGTCATCACGGCAAACGATCAAATACCACGACAATATTCCAGCCCTCGTCGACAACTCAGCCACCTCCGGTTCAAATATTGAGCCTCCCCTTACCACCGATCGACGGCAATCGATCAATTCGTCCAAAACGAACAACTCGAGAAATCCCACTGATTTCCAAACTAAAAATCATGATATACCCATTAAAATTCATGATTTTCAAATACGAATTCAATCATGCAATCAAACTTAAAATTGAATTTATAAAATTTTGACCCAATATAAATTTTCACTGTTAATTATAAGATTTCGAGACAAATACTACATATAAATTCTTGAAATAATTTTTAGTAGTGATGTTGCATGATTTCAATCACTTTATATTTACAAATCAAAATTTATTAGTGATTTAATGATAAGATAATAAATTTAGAAAGAAAATCAAGACCTGTTAAAAATAACAGAGCCTGTTTTGCATATACACAAACATTCAACACTTATTACATACATGCATTCATTTGCATCCAAGCATTTCAAGCCAGCAACATGATTTCCAAACATATATCAAAGTGGAAATCAAGATTTAAAAACTATTTTAAAAATCTATGATTATTCACCAGTAATTTAAATAGAGATAGAGAACAGATTTTGTGACTAGGCTTGTTCCAGACTGATGTTGATTTTACTCTTGAATGTGAATTTCTCTTGCTTTGTTGAATTTAAATCTGAAATTGATCCTTGCATTTGTAGCGTGTTGTTAGATTTGCCTTTGATTTCTTTTTTCAGATTTTTCTTTCTCTGATCTTTGGTTTCTCTTGCCTTAGGTTTTGGCTTCCAGTTTTCATTTTCTTTTCTTTTGGTTTGTATAAATTTTTATTTGAAAATGAAGAGAAGACAGATTTGAGCTGGAAGGTAAAAACAGATTTCTTCTTCATATTTTAAAAAAAAAATTAATTTTAATTATCAAAGAAAAAAATAAAGCCACTTGTCCTTAGATTGGTTATTTAGCTTACACATATACATTCCAATTTACAAATGTCCTAAATATACATTATGATGTTTACAAGTGTTAACTCTTCTTTTATTAAATCTTTTAGGTCATATATGTATTTATTTAGTAGATTTAAATGTATATAAAAAAAATGTTTGTTTTCATATAAATAAGCTTTTAAACTTTAATAAATATACAAGTGAGAATTTATGTAAACATTTGTTTATAAATAACTTATGTTTTGATCCAAATAATTGTATTATATGCTTATATGCTTGTGGATTTTATTTTAACTCTATATGTATTTTTACAAACCAAATTGTATTATGTTTAAATTTTTAACAACAAGGATAATTTCTTATTTATTTAAAAGATATATTTTAGCTTGAATTTAAAATAAGGATTTAATTAAAAGTTCATTTACATTTCTTTTATATTAACATATGTGTCATATTAATATGTACATATTCAAACTATATTTATAATAATGTGTGTGCATATATATATATATATATATATATATATATATATATATATATATATTTCTTTTTCATAGGCATACATATATGTGTGTGTGTGTGTATATATGCCTACATAAATTATGAAGCTTGAATATATCTACTTATATATATATGGATATCTTATCCAGAATTAAATAGTGAAATATATTATTAATTATCTCGAGAGATTTAAAATTCAACACTTGTATTATAGTTCTAAACTTATATATATTCAGATATTTGTCAGAACTTTATCTATTTAATTTACAAATTTATATTTGAATAAAATTTAACCCTGTTAGTTACCCATTAACAGATGCCTAAAAATCCGAGTTATCACAGCGATGGATTTCCTAACCGCCGCCGCAAGTACCGTAACTCTAATCGAATTTTCCACCATGATCTAGCCATTGAACAATGAACGAGCCATGCCGATGGATTGTGCGCGACACTCTCCACACGATGGTATCATCGATTTGATGATCCATCGTTTTTGATCGACGCACGGTGAATGACCGAGAATGGTTCATCAATTTCTGGCTACACAGAAATCCAAATCAAAAAACAAACTATAGGTTTGACTTGCGCTCATCGAGAGCTTCAAATTGTTATATAATTCGATATATTTTGAGAAGTTCAAATTTTTGGGTTTGATTTTGATTTGCAATTGAATTTGGAATTGGTTTTCGTTTGTCTACTATTGAAAAGAGAGAAACAAATGGAATTTTATGTACAGAATAATGGAGATAAGAGATAGCTAGGGCTTATAACGGGCTATATATATGCAGATCAGAAATAGGAATGAATGGGCTAGATTGATTTAATAGTTGAACGATAAACGACCCGAAAAGCTCGTTTCGTTCTCGAAATGAAAATGGGTCATCCCATATATCAAAATAGATGTTTTCGATAATTTTAAAATCAATGGAACAGGTTTTAAGTCCTACTTCCATCATATAAAGAAGTTAGCTAGAAAATTAGTTTATTCCAAATTGATTTCAATTAAATTTATTTTTACGCATTTCGAGTCCGTACGATCAAACGACAAACCCGATCGCTACGAAACTTGAAAACTTATACTAATTCACTGTTACGAATTCGATGAAACTTGTTTAGTCGAAATACGAGACAGTGGCCAAAATGGCTATTTTCACGTTATTTAAATAAATTAATATTAAATTAATTAATCACTTTTTAATTCAATATTTATAAACTAACAAATTTCATCATTTTAATTACTTAGACATTTAAAATAACTTAAAACAATTTACCTAAAATTTTAATGTTACTTATTTTTCCAAAATACATTGTTCAGTTTCAACTGCATTTAATTTAATTAATTATAATTTAGTTCCAATAAGTTGATTTAATTTGATTTCAATCTTTATATTCAATCAATTATTACTCTAATAACATAGTCAACATTTGTTTATATCTTATTTCACTAATATGCTACGATTTTCATCTTTTATTTGTATTAACTACTATATTTCAATTATATTGAATTTTTGTTGATTTTTCACATTATTTAAAATTTGAAATCCCAATTAATTTACTTATTGTGGTTTCATTCTTTTATTAAATCAATTGTTATCTTATGAATATGGATACAATTAGCATTTCTATTCATTTTATTACATTCACGACTTGCGGTTATTGTCTTAACTCGCATTAGTATAATAATGACATTCAATTTCAATTGATTTAAGTAAATTGGTAATAAATAACAATTGTTGCCATTTCTATATTTGATAACATTTGTAATTATATTATTTACAAACAAATGTTATAACAACTCACACTACACTAATTTTTTTGAATTACAATTTATTACACATTATTTCATTAATAACTCAACATTTAAATTAGCAATTACTCATTTAATCCAATTATCAATTAGTACACACCTTATTGTAATTAATTTACAATCTATAACCAATTACAACTTTTTGAATCATTTCGATTAATTGGAATTTCATTCAAAGCAACTATAAATTACCTTAAATTAATATATTAAATTTCATTCCAATTATATTCTTATTAATAAATCATAAATTTTTATTTATGCCAACATTAAATCACAAGAACTTACTAAATTTACTGTTTTTAATTATCGGAATTTACGGGCCGTTACACTTCTAAATACCGATTTAGAGTAAGCTATTTACACATATTAACCAAAAATGTCTCGAATTCAGTGGGAGCGATATTGAGTTTGTGAGTCATTGGATATGATCTAGGAAATGATGAGAAAGTATCATTTTAAAAGCATCAAGATTAAATAAGTATTTTGATAGAAATTAGAGTTTCATTTTTTATTCAAAGTGCAGAGGAAGCGTGTATTCATAAGAAAGAACGTTAAAAGGTATATTGATTTTTCTAAACTGTAAGTAAACAACACATTATTGATTTTAACGATGTTCGTGTGTTGAAATCAACCTTAGTTCTTTTAATACTCAACTTTTGATTATAAATGATGTCTTTTATAGTAAGTATAAAAGTCACTGAGAATGTCCCAAATAGATATGTAAATACATCTGATTCAATTGTTTAATACGGAACATGTGTGTTCCTTATACATTGGCAATACTAATTATCATACATATTAAGTTAGTTACGATATCATAATTTGTATATGTATTTTATACATGAAGCAAATATCAAATCCAAATTAGCACCACTAAACGGTTGTTTGAAGTATTCTCGTGTATTTATGAAAACTAGGGAATCGTTTACAGAAGCAAAAACAACTTATGAAGGAGTGTACGGACTCAAACATCATAGTGATATTGAGTAAAATATGTCAATAATAAATTCAAGTTAAGAATCTTTAAGCTGAAAATGTTCCAAATGAAAGATTGTGGTTGGCTCAATGAAAAAGGCTAAGTCCATCATGCGCCACAATAAAAACAATGTATATAAATATATAAGTGCACAAATTTATAACTAAGCTGATTCCTAATATTGAGAATGTCATAACATTGTTCTAAGATAACAATGCCATGATATAGTAACAAAAAGTAAAGCTTACTAGAAGTAAAGAAACATAATCTGAATTATTCCATATGATAAAATAGTATATCACCATCGGAGAGAGTTGATTGATGGAGTAGATAATTGAAAAAATAGCATGTAAAGGGACTAACCCAATTGGTTTTGACAAAATCGATTAGAGATGCTGGAATAAGTATCAATAACTGACCACAAGTGCAAGTAGGAGATTGATAGAGTAAGGGGTATGCCTTAGGGGCAATTATATAATTTGTTACATATATTGTAACATTCCGCCTTTTTTGTATGCTTCAAATCGACGATAAACCACACACATCCGACTCAAACAATACAAAAGGGTGGATTGTTATGGAGTAAATAAGAAAAAGCAGAGAAAAAAACAAAATAGAATCTTGCAGCGGAACGATAAAATATAATAATCAAATAAACATTTCATGAAGTTGTTTATAAAACATTTGATTATACTTATACAATACATATCAAAGTTACACATACCAGAGAATAATAAAACAATGCATCGGAACAATGTAGTAATTAATAGTAATAATACAATGTTCGACTTCGTCCTCTAGAAATAAGGTCTTCGAATCCTGTAATGCTCAGACTGAACCAAGCGAATTGAAAAGACAAAACACTCGAGTCGGAACTTAAAGATCTTATGTAAGTTAAATCAATGTAAGAAATATGAGTGGAACGGTGTCAGAGATGTTTACCGGATTTGACATCTCCTATCCAGTGTCAAACGTGAGTGCAGTAACTTAAGAGATGCTCGGGATTCACATCTCCTAAGGATCCGTTAAACTATTTACTATGTAGTAATTTATGCTATTATAATAATGTCCAACAGTAAAATAAACTTACTTTTAAATAGCGTTAAGGCTTTACATTTTCCACCTTAACACATAATACTCCCAGTAGTCCATCCAGTGTCACCGCATCTCTAGATCGGGAGACTACCCTAAATACTCCATGGGCTACAGGAGAAAACCAAATTCGTACAAGGCACGCTAGGGTAGGTGACACGGCACAACTAGGAAATGCCAGGGTAGATATACCAATTACGCTTCCGGACCGGTGGTAACGCGTAGCAGCTACTACCGCCTACCTCAAGCCGCACTCCCAAAATCAAAAGAGCCAGAATCAATCACAAAGTAATAGAATGGTATCGAAGGAGTGTGTCCAATAAAAGGTGCTACCTTCTTATCCCGTCGATCGCTTTTGTTTTAGCCACCTTATGCCAACCCACGGGAGTCGGGTCCACGTATTTACCTCAAAGGAAATGCCGCCGCCATCCTACTTCATTCTGAAATCTCCATCGCGTACACAGTTGTTAAATTGGCTTTCGGAGTTGGCAGAGAGTAAGACAGCTTTCGATCCTGGTCTCTTTAACAACCAAACGTTATTATAACACCACGGTCATTTCAAAAAAATTATATTTCAAAACCAGAATATAATATCCATTTCGAAACCATATAATTACGATATCATTACCATTTGAAAAACTAAATCAGTATGATATCATTTTTATGAAATCCCAAATCAATTTAATATCATTTTATTTCAAATATATCTTTTTTCCAAAAATCATAACACTTTCAAAGTTATACACTTCGAAACCAAACACTTGAAATTATAACACTTTCAAATCATAATACTTTGAAACTTGAAACTTTGAACATAACTACACCACTTAAATGGCTTAAATATTAAATTACTTCATATAATAAAATAGCTTCTTCAATTTCACAAATCAATTCCAAATACAGATTTGAACCCCCAAATAAACCATTTCAATTTTCATATATTTTAAAGCTTTAGATATTCCACTATTTCAAAACTAATTCTTTGATAATTCATATATATAAAATTCAATTACTATTATTTAGATTTGAAATGTTTGCTTAATAAATCCAATATCATTTAAGTAAAACTTTTAAACTTCAAATAACTGGATATTCTTTTAATTTATTTAAGTCGATATATTTATTTAAATCAACTTGATATTCATTTAAATCACTCTAAACTAAAATCAAGTTATAAAAATCATACCCTTTAAGATCTCAGTTTTATTTAAATTTCAAAACAAATTTATACATAGCTAAAAATCAATAATAAAATAACATTTATATAACATCAAAAATAAATATTATATAACCCGTATATTTCTTTACAAAACCATAGAAATCATTTCAAAATATTTTTATATATAGACCACGGTGTCTGTATATAATTTTCTATCCTATGATCAAGTGATATGAATATTTATCATTTCAATCCGTAATTTAAAATATAAATACGGTTATATATCATTTCAAACCGTAATCCCGAATGAAATAAAATCCATAACAACTTGCAGTTGATAACAGTATAAAATACAACATCCATTCATCCCATATCAATCATCAAACATTTATCACTATCATCCTCCAATTCAATCAATAACATCAATATAGAATAGATAATAAATAACAGGCATTTACTGGCAGTTTATATTCAATAATAAATTAAATAACTATTTATATGCGATAACAAATTAAATAACAATTTAATTCAAATAAATTCAATTTAACTAGGATGATGATAAAAAAATATGCCAAACAGTCATAAATGAATTTCTAATCACATCATAAATCAATTTAACAAACATAAGAAATTTTAGAAGTTGTGAGTGGGTTAAAACACTCACTTTTTGAATTCAAATTGAATTTAAATCCAATTTAAACACAAAATTCAAACTGTCTTAGAATCCATCCAAACTAACGTCAAAATTTCCGAAATTCTACTACAATCCCAACGCAAGAAACCGCGTGCGAAACGGACCTTGTATGAGAAAGTTATATGCATTAAAAGATTGAAGTCTTTAGTTAAATTAAAATGAATAAAACAAAAGAGAACGAACCATATTTAGCCACGTCTACACGTGCTTCCTCTCCTAGATCGAAAACCCTATCTGAAAGTTCGAATATGATTTCAACATTCGCCGTTATAACACAGCTTTGACTGGAAATTGCCACCACCACGTAAACTTTCGACACGATCAGGCAACGCCTCCACGCTGCTTCCCTGAAGCTGCACCTCTGGCCAAAAGGACATCGATTCCGGCTCGCCATAGCTCATTCACTGCCGCCGCCTTCCATCGCCAAACACGACGAATACCGATGCCAACAGCCCAAACTAACCGCATAGATCCACTTCCCTCGACGTCCCCTACAAGTCCATGCTTCCTGATCGACAATTAGTCTAAGATCTGCCGTCAAATCACGAAACCCAAGAACGGATGGCCTGAATTGATTCGTGATTTTAGGATAAACGATGATTCGAATCCAAAAACGAATTGCAGATAAGAGATGCGTTCATCGAGAGCTTCGAGTCCATATATAATTCGATATAGTTTGAGGAGACTGAATTTTGGCTTTGAATTTGATTTGAAATAGCAATTGGAATTTTGGGTTGTCTGCCATTAGAATAAGGAGGAGCAAATGAAATTGTACGCACAGAAATGAGGAATAAGAAATAGGATAGGGTTTATAACAAAGTATATAGACAAAAGCTGAAAATAGAATAGATGGACAAGATTGATTTATACGTTGAACGATAAAATCGCCCGAAAAGCCCGTTTCGACTCCAGAATAAAATTGGATCAACCCATATATCAAAGTAGATGTTTTTAAGTATTTTGAAATCAATGCAATAGGTTTCATGTCCAAATTCCATCGTATGAAGAACTTATGCTAAAATCAAGTTATTTCAAATTGATTTCAATTTCATTGATTTCTAGACGTTTCAAGTCCGTAAGATCAAACGACAAGCCCGAACGCTACGAAACTTGAAATCCTATAATAATCCACCGTCATGGATCCGATGAAACTGGTTTCGTCGAAATCCGAGCCAGTGGCCAAAATGGCTATTTTCCAGTTAATTAAATAAATTAATATTAAATTAATAAACCACTTCTTCAATTTAAATTTTATAATCAACAAATCTTATCATTTTGATTTCTTAAATAATCACAATATTTTTTTTCAAGTTTAGATGTCAAATTAAAGTTTATTAATCCATCAGTCACAGTGTTTAATTTCAATTTCATTAAATTCAAAAATTATAAATTAAAATTCCAAAATCCATTTAATTTGATCTTTTATCCTATTATTTAATCTATCATTATCAAATGGATGAAATCAACATTGTTTCATGATTTACTACATAATATTCTCAATTTTCAACTTAATTTCCATTAACGTAATATTTAAATCTTAAATTTCAATTATTTGCAATTAATCCAATTATTAAGTTTAAATTCCAATAAATTAATAAATCTTGATATCCATTATTTTCATTGAACCAATTGTCATAGTATGAATAAAATTAACATTATTTCCAATTATATCCTTAATTTACACTAACATGACATTGAATTTTATTTTCCTTCCATATTAAATTACCAAACTTATTAAATTAACAAAATTTAAATATCGAAAATTTTGGGTCGTTACACTCTCCCCCACTCAAAACTTTTCATCCCCAAAAAGGAAAAAGAAGGGGAAAAAAAAGAATTAGGTAGTCGATACATCTTATTCAAAATTTTAATTTTATGAACAAATAAATTTACAAAATTTATTAATTTAAATAAAATACCAATTTATAACCATTAATCTTTTATACTCAAATTAATAAAGTTTGGAAACATTTTCCAGAATTTATCTACGTCCAAAATTTACAGAAAATTTCGCAGAGTCTCATTTGTACAGGGAGGCTCGGGAGAAAATATAATATCAAATATAATAATATATATCGCAATATCACAAAATAATATATCCCAATAATGGGAAAATAATATAATAGTGCTTTAAAACCATAATCTAAGAACGTACCTATTTGTCGGGCAATTAACGCTTATTTATGAAACCAAAAGCAATAGTAATTGCTTCCATAACCTGCATTTCATTTATATAATCTAAAAAGATTTAATAATTATATAGAATGAAATATTAATTTTGTTTCATCCACTAGCAAACAAATCAATGTCAAACAACAAACACAATTCAATTACCCATCCATATCAAACAAAACAAATAGTTGTTGGGTTCAAAACTTTAAATTGTACAGAATGGAAAATAAACTATTAAGTGCACCATTTACTCAACAGTCTTAGATGAAACTAAATAGATTATTCATACATCCAAACAATTTTAAAGTATTCTTGCCCAAACAACCGTAAACCAAACAAACAACAATTCCAAACAATAGATCAAGTTACTTTTTTTATCAATTTCATTTTATACATTTTTTGTTTGATTTCCTTTTCATTCATATAATGATTTATCTTTTTAATTTACATTTATTTCTTGCGAATTTTCATCTCCACCCATTGATTCAGTGCTTATTTCATTTATTTACACTTATACTTACATAAATTCATTTTTATTTACTCATATCATATAAATTTTCTTTTTATTGCATTACATTCATTCATTTCTCAATTTCATTTATTTCATTTATTACATAATTCCATTTATTCATTTATTTATAATACTTACCTTTCAGTTTATTTAGTTAGTAGCCTTTCAATTATACTTAAGTTTATAACAACTGCAACATCCAATTTTTATTTATTGAAGAATGTCATTGAATACTTTCATTATTTCAAATTTTTACTTGTATAATACCCTATTATATTTTCTTATTAAACAATAGAACTTTTAATATTTGGTAAGTCATATATATGCTTTAAGAATGTAATTGAAAGTTATACAAGTTTTTCTCATTTCCTTTAATTAATATAATGTTCGATAATCATATCCTTTGCTTTTTATAGATTGCAAATTTCAACTTTCTTGTTATTTTATTTATAACCTAAGATTTAATCTCTTATTTTAATTAGAGGTTCCAATTGATAATTAGTTACATTCCATTTCACTACAATAACTAAAACTATAAATTAACGAAAACTTAAGAACTAAATACCGGGTTTAATTTCAAGTCATTTTAAAATAATAGATAAATGTATATAGTTACAATTTATATATCCAATTATATTTAAAACAATTTAAAATTTATATTCATTTATCAAAATAAATCTGCAATAGAACTACTACAGTAGCCTTCCCACTTAGAAACTCGAAAATGAATGTCGATGATGCGTGCACTCATCCTAAAAATTATTTTCCAACGACAGAGAGGGAAGTACAGAATTTATTTCTTTTCAAAGTTTCTTTAAAATAATTCTTTCAAATTATATTGGAATATTTATATCAGAAAATACTTATAAACAATAGTATCATATTCCAAAATCCTTTGAAAGAAATTTTCAAAATCCCGAAACTTAAGTTCTAAAATTTCCATTTTCGTTTATTTTATTTTAGATCTTATTTCCAACCAATATTTGTATATTTCACTACCTAACAACCAATATATTACAAACAAATATAAAATTTATAAAAAAATTATTTTATATGTAGAAAATATAATAGGAAAATTTATTTCATTCACCTATATTCAAAACAAATATTGTGTCGGTCTGTCCTATTTAGTGTTTAGAAATCCCTATTGATGTCATAGCATCATATGCACCAACCAGAGTTTATAAATACAAAACGAAACAAATTAACACAATATTAAAAACCTTTTTATAACAATAACAAATACGCTTTCTCATATATATACACTCAGTGACTCCTCATAGGGTATTACTACCCTATTGATAAAGAGTTAGACCTCACAAAGCTAAGGTTTATCGCTAAACCAAAGCTCTGATACCATGTTGTAACATCCAGCCTTTTTGTATGCTTTAAATCGACGATAAACCAAACACTTCCGACTCAAACCATACAGAATAGAGGATTGTTATGGGGTAAATAAGAAAAAGCAGAGAAAGAAAAAAAACAAAATAGAATCTTGCAACGGAACGATAAAATATAATAATCAAATAAATAGTTCATGAAGCTGCTTACAAAACATTTGATTATACTTATACAATATCAGAGTTACGCATACCGGAGAATAATAAAATAATGCAGCAGAACAATGTAGTAATTAATAGTTATAATACAATCTTCTTCTTCGTCCTCCAGAAATAAGGTCTTCAAATCCTGTAATGCTCGGACTGACCCGAGCGAATTGAAAAGACAAAACACTCGAGTCAGAACTAAAAGATCTTATGTAAGTTAAATCAATGTAAGAAATATTGAGTGGAACGGTGTTAGAGATGTTTACGGGATATGACATCTCCTATCCACTATCAAACGTGAGTGCAGTAACTTAAGAGATGCTCGGGATTCACATCTCCAAAGGATCCGTTAAACTCTATGTTGTAATATACGCTATTATAATAATCTCTAATAGTAAAATAAACTTACTTTTAAATAGCGTTAAGGCTTTACATTTTCCACCTTAACATGTAATAGTCCCAGTAGTCCATCCAGTATCAGCGCATCTCTAGATCGGGAGACTACCCTAAATACTCCATGGGCTACGGGAGAAAACCAAACTCATACAAGGCACGCTAGGGTATGCGACACGGCACAACTAGGCAATGCCAGTGTAGATATACCAATTACGCTTCCGGATCGATGGTAACGCGTAGTAGCTACTACCACCCACCTCGAGTCACACCCCCAAAACCAAAAGGGCCCCAATCAATCATAAAGTAATAGAATGGTATCGAAGGAGTGTGTCCGATAAAAGGTGCTACCTTCTTAGCCCGTCGATCGCTCTTGTTTTAGCCACCTTATGCCAACTCACGGGAGTCGGGTCCACGTATTTACCTCAAAGGAAACGTAGCCACATCCTACTTCATTCAGGAATCTCTACCGTGTACACGGTTGTTAAAGTGGTTTTCGGAGTTGGCAGAGAGTATGACAACTTCCGATCCCGATCTCTTTAACAACCAAACATTATTATAACACTGCTGTCATTTCAAAATAATTATACTTCAAAACCAGAATATAATATCCATTTTGAAACCATATAATTATGATATCATTTCCATTTCAAAAACTAAATCAATATGATATGATTTTTATGAAATTCCAAATCAATATAATATCATTTTTATTTCAAATATATCATTTTTCCGAAAATCATAACACTTTCAAAGTTATGCACTTCGCGACCAAACACTTGAAATTATAACACTTTCAAATCATAATACTTTGAAACTCGTAACTTTGAACATAACTACACCACTTAAATGGCTTAAATATTAAATTACTTTATATAATAAAATAGCTTCTTCAATTTCACAAATCAATTCCAAATACAGATTTGAACCCCCAAATAAACCATTTCAATTTCCATATATTTTAAAGCTTTAGATATTCCACCATTTCAAAACTAATTCTTTGATAATTCCAATATATCAAATTCAATTACTATTATTTAGATTTGAAATGTTTACTTAATAAATCCAATAACATTTAAGTAAAACTTTTAAACTTCAAATAACTAGACATTCTTTCAATTTATATAACTTGATGTATTTATTTAAATCAACTTGATATTCATTTAAATCACTCTAAACCAAAATCAAGTTGTAAAAATCATACCCTTTAAGATCTCAATTTAATTTAAATTTCAAAACAAATTTATACATAGCTAAAAATCAATAATAAAATAACATTTATATAACATCTAAAATAAATATTTATATAACCCATATATTTATTTACAAAACCATAGAAATCATTTCAACATATTTTTATGTATAGACCACGGTGTCTGTATATAATTTTCTATCATATGGTCAAGTGATACGGATATTTATCATTTCAATCCGTAATTTAAAATATAAATACGATTATATATCATTTCAAACCATAATCCCAAATGAAATAAAATCCATAACAACTTCCAGTTGATAACAGTATAAAATACAAGATCCATTCATTCCATATCAACAATCAAACATTTATCACAATCATTATCCAATTCAATCAATAACATCAATATAGAACAGATAATAAATAATAGGCATTTACTGGCAGTTTATATTCAATAATAAACTAAATAACCATTTAATTGGCAGTTTATATGCGATAATATATTAAATAACAATTTAATTCAAATAAATTCAATTTAACTGGGATGATGATAAAAAAATATGCCAAACAGTCATAAATGAATTTCTAATCACATCATGAATCAACTTAACAAACAAAAGAAATTTTAGAAGTTCTGAGTGGGTTAAAACACTCACCTTTTGAATTCAAATTGAATTCAAATCCAACTTAAACCCAAAATTCAAACCGTCTCAGAATCTGTCCAAACTAGCGTTAAAATGTCTGAAATTTTACTATGATCCCAACGCAAGAAACCGCGTGCGAAATGGATCTTGTATGAGAAAGTTATACGCATTAAAAGATTGAAGTCTTTAGTTAAATTAAAATGAATAAAATAAAAGAGAACGAACCACATTCAGCCACGTCTACACGCGTGTTTTCTCCCAGATCGAAAACCCTACCCGAAAATTCGAACATGATTTCAACAGCCGCCACTATAACACAACTTTGACTAAAAATTGCCACCACCATGTAAACTTCCAACACGATCAGGCAACGCCTCCATGCCGCTTCCCCGAAGCCGCACCTCTGGCCAGAAGGCCATCGATTTCGGCCCGTCGTAGCTCATTCGCCATTACCGCCTTCCATCCCCAAACACAGTGAATACCGACGCTGTAACGATCCCGGATTTTGATTAATTTTAAATTGACAATTAAATTAATTTTTGATTAAAATTTTTGAATTTAATTGTAAATTGGTTTGAGTTTCTCTAGATTTAAATAAAAAAATATAAATATTTCAAATAGATTATAATTTTATAAAATATGAAATGAACATAGTAAATAATTCTAGAATTATATAAACTATAAAAATAAATATTGTAAAGTAAAATAAAATACAACCAAGCTATACTTACAAAATAAGTAATTAAATATTTGATAATTTAAGTTAAAAATAAAAAGAGAGATGAGATAAGCGCTTGTGTAAAAAAAAGGAACTAAGTACTTAAGCCAAAAAAATTCATAGCAAAGACTAAAACAACTTTATCTATATACATTAAGTTTTGAAAGCAACCAGGCAAAAGAATAAACAAAGTATATTTGTCCATGAAGTAAAAAAGCAACCTGGAAAAAAAAATTAATTATGTACAAAACAAAAGTATGAATGAAAGAAACGGTATAAAATATAAACAAAGAAAATAAGAAAGATAATTAAGGCAAGTAAAAGAAACAAAGTACATAAAAAAAGCAAATAAAAAGATAGGTATGCAGCCTGTAAAGTTTAGTAGCAAGAAAAAAGTAAAAAAAAAATAAGACATGGCTGAAGTACTAAGGCAATTAATGCCACAACTTTAGCATCAAACCAGCAAAGCAATTAATGCATTACATGTTTACACCTCTAGCAATAAATGAATGCCATATCTTTTGTACACAAGAAAGTAATGTCACCCTGTACACAACATTATAATACCATGTACAGTACACGTCTTCTATATATCAACCTCATTTTAGTTCGTTCCATAAACCAAAGCAAACCTGAAGTAATGTTATCTCAAACTAAAACAAACTTTAGTTTAAAAACATCAAAACAAAACAATACAATCCACTCAAGCTAGAGAATCAAAAGAAGAGTTACAACATGCAAAGTTTAGGCCTGTCCAAATAATAGGAACTCTGTCATTTCTGGGAATCAAGTGAGTAACATCACCTTTCAAATCTAAAAAATTAATATGGTTACATTTTTCTGTGATAAATATTTTTGTGGTATATATGTATGTTTCTGTGTATGTATGGATGGATGTTTATATACTTGTTGTAACCTTTGTAACAAACTGTTTCAGTTTTCAAGTTTGAATTTTGATTCAAAGTTTTTTTTTTGATCTGATAACTTTTAAAATTTAGGATACAAAGAGAAAAAAAATTATTGTTACATCCTAGTTTTGAGTTTAAACTTTATTTAAGTTAAAAAAATTTGTATACTGTTCTGGGAAATCAAAACAACAGGGTAAACTAATATACGAAGTAAACTCAAATATTTTAATTTATTAATTCAGGATCACAAGTTGAATCTTTAGGCTATAACATGATTTTTAAACCAAACACCATAATTTTTAGTTTGGAATTAAAAGAACAGATTGGGTTTATCTGTTTTTCTTCGATTGGGTGATTACTGATGATCTATGAGTTCGTGATGGCCGGGACCTTTCCTGGTGATGGATTGATGAACAGATGTCCTTGGAAAAATAGTGCGATGATGGGTAGTTGATCGTGGAAGCGGCGGTGATGGGTTTCAGTTTGTAGCCCTGTTTTGTCAAGGGTTAATGTTTTGATTCGCTCGTCCTCTATGATGGATCGAGTGCTACAAAACTTTAGGGATGGAAGAGGGGAGGTTGACGAGTAGATGTCCGGAGTTGTACGAATTCTGGTGGGAGAAGTCGTGAGAACGAGGTGTTGACAGGTTTGGAGGAGGTGGACATTCTTGTTCCAGGTTTGGGTTTTAAAACTCGATTTTGAATTCGAAAGGATGATGGAGTTTCAGGTGGTCGGAGGACGGTCTGAGGTTGGTTGGTGACTTGTTCGACCTAGTGATGATGACCGGAGTCGATCATCGGAGTCGTGCACGTGCACCGTGCCCTATTCTGGAAAACATTATTTTGTAGTTGAGTGGTTTCTTTTTGCTTGCGTGTTTGTCTCGAGTGGATCGAGTATGTACCCGAAGATTTTACGTATTGAACTCGAAGCAGTTTTTATTTGCCTCGGGTCGGTGGTTTGTTTCAGATTTTTGCTAAATCTGACTGCAAATTTGAGATTTAAAACAAATTTAATGAAATTTAAATTTGTGTACTAGATTTAAACAAAGTTTAAATCCAGTTGTAATGTGGATTCGAATTCACTTTTGAATTCTAATATGAAATAAAATAAAGTTTTAAATAATTTAAATGTTTGGTTTTCAGGTTTACAAAAACCTGACAGTTTCTTGAATTTTAAAATTAAATTTAAAGTTTGAAAACATCATTTAAACAATGGTTTAAACTCAAAGTTAAGTTCAGGTTTCAAAAGAAACTTTTGAATCTTAAAGTTTTAAAATGAAATTTGGATTTTTAAATCAAGATTTGAAAATCAAGACTTTAAAACAAAGTTGTAAATCAAATGTTTAAACTAATGGATTCAAGTTACTTTGAATCCAAATCTGGAATGTAAATCAGTTTTTACATAGGTTTTGAATGGAAAGTATATGAATTGTTTAAAACTTGAATTTACAAGTTAAATAATTAATGTATTTTAAAATCTGAATTTACATAGTTAAGTAAGTTAGTTTAGAAGCTTTTTCTTATATAAGCTTCTTATATAAGTAATAAATGTTTTATATTTATTTTAAAAGTTTATAAATTGATATTTGAATTTGGTTAATGTTTAAATGGTAAATCATTTTGAATCTTGAATTCAAAATGGAATTCAAATTTAAATTCAAAAAGGGTAATGTTTTAAAATACACTTTAATATTTATTTAAATCGTTAATAAAGAAATAAATTATCTTAGAAATAATTAAAGGGTGAAAATGATTTAATTTATAAGATAATTAAGGAATGGTAATTTATTTAATTTATAAACTAATGATTTAGATTAATTTATAATTAGAGATTAATTTAAAAGTGATTAAGAAATGTTATTAGTTAATGAAGATAGTTAACTAAGGATCATTAAGTATTGATTATGGAGATTTATTTTAATAATTAATTGAATTAATTAATTTAGATAATCAATTATAAATTGTTTAAATGTAATTACTAAATGAAAGTAATTAAGGATCAATAACTTATAGTAATTAATTTTGGATATTTTGATTAATTAAAGTGAATTAATTATGTAATTGGTTTAAAAGGTTGATTCAGTTAATATGATTTATTAAGAATAATTTAATTTATTTAAAGTGTTTGATAAATAAATTTATATCAAATGATTTGTAATTAATAAATCAAAATGTGATAATTAATTCATAAGTAATTACTTTACTTATAAATAAATTGAATTGATTAGGATTAAACGATTAATTATTCCTACTTATAAATGACTATTGAATACTTGACCTTACTTATGAATGATTTTATTGTATAAGATGCCTTGAATTGATTGTCCTACCTGATCTGTGATATGTTGTTCTATGGATTGAGCTGTGTATAATTTGTTCATTTATATACATCTACATATTATCTGTGAATCTATGAATGGACGATAAATGTTATAGTTTATATCGCTTATCAACTATATTTCTGTGTTTTAATCTGTGATGATTGAATGATGTTGCACTATTGTGTTAAGCCCCTGGACCACACTTATACACACACAAATATGGATTTCACGAGGGAATCGATTAAGTCATAGATTTTTGAAGTGACTTTTAAATAGACAATTTGAATTCAAATGTTTTGGAAATGGATTGGGTTTAAAGTGAAAAGCTTTTGGAATGGAATTTCAAAGATGAAATTTATTTTAAATAACTCGATTGAATTTTGAGATTTAATTATTTGATTTAAATTTGAATTCAATATTTGAAATTGAATTCTACGATTTGGAAACTAGGGACTAAAGATGTTATACCAATTATATATGGGTTAAACTATTTTAAGGGTATTGATTTGGGAATTTGAATTTAAATTCAAAGGCTTTAACTCGTGCAAATATAATCGGATTTTTCTAAAACGAAAGCTGTTCGTTTTCAAATAATAAAAGCTTACATATAAGAAGTAAACTTCCAAATTTTGTTAAAAGGGATATCAAGTTAAAAAATGAAAAATGATTTTCCAAGTTATGGAAACGATTAAAGCTATAAGTTAAATCTTTAATTTAAAGATTTTAATTGAGTAAATACAATTGAAATGGAAATTTTTTTGAAATCCGTAAATGGATCTTTATGAAACTAGGTGAACTTTGTAAAATAAATCTTTTTGTTTAAAGGATTTGAAATGGTAATTGGTTTAAACCATTTGAAAGAAAGTTTTGAATTATTAAGTTATGACTTAATTGAAATCCCATATCCATATGTTTTAAATGGTGCGCTCACTATTCGGGTTAGCCGGGAAAGGACCTTTGTGTCATATATCCCATGCCGAATATATGATTTGACGTATATGGATAACATTTGAAGACCGGTGGTGAAGACCGGGTATTTGTGAGAACGATAGGATGACCTATCGATTGTCTCTGCACTGAGTTGCTCCGGTATAGAGATTCCCTAAGTGATGGGAAGTCCGATTGGGATTTTGAATACCCGGATTGCAAGGGCTTCTTTGGAAATGCCTTCGGTTCTGTTTGAACCCAGAACAGACTTGTATGGATTGTATGTCAGACATTACATTTTGAGATATAAAGCGGATTTCTTTCAAAGACATTTCTGTTGGTGGCCGAGAATTTATTCTCTTAGCTTAACACCCTTCTCCGAGACGTACGAGCTCAGAGGATATGTAGTTGCAGGTTACCAGCGATATATTCCCAACTTGGTAATGTGGCATGCTGAGTACTGCTGATCATTTGTTGATCGAAGAATGGCTTTGTGAAAAGCGTAGCTTTGTGGATGAAACTCCGTCGAACCTCACAAACCGGTAATGGTCGAAACAGGAATTGTGCGGTAAGGTTTCAGGGGTAGCTCCCCTAGGGTATGACCATTCCTTCTGGAAAAGGGTAGTATCATGGTATGGAGACCAGATACTTACTCATGTGGACACTGTATTTTATTACTGTGGATTTTGTTGGTGTAGAGAGCTCTCGTATAAAGGTCCCTAGGGACCGGGGGTGGCATATCTGAGGTTTTGTTTATTCCATAGGAAGGGGGTAGCCGGCCTTGTTTTGGCAGAGAGCTGGATAAGTTCTCAGGGCGTCCCGCCAGAGGCGTTTCCATCTGGCAATAGGAAGTTCCTTAGCCTGACCATTTGTTGGAAATCCATTCATCCGATACGAGCCTTGTACGGTTTTAGTTGTAGAACCTGCCATCTACTTATGGTGGCACCCCACTGTTTGGATGGTAACTATAGTATGCATAGTTCGAAATGTCTATGTTGGCTAAGATTTATATTATACTTTCGAAATGTTTTCTGCACTTTGCACTTATAGTAATAATATCAAAGAAATTTGTGTATCAAGCATCATTAACTATCATAAGGAGAAATCTCCTCCGATTCTGCGTTTGCATTGTGTGTGCGTGCGGGAGGCCTTATGGTAGTTTCATTTTCTAAAAGCGTTGCGAATCTATTTTAAAATATTTCTTTGTTTGTTTTTAAAGATAAACTATTTTTGTTACTCATATCAGTCCCACAACTGACCTGGAGTTTATTGTTTCTTTCCTAAACTCTGGGGGCTCAAATTTTTTCCATACGGGCAGTCTAGAATTGGGTTTTTCAGACAGTCAGGTTTAGTAGGTTATCTGGAGCTAGTTCGGTCTTTTGATGTGGATAATACTTGCTTGTCTTAGTGAAATGTGATGCTGGTTCGAGCTGCTGCTGGAGTTCTCTCTTGAAGACTATCCTAGAGTTATTGTTCCATTGTTGGTGTTATCTATTTTCTTTTCCGCTGTTATTTTATTGTATCATATCTCTGATGTATATTGATATCTATTGTATCAGATATTGTATCAATGCTGTATATCAATGTATTATTCTTTTTCCTCCGCTGTGTTGTTTACTTAGTTGTGTTATAAGCTCCGGCGACTCGGATTTGGACGGTCGAATCTGCGGCATTCGAGTACGATGTAAAGTATGGATGTCAATTTTCAAACGCGAAAATTCGTATCGTCTGATTTGGTATCAGAGCTAAGGTTAAACTTTATCTCATGAGTATAACACATTAAGTAACTCATTAGAGATAGGGTGAAGTATCCCTAGAATGAGCGTATCCTTAAGTATTCGTCCGAATGTCTCAGTAAATTCTCTTACTATCCACTGATAGTGAGTATGAGTGCAAGAAGTGAACGAGATAGGGGACAGGGGAGTACCGCTACAAATGGTCAATACCCTACGATAGTGGAAACATTCTTTCTCTATCAATCTCCTTTGATTCGTCTTCCCAATTTCTTTTGATAGCTTCGTACCAGCTACCAGAAGAAGTTTCGGTGTGATGATGGCCCTACGAATCGTTGTAGAAAATCCTTACTTCGTATTTCACCGGTTTCTTATCAGTTTTGATTTAACTTTAATAAATTTGAAATTTGGAACTGAAAATTTAAATAAATTGGAAATTTTGGATTAAGTTAAATTGATCAACAGAACACAAAGGATAATTTGAATTGCGTCAATAAAACGATTTTGTTTAAAACCAAATTTGAAATTTTATTGTAATTTCTTGGGTATATCAAAGTCCGAAGAGGAACAAATTGGTACATATTTTGATACTTCGACTTAAGTTTGGAATCCATATCTAATGTTTGGGAGTTGTGGAAAATTAAATCCATTTATCTATCATTTGGGTCTCGATATATTTTACGAATGGTTAATTATCCCTTTGAACTAACCAATGCCACAGCATATTTCATAAATTTGGATGACCCGAGTATCTTGTGAAGTGTTAAATGGATTCGTTCTTGTATCTATTGTTGATATTCTGATTTAGTAAGCCAAATGCAGAGTAGATATCCAGTTGATTTGATGAAATATTCTTCATTTATCTTTGTTATTTTCGTGCCAGCAAATTTCGTGGACGAAATTTCTTAAAGAGGGGAATCTGTAACGATCCCGGATTTTGATTAATTTTAAATCGACAATTAAATTAATTTTTGGTTAAAAATTGTGAATTTAATTGTAATTTGATTTGAGTTTCTCTAGATTTAAATAAAAAATATAAATATTTCAAATAGATTATAATTTTATAAAATATGAAATGAACATAGTAAATAATTCTAGAATTATATAAACAATAAAAATAAATATTGTAAAGTAAAATAAAATACAACTAAGCTATACTTACAAAATAAGTAATTAAATATTTGATCATTTAAGTTAAAAATAAAAAGAGAGATGAGATAAGCACTTGTGTAAAAAAAAATAGGAACTAAATACTTAAGCTAAAAAAATTCATAGCAAAGACTAAAACAACTTTATCTATATACATTAAGTTTTGAAAGCAACCAGGCGAAAGAATAAACAAAGTATATTTGTCCATGAAGTAAAAAAGCAACCTGGCAAAAAAACAAATTAATTATGTACAAAACAAAAGTATGAATGAAAGAAAGGATATAAAATATAAACAAAGAAAATAATAAAGATAATTAAGGCAAGTAAAAGAAACAAAGTACATAAAAAAAGCAAATAAAAAGATAGGTATGCAGCCTGTAAAGTTTAGTAGGCAAGAACAAAGTAAAAAAAAAAAAGACATGGCTGAAGTACTAAGGCAATTAATGCCACATCTTTAGCATCAAACCAGCAAAGCAATTAATGCATTACATGTTTACACCTCTAGCAATAAATGAATGCCATATCTTTTGTACACAAGAAAGCAATGTCACCCTGTACACAACATTATAATACCCTGTACAGTACACTTCTTCTATATATCAACCCCATTTTAGTTCGTTCCTCAAACCAAAGCAAACCTGAAGTAATGTTATCTCAAACTAAAACAAACTTTAGTTTAAAAACATCAAAACAAAACAATACAATCCACTCAAGCCAGAGAATCAAAAGAAGAGTTTTAGCAAGCAAAGTTTAGGCCTATTTCAAATAATGGAAACTCTGTCATTTCTGGGAATCAAGTGAGTAACGTCACCTTTCAAATCTAAAAAATGAATATGGTTACATTTTTCTGTGATAAATATTTTTGTGGTATATATGTATGTTTTTGTGTATATATGGATGGATGTTTATATACTTGTTGTAATCTCTGGAACAAACTGTTTCAGTTTTCAAGTTTGAATTTTGATTCAAAGCTTTTTATTTTATTTTATTTTGATCTGTTAACTTTTAAAATTTAGGATACAAACAGAAAAAAAAATTGTTGTTACATCCTAGCTTAGAGTTTAAACTTTATTTAAGTTGAAAAAATTTGTATACTGTTCCGGGAAATCAAAACAACAGGGCAAACTGATATATGAAGTAAACTCAAATATTTTAATTTATTAATTCAGGATCACAAGTTGAATCTTTAGCCTATAACATGATTTTTAAACCAACATCATAATTTTTAGTTTGGAATTAAAAGAACAGATTAGGTTTATTTGTTTTTCTTCGATTGGGTGATTACTGATGATCTATGAGTTCGTGATGGCTGGGACCGTTCCTGGTGATGGATGGTCGAACGGGTGTCCTTGGAAAAATAGTGCGATGATGGGTAGTTGATCGTGGAAGCGGCGGTGATGGGTTTCAGTTTGTAGCCCTAGTTATGTCGAGGGTTAATGTTTTGATTCGCTCGCCCTCTATGATGAATCGAGTGCTACGGAACTTTGGGAGATGGAAGAGGTGAGGCTGACGAGTAGATGGCCGGAGTTGAACGAATTCTGGTGGGGGAAGCCATGAGAACGAGGTGTTTACAGGTTTGGAAGAGGTGGATATTCTTGTTCCAAGTTTGGGTTTTAAAACTCGATTTTGAATTCGAAAGGATGATGGAGTTTCAGGTGGTCGGAGGATGGTCTGAGGTTGGTTGGTGACTTGTTCGACCTAGTGATGATGACCGGAGTCGAGCATCGGAGTCGTGCACGTGCACCGTGCCCTGTTTTGGAAAACATTATTTTATAGTTGAGTGGTTTCTTTTTACTTGCGTGTTTGTCTCGAGTGGATCGAGTATGTACCCGAAGATTTTACATATTGAACTCGAAGCAGTTTTTATCTGCCTCGGGTCAGTGGTTTGTTTTAGGTTTTTGCTAAACCTGACAGCAAATTTGAGATTTAAAACAAATTTTAGTGAAATTTAAATTTGTGTACTAGATTTAAACAAAGTTTAAATCCAGTTGAAATGTGGATTCAAATTCACTTTTGAATTCTAATATAAAATAAAATAAACTTTTAAATAATTTAAATGTTTGGTTTTTATGCTTATAAAAACCTGACAGTTTCCTTAATTTTAAAATTAAATTTAAAGTTTGAAAACATCATTTAAACAATGGTTTAAACTCAAAGTTAAGTTCAGGTTTCAAAAGAAACTTTTGAATCTTAATGTTTTAAAATGAAATTTGGATTTTTAAATCAAGATTTAAAAATCAAGACTTTAAAACAAAGTTGTAAATCAAATGTTTAAACTAATGGATTCACGTTACTTTGAATCCAAACTGGAATGTAAATTAGTTTTTACATAGGTTTTGAATGGAAAGTATAAGAATTGTTTAAAACTTGAATTTACAAGTTAAATAATTAATGCATTTTAAAATCTGAATTTACATAGTTAAGTAAGTTAGTTTAGAAGCTTTTTCTTATATAAGTTTCTTATACAAGTAATAAATGTTTTACATTTATTTTAAAAGTTTATAAATTGATATTTGAATTTGGTTAATGTTTAAATGGTAAATCATTTTGAATCTTGAATTCAAAATGGAATTCAAATTTAAATTCAAAAAGGATAATGTTTTAAAATACACTTTAAATATTTATTTAAATCATTAATAAAGAAATAAATTATATTAGAAATAATTAAAGGGTGAAAATGATTTAATTTATAAGATAATTAAGGAATGATAATTTATTTAATTTATAAATTAATGATTTAGATTAATTTATAATTAGAGATTAATTTAAAAGTGATTAAGAAATGTTATTAGTTAATGAAGATAGTTAACTAAGGATCATTAAGTACTGATTAAGGTGATTAATTTTAATAATTAATTGGATTAATTAATGTAGATAATCAATTATAAATTGTTTAAATGTAATTACTAAATGAAGTAATTAAGGATTAATCACTTATAGTAATTAATTTTGGATATTTTGATTAATTAAAGTGAATTAATTATGTAATTGGTCTAAAAGGTTGATTCAATTAATATGATTTATTAAGAATAATTTAATTTATTTAAAGTGTCTGATAAATAAATTTATATCAAATGATTTGTAATTAGTAAATCAGAATTTGATAATTGATTCATAAGTAATTAATTTACTTAGAAATAAATTGAATTGATTAGGATTAAACGATTAATTAATCCTACTTATAAATAACTATTGAATATTTGACCTTACTTATGAATGATTTTATTGTATAAGATGCTTTGAATTGATTGTCCTATCTGATCTGTGATATTTTGTTCTGTGCATTGAGCTGTGTATAATTTGTTCATTTATATACATCTGCATATTATCTGTGAATCCGTGAATGGACGTTAAGCGTTATAGTTTATATCGCTTATCAACTATATTTCTGTGTTTTAATCTGTGATGATTGAATGATGTTGCACTATTGTGTTAAACCCCTGGACCATACTTATACACACACAAATATGGATTTCACGAGGGAATCGATTAAGTCACAGATTTTTGAAGTGATTTTTAAATAGACAGTTTGAATTCAAATGTTTTGGAAATGGATTGGGTTTAAAGTGAAAAGCTTTTGGAATGGAATTTCAAAGATGAAATTTATTTTGAATAACTCGATTAAGTTTTGAGATTTTAGTATTTTGATTTAAATTTGAATTCAATATTTGAAATTGAATTCTATGATTTAGAAACTAGGGACTAAATACGTTATACCAGTTATATATGGTTATTTTAAGGGTATTGATTTGGGAATTTGAATTTAAATTCAAAGGCTTTAACTCGTGCAAATATAATCGGATTTTTCTAAAACGAAAGCTGTTCGTTTTAAAATAATAAAAGCTTTCATATAAGAAGTAAACGTCTAAATTTTGTTAAAAGGGATTCAAGTTAAAAAAATGAAAAATGATTTTCCAAGTTATGGAAACAATTTGAAAGCTATAAGTTAAATCTTTAATTTAAAGATTTTAAACGAGTAAATCCAATTGAAATGGAAATTGTTTTGAAATCCGTAAATGGATCTTTGTGAAACTGGATGAACTTTGTAAAATAAATCTTTTTGTTTAAAGGATTTGAAATGGTAATTGGTTTAAACCATTTGAAAGAAAGTTTTGAATTATTAAGTTGTGACTTAATTGAAATCCCATATCCATATGTTTTAAATGTTGCGCTCACTATTCGGGTTAGCCGGGAAAGGACCTTTGTGTCGTATAACCCATGCCGAATATGTGATTGACGTATATGGATAGCATTTGAAGACCGGTGGTGAAGACCGGGTATCTGTAAGAATGATAGGATGACCTATCGATTGTCTCTGCACTGAGATGTTTCGGTATAGAGATTCCCTAAGTGATGGGAAGTCCGATCGGGATTGTGAATACCCGGATTGCAAGTGCTTCTTTGGAAGTGCATTCGGTTCTGTTCGAACCCAGAACAGACTTGTATGGATTGTATGTTAGACATTACATTTTGAGATATAAAGCAGATTTCTTTCAAAGACATTTCTGTTGGTAGCGGAGAATTTATTCTCTTAGCTTAACACCTTTCTCTGAGACGTACGAGCTCAGAGGTTATGTAGTTGAAGGTTATCAATGATATATTCCCAACTTGGTAATGTGGCATGCGGAGTGCTGCTGATCATTTGTTGATCGAAGCATGGCTTTGTGAAAAGCGTAGCTTTGTGGACGAAACTTCGTCAAACCTCACAAACCGGTAATGGTCGAAACAGGAATTGTGCGGCAAGGTTTCAGGGGTAACTCCCCTAGGGTATGACCATTCCTTCTAGAAAAGGGTAGTATCATGGTATAGAGCCCAGATACTTACTTATGTGGACACTGTATTTATTACTGTGGATGTTGTTGTTGTAGAGAGCTCTCGTATAAAGGTTCCTAAGGACCAGGGGTGGCATATCTGAGGTTTTGTTTATTCCCCGGGAAGGGGGGTACCCGGCCTTATTTGGCCGAGAGCTGGGTACGTTCTCGGGGCGTCCCGCCAGAGGCGTTCCCATGTGGCAATAGGAAGTTCCTTGGCCTGACCATTTGTTGGAAATCCATTCATCCAATACGGGCCTTGTACGGTTTTAGTTGTAGAACCTGCCATCTACTTATGGTGGCGCCCCACTGTTTGGATGGTAGTTATAGTAGGCATAGTTCGAAATGTCCATGTTGGCTAAGATTTATATTATACTTTCGAAATGTTTTGTGCACTTTTCACCTATAGTAATAATATCAAAGAAATTTGCGTATCAAGTATCTTTAACTATCATAAGGACTAATCTCCTCCGATTCTGCGTTTGCATTGTGTGTGCGTGCGGGAGGCCTTATGGTAGTTCCATTTTCTAAAAGCATTGCGAATCCTTTTTAAAATATTTGTTTGTTTGTATTTTAAAGATAAACTGTTTTTGTTCTCATACCAGTCCCATGACTGACCTGGAGTTTATTGTTTCTTTTCTAAACTCTGGGTGCTCAAAAATTTTCTACACGGGTAGTCTAGAGTTGGGTTTCTCAGATAGTCAGGTTTAGTAGGTTATCTGGAGCTAGTTCAGTCTTTGGATGTGGACGAGACTTGCTTGTCTTAGTGAAATGTGATGGTGGTTCGAGCTGCTGCTGGAGTTCGCTCTTGAAGACTATCTTAGAGTTATTGTTCCGTTGCTGGTGTTATTTATTTTCTTTTCCGCTGCTATTTTATTGTATCATATCTCTGTTGTATATTAATATCTATTGTATCATCTGTTGTATCAGATATTGTATCAATGTTGTATATCAATGTATTATTCTTTTTCCGCCGCTGTTTTGTTTACTTAATTGTGTTATAAGCTCCGGCGACTCGGATTTAAACGGTCGAATCTGCGGCATTCGAGTACAATGTAAAGTATGGATGTCGATTTTCGAACGCGAAAAAACTTGCTCGTCGCAGACGCCAACGACCCAAACTAACCGCATAGATCCACTTCCCTCGACATCCCCTACAAGCCCATGCTTTCTGATCGACGATTAGTCTAAGATCTGCCGTCAAATCACTAAACCCAAGAACGGACAGCCTGAGTTGATTTGCGACTTTAGGACAAAAGATGATTCGAATCCAAAAATGAATTTTAGATCTAAGATGCATTCATCGAGAGCTTTGAATCCATATATAATTCGATATAGTTTGAGGAGTTTAGATTTTGGCTTTGAATTTGATTTGAAATAGCAATTGGAATTTTGGGTTGTCTGCCATTGGAATGAGGGGGAACAAATGGAATTATAGGCACAGAAATGAGGAATAAGAAATAGGCTAGGGTTTATAGTAAGGTATATATAGACAAAGCTGAAAATAGAATAGATGGACAAGATTGATTTACACATTGAATGATAAAATGGCCCGAAAAGCCCGTTTCGACTCCGGAACAAAATTGGGTCAACCCATATATCAAAATAGATGTTTTTGAATATTTTAAAATCAATTGAGCAAGTTTCAAGTAAAAATTCTATCGTATGAAGAAGTTATGCTAAAATAAAATTATTTCAAATTGATTTCAATTGATTTCAATTTCACTGATTTCTAGGCGCTTCGAGTCCGTACGATCAAACGACAAGCCCGATCGCTATGAAACTTAAAATCCTATAACAATTCACCGTTACAGATCCGATGAAACTAGTTTCGTCAAAATCTGAGTCAGTGGCCAAAATGGCTATTTTCCAGTTAATTAAATAAATTAATATTAAATTAATAAACCACTTCTTCAAGTTAAATTCTATAATCAACAAATCTTATCATTTTTTATTTCTTAAACAATCATAAAAATATATATTTTTTCAAGTTTAGATGTCAATTTAAAGTTGATTAATCCATCAATTACAGTGCTTAATTTCAATTTCATTAAATTCAGAAATTATAAATTAAAATTCCAAAAATCCATTTAATTTGACCTTTCATCCTATTATTTAATCTATCATTCTCAAATGGATGAAATCAACATTGGTTCATGGTTTTTTACATAATATTCTCAATTTCCAACTTAATTTCCATTAACGTAATATTTAAATATTAAATTTCAATTATTTGCAATTAATCCAATTACTAGGTTTAAATTCCAATAAATTAATATATCTTGATATCCATTATTTTCATTCAACCAATTGTCATAGTATAAATAAAATTAACATTATTTCCAATTATTTCCTTAATTTACACTAACATGACCTTGGATTTTATTTTCCTTCCGTATTAAATTTCAAAACTTATTAAATTAACAAAATTTAATTATCGAAAATTTCGGGTCGTTACATATATCTAACTCGTTGACCAATCTTGTTAGAAATAAAGGAGCTTTCTTTCTATTATATACTTGATATAATATGGTTATATTATTTAACTAATTAATTTAATTAAAAGTATATTTAATAGAAAATCCATAAATGGTATGTTTTGTGATAATAGTTACAAAATGTTGTAACTGTGAGTAATTTATCACAATGAAACAAATATATCATTTTAAATGTTCCTAGTCAAGATGCATCGAGACTGGATATCGACGTATCCGTTGAGGCTAGAGTACGTAATGCTCTCTAAATGTTGGGCAGTTATTACTCATGAGTGTTGGGGGAACCTAGGGGTTATGTACTAATATTTATTGGATATATACGGAATAACTCACTTGGTAGTTTTCTGTTGGTTAATGTAACTAAGGTCAACAGAAAATACCGATGTGACTAATTTACATAGTACTTTCGACTTGAGAATGCTATGAATCCTCAATATGAATGCTCCGCTTTGATTATAGTCAAATCATGGCATAATGTCCGTCGAGTGACTATACTTGGGTCGAGTGGAAGTATTGGAAGTAAAGCACTATTCAAGAGAGGATTCGTCTCCTCAGTTGCATGGCGTTAGTATCACGGTCAACTCTAGTCAACCCAAAGTCAAAGTCTCTGGCTAGAGTAGTTCGGTTGATAATAATTGTTATTACTGAACTAAGGACTTTGTGTTTGGGTTGTAAAGTTGAATGTGGATGATGTTGGAATTTTGACCATTACCAAATTCAGCAAGTCCAAAGCGATATAGTTTTGACGAAGAGAATTTGCGTAAATAATTGTCACAGCTGGGTAACACTTATTAAAGTAAAATGAGATTTTTCCAAAAATGAGTAAGCGATAAATTTGGCCATAATATCACACCAACTTCTAAGTAAAATGTGAACGTTAACGTTCGAATAGTTCGATGTTAATCGCTGTCCGAATTTACATCCAAGAGTCACGCAACCGAAACGATGAATTTCTCTTTAGACCAAACAATTTAATTAATTTACAATCGTTATAAATTAACTAAATAAATTGATCGAGATGAGATATCGATAACAAAATATGTTAAATATGATTGTACATATTTAGTTTAGGTTAAATAGGCTCACAACCCAGGAGATTTGGAGAGGATAAGCATTTGTTTGGAGAAAGATAGGAGGTAGCTACAACATGTGTGATTAGGTTTTGAGATGTGTGTTCGAGATCATTGTTTGCTCCCCTCTCCTATTCGTATAAAAGCCAAACTCAAAATCCAATTACAAGCTAATTCATTTTGGAGCCACCACTTTCTTCTTCCTCTTACTCATTTTAATGGCAGCAACTTTCCTATAAAAATATCCCTAAAATTCTCAAATCAAATTCAAATTTAAAAATACTAATTTATAGTAGAAGGTTTTCAGTCTCAGATTATCAACCTGACGGATTGTGAATTGTTCTTAGAAGAGAAATCATTATTCAACGTGGATTCAAAGGCTTCATTAGGAGGTGCACTTTTACTTATTATTGTTTTGATATAAGTTTATCATATAAAAGTTGATTTACAACCATATCCTCTGTTTGTGTTTTGATATGTTTATTGTTTAGATTATGTGAGATTTTTGCATGTACATGTGTTAGTTACAATTAGATTTGTTATGTGCTTGTTATAATATTTTGATTATTGATTTATTATTGAATTAATTTTCTGAAAAAAAGGTTTTAATTTATATATATATATATATATATATATATATATATATATATTGATTAAATGTGTATAGATCGACAAATTATGAATATATAAAATTGTATGTATGTTTACATATCATATATATTTAATCTTAAAATTTTCTTATGATGATTTGTATCTATCATGAATCATAAGATATAACAGTATTTTTATAAATATGTATATACATATTTTATTATTATTTAATGATTTTGTGAGTTGTCTGTTTTGAAATAAAATAATTAATTATTTAAAATTTCAATTTTATATGTTTTGTGCCATGTAATATGATTACCATAAAATTTTCAAATTTTTGAAACTTAATTTATTATTTTTAATAATTAATTTATTTCTGGCCTACAATTAATTATTTAGTGATAAATATAATTTAAATCGAGAAAATTCTAGAAATTTTTCTCAAGGTTGAAATTCTTATTTAAAACCTTCAAAAAAGTTTCAAATTTTTATAACTTAATCTATTAATTTTTGAATTAATTTATTTTTGAAATACAATTAATTATTTAATTAAAAATAATCTCAGTGAGAAAATTCTAGAAATTTTTCCTAAGCCCAATATATATCTCAGATACCTTCATAATTTTTTTTAGAAATTTTCAACTCGATTTCCTATTTTTAAGAATTAATTTGATTACGGGCTATTATCATTTATTTGATAATAAGTAGTATTTTCAATTGTAAAAATTCCATAAATTTATCTTAAGCCTAAATTGTGTTTTTAGATTTTCTAAAATTTTAAAAACTTATATTATTATCATATAATTATTTTACATTAATTAGTTGTGGTAGAAACTGTGTCACTCAATAAATTATATATACACAGACACATATTAGTATTTTGTTTTGACATATTATACAAGAACATATTTGGACAAATTACCACACATACAAAATGAGCTAAGGTGTCAGTTGCAATGTAAATCCCAGCATCTATATATGGACACATTATACCCGTTATGAATTATGATGTTACACATCCACGTGCACACACATGCATGTGTGTGTACGTATACGATACATATATCTATGTATACTTGTATAAATAAAATTAAATCAAATAAATCTCAAACTACAGATTGTATATTTAGAATACATATGGGCATAGTAATAAATATTGACATGAATAAATTATTAATTATGACGTTTAATGAACCAATTGATTCAAATTATAGAGGGAAAATGAATAGTTTCTCTCTCCATTTAATAAAATTAATGCTTTCAGTTAATTATTGTTTTAGGAAAAGAAGTAAAAGGCTTCATTCCCTATACATTAACACTTATAAACAAATGTTAGGTGTAATTGATACACTATACATTTGAAATTAAATTTATTTAAACTTTCCTTTAACTATTTTAAATAGAATACAATAATTTTATTTAAACAAAATTTAGAAAAGTTCTAAATTAAACTTAGACTTCGTAGGCCCATTAAAGTCCAAAATGGCAAAAAAATTGAATTTCACCAATTTCTTTCACTACGTGCAGGCCCAGTTCCTTCAATAACATCATAATGAATACTCATGGAGGTATTTCCAACTTATTCTTTCCCGATTTTGGTTCAATATCTACATGTCCTGCAATCTTATCATATAGAGAAATGTATATACACAAAAAAAAGTGGAAAGTGGACTATGTCACAGTACCAATGTGACTGCCAACATACCTATTATAGGATCATACCCGACATAGTTCTTTTCTTATGTCAAAAGCCAGATCATATGCATCCCAATCCACATCGATATGCATTTTACTTCACATGATTCTAAACCACACACTTATTTTGGAGTAGACCGTCTTTGTAACGACCCGCAAATCCGTACCCCTTGAGTCAACACTATTCTACAACAATTAACTCAAGTTGCACAGAAATACGAACCATTTGGGTTTAAGAAGAAGAGGTAGAAGAAGAGAAAACAAAATCAACATCAGAATCTAACCATCGCAGCGGGATAAAATATAATAGATAGTAAATAATCTTTACTCAAAATCAAATATATCTGTTTACATACATTACATCATCCGAATACATCAGTCACAACTCAACATCAATATCATACAATGGGTACACAACAACTCAACACAGCGGAATACGTATATAAATATACAAGTACGAGAGTACGTTTCGTCATCCAGCTCGTCTCCTGAGCTCCACAGCATCATATCCTGTATCCTATAATACTCGGTCTGACCCGAGCATTACAGTTAAATAACACCCGAGTCAGTCTGGATTACCAGCGTGAGAAAATCACACCCAATTTATTATTAAAGTTTCAAAATTCCTTTGAAAACAAAAGCATCTCGTAAGACCACGCCACAAATAAACATGTCGGGTTTTTACCTTACGATAGCTAAAACAATTTTATAGAAATCCTCTGATATTATAATAGGGTCTATACACAAGTACTTATAAAATAGCCGAAATTGTTACATTATTAAATTCCAGCCACTAGCCACAAAAGTGGGTAATACAAACAAAACTCGTACAAGGCTCGTAGAGAGAATGGATTTCCAACTAATGACTAGGCACTGGGGTACCACCTGTCACAGTACGGGGCCTAGATCACCGTACCGAGGATTACTCCCTTCATCCCCTGCAACACAAGGCCGGAACCATCCCTTACTGGACAGTCCCGAGTGAGATCACCCCGCGGTTGGGATCAGCAACCGCACCACTAAGCCGAAAAATAAAAAGGGACATCTAGACTGGAATGACCTCACCCTGCTTGGGTGCTACCCACCTAGCCTTGCTGCATATCCCCTGATTTTCAGTCATTCCCATTTGATGAGGCTTGAGGCTAAGCGTTACCTTTAGAACGTTTTCACTTAGAATGCCCATCGTCCACCTGACGATGTTTCGCAAGCATTCGTCCATACAAGTCCGTCCCGGGTTCGAACGGAACCGAAGGCACTATTCCTACTACATCCATTTTGGAAATATCCTCAGGATTAGTAGCGACTAGCCCTTGCACTTCACTGCTCCATCTTCGACTCCGAACACGTTTTTCGCACGAAACGTACAAACCGGATCGAAGTGGTTTTCGAGAAATAAATCTCGATCCCGGTCTCTTCGAAACGATCAACGCATTTGTCCAATATTGATAGTCGGTTATTTAACTATCAATTAATATTCACAAACATCCATCAACCAATAAATAATTTCCCAAATTATTTATTAATCCCAAAATATCTTCCCAAGATACATATTTCCAATTTCAACCCCTTTTGAAAACAGTTTCAAAACCCGTTTTCCCTTCCCAGGGTACATTCCCAATTATTATTTCCATTGGAACGCCAAGTACAAACACTTAAGTTTAAAATAATTTTAAAAACATTTTTTTTTATAAAATATACTTATAACTTTTAAAATTATAACTTAAATATTTTATTAAAATAAATATACTAACAAAATATTTTGTATAAGACAATTTATAAAATATAAACTAATTTCCTCTTTTAAACTCAATACCAAGTTACTTTATATAGTTATTTCAATAATAGATTTAGAAAAATATACTTGCTTTAAAAATTTAGATTTAGAAATAATAAACTTTCCAAAACCTGCTTTTTAAAACGATCTTAAAAAAAAACTTTAAATATTTTTGAAAACCATACTTGGCTATCCAGGGAAATCCTATTCTCATTCCCATTTCTTAAAAATACATCACCATTTATTTTTAAACAAATTCCCATTCCTTTAATAAATTCTTACCTTGAATTTATAAAATATCCACCGACATTTTATTTCACTTTATAACCCAGTCATAAAGTCCCAAAATCTCTCTTCACTTTAAATTTAAATTTCAACACCTAAATCAATTTTACAATTGATTTCCATTTACTTTACCATGAAATAAATTCTCTTACTTCATTTATTTCAAAATTTATTAACTTTAGATTTAATTTCCAATTTATGTTTTTAAAATCTTTAAACTGAAAAATACCAAATTCAGATTCCTCAATTTCCTTTCTTTACCTTTAAATTTAATCCTTACATTTAAAATAATGACTTTTATTCACTTAAGTTCCAGAATTTATTATTCCTTTGTTAATTCAATTTCCTCATATTCCATATTTTGTTAGAGTTTATAAATCACTCTATTTTATTTTATTTCCACTTCATTATTCAATTTATTCCAATTTACTAGAATTATTTACTTAAAATTTTACTCTTTTATTACCTTTCAAAAATCCAATTCCATAGATTTTGGTAACTCTTTAAACTGAGTTATTCCATCCAACCATACTATCCAATATTCCAGTTATCCATAAAACAATCACAGGATATTAAATATTCATCACACAGAATATTAAATAATCTAATAAATTTGAGGAATCCAGTTGGATCCCTCCAACCTGTTTCCCTGCATCCACAAATGTTAGCACAACATTATTTACTAATTTCAGAATATATCATTCGATAGCACATTAATCAATCAATTTCAACCATTCAAACAATTATTTAAATTTAATCATTTAAATTTAAATTTTAAACTGAGTGAGATTAACTCACCTTTAACTTTATTTGCCTTCGAATTCCAATCCAGCTTGTCACTTTAAGATTTAGACCTTGAATAAACATTTTATAATTTAATCAATATTCGAATTGTTTGAACGGTTAATTACTACTTACTTATTTAATTTAAACGAATGATTTGGTTTGAACAAGTAATTATATTTTAAACTAATTTCCCTTTTGAAATTCTTCTAGTAACTAAAGTAATTAAACAATTTATTTAAACTAATAATTTTTGCTTAAACTAATAATTTCCTCTTTTAAAATTCTTTTGATAACTAAAATAATTAAATAAGAAAATTGAACAACTTAATTACCAACTCACTATTTTAGGAAAAACCAGTAACTCTAAAATGAGCATCTGTATATATATATATATATACATATATATATATATATATATATATATATATATATATATATATTTTTGCACTGCATATATATACTTATAAGAAAAAGAAATTTCTTTAAATCAAAACACTTCCAACCTAAAAACAAAAATCACTGGTAATTTGAAAACATCACCAGAATTAATTTAAAATTCAACTTAAACATATAAATTAAACTAAATAAAAAGAAAACTAGAATCGAATACCTAAAACAGGCGCCTCCTGAAACGCCTTCATTCACCTGCTTCAATGCAAGACGAGCACCATATTCGAATCGCGAGACCAATCCAGCCCAAGCCGGTCCACTGCCTCCCTAAGCGAATCGCGACTCCAAACCCTCGTTCTTGCCTCCACGCGAATCTCCATCGAGCTCGCCCCCCTCGCGAAAACCCCATCCCACTCGAACCAAGTTCAAGCGCTATGTCGTCGCGAACTCCAGACGACCCACCCAACATCACACGCGGCACCCTTCCCTCGCTTGCCCCGAGCCTCGCGATAAGGCGAATGCGAAGCCAACCCAGATTTCAAAAATTGAATTTCAAGTTGCCGTCCTAATATCCTTTCGATACACTGAAGGTTAAAGGGAAAAAAAAGGCATGGGTCTCGAACGAAAAAAAAAGGAAGAGGGTTATGATTTCTCTCGCTTGATTTTGTTTCGGTCGCGATTGGTTTTAGAGGAAAAAAAATTGAATATATTTTTCTCGGCCATAGGAATTTTGAAAGTGGGAAGGCTGGTGAATAAAACAACTCGGCCATTATTTAATTTAAGCTGGAATGAAGAAGATTGTTATCGACTTCAGCCATTTATTGTTCTCAGTGAAATTCTGAAAGAAGAATGATGTTTGCGTGATAATGAAGGGGGAGACAACTAGGGCGACGAAAACAGATACTAGGGTGGCGCGTAGCTGACGAAAAGAAAGATAGATGTGAGATAATTTCGGCTGTTGATTTTTATTCTCAGATAATAATATTTAATATAAATCGGTAATTACCGACTAAGCGTTTATACCCCGAACGATCACACGTTATTTCCGAAAGCCACGAAATTTGAAATCCGGTAATAATTCAATATTACGGATCCAATGGAACTGGTTTCGTCGAATTCCGAGACTGTGCCTCGGAAGGCTATTTTTAAATTCAATTTAAACAATCAAATTTTAAAACTGAACAAACCATCGTTAATTTAAATTTTACAACTTCTATCGTCTTCAGTATTATTAATATAAATTAAATAAGCCTTCTAATTATTTTTAACCAGCTTTAAAATCAAGATTCAATATTTTTACCCAATCCCGATAATTAAATTTAATAATTAATTATTCAATAAATATTGAGATTTGAAATTAAAGTTAATAATTAACTTTCGAATATTTAAAATTAATTAAATATTCCCATTTCAAATGTCTAAAAATTTCGGGTCGTCACATTCCTCCCCCCTTAAAAGAATTTCGTCCCCGAAATTACTAGTTGGAAGACTGATCCATAACCCATTAACTATTTCCTCAAACCAAACAATTTTTAACAACTTAGCAAACAAACCTTTTTATCGAAGACACTCTAACTCTATCCTAGCCTTTTAAACTTACCCATACCCTTAAACCATATTACATACTTACTTATCAATTCAAATCTTAAATTTGAATTCAAATTTTAAATTATCAAAAATTTCTCAAAATTTTTCTAACTCTCTAAATTTTCGAAAAATTTCGCCAGCGTCTCCTTTGCGCGGCTAGCTCGGTACTACTACAAAAATGGCTCTACGGCCTCCCAAATCCAAAAAGAAAACAGAAGCCAAGTGGCTCGATCCAAAAACCCAATCAAATTTCATATAGAAATTCAAATACGTACCTTTTTGTCGGGCCATTAATTTTAATCTTCTAAAATCCAAAATCTTTATTTATCCATTGCTTTTATACACCTGTATATCCAACTAAGCAACAATATCCATCACAACATTCAAAAACATTTACAAATTTCAATATTTATTCATTTAAGCCCGTACGATGCACATATACCATTCGTACGCAATACCAAATTCGATCGCTCACTCGATCACACAATTTCATTTCCGAACTAGTATCGTCCACCCGACTTCCTAGTGCGGACTCAGATCTGGTTTCTTGATCAGAAACCGTCATTCTCCTTGCATAGTCATAACTATGATAGAGAATTTCCAGAATCAATCAACAATCCATATCCAGGTTCGCCGTCGAAAATCGAGTGAAAAATCCTAACTCGGATCGATATAACTATCTCGAAAATCTGTGCTCGAATTCTGGATCAATATAGCTATGCGAATAAATAATATACGTACACCTTACGTAATTAGCCCAATTTATTTTTAGCTACACCAATTCTCTTTTTATTCACATTCCCAGCTATCACTTTAACCTTCAGTTAATTTCCATTCAATTATTCTCTTGGAATAATTATTCCCAATACCAAATTTACTTAAGAATTTCATTTTCCATTCCTTAAGTTTAATTTGAATATTGTATATAATTCTTATATAAATCTTCATTTTACTATTGAAGTTTATTTCCATTACCATTCTCTTTGCCTTTACAATTTCATTTAAGTTTAAATTTTGGTTTCCACTTTGAATATTGTATTAGTTGCACTTGCTAATTAATTTAAATCTCAATTAAAGTTTATTTGCAAACTTTACTTCTTTAGTTTCTTCAATTTCATTCTCTTTGCATTTACATTCCAATTAGATTTCACTATCCAATTTCAATTTTATTTGTTTAGCAAATTTAGATCATTTGCCGTTAATGAAAATTTTCGAGAATTTCAAAAATTTTCTAACTCCCAAAATTTCGAAAATTTTTGGCAGAGTCTCCTTTGTACGGAGGGACTTCTGCGATATCGCAGGATGCATAAAAACATATATACATCGGCCTCAGGCCGGAAATCAATATACATCGACCCACACGGTCGGAAAATAGAAAAACAGTTCATATTTCCTATTTGTATTGCGTAGGCGTACCTTATTTTAGCATTTTTAAGCAAGCGGCGATTTATTTTAGCAAATTGCGAAATCAAATCCAGCCAAACGGCTTCCCTGAACCTGTACTTACTCAATATAAATATGTAAGTGACAATTTCACAAATTTATAGCATTTCACTTAAATATAAATAATTAAAACATGGGTTTCATAAACGATGCATATCATATACTTCCACAAGCACATGTGAAACATTTCGACATTTATTTTGAATGCTTCCAATCCATTCCAATACCATTTCATTTAATTCATTTTACATTCCAATTAAATGATTTACACTTCATTGTCTACTTCCAATTCATTTGAATCCAAACGAGTTTATTTTTATTCCAAGTGATTCAAAATAAATTTTATTTCACTTCTATCAACTCATAAAATTTTATTCAATGAATTCCCATTTTATTCGAACCCAAGCTCTTGTTAATATAACTTGAGTTACTCAACTTAATTACTAATTTCATTCCACTTACCAAACAGGTTTTATTATAAACCATTTATAATTCAACCCATTTCAAAAATCAATTTTTAGTCAGTTTCTATTCATTCATAGAATTTTGATCTTATTAATAACAAGGTCTTTTCCATTCTATTTCAACCTACTTGGAATTGATTCACAAATTCCAACCATCACTGTTATAACCCAATTTCATTTTGTTGGAGGACACTCCTAATTATTTTTAATTCATCGTTGGTCTAAGCTGAATTTATATGTTACTCGAGCTCATTTCCAATTTCATTGTTAGCTCCATTCGCTTAAATTAAATTAGTATATTTCATTGAATCAATATGAATTCTAATTCACATTCAATAATTTATTTCGGAATTCCTTTCATTTTATAATGAGGCCATTTCCAATTTATCCCTACTTGGATTTTTTATTGGCAATACAAATCATTTTTATATTAATTCAATTCCATTCAACTTCAATTCAAATTTAATTCATTTACAATTTCAAGTTGAATTTCTATTAATAACTCAACATCTCTTTCAAATTTTATCATTTATCCGCAACTCAAATTTTTATTTAACCAATTCGAGTTCCATTTCCATATTCCATTAATTAATCTTGGAACATTCCATATTATTTACATTGAATGTTCATCCCATAATTCATTTACAAACTCAACATTTGTCACCACAAAATTTGATATTCAACATACATTAAATCAATATTTGATTTTTATTTCAAAATTTCTTTATCTATTTTACTGGAGTTCAACCTATTTATTTTATAAGTTAAGTTTTGGATTTTCATTCACTTTCCAATTTCAAAACTATTTTATTTTGGCTTATCAATCTCATTTCTAAATTTTATAGGTCACATTTCATTTATATTCACACTTCCATCTATCCACAATCAATCTCATTCACATTCTTACTTTTATCTTGGGAATATACATTTTTTATTTATTCCATATATTTTATTATTCCACAAACATTTTTATATAAGATTCCAGAGTTTTTAAACAATTCCTAAAATTCCAAAATCAACTTTGAAATCAACTATATCCAAAATCCTTTGGTAAATTCAATTGTCCTCTGAATTTCAAGACCAAATCCAGTTCACAACCAATTCCATTTTAAAACAATTTGGCAGCAATTTCTCTTTTAGAAACTCAAAAATAAACATCGATGATGCTGCAGTCATCACCGACGTTATTTTCCAGCGACCGAAAGAGTTCGATGCTTTTATCCCTTTAAAACATTTCAAATGTTCTTAATTTCCAATCTCACCAGATTCAATTTCAATTCAAAAATATTCCCGAAATAATACCACTATTATTTCTTCAAAACTTTTGAAAACCATTTCCAAATCCAAAGGAATTTAAACTTTTCCCCCAAAATTCCAAACTTACTCTGGAGTCTTCATCTTAATTTATTTTCATTCTCTGGAATTCTAATTCAAAATTATAATCTTATTTATATATGAAGTTATTTCAAATTTAAAAATTACATTTATAATCTATATTTCAAATTTCATTTTGTTATATAAATTTATTTTTCAACTTTGGTTATAAGTTTCAATTTCTTATTCCATTTTTACACAATAGCGTTAATAATTCAATATTATCATTCCTTAACAATCAAGCATCCAAATACTATAATAATTTCTGAAAATTATTTCTTTCATATACAAAAATAATTTGGGTAAAATTATTTCATTTACCCTATTTTAAAACAATACTGTGTCGAATTGTTCTATTCAAGTGTTTAGAGATCCCTATCAATAACGTTAATTACTCGTATTGACCAGAATCCATAAATTACTCAATAAACCAATCGACACAATATAAAACCATTTTATATTCACTAACAAATACGCGCTCATATCTATTAATACACTCAAACTCATTATAGAGTACTACGGACTCTACTTGAGTAATTCCCACCAAAGCCTAGGTTGTCGCCAACCTAAGCTCTGATACCACTTGTAACGACCCGCAAATCCGTACCCCTTGAGTCAACACTATTCTACAACAATTAACTCAAGTTGCACAGAAATACGAACCATTTGGGTTTAAGAAGAAGAGGTAGAAGAAGAGAAAACAAAATCAACATCAGAATCTAACCATCGCAGCGGGATAAAATATAATAGATAGTAAATAATCTTTACTCAAAATCAAATATATCTGTTTACATACATTACATCATCCGAATACATCAGTCACAACTCAACATCAATATCATACAATGGGTACACAACAACTCAACACAGCGGAATACGTATATAAATATACAAGTACGAGAGTACGTTTCGTCATCCAGCTCGTCTCCTGAGCTCCACAGCATCATATCCTGTATCCTATAATACTCGGTCTGACCCGAGCATTACAGTTAAATAACACCCGAGTCAGTCTGGATTACCAGCGTGAGAAAATCACACCCAATTTATTATTAAAGTTTCAAAATTCCTTTGAAAACAAAAGCATCTCGTAAGACCACGCCACAAATAAACATGTCGGGTTTTTACCTTACGATAGCTAAAACAATTTTATAGAAATCCTCTGATATTATAATAGGGTCTATACACAAGTACTTATAAAATAGCCGAAATTGTTACATTATTAAATTCCAGCCACTAGCCACAAAAGTGGGTAATACAAACAAAACTCGTACAAGGCTCGTAGGGAGAATGGATTTCCAACTAATGACTAGGCACTGGGGTACCACCTGTCACAGTACGGGGCCTAGATCACCGTACCGAGGATTACTCCCTTCATCCCCTGCAACACAAGGCCGGAACCATCCCTTACTGGACAGTCCCGAGTGAGATCACCCCGCGGTTGGGATCAGCAACCGCACCACTAAGCCGAAAAATAAAAAGGGACATCTAGACTGGAATGACCTCACCCTGCTTGGGTGCTACCCACCTAGCCTTGCTGCATATCCCCTGATTTTCAGTCATTCCCATTTGATGAGGCTTGAGGCTAAGCGTTACCTTTAGAACGTTTTCACTTAGAATGCCCATCGTCCACCTGACGATGTTTCGCAAGCATTCGTCCATACAAGTCCGTCCCGGGTTCGAACGGAACCGAAGGCACTATTCCTACTACATCCATTTTGGAAATATCCTCAGGATTAGTAGCGACTAGCCCTTGCACTTCACTGCTCCATCTTCGACTCCGAGCACGTTTTTCGCACGAAACGTACAAACCGGATCGAAGTGGTTTTCGAGAAATAAATCTCGATTCCGGTCTCTTCGAAACGATCAACGCATTTGTCCAATATTGATAGTCGGTTATTTAACTATCAATTAATATTCACAAACATCCATCAACCAATAAATAATTTCCCAAATTATTTATTAATCCCAAAATATCTTCCCAAGATACATATTTCCAATTTCAACCCCTTTTGAAAACAGTTTCAAAACCCGTTTTCCCTTCCCAGGGTACATTCCCAATTATTATTTCCATTGGAACGCCAAGTACAAACACTTAAGTTTAAAATAATTTTAAAAACATTTTTTTATAAAATATACTTATAACTTTTAAAATTATAACTTAAATATTTTATTAAAATAAATATACTAACAAAATATTTTGTATAAGACAATTTATAAAATATAAACTAATTTCCTCTTTTAAACTCAATACCAAGTTACTTTATATAGTTATTTCAATAATAGATTTAGAAAAATATACTTGCTTTAAAAATTTAGATTTAGAAATAATAAACTTTCCAAAACCTGCTTTTTAAAACGATCTTAAAAAAAAACTTTAAATATTTTTGAAAACCATACTTGGCTATCCAGGGAAATCCTATTCTCATTCCCATTTCTTAAAAATACATCACCATTTATTTTTAAACAAATTCCCATTCCTTTAATAAATTCTTACCTTGAATTTATAAAATATCCACCGACATTTTATTTCACTTTATAACCCAGTCATAAAGTCCCAAAATCTCTCTTCACTTTAAATTTAAATTTCAACACCTAAATCAATTTTACAATTGATTTCCATTTACTTTACCATGAAATAAATTCTCTTACTTCATTTATTTCAAAATTTATTAACTTTAGATTTAATTTCCAATTTATGTTTTTAAAATCTTTAAACTGAAAAATACCAAATTCAGATTCCTCAATTTCCTTTCTTTACCTTTAAATTTAATCCTTACATTTAAAATAATGACTTTTATTCACTTAAGTTCCAGAATTTATTATTCCTTTGTTAATTCAATTTCCTCATATTCCATATTTTGTTAGAGTTTACAAATCACTCTATTTTATTTTATTTCCACTTCATTATTCAATTTATTCCAATTTACTAGAATTATTTACTTAAAATTTTACTCTTTTATTACCTTTCAAAAATCCAATTCCATAGATTTTGGTAACTCTTTAAACTGAGTTATTCCATCCAACCATACTATCCAATATTCCAGTTATCCATAAAACAATCACAGGATATTAAATATTCATCACACAGAATATTAAATAATCTAATAAATTTGAGGAATCCAGTTGGATCCCTCCAACCTGTTTCCCTGCATCCACAAATGTTAGCACAACATTATTTACTAATTTCAGAATATATCATTCGATAGCACATCAATCAATCAATTTCAACCATTCAAACAATTATTTAAATTTAATCATTTAAATTTAAATTTTAAACTGAGTGAGATTAACTCACCTTTAACTTTATTTGCCTTCGAATTCCAATCCAGCTTGTCACTTTAAGATTTAGACCTTGAATAAACATTTTATGATTTAATCAATATTCGAATTGTTTGAACGGTTAATTACTACTTACTTATTTAATTTAAACGAATGATTTGGTTTGAACAAGTAATTATATTTTAAACTAATTTCCCTTTTGAAATTCTTCTAGTAACTAAAGTAATTAAACAATTTATTTAAACTAATAATTTTTGCTTAAACTAATAATTTCCTCTTTTAAAATTCTTTTGATAACTAAAATAATTAAATAAGAAAATTGAACAACTTAATTACCAACTCACTATTTTAGGAAAAACCAGTAACTCTAAAATGAGCATCTGTGTGTGTGTGTGTATATATATATATATATACATATATATATATATATATTTACACTGCATATATATACTTATAAGAAAAAGAAATTTCTTTAAATCAAAACACTTCCAACCTAAAAACAAAAATCACTGGTAATTTGAAAACATCACCAGAATTAATTTAAAATTCAACTTAAACATATAAATTAAACTAAATAAAAAGAAAACTAGAATCGAATACCTAAAACAGGCGCCTCCTGAAACGCCTTCATTCACCTGCTTCAATGCAAGACGAGCACCATATTCGAATCGCGAGACCAATCCAGCCCAAGCCGGTCCACTGCCTCCCTAAGCGAATCGCGACTCCAAACCCTCGTTCTTGCCTCCACGCGAATCTCCATCGAGCTCGCCCCCCTCGCGAAAACCCCATCCCACTCGAATCAAGTTCAAGCGCCATGCCGTCGCGAACTCCAGACGACCCACCCAACATCACACGCGGCACCCTTCCCTCGCTTGCCCCGAGCCTCGCGATAAGGCGAATGCGAAGCCAACCCAGATTTCAAAAATCGAATTTCAAGTTGCCGTCCTAATATCCTTTCGATACACTGAAGGTTAAAGGGGAAAAAAAAGGCATGGGTCTCGAATGAAAAAAAAAGGAAGAGGGTTATGATTTCTCTCGCTTGATTTTGTTTCGGTCGCGATTGGTTTTAGAGGAAAAAAATTGAATATATTTTTCTCGGCCATAGGAATTTCGAAAGTGGGAAGGCTACTGAATAAAATAACTCGGCCATTATTTAATTTAAGCTGGAATGAAGAAGATTGTTATCGACTTCAGCCATTTATTGTTCTCAGTGAAATTCTGAAAGAAGAATGATGTTTGCATGATAATGAAGGGGGAGACAACTAGGGCGACGAAAACAGATACTAGGGTGGCGCGTAGCTGACGAAAAGAAAGATAGATGTGAGATAATTTCGGCTGTTGATTTTTATTCTCAGATAATAATATTTAATATAAATCGGTAATTACCGACTAAGCGTTTATACCCCGAACGATCACACGTTATTTCCGAAAGCCACGAAATTTGAAATCCGGTAATAATTCAATATTACGGATCCAATGGAACTGGTTTCGTCGAATTCCGAGACTGTGCCTCGGAAGGCTATTTTTAAATTCAATTTAAACAATCAAATTTTAAAACTGAACAAACCATCGTTAATTTAAATTTTACAACTTCTATCGTCTTCAGTATTATTAATATAAATTAAATAAGCCTTCTAATTATTTTTAACCAGCTTTAAAATCAAGATTCAATATTTTTACCCAATCCCGATAATTAAATTTAATAATTAATTATTCAATAAATATTGAGATTTGAAATTAAAGTTAATAATTAACTTTCGAATATTTAAAATTAATTAAATATTCCCATTTCAAATGTCTAAAAATTTCGGGTCGTCACAGTCTTAGTCTGCTCCACATGAATCTAAATGGCACACTTAGTTTGGATTAGATTTACTTAATTTACTTCACAGGGATCTACCGCACACTCATTTGGATTAGTTCCTAGGATATTTTATCCTATTGCAGCCAGCATCCAAACATCAAGTAAGGATGTACTCTGCTTGATTCATTACCAATATAAAGTAACAGTGCACTATCCAAGATCTATAGTCTTATACCGCGTTGACACTCAGTTCACTCTGCAGGAATATAAATGACCCACTCAATTTAGATTAAATCCTATCAGGGTCGGCGTCCAAACACCAAGTAAGAACATACTCTCCTAGATTCGTTACCAACATAGAGTGATAGTGCACTACCTAAGATGTACAACCTTATACAACATTGACACTCAGTTTACTCCACATGGATCTAAACCACACTCTCAGTTTGGATTAGATCTTATATCGGTCGGCATCCAAACACCAAGTAAGGACGTACTCTACTTGATTTATTACCAACATAGAGTAGTAGTGTAATATCCAAGATCTATAATCTTATACCACACATCCAACATCCAAAGGTAACCATCGACGAAATAATCTAAAAAAACTCTTTCATAAGTAGAAGCAAAGTATGCATTTATACTTTGTAAATCATCTCCCAATATAAGTCATTCTTTTCTTTTGAAAAAGTACACACTTTCAACTTAGGAAATCATTTAGGAGGTATTAGGTATGAAAGATTTATCCAAAATAATTATCTTTTTCAAATCATTTGAAGAATCTCAAAAATATTATATGAATCAAAAGTTATAGTGTTTGTATTGAAAGGTGTCGAATTTGAATTATACATTATGTGCAAAACATATGTCATTTTTCAATATGTTTTTGAGGCAATAAACATGCAAAATTTAAAAAGCATGTAAAATAAAGCTTGTAGAATATTAAACTAGCTTTTGAACAGGATAAATTTCAACAAAATCCATTCAAGGAATCAAAAGTTATGATCGGTATAATACAAGATGATTTAAGATGATCCTCTTAATCATTTCGGCCTGGGTATACACTCGACTTTGCACCTCGATTTTAGCTTTAAGATATACGAATTTTGGAAATGGAATAAGCAAAAAATGTTTTTTCTCTTTGACTTAGGTTTCTAAAACATTAAAGAAATCCAAACTCCGATTAGATTTGCAAAAGTTATGACTGAATTACTGAAAGGTGTTCTAATAATTTCGAACCAATATTATCAATGCTAAACAATTTGATCACCACATTATGAAATGATATAAATATATTTAACAAAAAAGCTTTTCTCACCTCAATTTTGTGGTAATGTAGCCTTTAATTCACTCCTCTTGATCCTCCTTACTTTGCATGCCTTCACTTTATTTTTCATTACGAGAGAGTGCCCCCTTACCTACGAGTGTGATATTTTCCACTAAGCACACTTGATGATCTTATTTGCAATGAAACCACTTCTTTCATCCTAAGTCATTTAGTTTGTTTCTCCACAAGCCACTATTCCTTTCTTCACAAGCCATTTCATTTCTTTCTTCACAAGCCATTTCATTCCTTCCTTTTCAAGTTACTTTTTTATACAACAAATGTATGCATGGGTTGAATTTAGATAATAAATTATCTTACTTACACTTATCATTTTATACATAGGAACAATCCTTTCTTTGTTACCTCATGACCTAATCATAAACATAAATATATACCATTAGTTTTGTAAACTAAAGGAAATATGTAGATAAATGTATGGACATACATACATTTATACATACATACATACATACATATATATATATATATATATATATATATTACACTTAAAATTTCATTAGGCCTCTCTATACAGTGCTTGGTAACGGATCAACACATTATGCTTAATAGCATAAACACTAAACAAAAGTTAAACAGACCAAAAATAAAATTACATGTAATCCCATTCAGAGGTACAGTGCCTTATCTTAATTATTTTATTTGTCAAATTAAGGTAGTTTTATTTAAAAATCATATGATGATTTACTAATTTTGGGTGAAATTTCACTTAGGCACCTAACCTATGCTTTGATACCAAACTCTAACGACCCAAATTTTTGGATAAATCAAAATCATCGAAAACCCGTCCATTTTAAAACTACGAATGATAATTACCAAGTTAATATACAACATTATTTTATAGATATTCCATATTACAAAATGTATATGATACACTTTCAATTAATATAACTTATTGGAGTATTTATTTGTATATACAGGACGTGCTTTAATACAAACCAAAGTCAAAACTATAAATTTTACTATGTCGCAACTCTGATGAGGGAGACAACAATATCCATTTTTGAGAACTCACTAAACATGTCAATCCAAAATAAATTAAAAAGCAGGAAAGATGTATCAGCACAAAATAAATCACAAACAATATACAAAAAATATTATATTATTATTAGGGATGCATTACTACCACTTATAACTACCTATGTGCCTCTATCTAATTAGGTAGCCAACCAGATCCTTGATCAAGCCAATGTAGTTTTCCTACCAAGAATAGGACTCAAAGAACCTATAATGCACAACATAAATGCAATTCCCTAAATACGTAACATATAGCATGCAAATGTAGCTTCCAATTCTACTCACTTAGACCTAATCCTTGCATTTAGATTTCTTAAATCTAATTAACTTTATTATTTTAAAAGTATATTCCTTTTCAAGAATAATCTCTTTGAACTAAATTCCGGTTTCATTTCAAATCCTTTGAGTAACAATATATACATCTTTTGTATCAAATCTTACCTTTTCTTCGAGATTTAAGTTTTTGAAATAATAGAATTTCATATCTTCTTAGGTCGAAATCATTTAGAATCAATGTTTATTCCTAAAATATCTTTTATATTCAAAATATAGGAAAGCACTTTCGTAAATATTTATTTCCAGATTGTTTAAATATCTCTTTGCAAAACATTTCATTCGAAGAAATATATCTATTTTTAAATTTATAATAAATTCCTTTTATTATAATTAATTCCTTGAAAAATACCATAATCGAACATCTTATAGTCAGATTGTGAGATTCTAATTCATAAGATGTTCATTCTCGATTCATATGTAATTATCATCTACCATAATCAAATGTTATATCTAAACACCTTATGTCAAATTGTGAAATTCTAATTATAAGGTGTTAGCTGTTAAATGCTCGCAATTATTTTTACCCAACCCAAGTCATGTAGAAGAGAAATTCCCATAAGAATGGTCGAGCATATGTCGTACAGTCCATGAAATAAACACGGCAGCAAATGATAATTAACATTTTATTCTATCAAACATTTATAAACACTTTTCTAACTTAACGTATACTTTCAACAAGCATTCATATACTACATATAGACTATGTCACTTGTATAAAGGCATACAAGAGATAGTAATTACTTTAGGGTTAGCTATTATATATGTTATTTACTTTTAAAGCCAAGGGTTTCAATACTTGCATTAAAACTTGCATATATGACATTATATAATTCAATAAAGCTGTAAAGATCTCATCAACATCTAGCCAAGTCCTTAATCACATATCCAAGCCCTCCTAGGCTAAATAAAAAACCCTAGAGCCTTTCTACCATTACCAAAAGCAAAACAACCAAGACTAGCTCCACCTTTCCTTCTCTTGCTCATGGCCGTACTCCTTCTTGCCTCTTTTCCTCTAAATTATTTAAAGGAAACAACCATACCACTTATTTGAACGTGGATAGAGGACTAAACCAAAGTGATTTGGTGAAGATTTGAGGTCAATTGGATCATTTTTGGATTTAATATGATTTTTGGAAGCTGTGGTATATATTTTGCCTTTAAAACTTCGATCAGAAAATGATCTGTCTTGCAATCCAATTTTGACAAGGATACCTTTTGAATCAAATATTTTGATATATATGAAAAAATTTGCCTTTCGAATCACCATTTCGGAAAAAAATCATTAAATTTGGATAAGTAATTTGAAAGTTATGGTCTAAAAACTAAGGATATGTGTTTCTAGAAATAAAATACAGGCCAGAAAATAGATTCAATTCCAAGCGATTTTTGGTAATCAACCACTTTGAATTTTGCAAAGTGATCTTAACAAAAGTTCTTGCTTAGGGAGATATGTTTCCAATAAAAAAGATTCACTAGATTTCGATGATTATTTTGAAAGATATGGCTAAAGTATGTAGGAATATTTTCTAGAGATGGTTTTGAACTTAAGAATTTGGTCATTTTTTCCTTTCTTGCAAATGAACTCTACATGTATATATATATAGGTAAAGCAAAGCTTCCAAGAGAAGCTATAAAAGAATTCCGAGCAATTATATCAAATAAAGCTTCCAAGAGAAGCTATCAAAGCTTCCAAGCAATGTTATCAAAACAAAGCTTCGAGAAGCTCCGAGCAAAGATACCAAAACAAAGTTTTCAAGAGAAGTTAACAAAAATGGAGCTTCTAAACAAATCTCTCAAGAGAAGCTACTAAAGCTTCCAAGAGAAGCCATTAAAACAGAACTTCTAGTATAAGCCATAAAGCTTCTCAATAATGTAATCAAAATAAAGCTTTTAAGAGATGCTAACATAGTTTTCAAGCAATGCTGTCAAAACAAAGCTTCCAAGAGAAGTTGTCAACCAATATGAGGTGCATTTAAGAAGCCATCCAAAAAATTTATAATTAGCAAGTCTATATAAGGCCTTAATGAATTTTGGGCTTGTGAAGTAAGTTGCGCATATGAAATTCTTTTCTAACAATATATATATATATATTCTCATTTTTAGCATTGAAGTAATCAAATAAAATCATATTACATTTTCTAATTATCACAAAATTAGAAAACTCAAAAATTACGGGTTGTTACATCAGCAATACGAATTATCTTATATCTATGTTTCTAATAATATCGCAACTTGCTTGTGTAATTAGTTGTCAAGCAAGTATCATATTCAAACTAAGATTGCTAAATGGTAGTTAAGAGTTTCTTGAATATTTGAGAAATAATCAGCATTGCTTATGGAAACAACAAACACTTTATGAACGGCATTCGGCTCAAACTACGTAAATGATATAGAATGTAGTATGTCATCCTAAATTCATATTCAACCTTAACTAAGGGTTTTTGTGCTAAAAATGTTCCAAACGAGTAATAGTGGCTAATTCAATAGAAACGCTATACATTGTGTTGAATAGCCATAATGAAGGCAGTACAAATATAGATGCACAAATGTATAACTGAGCTAGTGGTGTTTTCAAATGTTAAGAATCCAATGACATTTTTGTGTGAAAATAGAGCTGCAACACAGATAGTAAAAGAAACTACGGCTCACAAGATGCATGTAATGTCCCATTTTCCCGAACCCTTTGAATCGATAATAAAACACACATGTTCAACTAAAATTGAACGAAAAGATGGATCATTAAGGGTAGAAAGAAAAAATAGATGGAACAGAATCTCACATGAAAAGGAATAACATATAATATTGAAAAAATATTTTTACAGTGGAAAGCTTTTAAAGACAAATATTAGAGTCTAACCTAAATTCAGCCTGGACAGTTATAAATATCTGACTTTACAATTTCTCACAAACATCAACTAAAATAACTAACTAAGTGCAGTGGATAAAAGAATATGTCCATATGTAGGTGAATATCTCCAGCTCTCCTCTGGAAACACCAACCGTCTTTGAATTAACCTGAAACTACTTGGATTTGACTCGAGTATTGAAAATATCCGGATTAGGCTTAATAAACCAGCGTGAGAAAAAACCACAAACAAATGAGAGTGTCATATAGCCTTTTTATAAATCCTTTGAAAATAAGAGCATCTCATAAGACCACATCCACACATAAACACGGACGGGTTTTTATCTTATGATAACTAAAACACTTTTATATCATAACATTTGATATTATTCTTAATGACATCTCTTTGAAAACATTTGCAAATAAATTATTAATCTTATCTTGATTGGAGGTTCTCGCTTCTTGTTAGGTAGCGAACGGATAACTCTTGCCCATACATGTCCCTAATGTGAAAGGGTTGGTTGTAGTCGAGAGTCTGGCCGTAAAAGTAAAACGTAAGGTATTGGTGTGAGCTACGGTGGAGTTAACCACTGTCTGTAGACCGTCACACGTGGTATCAGGGCTTAGATTTTGTATATTCCTAAGCTTTGATGTGTATTCAGTATAGATAGGGAGAATAGCATCCTAAACTGAGTTTGAGTGTATTATATATATGATAGTGCATTTGTTAGTGAATATAAAATGTTTTATATTATGTTTGCTTATCCATTGAGTTGTTTATGAATTTCGGTCGGTATGTGGGATGCCATGTTATCGATAGAGATTTCCAAACACTTAAACGAGGTAAGTCGACATAGTATTATTTTTAATTGGGTAATGATAAGTTTACCTCGATTATATTTCGTATGTAAAGGAAATAATTTTTCAGAAATTATTAAAGTGTATATAAAAGAATTGTTTGGTTGCTTGAAAATATAAATATATAAATTAATAAAAGCTGTTTGAATAATATAAATATAAACAACAATTGTAAAAGAATAAATTATATAAGCAAATGAATTATGAGTATGAAATTATAATTAATATGATTTACAATTGTGAAGTAATCTTATATATAAGAAACGAAACTATGTGAATAGATCTATAAATATGAGTTGTAAACAAAAATGGATTTAACTAAGAATTTGAAATTTTGAATCCCATTAAATTTGAAAATTATTTTTCAAAGTTAAAGAGATTATATTGTTATAAATCTAAGTAAGACAAATAAATATAGATTGATCTTATATAAGTAAAGTACAATAGTGAAATTATATAAGTAAAAGATTTATAAATGTGATATATAAATGAAATGAAAATTTAAAAAGAATATAAAGCACTGAATTCACTACTGTTACTGGAAAATAATAAGGGTGATGACTACAGCATCATCGGTATCATTCTTGAGTTTCTGTGTAATAGATTTGCTACCAATAGTAAATTGAAATTGAAGTTTTATTTTGATAAACAGATTTGATTTAAAATCCAAATGGAAATTGATAAATATAAGTAAAATGAATTTGGACTTATAATATGAGATAAAAAAAGAATTTACTTTAGTAGAGTTGAAATAAATTTGAGTCGGTATAATAAAATATATGATTTAAAATTTAACTAAAGGAAGGTTAAATAGTTTGAACTAGAGCTGTATTACTTAAAATGGGAAAAGGTAAGTAAAACCGAATATTAAAATGGTTAAATAGTTTTGTTAAGCGAAACAAGATATGAATTTGAATAGTGATATGAAATTTAACTTAAGTAATGTTAAATGAAGTTGATTATGGTATCGAAGTAAATTAATAAAGTAAATTAATAAAATGAAGTGATGAATATGAACTTGAGTAATATAAAGAAATTCAACTTTAGTGTTAAAATGAATTAGCATTAAAAATGTCGTTGTTAAGAAGTTGTGAACTAATAATAATATTAGAAATGTTGTATAGAAATGTGAATATAGTGAATACTAGAATGTAATCGAAATAGATATTAAACCAAAATTGAATGTAAATATAGTAAATATGAATGTTGAGAGTAAATTAAATAAATGATGGTTATACATTGGTTGTTAGTTGATTGAATAGAGATTCATTAAATGTTAATGAAATTGTAATGAAATTGAAAGCTAAATAATTGAATTCTAATTGGAAGTAAGTAAATCTGAATAGAATTGAATTTTATTTGATTTGGAATTGAACGAATTTGACTATAAATTAGTAAATGTAAACTAATTGAATATGAATAAGTAAATGTAAGAAAAAAAATCCAATATTGGTAAATCAAATGTGAATAACTTGAAAATCAGTTCAATGAATATTAATGAGAAGTGAATATATATGGATTTGGTTATGGATTGATTGGATAGTTGTTGGATGTTAGTTGGATGATAGTGGTTCGATGGTTGGATTTGTTGCTTTTGTTGCATTTGCCATATCGGCATATATAGTTGTTGTATTGGTATATGTTGTATGTTGATATTATTTTCATATATACTTGTTTCTCATTTGTTTATTGAGTATTTAGTTGGTGCGGATGGTGCTTGCTTCGCATTTGGAGCTCACTTTCATGCTATATTAGCCGTATATGCTCGCTAATAATATATAAGGTACATATCTCGGATTACATATCGTACGTTTATATTTTTTCCCTATGGGATGCCTCATCTTCGAAGATGAGATGTATATTTGTGATATATATATATATATATGTCTGTGTTGTGATTTTACTACAATCGAACCGTGCAAAGGAGATGCTGGCGAATTTTTTTGAAAATTTAAGGCGTTCGAATTATTTTAGGAAAATTGAAAAACTTTCGATAACTAAAGTTTTGGTTTTTGAGTTGAAAGTTAAACGATATCAGTACTTTTGAAAAGATAACTATAAATGGATTTTAAACTTAGAAAAGTTTTTGTAAGAAGTTTAACTATTGAATTTTGGGAAAGTTAGACACTTAGTGATTTGGCAAATCTAAATTGAATGAATTGTTTTGAAAATTTAATGGATTTTGTGACTTTTTCTTGCTTGGTAATTTCGAGGACGAAATTCTTTTAAGTAGGGGAGAATGTAATGACCCAGAATTTCAGTCATTAGAAATTGTATATTTAATTGATTTTAAATATGTAAAAGTAAATCTTATAAGCTGGATAACTTATAATTCGAATATCTGGATTTAATTGGATAATTAAATTGTTAATTTAATACTTGAAATTTCGTAAATAATTGGAAATTGAACTTACTATGAATAAAAATGATTTATAAAGCTGTATTAAATCATGTTTGAATTAGAATGATGTTAGAGAACTTTTCAAATTGAATTAAAAGTTGATTTGTAGAAATTGAATATTTTATATTTAGTGTGAAAATAATCATTTTTCATACAATCTCGGATTTCGACGAAACTAGTTTCATTGGATCCGTAATGTAAAATTATTGTAAGATTTCAAATTTCGTGTCAATCGGGCTTATGGTTTGTTCGGGGCAAGCTAAAATGCGTAGAAATCTGTTTAAGTGAATTTTAAATTTAAATAAGTCGATTCGGAAACCTATCTTCCAAATACGATTGAGTTGGCTCTCGATATGTATTCCACTGTGTTCGAAATAGGGGTAAAACATTATAAAAGCTATGTGGCATGCTTCGTTTCGAGTTCAAAAAAATTGGCGATGAATAATATCGTAGAATTTTATATAAAAGGACCTAAGATTTTCTATTTTCATCAAAACCCTAGCAAGGGTTTCACAGCCACTACCATATATTTTAATGGCCGAAAATTGCCAATGTTCTTCCATTAATTTCTTCCAATCCATCGATCTATTCCAAAATTCTTCAACTAACAAATTATAGAGGGCGATGAGAGCTTTAAATCCATACGGTGATGATCGATTATCGTTGAGTAAATCGACGGCAATTTGTGTGTGAAGGCCGCATGTTCAGCTTCCATTTTCACTGCCAATATATCGCCGTGCTTCACGTCGTTTGGCACAGAGGAGGAGCTTGCTTTTGCGCATTGATGGGTGGTGCTTGATCGTCTACAAGTTGATCGTATGTCGAGCGGCGATCGGCTTTAGTTAGACATGGATGGTTTTGTTGCATTCAAATCTACATGATGAGGAAGATGGAACCATCGGCCTAGATCTAGGGTTTATGGAATGGAGGCTACGATTTGCTGAGGTTTTAAAAATAAAGGGAAAAAAAGAAATTTGTATATTAATTTATATTTAATATCGTACAATCTTTAAAAATTGATATCTTTGTCATACTAGGTCGAAAATTGACGGAAAAAATTGTGTTAGGTTCGTTTTGACGAGCATTACATTTTGGAGTTGGTTTTGAGTTGATTAGAGCTAGTGTAAATTTTGGGTAAAATTAAACGGCTATTTAATTTTATTCGTAATAATACACTGCAACTACTATTGGAAGCAATGTGAGTACAACTCACTCTTTCTGACTCACTGATATTTTTATATAAGTGAGAAATAATATTATTTGTGATGATTGATGACTGTTTGGATGATATATGATATATGATATATTATCTATATATTGATTGGTATTTGAATATATTCCTGCTTATTGGAGCAGATGACCATATACGTTCCTGTGTATGAGCGGATGACCCTTTGTATGTGCGTCTGCCTCGAAGCAGACATTGTACACATATTCTCATGTGTATATTTGTTGCACGTGACATGTTAGAGGGATCCAACTAGATTCCTCACCGGTATTGATTTATTTACAGATATTGGTATATGCTATTATCATATGATATATGATGTTTTGGATGTTGTGATTGATGTATTTGGTGCTGTTGCAGCATTAGGCCTATTTTGGTAATATAAAAATGTTAAAGTGATGATTCTAATTTAAAAGGATTTTTAAAATGATTTTGCAAATAGATGTATTGGATTTTAAATTGGTAAGGAATAGATTTATTTTAAATATATAAATGTTATAATTTTTGTTATAAAAATTATGATGTTTTGGGAAATATAATTGAAATATGATTTTTGGAATATGAAATGAACTATTTTGTGAAATAGTATTAAATTGGAATTTTTGATTTATTATTGATGGTTTATATAGAAGATTTATAAATTGGTATTTTTATATATCAGGATAATGGAATTATAATGGAGTTTTTGTAAGTGTTAAAATGAGTTATAAATGGATCTTATATGTGAATAAGATTTATAATTGATGAAGTTCTAAAAGAATGAATTTGTTAATAAAGAGAATTATAAGTAATTAACCTATAAATTGGATTTTTGAATGTAAATGAGATGTAAATAAAATTTATTAATTAAGTGATTCTATAAGTTGAAGTTCTTATAAAATAATAAATGCAATTTGATTTTATAAACAGAAGTTTTTATAATATATAAATGGAATTTATAAACATTGTTTTATAATTCCGAAATCGATTGAATTTGATAAGTTAATTATTATAGTTAATCAAAGGAATTATATCCATGATTTTGGACTGTGGATAATCCTTTAATAAAAGTGCAATAGTAATGAATTTGATAAAAGAGATATATTCACGATTTTGGACATTGGATTATCTTTAATAAATGTGTAGAAGTATTGAGTTCGGTAAACATATTATATTCACGATTTTGATGGTGAATAATATATTGAAGTTAAATAATTGTTTTGGGAAATGATATTTTAAATAGAGCAAAATGGTTTAAAGATGTTTTATAATATATGTTAAGTATCGAAACCATAGATTTTAGCGTTCATTGTTGCAATAGACGTTTTCGAGAAATAAGGAAATGATGGAGTATAATACTATTGTTATAGTAAATGATTTTAGAAAGAAAATGTTTTTGTATAGTATTAGGACTTATATATCTATCTAATCTTCGAATCCCTATACTAGTGATTTTGGGTTGTCGTAACGATGTTTTATGCAATATTCGTTTTAACCCAAACAAATGTGTTTAAAGAGAGTATTTTCCTTAAAGAATAAAATATATACTTAATCCTGATTTAAGTATATGAATTATTTTTCAAGTGTTGAAAATAAATTAAATTGTGAATTACTTATTATTAAATAAGTATTTGGAAATGTTTTCCAATATTGAAATGGTTTTGAGATTATATCTTTTTAAAGATAATTTGAAGTGAATATTTGGCAAATAGTTTGATTAATGGAAGATTAATTAAAAGGACCTAGTGATTGTTATAGTGCTAAATATTTGTTTGTTTGCTTTGATAGTTAAATAACCGACTATCAAATTTAGCCAAATTTTAGTTCCTCGACTCGTTGTGGAAACTATTTAGTTGAACGTAGCCTTTTGTGTAGGCTTGATTAACGTCTGTATTGAGGATGTTAATTTGTATAGTATGGAGCATTGCTCTTTTCTATCGAGCTTCCTTCTTGTCCCGAAGGATAGCAAGTTGAAAGTTGGAGACGTGATAAGTCTATGAGACTTAGTTTCTGCGTGTGGTTGAGAAACGATTTTGCATTGTTGGTGCGAAGAGACCGGGATCAGATTTATCTAAAAACCATTTTGAACCAACGTATATGCGACGACTATGCATGTTTCTTATTGATGATATTGATATTTCAGATTTTCATAGTGGAAGACTGCTTGTTGATCGTTTGAGTCAAAATCCCAATATAAATCCAGTAGTAGTGGTCTCTTCATTATGAAATGTCCAATGCAAGGACTGTTCGCTACTAATCCTAGGGATTTCCCGACAGTATGTGGTAGGAAAGTACCTTCGGTTTGTCTTGTTCCTAGACAACTTGTATGGAAGTTTGTCTAACATTGCATTCCTAAAGATTACGTACATTGGTTTTTACAAACGTACATCAGTGGTGGCGGAGAAGACAACTTCTCTTAGCTTAACACCCTCCTTAAGACGTACAAGCTTAAGGGTTGTATTTTTGGTGGAAGGAAATTAATAGTCAACAGAAATGGCCGTGTGGCATTCAAAGCGATGTGATTGTGATTTTGAAAGGTATCGTTACCTCAGGCCTCATCAACCGAAAATGACCAAAACAGGGTTAGATCCGGCAAGGCTAAGTGGATCGCTCCTAAGTAGGGTATGATCATCCTCATCTAGATATATCTTTACATGCTATGACGTCATGTATCTGATTATTGTGGTTTGTATGCTTTGAGGGCCCTCGGTAAAGGTCGGTAACGACCGAAGGATGACATATTTGATACCATTTAGTTATAGAGGTGGGTCGGTCTTGTGATGGTAGATAGCAGATGTTCTGTGCCTCGGGAGATCCATCTAGAGGTGTACCCATTAGAAAGGTAGTCCCTTCACCTAGTCATTTGTATGGAAATCCAAACTCCACTATGTACCTGCCATTTTGATTGTATTACCCATTTTGGGCTATATGCTAGAATTTAATAATGGTAACAATTTCGAATATTTTGAATATTATTTGTATACTAGACACTAGTATAATATCACATGAGTTTGATATGAGATGTTTTAGTTATCGTAAGGTAAAAAAATATTCGTGTTTATGTGTGGACTTGTCTTACAAGATACTTTTGTTTTGATAAAGGAAAAGTTAAGTAATTTAGTAAACTTAGCTGAGTGTGTTTCTTACACTGGTTTACCAGACTGATCCGGGCGTTCCTCCCCTTCAATGCTCGGGTCAGACCGAGTATATTTACAGGTTTATATTTGGTGCTTTTGGAGCTTCAGTAGGGGAGCTGGAGATCTTCATTTCGTATACATGTATTTGTTTTGCTTGATTATCCGCTATGCTTAGTTGTTATATATTATCGGCATTTGTGAGGACATGTTATAATAACTGTTCAGGCTGATAATTATTGTTTGATTGTTGAACTCTGGTTGATGTATGTATATACAGTTTCTGTTTTGTAAAGATCATTGATATGATATTATATGTTCTCCGCTACGATGTGAGATTCTATATTGTTCTGTTTGGTTGTATCTTCTCTCTTTCTTCTCTTCTCTTCTTCTCTCTTCTTTTCTTTCACTTGACTTTACATCAGTTTATGCTTTTGAGTCGAACATATGTGGTTTATTGTCGATTCAAAAGGCATCGATTTGCAGGTCATCACATGTGTGGTTTATTCGTCTTTTCATGCAATTTGAGTTGGACATGTGTGGTTTATTATCGATTCAAAGGGCATGAGAAAATGGGACATTACAATGTCTATACACATGCTTTGATAGTTGAAACGTGACAAACGCGGTTTATTAATGTTGAAGGGATGTCGACAGATGGAGTAGATAGTGACACAATATAGCAGATCCATTCATTAAGGGACTAGCTTGATCAGTTCTGAACTAATCGGAGGAATGAGATTACGATTCCATAATTGATCCTAAGTTCAAGTTGAAGATCAAAAGAGTTAGTGTTTTCCCTATGGATAACTGTGTAATTGTTGTATAAATCTAACTCAATGTCAATCCTGTTCAAAATAATGGTGTTTGTTTTCTTTTATATGCTCGTTATACGGTGATACAATAATTAAGTAATTAATTTAAAGTATATAATAAAAAACGTTAAATAAAACATTATGTGATTGTAGTTGCAAAGAATTACAATTATGAGTAATTAATCAAAATAAGAAATAACGTTTCATTTTAAATATTCCTGGGCAAGATGTTTCAAGAAAATGATATTGATTCATCCTTTAAGACCAAAGTACGTAATATTTTCTAAATAGTGAGCAGTGTATTGCTCATGACAACTGGGGGTGCCAGGAGGTTACATGCTTTTAGCTATTAGATAACAATGGAATGACTTGTCTAGGGGTTTTCTATTGGTTAATTACAACTAGTTTCAAAAGGAAATCTCAAGGTGATAATGTTGCATAGTTCCCTCAAGTTGAGAATACTATGGAATTTCAATATAACTACGTCACTTTGATTAAGGTTAAATCATGGCATGGTGATCAATTGAGCGACTAGTTTGTCCTAAGTTGAAGCACTAGGAGCGAAATGCTATCAAATAAAGAATCCGTCTCCTTAGTTGTATGGTATTAGTATCATGGTTGATTGTGATCTACTCAAAATCAAAGTCTCTGGCCATATTAGTACAGTTAATAATAAATGTTATTATTGAACTGAGGACTTTATTTTTTGGACAAACGAAGTTGAACGTGGATCATAATGGAATTTTGACCACTACAAAATTTCATAGATCCAAAGTGATATAGTTTTAAAAAGAGAACGTGTGTAAATTGTTATCACCACAGATACTACTTAAGATGATATAAAGTAAAAGTTTACTTAAAAGATCTATAAGCAATAAATTTTCTTAAACTATCACACCACTAGTTAAAGTGACGTGTGAACATTAATATTCGAGTTGCTCAGTATTAATTACCAACTAAATACTATAAGTCACACAACAACATTTATGAATTCTCTACAAAACCACATGATTTAATTAATTTATTAAATGTCGTGAATTAATTAAATTAGTTGACATTTAAGAAATATTAATCATTATTTAATTCATTTAATTTTTGGGATTTGTTTGTAATTATTTGAATGCATATATAAAAGTTATATTTGCACGTAATGACATGTGATATCAGTGTAACTTTATACAAGTTTATACAAAAAATAATTACATAAAGGGTATTTAAGGAAATTTTATGCCCATAGATGGCGTTAAAGGGTCGCCCACATGTTAAGAAGGGCCAGAGGTGGAGTGATAGAAAAATTAAAGGGTTCACTAGGGAATATTTAATTAAAAGAAAGGGAAATGTTTCATTCTTTAAAATAAAACAAATCCACTATTTTTATATTCATTTATTCTTTCATTCGTTCACTTTACTTCTCTTCTCCTTCTGTGTCATGGTTGAAATTTGGTGTTACCTTCCCAAACAAAACGAAAACTTCAAATCAAATGGAAAACATTAATAAAATAAAATACAAGTGCTTTATCCATCTCTTACAAAGATTAGATGTAAATTTTGAAGACCTAAGGAGAAGTCACGAGGCAAAGCGTTACAAATAGCAAGGCTTTTCAGGTTTGACTTTCTATCTTAGACCCATTAATGATGTCTAGATCTAATTTAATTCATATATGTATGTTCATTTCTATATATTGAATCTAATTTAAAATTCTCTTATGTATTTTTAATTAAATTGAAAATCAATTTTATATGTGTTTTATTTTGAGTATTGTTATTTTATTGATTAGACCAAATTCATTGGTTGATATAGATTTGGTTTGCTGTAAAATTTATTATTACCAAAAATTTAGTCAACTAATTATTTTATTAAAACCTATTTGTGTTCTAAAACTAATTTGCTTGTTTGTTGGATCATAGAAATTGTGAGTTTATGTAGATCTGGCGTGTTGTAATAAATTTTACTTTTATTATTACAACTCAATTCTTCAATAATGGAGTTAATATTGAAACAAATTAAGTTATATACATACACGCATACATGCATGCATGCATATATATTCATATGATTCGTCTTTATATCTTTCAAAATTGTAAATCAACATCTAGTTAAACTTTTAGTTAGAATTTGTTTTAAATTAATATTCAAGTTCATTGCTTAGTCGAATGTATGTTTTGAATTTTAATATTGGTTTACATATGCACATATATGTATATGTATATGTGCAATGTTTTAGGACTGATTATGTAATTGGATTGATAAATTAAATTATGACAATGCTTTTATTTTTATGTTGAATGCGTGCTTTCAGATATACAATTTTAAATTTTGGATTTTGGTGTGACTAGGCATTGAATTTCTATGGTACTGGACCTATTATTAAATAGTGTTTATAGAAGGAAAATATATAATATCACTTCATATTATTTCCTTTTAGTTCTGATTAGATCAAGATCTAATATAAAATTTCATTTCCATCATGATTTTACAAACTTTTTCATATTTTGAAACATTTAATTTTATAAAGATTTGTTTTCGTAATTTTATATGTATATATATGTAAAATATATGTGTGTGGCAAGAAAATATTAGATATGTATGTATATGTATATGTATGTGTATGTATATGTCTCAACTATATATACGGTACTGTTAATACGTGTAAACAAACCATGTAAGATCTACTTTTCTTACTACTAAAGATGACACATAATACATCCATGATACTCGTGTGCCAATCATTTAGTCGTCTGAAAGACAGATCATTGGAGTGAAAGAAAGAAAGGATAGAACATAATCTCACAACGTGATATGTAATATAAAATATACCAGATCTTTAAAAAAAAGTAAACATTCATATACATACAGCAAATCAGAGTAACTAACCTATCATCAGCTTGGACAGTTAAAACAACCAATCCTCACAATTGGTGATAAATACAAACAAGGAAGTACAGTGGAAATAAAAGAAAATATGGGAATACATCTTTGAAGCGTCTAGCTCGTCTCTTGAAGCCCCAAAGTGTCTAGCTCAATTTGGAAAATATGCTCGGGCTTACCTGTGCATTATAAGAAAATAACATCGGGATTAGTCCGGTAAACCAGCCTGAGTAACATAATAAAATGGATTTTTAATATTATATAACCTTTCAAAATAAAGGTATCTCATAAGACCATGCCATACAAAAACATGGATGAGTTTTTACCTTATGACAACCAAACCACTTTGTAGGAAATCTTCTGATATTACAATAATGTCTAGGGTTTAATATAAATATTAATCATGGCCGAAATGGTTACAGTAATTACATTCTAGCATTGTACAACTAGGTCCGTAAAGGCACGTATTGGAAAGTGGATTCCATTATGGCAAGGTAAGGGACTACCTTCCGTACAGTACATCTCTAGATCAAATGTAACCGAGGGCCACACATGGACCCCTTATCAAGATAAAGTCGGCATGCCACTTTAAAATGACAAACCGAACTACATCATCCCTATGGCATCGGGCTGTAAACATTGCCCCTCGATCACCTTATGCGTGCTGCTAATGGTAGCTAATCACACAGCTCTACGGGTATCCCCTGTTTTAGTAATTTACAAGTTGTAAGGCTTATGAAGTTACGCTTTACCTTTTCCTTCTAGCAATTCCCACTTGGAATGCCAACACTGCCATTCGGGCATAATGTAATGCAAGCATTCATTCGTACAAGTTGTTTAGGATATGAACAAACCAAAGGCACTACTTCTATTACATCCATTTTGGAATAACTCTCGGAATCAGTAGAAAGTAGCACTTAATCTTCAAATAACTCCATCTTCGATTCCATTATCTCGGACCAATCTCAGACCTCTTCCAAAGCATAGAATGTGCATATGGTTTTGGAGTGGTTACAGTTTCAATCCATCTCATATAAGTACACTTCTCGACTTACCGGTCGCTCCAAAACCAAATCGATAGTTCTGGTAAACTCAACTCCAGTTCTTTTGGATATAATCAAATAATATATAAAAGCAAAGATCACCTCCTAACTGTTTAAGTGGATGAATTTTCTTATCGTTTGTCCTATAAGAACAAAATGAGATTTATACACATAGTACAACATCATTGAAGATAACTATGCCATATAACTCTCGTGTTTCTCTTAGATATTTCCAGAGTTACATGGTTGGCCAAGATTTAATAGTCGATTATTTGACCATCAAATGAATAATCATTTAAATCAAAGATTTAATTTCTCATGGAAACCACTAAGCCTTTTTAATTAGCACTCATTAATTAAATCACTTTAATTATTTATAATAATATTCATATACTTATCTCACCGGTACATGTATATCCACAAACCTTTCCACTTTCAAAACATGGAAACCTCTTCGTTTACTTACACGATGTTATAAATATATTCACAAAATATTAAGAAAGATTTCCTATTTAAAAATCATATTAAATGGATCAAAAAAATATCATTTAAAACATTATTTACTCTGAACCCAAACCTCTTTTCCTTCGATGTTAAGTACAAAAAAAATGCTTCCATACCACCGTAATTAAGAAGGATTGTTTATTAAAATCAAAACTCATTCCCTTTATAAAATTCCCTTTTTATAAACCCATTCCATATGTACAAATCCTTTTATAAATCTCCAAATTAATTTATAAAACTTCTTCTATAAGTCTCTAAAATTATTTATAAAACTCCTATAATAAATCCTTTTTATTAACTAAAATCCCTTTTATAAAACAGTTTACTATTTATAAACACATTTATTTAATTAATTAATTACCTTTAACATCATAAATAATTAATTAATTACATTTAAGCGTCAAATAAGAAAATAATTATTTACCTTTAAATATTACTAATAATTAATTACCTTTTACACAACATTAACAAAATAATTAGTTAACTTTAAAAAATCATTTATAAAATAATTAATTAACTTTAAACATTCATTTCGCTCTATTTTTAAATCATTTAACCTTCCAAATCAGGAAAGAAGCTTAGCGACCATGATGGTACTTAAACAAACTACCATTTAATTCACTTTAACTTTCAAACTATATTACTGGTATTTATATAAGCAGGCATATAGGCATATATGATCCAAAATTTACAATCAACAGTTATTACTTTATTTATCTAACAAAAATCTGTTGTCATATAAATAAATTTCTAAATTAATACAATAGTAGAATGGCTGCTAAACAAGATGTCCAAAATAATCTACTTATTTTAAATATTACATAACAGTGTTTCATTTTGGTAAACAGATGTCATCCATGAAGTATAATCAAGTAACTATGAAATTAACTAAATCAATATAGTTATATCCAGTCAATATTATTTTAACGTTAATTTATACTGCATCTAAACTTACCACTATTTATACCAAGCATTATGCTCGTCAATACGAGCCGAATGGAAAAATCCTGGGTCAAACGGATTTCAAATGAACAAGAAATAACATTTTAAAGTTAACTAACTTAATTTATATAATTAAACAAATAAAACTATTTTATATTACCCAAATCGGCCCAAAGCCCAACTCCCTGTTCTACCCGACCTACATGAATAATACCCTTTCCCCTAAACTATTTTCCCCAAATCAATCTCTAGTAACGCGCATGGGGTGCACCTGACATGCATACCCAGATCAACGCTCGCCAAACCAAGGCCACTAACAAATCTCTCTTATCAAGCTTGACACAATCATACCACTTCCACCTAGTTCGGTGGGTCCCGTCGATTTCCAACCACATGCAAGTTTGAAAATCACGTGCCTCTGGACTTCGAAACCAAACTCGATTGCATCCCTTCCCTTTCTCCGCTGCTTTGACCATCATTGACAAACGTCGCCACTACCAACGGAACTGCCACACCTTGCCACACCTCCGACTGACGCCTTGGCAAACCCGATGGCCCTCACCGCCATCCAATCCCTAAAGATGCAATCAAAACCCAAAGTCCCTAAACACTTAACCGACCTTGCCAGGTCCCCTTCGACTACCGAAACTCCTGTCACCACTGCCCATAATTTCTCCTTGACCAAAGGCTACTTCTAGTCATCTCCATTCCTTCCCTCGACTATTAGCTCATCGGAAGTGCCAAGATGATCGTAAATGATAATTTAATCACCATGTCGGAAACCTACCCCTTAAAAATCATGCGAATAGCTCCGATGTGACGCCCCACCTCTATACCCACGCTAGCCAAGAACACTACGGTGTAGTGCTGTCAACTAGCGCGGAGAATAAGGCTATTGAGGAGCGGCCATCAGTAATTAGGCCTTACACTAGTATTAGTTATCTCGATAGGAGTGGTGTATATATATATATTCTTTCAATCTTTGATTTATTTACCCCCATCGACATACCCCAATTCCAGTATAAAACGAACTACGATGGTTCGTAATAGTTTAGGACAGTAAATATAATAATAACACAGATAATGTAAATACGGAACACAGATAAAACGGAAAGTCTCATATATATAATAACTGATGTCAGTTATAATACATGTGATACAGCACATATGATACAACTACAACTGTCGACTCAGGAAGTTACATATACAAGTTCATTAACGACTAATATACATGAATACATATCAACCTATACTATGACACGACAACTCCCAAAAGATAAGAAAAGTCTTCATAGCTCAAACAGCAACCCAAAGCAAGATATCTACAACCTGAAATAACTCGGGTCTGAGCCAAGTATTAAATTCAAAAGAAAATGATACACGAGTCAGTCTAATTCAAACTCAGTTATTAATGCATAGAAGCAATAATAATTAAATAATGAATAGACGACTGTCACAATAAATCTCGTCTATCCGATCCTTAAATAAAGAAATCGGATAACGATAAATATAACACGTAACAGTGTTAAACAACAAATCAGCAAATTAAACCAAATCAGAATACAATTCAGAATATTGAATTGAATAAACAAAACAGTTCAAACCATTGAAATATCAATTAAAATATTAATTCGAGTAGGGCTGCAGTACACGCACGCGTGCACTGCCTCGCCACTACAGCATATGGAATATGCAAAAGATCAATAAATCAAAACAAAATAGAATATCAATAAAATCAATACCGTGTGGCTGTAGTTCACGCTTGCGTGCACTGTCTTGCCACTACCGTGATGATGTACACAAAAGATCAACGAACCAAAATCAATGAAGGTTCAAATATCAATTCAAAATGTCGATTCTGTGTGGCTGCAGTGCACGCATGCGTACACTGCCTCGCCACAACAGCATATACAGAAATAGAAACAAGGCACAAAGGCCAATACACAAGAATTCACAGTGCAAACTAATATACTAAGCAAGTGGCAGCAGTTTAAAACTTCCACCAAATGAATGTAAAATATGTACACAAATGAATGTACATAACAAACTGCACATGGCAAAATGAATCAGAGGTGCAACGAGAAGCAGTATAACTCAAATGAGCAAGTGCACAAGGCTGTGTACAACATGAAGACACAGCCGAATGAAGGTGAGAGCACCAATGATATGGCACCACAGCACACAACAGAAAAGACACAGAGCAGCTTTAATTGAAATAATGTCAAAGTGAAATACAGTGGCCAAATGCAAACAAATACCATGCATCAATGCAATGCATCAGTTTCGTGAACAAAGACAGTGGACAGTACAAAAGACACCAACCCATAAACCAAATGAAAAAGGTCAAGTCAGTGACTCAATTCAACTGCAGCATCCAAAACACCAAGCAGTGGGACAACTACAAAAATAGGAGGAGGGTCAGGGCTCCAAGGGTATGGCACCACACACACAAGCACAAGGGCAGACTGCAACTGAATTGCATCCACCACAAGGTCACAGAGCAATGGTTCAAACATGAAATGAACCAGAGGAATGCAACTGTTTTTAAGTGAATAGCTACAAGTATATGAAATGTACTTGTAAAAACTGGTTAGTGTAAACATATGAATGCAAAGTGCAGCCACATCAGATAGTGCCGAAGCAAAAAGGCAATATGTTGCTTCTTCATACAAAATACTGGACAGTGCAAACACCTAAATGCAAGTCAATGAAAACCCAGTGTACAGCCTCCTCGAAAGCTACATGAAGTCAATGCAGGCAAATGAACCATTGTCACGATAAATATACAGTGTAATGGGAACTACAAGGAGATGAACCAATATATGATGCAGTGGGTAGTGCAAGTTCAACATCAAGTGACACAATTACACAGGACTGCATAGTACAAAAGTGATCAGTGAAGCCAAAGACTACATGAAATAGGTAGGCAAGCTGTCTCAAATGGTCAAGGCAGCAAGCATTGATGAAATACAAATACAACTGAATAATTAAGGTGGTAAAAGTGATATGCCCAATGCACAATGAAACTCAAGTGTCCAGTAATGCAACTCGAAACAATGCACCAATTTCATATGTACAGCAAACAACACAAGGGATACAGCTGCCTAATATCAACCTACTGCAAGTGCGACAGGTAAGGGGTGAGCACAGAGATGGTCAGAGCCGAAGCTCACAGGGACCAAGAGATATCAAAGTCGGTGACAAAGTGAAAAAAAATCAAAGTAAATCTTCATTTACCAAAGACAACAGAAAAATGCTCAAAGTCGAATCCAAGTCAAACAAAGAGTCGAACAAGTCAAGCCATAATTAAAATCAACAGCCCCAAAATCAACTCAAGGCAGAAAAGTATCAACGACGAACAAAATCAAATCATGGCCGAAACAACGAAAACAAATTAAGCAGACGAAGTCAAACTATTTCGAATTAGATGTGAGTAATATAAATTACTCACTTTAGTCGCCAAATTGAAGTGGCCCTGAACAAAGAGGAATCTTCGATCGACAAAGCAAGTGAAGTTGACGCCTTCGATTCCCAGAAGCCCTAATTTTGGAGGCGAACGAAGATGAGAGCGAGCAGCGTGTTCGAGTAGGGGAAGAGTCGAAGCCATGGTCCTCACGAAGACGTTCGAAACCATCAACGTCGACATCTTCAATTTTGAAAAGCCCTAATCTTTGAATGACGAAGAGGAGGCCGCCATTATTTTTCTTCGCTCGATGTTGTTGGTGAATTAGGTTTCGAATGAACGAAAAAATGAAAAGGGGAACGGTTATAACTCGAAAACTTCACAGCACCAAACAAAAGAAATATGGGCCAAGTTTATATTAAAGCCCGATAAACCCTTTAATAACTTTTATAAAAGAATTTCAACCCGATTTTAAAATTCCAACAGCAATAACTATCACCATTAATCGAAATGACGATGATTACAAATTGGTGAGAAATTCCTGGGTTGTTACATCCAAATATCATGATTGCATAGACGAACATGATCGTTTACTCTGTTCATCGATTCGTATTCATCGAAAAACTGTCCTTACCGATCAATCTCTTAAATCGACAAATTTTTACCTCCTTCTAGATGAAACGATGCATAACTATTTTAAAAAATACTAGACATCAATATGAACAACTATCCAGTTAGTTGCTTTGGCTCAATTTAACGGTTTAAACGATGTTGATTTTTGAATCAAAGTGGGGTGTTGGTTTTCATTCACAGTGAATAAGAAGAAGAAGAAAAATATTTTCTTCTGGTGTCTGTTGATGTGTTTGTGATCAAGTTTCTCTATGTGCATGTTTTCATTTTTTTTCAACAAGCATTTTGTTTCATCTCAAACCAAATTCTAACAAAATAAGATTTAAACAATTATATAAACATAAGTATCATATATAAATCACAACCAAGCTACTACAAACATTACAAAACATTGATTTCATAAAGATATTTGCAAGATTAAAGCTTTCACACATTTATATTTTCTAAAAGTAAGAACAAGGTTCAGAGTTTTCACCTTCCAATTCTGTTGAAAATGCAAAAATCCAAGCTTTTATCCTAGCAACCAACCATCAACACAACTACACTCTTAACTTCAAAATTTTAGCTTAAAAGGAGAAGATTTTGGAAATTTTAAATGGAAGAGGAAGTGGGAAAGAGAAGTTAGGAAATTTGGAAAAAAGACATAAAAACTTTACTTTTATAAATGAATGAAATTAGGTTAAAAGATAATGCTTACCTTACTTAGATCTTCTTTCTGCCTATCATTTAAAAGTCAACCTAGTACTAACCTTATGAATAAAATGGTAGATTTTAGAGAGGTCCATGTACCTTTCTTTACCTTTACAGTTAAGGTATCAAACCACCATTTGAAATTTTAAATTTGAAGTTTTAAATATATTTTATTTTCACTGATTCTTATTATTGTTTTATTTATTTAACATTACATTTCAAAAGTATGTTTTTTCCCTTAACTTATTCTAAACATTTAAATGTTGTTTTAAAGTGTAAGCCAAGATAAACAACATTTTACAACTTGTTGTTCCATGAAAAGTTGAAAATTCAAAAAGCGGTTTCGATCGTATTTTCTGTTTTTCATTGAACTACCTTTTTTGTAAACAAGTTTACTATTATCCTTTATTAACTTTCAAAAGAGAGTTATTTGACTAATAAAAATCATTAATTGAATATTTAAAATTAGTTAGATATTCAAAAATCAAAAATAGAAATTTTGGGTCGTTACATTCTTCCCCACCCCCACCCCCTTAAAAGAATTTCGACCCCAAAATTTTACCACAACCTTAAACCCAGAAAAACAAACTAAATCAAAGAATACTTAACATTATTCATCATTTCGTAGGATGTAATAGGTCATCGATGCATGGAATCTGGTTTGATAACCTATTCGAATACATAACTTTACTTTCAAACTAGTATCACTTGCTCAACTCTCTAGTGTGGACTCCGATCAGACTTCTTGATTAGAAATTTTAGTTATCCTTACTAGCCATATACTATGATAAAAAACTTTAGTTCCATATCAAGGACCCTCAGCAAGTATTTGCCATCAAGAATCAAGCAATAAATCCTTATTCGAAACGGTATGAAACCCTCCAAGTCAAGAAGTCGAATCTTCAGTCAAGAACTAAGATATAAAGAGAAATGATATACTACACCTCACATACCTGTCTGATTATTTCTTACCTACCCAACTTCTTTTTACCTTTCCGAAATATTTATGGAAACATTTCACAAAAATTTTAGCTTAGGTTTAAACATTTAAATGATAAAACTTTATTTATGGAACCTTTTCATAAAATCAATTTACTTTATTAACTTGTCTAATACTCTTCTATAACTTAAGTGTATATACAAAACATCTGACTTATATCCATTTTTTTGAATAAAATTATTTTAAAACCTTACTAACCATTCTCTAAGTTAAAAAAACAGTTATAGAAAATCCAACAATAACTACATATCATACCATAATATATCAAAGGATACTGTAACATTCCAAATTTGGAATAAGGTTAATTTGACAATTAATTTAATTTTTGGAATCAAATTGTGAATAAATGTTAATTTTTCCAAATCTAATCAGATATTTGTATATAAAATTTATTTTAAATTTAATTGTGAGATTGAAAATTCAAGAATAATTTGGAAATAAGTATGGATTAAATGAGTATTTCTTTGAATATTTGGGAATAGATATGTATATAAGATTTATATGAAAATATATAAACATAAGAAACATGTTTAAAAGTTAAATTATATATATGTATAATATGTATTAAGGTATAATTAGTTTCAAAATCATTTCCTTTAAATTGATAGAAATGTAAAATTGGTTTGCAAATTTAAAAAATGAGATTTTAAATGAATGAATAAAATTTGGATTATAAATAGAATTTGATTTGGGATTTAAGAATAAGTTTTTATAAATAAATATTGGGTATATCAAACTTATATTTCAAAGATATAATAGTTTGAAAATGAATAAAAGTATTTAATACTTTCTTTTAATTTTATATATATACATAAGGAAATATATTACATAATTTATTTAACATAAGGATTCAAAACTAAAAATATAAATAAAATGAAACGAGGGTTTAAAATAAAAATTATAAATTAATTATAAACCAAGGTTTAAAACATAAGTTTTTCCATTTTGACATTTGTAAAATTTAAGCAATATGAAATAACAAGTGTTAACACAAATGTACAAGTGTAAGTTTATTTTAAACATCAAAGAACAAGTGGAATTTAAATTTATTTTCTTTTAAATTAAAATGTAAATATCAAAGAAAAAGAAAAAACAGGCTACACTTTTCATTCTCCTCTCAAAATTCTTCCTTATCTTCAAACTGAAATGCAAAATTAAGAACCAGAATCATTTCAACATCAAAACCAGATTCGACATTTGGATCTACGGCATTTGAATACGAGTGTCGTATTCGGTGTCGATTTTCGAAGGTCGAGTCAGGGTCGCTACATTTGGTATCAGAGATGGAGGTTAAAAACTTTAGCTCAGGGGTATAACACATTAGGTAACTCATTAGAGATAGGGTGAAGTATACCCTAGAATGAGTATATCCCTAAGATATCCGTCTGAATGCCTCAGCAAATTCTCTTATTATCCACTGATAGTGAGTATGAGTGCAAGAAGAGGACGAGATAGGGGACAGGAGAGTACCACTACAAATGGTCGATACCCTGCAATAGAGTAAACAACTTTCTCTATCAATCTCCTTTGATTCGTCTTTTCAATTCTTTGATGATTCCTGGCAGCTCCAGGAAGAAGCTTTGATATATTTGCATGGGACACAAACTCTAGATGGGTCAGAAGTGTTTGTTTGGATGAATTGTTTGCTTTGGTTGCTATGGTTGGTAGGTATATTTTGGTTGTTTAAACTAAAAGTTTTGGGATTGTATCCATATATCTGTCTATTCTTTAGCTCTCGATATATTCTACGAGTGGTTAGTTATCTTTCGAACTAACTAATACCCCTGTATATCTCATAGATCGGGTGACCCGAGTGTCTTGTATTGAATGAGTTCGTTCTCATAATTATTAGTGATATTCTGATTTGGTAAGCCAAATGCAGAATAGATATTCAGTTTGATCTGGTAATTCATCTCTATATCTCTGTGTATCCATCTTTTGTTGTCTCCCTGGTCAATTTCGAGGACGAAATTTTCTAAGGAGGGAATCTTTAACATTCCCGAATTTGGAACAAGGTTAATTTGACAATTAATTTAATTTTTGGAATCAAATTGTGAATAAATGTGAATTTTTCCAAATCTAATCAAATATTTGTATATAAAATTTATTTTAAATTTAATTGTGAGATTGAAAATTCAAGAATAATTTGGAATTAAGTATGGATTAGATGAGTATTTCTTTGAATATTGGGGAATAGATATGTATATATGATATATATGAAAATATATAAACATAAGAAACATGTTTAAAAGTTAAATTATATATATATAATATGTATTAAGGTATAATTAGTTTTAAAATCATTTCCTTTAAATTGATAGAAATGTAAAATTGGTTTGTAATACAAAATGAGATTTTGAATAAATAAAAAAAATGGATTATAAATAGAATTTGATTTGGGATTTAAGAATAGTTTTTATAAATAAATATTGGGTATATCAAACTTATATTTCAAAGATATAATAGTTTGAAAATGAGTAAAAGTATTTAATACTTTCTTTTAATTTTATACATATACATAAGGAAATATATTACATAATTTATTTTAACATAAGGATTTAAAACTAAAAATATAAATAAAATGAAACAAGGGTTTAAAATAAAAATTATAAATTAATTATAAACCAAGGTTTAAAACACAAGTTTTTCCATTTTGACATTTGTAAAATTTAAGCAATATGAAATAACAAGTGTTAACACAAATGTACAAGTGTAAGTTTATTTTAAACATCAAAGAACAAGTGGCATTTAAATTTATTTTCTTTTAAATTAAAATGTAAATATCAAAGAAAAAGAAAAAAAAACAGGCTATACTTTTCATTCTCCTCTCAAAATTATTCCTTATCTTCGAACTGAAATGCAAAATTAAGAACCAGAATCATTTCAACATCAAAACCAGATTCGACGTTTGTATCTGCGGCATTTGAATACGAGTGTCGTATTCGGTTCCGATTTTCGAAGGTCGAATCAGGGTCGCTGCAGATACACTAGACATGACTTCTAAAAACATAATGCATACTATGGGTTCCAACTAAAATACCTATCCCCACCTAAGGTTCTTCACATCTTCTCAAGTCATCTTTCCCCATCTTATTCCTTTCAAGGGAGAAGGTTTCTTCTTTTTAATAAAACCTCCGGCCTGTTGTACCCTCTCCATTAGGGGGCAATTTTTCTTGATGCGACCAGGCTCTTGGTAGATGAAGCAAATTATCTTTCGAACTATGGGAACTACTAGCCCCTCTACTCCTTTGGTGCAATAATTAATTGTATGTCCTTTCTTATGACATCTGTAGCAACTAATTTCTTTCCCCTTTTTGAAAAATTTCATCTGTGGGACACCTTCTTTTGATTTTTCCTCCCAAGGCTTCTTTCAAAGTGGTGGAAATTTTCTCTTTTGCTTTTGTTGCAGCTGCTTCTCTTTGGAGAGGTTGCTAGCTTTTTCTAAACTTCAAATACCTCTTCTTCTGGAACCACAGCTGCTATGATGACTTGACTATCAGCCTTGCCATCCTTAGGGGATGTTCTATTCGATTCCTTTCCCCATCTACATCCTCGTGTATTCATTCATTACTACTTGAATATAGTAAGAATACACTTCCAAACAGGATTTATATTAGAAAAGGTATCGTCTACCAATGATAAGTAAATATTATTATTTCCTAATAAACAATCACAACCATATAACCATATCATCCTTTGAAACTATTATTTTATATATAAATATAACCCTAGGCAAAATTATTCGTTTTACCAATTTCAAAAACAATGCTATGTCATTTTTCCATGTTAAAGTGTTTATGAACCCTTATCGACCCGTTGCATCTCACATCTCGATCAAAATTCACAAGCCACTCAATAGACAGATCAACATAATATAGAACATTGTTAATATAACGAACAAATACGCTATCCAATATATAATGCACTCGACTCATTCTAGGGTAGTACTAATGTTATCTCTAATGAGTTTACCCCCACCAAGGCCTAGATGTTCACTTAACCTGGCTCTGATACCACTTGAAATGATCTACCTTTCTTACTGCTAAAGACGATCTCAATACATCTAAGGTATTCATGTGCCGATTATTTAGTTGTCCGAAAGATAGGTCGTTTGGGTGAAAGAAAGAAAATACAGAACACAATCTTACAACATGACTAGTAATATATAATATGCTAAGATCTTTACAAAAAGAAAACTTTTATATACATGCAACAAATTAGAGTAACTGACATATTTGTAGCCTGGACAGTTATGACAACACGTCCAGCAAATTGCTGATAAATACAAACAAGGAAGTACAATAAAAACAAAATAAAATACGAGAATATGTCTTGGAAGCATCCAGGTCATCTCTTGAAGCTCCATACTAGCACAATCTGGAAAATATGCTCGGGCTGACCCAAGCATCATAAGAAAATAACATCTAGATAAACCTAATAAACAACGTGAGAAACATAATCGAATGGATTTTTAATATTATAAAACCTTTCAAAATAAAGGTATCTCGTAAGATCATGTCGAACATAAACATGGATGATATTTTACCTTACAATAACTGAATATTTTATAGGAAATCTTCTGATATTATAATAATGTCCATTTTTTAAAATAAACATCAATCATAGCCGAAATGGTTATGTAATTAATTTCCAGCATAATAGGTGTTAATCAGGTTTTTAACCCAGTATAATTCAAGGGAACTAAAACATCTACGGTTGGATGAAGCAACCCAAGAATCAATCAAAAGAATCAGGAGAAGGATCCAAGAAAGGATCAAGAGACAAAAAAAATAGCTTAAGGCGATGGATTGCACCCATGGACTGCTAGCGATCCATGAATATCGCTCATGGGATAATCATTCTTCTTACATCCTGATCTAATATGTTTTCTAAGGTTGTTTGCCAAGTTTCATGATGTACCAAGTAAGCTAGCTCGATTAGCGGGCATTCGTCTGATTCCAGTAATAGCAACATGAATCACCATCAAAATAAGGTATCTAATCATGAAATTGCATGGAAAGTACCTGCATAAGGCAAGGAACAAGATCCAATCGAAACGAGCTGAAGAAAACCTAACTGTATGGATTGCTAGCAATCCATGCCCTATGGATAGCTTATCCATCACATTAGGTCTTCTTGCTATGAAACTTTGGGAGAATTTTCGTACCTTCAAATACAAGCTCCTGGCAAAGCGGCCTAGCCTAATAACTTGAACTCCTATAAATACAATCCAAACTGCAACATAAAGAGGATCTTCTGGACTAACTGCTGGAACTCTGCAGAAACTATTCTTCATGCTTCTCCTCCCCTATAACAGTCATTTAGGGACTCACTGCGATTCTCCAGTAAACTCCTACACTAGTGACTTGATCTAACTTGGGAAATTCAATCTTATTGTAATTTGATTCAACTTGTAACAGTAGTCAGTTAATAGTATGTTATAAAGTTGACATAGGCTTCATTAACAGCCGAGCCACTATAAAATCTTTTTGCCTTCTTACTTCTTTCAACTCTTTTTATATCTATTTTCTATATTATTGCTCTACAAAAACAGGGCTGGTGCTTTCACACTTAATCTAGGATGTTCATCCATTTTTTTGGGTTAAAATTTTGGTGCTTTCACTAAGAGCCTAACTCAGGCTTAGATCTAGCTATCTACTTTGGATCAAACAGGTTTAGAAGTTAAATCCCCAATCTTTTACTTAAAAAATTTGCTTTTGAAAATCAATAGCACTAGGAAGAAAGAGAAATGTTTTCGGAAGATCGATAGGAGCAGCAATAGCTGGAGAGGAAACTAATCCTTAGCAAGTTGAAGCCAATGGCGCCAATATAGAGGATCAGATGTCGGGATCTTCTATCCAGCATGAAGTTGTCACTAAGGGCTAGTTAAACATGATGGTTAATGAAATCAATAAAAGATGGGGAACAGCTAAAAAGCCCTTATAGACAAATTAAATGCCCTCCTAGCCTTGCAATCGCTTGTTGCTTCGAGAACCATGCTAGAGCCTGCTGCTGCTGCTATAGAGCATGAAAACTCTTCCATTTCTGGCCTAAACAGGAGAAATGGAAAGTGGCAGCAAAACGGAGTTGTAGGTAGAGCTATAGGAATCACCATAGAACAAAATGCAGGCATTCCATCAGCTGCAAAGCAGCCCGCTGTAAACTTGAATCTGGGGACGAACCCTACGGGAAGATACATCATTGGATCTCTCTGATTCTAAAGATGGAGAACTTAAAGATGACGAGTTGAAAGAGAACACTAATGTACTAAATACCGGCATAAAGGTCCAAACTGCCCCGTCGACCAACCGCAAGCCAACGGAATTCCGAGGGAGTGGCTCTCCCGAAGATAGGAGAACCTAGGCTTCAGCCCACTAACCAAGACCGTTTGCAAAATCAAACACTTGGTACAGTCTCTATCAGCCAACCTATGGATTACCGAACATCTGAGGCATATATCGCGGACATGGTCAAGAGCCTAATGGACAAAAGTAAGAATAGTAGAGATGATGAATAAGGACCCGCTTCAAGCCGGACTCCCTTCGCTGATGATATTCTAAATGAACAATATCCTAAAAAGTTCATTACGACTATACTGTCCTACGATGGAATAAGGGACACGAAACTGCACTTATATAAGTACAATTGGTACATGGATGGAGCAAATGCTTCGAATGTAGTTGGTACAGATGTTTCAAATTTTCTGAAGGGAATCGCTTCCATGTGGTTCACCAGGCTTCCAACTAAATCCATCTCCACCTTTGATGAATTAGCAATGAGGTTCCTTAATCAGTTTAGACTCTACATGGTGCAACCGAAAGACATGATGTCCTAATCAGGCCTATTCCAGGGATGAAATGAATCTTTTAAATCCTTCATGAGTCTGTTTAATACTGCGGTCGCTAAAGTAAGTAATCCAAAAGAAGATATGGTCTTCATGGCTCCGGTCCATGCCATCCGTCTCGACACTGAATTCGAAAAATGGATCAAAATGAAATAACCTACCACTAGGAAGGACATTAATCGAAAGGCGAGCCAATACTTGAGATTTGAAGAAATAGAAGAGATGGAATGAAGACCTACTAACCTATAACCAACCAATGTTGGGCAGAATAGTGTAGCGACATAACAAGATGCAAATAACTCTGGGGCGGCCGTCGAAAACATGGAAGGACGGGAATCAAAAAAGGAAGAAACGAAATTTCAACAAGCAAAACATAAGTAGCAAGTGACTTAATCGCTTCAGGACCGAAGACTATACCCCCACTCAATGACACTCCAAAGAACATCTACCTTGAGACATAAAGGATAGAGGAGTACAAGAAACCGCCTAAAAAGGAAGCGATTAAACGTAAAAAGTGATCCAGAAAGTACTGCAATTTCCATGAAAGACATGGTCACAACACGAATGAGTGTCGTCACTTGAAGAACCTAATTGAAGAATAGATTTAGGAAAACAAGCTTCAGCAGTATGTGAGGAAGCCGCCAAATCCTGGCAGGCCTGCAACACTCCAAGCTCCCAGAGACCGGGGAAACCAAACTGGAACTAGCAAGGAGTGATCCAAACGGACTGACTAGAGAGGTATTAACAAAACAATATCTGGAGGACCTCATCTCACGTAGAAGAGTTAGGAAGAAATGGAGCGATATGTGAGCGAGCTCATTAAGACATGCTTCGAAAGATTCATGCTTTGTGATTGAAGATGGAACTCCTACCAAGCAATAAAAGATCCTGAACAATGACATAGTGTTCCAAAATTGAGACACTGAAGGAAAAGAAGCTCCGACCCTTGACCCCATGGTCGTAACAGTAGGAATCGGACCAGCCGTCGTCTTATGAGTATTGGTGGACAGTTGTAGTTCTATGAATATCCTTTTCAAACACATGTTCGACCAGATGAAGGTTCATATGAAACACATATCCGCTTCCGGAATAAAGATCCAGGGATTCAATGGTGAACCTAAACAGCCTGTCGGAACAATTGATTTACCTGAAGAACTTCGAGAAGGTGACCGAAAGTCATCCTCATCCAAACCTTTATGATTGTAAATGAAATGTCCGCCTACAATGCTTTCTTGGACGACCTGCTTTGGCGGATTTCAGGATTGCTTTTGCTTAGCGGTGTCTAACCATGAAATTTCTAGCCGAGAATGGAATTAGGGTGATCAATAGAGACCAAAGTACTGCTAGAGAGTGATATGTCATAGAAATACATGAGTCTAGAAGAAAAGAAAAGGGGAAAAATATGGGGAGAACTCTCTACATTTGTAAACCTACCGAATAGCAACGACGTAGTCATCCCTAGCTTGGTGACCATAGCCGATTCGATAAGGCTTTGGACCGTAGAAAAAAAGTTCAGAGGAGGAACGAGCAGCACCGACAGAATTAATAATGTCTATCCCCGTCCATATTGATGAACTAACACGGGTCTTGAAGATTGGATCATATCTTGGAAATAAGATGCGACCGAAACTCATCAAATTCCTTCGCGCCAACCTAGATGTATTCTATTGGACACATTTGAATATGTGTGGAGTTTCGCCAAAGATTGCATGCGATGCAATTAATATTGATCCCAAGTATACTCTAGTCAAGTAGAAGAGACACAGCCTAGGACCCGAACGGTCTAAAACGCTGAGAGAAGAAGTGAACAAGTCTAATGGTGAACGGTTTAATCCGCAACGCAACATATCCTGAATGGGTATCCAATCTAGCTTAGTCAAGAAGTCCAATGGAAAATGGTGAACCTATATCGACTATTCAAACCTAAACAAATTTTTCCCAAAAGACAGCTTTCCTCTGCCAGGAATCGACCAACTTATGGACGAGACAGCTGGACATGAACTACTATCATTTTTAGATGCTTATTCAGGGTACAACTAGATCATGATGCATGAACCTGACTAGGAAAATACCAGATTCATTATTGATCTAGGATTATACTGCTACAATGTAATGCCATTCGGCTTAAATAATGCTAGGGCAACATATCAACAACTGGTGAACACAATTTTCAAACGACAAATCGGGAAGACTGTGGAAGTTTATGTTGATGGTATGTTGGTTAAATCATGCATAACTGCAAAACAACCTAGCCAAGATGTTCGAAATAATCTATAAATATGGAATGAAACTCAATCCACTTAAATGTCACTATGGGGTAGCCTATGGAATGTTCTTGAGATTCATTGTAAGTGATAGAGGCATCGAAGAAAATCCCAAACAAATTACTGCTTTACGAGAAGTCGAGGCCTGAAGGAACAAAAGGGAGTTACAAAGCTTGAATGGAAAAGTTGCAGCACTAAGCTGGTCATCTCAAAAGCATCCTACAAATGTATACTATTCTTTGATGCACTGAAGAAGGAAAGGAAGAACTTTGAATGGAATCAAGCTTGGAAAACTGCGTTCGAAGTGCTGCTGGGACATATGAAAACCCCACCAATCCTATCCAAGCCGGTAGACGGAGAAGACTTGTTTATCTACTTAGTAGTATCGCCCCATGCATTAAGTGCCACGCTCGTATAAGAAGAAGCTAAGATCCAGCGACCCGTATATTAAATCAGTAACGATTTACTAGAGCCGAGAAGAACTATTTGAAATTAAAAAAAATTAGCATATTGCCTCTTGATCACATCCAGAAAGTTATGACCATACTTCCAGGCACACCTGATCAAAGTACTAACAGATCAACACCTGAAGCAAGTGTTGTACCATCCCGAGACCTCTGGACGGCTTATCAAATAGAACATCGAGTTGAGTTAACATGAAACTAATTACCATCCACGAAGGGAGATCAACAGGCAGGCATTGGCAGACTTCATTGCTGAGTTTGCGATACAAGATAACAAAGAATATATAGACCTAGAAGTGGAAACATATTAGAAATATGTCGATGGTGCATCTAATAACTTCTGCTCGGGGGCTGAGTAGTTCTCGAAACTCCCGAAGGGGGAACCACTAACTATGTCTTACGCTTGTAATTCCCTACAACAAATAACAAAGCAGAGTAAGAAGCACTGATAGCTGGGCTGAAAGTTTTGAAGGAACTCGGGTTAAAGCCCATATACATCTATAGCGACTCTCAGCTAGTTGTCTATCAGGTGAAAGGCGAATACCAAGCTCGGAGAGAGAAACTGGTCTTGTATCTATCTAAAGTGCACGAATAACTAAATGACATCGAACACTACATTATAACTCATATTCTAAGAGAACAAAACATGAAGGCAGATTATATAGCCAAGCTGGCCAGTTCCAAAGAAGTTCTGTCCTTGGGGGCCAGTCTAGTCGAAAGCCATACCGCTCCAAGCATAAGCAATATGGATATAGATTGGATTTTTGAGATAACCAAAGAGTCATAACCATGGATAACTCCAATCAAGGACTACCTTCTCAAAGTAACACTCCCTGTAGACAAGAATCAATGAAAAAAGCTCCTTTGGAAGGCACCGCAGTTTGTAGAAAGAAATGGGGTGCTCTACCAAAGGGGTTTCTCTACCCCCTTTCTTGGGTGTGTGACCAACGTTGAAGCTCGAAGAATCCTCAGGGATGTTCATGAAGGTGTCTACGGAGATCACACTGGAGGACAAACCCTTGCAAAGAAAGTCCTTCGATATGGGTATTTTTGGCCAACAATAAACCATGATGCGATAGATTATGCCAAACGGTGTAACAAATGCTAAAGATTCACCAAGGTCTAAAGAACTCCTTCAACAGAGCTGACATAGATGGTCAGCCCATGGCCATTCGCGATTTGGGGAATTGATTTGATTGGCGTGTTACCGATGGCTAGGGAGGAGCCAAATATGCTACAGTTGCTGTCGACTATTTCACCAAATGGGCCGAAGTGGAATAGCTAGTCACTATTACCATAAAGACAGTTATTAATTTTGTCACTAAAAACATTATTTGTAGGTTTGTAGTACCACGAAAGATCATCATCGACAACGAGACTCGGTCCAAAAGCGCAAGTTCAAATAATTTTGCAAATGCTTTTGAAGGAAATAGCATTTTCATTGTTGCACATCCATAGGCAAACGGGAAAGCAAAAGTAGTGAACAAGATTATCAAGTCCACCATCAAAAAGTGGCTAACTAAAGCGAAAAGAAATTGAGTGATGAACTTGCACTCGCACTATGGGCATACAGGACAACGCATAAATCTGCAACCAGGCATTCCCCATTCACCCTGGCATATGGTTCAGAAGCAATGATCCCAATCCATCTAGAATTCACCTCTCATCGAATGAAAAAGTTCAATCAAAGGTAAAACGAGCAACTCCAACTCGAGTCGCTCGATTTGATCGACGAGAAGAAGGAAGAAGCTGAGTTAAGGACCAATGCTCACTAGAAAAGGGTCGTACGATATTTCAATTCCAAAGTCTGTAACCACACTTTCGATGTGGGAGACCTTATCCTTAAACAAGTCTACCCTATACCAGGAACATTCAGACCAAATTCGAAAGGGCCCTATGTGATTGGCCAGAAGCTAGGGGATGACACATTCAAGCTAACAACTGTATATGGAACTCAAATTCGTCTAGCTTAGAATAGTGAATCGCTGCGTAGTTACTTTATCTAAGACTGTCTTATGTATTTCCTATTTTTGCAAATAAGCCATCCCGGAATACTTAGGCATTGTAAATAAGCATAACTTGCCCAACTTTTATTAATAAAATTGCTCTTACTTCTAAACCAATAAAACTCCAATCACTGCTTGAGATAGTGAACCACACTCAAGTACACCTCATCTACCCGCCGAGTCAACGAAAGCAAATCGACTCAAACCATTGGATCTACAAACTCGATCCCTGCCTTCTAAGAACTAGTGTTGCTCTAGCAACACCGGGAAGGCCCCAATCAAAGCCGCGCACCACCATAAGCCGCGCGTTGCTTCTTGAGTTGTGGAACCATGCTCTTGAAACATTAACTCCCCACTATGCCCGAATATCGGTAACGTCGAGAAATTCCAAACCGTTCCGGATCGATGGGTTATATTGATCCCAAAAGTCGCATATCCCATAAACCGTGCATACTCTTAAAAGCCACGCATCTCATAAGCTGTGCACACTCTTAAAACCATGCATTTCATAAGTCGCTCACTCTTAAGTACCGGTATTGTCCCGGCAATGCCGGGAAACTCGTCTATTGCAGGACTAATAAGAATCCACTCCCACTATCAAAAGTAATCGACGTGGGTCCAAAATATTGTACAACTAGAAATTGACAAAGAATTTTGACTGTTGAATGAAAAAATCCCCCAAGTCAAGAAGCTCGGGTCACAAGTTCCTGAAGATAGGAACCGTAAGGTAGATTCGGCTATAGACATCCAAGGGATCACTCGGATCGGCCAGTCATTTGTCAAGGGTTCGAAGAAAACAACCCTGTAAAGTAAGAGGCATGCACATACCAACATTCCGTTGAAGGAAAAACTACTCCATAGGCCCATTTCTCCAAACAAAGAATTTTGGGGATCACAATGGATCTAGTTATAAAAGTTAAAAAAAGTGCACACGTATTGCGTAAAATCGTAGAAATAAATGTTGCATACCGAGAAACACGGGATGACAATGTGAAGTATAGAAATTGTGAAACAAGCAATCATACCATATGCATACATGAGTAATGAAAAAGCAAGTTAAGTACGTGACAAATAAGAAAAAACACATAAGAGATGACAGTAATAGTGCAAACTCTGCACTTGTACAAAACACGTATCAAACAAATCAGAATGTCCCATATCCAGCTCCACTGTTACTCGAGCCCGTCAATGTTTCTTTCCACCACTTCCATTTCGACCTTTGGTCATAAGTTTCTTCTCAGAATCTCTGCCAGGAGTTGTGTCATAACATGAATTATCAACTATCGCCTCCGTGCCAGCATCTCCTCCTTGTTTTTTGACCGTCTCGGAACGCTCCACCTCGGTCTTGCGCTTCCTGGACTTGCGAGAGCTCCATGAATACTTTCTCTCCTCAATCATTTTCCTCTTAACAGCCACAATCTTCTGTTCAGTTTTACTTAAATGGGTAGTTTGGTCTACCTGCTCTCGAGCTTCAGCTGCTGAGAAATCACCCTTTAAAGATACAAAAGGGTCGTCCAGGCCATGCAACGCAGTAATCTTCTCGAATTCTGGCCCTGGTTGTGAGCCAAATAAAGGCGTAGCAATCGAAGAAGCTACATAAATAGGCATTGAGGTAGTCAAAATAGCAGCAGGCCCAGGTACCGAAGAGATAGGTAGGTCAGTAGGTAAGGAAGACGGACCTATAAGATCAAAAATGAAAGCACTCAATTAGTTTGTTCTTGCAGCATGAGTTGAAAATTCTCAAACTCGGGGGAAACAAGAAGATTACCCACATTAGAAGAGTGGTCAAGAATTTCATTCTCATACTCCCTACTTTCTCTTTCTTTAAATGGCTGCATAATCATTGGACAAGTTTTAGGACCACCCAAGGCTTGCAAGAAAGCTGTTTGAGGGGTAGACAGCAAAGTAGTGCCGACTGAACTCGGAAGAGTTCCTAACTAATCATGAGGCTGTTTTTCCAATTCACTAGGCCCGAAAATGAAAGGCTCTGATAGCGCTTTAGCAGTTGAAGTTGCAGCAACATCGGTGGCCTTATGTTTCCTCTCAATCTGAATGGTCACCCGACCATCTACCAAAGCCTTCTTCGACTCTTTGTTGAGATAGGCATCCTCCAACTCTTGCTTGGTGTATACATCCCACTTTCTCTCAAAAATGGGCCAGAACTTCTTCCCAATCCATAGCAAGAGTGCGTAGGAATTTCGATCCCAAATAGCTAAGGCTGCCAGGATGCAGCAAGGAGTTAACATAGAAATACAAGATGGTGTCATCCATTTTCTCCAATTTCCTTTTGAAAGTGTCCTTCAACTCCAAGTAGTCCGCTGCCATGGTCGCCTTCTAAACTTCAACTTGCGTCTTTTCATCATTAAGCTCTACGATTCTTTCCTTGAACGCAGCATTCATTTGGTCTAACCAGAAATGATCTTATTAGGGGATTCCATTATTCTCGTGTAATCAGCAATTGTCTTTTCATAAGCTTCGATGGCTTTGTCATGACCAGCAATAGTTTTCTTTCGAGCTTCAATAGTCTCATCACAGACTTCAAGCTCCTTTTTCAGCTTAACGTCATCAGCATGGGCCTTCTTAGTTTCATCTCTAAATACGATCTCTATTTTTGTGTCGACCTCTTTCAATTCCTTCAACAAGCTAGTGTTTCTCTTACTCTCTCTAAGTGCAGCGTCCCTCTCCTTTGTCAATTGCTTGATCTTGGCATCACATTCTGTAAACCTCCTCTCATAATCGTTCTTTTCTGACCTGAAGGAAAGGATCTCTTGTTAGTTGTTATGGTTGGTGTATACTAGTTGCTTGCATAACTTCTCCCATCCTTCAGCTTGATCCAAGTCACTATGAATCGTTTGGAGATGAGGCATATAAATATCTTTATGGGTTAGGCGTAGGTCATGATCAAATTTAATTCCCTTTAGAAACCATCCGAGCAACGTAGCTTCAAGCTTAGGAGAACTGGACAGGAGAATATTCGGCCTCCTACGAGGACATGAAGAACCAGAAACATGCACTACGTGAGTTGATAGGGCATGGGACGATGGTAAAACTTGAACAGTAGAAGTCGGAACTTCAATTCCACTAGAGACTAGAGCCAGGGAAAATGCTTGGCGCTTAGAAGGATGAGAACCATGATCTACCTTCAATTTCTTTGATGGCTTTTCCCAATCGTCGGGAGTTTGTCTCTTCTCATAACCACTCTTATATACTCTGCCTTGTTCTTTTTCATCCCGACAATGAACTTCGGCTTCCAAATCTTTCCTCCTTCTCCACTCTTCTTCAATTTCTAGAGGCTGATGGTGGCTTGAAGTCCGTGTTGACCAACATTGTGCGTTAGTAAATTATTCAAGGTCCTTGTAAAGTCCACAACTTCTCCTAGTACTTGATATAAAAAATAAATAAAGAGCGTTGGCGACAAGAAATGAACCAAAAAAATGCATATGTAAGTGAATGCGACCCTAGTAAAATGTGTAATGTGTCATAGGCGGCCTAAAAGGACTAAACAAACCAGATCGAAAACTAACCAAGTGGGAATCGGACAAACTCTAGACACGTCATGACTGGGGGGAGGAGACAATCCCTCAAACTTGAAGTCGTCTCCCATGAGTTCATCGATGTCAACATAAACGTTGCTCAAGTCCCAATGCTAATGTCGGTTTCCTCGGGCAGGGAACCATGAAGTTGTCAGCTGCTGGGGGAGCATCTTTAGCTGGAATCTCTTAGGGAGGCGAATCCGGGAGATTGGGACTCATTCTCGGAGTTTCTTCACATGATTCGAGGTTTCCTTCACTAGAACTTGCATCAAATTCCTCATCATTAGAGGAGGAATCATAACTGCTGCTTTTCTTAATTTCACCATCCTCCTTTTCCATTACCACCGCAGCCTTGCCCTCACGTTGCTTGAATAACTCTTCCCTCCTCCAGGGTTGGAGGCATCGTAATCGTGCAACTGGCTTTGGTCATAACACCTCTTCCTTCATGAATTTCTTAAGTTAACTCACCGGATGGACCTTCTCCTCTAAGAAGATCACCCTCTTCGAAGCCGTGTGATGAAGAAGTAGATCGTGTTCGAATTCAAGAATGGGAAGGAGATGGAAATTTAATGGATACGGTAGATCTCCCGCGATGCAACAACCCATACCGAAGAGAATTCTCATCCGTTAGCAAAAACTTCACCGATCTATTTTTAGCATCCATGACCTTCAGAGTATGGAAGATGGGATCAAGTAATGGATTTTTTTTATCTCAGAATAACTACAAGGAGTATTCAGTCTGTTAAAAATCCTGCATCAACATATTAAATCTCAATGAGTAAAAGAGAAGACTTGCCCCCTGTCATCCAAAGATGATTAAATCCTTCAGGACACCTAACGAAAAAACATTGGGTCTTGAATTGGAACAAGTTACTTTAAAGCTGCAAGACAATTTTGCGGTTTCTTTAAGCCTTAATGATCACAAGGGACGGATATTCATCTCTCTTCTTGAATGAGAGGAAATATCTTAACTCGTCAAAGCTTGGGGCATGATTGAATATTTGCATAAATAAAACGTGATGGCAAGTCAAAATCGCACATCCGTTAGGGTGAATCTAAAATGGAGCAATTTCTAAGTTCAAAAGAGTCTCTCTCAAGGAGTAATTAGAAGGGGCACTGCTCCATTCAAGCACATGTACCAGTGGCAAGCGGTGTACCTCAAAGATGGCATATGTGCAAACTCATTTTTCAATGGAAGGCGCACCCATTATTCGAAATTCCATGCTGTAAACAAATGTTGTGTAGAACTTTGGCAGAGATTATGGAGGATGCTCTCTCCGAAAGGTTAAGTAGGACTCTAAAGTTTAGAGGAGTTCGATCTATAACCGGACCAACTGGAACTAACTGACCATGTTTGGCTGGCGGTGCTGAAGAAGTAGGCGCTACTAAAACCATTTGTGAAGGCATAATTAATGTCGATTCAGCTTCTGAGAGTGCCGGACTTCCTTCATTAGATTTACGACGGGATGGAGGGTGCTTTATTCTATACAATAGAACTTGTATCTAGTACGGTTAGGTAATTCTATTTATAACTAAAAGTCCCTCTACGCTTAACAATTGAATTCTAAAAAGTATCGATTCAGGCTGACACATTGGAATTCATGCATTGATTGGGGCAAGGGCAGTGTGTTATCTATATAGGATGGGCTCGGTGTCCTGAACACTACAAACACTCTATCATGTGTAGATAGTTCACTCTAGCAAAAAAAGAAAAGAGTTTTTTGTATCATTCATTAAAGTTATTTCTCCTACACTTACCTGCTATCTACCAACAGTCGATAACGGATCCACTATCCGAAGCAACACAGAGAGCTCTTCCTATTCCAATTACGTCAACTGTGCAATTACAGGACCAATCCAAAGTAAGAAACTATAGATCAATAGGACCAAATCAAGTAGAGAATTCTAAAATTATGTCGATGTTAGTTTTCTGAAAAGTGATAGCAGTGTGAGCTGCATACAGGACGCTACCCTACGCTATTTTCACCTTCTAGAAAAACCAAATCAATCCACAAGATGTCCTACCGGATCAACGGTGTGACTCAGTGCACGTGAATTTTGATTCTGTGGACGAAGATAGCAAAACATGTCAAGCATAGAGGCAAATCCCAAGCTTTGTTTCATGAAGAACTCAAGTCTCGATTTACTATCTTCTTCCACAAAATCGCAATTAACTTTAATTCTCCATTGCATTCAACACCAACACAACTTCATCACCAAAATCACTAAGCAAACGCTGAACTCTACATCACCCAACTCTAGTCAAAAGGCAAAAGGCGACATGGTCAAACTCAGGCTGTTGGCGACCCAAGGCAGATAAGGTTGGTAGCGATCCAAGTGGGCAAGGTTGGCGATGATCCAAATAAAAATGTTTCAAAAGCTAAGGGTAGGATCAAGGCGATGGCCAATTCCAACGGGGTCGATGGCAAGAAGCTTCGGTGGTAGAAACTAACGGCGGCAATGGTGGAAGTGAATTTAAGGTTTTGAAGACTTTGGATCAGTTCTTAGGGTAAAAGGCTCAGCTCGCAAGTGAAAGTATAAAAATGGTGGAATGTTGGCTCGTATGAAGTTATATAGGAGATTGCACAAAAAATTCTTCTAAGTCCTTGGATCACCGGTGACCCATTAAATTGCAACCAATTTTCTCCAAGCTCACCAAGCATGATCCACGTGTTATTTGCAAGCATTTGGAAAGTTGTGTAATTGAAATTGAGTTGTTACGAGCAACAACAATTCACATCAGAACTCAATAGATGCCTGGATAGCCAAAGCCAACTACGCATGATGACCTCAACGCAATAAATTAAACCTCACTAAAGGGAAACTCAAAAGCAATTATTTCTAGAGCAGTCCTTGTCTCCAGTGAACGCATACTCTATGAGGCAAATGTTAACCAGGTTTTTAACCCAGTGTAATTCAAAGGGAACTAGAACATCTAAGGTAGGACGAAAAAACTCAAGAATCAACCAAAAGAATCAAGAGAAGGAACTAAGAAATGCTTAAGAGACAAAAAAACAAAAAAAGCTTAAGGTGATGGATCGCTAACGATCCATCACCCATGGATCACAAGTGATCCATGGATTTCGCTCATAGGATAATCATTCTTCTTACATCATGATCTAATATATTTTTCTAGGGTTGTCAGCCAAGTTTCATGATATTCCAAGTAAGCTAGTTTAAGAAGTGAGCATTCATCTGATTCCAATTATAGTTCAATGCAACCTATACATGAATCATCATCAAAATAAGGCATCTAGTCATGAAATTGCATGGAGAGTACCTACATAAGGTAAGAAACAAGATCCAATCGTAACGAGCTGAAAATAACCTAACTGCATGGATCGCTAGCGATTCATGCCCTATAAATCGCTTATGATCCATCATCTCTTGCTGTAAAACTTTGGGAGAATCTTCATGCCCTCAAATAAAAGCTCCAGGCAAAGCGGCCTAGCCCAATAGCTCTCGAACCCCTATAAATACAATCCATCTTGCAACATAAAGATAATCTTCTAGACTGGCCGCTGAAACTCTACAGAAACTATTCTTCACTCTTTTCCTCCCTCATAAAGTCATCTAGGGGCTCACTGTGATTCTTCGGTGAACTCTTGCACTAATGACTTGATATAACTTGGGAAATTCAATCATATTATAATATGATTCAATTTGTAACAGCAGTCAATTAATAGAAAGTCATAAAGTGGACGTAGCCTTCCTTAACAGCCAAACCACTGTAAAAATCTTCTTGTCTCTTTTTACTATTTTTTGCTCTTTTCATATCTATTTTCCATATTATTACTCTACAAAAACAGGCTAGTGCTTTCATGCTCAATACAGGGTGTTGATCCATTTTTTGGCTTAACAATAGGTATACAACTAAGTCTATAAAGGCATATACCAGAAATTAGATTCCATCGTGGCAAGGTAAGGGACTACCTTCCATACAGCACACCTCTAGGTCAAATGTACCCGAGGGCCACACATGGAGCCCCGACCAAGACAAAGCCGAGTTGCCCCTTTAAAATGACAAACCAGATTACATCATCCTACGGGCGTCGAGCAGTAAACATAGTCCCGTGGTCGACCCATGCGCACACCAAATCTAAAATTCCATCTAGATCAAGAAATGAGTGCTCCGAATGGAAGCTAACCATATTTCTCTGTGGTCATTCCTTATTTTAGTCATTTTTGGGTTGTGAGTTTATGTTTTTACCTCTTCATCATAGCAATTTCCACTTGTAATGCCAATATTGCCCTCCAAACAATAATGCAATACTAGCATTCATCCATACAATCAGGATATGAACAAACCAATGGCACTACTTCTACTACATCCTTTTTGGAATCGACCTCAAAATTAGTAGCAAGTAGCCCTTTGTCTTCAAAGAACTCCATATTTGATTCCATTATCTTGAACAAATCTCGAAACTCTTCTAAAGCATAGAATGTGCATATGGTTTTGGAGTGTTACAGTTTCGAGTCATCTCATATAAATACACTCCCCTGCTTACCAATTGTCCAAAACCAAATCGATAGTTTAGGTAAAATCAACTCCGGTTCTTTTGGAAATAATCAGACAATACATAAGAGCGGAGAACACCTCCTAATTATTTAAGTGGACGGATTTCGTTATAACTGGCCAAAGCCTTTGTTAGTGTAGATTCAGGCTATCGACGGCATATAATTACTATCATCGAACTAAATGAGCTATCGACGATCTAAGTTGCTATCAAATTTAGTTATCTCAGATGAATCTAGGTGTAACGACCCGCCTTTTTGGACAGTTTAAACCGACGATCAAATACACATGCCGATTCCAAACCATTCAAAAGGGCAGATGGTTATTGGCGTAAATAAGAAAAGAAAATAAAGAGAAATAAAGGAAATGAAACAATACAGAATCTCGCAGCGGAACGATAAAATATAATAGTCAAATAAACAGTTCATGAAGCTGTTAACTATACTTTAACAATTATTTATACAACATTTATCAGAGTTATACATATACAACATAATAATTAAAATAATGCAGCAGATAGCATGATGCAAGGGTAATAATAGTAATAGTATACCAAATCTTCGTCTTCATCCTCCAGAATAGATCTTCAAAAATCTGAAAAACTCAGGACTGACCCGAGCGTAATGAAAAGACAAAACACTCGAGTCAGGACAAAAATATCCTTATGAAAGTTAAATCAATCGTAAATAAATATGAGTGTAACGGCGTCAGAGATGTTTATGGGGTTTGACATCTCATATCCAGTGTCAACGTGCTTGCAATAACTTAAAAGATGTTACGGGATTTTCCATCTCTTAAGGATCCGTTAAACTATCTACTGTGTAGTAATGTACGCTAAGTAGATAATGCCTATCAGTAATATAAAGTATCAAAATAGCGTTAAGGCGTTACCATAATCCCCCTTAACACATTTTTATAATGCCATAGTCTATACAGCACCGTAAGCCCCACCGTAAACTGCTGGTTATCAGAGGGTACCCCATAGGTATAACACAAAACAAAACGTAGTGGTCGCGAATAGGATAATCAGTATGAAAAGGTACATGAGGCGATACCAACTTGGATACTAGTAGTTGCGTGATCCGGACTGATGTTGAGCATAGCCAGCAGCTACCCCAACACCGCGAAACAGCACTCCCAAATCAAGGGGTGCACCCAAATCGCATCAAAAATGTAATAGATATGGTATCGAAGAAGTTTATCCGCTAGAGATGGTGAACCTCAATGGCCCGGCGCGGCTCCTGTTTTAGTCATGTCAGGGGTCATCCAATATCGTTCTCTTTCTTCAGTCAACGCGTTCACCAAACCATCCACTTCATTCTGGATCAACACTCCGCGTATGATAGTTATTAAAGTGGTTTTCGGTATCGACAGAGAGTATGTCCATATCCAATCCCGGTCTCTTTAATAACTACGTATTATTACACCGTTGGCTCTTTTACATTTCAAATCGATTCATAATTGATATCAAAATATCATATTCGCTTCAAAAATCAAATCTATTTCAAATACCGTCATATCTATTCAAAATGTAAGATTCCGTTTCAAAATCATTTTTCGCATCAATATCTCATTTCGATTTCAAAATCATTTGGAATTTCAATTTAGGTTGCAACTTCATTTAAACCAATTCGTATTTACATTCAAGATTTAAATATAAACATTTCACCTTATTGACCAGCTTAGAATTTTAGAAAAATAGTTTTAAGTAGTTTAAAAGTAGTTTTAAATAATTAAAATAGTTAAAATACTTAAAATCTTAAAAAGGATTTGAAATAGATAAATTAGTTTAAAATAATTTAAATTGGGTTAAGTAGATTTAAAATAGATTAAAATAGTTTAAGTATTCAAAAATGGTTTATATAGTAGAGTAATTTGGAAAACAAATAAAACAGCTTCAAAACCAATCCATTTCAATTTATAACTTCTCAATTCAAATCAATTTCAATTTCCATTCTACCGATTCAATTTCGATTTCAATTCAAATCAATGTCAACTTTGACTTCAAATTTATTCAATTTTATATTCACCTTTAATTTATTCAATTTCAATTTATATCGATTTGGAGCTTGATGTTCAAATACCAATTTATAACACTTAACAAAATTTTCCTTCAATATTCAACTTTAAATCCAAATTTCAAATATGATTCAATTTCAAGGTCAATTTCAAAATATCATTTTTATACCACTTTTACTTAGTAATACTCAAAGTTCAAATTTAATGTTCAATCTTTAAACAAATAAATTTCCAAAATTCAATCATATCCAACTTTTAAATCTCAAAGTCTCCACTTAAATTTATTCAACAATTTCTTTTAACCAAAATTTTATTTCAACATTCCAAACTCAATTTTTCGATAAATTCGATTTCTATAAATTGATTTCTATTTATCACTTTCAAATCAAAACATTTAAATAAATTTCAAATCTACGATTTCAAAAATTATTAATTTAGCCAATTCGGTGTCCGTATACAATTTTCTATCCTATGGCCAAATAATTATTTATTTCAATTAAATGTCAGGGATGAATATATATTACTTAAATCAAATCATAGTGTCATATGTATGCATAACAGTATATATAAGCAAATAAACATCCAAACATTTAAATATCAACCAATAACATCCATCAAAATACATCATCCAATAGACAATACAATTCATGGCAGTTTCATAGTTATCAATGTCAGGTAATTTAATCGCAATTCAATTTCAATTTCAATTTAACTGTCAATTTAATTTCAACGGTTAATTCAAATGGCAATCTATATGACAATTAAATTCTATCAAACAACGACAAATAAAATTCATATCACTTCATAATATCAGATTTAACTAGCACAAAGATATTTAGTACGTTGTGAGCGTTATAAAACACTCACTTTGATTTTTTACGATTTTAAATCAAATCGAACGACGTTCGATTTAACTCAAAATTTTCTCTAGCTCCAAATGATTCCAATCCAGTTCCATAGCGTAGTGCTCGACAAAACGATTGCAACGCAAGTCGTTTCGTAATTTTCCGCCCTTGTATGACAATGATATCGCATTTCAAAGATTGTACAATTTAAACTGTAATATAATTTACAATTTAGAACACTATTTTTTTTTTACAGTTATTCAACTATTCAATAAGTTTTAAATATTTAATTTAAACAATTTACCTGTTCAATATTCAATATTTGATTTTAAATAGATTTTACTTATCAATCGATTTCTCTATTATACCCAATGAATTCCACATTTATTATCCTATTCAACTATTGATTTCAAAGGCATTCACTAAGTAGCATTCATTTTTCATTACTTGGATAATTATTGTTGCAATTCATTCCAGTTATTATTATTCCAAACGAATTACAAATTTTTTTTCTAACATTAAATCACGAAATCTTTTAAATTAGCTATTTTAGTTATCGAAAATTTACGGGTCGTTACACTCTCCCCCACTCAAAACTTTTCGTCCCCGAAAAGGAAAAGGAAGGGAAAAGGAATTAAGTATAGAATTCAACATTAGATATATTTTATTCAAAGTTACCAACTTATAAACAATGAAATTCCATTTATAAAGTCATTACTACACTTTCACTAAGTTATTCCAAACGGCTTTCTAACTTTAAAAGTTAGTTATCAAAACAAGTTATAAAAAAAAAATTAAAAACTTGAAAAATTTTCTAACACCCGTATTTACGGAAAATTTTGGCAGAGTCTCCTTTGCGCGGCTCAATCGGAAAAAAAAAAAGACAGTATATATATCACAAATATACATCTCATCAAGTGATGAGGCATCCCGCAGGGAAAAAGTGTAAAAGTACGGTATGTAATCCGAGATATGTACCTTATATATTATTAGTGAGCATATACGGCTAATATAGCGCGAAAGCGAGCTCCAAATGCGAAGCAAGCGAAATCCGCACCTACTAAACACCAACAAACCATGAGAAACATGCATATATGAAAATAATATCAATATACATCATATAGAAACATAACAACTACATGTGCCAACATAGCAAATGCAACAAACAACAAATGCATCCAAAAAATCAATTATCATCCAACAAATCCATAATCAATCAATATAAATTCACTTCTCATTAATATTTATTCACTTGGTTTAAAATTTTAATCACAGTTGATTCATTAACGTTGGGTTTTACCAACATTCATTCTCAATTCAATTAGTTAACATTTAATAATTTATATTTACATTAGTTCACTTCCAATTTGAATCAAATTAAATTCTATTTAAATTCATTTAACTTCCAATTTGATTTCAATGAATTATAGCTTTCAATTTACACTTAATGAATTATATACAATCAGCTAACAATCATATAACAACCAAATCATACCCAACATAACCAAATTATTAATTTTACATTCAATTTGGTTTATCTTTTTCAATTCCAATTGATTCTTAGCCACACCAAATTCTTTTGTTTACATTTACTTCATATTCAGTTTTAGTTAATAACCAATTTATTTGTGGAACATTTTATTAACCATCACTTTAATTTATAGTCATTCCATAAAAGTCTAACTTCTTATATATGGCTTTCTTAGTTTATAGTTATCTCAAAAGTTACAAATTTATCTTCACGTATTTGGCATCTTAAATTTTCAATATTAACTTTAATTGAGTCCGTAAGCCGTACATATATCATCCGTAGCAATATCAATCGAATCGCTTATTCGATCACACAATTTCACTTCCAAACTAGTATCGTTCGCACGACTCTCTAGTGCAGACTCAGATTTGGTTCCTTGATTGGAAACTGTTACTCACCTTGCATAGCCATATACTATGATAGAGAATTCCAGAATCAAACTAAAAATCCATATCTAGGGTTTGCCGTCGAAAATCGAGTGAAAAAAAAATCCTAACTTGGATCGATATAAATCATCTCGAAATTTTGCGCTCGAATTTGGATCAAATCGTTAAGCGAATAAAATAATATACGTACAATCTCACGTATTGCCTTCCAATAGATTTCTATCCAATTTATCTTTACTAAATTATTTTATTGGCTTCTATTTTTTTCCACTTAATTACTCACAATCCATTATTCAGTTAATATATTCATTTCTTTACATAGCATATTCTTCAACATTATCTTTTCTTAAACATCATATCATAGAATTTGCTTACTCAAGTTCATTTAAACATTCTATAAAATTTAATTAAATTCAATTTCATTATTTTAGTTAATAATAAATTTATTTATGGAACATTTTATTAACCAGCACTTTAGTTTATTAATCATCCTATAAAAGTCTAACCTCTCATAAATGACTTTTCTTAGTTTACAGTTATCTTAAAGGTTACAAATTTTTTTTCAATCCCTTTGTAATTAATATTTATTTTCTATAACCAATTTACAAAGATATAATACGATTCATTTATCTTCTTTCTTAAGTTCACTTACTTGTTCCATTTATCCATTCATCATTTCATGCTATATTTAAGTGTATATAATTTTTATCACAATCAAAATTTTCCATTTATATACATTTTAATTTCTTTTGAGTTTTCCTTACTTGTATATTTAATTACTTTCAGGTTCAGTTTATTTGTACAATATCTCATTACAAATCCAAAACATCATTTTAACTTTTAACATTATGTAAGTCTTGTTATATGTTATCAGATGGTATTATACAAATTTATAGAATTTCATTTTACTTAATTAGAATGTTCACAAATTTAATTTGTTTAAATCCACTTTACCTTTCAACTTTAAAGTTTTCCCAAACAATAGCTTAGATATCCTAATCCTCTTATTTTTAAATTTTGGTTATTCACATTTCATTCAAATAATTTGAAAATCATTAATTTAAGAGAACTTAGAAATTTAAATGCCCGGTTCTTTTCAAATCGTTTGAAATGAATATATTCACTTATATCTTTAATATATCAAATCATACCTTTGGAGTTTAAACCAAAACTCATTTACCCAAAATAATTTCGAAGAAAAGCAAAGCTTCTTAGAAGTCTCCCCCACTTCGAGACTCGAAAATAAACGTCGATGATGCTGCGCAGTCATCACCGAAATTATTTTCCAGCGACATAAGAGAGGAGTAATTAATTCATTCCTTCTTAAAAATCATTTCAAAATATTTCCTATAAATATTTTCCAATTAATATCACAATATATTTTCTTCAAAACTTTGAGAACTATTTTTCAAAATCTCCGGGTCTTAAATTCAATATTTTCCAATTTAAATCTATTTTAAGTCACCTTTATAAAACATTCTTATAGGATTTTCTTTCTTAAAACATTCCACAAGTTGTTTTATTACTGTTCATTTTGTAATTCATCTTATTTATTAAATTACAATATCCAATTTATAATAACCACCAATATTATCATTCCTAATTACCTGGTAAGCTAGATAAGTCACAATAAATTTTGAAAATAAATTCTTTATACACAAAATATAATTAGGGCAAAATTATTTCATTTACCCAATTTCAAAACAATACTATGTCGAATTGTTCTGTTTAAGTGTTTAGAGATCCCTATTAATGATGTTAATTACTCGTATTGATCAGAATCCATAAGCCACTCAACAAATCAACCGACACAATATAAAACATTTTATAACACTAACAAATACGCTCTCTCATATATATACACTCAGCGACTCATCATAGGGTATTACTACCCTATTTATAAAGACTCAGACCCCACAAAGCTAAGGTTATTGCTAAACCAAAGCTCTGATACCAACTGTAACGACCTGCCTTTTTGGACAGTTTAAACCGACGATCAAGTACACATGCCGATTCCAAACCATTCAAAAGGGCAGATGGTTATTGGGGCAAATAAGAAAAGAAAAGAAAGAGAAATAAACGAAATGAAACAACACAGAATCTCGCAGCGGAACGATAAAATATAATAGTCAAATAAACAGTTCATGAAGCTGTTTACTATACTTTGACAATTATTTATACAACATTTATCAGAGTTATACATATACAACAGAACAATTAAAATAATGCAGCAGATAACATGATGCAAGGGTAATAATAGTAATAGTATACCAAATCTTTGTCTTCATCCTCCAGAATAGATCTTCAAAAATCTGAAAAACTCAGGACTGACCCGAGCGTAATGAAAAGACAAAACACTCGAGTCAGGACTAAAATATCCTTGTGAAAGTTAAATCAATCGTAAATAAATATGAGTGTAACGGCGTCAGAGATGATTACGGGGTTTGACATCTCATATCCAGTGTCAACGTGCGTGCAATAACTTAAGAGATGTTACGGGATTTTCCATCTCTTAAGGATCCGTTAAACTATCTACTATGTAGTAATGTACGCTAAGTAGATAATGCCTATCAGTAATATAAAGTATCAAAATAGCGTTAAGGCGTTACCATAATCCCCCTTAACACATTTTTATAATGCCATAGTCTATACAGCACCGTAAGCCCCACCGTAAACTGGTGGTAATCAGAGGGTACCCCATAGGTATAACACAAAACATAACGTTGTTGTCGCGAATAGGATAATCAGTATGACAAGGTACATGAGGCGATACCAACTAGGATACTAGTAGTTGCATGATCCGGACTGATGTTGAGCATAGCCAGCAGCTACCTCAACACCGCGAAACAACACTCCCAAATCGAGGGGTGCACCCAAATCGCATCACAAATGTAATAGATATGGTATCGAAGAAGTGTGTCCGCTAAAGGTGGCGAACCTCAATGGCCCAGCGCGGCTCCTGTTTTAGTCATGTCAGGGGTCATCCAATATCGTTCTCTTTCTTCAGTCAACGCGTTCACCAAACCATCCACTTCATTCTGGATCAACACTCCGCGTATGATAGTTATTAAAGTGGTTTTCGGTATCGACAGAGAGTATGTCCATATCCGATCCCGGTCCCTTTAATAACTACGTATTATTACACCGTTGGCTCTTTTACATTTCAAATCGATTCATAATTGATATCAAAATGTCATATTCGCTTCAAAAATCAAATCTATTTCAAATACCGTCATATCTATTCAAAATGTAAAATTCCGTGTCAAAATCATTTTTCGCATCAATATCTCATTTCGATTTCAAAATCATTTGGAATTTCAATTTAGGTTGCAACTTCATTTAAACCAATTCGTATTTACATTCAAGATTTAAATATAAACATTTCACCTTATTGACCAGCTTAGAATTTTAGAAAAATAGTTTTAAGTAGTTTAAAAGTAGTTTTAAATAATTAAAATAGTTAAAATACTTAAAATCTTAAAATGGATTTGAAATAGATAAATTAGTTTAAAATAATTTAAATTGGTTTAAGTAGATTTAAAATAGATTAAAATAGTTTAAGTATTCAAAAATGGTTTATATAGCAGAGTAATTTGGAAAACAAAATAAAACAGCTTCAAAACCAATCCATTTCAATTTATAACTTCCCAATTCAAATCAACTTCAATTTCCATTCTACCCATTCAATTTCGATTTCAATTCAAATCAATGTCAACTTTGACTTCAAATTTATTCAATTTTATATTCACCTTTAATTTATTCAATTTCAGTTTATATCGATTTGGAGCTTGATGTTCAAATACCAATTTATAACACTTAACAAAATTTTCCTTCAATATTCAACTTTAAATCCATATTTAAAATATGATTCAATTTCAAGCTAAATTTCAAAATATCATTTTTATACCACTTTTACTTAGTAATACTCAAAGCTCAAATTTAATGTTCAATCTTTAAAACAAATAAATTTTCGAAATTCAGTCATATCCAAATTTTAAATCTCAAAGTCTCCACTTAAATTTATTCAACAATTTCTTTTAACCAAAATTTTATATCAACATTCCAAACTCAATTTTTCGATAAATTCGATTTCTATAAATTGATTTCTATTTATCACTTTCAAATCAAAACATTTAAATAAATTTCAAATCGACGATTGCAAAAATTATTAATTTAGCCAATTCGGTGTCCGTATACAATTTTCTATCCTATGGCCAAATAATTATTTATTTCAATTAAATGTCAGGGATGAATATATATTACTTAAATCAAATCATAGTGTCATATGTATGCATAACAGTATATATAAGCAAATAAACATCCAAACATTTAAATATCAAGCAATAACATCCATCAAAATACATCATCCAATAGACAATACAATTCATGGCAGTTTCATAGTTATCAATGTCAGGTAATTTAATCGCAATTCAATTTCAATTTCAATTTAACTGTCAATTTAATTTCAACGGTTAATTCAAATGACAATCTATATGACAATTAAATTCTATCAAACAACGACATATAAAATTCATATCACTTCATAATATCAGATTTAACTAGCATAAAGATATTCAGTACGTTGTGAGCGTTATAAAACACTCACTTTGATTTTTTACGAGTTTAAATCAAATCGAACGACGTTCGATTTAACTCAAAATTTTCTCTAGCTCCAAATGATTCCAATCCAATTCCATAGCGTAGTGCTCGACAAAACGATTGCAACGCAAGTCGTTTCGTAATTTTCCGCCCTTGTATGACAAAGATATCGCATTTCAAAGATTGTACAATTTAAACTATAATATAATTTACAATTTAGAACACTATTTTTATTTTACAGTTATTCAATTATTCAATAAATTTTAAATATTTAATTTAAACAATTTACCTGTTCAATATTCAATATTTGATTTTAAATAGATTTTACTTATCAATCGATTTCTCTATTATACCCAATGAATTCCACATTTATTATCCTATTCAACTATTGATTTCAAAGGCATTCACTAAGTAGCATTCATTTTTCATTACTTGGATAATTATTGTTGCAATTCATTCCAGTTATTATTATTCCAAACGAATTACAAAAAAATTTCTAACATTAAATCACGAAATATTTTAAATTGGCTATTTTAATTATCGAAAATTTACGGGTCGTTATACTAGGTGTTATCAATAGTTTATAGGCTATCGCAATCTCAAAACCCTATCAACAATATTTAAAGCTATTGCGGATATGAAACTTACTATCGTAGTTATTGAAGTAGTGTGCTATCGTAAGTATAAAACTTACTATCATAAGCATAAAAATGGAAGAAGGAGGGGCTATCAAGATTAGAAATCTTATCAACTCAGGTATAGAAAATGAAGGAGGGGGTTACTGTAAGTATAAAACTTGCTATCGTAGGTATAAAAATTAAAGAAGCTTGAGTGTAATTCATAGTGAAAATACCAAAATGTTAGACTAACTTTTAGTCTAAAATCCAGAATATTTTTAAATCGCTACTATATTTTAGATAAATTCTTAATATACCCGTAGTTAAATAATATTAGTCCTAAGGTTAGAAGTTTGTGTCATCTTCTTTCATGTAGGCAAAAATATAAAATTTGGGGTCACATGCAATACCTTTTATTTCATTGGTCCTTCTGTCAAAAATATATGTCATCTTCTTCTCGGCGTTCAAAATGTCAAATTACACTTATCTGCAATTTCTTATATATATTGGTCCTTATGTCAAAATTACCAGTCATCTTCTTCCCCATTCCATTGGAATAGTCCCGAAGCTCTCTTTCGAGCTTGGAAATGTTAAGTCAACAAAATGAGATAGATGTAGATAAAGAGAAGGGGATCCCCTTGTTATGTATAGGTAGGCCCCTATTTATACTAGTTTTCATATGGTGTGGCTTGCTTAAAGTGGTTGATTAAAGTTGATGTAGATTGATGACTTAGCAAAATTGATGGTCTTGATGGTGACATAGGTTGCAATCCCAGAATTTGAGTAGTTCAAGCAGATCACCGTCTTAGCCATAGCATTGAAAAAAGTGGTATGGTTGCATAAGGAATGTTTTAATCGTTTTACCACTAGTTGGATGTAAACTTACATACCTCCTTTCCTTGTATATACTTGATGACATTGCTTTTTAAGAATTTATTAGCATATTCTGAGAGTATTCCTTCTCATAACATCATCAGTGTCTTCACTTCTTTAATAGCTTCATTCAACTTGGTAACATTTCTTCTCATATATTTATAGTTACTCATTTAGAGGCTTGATAGCTCTTTTACAAAATCAATAGCTCTTTAATATCTTATCAAATTTACCCCTTCAATAGCTCTTCTACATCTTTAACAACACTTTTATCTCTTTAATAGCTTCCTTCAACTTAAATGAGTGATAGCTCTTCAATTCTAGACATGCAATAGCTTTAGATCTTTGATAAGTCATGTTACCCTAGAAAATCAACCTTTCGACTAAGTCGAGGCCCCTCTAAGAAAAGAACAAGAGAGAAGAGCTCCAGCTAGCCCTTCAAAAGAGTTCGAAGGGATGCTGCCATCAAAGTCTAGAAGCAACAAGACCTTTCGAAGGTGTCGGGAGGCTTATCCAATCAATATCCAAAGGTTACTTACTTTCGAAGAAGATGAAGGAGTCAGAGCACCCTTCCGCTTTCATTTACAACCTTTCGACTTGACGAAGACCTTTCGAAGATAAGGGGAATTGCTACTTGCATATGTGCCATACCTTTCGTCACCAAAGGTTTCGCCTTTATTTGAACTACGATAAAGTAAACATTGACCAGAACAACCCCTTCGGAAACTATAGTAATCCTTTTTGAATCAGTCGAAACCAACTTGGTCTAGGAGGGTTCCGCGTCAGATCAAAAACAAGAGCATAGGCGTAACCAACATCATGGAAACCAATGATCAAGGGCTCTCGATAGAGTTGAAAGCACTTACAAGGCAATGCAAAGTAGAGAAGCGCAGCCCTTCCTTTCGACAAAGACGAAGCAAGCTTAAGTCATTTGGTAGTCACCTTTTGACCAACTCGGAAGCATTAGGGTCAAATGATGTTGACATGCATCTGTAAATAAAACCCAAGGGTTCACATTTTGGAGGGCCGATTCTTCTAGTTCTCAACTTGTATACTCTTATTCAAAATATTGTAAACCCTAATTAGTGAGTTGATTTGGGAATTTAAAGGAATAATGTTTTCTTAGCTTGATAAAGGGAAGTCACCAATACTTTAGATTACTTTATTGTTTTATTAAAGCTTTTATTGGATTCACCATTGTATTTCAGGCTTCGCCTGCATCTATAGGACCCTGTCGACACAGTCGAAACCACTTATAATCAAGTAATTATAGAGACTTATTCTGAGCTGCTCCTCCTTTGAACCCCTACCTTCAACAACGTCGAAACCCAAACACTACTCACTTAAATCCTTAGCTATCACAAGAATCTTAAGGATCCGACTTTCGACAAGGTCGAAACCCTCGCCTTTAACCTTTTCCTAGGTCTAATCTATTCAATAGCTAAAGGATCTCGATAGGGTCGGAACCTAAACCCAGTTTCCTGGTTCAAGCTTTACCATAAAAATCACCTTGCCTTCGACTGGGTCGGAACCTTTGTGTCAGAATTCTTATAATAAGTCATATCAACACAACCCTCAAGGCATTCGATAAGGTCGAAACTTTCAAAGGGAAAACCTTCTTAGGTATCTCAATCAATCAAAAAGGAAGACCTTCGAAAGAAGGATTAATCTATCCCGATAATGTCAAAAGGTCTTAAAGCATGAAACCTAACCCTTTCAACACAGTCGAAAGGTTGGTCTGTATAATTCCTACCTACTAAAAATCGAGAGGAAATTCTGAGAGCGTTTATATCTTCTTTTCTACTTTGCTTTCCTAGAGGATAATCCTCATCCCTTAGCATAATTTCTGGGTGTTGAAAAGAAATCTTATTAGCATTTTTGGCGCTAGAGGGAGGGGTCGAACCTCCGACTTGGTTAAACCCCCAACACTACTATTCTCTAACCACACTCAACCCTATTTTATGTTCATCTACTTTGGTTTGATCATGGCCAAAAGGATAAAACGATCTGAACAAGGGTCATCTGAACCCCACTTGGAAAGATTCTCCCCAATGATCATCAAAGGTTCCAACCTAGATGAAGAGAAAAGATTGAGGCAAGAAGCTCTTAGAATCATAAACAAGAAAAAAGTGGAATCTTATGATCCTGAAAAATGGACTCTAAATCCTTTTCATGTTGGCCCCACCCCCATCTTTACACTAGGAAAGAAAACAAATGGAAGTGACAATATCTTCAATCAAATGAGGAGAACAATCCAACATTATTCCAAAGGCACCATCTTTGGGAAAGAGATAATGGATGATTGCAATGCCTTTGCACATAAGTGGTAACCAATTATAGAAAAAACACTTCCAACTCAAGAAATTCAAAGGGTGATAAAAATAAAATTAATCAAAGAGTGTGAGATAATAAAGCCAAGAAATAAAAAGTCAAAAATCCATACGTAAGAATCGAATTTCAAGTCTAGACTTCCAAAAGAGTGCAGCTTGACAACTTCCATAGAGAATGTCTACTTGCTTACAAAGGATGAGCTTAACTACTGGCCATCACAGAAAAGGAGGCCAAGACATTAAAGAAATCGAGGAGGATCTTATTGTCATTACCACATGATAAATGGTCACGAAACTAACCATTGTAGAGCCCTGGGAGGATGATCATAAATTTCTTTCGATAAGAAAAGATCAAAGAATATGTAAGGAAAATTTGGGAAAGAATAAATAAAGAGTTGCTTTTCAAAGAAAAATCTACATGGTTGTAAGTGAAATGCTCCTTATATTTAGATACTACCTAAGATGGTAGAAAAGCCCTTGTGTATGTCGAGTTGGCCAGGGTGGAGCACCTCCTGGAGGGGGGCAGGTAAGCCTTTAGCTACGCCATAAGATGGCCAGGTCAAAGCACTGGACAAGACCTTGGCCGCGCCTTTGGTCATGTCAAGGCACCTCTTAGAAGAAGGATGGAGTAAGTTTTTATCTACGCCATAAGATGGTTAGGGTAAAAGTACCAAACTAGCCCTTATCCATCCCGCAAAAGGGCCAGGGTAAGGCACCTCCTGGAGGGAGGACGGTGTAAGCCTTTATCCGTGCCATAAAATGGCCAGGGTAGAGCCCCGAACAATCCCCTGTCCATGCCACAAAAGAGCCAGGGAAGGATGCCTTTTGCAGAGAGGTCGGGTAAGTATTTGGTTCCGGTCTCTAAGTTGCGCTAATCAAGAGCATCGAACAACAATGGACTAAGATGTTCAGGCCCGAGAAGAGGCCCATTAAACAATGGACTAAGATGTCCAAGCCGAAGAAGAGGCACATTCTATAACGGATTGAGATGGCCAAGCCTAAGAGGAGGCACATTCAACGATAGACTAAGATTTCTAAGCTCGAGAAGAGGCTCGTCAGATCATGAACTAAGATGTTCAAGCTCAAGAAAGAAGCATTTCAAATTATGGACTAAGATGTCCAAGCCTAAGAGGCAACCAGACAAGTTACTTCTATAGAAGACCAGAAGGTTTCAACATCAAAGGAATAGAATAGAGCTCCACTTATAAATACTCGAATCTGGGTTTCGAGACTTTCATTTATAAACATCATCTATTAATACCCAAATCTCGGTCTCGGGTTTCTCATATTGGAATTTCATCTATTAATACCCGAATCTGGGTTTCGGCACTTATACAAAAGGTGCATATTGCTTCGCCTCATTTGCATCGGTTGAAGTAAAAACTGATGCAAATAGAACTATTTGCATCAGTTCTATCTTAATAACCGATGCAATTGGTACGTGCAAAGCAATAGGTAATAAAAAAATCAAATTTGCATCAGTTCTCACCAACAACCGATGCAAATAGTTTTAGTCGCATCGGTTTTAAAGTCAACCGATGTAACTACATGTTGATGGCAATATGAAATTTAGGTGGGAAATAATGAAAAATTGGCTCCAAAGTTTACTTTGGACAAATGTACTCCTTCCTTCTCAATAACCCACTCCGAAAAAGGAAAAAAATAATACCGTGCCCTCCCCTTCTTTTCATTTTCAAAATCGAACAAAAGAAGAAAAATTTAAAACGAAGCTTTTAAAATTTTAATGGCGAAGATGGCAGCAAATTTGAAATCGATTTACAATAAGAAATCCACGGCCGAGCATCTCAAACAAATAAAAATCGAAATCAAAGCAGTTCGATAAAATTTCACTTCCCACCGATCTTCTTCACCCAATTCCCATAGTGCAAATCAGAAAATTTAACGATGGCACTTTGTCGACTCCATCGTGTAGGGCTCCTTCGACCACACCATATCAGAACGATAAAGAAAACAAAAGAAACACACAAAAAAAGGCCGAGACTTTGTGGATCGACCGCGATAATCTCGCCATTGTGATTGAGGGTGCTGGCGGTAAACTTCGAATTTTGGGTTGTTCTGCGATTAGGCGAAGCGATTTGCAGATCGAGGCTAATAGTTTTGGGCAGTGATTCGAGGTCGAATAATTCAGACGAAATTTGGGTGCTGTGGGGAATTGGAAGCTGTGTCGTAAGTCTCGATTGAAGTTCGACTGCCGATTGGATTTGTGGTGGCGACGGTATGATGAGTGGTTCGTGGAGAGGGAGGAATTTAGTTTAGGGTCGTCGACGGTCGCAGCTGATTGTGTGGATGGAGGCGGAGTTCGCCAATTTGGGATGGTTGCAGTTTTGGCTCTGGTTGTGGCTGCAATTTGGGTATTCTGAAATCGCAAATTTAAGTTCCAGTCGTCAAGCATTTAAACAATTTGATCCCTTCGCACGAGCATGATTCAAATGGTAGTCTAAGTGGAGTTTCAACACATGGATCCAATACCATTAACAACCCTTGCATAAATGGAGTAAATGGTCATTTAGAAGTAATAAGAAATGGAAGCAAGCTACCAGATATAGAATTTAATCAAGAAACTGAATATGTGGAGTAGGATGAACCTGGCGTCTACATAACTCTAACTTCTTTACCTGGTGGTGTAACTGATCTCAAGAGAGTCAGGTTCAGGTAAGCAACATTTTATTATTTTAGCTGATTGTTTATTTGGGTTTTCTTGATCAATTTAGTTCAAAAATTAGACTCATCTCAACATTAATTTCAAATTTAGACCAGAATCTACCATGCTGACGGTAAATTAGTTTTTCACCCTGATGCAATTTCTTACCATGCCCATGTATTTTAGTTACTTAGAAGAATTTGCACTGATGCTATTTCAAATTTCATCAGTGTAATTTTTCTGTTTGATGAAATTACATTGGTGCTTTCAAAGTGCTCCAATACAAATTGCTGAATCAACGACAGTATAACGAATACATATCTAAATCCAAATCTATTATACATTTTATTGGAAAGGCGGGATTAAATAAAAAATGCTTTATCTCTGTAGCATAACACCGCCCAGTTTCATGCATTTTCCTTGGACATTTGCCTCGTGGAATGTTTATTTATTATAAGGAACAGAACACGGATTAACTGTCAAATGTGGTTGTAAAAATGTATTAGTTTTTTGATATAATTCTGAAAATAAATCACTAAAACCAGTAAAGAAATAAAATTGAAAAAAAATGGTCTATACACTTATCCTGACATTCTCAAGATTCATAGTCTTTATGTTATCAGGTGTCTTGTTTCATATTTTTCTTGCTTGTGAAAATTCCATTATAATTATTATTATCCTTGTGTTTTTTTCATTTGCTTTGTTGACATGAAAAAGAAGTTGTTATTAATAATGTATTTCTTCTCCACAGTTGAGAAGGCAAAAGTTGTTATTAACAATGTATTTTCTTCTCCACAGTGGGCTTGGATTTAGGTTCGGAACTACTTTTCTTAAGTTTCTTGCTTCGGCTGCAGCTATGTATGTTCTATTTATCGATCAATTTCAAATATATATCCTGCAATGGTTCAAATGAGCAGCTGTTCAAATAAAGATGCTTTTTTATATATTATTTGTGGCAGATACCTGTTAATATTTGATCGAACAAATTGGAAGACGAACATGTTAACCTCACTTTTGATACCTTATATTTTATTGAGTCTTCCTTCAGTTGTATTCACTTTACTGAGGTGGTTTCTAACTATATTGTATTAGTATAACCTATTTTCGACAGTTTTTAATGAAAAAACAAAGGAACGCCTTCGATTTTGGAGAAAGGAACATAACAACAAGGAAAATACTACAGAGCCATTGAGACGAGAGTTAAACATTGCATACTCTAATTTAATTAATTAGCCAAATTATACATTAGGCGCTAAATCTCTATAAGCAAAAAGTGGAACAACTTTCAAAATTATGACATAGGCAGGCTACAGAGAACTTGCCATGCTCAAAATAAAATGGCTTACACAAGGAGAAAGATTTTTTCACCTTTTTCACTCCAGATTTCTTGAAGCAAGACAAAAAACAATAAGCAAAATGATGGTAGACAAATAATGTAATTGGGTTACTCCGAATAAGAATATAAACAGGAAGCACTACAATACTTTATAAATTTATTTAACTCTATTTCCATAAATATTAATTTCTCACATATCACATGTAAAAAATTCTTTCAAATAATGCAAAGAAAGCAATGAATGGACCTCTTGAGATAGACGAAGTTAAAAAGGCGTGTTTCAAATTAAGGACAGCAACTCTCTAGGACCAAATGGTTTCAAGTCAAAATTTTACAATGCATTAGGAGTTAATCAAAAATGATGTTTTCAATCAATATTGGACATTCAATAGTCGGGTAAGGTCATCAGGGAAATTTATCATACCTTTTATGCTTAATCCCTAAAAATGTAGACCCACAAACTCTATCATATTACGTGCCAATTTCATTATGTAATGTAATCTACAAAATTTTGGATAATGTACTATGTAATAGGATGAACTAGTATATTAACAACTTAATATCGATAAATCAGAATGTGTTCATTCCAGGGCGAATCTTCACAATGAACTCCCTTTAGCATATGAAATGGCAAGGGGATTCAATAGGAAGATGACCAATGGTATGTGCATGAAAGTAGACTTACATAAAGCCTACGATAAAACAAGTAGGGAATTTATATATCATATGTTGCTATATATGGAATACTTTGCAAATTTTTCACATTTGACATATGAATGTATATCCACTACCACAATTTCAATTCTCTTAGATGACAACCCTATGGAATTCTTTAGCAGCAGCGCAGGCATAAGATAAGGAGATCCACTATCATATTTTCCTTTTGCTATTGCAATGGAATATTTTCAACTTTTATTAGACATTAAATACTATGAGGGTAACATTGACCCAATTCTTCATATTAAACCAACCCTTATTAATTTATTATACGTCGATGACATTTCAGTGTTCACAAAAACTAGCATTACAAATGTAGAAAGTAAAGTCAAAATCATGAATATCATAAAAGAGTCCATTGGTTTAGAAATGAACGAATAAAAAAGAACACTGTATTTTAGTAATGAATTAAAATCCAATTTCAAATCCTCAATATATCAAATGTGCAACCAGGGAATTCCCAGTTACATACTTGGTAATCTCCTTATCTTAGAACATATTGAAATCAAGGGATTACATAGACCTATTATATAAAATTCTTAAGAAATTTAATAACTGGAAAAACATGATACTGAATGTAGTTGGCATAATTTAAGTAATCAAAATTGCAGTTTACCTAATGATTATATTTTAGATTCAGTTCTATCGGTTACTAATATTAATAATAAACAATATAAATTTGACATGTGCAAATTTTATATGGAAAATCAAAACTCATAACATGTGCTGGATGATATATGTCAACCAAAGTTTGAGGGAGTTATGGGCTTAAGAAAATTTCAAGATCCGATGAAGATAACTGTGTTGAAACTTACATTGAGATTTATCCAAGGTGAATGTCAATGGTCTTAGTGGATGGGGAATATATATTGCAAGAATAAAAACTTTTGAACTATGAATGAAGACAGTAATGCGACACACACATGAAAATTACTACTCAATACAAGATCCAAAGCCAATGATATAATCGAAAGGAAGGATATCAGTGGAGACAACACATGTCTCTCGTTCAACCAATGGGTTAACTGTGACGACCCGGCTTTCGTTCCACAAAAAGACGTATCATCAATAAGAAAAGAAAGAGATAGAAATAGAAAGATAGAAAGAAAAGAACAAACAATCATCAGAATCTCACAGCGGAAATGAACAAAATATAATATTACACATATCCATTACATAGTTTTACATATCAGAGTACACAAAATAATACCACTTCATTACATATGACATTCATAAGAGTTTGCCAATACACACAACCCAAAATACAACATCTTAAATCACTACAGCGGATAGAGGTAGATAAGTACGTGTGGACTCCAGCTTTCAAAACATATGCTAATCCAAACCTAAATCACTTGGCTACTCATAAAAATTTGAGTACCCAAGAGTTTATGAAAAACAAAATAAACTTCGGGTCAGACATGGGTCTGGTGTGAGTAAATCAGTGAAAATTGTTTAACTTTAAAAATCATTTTGAAAACAAAAGGTATCACGTAAGACTTCCCACAAATAAATACGGGTAAGTTTTTACCTTATGCTAACCAAACGTTTGATAGGAAATCCAGTGATATTATAATATGGTCTAGGGTTTTCAAGTAAATAGAAAATAGCCGAAATTGTTACATGATTAAATTCCAGCTACTAGCCACGAAAGTGGGTGATACAATCAAAACCGTAGGGTCTCGTAGAGAAAATGACTTTCCATCAATGGCAAGGCTACTGGGTACCGCCCGTCACAGTACGGGGCCTAGATCACCGTACCGAGGACCACTCCCGATCCCCTGCAACACAAAGCCGGACCCATCCCTTACTGGACAGCTCCGAACAAGACAACCCCACAATTGTGGCCATCAATTGCCCACGCAGCCGAATAAATAAGGGACTTCTAGACAGGGGTAAATCTCACTCTCAAGTGGGGGCTACCCACGAAGCCTTGCTGCACCTCCCCTGTTTTAGCCATTCCCGGTTGATGAGGCTTGAGGCTACGATTACCTTTAGAGAACACATCTCTTAGAATGCTCATCGTCCACCTGACGATGTTCTGAAAGCATTCAATCCATACAAGTTCGTTCCGAGTTCAAACGAAACCGAAGGCATTATTTCGTTACACTCATTTTGGAATCACCCTTAGAGTTAACGACAATAACCCTTTCACTCTAAAACTCCATCTCGATCTTCACTTGAGATGTCACGACCTAACGTTTAACTTGGATCGATGTGGTTTTCGGAAATCAATTCGATTCCCGATCCCGGTCTCATCGAAATCCAAACGTGTCTTAAAGGCCAAGTTGTTTAAAGATTTAAACAATTCAATTCAGATTTAAACATAGAATCACACAGCATTATCAACAGATAATAACCAATATCTATCACATATATACAACACCTCATCACAGAATATCTCAACTATCATTCAACAGATATCAACCATATTCAGATATTCAATTCCAACAATCATCCATAAGCAAGCACTTCTTTAATTCATATTATAATTAATTTAATTAATTTAAATTAAATTAATTACTTAAGAATTTATCCCTTAATCTTGCTTAATCAAACAATAATTAATTAATCACAACTTTTAATTAATTAACCACCTCTTAATTATTTCCATTATTAATTAACTAATCCTTAATTAATTAATAATCTTTATTTAATTATCAATTAATTACTATAATTATTTATTAATTAAAATTTATTTAAAATTAATTATTCCTTAATTGGTAATTAACTAATTCCTTAATTTATAATTAATTAACCTTAATTAATTCTTAATTAATCACAAATTAATTTATCTTAATTACTTAATTGATTATTCATTAATTAACCTTAATTATTTAATTAATTAAATCTTAACCCTTAATTAATTTACTATTAATTATAAATTAATTAATGTTTAATTACTTAATTAATTAACTCTTAATCTATTAATTAATTAACTTCTTAATCACAAATTTATTAATCATTCAATTAATCAGTTATTAATCACTTATGAATTAATCTTAAATTAATTAATAAATTAATTAATCATCTATTAATTGTTATTTAATTTAATCCTTAATTATCCATTAAATAATCCATAAGTAATTTAATTAAATATTAACAAATTAATTAATCTAAATTAATTAATTAATCCCAACTGTAATTACTAATTAATTAAAGTAAACTTTAATTTCAAAATTTAATTAACTTTCAAAACCAAACAATCCCATTCATCATTAAAAATTCTTACATATTTATTCATTTCAATTCATTAAAACTAATCACCCTTTTGAAAAAGTTAGATTTAAAAATGTAAAATCATTTCAAAACTTCAACAAATAAAATGTGAATTACTTTTGAAATAAAATATTTGACACTTCATAAAGTAGTGAGAATATAAAGTGTTAAGGTTTAAACTTAAAAAAAATTGAAATTTAAAACAAGTTTAAACTTGACTTCATTTATTTGTATTTTAAGCTCAAACCAAAACCCAAACTAATCACCACACTATACTCCATCTCCCCTGCCCTTCTTCATCTACCTGAACCCAACAAAACACACGAGCACAGCTCTCACACCCGAGCACACTCACGAGACTCACGATCCAAAACACGAGCATGGCTTCGAGAGAAAAAAAACACACTCGCATCGTACCGAAGCTCATTGACACAGCCATTCTTCGTGCACATGCACGAAGCTCCGGTGCCTCCACCGCTGCCGCCGACAGCTCGCGCAAACCCCAAATCATCCCATGACCCAATTCCAAACCCTAGAACTCACCTACTCAAGCTCGAAAGAAATATTGGTTGCTTGAACCCAAACTCAACTGCAGTCGCCAGGAAGGAAACACATCATCCACGGCAAGCCGACCACCATTCGCATCCAAACTCCGGCCATGCACTCGCACAACCCTAACACGCCTCCACCCCAAATTGGTGGTAACTCGGTCAACTCCACGCTTCACAAAATAGAATTACTCAACTCGAAAGAAACACAGAGCACAAACCCTAAAAATCAAAATTCTAAATTCTGTGTTGCATGATAAATTCAACCACTATTTTTCTAGTGTTAAGCAACATCTAACACAACTTCGATTTAAATTCCAAAGCCTATAAACAATCCAGTCATAAGAATTTGACAAAAGCCCCAATTTCAGTTATTCCCAAAATTCATCTTCAACTTTAAGTTAAAAATTCTGAATTCTATCTTAAAATTCATGTTATGCATAGTAGATTTAAGATATAATCTTGATTCATTAAAATTCAAACATGATTCACATGATACAATTATTTATTTTTACTGCATATCTTACTATCTGCAGTTTTAACTGTTTCATTTGCATATTTATTTCTAACATTTAATTCATATTGAATTCAAACTTCTATATTGAATATTCCAACCTAACAAGGTTTTATTTCATAAAAATTTGAGTTTTTGTTTAAAATTTTCAGAATCTTGAAGATACAGAACACCACTGTTGCATTTTTAAACATGCACGGTTAAATTTAAATCTGTAAACAAATATTTCACAAAAACAAATAACATGCAAGCATCTTCAGAATTAACATTCACGCGCAACATATTTTTTTTATACTTTAAATGTTTGATTTAAAATTTACTCACCTGATTTTGCTAAGCAGAGTCAAAGAATTAAATCCTGGGAAAATAATTGCAGATCCTAAAACTGAGATTGCTTGATGATGTTGCTTTGATTGCTTCTCAAATCTTGAATTTGATCAGAGCTTGATACTGAGGTTCTTGAATTTGCTTTACACTTGATTTTGTTTTCAGGAACCTTGATTATTTGCAGATTTCTTTACTGTAATTTGTTACAGATTTTTACTTTGAAAAGAGGCTTGAATGTTTGATTAATTTTGGTTGAAAGAGTAGAAATTTATGAGGTTTAGATTTGAAGATGAAGGAGTGTTTTCTCTTTTTTTCTTGCTTTAGAAACTTTAGAATGAGAAAAGTTAAATTAAGCGTAAGGAATAGCTTTTTATTTTAAATTTTGTTTTTACAAAAATTTAAAGAAAATAAATTTAAATTATGACACTTGTCACTATACCTAGCTAATTATTTAACACATGTTTATTAATATGGTTTAAATGTTAACAAGTGTTATTTTCATGCAAAAAAAAAAAGAATTTTAAATGTTTTTCTTAATTGACTTTTCTTATTCTAAATCCATTTTTAATTCCTATAAAATCAATTCTACTTAAAGAAATAAATATGAATCAAATTTTATATCCTAAATAAAATCATTGAAATACTCTTTTAAACTCAAAGTATAACTTAAAATATAAAGTAACCTATTTTGAATCTTTTAATTTAACAATTCAATTTCAAATTATATTTTAAAATCCAATTCAAAAAAACAAATTTGATATGAATACAATTTTAACACATTCATTATCCTTATGTATATATTAATTTTAATTAGAATCAATGTACATTTATAATTCACTTATTGTTATTGAATAAAATAAGAAATCTGTCGGTTTAAATTAATTCATTACCAAGATTATCATATTTAAACTGGGTTTGAAATTCCGGAATATCACATTCCTTCCCCCTTAAAAGAATTTCATCTCCGAAATTTAAACAAAAGATAATCCAAAAATTATCATTTTAATTCAACAATCCAAGCATACATAACATCCATACATAAGCAACCATCAAACAAAACATCCAAACAACCATACATCCAATACAAACACCACTAGCTATCCGGACACATATCCAGGTAAGCCTTCCTAAAACTATCCAGAGTCTCCCAGGTGCAATCTCTGGGATCCTCACTACACTTGACTTTAACGAGCTTCACTATCCTGTTTCTGAGTTGCCTCTCGTCTTGATCAACAATTCGAACAGGATGTCTGACAACTGATAAGTCCGGCTCAACCTTTAAGTCTTCCTGCACAGGTGGCTCCACAATAAGAGATGGATCGTGCACATATTTCAGTAGATGAGATACGTGGAAAACATTGTGAATTCCAGCCATCCGGACTGGCAATTCAACCCTGTATGCTACAGTACCAATCCTCTCGAGTACTCGGAACGGACCAATGTATCTCGGACCGAGTTTCCCTGTCTTTTCGAATCTTACAGCTCCTTTAATAGGGGAAACTTTGACAAAGACTAAATCACCAATCTCGAACTCCAATTGTCGTCGTCTTTTATCAGCATATTTCTTTTGTCGATCCTGAGCAGCTCTCATCCTTTTCTTGATAAGCTCGACTTTAGCAGATGCTTCACGGATCAGATCTGGTCCAAGCACAATACGGTCCTTCGACTCTATCCAACAAGCTGGAGATCTACACGGTCTTCCATACAATGCTTCATAAGGAGCCATCTTGATACTTGCTTGGTAACTGTTATTATAAGAGAACTCCACTAGATGTAGATGATCCTCCCATGATCCTCCAAAATCTAAAACACAGGCTCTCAGCATATCTTCTAGAATTCGATTAAGCCTCTCCGTTTGCCCATCTGTTTGGGGGTGATATGCTGTACTCAATCTTAAACAAGTCCCCAAAGCTGATTGCAATGCCTCCCAAAATTTGCTGGTGAAGATAGGATCTCGATCACTTACAATACTGACTGGAACGCCATGCAATCTCACAATCTCTTTCAAGAAAATTCCTGCCAAAGAAGCTGCAGTACGGGTTGCCTTAACTGGTATAAAATGGGTGCTCTTGGTTAGATGATCCACAATCACCCATATTCCTTCATTTCCCTTCTTAGTTCTAAGCAGACCGTCGATGAAGTCCATCGAAATCATCTCTCCTTTCCATGTCGGGACCTCCAAAGGTTGTGACAAACCGGCTGGCTTCTGCTGATCTCCTTTAACTTGCTGGCAGATAGCACAACTATTAACGAATCTGATTACATCCTTCTTCATGCACGGCCACCAGAAAACTCTTCTAATCTTTGTACATCTTTGAGATCCCTGGATGAATATTTAATCTGGAACGATGACTTTCAGATAAGACCTCCTGCTTCAATTTCTTGAAATTTGAAACACAGATCCTTCCGTTAATCCTTAGTGTTCCTTGATCATCAATCTCAAAACTAGGACACTATCCCTTCCTAACTCTTCTGATAATTCCTCTTAACTTACTATCAGATTCCTGCTTGCTTGAAATCCTATCCAGAAGAGATGGAACCACTTCCAAAAGAGAAAGAACCGCATTTTTGCTAAGAGCGTCTGCTACAACGTTCGCCTTTCCCGGAGTATACAGAATATCCAAATCGTATGATGCCAAGAACTCAACCTATCGCTGCTGTCTTAGATTAAGATCTTTTTGAGAGAAAAGATATTTCAACGGTTTGTGATCCGTGAATAACTCAAACTTTTCTCCTAAAAGATAATGTCTCCATATTTTTAAAGGTTAAACAATAGCCAACAGCTCTAGATCATGCGTAGCGTAGTTCCTCTCATGTGGCTTCAATTGCCGACTCGCATACGCAATAACCCTACCATTCTGCATAAGCACACCTCCCAATCCAACAATACAGGCATCAGTATATACTTCAAACTTTCTCTTCCCATCAGGAATAGCCAATACAGGAGCGCTTGTCAATTTTGTCTTCAGTTTCTGGAAAGCTTCCTCACATTCCGGTGTCCACTTGAATTTAGCTCCCTTCCTTGTCAGCTTCGTTAGGTGAGAAGAGATCTTAGAATAATCCTTAATAAACTTCCTGTAGTAACCCGCCAATCCCAGAAAACTGCGAACTTCTATAGGAGTCCGAGGCTGCTTCCATTCCAGAATAGTCTCAACTTTAGCTGGATCTACAGAGATTTCCTCACCAGAAACAATGTGGCCCAAAAATTTTACTTCTGATTTCCAAAAATGACACTTAGAGAACTTCTCCTTCAGCACATGCCTTCTCAGAGTTTCCAAAACTATTCTCAAGTGCTGCTTGTGCTCTTCTTCCGATTTAGAATAAACCAAAATGTCATCGATGAATACCAAAACAAACTTATTCAGAACATCTCTAAAGACTCGGTTCATCAGATCTACAAAATAAGTAGGAGCGTTGGTTAACCCGAAAGGCATAACCAACCACTCATTAAAACAATTAGGTTCCCTAAATGCGGTTAAGGGAATACTGTCTTCAGCTACCCTTAACTGATGGAAACCTGATGCTAGATCTAACTGAGAAAAGGCTGAAGCTCCATGAAGCTGGTCGAAGAGATCATCCATGCGAGGAAGAGGATACTTATTCTGAATGGTCACTTTGTTCAATTCACGGTAGTCTACACAGAACCTTAGCGACCCATCCGACTTGGTGACAAAAACTGCAGCAGAACCCCATCAGGAAAAACTTGGTCTAATCAAACCATTCTCCAACAAATCTTGAGTTTGCTTCACTAATTCCTCCCTCTCCCTTGGAGCCATTCTCCTACTAGGTTGAATTACAGGTACTGCTCCAGGAACCAAACCTATACGAAACTCTATTTTTCCGGTGCGGTGGCAAACACTTAACTTCCTCAAATACGTCGGAGAAATCCCGGACTACTTCAATATCTACAACCTCCTCTTGAGAAGTCTCTATTCCATGTAAAAGACTACTCAAGTGGATTCCAGAGTTATCACACATTACTCTGGCAATCCTACTCAGATCAGTTTCCAATGAAACTGTTCTTTCATCAAAATTTAAGATAGCCTTATATTTGTCAAGCCAATCCATTCCCAATATAAGGTCAAAACCTTTAAAATCCAATACATAAGGGTCACAGGAAAAACTATGGGATAGATAGGAGATTCTCAAATCCTTACAAATCTTATCTAATTTAGTTACCCCTTCTATAGGATTAGATACACAAATGGGATTTTCTACGGTACCAGGGGTAAGATAGAAATTCTCTACAGATTCCAGAGAAATAAAACTTAAAGAAGCACCAGAATCGAATAAGACCTTAATATATTTTCCATTTAAAAGTAAGGTACCTTCTAAAACTCCCTTGCCCTTCGACGAGTTTGATGGTGCGCCTTCTAAAGCAAATACTTTGTTCTGTTGAACCTTATGAAGGAGCGGGCAGTCTTTAATCATGTGTCCTGGTTGGTGACAGTTAAAGCAAAGAGACTTCTGAACTAAGGCTGACCCTGGTCCACTATACTGTTGTCGCTGTTGCTGTTGGTGAGATCCTTTGCTGGGACACTTATTTTCCAGGTGATCTTCTTGATGACAAATATAGCATTTGCGAGGCTCATTTTTGTTCCCAGACTTCGTTTTGTTTTGATTCTTCCAATTAGGATTGAATTTTCTCTTATTCTGGTTAGAAGAATTCCCTCCTGATGCAGCAAAGTGTGCCACTGACCTCTTCTTCATCAAATCTTCATACCTTAACGCCATATCAATAAGCTCCACAAAAGACCCTTTCAGATGTGCTGTCATTCTTTCATGATACTCAGGCCTCAACCCTTGGACAAACATCTCGTTCTTCTTAAGAGGAGTGTCTATAAGTCCTGGACCATAGCAAGATAACTCGTTGAATTTTGTGTCGTATTCAGCTATAGACATATTTCCTTGTTACAGATTCATAAAATCTTGATAAAGTCGAGTTCTCCCTGCAGCAGGCATAAACTTTTCCTCAAACATCTCCTTAAACTCTTCCCAAGACATATCATCTTTTGAGATATTAGCAGTCACTGAATTCCACCATACTGCGGCACCACCTTGTAATTGCCACGCAGCCATTATTCTCTTCTGCTCATCTGATAACCTCATGCTCTTAAAAATCTTCTCACATGAGCGAAGCCATGCTTGAACTTCTATTATAGTTTCTGATCCTTGAAATGGTTTTCCTCCAAGATGAACAAAGTCCTTGCATAATGCGGCAAAACTGACTGGAGACGTAACTGGATTAACAGTCTCGTTATCAGTCTGCTCTCTTCTGTTACCAGTTGATGCACTTCCAACAACTCTTCCCCTTCGGCCTCTTGAACTCATATTGGCTACCTGAACAGGTAATCCAACCAATTTAGATAGGGATATAGTTATATAAGAAAATTACAAATACGCACTCTCAAGATAGATACTACTCCAGAGCCTAGGTGTTTCTCAACCTATGCTCTGCTACCAACTGTGACGACCCGGCTTTCATTCCACAGAAAGACGTATCATCAATAAGAAAAGAAAGAGATAGAAATAGAAAGATAGAAAGAAAAGAACAAACAATCATCAGAATCTCATAGCGAAAACGAACAAAATATAATATTACACATATCCATTACATAGTTTTACATATCAGAGTAAACAAAATAATACCACTTCATTACATCTGACATTCATAAGAGTTTGCCAATACACACAACCCAAAATACAACATCTTAAGTCACTACAGCGGATAGAGATAGATAAGTACGTCTGGACTCCACCTCCAGCTTCCAAAACATATGCTAATCCAAACCTAAATCACTTGGCTACTCATAAAAATTTGAGTACCCAAGAGTTTATGAAAAGCAAAATAAACTCCGGGTCAGACATGGGTCTGGTGTGAGTAAATCAGTGAAAATTGTTTAACTTTAAAAATCATTTTGAAAACAAAAGGTATCACGTAAGACTCCCCACAAATAAATACGAGTAAGTTTTTTAGCTTACGCTAACCAAACATTTGATAAGAAATCCAATGATATTATAATAGGGTCTAGGGTTTTCAAGTAAATAGAAAATAGCCGAAATTGTTACATGATTAAATTCCAGCTACTAGCCACGAAAGTGGGTAATACAATCAAAACCGTAGGGTCTCATAGGGAAAACCAGTTTCCATCAATGGTAGGGCTACTGGGGTATCACCCGTCACAGTACGGGGCCTAGATCACCGTACCGAGGACCACTCCCGATCCCCTGCAACACAAAGCCGGAACCATCCCTTACTGGACAGCTCCGAACAAGATAACCCCGTAGTTGTGGCCAACAACTGTCCACACATCCGAATAAATAAGGGACTTCTAGACATGGGTAAATCTCACTCTCAAGTAGGGGCTACCCACAAAGCCTTGCTGCACCTCCCCTGTTTTAGCCATTCCCGGTTGATGAGGCTTGAGGCTACGATTACCTTTAGAGAACACATCTCTTAGAATGCTCATCGTCCACCTGACGATGTTCTGAAAGCATTCAATCCATACAAGTTCGTTCCGGATTCGAACGAAACCGAAGGCATTATTTCGTTACACTCATTTTGGAATCACCCTCAGAGTTAACGACAATAACCCTTGCACTCTAAAACTCCATCTCGATCTTCACTTGAGATGTCACGACCTAACATTTAACTTGGATCGATGTGGTTTTTCGGAAATCAATTCGATTCCCGATCCCGGTCTCATCGAAATCCAAACGTGTCTTAAAGGCCAAGTTGTTTAAAGATTTAAACAATTCAATTCAGATTTAAACATAGCATCACACAACATTATCAACAGATAATAACCAATATCTATTACAGATATACAACATCTCATCACAGAATATCTCAACTATCATTCAACAGATATCAACCATATTCAGATATTCAATTCCAACAATCATCCATAAGCAAGCACTACTTTAATTCATATTATAATTAATTTAACTAATTTAAATTAAATTAATTACTTAAGAATTTATCCCTTAATCTTGCTTAACCAAACAATAATTAATTAATCACAAATTTTAATTAATTAACCACCTCTTAATTATTTCCATTATTAATTAACTAATCCTTAATTAATTAATAATATTTATTTAATTATCAATTAATTACTATAATTATTTATTAATTAAAATTTATTTAAAATTAATTATTCCTTAATTGGTTATTAACTAATTCCTTAATTTATAATTAATTAACCTTAATTAATTCTTAATTAATCACAAATTAATTTATCTTAATTACTTAATTGATTATTCATTAATTAACCTTAATTATTTAATTAATTAAATCTTAACCCTTAATTAATTTACTATTAATTATAAATTAATTAATGTTTAATTACTTAATTAATTAACTCTTAATCTATTAATTAATTAACTTCTTAATCACTAATTTATTAATCATTAATCATTCAATTAATCAGTTATTAATCACTTATGAATTAATCTTAAATTAATTAATAATCTATTAATTGTTATTTAATTTAATCCTTAATTATCCATTAAATAATCCATAAGTAATTTAATTAAATATTAACAAATTAATTAACCTAAATTAATTAATTAATCCCAACTCTAATTACTAATTAATTAAAGTAAACTTTAATTTCAAAATTTAATTAACTTTCAAAACCAAACAATCCCATTCATCATTAAAAATTCTTACATATTTATTCATTTCAATTCATTAAAACTAATTACCCTTTTGAAAAAGTTAGATTTAAAAATGTAAAATCATTTCAAAACTTCAACAAATAAAATGTGAATTACTTTTGAAATAAAACATTTGACACTTTATAAAGTAGTGAGAATATAAAATGTTAAGGTTTAAAGTTAAAAAAAAATTGAAATTTAAAACAAGTCATTTATTTGAATTTTAAGCTCGACCAAAAACCCAAACTAATCACCACACTGTACTCCATCTCCCCTACCCTTCTTCATCTACCTGAACCCAACAAAACACACGAGCACAGCTCTCACACCCGAGCACACTCACGAGACTCACGACCTAAAACACGAGCATGGCTTCGAGGAAAAAAACACACACTCGCATCGTACCGAAGCTCATTGACACAGCCATTCTTCGTGCACATACACGAAGCTCCATCGCCTCCACCGCTGCCGCCGACAGCTCGCGCAAACCCCGAATCATCCCATGACCCAATTCCAAACCCCAGAACTCACCTACTCAAGCTCGAACGAAATATGGGTTGCTTGAACCCAAACTCAACTGCAGTCACCAGGAAAGAAACCCATCATCCACGGCAAGCCGACCACCATTCGCCTCCAAACTCCGGCCATGCACTCGCACAACCCTAACACGCCTCCACCCCAAACTGGTCGTAACTCGGTCAACTCCACGCTTCACAAAATCGAATTACTCAACTTGAAAGAAACACAGAGCACAAACCCTAAAAATCAAAATTCTAAATTCTGTGTTGCATGATAAATTCAACCACTATTTTTCTAGTGTTAAGCAACATCTAACACAACTTCGATTTAAATTCCAAAGCCTATAAACAATCCAGTCATAAGAATTTGACAAAAGCCCCAATTTTAGTTATTCCAAAAAATCATCTTCAACTTTAAGTTAAAAATTTTGAATTCTATCTTAAAATTCATGTTATGCATAGTAGATTTAGGATATAATCTTGATTCATTAAAATTCGAACATGATTCACATGATACAATTATTTATTTTTACTGCATATCTTACTATCTGCAGTTTTAACTGTTTCATTTGCATATTTATTTCTAACATTTAATTCATATTGAATTCAAACTTCTATATTGAATATTCCAACCTAACAAGGTTTTATTTCATAAAAATTTGAGTTTTTGTTTAAATTTTTCAGAATCTTGAAGATACAGAACACCACTGTTGCATTTTTAAACATGCACAGTTAAATTTAAATCTGTAAACAAATATTTCACAAAAACAAATAACATGCAAGCATCTTCAGAATTAACATTCACATGCAACATATTTTTTTTATACTTTAAATTTTTGATTTAAAATTTACTCACCTGATTTTGCTAAGCAAAGTCAAAGAATTTAAATCCTGGGAAAATAACTGCAGATCCTAAAACTGAGATTGCTTGATGATGTTGCTTTGATTGCTTCTCAAATCTTGAATTTGATCAGAGCTTGATACTGAGGATCTTGAATTTGCTTTACACTTGATTTTGTTTTCAGGAACCTTGATTATTTGCAGATTTCTTTACTGTAATTTGTTGCAGATTTTTGCTTTGAAAAGAGGCTTGAATGTTTGATTAATTTTGGTTGAAAGAGTAGAAATTTATGAGGTTTAGATTTGAAGATGAAGGAGTGTTTTCTCTTCTTTTTTTCTTGCTTTAGAAACTTTAGAATGAGAAAAGTTAAATTAAGCATAAGAAATAGCTTTTTACTTTAAATTTTGTTTTTACAAAAATTTAAAGAAAATAAATTTAAATTATGACATTTGTCACTATACCTAGCTAATTCTTTAACACATGTTTATTAATATGGTTTAAATGTTAAAAGTGTTATTTTCATGCAAAAAAAAAGAATTTTAAATGTTTTTCTTAATTGAATTTTCTTATTCTAAATCCATTTTTAATTCCTATAAAATCAATTCTACTTAAAGAAATAAATATGAATCAAATTTTATATCCTAAATAAAATCATTGAAATACTCTTTTAAACTCAAAGTATAACTTAGAATATAAATTAACCTATTTTGAATCTTTTAATTTAACAATTCAATTTCAAATTATATTTTAAAATCCAATTCAAAAAAAACAAATTTGATATGAATACAATTTTAACACATTCATTATCCTTATGTATATATTAATTTTAATTAGAATCAATGTATATTTATAATTCATTTATTGTTATTGAATAAAATAAGAAATCTGTCAATTTAAATTAATTCATTACCAAGATTATCATATTTAAATTGGGTTTGAAATTCCGGAATATCACATTTACAAACAGTCACTAATAGATCTGGTAGGAGAGGACTATGTGTCGATCATCAATGGCCACAACATAAAAGTTTCTTCTCTCATGTCCGATAGATGATGGAGAGAAGATAACCTCTATTTGCCTCCTCATATTACCCTACAGATTCACAAGATCCTATTAATTCATAGTATATCTAAGAATCATTAGGCTTGGAAACCACAAAATAATAGGGAATTTTCATTTATTTTAGCATGGAATCATATTAGAGAGATTAACAGTGAGATAACATGGTGCAAACATATCTAGAATACTTCTTGTGCACATAAAATGTCATTATGTGCTTTGCCAGCAACGTCAAACAAATTACATACTAAACATATAATCTCTAGATGGAATAACTTAATTGATATGGTATGTATTTTATGCAAATAGGAACCAAAATCTACTTACATATGTTTTTCAAATATTTATATTCAAATAGCTTGTGGGAAAATTTCAAAAACAAATTGCAACTACTAACCGTTAATAGTGCCATAAATGACATATTCGATTAAGCATTTGACAGAAGCAATAGTAACAAATCAATCAACAAACTAGTAGATATAGTAATAACAATGCTAATCTGGAAAATCTAGTTAGAACGTAATATGGCAGTTTTCAAAACATTGAATCACAAGTACATATCATATTGGAGCATATTACGGTAGATTGCAAGCAACTACTTAAAGAGAAGATGAAACGAAGGGATTAGAACTAATATTTGGGGAATTCGAACACGAATCACTTACATCACATCAAACTGACAATTGGAGTAGAGGAGCTCTGATGTAGGACAATCAATTAAGCAACAACTCAAGAAGGGTTTACTAATGAGATTTAGCATGGAAGAAAATTCAAAGCTACTCGTCTTTTCTAGCGACAAAGGAGATTTCATGGCCGCCATGGATTTAGTGGATGTAAGAAGTAAATTAAATAAGCTTAATTAGAAGAAGTCCCTCGAAGGAAACAAATGAAGGCACCAATTTTATTTTATGGTAGTTACATGGACTCTATTTTGTATTTGCCTTTTTAGCATTCTAGTTTTTGTGTTTTACAAAGGACATTGGCGTTTAGGGTCCGAGAAGTGGCTTTTGAGTCCAATTGTTCAGTGATACTCCTGTTATTGTAGCAAGCGCGCGTGCATACACACACACACAAACACACACACACACACTCACATACACACACATATATAAAGTGGACACATGCCAATGATTCGTTGAAACATTATAAAAATTGTGTTCTCTTATTCTATGTTATGTCTTCTTTCATATTATTGTTTGGTTATTGTTTCATTTTTCTTAGCTTTAGTTAGTCTAAGAAATGAATTCCTCCAGAAAAATTAACATTATATCATGAATCATTAGCTCTATGCAATATCTAAGGGATGATTTCCAAAAATTAAGCAAACATGATGCTTTTACTGAGAATCGTACTCAACATCAAATAAGATCTTTAAAAGTCATGTGGATCCATTGGTTGATCTCTTTCTAGGGATGGATCCAAGAAGCATTAAGGTATAAAATTATATCGCTAAGAAAAAGGATCACTAAGCGAATGTTCTAGAAAAGTGCTTAGGAGATGGCTAAGACTTTAGGTGAGCTTACGATTGGATGACAAGACAAGAAGTTACAAAGACGTTTACTACTTTACAAACTACGATCAGATATGTCAAACCATGCTTTTTAATTTCCCATCAGAAATTATTTAGAGTTAAAATTATCAAATTCATAGTTAACCTAATGGATTAATAAATTACTTAATTAATTTATTTCCTTGCTAATTACATTATAAATTCCAAATTCCATAAGAAAACTCTAGAAAATTAACCAAAACCATAAACCATATCTTTCACATAATATTGCAGTCTTAGACTACATATTAAATTTTAATTTATTATAATATTTTCATTCCCAAAATAATTCATCTTTACCTTTTAAAAATCATAGAAAATCCATATCAATTAGAAAAAAAATCTAAAATTGAAAACCAATTTATAAAAACATGTTATGATCATCATATTAAAAAAAAATTCAAGTGATTTAAATATCAACTAACTTGGGTTTTAAAATAACTAACCTCTATATCTTCACCATTCTTTTACACATAAGCCCATAATTAACTTATAGCGATGAAAAACTAATGACCGATATTATACATAAGGTTTTAAATCTTCTTCATCTCACCTGAGATATCAGACCAAAATTTTCTTCAAAATTCGAGATTTGATAGCTTGGTTAGTTATCAGAGTTTAAATCTCATTCATTTCAGCCAAGATATCAGTCCAAGTTTTCTCGAAAATCTAGGAATTGAAATAATGCGACTCATATATACTTCATAAGTAATAATACTTATCAAAAAATAAAATTTTGAAGAAAAAATGAAGATGATGGCAATGATATTCATAAATATAGTATGAAAGAGAAGGTGCACTAAGAGAACTTTAAAATAGAGTTTTTCATTCTAAGTGATTTAATAGGAGGATATGAAAATTTTAAGCTTTAGGTTTTTATAAAATGAGGGAGTTAAATGAAGTACGCACGGCGTAGTGCATGTTTAAATGGGTTGGACCAAATCTAAGTACACTATTATAATTCTCACCGTTTATGTAACCATTCTCATTAATCCCTTAACAACTTAAGTTGATCTTCACACTAGTTTAATTATATCCAAATTTTATTCGACTCGTTCTTACAAAAAAAATCCATTAAACTTGTTGTAATAGATTTCCTAGTGTTTATATTCTTAATTAAATATTCGTCCTATCTAATTAAACCCTGACACTTCGTCTCTTTATCTTTATTTCTTTTCATTTCTCAACATCAATGATATCGTTTATCCCACGAATAATGTAAATTAACCATTTAATGTAGCAATAATAATATATAGTTAAAACACGGCGTGTTACACTTAATGTTAATAAAGTATAATGGGTTATATTTTAGGCATGTTTTAGAGATGCCGATACCAAACTTTATGTTTGACTTGAACTCACCTGTGTGACTTGTAGGGGATCTCTTGTGTAAGGGTGGACCGTGTATTATAGGTTTAACTTTGGATGCTTAGGTTTGGTGCGAGCACAAGGAGCTTTGCATGGAGATTTATACACTTACTATACGTGGCCTAAGTGAGCCTAAATGTAATAAATTTCCGAATATTTATTTAACCGTTGTTAGGTGCTTGGCATGTGAGCCCATGATTATGTTGTTTGGTGTTTCTTGGTTATAATTTGCTAATATTACATTTTAAATCTTGGCATTAATATGCATCTGTATGGAAGAATGCGACAAAAAATTTAGGCATTTAAGTGGAGTGGTATCTAAGTGGATTACATTGTTAGATGCTTCAACAAAATATACCCCGTTGTCAAAGTGTAATCCTTTTAAAGTTAATTGTTTCTCATCAATGCACATATGTAAAATACATGTTGTTTGTTTCTATATTTTTTTTATTAATTATTACATTTAATATATATCCATTTATTTAACAGTGCTTAATATATAAGCAAAGTAAGTAGATAACATAGGATAACGAGGTACGTGCACAACCACACATTAATTACATTTTATTTTCATTATCCACTGAAATTTTAAAAAATAAGATACGTAATCAATTCTACTTCTTTTGCCTAATGTATTCAGATTTGCATTATGTTCCGCTGAAGTTAATATCTAACCACCACCAAACAAAACTTACATTTAACTACACATTCAGATGTTGCTATACTCGTTCAATCGCATACTTATTACACGATCATCTTTTTTTGTTACGATAAATGTAGTAAGAATTTCCTTGAAAACAATGTTGCAACTATCTATTTAGAGGAAAATATTAAAAGTATTACTTTCATTTTCAGATCGAAACGAATAAATAACATATGAAACAATTACTTAAGTTCTGGTAATAAAATTTTACGATTTCCAACGCATATGTCATGTTCATGGTTTTGATTAATGATTGTTAATGTATCAAATTTCTAACAGAGAATCGATGAAGAATCTTTTAACGAGAATTGTTATTTTGTACGGTAGGATATTTAAAAATAGAACTTGATTTAAATGTGCAAGACTTGCTACCTTTAATTGACAATGGTTAGATTATGCCATTTCTCGGTATATCATGACGTTTTCTCTGTAGATCATGACGTTTTCTCGGTTGAATGTCTGTAAAAAGGGAAAATATTCTTTTTTTATTTTTTTTGCTTGACAACAATCTAAGTAAAATTAATAACCATCTATCTCAAAAAATTAAGCAAATTTGTTGCAATATGAAGCATATCTCAATATTTTATTTTTTAGGATATCAAATTGTACAATTAACTAAGCAGAAGCCAACCTAACATTTTATTTTATTGAATGAGCTGCCAAAAATTCAAATTTCCAAGGTACAAACTCTACAGCCTGGATCCAAACATCCCCCTGCTCCGTTCCTTTATCAACACCATCTTCCTGCTCCGTTCCTCGCGCCTTGTCCCACAAAAAGAAATATACAATAAAATACATTCAGATTCTCTCTATCCTCTAATTTGTTACTTTGATAATGGCGAACACACGCGAAGAGTACGTGTACATGGCGAAGCTCGCTGAGCAAGCAGAGCGCTATGAAGAGATGGTCGAATTCATGGAAAAGGTCACCGCAGCCTCTGCCGACGGCGACGAACTTACCGTCGAAGAACGAAACCTCCTCTCCGTCGCCTACAAAAACGTGATTGGAGCTCGTCGTGCTTCCTGGAGGATCGTGTCGTCGATCGAGCAGAAGGAAGAGTCACGCGGTAACGAGGACCACGTGGCGGCCATCAGGAATTACAGATCTAAGATCGAGTCGGAGTTGACTTCCATCTGCGACGGTATTTTGAAGCTTCTTGATAATAATTTGGTGCCTGCGGCGAGCGCCAGCGATTCAAAGGTGTTTTATCTGAAGATGAAGGGAGATTACCATCGATATTTGGCGGAGTTTAAGACTGGAGAAGAGAGGAAAGTTGCGGCGGAGAGTACGCTTTCAGCTTACAAGGCTGCTCAGGTATGCTAAATTTGGTCAGATCTGAATTTATATTGTCTGAATTGGTTAGTTTTGGATCTTGCTGTTTCGCAACTAATATATTGATATTTGAGAATTTTTATTTTATTTTAACGATTTAGGTAGTGATTTGTTATTGTCAACGGTGTCGAATTGAAAGAATTAAATACGAGTCTGTATCATTTCATCAGCAAAAAGTCATCATACCCAGGAATCTATACTACGGGTCTTTATGTTTTTATTAATTCATCGCTGATAAGGGGAAACGGCGATCAGATATTTTTCAGGTGTTTATTTTTGAAAAGGTTTCAGCAATCAGATCTCATATTCACCGACAGACGTTTAGCTATTTTCTTCTGCTTCTTTCCAGAATTAAGCAATAATTGATATTTTGTTCGCTAGTTCAAACTCACAATTTTAACATCTTCTTAGATAAAATATTTTTGAGTTTTTCGAGTACATCTCTCTTCTCACTCACTTGCCAGATTAAGAAAGTTTTCTCTTAAAAGTTACTAATTTCCAAACTTTTAACAGAGCTAGTATCATATATTTTGTTGTGTTCTTATTATAGAAAAATATGGATAAATGACATACAATATTGGTTGAAGCTTGGTATTGGTATAATGCTTGATGTTTTGTTTAGCTTGATAAGTTGTATATCCATTTATCATTTGACCTGACTTTGCATGCGGGCTTTGACAATTGCAAACGCAAGCAAGATTTTAGAACCCTTGAAACTTATTTTGAAAACAAAATGATATGACATATTGGTATATTTTGTATGCGAGTTGAGAACTAATTTATTTTATTTAGCAAATTCTTAACTAAAAACAAATATGAAAATAAACAACTTTTATATATATAGAGTTTAGAGTTCAAGGTTAAGAATTCAGCGTTCAACATAAAAAACAAATAGACATCATATGATGCTAAATGTTCAAGCGTTTTTAACAATCTGCTCCAGCAAACGTATACTATGTTTGGAATTTGTCAATTTTTTTTCTTTTGTTTACATTGCCCGATGACAAAAAGCATAAAATACTTAAAACAAATAAGTTGCTTATGTTTCCCGTCAAACAATAGTTTATGAAAAAGATATAAACTACTTTTAAAAGGATCAATGATATATTTTATCTTCTTTTGTCTCTCCAAATGTCAGTTTATCTAAGAGCATCTCCAATAGTCTTTGGTGTATATACTACATTTTATGCGCTTATAAAATGTAAGCGCACGTATTTCCCAACAGTTTATGGGGCAGACGCTTGTTCAACAAGCGCTTGTTGTTTGGACGCTTGTTGAACGAGTGCATGAGGTTTATAGTTTAAAATTATAAATTAAATAATGATATTAGACGCTTGTTGAACATGCTTCTGATGTCAGATGTCTGTTCAATAGGCTCCTGAGCCCTAGGCGTCTGTTGGACAGGAGCCCGGTTTGATTACAAATCCCCACACTATTGCCCCAGAAATCTACACTGTGTACTCTATTGGAGCACGAATTCAATGCATATATTAGAAAATGTGAGATTGGATCATTTGTTGGAGATGCTCTAATACCAACATTTTATGATCTTTTCATTTAAAACTAATCAAAGTTACAACTCAAAACTATACTTAAATAGTTATAAAAATGAAATTGTTATTCTACAGCAGCAGGATCTTAGCCACAATTTTCATGTTGATTAGGTTAGAATAAGATCTATAACTCAAAACTATAGTATATGGTCAAAGACCTCTAACTCAATTGGTTAAAGTGTGACACTTTAGATAAGTACCACTCATTTAAAAAAAACTATAATATCTGAAACGAATCTATTTTACACACACACACATTAATTTATTAGTTCCAGATATTAGTGTTTTGCTGTCTATTTATTAGATTAGATTAGTTTTAGTTGTAATTATTGTACCTAAATTTAAATCGCATCGTTTGAATCTAAATGTCGCATTGTTGTAGCAATTTGCTCCAGCAGACAAGATGGTATGTTTGGTTGCTTTTGTTTACATCTGCATGTTCTTAGAACATGTTTGGGAAGTGCTTAAGTGGTGGGAACAACTTATAAGTTGCTTACTTGTATTTGTCTATTAGACAAGTCTATGAAGAGGTGATCATAAACAAGAAATATTTTTTTACAACTTTATTCATCTTCTGCGACTAAATTTTATCGAAATTTAAATATTTTATACTATCATTTTCACTTTTTTTTTTCCCTTTTTAAATAGTTTAATTTTGCTTTCAACCGGGGCTCTTAGAGCATGTTAGACATCTGTGTTTGCAACAACTTATATGAAGGCAAAATAAATTACTTAGAAGTTTCAACAAATACCTGCTTTTGCTACTAAATTTTATTAAAGTTGACTTCTTTGCTCAAATACGTTTGCGTATTACTATTATTTAAAACTACTATGAGGTTCCTATTTAGAAACACTGTCAATGTTAATTTTTCTTATATAAAAAGAGTTGAGCTACGTGTAATTATACTCCCAAGAGAGCGTGCAGTGGGCTTCACATGTGGGTCCCACTGCATTTTCTCTTTGGTGTAGGCATACATGTACAAAATGCAGGGATACCTAGCATTTTTAATTTACAATACATCCACTCTTCCCTAGTTTTTCATTCACAATACCAACTTCTAACTTGATAATTTCTGTAACTGGGTGGATACCTTTTTCTACTGTCACTACTGAAATTGTGAATTTGTTTGGTGGTGCAGGACATTGCGACTGCTGAATTGGCATCAACACACCCCATTCGTTTAGGATTGGCCCTTAACTTCTCCGTTTTCTACTATGAGATTCTTAACTCACCAGACAGGGCATGTACTTTGGCCAAGCAGGTAAATTTTCATTTATTATTTAATTGCTTTCAAATGGAAACATATCTTCTTGGTGATTGCCTTTAAAAAACGACGCACCTTATGTAGAATTAAATATTGTTGTATGTTCCCTCAACTTTAAACCTATTAAAAAGGACAACTTACTTCGTGTAAGTTGATTTAAAAAATTAATTATCGTCATATGCTAGCGTAAGAACCTTTAGGCATGGATAATTTGTGAATGTTGTGTCCACATCGTATACCTTTATTTTATTTTTTTGGATTTCAAATATTTTTCCATTTGTTGGTATGTATTTTTGATTTTTCGGGTATGCATTGACAGACGTGCTACTTAAATGATATGTTAACTTGATTTCAGGCATTTGATGAAGCAATTGCCGAGCTGGATACCCTAGGAGAAGAGTCTTACAAGGACAGTACTCTCATTATGCAACTCCTCAGAGACAACCTTACTCTATGGACTTCGGATATGCAAGTATGAGATATTTCCCTCTATTTTATACTCGTGTTTTCAAAATCTTATCTCATAGTCACCAAAATTTGACTAAATCATACCGTTATCTTGCATAGGACGATGGGGATGAGATCAAAGAGGCACCCAAGAACGAAGATGAATAAAGCTTATAATACTAATTTTATTTTTATGGTGAAGATGTCTTGATATATTTGGCCGCTTATTCTTAATTACTTGGGGATCCATTGAACGCCCCCCAAACATTCATTGGCACCTAAACATTTGGGGTCTGTTTAAGGTTTTAATTTTATTGCACTTTTTATATATGTTGGGTTTCTTCCTCTTTTTTCCTTTCTTGGATATGATGTAACTTTATATAAGTTGGGTTTCTTCCTCCTTTTTTCTTTCTTGGATATGATGCAACTTTCGATTGTGTTTATGTTTTGCCAAATATATAATGTTATCAACTTGATTATAGGGCCTCAGTTATATTATGTATCAGAGGGGATATGTTGTTCTTCACTGTTTGGGATTTGGTTCTGGGTTATTATTATAGGGCGTTGGGGTGTTTCTTTATGGCGGATGATTCAACTTTATTGCTTGAACAATTTACTTTATGGCATGCCATGGTTGAGGAAAAGTTATGGTTATCTTGTTATTCTAGGAATTTTCTCCTTTTTTTCTTAGTTCCATTTTTAAAATATATATTTCTTTTGAAAATTTGTTACTTTTTTTGATGAACTAAAATATGTATATGCTTCAATGATGTCTCATCAAAATCTTGCAACTCGTTAATCTAAATGGGTACTTGCAAGGAACATGTATTAACTTACAAATAGCTTGAACAAGAAAAAACAAAAACCCAAAACAAGTGAAGGCCGTATTGGAAAATTCACTCGTACTGGGAGAAGTAGTTCAAGCAATCAACTTAAATGGCAAGAACTAAAAGTAGAGAGATGCGTCAGATCAGTTAACTATTCTTACTTGCATGTAATAGTACCGTTCATCTAATGAGCTTACTCTTATTTAATTCCAAACTACCACTTTAACAATCCTCTCAATCAAAAAAAGACCAGAAACGATTTTCAAAAACTAACAATGGTCAAATTTAAAAACCACTCTAGAACTTTAATGTCATAAAATTATTGTCATTTTGAAGTTTTAATCTTGAAAAATAGTCTCCATAAGCTTCGAATCGCTGGATTTCGAACACTGTCTCTTCTGATCGACTCCAAATCCAGCATGGATTGTTGTGATTTCTATTCTACAATCTGGTAGGAGCCAGATCTATCGCTGGTCGAACTCCATGCAAATTTTGCGTCTTTTATTTCTTTCTTCTTGCAAACGTTTAGATTTCGTAATTAAAATTTTGCACTCTGATGGTATAATTTCCATTTGAATATTTGGTAGTAGTTGTTTGTTCTTAACTCGTTGGTTAAGTTCTAAAGAAATATGCTAAAATGTCGAGGTTAATGTTATATCCATCAGATTCGTATTTGCAGCTTTTATTTGTAGTTTCTGTTTCATACCATTCAGGATTTGAGTTGAATAAGGACATTGATAAAATAGATGATAAATGGATTCATCCCTTTTACAACATAGTTTACACTTCATTGTTTGAGTATTTGTCCGTTATCATACATTATTTAGAGTATTTAGTCTAATCAATGCTGCCAAATATAGATTGACATTTTTGGACGATGATGAAACTTTTCTTGAACTGGCTCTTGCGTTCGAAGCAATACCACACGGACTTAGCATTAAATTGACGAATTTGATTAGGCTTCCACCATTATAAATCAGTTTCCAAAGAGTTGAAGATGCTAATATCATGAATTCGATTGCATGCATTAGTTAGGAAATTGAAGTTGTTGAGGCACCACTTTCCATTTGAGATTAGTGCATACGCTTCACTATTAGAATCTTTCATGAAACCTAATGATTGCCAGCATAAATGTTGATCAGAGAATCATCATCAATCCAGAGTTCGAACCAAGTACCTGTAGTTGTTCCATTAGCGGTTTTCCTTTCAATAAGACCCCTACATTTGTCTCTGGCTTTTAGTAGCACTTTTCATGCATACGAATAGTTAATGTTCTCATGAATAGTATAATTTTTTTTCCACCATACTTTTGTTTCATCTATTTAGCTTAGGTACTTTTATTTTCAAATATTTCCAAACTAATTTAATAGTAAGAGAGTCTACAATCTCATGCAGACTCCTCAGTCACATACCCTCTTCTTATTTAGGTTTGCAAACTCTGTTCCATTTAATCAAATGGTATCTGCCCTAGCATACAAAGTTTGCACTTATGCTTACTATTCGATTTATCATATTTTTAGGCATTTGCCAAATTTGCAACCAAAATAATGCCATAGATTGAATCATTGTTTTTATTAATTCCCGCCTACCACTTATGTTTAATAATAGACCACTCCAACCATTTAGTCTGCTTTTAATTTTGTCAATTAACATATTATAATCCGCCCTCTTTAAAGAGGAACTGCAAAAAGGTGTACCCAAATAAGTAACTAGAAGAGAGTGAGATCCCACTTCAGTATGTTTGCCAAAGTTACTTTATTGTTCGCTTGTTGAAAAATACTTTAGATTTGTTATCATTCATGGCAAGACCAGCATAATTTTCTAATTTGTCCAACACTACTTTAATAGAAGTAGCATTATCACTAATAGCTTTAGAGAACATGAGAAGATAGTTTGCATATAGTAAGTGATTACTAACGTTACTGTTTTTATAAATAGAGATTAGTGCACCTTTAGTGTGTTCTATATCCAATGGAATAGTTAGGAACTCCATAACTAAGGTAAACAAATATGAAGGTAATTGATCTCCTCGTCGCAGCCCTCGATTACTAGCTATAAACCCACATGGTGACCCATTGATCAACATTGAAAAGGTAGATGCGATAATACATTCCATAATTACGGGAGTGATTTTATGTGGAAACCCCATGGAGGTCAGGACATGACAAACAAACTCTCCATTAACTTTATCATAGGCCTATTGAAGATCCATCTTGGGACGTAGATTGTTAGGACCTTCTTATTAAAGGTTCTAACCATCTGATGTAGCACGACCTATGGAAGCACAAGGCTTAGGTCGTTCACGAGTTAATGAAGGTCGGCCCCGACCTAAGGAGTCATGTGAGGAGGAGCTGCGAGTTAATGAAGCCGCTTTGAGTCATCTGCGACCTAAAGAGTCACGAGTCAAGACGTGCCGACTTAACCAAGTATTAGGTCTTAAGTCGCAGGAAGCTTCGGTTTTAGGTCGGCAACGACCTAAGAACTTAGGTCGGCAACGACCTAAGGAAAGATGGCTGAAGGAAGGGGCAACACTTGAGTTTCTTTAAGCCGCAAGCGAGTTACGACCCATGATAAGTCGACCCTGTCCAAGTCGTATGAAGGAGCTGTTTGGAGATGTAACTTGAGTCGTAAGTCGTTCACGACCTATGATGAGTCGTTGTGTTGTAATTACTTAAGTCGTAAGTCGGCAGAGAGTTAAGCCGTAAGTCGTGAGTCGTTGTAACTCGTCAGGTTTTAGAGTCATGAGTCGGTGAAGCTTTGAGTCGTGTGTGTTGTATTTCTTTAAGTCGGTCATGTGTATATATGTGTTGTGATGTTGTTGAGTCGTTAAGTCGCGACTTGCTTAAATCGTGTGTTTGTTGAGTCGCGTTTGTTGATGAGTCGTTGCTGACCTATGGGTGAGCCGTAAGTCGTGTACGACTTAAGAGTCAGGTTGTGAAATGTTATAAATAGGGAGTGTGTTGTACATTTTGGGGGGTTGATTTTGTTGAATAAAATTCTTGTTGATTGCTGTGTGCTTTCATCTTAAATTGGTATTTGAGTGTAATCTCCTATCTCTACTTTCGGTTAATCGAGTGCGCTCGATTCAACGATTGTTGAAGCCAATTCACGGTATCAAGTGCGCTTGATCAACGTTTGAAGAATTGTAGATCTTCTTTCACGGTATCGTGCGCGATCAACGTGTCGAAGATAGTTAGAATTCGGTATCTTCGGATCAACGAATTTGGGCATTTCAGTATTCATCAATCCACCGATTGCTACTTTCATCGATCTATATCGTTTTGTTAATATCCGCTGCGTCAGTTTTTGGTATCAGAGTTTGACTTAGCCAATCATAGCTAAGACGAGTCTTGGAGCCAAGGAGTTTGAAGTTTGGTGTTCATCGTGTTCATCTTGAAATTGCAACAAGTAGAAGCTTTCGATCCATTTCATTTTGAATCAAAGTCCGGAAAGTGTTTGAATTTTTGGAGAAAAGTTTGAAGTGTTTGAGCCGGGAGTTGAAGCATCACTTTGGTATCATTTGTTGAAGGTAGGCCGTGTATACTTGTGAGAAGTAGCCGAGCCTTGGTGAAGATTGTGTTGAATCAATCATGCCGTCGAGAAGAGCTAATCGTCATCAGAATGTTGAAGCGTTGTATAGAAGAGAAGAAGCCGAGCAAATGGAACAACGCATTAATGAGAAATTTGATGAAGGTATTGGAAAGTTAGAGGAGTTGATGAATGATTTGAATCAAAATCAAAGAAGGAGATCACCAATCTCGAACCATGGAGGAAACGGAGTTTCGCCATCGGTTACGGAAGCGAGGAGGGTATCACCGCAATCTTTTAGAAAGAGAAGAGAAACATCAATTTCGTCAAGAAGAGATCACCATGACTGTGGACATGAAGAGAGGAGAACTCCACGAGAGTTTGAAAATTAACCATATATAGATGAAGAGAGACATAGTAGAAGAGACATGCGTGATCAAAGGGATGTTGATGGTCGAGATCGATATAGACGTACATTTGATTATGATGAAAATGGTGATAGAGCTAGCATTCATTATCAAGATGGAGACCAAGTTCGAAATGTATATCGGAAGGTAGATGATGATCGTCGATGGGAGTCGGGTATGAAGATGGAAATTCCAGAATTTAAGGGAGGAATGGTAGCTGAAGAATTTCTTGATTGGTTGTCTAATGTTGAAGAGATTTTTGACTTTAAAGAAGTTCCTGAGCATAGAAGAGTGAAGTTGGTTGCTACTAGGTTGAGGGGGAGAGCTTTGGCATGGTGGCAGCAAACTAAACTTACAAGGGAGAGAATGGGAAAGACGAAGATTGAATCATGGGAGAAGATGAAGAAACTGATGAAAGCTACATTTGTACCTTACAATTATCAATCACTTATGTATCAAAGGTTGCAGAATCTGAGGCAAGGGACGAAGACTGTTAATGATTATGCTGATGAATTTTATCAACTGATTGCTCGAAATGACATTATGGAAACGGAAGAACAGCTGACTGCTAGATTTGTTGGAGGGTTGAGGATACAGATTCAAGATATGGTGAATATGTTTGATCCTAGATCTGTAGCGGAAGCATATCAGAAAGCGTTGGCTTGGGAGAAGCAGGGAAGGCGTGGAGGTGGTGTGTTTACTAATTCCAACAATCAAGTGAAAGGTGTTAGTGGAAGCTCTAGTGTTCCTAAATCTATCAGTAAACCAGTTGTGAATGAAGTTGCGAAGACGAAGGTCAACAACAGTTTCAAGTGTTACAATTGCCAGGAAGTGGGTCACAAGAGTAATGAATGTTCGAAGCCGAAGAAGCGAACTATGATTGTTGAAGTTGAAGGTGAGGATGTTGATGAAGGTTATTCTAGTCCAGTTGAGGAGGATGAACAGGATATTGCGTCAGGAGATGAAGGATGTAATCTAATGATGAGGAGGTCTTGTTTAATACCGAAGCAAGAAGAAGAAGCTAGTTGGTTGAGGAGTAACATCTTTCAGTCAACATGCACTATTCTGGGAAAGGTTTGTAAATTTGTGATTGACGCTGGAAGTTGTGACAATATTATTTGTGCTGAGGCTGTGAGAAAGCTGAAGTTGAAGACGGAGAAACATCCTAATCCTTACAGGTTAGCATGGTTGAGAAAAGGAGGAGAAGTGAAGGTGGACAGGCGAGTTCGAGTTTCATTTTCTATTGGGAAGAAATATAAAGATGAAATTTGGTGTGATGTAGTTGAGATGGATGTTTGTCACTTACTTTTGGGAAGACCATGGCAGTATGATCGAGCAGTACAACATGACGGTCGGACCAATAGCTACAGCTTTATGTTTGAAGGTGTTAAGATTATTTTAGTTCCAAAGAAGAGACAACAGGAAGAAAGCAAGTCAGAGGAGATTGAGGAGCTCAAGACTTTTTTGACTTTGAAGGAATTTATTGAAGAAGTAGAGGAGAGTCCCGAGGTGTTTTTATTGATTCGACATGAAGCCACCGAATCTGTAGAAGTTCCAAAAGAAGTCAAGCCGGTATTGGAAGAATTCAGAGATGTATTTCCTGAGGAGCTACCAACGGAGTTACCACCGTTGCGGGATATTCAACATCAGATTGATCTTGTGCCAGGGGCAGTATTACCACACATGCCACATTATAGGATGAGTCCTAAGGAGCATGAGGAACTGAGAAGGCAGGTGGAGGAGTTGTTAGAACAGGGGCGTGTTCAGGAGAGCTTGAGTCCTTGTGCAGTGCCAGCTTTATTGGTGCCAAAGAAGGATGGTTCGTGGAGAATGTGTATGGATAGTCGGGCTCTAAACAAGATCACTGTGAGATACAGGTTTCCTATGCCGAGGTTTGATGATTTGATTGACCAGTTGAGTGGGGCTGTTGTGTTTTCAAAGATTGACTTGAAGAGTGGGTACCATCAAATTCGTATTAGACCGGATGATGAATGGAAGACTGCCTTCAAAACCAGGGAAGGTTTATACGAATGGTTGGTTATGCCGTTTGGTTTATCGAATGCACCGAGTACTTTTATGAGAGTGATGAACCAGATTTTCAGACCATACATTGGGAAGTTTGTGGTTGTTTACTTTGATGATATTTTGATCTACAGTGGAAGCATGGAAAAGCATGTCCAGCATTTGCGTGAAGTACTGTTGATTCTACGATAGGAGAAATTTTATGCTGCAACAAAGAAGTGCGTGTTTATGACAGACAGTGTTTTATTTCTGGGGTATGTTCTGTCAAAGGAAGGTATTCAAGTGGATGAAAGTAAAATAGAAGCTGTCAGGAGTTGGCCACAACCAAAGACAATTATTGAAGTAAGGAGTTTTCATGGATTGGTATCTTTCTATCGAAGATTCATTCCACATTTTAGTAGTGTGATGGCACCTGTAACTGATTGCATGAAAGGAAAGAAGTTTGAGTGGTCAGAGGAAGCAGGGGTTGCTTTTGAGAAAATCAAGACACTATTGACGACAACACCAATTCTAGTTCTACCGGATTTTCAGTTGTTATTTGAATTACATACTGATGCATCGAAGGTTGGGGTTGGTGGAGTTTTGAGTCGGAAAGGTAGACCGGTTGCTTATTTCAGTGAGAAATTGTCTGGGGTTAAGTTGAGATATAACACTTATGACGTTGAATTTTATGCAATTGTTCAAGCTGTGAAGCACTGAAGTCATTATCTATTTCAGAAAGAGTTTGTTCTTTACACTGATCATGAGGCTTTGAAGCATTTGCAAGGACATGATAAGATTTCATCGAGACATGCATCGTGGATTGCCTATTTGCAGCAGTTTACTTTTGTTGTGAAGCACAAATCTGGAGTAACGAATCGTGTAGCTGATGCTTTGAGTAGGAGGAGTCATTTATTAACGACAATGAAAATTGAGGTGTCAGGGTTTGAATTATTGCCAGAACTGATTGAAGAAGATCCTTACTTTAAGAGATTTGTTGAGAAAGTCAAGGAGGGAGGTTCTGATGAATTTGTGTTGATTGATGGTTTTTTGTTTAAGGGAAATCAATTGTGTGTACCGGATTGTAGCATGCGAATGAAGATAGTAAAGGAGCTTCATGAGGAAGGACATGTGGGTAGAGACCGAACATTGCAGTTAATCTCTCAATCCTACTGTTGGCCATCGATGAGGAAGGAAGTTGAAAGGTTTGTTCAGAGATGTCATGTTTGTCAAGTTTCGAAAGGGACAGCTACAAATGCGGGTTTGTATATGCCTTTACCTGTACCTACAAAACCTTGGGTGGACGTTAGTACGGATTTCATATTGGGTTTGCCGAGAATGCAAAGGGGAAATGACTCGATATATGTTGTGGTGGATCGTTTCTCGAAGATGGTACATTTTGTTACTTGTAAGAAAACGGCGGATGCTGTTCATGTTGCTCAACTATTTTTCAAGGAGATCTATCGACTTCATGGGTTGCCAGAATCTATTGTGTCGGATAGGGATACTCGTTTTCTGAGTCACTTTTGGTTAAATTTGTGGAAGATGGTTGGAACGAAATTAAACTTTAGCAGCGTCTATCATCCGCAAACAGATGGACAGACAGAAGTAGTTAACAGATCGCTAGGGAATTTATTGCGATGTCTTGTGAAGGACAATCTGAAGAGTTGGGACATGAAGTTATGCCAGGCAGAGTTTGCTCATAATCATGCAGTGAATCGTAGTACGAGATTCAGTCCATTTCAGATTGTATATTCAAATTTACCCAGGGGACCGTTGGATTTAGCGGTAGTGCCACAACCAAAGGGGACGGTTAAACGAGCTGTAGACTTTGTTGATGGGTTGACGGAATGTCATAAAATCGTTCAGGAATGATTGGAGAAGTCGAATGAGAAATATAAGAAATTTGCAGATTTGAAATGACGAAGTATTGAATTTAACGAAGGAGATTTGGTTTACGCGTTGTTAACCAAGGATCGTTTTCCAGTAGTCGCTTATAACAAGTTGAAAGCCAGGAAAATTGGTCCTGTAGAAGTTGTGAAACGAATCAATGAAAATGCTTATAAGTTGAAGCTGCCGGAGGATGTGTACACTTCTGACATGTTCAATGTTAAGCATTTTGTACCATATTATGGAGATGAACAATATGATGTGAAAGAAGTTACAAATTCGAGGACGAATTTTTCTCAACCAGGGGAGGATGATGTAGCACGACCTATGGAAGCACAAGGCTTAGGTCGTTCACGAGTTAATGAAGGTCGGCCCCGACCTAAGGAGTCATGTGAGGAGGAGCTGCGAGTTAACGAAGCCGCTTTGAGTCATCTGGGACCTAAAGAGTCACGAGTCAAGACGTGCCGACTTAACCAAGTATTAGGTCTTAAGTCGTAGGAAGCTTCGGTTTTAGGTCGGCAATGACCTAAGGACTTAGGTCGGCAATGACCTAAGGACTTAGGTCGGCAACGACCTAAGGAAAGATGGCTGAAGGAAGGGGCAACACTTGAGTTTCTTTAAGCCGCAAGCGAGTTACGACCCATGATAAGTCGACCCTGTCCAAGTCGTATGAAGGAGCTGTTTGGAGATGTAACTTGAGTCGTTGTATTCTGAGTCGTAAGTCGTTCACAACCTATGATGAGTCTTTGTGTTGTAATTACTTAAGTCGTAAGTCGGCAGGAAGTTAAGCCGTAAGTCGTGAGTCGTTGTAACTCGTCAGGTTGTAGAGTCATGAGTCGGTGAAGCTTTGAGTCGTGTGTGTTGTATTTCTTTAAGTTGGTCATGTGTATATATGTCTTGTGATGTAGTTGAGTCGTTAAGTCGCGGCTTGCTTAAATCGTGTGTTTGTTGAGTCGCGTTTGTTGATGAGTCGTTGCCGACCTATGAGTGAGCCGTAAGTCGTGTACGGCTTAAGAGTCAGGTTGTGAAATGTTATAAATAGGGAGTGTGTTGTACATTTTGGGGGGTTGATTTTGTTGAATAAAATTCTTGTTGATTGCTGTGTGCTTTCATCTTAAATTGTTAGTTGAGTGTAATCTCCTATCTCCACTTTCGGTTAATCGAGTGCGCTCGATTCAACGATTGTTGAAGCCAATTCACGGTATCAAGTGCGCTTGATCAACGTTTGAAGAATTGTAGATCTTCTTTCACGGTATCGTGCGCGATCAACGTGTCGAAGATAGCTAGAATTCGGTATCTTCGGATCAACGAATTTGGGCATTTCAGTATTCATCTATCCACCGATTGCTACTTTCATCGATCTATATCGTTTTGTTAATATCCGCTGCGTCACCATCTCAAAGGCTAGTAGAGAGTTTTCCCTTATGTTTTTCTCTAAAATAAATGCATTTGGTTGCAAGGGACCAGTTCATCTAAAAAATCCTTAATTCTTTTGTAAAAAATATATGATATAATTTTATAAATAACATTGTAGCACTATATTTGTCTATAATCTGATATGAAGATGGGATTATTTTTTAGGAACCAGGGTAATAAAAGTGTGATTAATTTCTTTGATTATATTTCCATCAATAAACACCCCTTTAATAGCAGAAACGAGCTCCTTCTTTACCATATCCTAATGTAGTTTAAAGTAATAAGCACTAAAGCCATTCGGTCCTGGATTATTACCGTTATCAATTTGAAATGTAGCTTTCTTGACCTCTTGCTCATCATTTTAGTTTCTAGTTTTGCCCTAACTTGCTCCGACAGTATTTTTTACACGTATGTTCTATGATTTGAATTTAGATCTATCAACATTATATAATGATGTTTCCTAAATTACTGGCTGCCCTTGATTGTCTATTAATGCTTCAACTCCTTTTTGTTTTTTATGGATGTCATATGAGCATGAACTTTTTTTGTACATTGGTCTCCATCTCTCAACTGATGAATTTTAGATTTTTTTTTTTGATTTTATATTGTGTGACTATGCATGGTTTTGTCAACAAATTCTCCTTGTACCGACTAATTATTGAATTTTCATTAAGGTTTGTAAGTGTTTGTTGATATAGCGCATTATTTTCCTCCCTTAATTTTTCCACGAAGTCATGAATGTTCAATCTGCCTTTATTCCAAACTTTGAGCTCCTTTTTCACATTTTTTAGTTTACATAGAAACTGATACAAGTGGCTACCTTCAGCTCTTATATTCCATGCATTGTTAACCATGTTCAAATATCCATTACAATGATGCCAAGCATTGTTGTATCTATATGAAACGTTCTTAATTTATACTTTTATTAATTAGCGTAATCATAATAGAGCAACTATCACTAGTAGAATGATTAAGAATAGAAGCATATGAGCTAGGGAAACTTATCTATAAATGAACATAGTGAAAAACCCTATCAATTTTGCTATGGGTGGATAAGTCCATCCTTCCTCTCCAACTAAAATCATGACCCTCATATTGCATTTCTTTTAAACCCGAACAAACAATCGTGTTATAAAATCCTTCTGTTGAATATGCAAGTATATGATTTTTGTTTGATGATAATAAACATATATATATATATATATATATATATGCATTTAAATGTATTTGTTAATATACTATTTTATTTTCACAGATTAAATAAATATTTGATCAATAAACTAAATAACACAGAATTTGAATTCAAAAAGAAATTTTATTCAAACAAATATTTATTACAATTTTTGAATAGTACAAATTTCAAGCTCTCACTATACACACACACACAACCGCAATTACAATACAATTTCGATTACATCACAATTTCTAATTTACATTTGAACTCACTACATATCACTCATTCACTCAACTCGTATTTATCTTCAACTTCATTCCAATGTGAATCCAGCGTCTGAGCAATCAGCAAAAATATACATTGACGTAGTAAAATTGAAATAAAATATTTTTGCAGTATAAAATAAAATGTGTATTTTGAAAATAATATTTGCCTCAGTTATTTGGGTTGTTCATCATCATTTAAATTCGAATTCATCATACACGAACCGCTTGTGACATACACAGTGTATCACTGTATATGCCACAAGGCCGTGCACATCGATATATACACTTGATAAAATTACAGGGACAGGTGAGCACAGGTCAAACCCAAAACGTCGGGTTCAACTCAAGTGCAATAAAAATAATGTCACAATATCAGCAAAAGGTCAAACCCGAGCCTTAAGCTGGATTCAACTCAGGTGTGATTTCAAAAATCAACATGAAGTATACAAAAGCAAACCAAACTCAAGGAAGCAAAAAGCACGTACAAGGCAAGACCAACAAAACAGAAGTAAGGCACAACTTAGTACACACCAAGATGATATAAGAGAGGTCAGAGAATGCACACACAAAGATAATGTACTCAAATAAATCCAACCCAGGCAAGTCTATACAGAAGTACAACACACTACAAGCTAGAACAGTGCACATAGGAGTGCAAGAGCAAATAAAGCAAGCATGTGCACCAAACAAGAGTGACTCAATACAACCAGACCAGTTCAGGTTAAAGAGGAAGTGGTACAAAATACATGAAGGTCTGACAACAAATGAAACATATGCACCAGCAAACAAGGCTACAACTTCACATGAACCAAACAGTGCATAAAGGCAGTAGTACAATTCTACCTGAAACAAATGGCTCAAACTCAACTACAAACTCAAGACCACAAATCCAAACCAAGTTCAAGATCAATGCACATGAAGCAACCAGACCCAACTGGTAGACATGAACCATAAATACAATACGATATGCCTCAAAGCAAACAGTGAATCAAGATACAAGACAGAACAGGCATATGTGCAACATGAACAAATGACCAGTGGACAATGCATGAAGACTTGAACAAGACTCGACTGCTACCATGACTCGAAGCAATGCAGTGATATGCAGCAGTGTAAACATCACATTGAAGCAACTCGAGCTCAAGACAGTACAACAAAAATCAAGGAGAGTACAGGCAAAATGAAAACAGGCTAAAGGAATCACAGTGCAGTGAACATTACAAGGAAATACAACATATATATACATACATAGATGTACACATGGGAGTAAACACAAATGGCCAGAGTCGAGCACAAATTAACAGCAACCACCAGATTATCAAAAATTCCAAAATGGCCGAGCATTGAAAATGTTACAGTTTTTGTCGAAGCCGTGGGTCAAAAATCAAAGCCAATACACAAAGAAAATGCAAAGTCGAAGTCAGGTGAAGTCATGAAACAAAAGCTACATGAAGATCAACAGCAAGTGGATATGACCATCAAGCCGCAAGTCAATCAAATTCAAAGTACCAAAAAAATGCACATAGCAGTTTTCCTAAAATTAACATAATCAAATCAAATGACCAGAGGTAGTGAACAGTATGGCCAAAGTTGAACACAATCAACATCGTCAAAATCAAGTCAAAGCCGAAGACAACAAGAACAAGAATGAACGAAATCAACACCGTGTTAATCAAGGAATCGAACCAAGTCAGAAATCAAAACCGTGTTATTCAAATAAGTTGAAAAAGTCAGAGATTAATCCCAAGCATTAAAAAAAATCGAATGGCCGAAGACGAATTCAAATAAATGTATACAAATGAAAATCAAGGATCTCGAATCCTATATAAATAAGTAACATCATCGGCAAATCGGATATCGAGTTCAAGTAAGCAAATCAGTAGAAGCAAAAGAAAAATTTACATACCAAATAAAAGCCGAACTCGATCAAGGAGAAGAAGCCGCGAACGATTCAATTGAAGTAAGCAATCGAAGCATCAACCATCAATTAAGCGGCGATTTCACAAAACCCTAAATTCAGAGCCAAGAAGAACAAGTAAGGAACGGGCCGACATTGATAAAAGAGATAAAGGAGGCCGCGTTTTTTTAGTGATAAATTATAATGAGCCGGCGGCACCTTTCCTTCTTTAGTATTGGTTTATATTAAAAAGGAATAATTAGGGTTTAATTATTTTTTAAATTATTGTTTTTGTATTTTCTTTTTGAAAATTGTGTATTTTACTAGTCGTGTGACTAGGGGACAAACTACGTGGCATAGTTTGAGAATTCGCAACTCGGTGGCTGAGTTGTGGCAGAGTTTTGAACGTAGAGTTAGGTTAGTCAGTAGCGGGTGTCGCGAGTTTACGTGTGTAAGCGTGTGACTACTTAATTTCTAGTAGAAACCTTGGGGCAGCATGAAGGCAGGGTTTTGCCGAAGCTGGGTAAATTCTGTGTCATTCTCTTTCTGCATTTATTATTCTGCTATTATATGTGCTGCTATTATTTTGATGTATCTGCGTTGAAATATTTTATAAGCTTCCACAATAATTTTTATAATTAACAATATCACCCTATTCACCCCCCTCTAGGGTGAAATCAATCCTACAAGTGGTATCAGAGGTAGGAATAGAAGTCAGCTTTTGTTTTTAAAAATTTGATTTTTTTCAAAAATCAAATTTTGTTCTGAAAAGTTGAATTTTTAAAATGGCTTCCTTTAGTAATGCTTTTGCTGAGGGTCAGTCCATAGTTAGACTACCAATGTTCAATGGTGAATACGCCTAGAATGGAATTTTTTCTGAAAACCATTGACGCTTGGAATATTGTTGAGACAGGTTATAGAGCACCAACTATAATTGTAGATAATCAGGAAATAGATAAACCGATGGATCAATGGACAGAACTAGAAAATAAATTACAAAATGCTAATGTTAAAGATATGAATTCTATCATCTGTTTATTGGATCAATTTGAATTTAATCGTGTCTCACATTGTCTAACTGCGCAAGAAATATGGCACACACTCGAAGTGACTCGCGAAGGAATGTCTCAAGTCAAAGAATCTCGTCTTGCCATGCTAAGCAACGAATACGAGAATTTCACAATGACCAAGGAAGAAAATGTCAAAGAGATGTACGGACGACTTTCCAATATCGTATACAAATCAAAAGCTCTCAGAAAATCATACACAGAGTTGGAGATAGTCCGAAAAATCCTCAGAGTCCTTCCATGATGTTTTGAAGCAAAAGTGACTGCCATTCAAGAATCAAAAGATTTAAAACAAATCAAAGTTGATGAACTCATCGGAAATCTCACCACTTATGAGCTAGAAATGAAATTCAAGGAAGAGCGTGAAGGAGGTGACACTCGAATGAAATCAATAGCTCTTAAAGGAACAATAGAAAGTGATGGTGATGATGATGATAATGGAGCAGCAGAATTGGATCTGATAATAAAGAAATTCAAAAGGTGGAATTACAAATACGGAAATCCAGCTCTAAATCGAAAATTGAAAAGCAGAATAGTCAAAATACTAGACAACTCAGACGAATAGAAGATCATCTGTCACAAGTGCAACAAAACCGGACACATCAAGCCAAATTGTCCTCAAAACCGACACGACTTTGAAAAGAAATCAAAAAGGAGAAGTTTTGCAGCCACGTGGATTACGAGTGATGAAGATAATCAAAGTACTAGCAGTGAGAGTGAGAAAGCAGATGTGTGCCTTCAAGGAGATATAACTGATAGCGATGATGAAGAGACAAGCGAGGTATCAAAACTTACTCATTCAGAATTACTTATATATTTCCACGAAGTGAATGGCTGTTTCAAACGACTTAGGGAGAAGTATGCCAAACTTGAATCACAAAAAGATACTTTGATAGAATTAAATAAACAACTTGACCAATTAGTTAAAACCTATCAAAGTAGGATCCCTAAGTGTGACAAGTGTCCAACATTCGAAGAAGAAATTAAAAAATCAAAAATTAATATAAAATCACTTGAAAATGAAATTCTGATTTTGAAAGAGAGTGAAAATAGTAGGAGAGAAAATTCTATTAAAAAGTGCACACAATTGTTAAACGGAAATGAATCTCTCAAAACACAAGTTCAACAACTGTCAACAACTTTAGATAAATTTTCCAAAAGTGAAAAACTGTTGAATATGCTCTTAGGGAAACAAACTGTTAATATAGCTAGACAAGGACTTGGGTATAATCAATCTAAAAATGTTAGAAATGAGATTAATCAAGTAAATTCAATGTGCACAATTTGTAGAAAATTTGGACACAATCAAAATAATTGTTGGTATAGACCCAAACACGTAAAAACCATTCCAATTTGGGTTCCAAAAGGCACAAATATAAAATCTTTTAAAGTTAAACAAATCTAGGTGCCGAAAGGATCATATATAAATAGTTTTGGGTCCCCACAAAATTATTTTTCTAAATATTCTGCCACTAACAATCATGGACCTATAAAAACAAATAGGTCACAAAAATCTTTTATCGTGTAGGTGTGGTGGCAGGCTAAGGAACAACAACAGTGTTATCTGGATTCTGGCTATTCCAGAAACACAACGAGCGACAATAGCAAAGTTCTTTAGCCTAGTACAAAGGTGAAAAAATCACAATGGGCAACAACAACAAAAATTATCGTAAAGGTAGAACAGGTAATGGTATATTTTGAACGATATATTAAATGTGATAATCTGCTACCGTAGTCTGAATTAAATTTGACAATAATATGATGATAAAATAAATGATGATTTTGATTCTGACTTATTCAAAATTGTTGGCCAATTATTTTCTTATGCCAAGAACGCTATAAAAATCTCTAAAGTCTTCGAATTACTTCATATATATTAGTTTGGATTAATAATAGTGTTTTATTGGATGATAATACATTTAGTTATTTTACGGCTGACTCTATATTCACAGTTTTTGATTATTCACACGGCTTCAATTCAAATTCAAGAGAATGCCATTTAAAAAGTTGTTAAAATTGATTTTGAGATATTTTATTGCACACTTCATGGTCTGGTCTATCAAATTCAATTAATGATAATTTTGAGTGAAAGAGAAATTCAGATGCATATTACACTGGTAATCTAGTTGACAGAAAAATTACTAATGGAACATGATTTTTGTTGAGACATTTAGTAACTGCATCGTTTTTCAAAGAAAATATCTACATATTTTTCATTTCATAATTTTTTTTCAAATAGCAGATATTTTTCTCATAAAACCCCTTCTAGAAAATCATCTTTGACCTTGTTTTCAGATTGGTCATTTTAAAAAAAATGATTTTATAATTATTTTGAATTTAGTTTTTAAATTATAACAATGACTAATCTGACTCCCTACTAATTATCAAAAAAATAAATAGTGATTGAAAAAAATGATGAGTGTTGATATTTATCATATATTATGACTCGAGATGGCATAATTAGTAAATTTCTTTAGAAATTTAAACAAAAGTTATAAAACTTTTTGTTGGTAAAAATTCCATGACCATCTGTATTTCTATCATATTTCTGACGACCATCACTCATCAAAATTCAATATAGTTTGTCAATATGTGGTACTTTAAACAGGAATCGTTCGTTTTTCATTTTACATTTTTTTATAAATAATAATAATGATAATAATAATAATAAAATAAACTCCAAAGTATTCACTCTCATTTAAAAGTCCTTACGGTTATGCATGGGTGAATTACTTGGAATTTGTTATGTGCTTCCATGCTCATTTAAAAGTCCTTATGGTTATGCATGTATGGAACGCATATCAAAATTGATTTTTTAAATAAACAAGTTGATTTTAATCCCATTTAAAAGTTGTCACAGTTACGCGTAGTTAGAAGATACTTGAATTCATTTTTTCTTAAAATAAAACTGGAATACTACTAATCTCATTTAAAAGTCATAACGGTTATGCATGTTTGGTAGATATTCAAATTCCTAATATAAATATACCACAAATAGACACAACTGTATGATTTTATATGATGATATTATTCCCATCATTCTAAAAGTGGAATATGCGCCTAACAAAGTATTTATGATTTTTGTTTGATTTTTTATTGAAATTTAATATTTATATTCGATTGAGTTTTAATGTTGTATTAATATCGATCACTTTATCTCTATTTTTTCTAACACTATTACTCTTTTGCTGATAATAAAAGGGGGAGAGAAAAGTTAAGATTTTGTCAAATAAAATCAAGTAAAGGTCAAATATTTTCTATTTGCATCTAGGATCATTTACATATTTTTAATTGTATGCATATATGAAGGGAGAGCTTTGTGTAGAGAGCAAGCATTCAAATAGGGGGAGCAAATGGAATCATCAAATACATTTAATATATTCAAAATCTTAAATATATGTTTGTTATCATCAAAATGGATAGATTGTTGAATATGCGAGTATATGATTTTTATTTGAAGATAATAAACATATATATATATTCATTTAAATGTATTTGTTAATATACTATTTTATTTTCACAGATTAAATAAATATTTGATGAATAAAATAAATAACACAGAATTTGAATTCAAAGAGAAATTTTATTCAAAGAAATATTTATTACAATTTTTGAATAGTACAAATTTCAAGCTCTCACTATATATATACACACAACCTCAATTACAATACAATTTTGATTACATCGTAATTTCTAATTTACATTTGACCTCACTACATATCACTCATTCACTCAACTCGTATTTATCTTCAACTTCATTCCAATGTGAATCCAGCATCTGAGCAATCTGCAAAAATATACATTGACGCAGTAAAATTGAAAATAAAATATTTTTGCAGTATAAAATAAAATGTGGATTTTGAAAATAATATTTGCCTCAGTTATTTGGGTTGTTCGTCATCATTTAAATTCGAATTCATCATACACAAACAACTTGTGACGTACACAGTGTATCACTGTATATGCCATAAGGCCGTGCACAACGATATATACATTTGACAAAATTACAGGGACAGGTGAGCACAAGTCAAACCCAAAATGCCCGGTACAACTCAAGTGCAATAAAAATAATGTCACAACATCAGCACATGGTCAAACCCAAGCCTTAAGCTGGAGTCAACTCAGGTGTGATGTCAAAAATCAACAGGAAGTATACAAAAGCAAACCAAACTCAAGGAAGCAAAAAGCAAATACAAGGCAAGACCAACAAAACAGAAGCAAGGCACAACTTAGTACACATCAAGATGATACAAGAGAGGTCAGAGAATGCACACACAAAGATAATGCACTCAAATAAATCCAACCCGGGCAAGTCTACACAGAAGTACAACACACTACAAAGTAGAACAGTGCGCATAGGATGCAAGAGCAAATAAAGCAAGCATGTGCACCAAACAAGGGTGACTCAATACAACCAGACCAGTTCAGGTTAAAGAGGCAGTGGTACAAAATACATGAAGGTCTGGCAACAAATGAAACATATGCACCGGCAAACATGGCTACAACTTCACATGAACCAAACAGTGCGCAAAGTCAGTAGTACAACTCTAGCTGAAACAAATGGCTCAAACTCAACTACAAACTCAAGACCACAAATCCAAACCAAGTTTAAGATCAATGCACATGAAGCAACCAGACTCAACCGGTAGACATGAACATAAATATAATATGATATGCCTCAAAGCAAACAGTGAATCAAGATACAAGACAGAACAGGCATATATGCAACATGAACAAATGACCAGTGGACAATGCATGAAGACTTGAACAAGACTCGACCGCTACCACTACTCGAAGCAATGCAGTGATATGCAGCAGTATAAACATTACATTGAAGCAACTCGAGCTCAAGACAGTACAATAGAAAATCAAGCAGAGTACAGGCAAAATGAAAACAGGCTAAAGGAATCACAATGCAGTGAACATTACAAGGAAATACAACACATATATACATACATAGATGTGTGTATACACATGGGAGTAAACACAAATGGCCAGAGACGAGCACAAAGTAACAACAACCACCATATTATCAAAAATTCCAAAATGGCCGAACATTGAAAATGCTACAGTTTTTGTCAAAGCCGTGGGTCAAAAATCAAAGCCAATACACAAAGAAAATGCAAAGTCGAAGTCAGGTGAAGTCATGAAACAACAGCTACATGAAGATCAACAGCATGTGGTTATGACCATAAGCCGCAAGTCAATCAAATTCAAAGTACCTAAAAAATTCACGTAGCAGTTTCGCCAAAATCAACATAATCAAATCAAATGACCAGAGGCAGTGAACAGTATAGCCAAAGTTGAACAAAATCAACATCGTCAAAATCAAGTCAAAGCCGAAGACAACAAGAATGAGAATGAACGAAATCAACACCGTGTCAATCAAGGAATCGAACCAAATCGGAAATCAAAACCGTGTTATTCAAGTAAGGTGAACAAGTCAGAGATTAATCCCAAGCATTAAAACAAAATCAAATGGCCGAAGACGAATTCAAATGAATGTGTACAAACGAAAATCAAGGATCTCGAATCCTATATAAATAAGTAATATTATCGGCAAATTGGATATCGAGTTCAAGCAAGCAAATCAGTAGAAGCAAAAGAAAAATTTACATACCAAATAAAAGCAGAACTCGATCAAGGAGGAGAAGCCGCGAACGATTCAATTGAAGTAAGCAATCGAAGCATCAACCATCAATTAAGCGACGATTTCACAAAACCCTAAATTCAGAGCTAAGAGGAACAAGCAAGGAACGGGCCGATATTGATAAAAGAGATAAAGGAGGCCGCGTTTTTTAGTGATAAATTATAATGAGCCGACACCTTGCCTTCTTTAGTATTGGTATATATTAAAAAGGAATAATTAGGGTTTAATTGTTTTTTAAATTATTGTTTTTGTATTTTCTTTTTGAAAATTGTGTATTTTACTAGTCGTGTGACTAGGGGACAAACTACGTGGCGTAGTTTGAGAATTCACAACTCAGTGGCTGAGTTGTGGCAGGGTTTTGAGCATAGAGTTAGGTTAGTTAGTAGCGGGTGTCGCGAATTTACGTGTGTAAGCGTGTGACTACTTAATTTCTAGTAGAAACCTTGGGGGCAGCACGTAGGCAGGGTTTTTCCGAAGCTGGGTAAATTCTACGTCGTTCTGTTTCTGCATTTATTATTCTGCTATTATCTATGCTGCAATTATTTTGATATATCTGCGTTGAAATATTTTATAAGCTTCCGCAATAATTTTTATAATTAACAGCATCACCCTATTCACCCTCCCTCTAGGGTGAAATCGATCCTACACCTTCATCGGCATTTTGAGCATTATTGTTTGGCCTAATTTTATCAAAATTATACATTACACAGTTAAAATCACTGATGATTAACCGCGGATGGTTATTTTATGGTGTTACTTAAAATCCCTTGCAATTAACCTCGACAATTCTTTAAATATTTTATTTTCAATTTCTTTAATTTATCCCTTTATACTTATTTTACTAATTCTCTACATCATTTTACATTTTGGTATGGACATTCTTGTTAGAACCTCAATTGTTGGATTTTAATGATAACAACTATATAATTATGCCAAAGAATCTCTAAGCTAATTTTCAGGTACATGAGCATCAAAAGGAGATAATCAAATACGTTCCAAATGAAGATACACAGTACAAAAGGATGAAAGAATGTATATGAAAATACAAGAAGAGATATATATGATAGAGACAAGACGAAGGTGACAAACAAAGTATTATTAGTCATATAGTGCAGTGTCTAGAGTTTACAAATGTTAAAATCTTCTCCAAATGGTATACACACATATACATTCATATTTTAAATGAAAAATCAAGTTTTAAAAATTACATGGAGTGAGACTCCAACCGTGGTCACTAGTTTAGAAGGCAAGTGCTCCAACCAAATGAGCAATGATAATCTTTGTTATAGGCTAAATTCAGACGTCTGATTAACTTCATTCAGGTGTCTGAATGCTGAAACAAAATGATTGTTCAACAATATTCAAACGTCTGAATGAAATTATTCAGACGACTGAATTAGGCCAAAAATAGCCTGTATATTTGCTGTTTGCGTTTCAACTTAATTCAGAAGTCTGAATCATTTTATTCAGTCTTCTGAATATTTCTCAACAGCTTTTTCATGAATAGATGCTTCTCTTCATCGAAGAGAAACGTTTTCAAAATCAATGGTTGCGCCTGTTCTTTTCAATATAGCTTTTCATATATGGTTGCAACTCTTTATACACTATATATAGATTATAGAATTCAACAAACAATTAACCGAAACCGAATTTACTTTTAGCATTCTTGAATTCTCATCTATTCTCAAGCTTTCAAATTGCACTCAAATTGCTTATATACTTTGATCATTAATCACTTTATCTTCCACAATTCTCAAAGCACATCACACTATATATCATAAAGGAGAAGATTATAGGAATATTGTACTTAATTGACTTATCGGTGTTATTTAAAAACACACTATAGTCCGATACATTTGTTATTTGTAAAGAAGTCCTGTTCGGTTGCTCAGGCAGATTGAAGTCCTATTCGGTTGCTTAGGCGAGTGAAGTCCTATTCGGTTGCTCAGGCAGTGTAAACCTGTTCCTCCGGGTTAAGTGAGGGTTGTTGTATTTGAAATTCTAGAAAGAGTCTGGGACTGGACGTAGAACGAGATGTTCGAACCAGTATAAAAAATTTTGGTGTGCTTTTTTTATTTTACTTATTCTCATTGCTATAGTAACTTAGTTTATTTCCGCACTAGTATAATATAATTCCATATAGCACGATCCACACTGTCTTTTCATTTGGTATCACAACATAGTCACTTTCAATTAGTATCAGGGCAGTTATTTTCATTTGGTGTCAGAGGCTAGGATTCTAGAGATTGTAACAACATCCTAGAATAAATGGCTACAAAGAGATTTAGTTAAGGCAATAAGAAGAGGAAAAGCAATAAAGGAAAATCAAAGGAGAAAACAAACAAATGCTTCATGGCAAAAGATAACGAGGTTAGTGATCTAACTTTTGATGATATGATAGAAATACAAAACTTCTAGACACTTTAAAGAGTCTCAAAAGAAAATATAAGGAAGCTCTAGAAAATTAGAAGAAAGCAGAATTCGAAAGAGATATGCTTAAAGACGAGAAGAAAATATTAGAAGAAGAGCTTGAAAAAATTCAAGATTCACTCTCTGACAATTCTCAACTTGCTCTATTATGTCAAGAAATAGAAGCTCAAAAAGAATAGAATAATGCTCTAGCTTCTGAGAATCATGAGTTAAAAACAAAAATTAAAATTGCTGAGTTAGATAACACTAGTCTCAAAACTAAGCTTGATGACATTACTAAAAATATTTCCAATTTTAATAAAGGGAGAGAAAATTTATCTAGGATTATTGAAAATTCTCAACCTGCTTCAAGTAAGAAGGGATTAGGTTATGTGAAGAATTCAAAAGCTCACAATGATAAAAGTGGTTTAGGATATAATAAAACTGATCGTAGAAATAGCACTAGATATGCTTACATGTATAGTAAGAATGATAGTGCTAGTACTAAATTTCGAGTAAAGTCTAAATCCAAGTTTTATAGAAATTCAAATACTGCCATGACAAATAATGTTTATAATTTCTCTAGAAGTAAAAAATCATTGAATGGAAATATGAATAAAAATTATCTAAGTATTTGGGTTTCTGTTGATTGGAAAAATAGAGAAAAATACATTAATGATTATTTTAATATGGTATTTAATAATTAAAATTATATTTATAAAGGTTCAACCACACCCAAATGGGTATGGTTTCCTAAGACCTAACCCCCCTGGACCCTAACATAGTAAGTGGGTACCGAAAATGATCATTATTTGGTGTTGGTACTTAAAGAAACAAAAGGAAAAGGATAGATTTTGGAATTTTAAAGGATGCTCCATATTTTTAATAGAATTATTGCTTACAATGAAATATGGACTTCAGCAAATATGGTAAAATCTATTTTATTTCTCCTCCGCAATTAATATTGAGTTTATCCCACTATTTACAAGATACTTTATAAAATTTATTATATTCCCTATTCTTTTTTATAATGACAAGGGGGAGAAAGTCATATGCATATTGATAGAGAGTGATATTATACTTAGGGGGACATGTTATACTTAGGGGGAGCTTAAAACATATTAATATTGTTTTATATAGAGAATGAATATTTAAAAAAATCATATAGTTGTCATCGTCAAAAAAGGGGAGAATGTTAGAACCTCAATGTTGGATTTTAATGATAACAACTATATAATTATGCCAAAGAATCTCTAAGCTAATTTGCAGGTACGTGAGCATCAAAAATAGATAATCAAATACGTTCAAAATGAAGATACACAGTACAAAAGGATGAAAGAATGTATATGGAGATACAAGAAGAGATATATATGATAGAGACAAGACGAAGGTGACAAACAAAGTATTATTATTCATATAATGTCGTGTCTAGAGTTTACAAATGTTAAAATCTTCTCCAAATGGTATACACACATATACATTCATATTTTAATTGAAAAATCAAGTTTTCAAAAATTGCATGGAGCAAGACTCAAACCCGGATCACTAGTTTAGAAGGCAAGTGCTCCAACCAAATGAGCTATGATAATCTTTGTTAAATGCTAAATTCAGACGTCTGAATAACTTCATTCAGACGTCTGAATGCTGAAACAAAATAATTGTTCCACAATATTCAGACATCTGAATGAAATTATTGAGACGGCTGAATTAGGCCAAAAATAGCCTATATCTTTGTTGTTTGCGTTTCAACTTAATTCAGAAGTCTGAATTATTTTATTCAGACTTCTGAATAATTCTCAATAGCTTTTTCATGAATAGACGCTTCTCCTCATCGAAGAGAAACATTTTCAAAATCAACGGTTGTGCCTGTTCTTTTCAATATAACTTTTCATATATGGTTGCAACTCTTTATACACTATATATAGATTACCGAATTCAAAAAACAATTAACCGAAACCGAATTTACTTTTAGCATTCTTGAATTCTCATCTATTCTCAAGCTTTCAAATTGCACTCAAATTACTTACATACTTTGATCATTAATCACTTTATCTTCCACAATTCTCAAACCACATCACACTATATATCATAAAGGAGAAGCTTATAGGAAGATTGTACTTAATTGACTTATCAGTGTTATTTAAGAACACACTACATTCAGATACATTTGTTATTTGTAAAGAAGTCCTGTTCGGTTGCTCAGGTAGATTGAAGTCCTATTCGATTGCTTTGGCAGGTAAAGTCCTGTTCGGTTGCTCAGACAGTGTAAACCTGTTCCTTCGGGTTAAGTGAGGGTTGTTGTAGTCGAAATTCTAGAAGGAGTCTGGGACTGGACGTAGAATGGGAAGTTCGAACCAGTATAAAAATTCCGGGTGTGCTTGTTTTATTTTACTTATTCACATTGCTATAGTAACTTAGTTTATTTCCGCACTAGTATAATATAATTCCATATAGCACGATCCGCACTTGTTTTCATTTGGTATCAGAGCATAGTAACTTTTAATTCTAAAGCTATACAATTAACTCCTAATATTTTATATTCAAGTCCATACATTTAGGTTGATTACATTGTTCAAAAGTTAATCTATTCAAATACATTCAATTAGCTAATATTTATTATAAATTCTTATAAATACTAAATAATGAGAATTTAAATATGTATACCACTTTAATAACAAACAAAATGGTAAAAAAAATCAATTTTTCATCCATCTACGAAGATATATAAATCACATAAAACAATGACAAAAAATTAAATTTGTAGTTCATTATCTCAATAAAATTTTCACTATAAATTCTACTTTTGTCTTCAAATACATACATTTAAAATTACCACAATTATTTACAAAACTCATATTACTTTTATTCTAATATTTTACATTTTGTTCCATACCATGGTGAACCCATGCTACGCACACGGTTTTAATTCTTATGAATTTTTTGACTTTTAATATGTATAACCTATTTGCGATTTCAGAATTATATGTTATAGATTCACATTTGCATCCAAATAATTGAATAACCGAAATATACCAAATGACACCTAAACACAGGCCTGGCCCTAGGGAAAGGCAGCCAAGGCGGCCGCTTGGGGCAACACGTCAGAAGAAAGCAACGAATTTATAAATTTCTTTTAACTAATTTGTTTAATTTATATAAAAGGGAAACCATCACCAATATATACTTCAATGTAGTGGTATGTTGTTCCACTTCCTTGTTCAATGTGCTGAGTTCAAGTACGACTAGTGGAATTATTTTTGCCTATTATGTTTGCACTTTACTTCCATCTCCTATTTTCCTTAGGCAACCAAAGTTGACGGGTTGGCCCTGCCTAAACAATGTCCACAACTGCTCTAGGCATAAATGAAACTTAAGTGATACAACTGGCACCATAAGAATAATCCCAAAAATAAGCGAAATGATAGTATTTCAAACGTCATGAAAACTAAATATGTATAGTCAAATACATATCAAAACATAGTGTTTCAGACTTGAATTTATTTAACTATTTATTTTGTAATACAAATATATAATGGTTACCCAAATCAAAACAAAAGGAACAAATAGGCAAATGAAAAACAAAATTATTCATTTGTGTATATGATTAAACATTCAGCATGCACCCCAAAATTTAATTTGTCCAATTACCATGGAACATTTCAAACTACGAAGATTTATTTTAAAGTTGCATCATTAGAGCAACAAATATTTCAAATGTACTCTTTTTTCTCTTTAGTTAATGCATCCAAATCCAATACATCAATGATACTGTTACATAAAAAACACAAAAGTCACATATGAAAAAAAGTCAATTCAGTGGATTGTGATAATTTGGAATACCATGTGTTATTTGTAAAATTAAATTTGAACCTTAAACTACAAAATCTCATAGCCAATAAAACACCGCTATACACAAATTTAATACTAGAGAAATAAACTAACTCTAATGAATCTCTACTTATTCCCCTTCCTCCTTTCATTATATTACATTATAATCATTGACAAACTGGAGTCCCTTCTTCAACTGCACCGCTAATATTTAACCTAGTCTTTTCCTATTTCTCATTATCAACTTTAAGCGCACCAACAAGAATCATTAGTCATCTTCCTAATATTTGGCTTATATAGAGTAAAATGTATACCAACTCTACTAAAATCACAACACATTCATTTTTGGGTGATTATTTTTTCTTGTTCTTATTTACATTAGACTAATTTTAGAATATTGCTTAATGGACAATATTTAAGAGAAACATTCATGAATTCATTATAATAATTAATACAACACATGTGAGATCTTCTTTTTGTATATAATTTATAGTGTTAAATGGATCCTAAGTTTGGATGATATTAGACTGATAATGCATCAAAAGGTACAAAGACACATAATTTGTTATGGATTCAAAGTCATAGTATATGATAATGGTGATTGTACTCATAGTAAACAATAATTTAACATTTAAAAATAAATATGCATATTATTTAAAATACGTATGTGTATATGTATATACGTGTGCGTGCATCTGTATATCTGTGAGCTTGGATTGGCTACACCTCTATTCCCCCTTATTTCAACTGCACATTCCGTTTAAATAATTGTAATTTATCTCTCCTATCACTTATATAATCACCTAAATCAAAATTTGTTGTTGGAATATGAGAAAACAAAAATGTAGCAGAAATGAGGTGTAGCTGATCCCCTATATATATATATATATATATGTATGTGTGTGTCTATATATATATGTATATTAGAATACAAACAATTTCCAAGAAAATAAAATTATAACACAAACATGAATGAATTTAAAATATTTACATATATTTTTTAGTTTTAAACTTTGAATTTAAATTTGCAACTTCATGTAGATTAATTATTTAATATATATTAATATCTATGGGGAACAATATTGTTGGAACTAGGCCAGTTTATGGTGGAAGAAATGAATAAATTTCAAAAATAAATTTGATTATTGAATCTTTAATGGACCTATGATGTCTAATTTATTTAGATCATTTCTAAATTTATTTTAAATAAATTAAATATTTTATTTAAATTTATAAATAAAGTTTATTTACTATTAGGTTTGTATTATATTGTATGATATGTGTATCATATACATATATGTGTGTACGTGCACATATAGCAAATAAAGTTTACATGGTTTGACTTGCCCATTTATAGATGTTCGGATTTACACCACAATAGACATATTAGCCCCTCTACATACATGAGTGTTGTCAATATATATGTGTATATGTAAATATATATAATTTTAGAAAGAGTTATAATTTAATATATGAGATTCAAATTCAAATTCAAATTTCAAATTTAGATTTAGATTTTTAAGATGATAAACTTGATGTTTTTCAAATTCAAAACTTTATATGTTAATTTAGTAAACACATTATATATTTTTAAATATGTTAAGTAATATATATATATATATATAATTTTTAATTTTTTAATTTATTAAAATAATATTAAAATATTTTTGTGTTTATAGATTTATACAAATAATATATATATATATATATATATATATATATATATATGTATGTATATATAATAAAGTATCAATTAAGTATATATACACACACACATTAATAGAATTGCATTTAGCCAAATAAAAAATTAATTAGTTTTTATTTATTTATTTATTTTCCAAACGAAAATAAATAAATATATTAGAAATATATTTGAAAACCAAAAAAACACTTTAAAATTAGTTGATGTTGTATTCCATATTTTATAATTTTTTAGATAATTTTTAAGTATTTATTTTATAAACTAATTAAATTTTAAATCAAGATCTATTTATATATATACATAAGAATATAAATATATATATATAATTAATTTTTTTTTCAAAACTATATATACAAAAATAAAATAATGAAATAAAATACATACATTAGATATTTACATATAATACTATTTCAATTTTTACACTGAATCATTTTAAATAATATTATTTAGTCCAAAAAATGGTTTGTTTTATTTTATTTTAGCCGTAAGAAAATTGTTATTTATTTTTTACATTCATATACATAATCCATCTTATGGTGATAATACTGATATGTATAGATTCACGATATTCAACTACAGTCAACATATGATGGAATAATAAATTAAATAATTAAATATGTTAATAAATCAGAAGTGTACCTATCATCAAGGCTTAGAGCTCGCACTAAAAACAATGAAATTAACTCCCTGAATCAAATTCGAATTCTAGAAGTTGCTAGCTCCCTAACAGCTTTAGCATCGACGACCAAATAGTATTATGTTTTATTTTCTTTTAGTATTTAGATTTTTCTAAGGGAAGAAAAGGAGGATTGTCAGCTAGCAATGTATAGAAAGAGGAGGCTCAAAATCAAAAAAGAAAATAAGGTCTTGGATATGCTTAAATGGAGGAGATACCAAACAGGAAAATATGGATCCGGATACCTATTTCTCTCTTACCTTTTCTTCTCCTTTTATTTCAAAATCAACCCCTCCTTAGCCATCATTATGCCCAGCTAACCCTTGCACATTCTAGTTGAAAATTCTTACCCCTTTATGTACCTCTAAATTATTTTAAACCCAAAAAATATTCGTCGTATTTAAATCGAAATTTAAACGTGCACTAATTACCGATGTCGTATGTCGATCCGTATATTTGTAACTATTATGAACAAACTGTTCAATTTTGTTCAACAAGCATCAAATAAATTTTATAATTAGTATTTCATAAATATTAATTAATTTATATAATTACAAATTAATTCAATCGGGTGGTAAAAGAAGTATTCAAAATTTTGGTTGTGTGACTCTTAGTCTAAATTTGGTGAGCGATTAATATCTCACAATTTAAATATTAAATCAGTGGGTAATTTGGTTTACAGAGACGATGATGAACGTACAAGATTTGTTGCTTGGGATGAAGTGTTAGATGAGCGAACCAGATTCTATGAAATATTCACCTAAGTTAATCTAATTACCTAAAATCTAACACTACCCCTATAAATTTATAACTAATAAAACCCTAATTTCCTAATGCAAGCTTACAGTAAAACTCTGCCTAATTTCTTCCTAAAACCCTAATTACTAAATTTCGAAAATCAAATCTATTCGACGTAAGAGGCTAGAGCAAGCGAATAAAGGTGGATCAAGGAGATCTATATGAAAGCTATCGATTGGGGGCTAAATTCTCAAGTGTAAGCATTATGAAGAGATTAGCCTTGAGGTGAGTAGACATAAATTTAATAAGTTGATTATTGTAATTAATTTTAAACTATTGTTATTGATCTAGGATGTTAGAACCCTAATTGAATTTGTAGAAAGCCTAAATTGAAACCTAAAACCTAGAATTGGAATTACATAACTTGCTAATCTAAGTTGTTGTTAGCCCGTCTTTTTGTCAAGGCCATAAATAGGCGGATTCAACCTAACTAACTTTACAATTATCGAGGCTGAAATACGATGGATTCAATTCAAAGGGATGAAGTTCACCTGTTGTGCCGCTCGGCATCGAGGTGAGGTTGTGCAGCTCGGCATTCAGGTGAGGTTGTGCCGCTCAACATCGAGGTGAGGTTGTGCCGCTCGGCATCGAGGTGAGGTCAGGGTCGCTCGGCATTGGTGAGACGGCTTGGCATTGTGGAGGTATGTGGCTCGGCATTGTGGAAGGTCATTCGGCCTTGGAGGTAGGTGGCTCGGTGGAAGGTCTTGATGGGCCTATACCATTCAAGAAAGCCCAACAACTCAGGATTTGCCTATAAATACAGTGTGTGGGTGTTCAGAAAAAGGATCTTTTTCTTGCTCTATGACTTTCTATTTTCTAAGGCTAAGGTTACTCTATCATTTTGTAACTGTAATTGATTCTAACATCAATAAGAAGGAAATTTTTGGAGTGGACGTAGGCCGGAGTTAGCCGAACCACTATAAATTTTGTGTCTTTACTGCTTTCTCTTTAAATTTTTACTGTGCTTCACATTTATACTCTCTACATATATTCTATCTGTGAGTTATAACTACGATTTGGCGCTTTCGCTTGGATTTGGGTGTTAGCGACCAATTCTGGCGCTAATATTTTGGTGTTTTCACTGAGAAAGCTAGCACTCGAGGATTTTGGAGCTTGGATTTTGAATTGAAAAGCTTGGGAACTTGAATTTTAGAAAGCAATGGCTAGAGCACCAACAAGGAAGCAAGTGACAGAAAGAAGCAATCAGGAGGGAAGTCAAGCGGCTTCCTCTTGAGATGGAGCAGGTCGAGCATCCATCTACATCATCAGAAGGGAGATGGAAGCGATGATGAAACGACAAGAGGATATGATGCAGGCTCTTCTTAGGCAATTTGCACAAGCAGGAAATGCAGGAGCTCAGATCCGTGGAGCTGGATCAGAAGCCCTCAATCAGCAAGCAGAGGGAATAGCTCAACAGGGGGCAGCCCCCAATCAGCAGACGTCTATCAATCTGTATGGGTCTAGACTCGGGGGCGCACCACCAGGAAATGCTGGACAAATCCATGGAGGGATACCAAATGATGCTGTACAACCCGACACCAATAGGAGTGCAGGAGTACGAGATGAGGAGTATGTGCCAGAATTCGCTCATGAACTCGGGGGGCAGACCGAAGGCAACGGATGGGGATTACAGCTTGGCGACAATGACAGATTAGCGAAAATGGTTAGACGGGCTATGAGAGATGAACATAAAAGTCCTTGGCCGGAGTGCCGAGGCCGGTGAATATCAAAGTCCTTGGCTTGAGTGCCAAGGCAGGTGAATATAAAATTCCTTGGCCGGATTGCCGATGCCGGTGAATACAAAAGTCCTTGGCCGGAGTGTCGAGGCCATTGAATATAAAAGTCCTTGGCCAGAGTGCCGAGACAGGTGAATATCAAAGTCCTTGGCCGGAGTGCCGAGGCAGGTAAATATAAAAGTCCTTGGCCGGAGTGCCGAGGCCGGTGAATATCAAAGTCCTTGACCGGAGTGCCGAGGCAGGTGGACATAAAAGTCCTTGGCCGGAGTGCCGAGGCAGGTGGACATAAAAGTCCTTGGCCGAAGGGCCGAGGCCGGTGAATATAAAAGTCCTTGGCCAGAGTGCCGAGGTAGGTGAATATAAAAGTCCTTGGCTGGAGTGCCGATGCCGGTAAATATCAAAGTCTTTGGCCAGAGTGTCGAGGCCGATGAATACAAAAGTCCTTGGCCGGAGTGCCGAGGCCGGTGAGTATAAAAGTCTTTGGCCGGAGTGCCGAGGCTGGTGAATATCAAAGTCCTTGGCCGGAGTGCCGAGGCATATGAATATAAATGTCCCTAGCCGGGGTGCCGAGGCCGGTGAATATTAAAGTCCCTGGCCATAGTGCCGAGGCAGGTGAATATAAAGGTCCTTCGTCGGTACGGGGCCGGTGAATACAAAAGTCCTTGGTGGGAGTGCCGTGGCCGGTGAATATAAAAGTCCTTGGTCGGAGTGCCAAGGCAGGTGAATATAAAAGTCCTTGGCCGGAGTGCCGAGGCCGGTGAATATCAATGTCCTTGGCCGGAGTGCTGAGGCTGATGAATATAAAAGTCCTTTTTCAAAGAGCCCAGATCGGTGAATGTAAAATTCCTTGGCCGGAGTGCTGAGGCCGAAGAACATGCAAGCCCTTGATGGGAGAGTCAAGGCTGGAACAGGATAATGCGACCCGGCGAGGTCTACGGATTCAAGGTTAAACCCGAAGAGGCCATGGATTTAATAGTATGGTTATGAATAGGATATGGACTTGGATATCAGATTTGAGGCTATTCAAAACACATCTTCCAATAGAAAGGCATGTTCTTAGGGGAAAATGTTAACCCACCTTTTGTCAAGGCCATAAACATGTGGATTCAACCTAACTAACTTCACAATTATCGAGGCCGAAATATGATGAATTCGGTTCAAAGGGATGAAGTTCACCTGGATGTGCCGCTCGGCATCGAGGTGAGGTTGCGCCGCTCGACATCGAGGTGAGGTTATGCAGCTCGGCATCGAGGTGATGTTATGCCGCTCGGCATTGAGGTGAGGTTATGCCGCTCGGCATCGAGGTCAGGTCAGGGTCACTCGGCATTGGTGAGACAGCTTGGCATTGTGGAGGTATGTGGCTTGGCATTGTGGAAGGTAGTTCGTCCTTGGAGGTAAGTGGCTCGGTGGAAGGTCTTGATGGGCCTATACCATTCAAGGAAGCCCAACAACTCAGGATTTGCCTATAAATACAACATGTGGGGTTCGAAAAAAGGATATTCTTCTGGCTCTCTGACTTTCTATTTCCTAAGGCTAAGGTTACTCTACCATTTTGTAAATGTAATTGATTCTAACATCAATAAGAAGGAAATTTTTGGAGTGGACGTAGGCCGGAGTCAACTGAACCACTATAAATTCTGTGCCTTTACTGCTTTCTCTTTAAATTTTTACTGTGCTTCACATTTATACTCTCTGCATATATTCTCTCTGTGAGTTGTAACTGCATTTTGGTGCTTTCGCTTGGATTTGGGTGTTAGTGACCAATTTTGGCGCTAACAGTTGTTTGTCTAGTTACATATGTTATTGTCAAGTTTGCTTATCCTAAATCCATAAATACTAAATTAAATTGTAATTTGATAATTAAATTGGTCACCTAGTAAATTAGGTTCAACTAAACACTACAATCAACGTGAATTAAATATTGATAAAATTGACAATCGAAATCGTGCAAAAAATCCAATTTAACTTCGTGACCAATCGACATGGGAACCCTATTGGTCGACCGGAGGGGACGGACGGTTGACCGTTTAGTATGAAAATTATAGAATTTGAACCTTGGCCTAAGGCCCAAGTTAAACAATAAAAATTGTATAATTTCGTAATTTTTTTATATAAATGGAAAACTAATTGGTTGAGCCTATTTTGGGATAAGTACACATATTAGTAACAGCAGGGAATTCAGTACCTATCAAAGGACAATATGTCATCGTGGTTTAGGTAATGATTAAATAACCAAATGAAGTTATGAGTCGACTTGGGCGATGTATTTTGCAAACACTCGGGTGGTATTCCATAATGGATGCGCAACATTGATGGAGATAACAGGTGAATGAGCGAGGTGCTAACGGGGGATTCTAAAGGACAACTAGGCCAGTTGTAGTATGATAAGAGGTAATAGGATAGAAAGGAGGCCCGTACTAATGTGAGTTCTTGTACGCACGGTTCTGACGCAACCTAGTATAGGTGAATGCTAGTGTAGTAAGATAAGAGGTGTTTTGCACTACGACAAAGAGTGAATAGTAGGTACATACGATGAGTCATATAAAAAGTTTGCATTTCGAGGTTCTCCCTCTCAAGCATAGCGATGGTAGGTCGTTTTGGGAGAGTAGTTCCCATAGTGGTATTAGTCAAAAAAGTGTTTCCACAGTGGCCCAAGGGCGGCGATTTCTTATTTGGTAGCTCTTGGAGCATTATTTGATCGTTGATGTGAGATTCGATCCATAATTTGATCCTTGTTGTAGTCTACACAAATAGTAGTGTAGATATGTATTAAACAAGAACCCTTAGGTAATGGAACTTAAGAATTCATGGGAACTTGTAGTACATCCTATGTCATTTAGAATAGTGTTGAAGTTAACTACACATGATCAACACATATTAAACTTGTACTCATTCACCAAACTTTTTATCTGATCCACTCCTTCTTTTTCATTTTCCCCACCACAGGATGACAGATTAGCAATTGATTGGGCATAATACTTAGATAAAGGAGCTTTACATTAGACTTCTCATATTATTCATTGTTCCTCTTATAGTCACTTATTGTATCAATTTTTTTCAAACTTATACTATGCCTTGAAACAGTGTATATGCGAAATGAGTATTTTCAATATTGTGTTTCTTAGATGTCTATTTTTGTGCACTTATATTTTAATTCCTTTCGCCGTGAGATCAAAGTGCAGAATGTCTTAGAACTTACCCTAATAATTATGCTCTATAATGTTTTAAAGTACCAATAGCTCATATTGCTCAGCACAATATGAGGCCTATAGCCACACTGAGCTTTGAATAGGTGTGTCAGGAAACATGGGTTCTTACATTTGGTGTGAGAGCATAGGTTTAAGATCCATTAGGACTTAGGCACATTTTGGGCGAATGTATTTGAAATAAAATGGTTTTCCAAAGGTTTTCCAAAATGTTTCTAAATATTTTTCAAAAGTGGGTTTTGAAAATAAATATATACAGATAAAAGTTTTCAAAAAGGTTTCTAAAGACTTTATCTATATATTTAATTTTTTTATTCATGCCTATACTATCTTTCAGGAAATTGAAAATAATTCACAATCACAAATAGTGAGAATGAGTACAAATTTTAGAGAATGGCTTAGAGAAGACAACTAAGATTCCAAGCGTGAGAATGAGTACAAATTTTAGAGGAATGGCTTAGAGAAGACAACTAAGATTCCAAGCGTGAACATCCCTATATGGTTCCATCGGTATCTATTGCGAGGAGACAAAATAAGCCTAGCCTGACTTAGGGAGCGTAATTATAATTTTTGATAAGTATATTAATAAACAACTTATACATTTTGACTCATAGGGTAGTTGTTGGCTTATCCCTATATAAGCAAACAACGGTGGGTTAGAATAAACGTTAAGATTATAACAATTGAGATGGAAAACGAAATTTTTCCTTATATTTTGGTTTACCCAGCAAAAAAATCATAGTAATGGTTTCCTATAATAACTAGCAGTGACAAGTAAATTATGGATTTAAATTTGAATGAAGAAGATTATTACCACAAGACCCATATAATGGGAATAAGGTGAAGATAAAGAGTAAGAATATGAAAAAGGACTTTATGAACTTAAGGAAGATTTCTCCAGTTAGAGTAGGAACCTTATTGGTGGTAGTTGTAAGGACTCACATTTACTTAAAGGTATGGCTAGAGTATTTTCATATTGAAGTTGGACACTGTATTGGAAAATAAACTTGATTTAACCATCTTTGGAAAGAAGAATGGAAATTTCATGTGCTTAAGGCGTTATCAGGTAGAAGTGGGCTAATGTAATTAGGTTATTATTATCTAATCCCATTTAAGTGATAAACTAATAAAAATGTTTTCAGAAAAGTTTGAAACAGTAAATATCTGATATTATAGATAGAAATATTTAGTATTGATTTTGTAAATAAATAAGTTAAACTTTATGGAATTGCTTAGAAAGTGAAATTAAAGGATTTGGTGAAAAGTTATTTTTCAGTAACTATTTTAAAGCTTTTACATTGTTTTTAGGCACATTTTTACGCTTACTTCAATGTACACTTTGCTTTTGACAAAAGAACATTTGAGAAATAAAATTTAAGAAGTAAGTATGATCAAACTTTTGAATTCCTTTTTGTAAATAAGAAATGGTTATGTATTCGAAAATGTTTTATAAATGTTTTACCTAATATATATATATATATATATATATATATATATATATAATATAAAATATGCTCTTGTGAAAATTTCTTACTTATAAAAGAAGGTTTTAGAAAGGTGTGTTTTCATGTACATTTTTACTAAGTTAAGTTAATCATTTTTGATAATCTAATTATAGAAAATGTAATGACCCTAGTGAAAGAAAACGGTTGCTAAAATGAAATGAAGCATTTTAAAAGTTTTAAAGACTTACTAGTTTTGTAGTAGTGGTAAAAATCAAAGGTTTTGATTTAAAAAGGTAAAATAAAAATATATGACTATCGCTTAAAACTTAAAAAGATGGGAAATAATTTGAGGTTAGATAAATAGGATTAAACATCCTTCTAGGACAAAATTTTACTATGGAGTTTGGAGGTATTGAAATGGTCGGGATGGAAATAAGAAGCAACATGTGAATTTAACGATCTTTTCAATCAATGGTTAAATTAGAAAGATACAACGCTACGTCCAACATCCCGTAATAGTGAAAAGTAAACACCACCATGTATCTTTCCACCCAATATGGTTGGCATTAAAGGATCATTGTGTGAGGAAATTTGAAAAGTATGGTTTGGATAAAACATATTCTCAAACAAGGAAAGAGTAAGCTGAGATGTTTTATTTTATCAAAGGATGCTGCTAATGCAAGAAGGTTTTTTTTTGGTTTTGAAGCATTAAATGGGCAGGTAGGGTCTACTTCAATCTGTATTAAGAATGTTAAGCAATAAAATATGCATTTCCTTAATTAAATTTGACAATTTTAAATGGAACAGTAAGTATAGGTTTGGGTACTATAACAGCGAGATATAGTCGGTACCATATAGATAAGAATAAGATACCTATAGGCTACGGCCAGTCCAAGTATCATGTTGTCCCCTGTGGACTATGTACAGACCGGGTGGACAAAAATGGGAAGGTATCTACTTTGTACTTGTTATTTAATTTATATCATAGTAGTTGCATTCTAGGGATGCATAGATGCGAATATTGGAATTGTAGGGCTGAATGTTGCAAATATTTGAATATGAAAAATAAGGGGAAGGTAGTTCCTAAATTAAAGAGAAACTTCATTAAGGAAGTTTTATGATATGTTCAAGATTTGTAGACTCAAAATAATGTAGGCAAGTAAAAATGTGAAATTCATTATCATGGTAAATTATTGAGTAATTGATATGGTTTTGTAAGCGCAAAATTTGAAGTTATTAAATAGAGTGGAGTTTAAGCACTATTTTAATTCATTGGAATGAAGTGTGTGACAATGTAAAATTTCTATAAATCATTCAGTTCCAGTACAGAAGTATATCATTTGATATAACAAGTAATATCCCCAAACGAAAGGGAAGTACAAAATAGGGATAGCTATCTATTTTGTACTATCTATTTCAATAATGAATAGAAGAGATAATTACTTGTAATTTAAAACATAGCACAAATCATTTTTTAGATAATTTATGGAAGGTTACAATATTTGCATCTCCTTTCGGGAGAAAGTGTAGTTTCAATGCATTAAAATGCAAAAAATCCCTAAGTATATGCCAAAGTATTGGTCATTATGTCAATTGAATTAAAATGGCAAGGTATCATCTCATATTAAGCTGTCTCAACAGTAGAATAATTGGAATAGAATAATAAGAGGCCACATTCGGTAAAAAGAGGTCCTATTTATAAGATGACTTCAAAGAAAAGGAATAACATTTGGAAGTTCAAAATATCAAAAGGTACCCTAAAATTAGCAATCAAGATTTTTTCAACGGGTAGCTAATTCAAAGATATGGTTATTTGCATGCATTGAGAATGTGAAGGCGATTTTCATAGGAAAGGAGAACATAAATTTTTTGATAAAGAAGGGATAAAAAGGATTCTTCTCAATCATGGAAATTTACTTAAGGAAACTCATGGAAGAATAACATAGAATACACAATTGTGTGCATATCAGTCGAATGTAGACAAAGTACACCTTTAGGTGATTTTACCAACACTAGGGTGATTCTAAGTTATGACTTCAATTAACTTTGAGACTTTTATTATTAAAGTTGAATGGGAGGATAGACCAAACTTTTATTGATAGAACTTGGGATAGATCCATGTAGACCACAAACCCGATACCTAAATATCATGATTTTTGAAAGATTGAGAAACGGTACAAAAGTAAAAAGAGACGACTTGAGTTGAATCGAATTGAAAACGAAATTTTCAATTTTCAACAATTTAAGAAATCACCACCACCAACAACATCAACTAAGCCATTATTTTCCAACAAATTGGGGTCGGTTAGAGATGAAACCCAAAATTAAATGACAAAGTCAATTTAAAAGTAATAACAACAATAATAAATTTAAAAAAATAATAATAATACAAACTAAAGATAAACTAAAAATGAAAATGTAAATAAATATAAAACAAAATAATTAAACAAATAATAATAGTAAAAATAAAAATAGATAAAGAAATTAAAAAAACCATGATAATAATAATACTAATAGTAATAATGGTAATAGGGACAGAAGACCAAACACTGCGTCTTAGGCTCTTTTTAACTAGTATATAAACTAAAACTTATAACACTACCCATAAACCAACTCTAGAAGGAGACACCATCCATATTTGAGTTGCACCACTTGGTATCTAGAAGTTGAGATGATTAGGTATACCAGTGGATGAGTTAGGCAATATGTTGTGCGTTAAGGATTTCATATAGCTACAGTGTTGGGAAAGCATATAGACGCTCAAGTTATTTAGCATGGTGTATGTTGACACCATCTGAGTTAGTAGTAAGGATTGTAGAGAATTACCTATGCAATACACTCGGATTAAAGGTTAATGCTAGTGGTAAAGGATGAGAAGTGCAGTTGAAAATGTTGATAGATTTATGTCATAAAAGGACAAGTACTGCACAAGGGAAGTAGAAAAGAAAATACTGATATGAGACATATGGGTAATCCGTGGAGCTGAGTATATAATCAGAAAGCAAGCAAGTAAAAAATCCCTAAGGCAAGAAAGAACATGTCTAATTATCGAGAACCCGTCATTAGGTACTTGTGGAAATGTATATGCAATGTAGTTACAATGGTCAAGTTGTAAAGGATGGTTAAGTCTTTTGTTCGCTATGCACCTATGCATATTCTTGGGCATGGGACAAATCAACTCTTTAATGAAATAATTAAACTAGTTAGAGTCCAGTTGTAACCATCCAACTTTTCGACTCTCGAACGTCGACACTAAATACATCCACGGTATTCGTGTGTCGAACACCCAAGCGCCGGAAAGATAGAAAGTTAGGGTAAAATAAAAAAATAATATAACAAGAAAGAGAGAATACGACATCAAAATCTCACAACGAAACAATAATATACAATATCAAAAGAGTAGTACAAAGGGGTACTTTGGATAAAGAAATTTTCAAAATTACAGAACCCAAGTACTATCATCAGCCTGAATAGTTACAACCGTCTGTCCTCACAATGCTGATATATAAAATATAGTAGTGCAGCGGAAATACGAATACTATGGTAAATAATCATCCGCCTCTTCTCTATAAGCTCCAAAGTGTCCAAGGCTAAATCTGGAAATATATACAGGCTAATCTGAGCATTGTAAGAAAATAACACCCAGATCAGTCTGGTAAACTAGTGTTAGAAACTCAAGGAATATATAACAAGTAATACAAACCATTGAGACTATACGAATAACTATAATGGTTTTCCCCTCAAATGAAACGAACAATCTGATGAATGAGTATATCGGTATAATAGATAATGTTCAGGATGTAGAACACATATCATAAAATAGCTGTCATGCATATGGCACAATAATAATAGGTGTACAATCAATACTGCTAAGGTAAGTTTCACATAATGGATTTTTTCCTTGAAGATGCTTCCGTTATACATAAGAGGATCTCTATGACAAGGACTAGAAACTACCTTCTAAGCATCGTATATCTCTAGATAAAAAATACCATATGGTAAACATAAATGCCCCAACGTTAGAACATAGTATGAACTGCGTGGAACCAAGTACCAGCATCTCCCATTAGCATAAACTATATGCATCATAGATAATAGAGTTGATATACCCTCAAAGTTAGCTGAACCTGAAATTGTCTATCCCACTCTGTGTTTAGCCATTCCTGATATCGAGGTCACGTTCAACATCTCTCACAGGAGTCTTCATCACTCGAACAAAACATGAATCTCCAAATGGATTCCATCACCTCGAATAGATTACAAATTGCTACATGGATTCGAGCATCTCAATTAGACCTCGAATCTTTATATATATTCCCACCTAAGTCTACTAACGAATGCCAACACTATCCTTTTTCTTGCAATACTCAAGATAGACTGTCCCACATGATAGCATCATTTAAAATGTTAACGCTGACCTCTCCCTTCGATTTAACCTTAGGATTGATAGTTCAACTCTATAAAAATTCACTTCCCAACTGATTTCAAAACATAGAACTTGTATACTGGTTTTGAAGTGGTATTCGATAAGTAAAACACTTTTCGATCCCAGTCTCTTAAAAACCAATTTGATGAATTTTCGGTTAACTCAATTATGGTTCTTTTAGAAGTAAGCGAAAGATAGAGGCATTTCATATCATTACTACTCCCTAGGAGTTATCATTGGTATGAAATCATGATGCTTTTAGATACTTCCTAAGTTAACATCAGGTCAAATCGATAATCAACCAATCAATTTTCTTGCCAAAACAATTGCTTGTACAAATCAATATTCATATACTTAACTTGTTTTTGACATTCCTATGGATACCACAGCTATTGATTTTGATGATAACAACCTTAATAAACAATAATATAGATTTATATAAAATATGGATACTAATATTTTGCTAAGTTATATAGTATATATTACATGATATTATACATGTGTTGAATCGAAGACTATACAATATAAAGAATCAAGAAATGGACATAAAGACTCTTGAGTATAAAGTCCATGATATGAAGATATCATGACTATAATATAGTGTATAGAGTCATAGGATTTTGGTTTAAGTTCTTGGTAGCAATCTTTGATCCCTATTTCTTACTTTTTTATCTTTTATATTTTTAACAAAATATATTTTCAAAATATCTTTAAAAATATTTTATAAAAGTTTATCAAAGTTTAAAATGTTTATAAACTATGTTTAAATTATTTTACAGAGTATCAAAATATTTTATAAAATATAGTATTTTCAAAATGAATAAAAATAAAGGAGGTTTCAAAATAAAAATACATATGTCGACATATGTATAGGATGTATGTCGACATACATGCCGAAAACCAATTTTTCAAATTTTGAAATGAAGCATCTATTCGGTGCAACTCTCCGCGAACGAACATATCTATTTATACATTATATATAAGAGGTTTTAAATGAATTTTTGGTAGCTATCTTATTTTCTTCCCTTCTCTTTCTCTCTTGAAAACTTCATTAAAATTATGTGAAATTCACTTCAAAATCAAATAGAATCAATTCATACTTTCATGTATTGATTCGATACTACTTTCTTACTGTTTTGGAATCATCTCTCTCTCTCTCTCTCAAAAAAGAGATATCCAAAAGGCTATAGAATCTGTTGTATCTAAAGTTCAAGAAATTATCTTTGAAAAACCATTAAACTCTATTTGCATTTTCTTGGGTGTGATTGTAGCCCACTCAAATCAATTGGTTGTGTTTGGTAGCCTGAAAGTACGAATGGGTGCGCTTGTAGCCCATCTAAATCAAGTGGGTGTACCCTGAGCTTAGAAAATCAGAAGGATGTGTATCATAGCCTCGGAATCGAGATTGTAATTGGGTTTGCCTTCTGCCCATACAAAGATTGGAATTTGAAAAGAAATATGTACAAGCAATTTTACGGGACTAGATGAACGAGAAATCTGAACCAATATAAAATCCTTGGTGTCATCACTCTAGCTCTTTACTTTATTATATCGCTTTATTTTTATCTGTGGTTGCATCTATGATTGATTATTGATATAATCCTGTGTTGAAAATCTATGATTCAATATTAAATTTAAAGAAATTTAAAAATATTTATAAAAATTAGAAAACACTATTCACCCCCTCTCTAATGTTTAATTAGCCTTAAGATCCATAATTCTGCAACCCACATTTGGTACCGGAGCACTAGTTTTTCAAAAACTCATAATTTTATTTTTGAAAAGTTTTAATAGCTAGCAACGCTGTTGGTACATTTGTACAATTTTATCAAAGGACAATCTACTACTAGACCCCCTCTGTTTAATGGCAGAAACTACACTTATTGGACATGCAGAATGAAAATTTACTTACATCTAATGGGTTAGATATTTGAAATGTTACAAAAAATGTACACTGAACCTGAGACTAATTTTTCATAATGGACTGTTGACCAAAAGACACTTGCATAGAATAATTCCAAAGCCATGAATATTCTATTTTGTTCATTAGATAAAAATGAATTTAATAAAGTCTCTATTTGTAAGTCTGCATATGAAATTTGGAGAACACTGCAAGTTATACATGAGGGCGCTAGTAAAGTGATATATACTAAAATTTCCATGTTAACAAATTAATTTCAATTATTTCAAATGAACCAAAATGAATATGTTTCTGACATGTACCATAGATTTTAAGATATCGTGCATTTATTAGTTGCATTAGGTAAAAAAATTCTAAAGGGGATCATGTTAGAAAAATTATCAATTCACTCTCTTGAAAATGGGATTAAAAGATACTAGCAATAGAGGAGGCTAATGATATTTGTACTATGAAAATTGAAGAGTGAATATGCTATTTAATGTCCTATGATGCACAATTACAAGGCAGAAGGGAAAGCAAGGCAACATAAATTACAACGCAATAACTGACAATCGCGATTCAGACGACGACGGTGATGAGAAAATTCCCTTCGTGACCAAAAATTCAAAAAAAATTCCAGAAGTATAGGAAAATGAACAATTTTCGAAAACCTAAAAATAAGACCCCTGGAATTGGAACTGCTACTAGGTGCTTCAATTGTGATAAACCCAGTCATTTTCAAAGAGACTAGCTGCATCCGAATAAATTAACGATTTCACTGGTTAATGATTCATCCAGAAAAAGGGCTTATACAACAATTTTGGATAATTCAGACACTTCCTCTAGCGACAATGAACCAGATACTGAAAATGTTAATATGTATTTCATGGCAATAACTGACTAGTCTGAAATGATCAACAAAAGGCGGCAAAACGAGTATCTTTTATCTAATAATTTTTATTTTTATTTTTTTGGTTGATTGTGGTTTTAGGAATAACATATAGGTTAATAAAAATATTGGATGAATATAATTGTGTATATAAATAGGAATATATTAGCCTAGTCTTATTTTTTGAAAATTTTGAGCTATACGTCAACATATCCACAAGTCATATGTCGACATACATGTCAGAAAACTGAAAGTTGAAATTTCACTTCAAATTTCAAATTTCGCTCTCTTTTGCACTTACTCCCATGTTTTGAAAAGACATTATTTTGACTAGAGAACATGACTCTTCACTCTCTGTTTTTCGATCCATCTCTATTTATAAATTCACTCACTTTATTTCAGGTTTCAAATATCTCTTTTAATCTCCTATCTCCTCAAAAACTCAAAAATGGTTTCCTCAAGTCAAACTTCTAAAACCATAGGTTCTCTAAGAAAAGTAAAAGCTTTTCCTTCAATGGGAAAGATGCCATTGAAGCCTATATGGAGTTTGCTACTTTCGAAAAAGTTTTTCCCAAAAGATTTACTAAATTAAAATATCTTTCTTCTTATGGTTTATAAGATCTTTGCTTTGAAAATGAAATTTTGTTTTAAATTATTCTTCTCAAAATGATTTTATTTGTTATGCAAATTTGGTGGAAATGGTTTGTGCGAATTTAAATGGAAAAAAATTTCAAGGAGAAGAGGGACAAATTTGGAGTAGCGTTAATGGTACTCAAATTGTTTTAAATTGTGAAATTTTGGGTAAAATTCTTAGTTGCAAATCTAGTGGAATTGACCTCTCCCCTTTTCAAATTGATGAACAAAATCATGTATTTTTTCACAATATTTTGAAAGTGATGAAAAAATTGATTTTAAATACAAGAATCTTTGACCAAAATCGAAACTTATGAGTCTCATTTTACAACAAAGTGTCAACGGAGTGTGGGTAATTATAGTAACCCTACTCAAAAAGTTTTTAAAGCTCTTTTAATCATTAACATAAACCACACCATCAATTTGGCTAGTCACTTTACATGACCTTGTTCAAAAGAACATTTCTAGACATAAGAATACACTTTACCGTGATGTGTATTTTGCTAGAATTTCCATATATTTTGGTGTTGATTTAGGAGAACAGTCTATCTCTTGAAAGTTTTCAACAGGACCGACATCTCTCTTATGCACATTCCACCATTTTTTGAACCATTAAGACACTTACTAAAAAAGAATAAAGATATCCATATGAAGAAGAACAAAAGATCAACAAGAAGAAAAGGAAGAAGGCAATGAAATGGAAATGGAAGAAGAAGAAGAAGAGGTGGAGGAAGAAGTGGATACTTCCTTAGAAAGTTTTGACAAACTATTCCATCTCTCCAACAAAGAGATCCCAAGGAACCAAGAAAAGCTTCTTAAAAATCAAAAGAAGCTTAAGCATTCATTTAGTACAAAGTTCACATCTCTTTCCAATAAAGTAGACAAATACTTTGGAGAGATCATTCGGAAGCTTACCGTCTCTTCATCATCATCATTTACATCCTTCTAAGCCTATCTAGTTGTTTCCTTATGATATCTAGATTTGTATTCCTTAGTAGTGCGCTTTTAGTTTAGGTTTATGTTATTTACATGTATTTTATTTTATAAATCTTTGAAATCCATGTACCTTTCAATTCTAAGCAATCAAATATGTCTATTACTGTCCTATATTGTTTATTAGTCTATGGAAGTTATAAAAATGTAATGGTATAAGTTTAAAATAAAATTTATAATAAAAACATAAGTTTTACAATTTATGACATGTATGTTGACATGTATGTTGACATACATGAACCCTATATGTTGACATATAACGGGGCCAGTTGGAAAAAATTTTAAAACTCAAAATTAAATAACTACAACCTATTCAACCATTCCAAATGACTTTCCACTCCTATATAAGCCTGTTTCTTCTAGAAAACGCACTCATCATCTTATTCTATACTCTCTTTTCATTTTCAAACATCTTCTTACAAATATGTCTTCTCCATATTAGAAATTATGTGATAACTTTAAACAAGCTCTTTAATCTTTCCATGATTTTCTCTCTTTTATCTTAGGAAATCAAAGGCATTTAGAGTTTAGTCAGATACATGTGATCAAGGAGCAAGAAAAGCATTTCGATGCCATTCGATGGATCCTTAATCAAAGATGAACCATTCAACAACACAGAGTGCACTATTAATAAGGATTAATGAAGATTAGAATGCCATTAAAGCAAATCTCATCTTTAGATCTGAAGGTTGGGTTGAAGTTCCACGAAATGTCTAGTTATTAGGTTTGAATTGGTTTGGGTATGTAAATATATATACTCGTAGGATTTTATTTGGTTTGCTATGTATGTTTGAATTGGATTTTTTTAGTTTGGATGTTTATACAAAGGAGTGATATTTGGATTCGTGTGTTTAATTAATTGAATGATTTATAAGATTGATTTTTAATAAAAATAAGTTGTGCTATCCTATTTACTATGTAATCATCATATTTATCATGCTTTGTATAAAATATTGCATTGTTTCAAAGTTTATCATCATATATCATAATAATAAATATCATTCTATTTAACTTAGTTATAGATTTTAATATATAGTTTCTAAGTATATTTGATTTAGGGGATTTTTATTTTTTCACCCATTTTTGTAGATGGAAAAGTGGAAGAAAAATATAAAATATACATATGCATATAACTCAGGGGGAGTTATATCATATTCTATACAAATATTAAATGGCCATCATCATCAAAAAGGGGGAGATTGTTAATACTTCTGTTATTGACTTTGATGATAACAACCTTAGTAAACAACAATATACATTTATATAAAATATGGATACTAATGTTTCACCAAGTTACGTGTTATATAGTGCAGGATATTATACAAGTTTTGAATCAAAGACTATACAGTATAAAGACTCAAGAAATAGGCATGAAGACTCATGAGTATAAAGACCAAGATATGAAGATACCAAGACTACAATATAGTTTATAGAGTCATAGAATTTTGTTAAAGTCCCTTTTAGAATCTTTGATCTCTATTTCTTACTTTCTTATCTTTCATATTTTTAACAAAATATTTTTTCAAAATTTCTTTAAAAATATTTTATAAAAGTTTTCAAAGTTTAAAACATTTATAAACTAAGTTTAAATTATTTTACAAAGTATCAAAATATTTTATAAAATATTATATTTTTAAAATGTTTAAAAAGAAAAGAATTTTAAAAATAAACATATATATGTAGACATATCTATAGAAGTTATGGCGACATACATGCCACAAAAATATTTTTCAAATTTTGAAATGAAGTGTCTATTCATCGCAACTCTTCACAAACTGACACATCTGTCTGTGCACTATATATAAGTAGTTTCAAATGAATTTTTGGTAGTTATTATCCTATTTTCTTCCCTCCTCTTACTCTCTTGAAAACTCTATTGAAATTATATCAAAATCTCTTAAAAATCATATAGAATCAATTCATCCTTTCATGTATTGACTAAGGTCTACTTTCTTACCATTTTGAAATCATTTCTCTCTCAAATCGAAGATCAAAGTGCTATCCAAGAGGCTATAGGATCCGTTGTATCCAAAGTTTAAGAAATTATCTTTGAAAAAACGATCAAACTTTATTTGCATTTGCTTGGGTGTTATTGTAGTCCATTCAAATCAATTGGGTGTGGTATCCCGAAAATCCAAGTGGATATGCTTGTAGCCTATCCAAATCAAACGCGTGTACCTTGAGCCTAGAAAATTAGGAGGGTGCTTCTTGTAGCCTTAAAATCGAGATTGTAATTGGGATTGCCTTCTGCCCATTTAATGATTGGCATTTGAAAATAAATCTATACAGACTATTGTACAGGATATGATGTTGGAGAAATCCAAACTAGTATAAATTTCCTGGTGTCATCTCTCTAACTCCCTATTTTACTTTGTTTCTTTATTTTTATTTGTGATTGCATCTGTGATTGATTGTTGATATAATCCTATGGTGAAAATAGCAATTTAATATTAAACTTAAAAGAAATTTAAAAAGGTTTACAGAAGTTAGAAAACACTATTCATCCTCTCCCTCTATTACATAGTTAGCATTAAGATCCGTAATTCTGCAACCCATAATTCCAACTTAACTATTCCTCGTCCAAGAGTAAAGCCAGGTAAGTTAGAGCACTGGTTGCATCAAAGCCTTACCTAGTCACTTCATTTTGAATCTCACAAATAGATAAGTATACCTCGTCTATTTTTAATGTTAAGTATAGTATTAATGATTTCTATAAACAAGTAAGAAATCAACGCGATTAACATGTTTTCTGCATTTTTGACTTAACTATTCCTCAATCAAGAGGGAAGCCGGTAGTTCAGAGCTCTATTATTGATATCACTTCAAACATCAATCTTATCTCTCGTAAATAGATAAGCCTACTTCGTCGGCTTTTAGTATTAAACATAGTTAAGTAATTTTCAAACAAATAGCTAAACAATTAACCATTTATCCTCGTTCTTACCCTCCTTTCGTGTCATGGAAGGCTCACCTCCCATCACTTCTCCTTTACATTACTTCCTTTAGAAAATTTACTCTTATGTCCTTAACATGATAATATCTCTTATCCACTTGGAAGCTTCCAGGACCTTCCATTGCTTCATGAAGATAAGTGTGTTAATTAATTGCTAATATGTTCATTTGACCACTAGATAAGTGCATAAGAGTTTGAGTAACTTATTTTGATTAAGAAGCTGTTTACTAATAAACTGATTTTCGTTCACATCATCAATTTTTCTTTGAAGAATATATTTTTGTAAATAAATTTACAATACAAGTTTTCTATAATTATTTATTAATTAAATGATGTTTAACAATTATAACACTTAACTTGTTTTAAAATGTTTTGATATTGAAAGATGAAGTGTTCAAATTTCCGAGTCGTTGCATTCTCCCCCATTTAGAACATTTCATCCTCGAAAATCCAAATAAGAACGATAATCAACGAAGATAAACAAAATAAGATAATATACAGAGTACTACTTAAACTTTATATAGATTAATATGCAAATCAAAATGCATACTAAGTGATTCCACCTTAAGCGGTGAGTACACAACAAAAGATGTACGATACTAAGATAAGAAGGAAACCTTAGTCTATAAGCAACCATGGATAGAACTTCCTTAAACTCCATTTTCCTTGTAACATCTCGAGCATCCTTGCTCTATGACACTTTTTAACCTTAACAAAGTAACAAGCATTCAAATACTCAAATAACATTCACAATCACTAGTAAGCAGAATGCCAATTACATGTTGTCTTCTTTGTTGTTTGCTGGAAAACAATTTCCAGAGTTGAACCTGAAACTAATTTAATCATATCTCTCTCGTTTCTTATCCAAATTTGATGATTTTGGATGTTCTGGAAAGCATAGGATTTTAGCTAAAACTTTCATGTTTTGAGCTTTATGAATTTGTGAGTTTAATTTGGTCAAAAATGCACTTCTTTGTCGCTGTCCCGAGAGCAAATGACAGTGACAATGAATCCAGACCTGAAAATTGTTTTGAGTATATCTTTTGACTCGTAAGTCCAAATAGGGCGATTCTTTTTTTGAATTCTAGCTACGACAATGCTCTACAACTTTCATGTTTTATGATTTATCAAATTCTGTGACATATAAGGTCGAATTCGCTTTTTAAGCCGCAGCCCTGTTGTTATGTTAATTGTTCACAGTTTTGCAATTTTAGACCTGAGAATTAAAATCATCATAACTTTTGAGTCGGTTATCCAAATTTGGTGATTATTTTTCTGTAATTTAGTTTTTTCAATGCTCTTCAACTTTCGTGTTTTAAGATTTAACAAATTCTAGCTTCTACATGGTCAAAATGGCTCTTTAAGCCGTAGCCCTGTTGTTATGTATATTGTTCTCAGTTTTATAATTTTATACCTGAGAATTACTATTGCCATAACTTTTGACTCGAATGTCCGAATTGGTTGATTCTTTTTCTGACTTTAAGATATGGAAATTATCTTCAACTTATATGTTTTATGTTTTCTCAAATTTTGATTTTAAAAGGTGCAAACTGGCAGTACAAGCCGCAGGCCTGAGTTCTTTTGCAATGTTTGAGCATTTTCCGTTGAATTGTTTTTAAATTCGATGATTTCGAGCATTTTTTTTAGAGATGGTTGTAAAGGGATAACTCCAACTAATCGAAATGCCGACATTAATGCCGATTTTCACTGCGAATTGATGGTTCCACTTGGGTTTTGTCGTATGTTAATTTTTGAATTTTTATCGATTTTTGCTGTTTCTGTGCATGTGTTTTCTAAACTGTTTTCGAAATGGTTTTTTAAAAAAAAAAGATGAAAAAGCTTTAAAAGTAAACGTTTTATAAAAGTTTATAATTAATTTTAAAGATATATATGTATATATGTTTTTTCTATAATAAAGAGAATTTCAAAGCAACAATTTTCAAATAATTTTCAAAATCGTTTAAAAACCCGTTTTCTCGAAGTAAGTATTTTCTATATAAAAGAACACATATTTTTGCACTCTTCGAGAGAACGAGGAAGTGACTTAAACGGTATAATAAACCACGTGGTATGGGACACGTAGATTTGTTATACCGGTTAATTCCGGACTTGTTCCTTTGAAGCTACACACATTTGGTAGTTAGTAACACATTCCGTTGTTGTTGCCAGTACTAGGCCGGGGGGGCCAAGGCCGGGGGGGCCACTAGTGCTAGATCGGGGGAGCCATATATACACATAAGGCCGGGGGGGCCAACGTTGATAAGCGCACTATTATAGTACTTGGCAAGGCCGGGGGGGCCACTTATTATGTGCACGTGCAGTTGTTGTTATGGATCCATACCGTTGTTGTTGTTATTTCTAGATTTCATTCTTATTGAATTTTAGATTTTTTTTGTTTTTTTTCATATGTTCACCATAGTATTGTTCTTGGAGTTATATGTATATATATATAGCCTAAGTGCTATTTGAAGATTTTCATATGGTGAATACATTATGTGGTTGTTGGGAACTTACGTGTCCTATTTGGTGCTATGATACGGTTTGCATCTTGTTGTTTTGTTTTTGATGGAAGTCTTTTATTATGTCGATGTTGAAGCCGATGATATGAGGCATTTATTCATGATTTAATCGATGTTGTTGTTGTTACCCCTTTTCATGAGAATTTCGTATGATATTCTAGTTGTTATCATCTCATGAATTATGAGATGACATATGTTGTTGTTGCTTCTTCTCTATTGAGAAGAATTATTATTTATTATCCTTATACTTCACCTATCATTCTCTAATCAGTTTATTTAAGCTAGACTGACCCGTGTATTTTATGTACTCGGGTCAGACCGAGTTGTTTCAAGTTAGCCACCTGCTGTAGATTCCCTTGTAGCTGCTTTCGCTATGGCCCATTTTGCTATCCTTTGGATGCTAGTCCACCTTTTGTGTTGTCGTTTAGCTATCTTTTTGTGTACTCTGATCTATGTATATTCTTTTGAGACATGATGTATATATATGTGGTCCGTGTTATCACTCACTTATGTATCACTATGTAGTGTACTGATGATGTATCTGTATATATGTGCGTTTGCTGTTCTGTGATATGTTGTATATTTGTTGTTGTTGTATTTTGTTCTGGATAGGTCCATTAGCCACCATAGTTTTGTGTTAAACATTTATTGGGTAGGTTGATCCACAAAAAAAAAAAAAATCAATATACCCAATCGACGTATCCAATACTTGTTTAAGGCAAAGCTTACGGATGGTCGCTCCTAACCAGCCCTATTCTCTACACTAGCAGACAATATTGCTCCGTAATACCCTTTGTTAGTGTAGGTCTTGGGGTGGGGCGTTACAGCTTGGTTTTGCTCAGGTTCAAAACTCTCCCATCGCCCAAGGGCGATAAACAATCTACTAAGCATACCTTACGCTCAACAGCATTGGTCATTACTTGGACGAGTATTCATGTCACTTCATAATAAATCGAAGATTCATTGCCCAGACTCTTTCTAAACCAACATAGTACACAATCATACTAAAATTCGTACGATGCACATGGACCATCCGTACACAATATTCGATCTTAACACTTGCTCGATCACATAGATTTCACTTCCAAACTAGTATAGATCACTTGACCTCTTTAGTGTGGACTTCGATCTAGTTTCTTGATTGGAAACCTCCATTACATAGTCATATACTATGATAGAAAATATCAGGATCATATTACAAATCCGTATCAAGCACTCGCCGTTAAGAATCGAGTGAAAAATCCTTGTTCGGACCGGTGTAAACTATCTTGAAAACACGTGCCTGAATATTGGATCAAGAACAGTCATGCAAACAAAACCATATATATATATATATAACTTATATACTTATCATATTGGTTTCTTTACTATACCAATTCCTTTTTAATCGCATTAATTTATACAAAACACTATGTCATTTAATACTAAAACCATTTATGAATCATTTCGTAAAAACATAACTATAAGTTAATAAAACCTATTTATAACTTATGCTCGTACTCATATTATACTCCACTACATTCTAAGAGTATATACAAAATATCAAATTCGTCTTATTTAACAGGGTTGATAATAATTTGAACTTACTTTAACTTACTACCATTTTCAAATTCAAGTGCTATATAAACTCAACTTTATATTTTCAAAAACATTTAACGACAAGTTTTATAACGATTCTGAAGTTTCCAACTAGTCAAAGTCATCGAAAATTCCATTTCATTTTAACAAACGAAAACTATCAAAAAACATCTCATATCATGACGGACATTCTATACTTTCCTAATGCATAGGCTACATGTGCCCATAAAATGACTGAATAAAAAACTTTAGAACTAAGCATTGGTTTTTTCTTCAAACAATTTTGAAATAATATATACATATATATTTTGTATGTCAAATCATACTTTAGGATTTAAATCAAAATCTATTTTATGAAAATAACATTATAACATCCCCTGCTCAAAAACCTAAAAATGAACGCCGATGATGCTGCAATCATCGCGAAATTATTTTCAAGGGACAGAAGTGAGTTAAATACACACAGACCATACTTTTGGTACCCAACCAAAATAATTGCAAAGAGGTATAAAATACTTCATATAATAATGCTAAGTATCAAGATCTCAATTTCCTAAGTCAATTTCTCAAAAATAATTCTATTATTATTTTCATTAGAAGCTTGAAAAACATTTTCAAAGGCATCGGGATTTAAGCTCTCAAAATTCTCAGTTTAGATCCTTTTTGTTTATAGACCATATTTATATAAAATTACTTTCTTATATAGCTCTTTTCATAGATATTTATTTCCACAATATTCAATCTTTCCTTTTGATTGGAGTAAACATCTTTTATTAAATTTTAACTTCTAATCCAACATTACCACCGAACGCCTTATAGTCAAATTTTGAAACTTAATTAACAAGATGTTCGTTTCAAAGTACCAAAAATAACTATCTACCCAACACTTGATATAGAAAGGTAAATCTTCTCTGGTTGAGCGTAAGTCAACAAAAATAATATTCAATGTTCCTAAATTGGTTGAGCATGATTTAACCAACCATTAAGGTTATGAAGTATGGATCTTATGAGAAGCACTATAGTCAAATAAATACGAGCAGAAAAGCCATAACAGATAGTATACCCTACAGAATCTTATTTCTCTTCTTAGCTATATAAATAGCAAAGGCCCTAGGCTGCTCCTCTTTCTTGAGCATGGGACAATCTCTAACAAAATGGTCAGGCTGATGACAATTGTTGCACACCTTAACTATCTGCCCTCCTTTACCCAACCTATACTTATTAGAAAAGTGACCCCTTTTTCCACACTTTTTGCAAATAATGTTAGACCTACTCGGCCAAAACTTGCACTTCTTATCCCCAACCGCCGAAACAATAGGCCTTGGTGCTAAACTCTCAAACCTCAAACCCATATTCACCAGATTCACAAAAGACCACATAAGGTGATTAGTTATGTCTCTGTAAAACTCAAGATGCATACCCACCACAAACATCTCATTCTTCTTTAGCGATGTGTCAATTAATCCTAAACCTAATCGAGATGAAGCAGTGAACCTGATATCATATTCCGCCACTGTCATGCCCCCGCTATTGGCCCAAGAAGGTCCTAAACAACAAAGTCTTCCCAAATTTCGGAATAAAATTCATCTTAAACTCGTCTTTAAATTAGGGCCAAGAGAAGTCGTTCTCTTGGACATTAGTTGTAATAGAACTCCATAAACCCATGACTACATCTATCAGATGTCGCGGTGCCAACCTACGCTTCATTGCATCATCTAGCTCCATATGTCCAAATATCTAATTACACAATTTAACCGAAGTCTGGACTTGTATAATCTTCTCCATACCACCAAACCTCTTACCTCTCATAATCATGAAAGAGTGAAGCAAAAACCATCTAAAGCTTGACCTGCTCCTCTGCAATGTTCTCCCTTGGTTCCTCAATTGGAGCAGCATTCCTTGGTGCTCGATTCCCGTAATTCATGGTGTTACTATACTGACCACCTCTAGCATTGGCAGCTCTGGTACTCATAGTTCCTACTACCTAATCAAAGCAAAACTTCTTTAGGACACAAAAGGATATAGTTATTTCAAAGAAAGGATAGTTTTCAAAATATAAATATGCTCTCATATGTATAATACACCTGACTCAAATTAGAGTGTTGCCTACCCTATCTTTAATGAGCCATACCTAACCAAATCCAAGGTGTTCCTCAACCTTGAGCTCTGATACCAAATGTAATGACCTGAATTTTCGACCCTCGAATATCGACACTAAATACATCCACAATATTCGTGTGCCAAACACCCAAGTGTCTGAAAGACAGAAAGTTAGCGTAAAGTGAAATAAAATATAGTAGAATAAGAAAGAGAGAATCAGAACCTTACAATGGAATGATAGTATATAATATAAAATGAAGAATATAAAGGGTTACTCTGAATATAGAAATTTTTAGAGTTACAAAGCCTAAGTACTATCATCAGCTTGGACAGTTATAACTACCCGTCCTTACAATATTGATATATACAATATAGTAATGTAGTGGAAAAAAGAATACTATGGTAGTTAATCATCCTTTTCTTCTCTATAATCTCAAAATGAAACTCAAGGAATATGTAACAAGTAATAGTAACCATAGAGACAGTATGAATTACCGTAACAGTTTTCCCCTCATATAAAACCAACCATCTGATAAATGGATATATCGATATAATAGATAATATCTAGGGTGTAGAACATATATCGTAAAATATTGTTGTGCATACGACACAACAATAACATGTATACAATCAATACTGCTAATGTACATTTGCATAATGGATTTTTCCCATGGAGATGCTTCCAGATAAGTGAAGCGGATCTCCATGACAAGGACCAAAAAATACCTTCCTAACGCCGTATCTCTAGATAAAATATACCATAAGGTAAACATAACTGGTCCATCGCTAGAACATAGTATGAACTGCGTGGAATCAATAACCCCCGCAAACATTATCTATAAGCATATATAGATAATGGAGTTGATATACCCACAAAGTTGGCTAAACCAGAGATTGTGCATCCTACTCTATGTTTAGCCATTTCGGATGTTTAGGTCACATTCGGCATCTCTCACACACGAACAGAACACGAATCTCCAAATGGATTCCATCATCTCGAATAGATCACGAATCGCTATATGGATTCGAGCATGTCGATCGGATCTCAGATCTCCACATAGATTCATACATAAGTCTTCCGATGAATGCACCGCTGTCCTCTCTCTTGGAATACCTATCAAGATAGACAGTTTCACACGATAGCATTGTTTGAAATGTTAACGCTTACCTCTCCATTGGGCTTAACCTTAGAATTGACAGTTCAATTCTATAACATTTCACTTCACAACTGCTTCTAAAACATAGAACTTGTATACTATTTATGAAGTTGTATTCGATAAGTAAAACACTTACCGATCCGGGTCTCTTCAAAACCATCGATGAATTCCGGTTAACTCAATTCCAGTTCTTTCAAAAGTAAGCGGAAACTGGAGATGTTTTGTTCCAATACTGGTTCCTACAGGTTCTTATTGGTTATGGAATCATGTTGCTTTTAGATCAACATCCAAGAATTTTTTCATTTTAGTTTTAAATGTTTAATTAATTTTAAACGTTTAATTAATTAACTTAACAAAAATCTAAATAACTTATATTCAAATTTAGAGATTGATTGAATATTTGAATTAAGAATTAATTATTAATTAAATGGATTTAATAACCTTATTTAACCCCTTTTATTCAATAAATATTAACGATGAGTTCATTTTGTAAATTTATATATAATAACAAATAGTTCAAATAAATAACAAGAAAATCAATTATTAATAAAACGACTTGATTTTTATTGTAGTATTTTTAATTGAATTTATAAGATTTTTCCATAATTTTTAATTCGAAAAAGAATTAAATTTTCGTTAGAGTTTATTTAGGCAAACGATGATGTTTTTGAAATTTCACAGAATAAGATAACCAGTGTATATTTTTTATTTTTTATGATCATATCTCATTTTTGTACGCAATCATATTTTTGTTTTGTTGTTTGTGGTTCATACACAACGAAATTCCATGTGGCGACATGCCGAAAATTGCAAAACAAACTAAACATCAACAATAAGATATGTTAACACGATTACTTTTCTTTTCTTTCTTCTCTACTTTTTCAAACTTCATGCACACAAAAAGAAAGTTTAATCCTTCTCTTTAGAAATCAATATCAAATCAAATACTTAAGGAAAAATTATTTTTTTTTTGTTCCTTTGTGTTTGTTTTTTAAGGCCTACACATTCACATATGGCTTGATGGTTGCAATCAAGTTTGGTGGAGCTTGTCATAGCCATGGTCAACTAGGGTTCGATCTCATCATATATTTTATCACTGATAGACAGAACAAAGTTTGGATTTCTGTTTGTGGTAAGAAGGAGCATCGATGGCCAGAAAAATGGAAGGTGCGATCGGATGACGAGAAACGTGACTATGTTCTTGTCATTTCCTAGTTTTGGGTCGTGATGTGCCCTGAGTGATCGAGTGAAAAATCATGGTTTCAATGTTGGAGCTCTCGCGAAGAGAGAGATGTTGGAGAAATTGGTTCGCGATTCCATCGAAGGATGAAAGAGAAATCGTCAATGGTAGATCACATGTTCATGGGTTTTATGTGCACGGGGGTATTAGCATACATGTGGCAATTTTAAACTTTGGGAAAGAAATATTAGTTTGGGGTAGTTAAGTTAATAACGTAAATACGTTGATTTAATTAAATTATTTAATTCAAAAACATATAATATTAAATTCTTGCTTATAAGAGGTCAGATTCGAATGCAATCTTTTGCGTTAGACTAGTCTCGACGATACCTACACGTTGGATTTGGAGCTAGTGGAATTTCAGGCTAAAACCGAATGTCGTTCGATTTTTGATCGAACCATGACATGAAATCATCAACTAGAATATTGATCACTTTTGTAACATCCCTCCTTTTTGTATGCTTTAAATCGACGATAAACCACACATGTCAGACTTAAACCATACAGAAGGGCGGATTGTTATGGGATAAGTAAGAAAAATCAGAGAAAGAAAAATACAAAACAGAATCTTGCAGCGGAACGATAAAATATAATAATCAAATATGCAGTTCATGAAGCTGTTTTACAAAAACATTTGATTATACTTATACAATACATATCAGAGTTACATATACCAGAGGAAAATCAATAACAGTGCAGCGGAACAATGTGATGTAGTGGAACAGTATTAATGCAGCGGAATAATATAATAATAGTAGTAATGCAATCTTCTTCTTCATCCTCCAGAAATAAAGTCTTCGAATCCTGAAATGCTCAGACTAACCCGAGCGAATTGAAAAGACAAAACACTCGAGTCAAAACTAAAAGATCTTATGTAAGTTAAATCAATAGTAAGTAATATGAGTGGAACGGCGTCAGAGATGTTTACGGGGTTTGACATCTCCTATCCAGTGTCTAACATGAGTGCAGCAACTTAAGAGATGCTCGGGTTTCACATCTCCTAAGGATCCGTTAAACTATTTACTATGTAGTAATATTTCACTATTATAATAATGTCTATAGCAAAATAAACTTATTTTTTTCATAGCATTAAGGGTTACCCATATAGCCCTTAACACGTAATAGTCCCAGTATTCCATCCAATATCATGGTCCCTCCTGATCGGGAAGCCACCAGAGGATACCACACGGGCTATGGGAGAAAACCAAACTCGTACAAGGCGCGATAGGGTAGGTGACACGGCACAACTAGGCAATGCCAGGGTAGATATACCAATTACGCTTCCGGGCCGGTGGTAACGCGTAGCACGCAGCTACCGCCCACCTCGAGCCACACCCCCAAATTAAAAAAAATCAAAAGTGGCCACCGAATAAATCCAAAAGTCAGAGTATAATATCGAAGGGATGTGTCTGATCAAAGGTGCGACCTCATTAGCCCGTCAATCGCTCCTGTTTTAGCCACCTTATACCAACTCACGGGAGTCGGGTCCACATATTTACCTCAAAGGAAACGCCGCCAGCATCCTATTTCATTCTGGAATCTCCACCGTGTACACGGTTGTTAAAGTGGTTTTCGGAGTTGGCAGAGAGTATGACAACTTCCGATCCCGGTCTCTTCAACAACTAAATGTTATTATAACACCGCGGTCACTCCAAAATAATTTATACTTCAAAACCAGAATATAATATCCATTTCGAACCATATAAATACGATATCATTTCCATTTCAAAACCAAAACAATATGATAACATTTTAAAAATCATTAGTATTTCAAAGTTATAAAATTTTGAAACCAAAGACTTAAAACTATAACACTTCCAAAACGTAATACTGTGAAATTAATAACTTTGAAACATAACTTCCACCCTTACATGGATTTAAATAATAAAATATTTTATAAAACAAACTAGCCTCTTAAATTTCATAAATCAATTCCAAAACAACCCAAATTTCTAAATTTTTAAATTTAATATATTTCAAAGCTTAAATATTCAATATTTCAAAACTAAATTTTATAATTCATATATATATATATATATATATATATATATACACACCAAATTTATTTTACTACTATTTAGTTTTGAAATATTTGCTTAAGAAATCCAATATCCTTTAAATAAACTTCCAATTTCAATAACTGAATATTCCTCAATTTATTTAGACTTGGTATATCACCTTAAACCTGAATTTGTAATTAAAACCATATTCTTTTAAAATCTCAATTTCAATAAATTCCAAATGGATCCTTATTAAATATAACTCTTAATTAAATAAAATCTCAAATCAATTTCAAAATATCATCTCAATCTTGATTTATAAAAATCAATATAAACTCTATATTAAAGTATAATTTAAGTAATTACTTAACCATATTATATTTTAATAAATCAAAATTTATTATTTAAACTTATTTTATACTTTAACCCACTTTTATACATAGCATAAAACCAAGGATTTAACTATATATAAAATGTCATTTATAAAATATCCAAATCAAAATCTCATAAAACCATATATTTCTTTTCAAAACCAAAGAAAATCATTTAAAAATATTTTATATATGGACCACGGTGTCTGTATATAAATTTTCTATCCTATGGTCAAGTGATACAGATGTTTATCATTTAAATCTGCAATTAAAAATAAAAATTACGGTTATATCATTTCAAACCGTAATCTCGAATGAAATAAAAATAAATCCATAATGAACTGGCAGATTATAATGATATAAATAAAACATCCATTCATCCATCATCCAATCACACATCCATCACAATCATCATCCAAAACAATCAATCACCATCAATATATAACTGATAATATATAACAGGTATTTAACAGGAGGTTATATTCAATAAAAGATCAAACAACGATTAAATTTTAAATAAATGCAGTTAACTGAGATGATGATTAAAAATATACGAATAGTTATAATTAAATTCAAAATGACAACATAAATTAAATTTAACAAACATAAAATTTTTTAGAAGTTGTGAGTGGGTTAAAACACTCACCTTTTGAATTTAAATTGAATTTACATCCAATTTAAACACAAAATTTCAACAGTCTCCAAATTCGTCCAAACCAGCATCAAAATGTATGAAATTTTGATACGAACCTAGCGGAGAAAACTGCGCGTGAAACGGACGTCGTATGCAAAAGTTATTGATTTTAGAACGAATGAAATATAAATTAAAATAAAATAAGAAAAAAAAAACTCAGGCCATGTCACCTTTCTTTCATGCTCACCACTGCAAATCACGTGCTCCTTCTCCCTAAACCCTACTGGACTCGATCGAACCCTCACAGATGAAATTCGAACAACGCCGCCACCTCCCATCACGTCGACTAGCGAACGCGTGCCTACGTAGAGGTCGTGACCCCCTCCTGTGCCTCTCCCTGAGGCTTCGCTCGACGTCCAGCACGCACCAAAACATGCAGCTGTCGCCTACTCTTTAAACCCTAATTGAATTATTCGTTCCAATCTGACCATTGAAATGTCAAACAAATTGTGCCGATGCAATCCCCTCAGTGCTCTCTACCATACAGTATCAACAATTTCACGATCCGACGAAGTCCATCACAACGTAATGAACGTCCGTGACTGGTTCTTCAATTTCTGGACAAACCATCACTCAATTTGGAAAACAAATCACAGATGTGAGATGCGTTCATTGAGAGCTTCGATATATAATTTTTCTGAATTTTTTCGAGGAGTTTGAATTTTGGCTTTGGATTTGATTTGGAATTGTATTTGGGAATTTGGGTTTGCATCCATTGGAAAGAGTAGCTAATAGAACGTACTGAAATGAGGAATAAGAAATGAATTAGGGTTTATAACATGGTATAAATAGACAAATTTGAAATAGAATAGATGGACCCGATTTAAATACGTGCTGAACTATAAATGGCCCGAAAAGCTCGTTCTGACTCCGGAACGAAATTGGGTCAACCCATATATCAAAATAGATGTTTTAAAATAATTTAAATGCAATGGAAAAGGTTTTAAGTCCAAATTCCATCGTATGAAGAAGTTACTCTAAAATCAATATTTTTCAAATTGATTTCAATTTCATTGATTTCAAGGCGTTACGAGTCCGTACGAACAAACGACAAGTCCGATCGCTACGAAACTTGAAATGCTACAATAATTCACAGTTATGAATCCGATGAAACTAGTTTCGTCGAAATCCGAGTCAGTGGACAAAATGGCTATTTTATTACATTAAATAAATAAATTAATAATTTAACAAATTAAATCAAATTTCAAATTTCAATTCTTTTATTGACAAATTTCATCATTTTTGATTCTTCAATCATTTACAATGGTTTAAACAAATTTAAATGTCAATTTAGAGTTGATTAATTTATCAATTTCCGTATTAACTTCAATTTCATCAAATTCAAAAATTATAAATTTAATTTCCAAAAGTTCTATTTAATGTACTTCCCATTCTATTATTCAATTCATTATTGTCAACGGATGAAATTAATATTGGATTCAAAATCTATTACATTAAATAGTCTCACATTCCATCTTAAATTCAAATAACGTAATATTCAAATATTAAACTTCACTTATATGTAATTAATCAAATTATTATAAATTAAATTCAGTAAATTGCTAAGTCTTGTTATCTATTCTTTTAATCCAACAAATTGTCATAATAGGAAAATAATTAACACTATTTCCAATTATTCTCTTAAGTTACACTAACATAAGATTTAATTAGATATATTTCACTGATTACCAGTTTTAGTTTTACAGACTAAATAAGTGGTAAATTTATAATACTTGTTACCATTAACTTTAAATTACAATTATAAGTTAATAAGTTACTGTTAACAAACAATTGTTAAAAATGATTACATAACACTTTTCTTATCCAATTATCATAAATTTTATACTAATTCATCAATTAGTTCAATATCTACACTTGTTTCCTTATATTCAATTCATAGTCAAGTATAACATATTTTCATTAATTGGCATTTCATTCAATCCATTAATTATTAACTTTAATTAGCATTGATTCTATCAGATTGCAATTTATTACATATTATCTCATCAACTAATATAACTTTTGAATTTATTTCCCAATTCACTAATTTCAATCAATTGTAACCTTACAATTGTTTTAAATTAATTGGTATTGCATTAAAAAATTTATTTATTAGCTTACATCAACATTATTAACTTTAATTGCAAATCGATTACCAATTTTATTCAACACCCTAAATAAGTAACATATATTAATTCAATACTTACATTTGTTTACCTATGTTTCATTTATAACAAATTATATTATTGCCACTATTTCAATTATTTTGAATTCCATTCTAGTACCAATTCATTACTTTATACATACATTACGTTTCTATGTAATTTATACTTTCACGCTTTCCGTTATTATATTAATTGTCATTAAAGAAATGTTCATTATTGGTCACTAATGATTATACCAACTCATATCACACTAATCCTATTCAATTCCCATTTATTACACAGATTTATATTAATAAATCAACATTTACATTTGTTACTTCCATTAAACTTATAACCAAGTTATACTATTTTATATTATTTCATTTATTGCAATTTCATTCAAATAGTTAATAATTAACTTTGGCTAACCTTGTTACTTTTCATTTAAGTTATTATCTCCTTATTAATTAACAAATTTTCGTTATTTCAATATTAAATTTCCAAAACTTTATCAAATTAACAAATTTAAATCATTGAAATTTACGGATCCTTACACTCTCCCCCACTCAAAACTTTTCGTCATCGAAAAGGAAAAAGGAGGGAAAAGAAGAATTAAGAAATCAATATATCTCACTTAAAATATTAAATTTAAAAATTAATTAATTTAGATAAAATATACCAATTTATAACTATTAAATCTTTGTATACTCAAATTAATAAAGTTTGGAAAACAATTTCAAAATATTTTCTAAGTCTAAAATTTACGAAAATTTTTGGTAGAGTCTCCTTTGTACGGAGAGGCTCGGGAGAAAATATAATATCAAATATAGAAATATACAAAATATATAATAACTCTATAAATCATAATCCGAGAACGTACGTATTTGTCGGACAATTTACGCTTATTTTATGAACCCAAAAGCAGTAGCAATTGCTTCCATAACCTATATTTCACTTATATAATCCAAAAAGGGTTAACAATTATATAAAATGAAATATTTAAGGTCGTTTCAACCATAAACCAACCAATCAATACAAACAACCATCACTTGTAACAAGGCATATAAGCATCACACAAATCAATTATCTACTCATATCAAACAAAACAAATAGTTGTTCGGGTTCAAACTTTAAATTGTACAGAATGAAAATAAACTATCAAGTGCACCATTTACTCAACAGTATTAGATGAAACAAAAATAGATTATTCATTCATCCAAACAATTTTAAAGTATCCTTACCCAAACAACCATAAATCAAAACAAACAACAACAATTTCAAACAACAGATTAAGTTTATCCTTATTAATTTCATTCATACATTTGTTGTTTTATTTCTCTTTTTCATTCATAAAATGGTTTATCTTTTTAATTTACATTTATTCTTACAATTTTATTACAAATAACTTCAACTTATTTACTTAAGTTTAAAATTTCTTACTTACAATACCTGCCTTCTATTATATTTAATTAGTAGTATTTCAATTATACTTAAGTTCATAACAACTACAACACCAAATTCTCATTTATTAAAGAATTCATTGAATACTTTCATTATTTCAAATTTTTACTTGTATAATATTCTATTACAATTTTCTTATTACCATTTCAACTTTTTATATCTTTTGGTAAGTTATATATATGCCTTTAAGAATGCAATTGAAAGTTACATAAATTTATTTTATTTCTTTTAATTAATTCATTGTTCAATAATTTTATCTTTTGTTTTATAGGTTACAATTTCAACTTCCTTGAAATTTCATTTATAACTTAGCATTAGATCTATTATTTTATTAAAGGTTCCAATTATTAATTAGTTATATTCCATTTTACCACACTTAATTGAAACTATTAATTAACGGAAACTTAAGAATTAAATACTGGGTTAAATTTCAAATCATTTTAAAATAATAGATAAATATATACTTATAACCTATATCCAATTATATTTAAAACAATTTAAAATTTTATATTTGTTTATCAAAATAAACCTGCACTAAAACTACTACAGTGGTCTTCCCACTTCGAAACTCGAAAATGAATGTCGACGATGCGTGCACTCATCACCGAAATCATTTTCCAGCGACAGAGAAGGGGGTACAAAACTTATTTCTTTCCAAAGTTCTTTTAAAACAGTTCTTTCAAATTATATTGAAATATTTATATCAGAAAATACTTCTAAATAATATTATTATATTCTAAAATTATTCAAAAGAAATTTTAAAAACCCCGAAACTTACGTTCTAAATTCTTAATTTTTATTTATTTTATTTTCAATCTTATTTCAACTATTATTTATAAATTTCATTACCTAACAACCAATATATTGCAACCAAATATAACCTTTATAAAAAATTATTTAACATACAGAAAATATTATAGGCAAAAAATTTTATTCACCTATATTCAAAACAAATATTGTGTCAGTCTGTCCTATTAAGTGTTTAGAAATCCCAATTGATGTCATAGCGTCCTATACATCAACTAGAATTTATAAATACAAAACGGAACAAATTAACACAATATCAAAACCTTTTATAACACTAATAAATACGCTCTCTCATATATATACACTCAGCAACTCATCATAGGGTATTACTACCCTATAAACAAAGAGTCAAACCCCACAAAGCTAAGGTTTATCGCTAAACCAAAGCTCTGATACCAGATGTAACATCCCACCTTTTTGTACGCTTTAAATCGACGATAAACCACACACGTCAGATTTAAACCATACAGAAGGGCGGATTGTTATGGGGTAAATAAGAAAAAGCGAGAAAGAAAAAGAACAAAAAAGAATCTTGCAGTAGAATGATAAAATATAATAATCAAATATGCAGTTCATGAAGCTGTTTTACAAAAACATTTGATTATACTTGTACAATACATATCAGAGTTACACATACCAGAGGAAAATCAATAATAATGCAGTGGAACAATGTGATGCAGTGGAACAGTATTAATGCAGCGGAATAATATAATAAATAGTAGTAATACAATCTTCGTCTTCATCCTCCAGAAATAAAGTCTTCAAATCCTGAAATGCTCAGACTGACCCGAGCGAATTAAAAGACAAAAAACTCAAGTCGGAACAAAAAGATCTTATTTAAGTTAAATCAACAGTAAATAATATGAGTGGAACAGCGTCAGAGATGTTTACGGGGTTTGACATCTCCTATCCAGTGTCTAACATGAGTGCAGTAACCTAAGAGATGCTCGGAATTCATATCTCCTAAGGATCCGTTAAACTATTTACTATGTAGTAATATTCGCTATTATAATAATGTCTATAGTAAAATAAACTTACTTTTTCATAGCATTAAGGGGTTACCCATATAGCCCTTAACACGTAATAGTCCCAGTAGTCCATCCAATACCATGGTCCCTCCTGATCAGGAAGGCACCAGAGGATACCACACGGGCTACGGGAGAAAACCAAATTCGTACAAGGCGCGATAGGGTAGGTGACACGGCACAACTAGGCAATGCCAGGGTAGATATACCAATTACGCTTCCGGGCCAGTGGTAACGCGCAGAGCGCAGCTACCATCCACCTCGAGCCACACCCCCAAATAAAAAAAATCAAAAGTGGCCATCGAATAAATCCAAAAGTCAGAGTATAATATCGAAGGGATGTGTCCGATCAAAGGTGCTACCACATTAGCCCGTCAATCGCTCCTGTTTTAGCCACCTTATGCCAACTCACGGGAGTCGGGTCCACGTATTTACCTCAAAGGAAACACCGCCACTATCCTACTTCATTCTGGAATCTACACCACGTATACGGTTGTTAAAGTGGTTTTCAGAGTTGGCAGAGAGTATGACAACTTTCGATCCCGGTCTCTTCAACAACCAAACGTTATTACAACACGCGGTCATTTCAAAATAATTTATACTTCAAAACCAGAATATAATATCCATTTCGAACCATATAAATACGATATCATTCCATTTCCAAACCAAAACAATATGATATCTTTTTAAAAATCATAGTATTTCAAAGTTATAAAATTCTAAAACCAAAGACTCAAAACTATAACACTTCCAAAACGTAATACTTTGAAATTAATAACTTTGAAACACAACTTCCACCCTTACATGGTTTTAAATATTAAAATATTTTATAAAACAAACTAGCCTTTTAAATTTCACAAATCAATTCCAAAACAACCCGAATTTCTAAATTCTAAATTTAATATATTCCAAGGCTTAAATATTCAATATTTCAAAACTAAATTTTATAATTCATATATATATACACCAAATTTACTTTACTATTATTTAGTTTTGAAATATTTGCTTAAGAAATCCAATATCCTTTAAATAAACTTCCAATTTCAATAACTGAATATTCCTCAATTTATTTAGACTTGGTATATCACCTTAAACCCGAATTTTTGTAATTAAAACCATATTCTTTTAAAATCTCAATTTCAATAAATTCCAAATGGATTCTTACTAAACATAACTCTTAATTAAATAAAATCTCAAAGCAATTTCAAAATATCATCTCAACCTTGATTTATAAAAATCAATATAAACTCTATATTAAAGTATAATTTAAGTAATTACTTTACCATATTATATTTTAATAAATAAAACTTTATTATTTAAACTTATTTTATACTTTAACCCACTTTTATACATAGCCTAAAACCAAGGATTTAACTATATATAAAATACCATTTATAAAATATCTAAATCAAAATCTCATAAAACCATATATTTCTTTGCAAAACCAAAGAAAATCATTTAAAAATATTTTATACATGAACCACGGTGTCTGTATATAAATTTTCTATCCTATGGTCAAGTGATACATATGTTTATCATTTCAATCCGCAATTAAAAATAAAAATTGCGGTTATATCATTTCAAACCGTAATCCCGAATGAAATAAAAATAATTCCATAACGAACTGGCAGATTATAATGATATAAATAAAACATCCATTCATCCATCATCCAAATCACACATCCATCACAATCATCATCCAAAACAATCAATCACCATCAATATATAACCGATAATATATGACAGGTATTTAACAGGCAGTTGTATTCAATAATAGATTAAATAACGATTAAATTTTAAATAAATGCAGTTAACTGAGATGATGATTAAAAATATACGAAACAGTCATAATTAAATTCAAAATCACAACATAAATTAAATTTAACAAACATAAGAAATTTTAGAAGTTGTCAGTGGGTTGAAACACTCACCTTTTGAATTTAAATTGAATTTACATCCAATTTAAACCCAAAATTTCAGTAGTCTCCAAATACGTCCAAACCAACGTCAAAATGTCTGGAATTTCGATACGAACCTAGCGGAGAAAACCGCGCGTGATACAGACCTCGTATGCAAAAGTTATTAATTTTAGAATGAATGAAATATAAATTAAAATAAAATAAGAAAAAAAACAACTCAAGCCACGTCACCTATCTTTCATGCTCACCACTGCAAATCACACGCTCCTTCTCCCTAAAGCCTACTGGACTCGATCGAACCCACACAGCCGAAATTCGAACAACGCCGCCACCTCCCATCACGTCGACTGGCGAACGCGCGCCCGCGTAGAGGCCGCGACCCCCTCCCGTACCTCGCCCTGAGGCTTCGCTCGTCATCCAGCACGCGCCAAAATATGCAGCCACCGCCTACTCTTTAAACCCTAATTGAATTATTCGTGCCAATCTAACCATTGAAACGTATCACGACGTAATGAACGGCCGTGACTGGTTCTTCAATTTCTAGACAAACCGCCACTCAATTTGGAAAACGAATCACAGATGTGAGATGCGTTCATTGAGAGCTTCGATATATAATTTTTCTGAATTTTTTCGAGGAGTTTGAATTTTCGTTTTGGAGTTGATTTGGAATTGTATTTGGGAATTTGGGTTTGCAGCCATTGGAAAGAGGAGCTAATAGAACGTACGGAAATGAGGAATAAGAAATGAATTAGGGTTTATAACAGGGTATAAATAGACAAATTTGAAATAGAATAGATGGACCCGATTTAAAACGTGTTGAACTATAAATGGACCGAAAAGCCCGTTCTAACTCCGGAACGAAATTAGGTCAACCCATATATCAAAATAGATGTTTTAAAATATTTTAAATGCAATGGAAAAGGTTTCAAGTCCAAATTCTATCGTATGAATAAGTTATGCTAAAATCAATATTTTTCAAATTGATTTCGATTGATTTCAATTTCATTGATTTCAAGGCATTTTGAGTCCGTACGAACAAAAGACAAGCCCGCCCGCTACGAAACTTAAAATCCTACAATAATTCACCGTTACGGATCCGGTGAAACTGGTTTCGTCGAAATCCGAGTCAGTGGCCAAAATGGCTATTTTTTCACATTAATTAAATAAATTAATAATTTAACAAATTAAGTCAAATTTCAAATTTCAATTCTTTTATTGACAAATTTCATCATCTTTGATTCCTAAATCATTTACAATGGTTTAAACAAATTTAAATGTTAATTTACAGTTGATTAATTTATCAATTTCAGTATTAACTTCAATTTCATCAAATTCAAAAATTATAAATTTAATTTTCAAAAATTCTATTTAATCTACTTCCCATTCTATTATTCAATTCATTATTGTCAACGGACAAAATTAATATTGGATTTAAAATCTATTACATTAAATATTCTCACATTCCATCTTAAATTCAAATAACGTAATATTTAAATATTTAATTTCACTTATTTGCAATTAATCAAATTATTATAAATTAAATTCAGTAAATTGCTAAGTCTTATTATCCATTCTTTTAATCCAACAAATTGTCATAAAAGGAAAATAATTTACACTATTTCTAATTTTACCTTTAATTGCAAATTGATTACTAATTTTATTCAACACCCTAAATAACTAACATATATTAATTCAATACTTACATTTGTTTACCTATGTTTCATTTATAACAAATTATATTATTCCCACTATTTCAATTATTTTGAATTCCATCCTAGTACCAATTTATTACTTTATACATACATTACGTTTCTATGAAATTTATACTTTCACACTTTCCGCTATTATATTAATTGTCATTAAAGAAATGTTCATTATTGGTCACCAATGATTATACCAACTCATATCACACTAATCCTATTCAATTCCCATTTATTAAGCAGATTTATATTAATAAATCAACTTTACATTTGTTACTTCCATTCAACTTATAACCAAATTATACTATTTTACATTATTTCATTTATTGCAATTTCATTCAAATAGTTAATAATTAACTTTGGTTAACCTTGTTACTTTTCATTTAAGTTATTATCTCCTTATTAATTAACAAATTTTTCGTTCTTTCAATATTAAATTTCCAAAACTTTATCAAATTAACAAATTTAAATCATTGAAATTTACAGATCCTTACACTCTCCCCCACTCAAAATTTTTCGTCCTCGAAAAGGAAAAAGGAGGGAAAAGAAGAATTAAGAAATCAATATATCTCACTTAAAATATTAAATTTCAAAATTAATTAATTAACAAATTTAAATCATTGAAATTTACGGGTCGTTACAAGTTTACTCACCTCTAAGTAAACTATATAATATCTGCGTTACTGTGGACTTTTGTTGAATGCTTGGATGATATTTGATAGTTTTAATGAAGTATAAATTAATAGTAAACTAATAGTCATTTAATTTAATTACGTTTAACGCAATGAAATTAATTGTACTTCATTTGTGATATTTACTTTGAAGAAACACTATCCTGCTATACTTAAATTAAACAGATTATTTTGGATACCTATTGAGCAGAATAAATCACCATTCCGCACTTGCAAAGTAAAACTATTATTTTTGAAAATAATTAATATATGGATTAATTAATAAATGATATATTAGCTATTGATTGCTAATTGTTGATAATAATTTGATTGTTATTATTGTTTTATTGTTTGTTTGGATTTGAATTCTCATTTGAAAAGCGGATTGTATAAATAACCATTGTTCTGCACGGGACTTATATAGAGAGATCCTGAGAGTTTTCTAGCCATTAAAAATTTACTGTGATATGCATCTTATTCATATTTTTATATTGCTTATATTGATGTTGGTAGAAATAATTGTGACATACCATTTGTTTTGTGTAAGGGTTGTTATAGCGATAATCGCTATACCGCCACTTATGAAATATTGTCCCCTTAAACCTTTATTGTATTGTACTTGAGCTTGTATTTTTACAGAATAAATGTTTGGTCATGTTTTCGCACTTTGAAAGTTTTTTAAACTATATTTTATGTATTTTGGGAATTTTGAAAATAAAAGATAAGAGTTGGCTAAAATTTATAAATGGTTTTATAAATTTAATTAATTATCTTTTGGGATAATTAATGCTTTTTTAAATTTATAAAGAGACTATAAACTTGATTAATTATCTTAAGAGATAATTAATGTCGCTTTAAATTTATGAAAGATTATAAATTGGATTTGATTATCTTTTGGGGTAATTAATGTTGTTTAAATTTATAAGGTATATACCTTAAATATTTTGTAAATTCTTTTCAAACGAGTTTGTGAGGATTGTATAAGTTTTGAAAAGAATTGGAGGTTTAAATATATTCTTAATTATTATTTAATTATAATAAAGTTAGCTAATAAATTTATCAATGATTTTTAAAGTTAATTAACTGAATTAATAACAGTGATTAAAATTAATTAACTGATTTAATAAAGGTGTTTAAAGTTAATTTATTGATTTAATAAAGGAGTTATAGATTTGCTTGATTGTTTCTTGGGATAATTAATGTGGTTTCACAGTTATAAAAGAATTATATCAATTATTTTTTAGGATGATTAGCATTATTTTAAATTTATAAAAGCATTTTATTATCTTATGTGATAATAAATGTTATTTGAAATTTATAAGTAATAGTTTATAAATGAAAAAATCTTTTAATAAGGAATGTTTAAAAATAAAGCTAAGTGTAAATTGTTTTTGGATTTATAGTAAAAATATTTTAATGATAGTTGATTTGACCCTTCTTTTTAATATACTTAGAAATATAAATTTGATCTGTAAAAAGAATATTATTAAAGAGTGTTTTTGAGGTGTTTTACAAATATTTACAATGTGAAAATTAAGAACAAACGTGAGTCAAATATTTTAAGAGATTTAATTTTCATATATGTCCATTTTGTTATTCTCGATAATTAATTTATTCGATATTAATTCTACTATCCTCTTAAATTGATTTGTCAATTTAAGACGATTTGTTGCTCATTTGAGCATTGACATCCTTTATCGGGAATGACTTAAAATAAGAGCGAGTGAGGGACATGCTATGTAAAATTGCTCCCATTAGGGTATTATCATGTCTACTCTAAATTGGTTTTGGTTATATGTGCTTTAACAACCCATATTTTCATGTGCTGGAATATTTAAATAATTGATTTATTTAAATATTGGATTATTAATTTAATCGATGGGCCAAAAACTCAACTTTAACAAACAGATGAATTTGGACTCGAAACTTCTTCCATTGAGTCTGGATTGTTCGAGCAGTCGAGAATAAGTATGAGCATCAATATGTTTCAACCAGTGGATTTTTAGATAGTAGAATGCTTTCGATTCATAAGTCGATCCAAAAGGTTAACTTTGGATGCAATGGAATTAGGTCCCGTAACCTTTTCCATTAAGTCTGGAATAAAGGTATTTGGTTTTAAACGATAATAAGCATGCTTCGTCCGAAATAGGGCTACCTTTGCCTAGAACTGATTGGGGTCTCATACGACGTGCTGGCGGAGGTGATCGGTAGAAGCGTCGGTGTTTGTAGTGTCGGATCTTGGTGATGGCGGGGCTTTAGGTGACTGAACCGGGCTAGATCGGCGAGGTTTGATGAGGGTATTTTGGTAGTGGGATAGATCAACGTCAAGGGCGTTGGTGGCACCGCAGTGGTGGCTTGAACAGAGATGACAAAGCAATGGATGATTCGACTAATTTGGGTGAGCTTAATTGCGGTTTGGGGGTTAATTAAGTTAATTAATTTATTAATTAACATTGTAATATTTGAAAATAGTTACTCTCTCATACGAGGTCAGATTGAAATGAAGTTTCATATATTGGGTTTTTGAAGACATCACCTACGTAATTAAATGGCTTTCGTCGCAATCTGGACGATTGAAAAATATAGCTAAGGCGAGCAACATAATAACTCTACAATTAATTATCATATGAATCCCAATATTTTTGTATACCGGATTATATGATTAGAATGATGTAGAGTAATGTGGTTTATTTATATATGATGTTTGGATGGATCATTGCCGACATAGGATAGTTGCTGATATCCTAAGTAAATTTTGACGCCCTAGTTGTGATATTTATTTAATAATTTCCATGTTTGATTGAATCGGTTTAACTGAATATTTAGGATGATTAATTTAGATCTCAAACACACACACATGGAGATTTATTCGTGTTAAACAGAGTTGGAGGGGGTTAGCATTAATCCATAACATGATTATAGATTAATTCAACTCTAATTTGTAGTTTAAATCAGTGATAGAAATATTAATACATATTTTATTACTAATCGGGATTTAAAAGTATGACCTTTTAAGATAAGTATGCAGACTTAAAAATGTTTAAATGATTTATAGATTTGATAAATGCATTTACACTTGATTTAATTTGATAAATCAAATGTTGTAATTACTTAAAAATTAGGTTTGAGTATTTGGGATATTTTATAAATGCTTATATGAGTTTATAAAGTAATGTGAATGAGACATACTTGATTTAATTTGATAATTAAGTATATTGTGGCGTAAATTGGTTTTAAAGCGAATATATTATTTTATAAAAGGATTTATGGGTTTATAAAATATTATGAGGTGAAATATATTACTTAAATCAATTTTAAGTATATAATGATATTTTCATAAAATGGTTATGATATTATAAAAATGGTGAGAAAGTGTATATTTAATTATATTGTATAATTAAATAATATTAAGCTTTTAAGTGATTTATAAGCTTATGATTGTTTTAAAATAATATATTATGCTTGGAAATAATATATTAATAGATAGATCGTCACCTAAATTATGTGTGGTATAATGAGTTGATTAATGATTGAATTGCATAATTTTCATGTCATTATTTTCAATTGGTTGAATTGGCTGAATTGGTTGGATTGTATGAGATTATAATTGAATGATAGATAAATTAATTAATTGATTGGTTGATTAATTTGACTTTGAGATGGTAGAATAGTTATTTTGGTTGGGTATTGCCATTGTGTATGTAAATGGGCACGAGACGTATTAATTAGTTCCATATAGATGGACTGGTTATATATATACCTACATATAGTTCACGCACGGTTATATATGTCTATATTTATATATAGTTCTAGTATGTCCAGCTTGGAAGTGCTTGAAGAGGCACATAATATTTTATAGATATTTGTTGGTATGCAGTTTCAGGCATATGCATATAGTGGTATGTCCGACTTTGGACTAATGGAAGGAGCTTGGAATATTTTTATAGATATTTATTGATATGCATGTTCAAGCATATGTATATAGTTGGTATGTCCGACTTTGGACTACTAGGGAGAGGCATAGAATATTTTATAAATATTCATTGGTATGCGGTTTAAGGCATATATGTGTATGTATGTATATATATATATATATGTTTGGTATGTTCGACTTGGGATTACCGATTGGTGCAAGGGAATCCATTGTACCTTAGGGCACAAGACCTGCATATGTGGTTTTAGGGCAGGGGCGTAGAGAGATTGGGATGCCTATCTAGAGTGGGTCATATAATGTTGCGTAGTATTCTTGGAGGCTACGAAGGGACATATAGGCCAACTTTTATTGAGGTGATGGTTTTTAGGAGGGTCCATAATATAGTTGTGGCTCTTGATAGGCCTCATAGATAGCAAATTATCAGTCTAGATGGGAGAGACAATACTTCGGCATTGTGTACTCGTATGGAATGGATGTAGTCAATGTTTACATTTACATATGTTTCTGGTATGTCGGTATTGACAATTGAAAGTAAAGAATGCTAGCACGTGAATCCAAGGTACCTTTGAGATGACACGACCTATAGACATGAATTCGGAGCATGGGTGGAGAGAGACAAGAATGCAAGTCGAGTGTAGGTCATAAACTATTCCGTAGAACTCTTGGATGATATGATCGGGACCTATGTGCCAACTTCTTTTGAGGTGTTTGTTTTCAGGGGAGTCCAAAAGTTAGTTATGGCTCTCGATAGGTCTCGGTAGTAGCTAATGGCAGTTCAGGACGGGTAACAGTTACTGAAATCTGTATTTTGGTTTTGGGTATAGGGATCTATTTTAGTAGCATTGTTATATAGCTGTATTCATTTTGCATTTCGGATGCTTTGATGGGATCATTGGATTGGTTGGTGTCCATAGCGGACCCCACCCACCAACGATGATGGGTGTTAACTTGTTCGTTCAGTGTCTTCTATTGTTATAACTGTGCATGTTACATTTGTTAGTTAATTACCATTTTTGAACGTTGTGTGTTAGACTTATATAGGGAAGTTTATATTACTCCTGCATTAGTACATTAGGTTACTCCTTTCACGACATGTTGTTATGTTTTTGTCATATTTTATTAGCTGTGCTGACTTAGTGGTTTGCAATAGAAGAGAAGATTATAGTGTAATCCTCTACTTTTGAGTTGGGTTTTACTCTACTTGTTTACGAGCAATCCGGGTTATCCCTAGTCACGTTTATGGAGAGGACCGACTGTACTTCACAAATCCCTTATATATTTTTAAATGAATTTGATATACAATACTTTGAGACTGTTCCCGTCACACCAGGTTTTATGTTTGACCCGCGTTTTTTCTTTATATGCTTATGTCGTGACAACGCTTAAGTGTTTGATTGAGTAGTTGGAGAGTCAAGTGCTTTTGGGAATATGCTTTCAGGACAGTTGGAGAAATTTAGAGGTGAAGGCAGTACTTTTGATATATACTTGATGTTGTAATAGTACGCGACATATAGGTTATTTATGTACGAGATTCGTTGCATCAGGTATTGTATTTTGACTTTTTGTATTGAAAATCATTTATTATTCCCATCAGTACAGTTTCTTGAGATGATTGGGAGATTTTCAAAGCATGACCCTGGTCGTGCCAAGAATTATTAGTGGTTGGACCAAGTAATCGGATCAGAGTTCGCACGAGAGGATTCAGATAACCGACCCTAATTTAACAAAAAAACCTTACGAGCAAACATAGGATTTGATTGGATATCGTAAGAATTAGGGATTTTCTTTATTCTTATGTGTGGTAGGGTATAGTTGAGATAGTTAGGAAAGACCGCTTGACTAGTTTTGTGACAATTTGGATAATCTTCTAAGTGGCGATATGATATTTTCCTAGGCGAACGTCATAGTACACTTAGTATATTATCCTTATTGTCATTGTGCGGTTGAGGGGAGTATGAATTGGAGCGAGCACAAGCGCTTGTAGACAGTCATTTAATAATGATTTAATTGTAAAGTTTCTCCTTTGGAGAATGGGTTCCGTTTGGAAGGAAAAAGAAGTTGAGACTTTGTTCACTTGATTTATTTGAGAGTTTTGAGGATAGGGATCCAACATATCATTTAAGTTTTCCTTGTCGGAGCAGGTGGTGTAATAGCCTTTCATGTATTGTATTCATAAGAGAAGCTGCACCACTTAAGCATTTAGGTTATCATGGATATCGAATAGACTCATTGGTGTATACAATTATGCATGCACATTTTGACTATTGTTGTTCACCATGCATGTCGTTATAAGTTCTTTGTTATGTTTCATTGTTTGGCATGCTTGTGTTGTTTGTTGTTGCTTGCTATTATTTGATGGTTGGTTTATTGTTGTTGTTTATTATTATTTAATGGTTGGTTTATTGATGTTGCTTATTATTGTTTGCTGTTGTTAATTACCCACTGATTTTTTATTTTGGATTGACTGATTACTTGCTATTGCTTAACTATTGATTGATTATTCAATTTTGTTGATTAATTTTTGCTGTCGTTGTTATGGATTGTTTGTTAGTGTAGGAGTGTAATTCCAGTGACGTCGTCGAAATAAGTCGACTAGTGAAAGTGGAAATGGATTAGATGTGGCCTAGACCTCGAGGGCCTGTTCATTTTTAGGAGTAGTTCTATATGGCTTCAAATCGATGGGGTTAAGTTTGTCCATGTTCGACGGAGCTTAGTATTGATATGCCTCCAGTTATTAAAGGGAAAGTTTTATTTTCCTTTTTGTTTTAATTAATGTAAAAAAGCATGGTGCAAAGCTTCCTTTATTGTTACTAGTGTTTTACAAGTGTGCTTATTGTTTTCGGTAGCAACCTATTTATGTTACATTGGATGTGTTTGTTGCACGATATTTGAGATATTTGTTGCATATGTATTTATGCCATGCTAGAGTTTACATGTAGATTTGCACCATGCCATTGTAACGACCCGTATTTTTAAACTGTTTTAAGTTATATGATTTGATATAATTATTAAATAAAAATAGTTAGAGATAAAATTTAACGACTTATTATTGCAATTATCGGATAAATTAATTATTTAAATTTAATATTGTAATTATTTAAATAATTGAATCTTTAATTTAATATAATTGAAAATGGTACCAGAAGTTGATTTAAATTTTATTTAAACAACAATGAAGATTGTTAATACTTAAAAATTGAATTTAAGTGATTAAGTAAATTTCTTAGAATTACTTGTTTTAATTGACGAGTAAAAATAGCCATTTTGGCCACTATCTCGGATTTCGATAAAACTAGTTTCATCGAAACCGTAATAGTGAATTATTTTAGGATTTCAAGTTTCATAGCGATCTGACTTTTCGTTTGGCCGTGCGAACTAGAAACGCATAGAAATTTATTTCAGAATTGATAAAATAAATTGACTTTAAAAAGCTATCTTCTGCATACGATCGAATTAGGTCTCGGAACTAGTTTCATTGTGTTCAAAATGGGGGTAAAATATTATAAATGCCAGGTGGAAAGCTTCTTTGGAATTCGGATTTTCGTGGGCTATTCAGACAAATAATTTTCTTATTTAGATATGAAAAATTACTTCCTTCGTCTCGTTCAAGCACAAGCGCTCTTTAGGCCGTATCCCTCTCCTTTTTCCCTCTTGTCTCGATCAAATCGAAATCGAGGTATCAGTTCAAAAAAAACAGCAGATCTAATCGAAAATAATGAAAAGAAATATGAACGAGTGACTGTATACTCATGAGCGCGACGATCGATGGCGGAGGGCGTGGTCCTGAAGCTTGGCAGGGCGCGACGTGTTGAGGCTCGGCTCACGTTCGATGTAGCTAGGGTTTTGTGTGCGTCTTAGTGACAGGTGGTGGCAGAGTTCATCGCCTAGGTATGGTTGGAGGCGGCCAAGCACGAGCAGGGTGATGGCGTTGTCAGATCTAGGTCCAGTCGAGCATGTGGGCGCTGTTTTGATGATGAACGGTGGCGGCCTATGGATGTTAGATTATGTGAGTTGCGTATGAGAAGATGAATGTGCGACTAGCGTGGTTAAGTAAGTAGTTAAGTTAATTTTATATAATTAATTATATTCAATTATTTTATATTTATCAATATCTTATGAAATTTGTATCTCCTTCGTACGAGGTCGGATTGGCATGCGGTTAGTGGTATTGGATTCGTATTTATGACGACTATGCTATGAGGTCGAGCTGGAACTATTTGAACATGTAATTTATTTTCAGATTCAAATAGGAAGGTGATATTTATAAGCTCACAAGTGCTCATTTTTTTATATGTAGTTGAATTATATCGTAAAGTGAATTGAATTTATTGATTGTTGCTTGATAAATTTAACTGACATTGAAATTGATATCTGAATTTGTTGATAGAATTTGAATTGATAGTTAAACTAAATTAGAATTTAATTGCCAGTAAATGCCCGATATAGATAATTATGAAATTGTTGTGAATTTTATTGACTGTTTGGATGATTGGTTATGATAGATGCTATTGGTTGATATTTTGGATGTTTATATACCATGTTATCATCCTGTATATACAGTATATAAAACTGTAAATTGAATTATTTCGAATAATTTAAGAAATATGTTGAAATGATATATACCTATGACGCTTTAATTTGTATTGAAATTGTATATATCCATTCCTGGAATTTAAATTGAAACAATTGATTCACTTGGCCATAGGAAAAAAATTATATACGGACACCGGATTGGCTAAATTAAATGATTTTTAAAAAAAATTGAATTTTTTTATGATTTGATTTAAAGGAGTAAAAACGAATACATGGAAATCGAATTATTTTCGAATTGGAATTCGAAATGTTGAAATTTAGATTTGGTAAAAAAATTGTTTAAGTAATCGAAGTTAAGATTTTGAATTTATAATCAAAGTATGATTTGAGTTTTAGAAAATTTATTTGTCTAAAAAGATTGAATTTTATTCAAACTTGGAATAATACTAAGCAAAAGTAATATGAAATGATATTTCAAAATGTAGCTTGGAATTGAATTATATTTGACGGTTTGGATTTTTTTAGATTGGATATTGAAAGTTAAATTGATTTAAGTGATTCGAATAGATATTTAAAATCGAACGCGAAATTGATATAAATCAAAATGGTTTTAATTTGAAATTTAGTCAAAATTAAATCAGTGAATCAGATAATTGAAATTTAAATTAATTTGGAATTGGAAATGTAGTAAAATTCGACGTGAAATCGAAATTGAATCGATTAAATCGAAATCAAAATTGATTTATATTGAAAATTGGAATAGATTCAATTTGGCTTGAAAACTATTTTTAAATAATTTTTTTACTATAAACTATTTCAAATCCATTTTTGTTGAAATATTCAAAATATTTTGATTTTCCAACTATTTTACTATATAAACCATTTTGATACCCAAAATTTTTCTATTAAACTATTTTAACTATTTTCTAACATTCAAACTGGTTAAAAGGGCAGAAAGTTTATGTTTAAATCTTGGATTTAAATACAAGTTGGGTTAAAGTGAAGTTATAACCTAAATTGTAATTCGAATCAAATTTCGAAGTGGAATCGATATATCGAACTGAATTGACATTTTGAAGTAAAATATGATTTTTGAAGCAAATATAGTAAATTTCGAAACGGATTTGATTTTGAGGTGAATATGATATTTTGACATCAAGTACGAACTGTTTTTGAAATATAAAAGTACCAAACGGTGTGTAAAATGACGTTTGTTTGTTAAAGAGACCGGGGACTCTTATTGGCATACTCTCTGTCAATATTGGAACCACTTAATTACTGTGTACACAGCGGATGATATCTAAAATGTTGGGGTTGAATTGGACACGTTCATTGGAACGAAGTAAGAGAACGATGATGGATAACCTTGACAGTCTTGTCATAATTAAAATGACTAAAACAGGAGCCTATATCTGGCCATTGAGGTTAGCTACCTCTAGCGACGTTGATCTCATGTATTACTATTTTGATTTCATTTCAATGGGTGCACCTTTTATTCGTTGGATTGATTGTCGCGGTCGGCCACTGATGGGTTATTACCAGCCGGAAAGGGTAAACTGGTAGAATTCTTCCTTGGGAATTGCCCCACGTGCCTTGTCATATTTATCTTTATATGAGCCCATTACGAATTTGGTTTTGTACCTATAAAAATGTGTTAAGGTGGATCAATGTAAAGTCTTAATACTATTTTGATATTTATTTTATTGATAGACATTATCTATTATAGCGTGTACTATTATATATAAATAGTTGAACAAATCCTTAGGAGATGGAAAATCCCATAATATCTCTTAAGTTATTGCACTCATATTTGTGATATCGATTTGACTTACATAAGAGTATTTTTGTCCTGACTCGAATGTTTTGTCTTTTCATTATGCTCGGGTCAGTCCTGATCTTTTTTCGCATATTGAAGATTATTCTCTGGAGGACGAAAACAAGGATTTTAGTATACTGCTATTATTATTCCCTACATCATGATATTCTACTGTATTGATTATTTATCCCTAGTGTATATATAACACTGATAAACGTGTATAGATTATAATCAAATGTACAGTGAACAGGTTCATGAAATGTTTATTTGATTATTATATTTTATCGTTTCCCCAGTGAGATTCTGTGTTTGTTTTCTTCTTCTCTTCTTATTTAACCCCATTGATTATCTATGTTCCGGATTGTTTAAGTCGGACATGTGTGGATTATTGTTGATTAAACCTTTTGAAATATGGGTCATCACAGTTGGTATAAGAGTGAAGGTTTAGCGATAACCTTGGCTTTGTAGGGGTTTGCTCTTTCGAGATAGGATAGTAATACCCTAAAATGAGTCTGTTTGAGTGTATATATATGAAAGATCGTACTTGTTAGTGTTATAAAATATTTTATATTGTGTTTACTTATCCGTTGAGTTATTTATGAATTCTGGTCGGTGTGTGGGACGCCATGTTATCGATAGAATTTTTAAACACTTAAATGAGGCAAGTCGACATAATATTGTTTTAAAATGGGGTAAATGAAATAAATTTTACCTAAATTACTATATATATAAAATGCTAATTTTTGATGAAATTATTGATAGGAGATGATAATAGTTATCATCGATTATTGGTTGATTCAAAAATAAAAAGAATACTCAATGTATTTTATTTTATGAAGCATTTGATAATTAAATTAAATTGAATTGAATTATAGTTGCAATAAGAATTGGATAAAATGACCAATTTGTAAATTAATGGAATATTTTGATGATAAGTTACAGAAATTTGTATAAGTACATTATAATATAGCTTATATATAGAAATGATTTTAAAAATTGAGAATTTTAGAATTTAAAATCCTTTTGTTTTCAAAATTATTTTTCAAAGCCTTAGAAATTAATAAATAGTACTATTTGAAAGAGTTTTGGCTAGAAAAATATTTTTAAAAGATTTTGAAGAAAATGAAAGCATTAAACTCGCTTGGTCGCTAGAAAATAATTCTGGGGATGGCTGCAGCATCGCCAGTGTTCATTTTTGAGTTTTTGAGTGAAAATTTCTACCAAAAGAAATTTATTTTCGATTAAAACAAGTTTTGATTGTGAAAAATATTCTAAGTATGATCTAATAAATATATGAATACAATTTTGAACTTATGAATTGAGATTATTATATATAAGAAATAATTTTATAACTTATAAAAGTATAAAAAAGAAATAAGTTATAACTTATAAATTTAAATAGGAAAATAAACCAATTTAAAATGGTTAAATTTTGGTTAGCAAACAAAGGAAAAAAATTGAATTTGAGATACAAAATGAAATAATTGGCTTAGCATTGTGAAATTAAATGAAGTTAGTGAAATTAATTAAATAAAATGAAGTCTAACTCAAGAAGCTTAAATAAACGAAATGTATTTGAAATGAATTAGATAAAATGAAATTTGAATGAATAAATTATATAACTCATAGATTTGAGAATTAATAAGCTAAACACGAATTTAAATTTATTGAATGGAAATGATAAGAAAATTTAACTTGAATAAAATTAAATAAAATGAGCAATGGACTAAAATGAAATGAAGTTTAACTTAATACTAAAAAATTTGAATTGAATATTAAGTGAAACTAGATAAATTCGTAAAGTGAATTAAATTCCACTCAAGCTATAAAATGAATTAATAAAATGAATTAATAAAATGAATACGAATTTGAATTTTAAAAGGAAGTGAGATTTAAGTGTGAAAGAAATGGATACAAATAAGTGAGTGTAAGTAAAAATTAATACGATTAATTGAATTTAATTTAAATTGGATGTAAATAAATTAATTGCAAATAGAATGAGTTTTAATAAAATTGAATGGTAACTAATTGAATATGTAACGACCCATAATTTTGGATAATTAAAAATAGTTATTAACAGTGCTTTTTGATTTAATGTTAGGAAAAATAAAAATTTGTGATTTAATAATAAGAATATAACAAGAATACAATGTAATAATATTAATTCCAAGTAGTTGATAAATACTTAAATGAAATTCCAATCAAATTGAAATGGATAAAAGTTGCAATTGGTTATACGCCGTAAATTTATTGTAATAATGTGTATTAATGGATAATTGGATTTAAAAGAGCAATTGATAATTTAAATGTTGATTGATTAATGAAAGAATGTGTAATAAATTGTAATTGAATAAAATTAGTGTAGTATAAGTTGTTATAACATTTTTTTATAAATAATAAACTTACAAATGCTATCAAATGTAGAAATGGTGATATTTGTTATTTGTTGCCAATTTAATTAATCTATTACAAATAAATGTTACATTAATGTTAGTTAATACAATAACTGCAAATTGCGAATGTAATAAAATGTACAGAAATATCAATTACACTCATGAGGCAATAAATTGATTTAATAATAAAAACGAAACCAAGAAAATGAAGTTGTGGGATTTTAAATTTTTATTAATGTCAAAGTCTATGAAGGTTTAATATTATTGGAATACTACAACTAATAAGGTAAAAGATGATTATTGTAGAATACTTGTGCCATAAGGTGTAAACAAATGTTAACTATGACTATAGAGTAATAATGGATTGAATAAAAAGATTGAAACCAAATTAGATCAATTTATTGGAATTAAATTATAATAAATTGGATTTAATTACAGTTGAAATTGAACGCTATAATTAGTATAATAATCAAAACTGAAATTTTATGTAAACTTGTTCTAAATTATCATAAATGTCTAAGTAATCAAAAAGGATGAAAATTGGTTAGTTTATAAATACTGAATTAAAAAGTGATTACTTAATTTATTCAACTAATGCGAAAATAGCCATTTTGGCCACTGACTTGGATAGTTTCATCGGATCCGTAACGTTGAATTTTTGTAGGGTTTCAAGTTTCATAGCAATCGGACTTGTCATTTGATCGTGTGGGCTCGAAACGCGTAGAGATCAATTTATTTGAATTCAATTGAAATAAGCTGAGTTTAAAAGCTAACTTCTTCATGCAATGGAATTAGGACTTAAAACTTATTCCATTGAGTTAAAAAAATCAAAAACATCCATTTGCATATGTGGGATGACCTATTTTTGTTTCGGTGTCAAAATGTGCTTTTTGGGTCGCGTAGTCGTTTCGATCCACCCTGCCTATATATAGGCTGTTACAAACCCTAGTTGTTTCTCATTTTATTATTTATGTACGTACACGTTCTTCCTCCTTCTCAAAGATAATTCCCAAACTCCAAAACCTGATTTCAAAAAAAAATTGCTCCAAATTTACTTCGAGTTTCAAAGGCGAAAACCCTACAGCGACTTGGGGTCAGAGAGAGTTCGAGGCCAAACAAGCGGATCTGGGCGCGCTTCGAGTTCCAGAGGCAAAAATCCTAGAGAGACTTTGGGTCAGGAGCCAAATGACTCGGGTCTCGGGACATTTTGGAAAAACTCAAAGCAAGCACCGGGTAGTTGAGGCGGCGACTCGAAGTAAGACCCGAAGTCGAAAATTTTCAATCTTCAAATGTTAATAACTTTAGCATACGAGCTCGGATTCGCGCGCGATTTTCTCCGCTGGGATTGTATCAGAATTACGGACATTATAGAGCTTGTTTGGTAAAATTGTAAGACTATTGAATTTTGGGCCTTATTTTGGATTTCAAATTGATTTGAAATCAAAGGTGAGTGTTTTGACCCATTCACAATTACTAAATCATCTTATGTTAGTTAAATTAAATTTATGATGTGATTTGAAATTTATTGATTGATGTTTGGTATGTTTAAATTGTCATTCTAGTTAAATTTGACCTTTATTGCATTTAATCATCGTTAATTTAATATTGAATTTTTAAAATAGCCAATCTAATACCTGTTATTGATAATCCGTCATCTATTGATGTTTGTTGGTTGATTTGGATGATGATTGTGATGGATGTTTGATTGTTGATATTGGATGACTGGATGTTGTACTTTTATATTGTACAACACTGCAAGTTCCTATGGGTTGAAATGATACATACCCGAATGGTCTATAAATTAGGAAAAAAATTATGGGTTGAAATGATAGACTCAAGCGATTTCATGGATTTGTAATTAAATTTGGGATTTCGAGTTGAAATGATATATATCTGTAAATATCAAATAGTTGCGGATTGAAATGATAAATATCCGTATCACTTGACCATAAGGTAGAGAATTATATACGGACAACGAATTGGTTAAATTAAATGATTTTAAATCCTAATTATTTTCGAATTCAGATAAATGATATTTTGAAATAAAAATATGACTTAATAAGCTGAATTATTTACAAAATCAAAGCTTTAAATGTTGAAATTTAAATTTGTTTTAAATGAATTGTTGAAGGACTTAAATTGGAATTTGAAAGCTGGACATGGTCCAGATATGTTGAAATAAAAGAAATTGTCTATGTTGATATTAATTTTAACTTAATTATTTTAAAGTAAACTGTTTAAAATATACTATTTAAAATTTAGATTTATTTGGATTTTTCAAACTATTTACTATATAGACCATTTCCAATAGCCAAACTATTTTACATTAAACAATTAAACTGTATTTAATCTATTTTAAACTATTTTAAGCAATTTAAACTAATTTAATTTATTTTAATCTATTATAATCTATTCAATCCAATTTAGTCTATTTTACCAATTTTAAACTAATTAATTTTATTTAATCTATTTTAATCTATTTAATATAAATTAAATCTATTTAATATATTTTAAAACTATTTAATCTATTTAAAATATATTTAAAATAATTTAAATCCATTTAATCAATTTTAAATCTATATACATCATTTTAAATCTAATTAGATCAAATTTAAATCTATTTAAACTATATTCACTATTTAAACTATTTTCATCTATTTTAAACTATTTCTAAAATTATTTATGACTACCTAACTATTTTCTGAAGTTTCAGACTGTGTAAAGTTGAAGTATTTGTATTTAAATCCTTGATGATGATACAAACTAAGTTGGAATTTGGAATTGATGCCTTTTTTGTGAAATGACATATTTGAATAAAATATGATGTTGGAAGTGAATACAATTTTGAAAGTGAATATGTTTTGAAAGTGAATATGATTTCAGAAGAGATGTGGTTTTGAGAATATGATATTTTTGATATCAATTTTAAATTGACTTTTGAAATGTAAAAGAACCATCCGTTGTGAAATAAGCGTTTGGTTGTTAAAGACACCGAGATTGGATATTATCATACTCTCTGCCAATACCGAAACCACTTAAACAACTGTGTACATGGTGGAGATTGCAGAAATGAAGTATGATGGTTTGGTGTACGATCCTATATGATGAATTTATGTAGCCCTGACTCCCGTGAGTCAGCTTAGATGTGACTAAAGTAGAAGTCATGCTGGGCCAACTAAGGTCATTCCTTCTGTCGGGCACATTTCTACGATAACACACTATTGCTTTGTGATTTATTTGGTGGCCACCCCTTGATTTTGATTATGGGAGTGTGTTATAAGGAGGGCGGTAGTAGCTGCTATGTGCTACCACCAGTCCGGATCTGCAATTGGTATATTTACCCTGGCATTGCCTCGAGTGCCATGTTCACATGTCCTACCGCGCCTTCTACGAGTTTGTTTTGTACCGTACCTATGGAGTGCTCCCTGAGTATCCCATAAGTTTGGTGGGGCTTACAGTATCTGTATAGATTAAGGGAATATACAAAAATGTGCTAAGGGGGATATGGGTAACGCCTTAACACTATTCTAATAATTTACTTTACTGTAGACATACTATAATAGCGTATTGTACTACATAATATATAGTTTAACGGATCCTTAAGAGGTTGAAATCTCAAAGATCTCTTAAGTTGTTGCACCCACGTTAGACACTGGATAGGAGATGTCAAACCCCATAAACATCTCTGACACCATCGCACTCATATGTACTGTTGATTTAACTTACATACGATCTTTTAGTTTTGACTCGAGTGTTTTATCTCTTCAATTCGCTCGGGTCAGCTTGAGCATTTCAGGGTTGAAGACCTTATTTCTAGAGGATGAAGAAGAAGATTTATGCTATTATTATTTATTATATTTATTCCACTGCATCATCTTGTTCGGCTGCATTTATTTATTCATTCCTATTATATGTAACTCTGATCTGTATTATATAAGCACAATCAATGTTATTTGTAAACAACTTCATGAACTGTTAATTTGATTATTATATTTTGTCATCTCGCTGCGAGATACTATATTTGTATTTTTTTTCCTTTCTCCGCCTTTTCTTATTTACCCCATCACAGTCTGACGTTTTGATTGGTTTAAGTCTGATGTGCGTGGTTTATCATCGATTTAAACCGTCCAAAAAGGCAGGTCGTTACAGTTGGTGTCAGAGCTTTGGTTTAGCGATAACATTAGCTTTATGGGGTCTGACTCATATTAAATAGGGTAATAATACCCTAGAATGAGTTATATGAGAGAGTTTATTTCTTTATGTTATAAAAGGGTTTTGTATTGTGTTAATTTGTTCCGTTTTGTATTTGTAAATTTTGGTCAGTGCGTAGGACGCTATGACATCGATAGGCATTTCTAAACACATAATACGGCAGACCGACACAATATTTGTTTTGAAATATAAGTAAACGAAATAATTTTTCCTATTATATATTTTTGTATATAAAATAATAAACTTTATAAATGATATTGTGACGCCCCACCTCTATACCTACGCTAGCCAAGGACACTACAGGGTAATGCCGTCAACTAGCGCAGAGAATAAGGCTGTTGAGGAGTGACAATCCGTGTAATTGCTTTGTGCGAGTACCGATATGCCAGATAAAAATATAACTTGCTTCAAGAGGGATTCCGATGTACCGATGCAAACTCAAAGCTACTACAAAGTGGCTATAATATCTTTGGAAACAAATATAGAAATAAGCGTAACATATATCAGTCACGGAAGTTCATATCTCAAAGGCGGAAACATATATGAATATTACACATGAAAGTGTATATCAGAGTAGTGGTCAAATAAGATCCACAATGTCACAAAAGAATAGTTACAAGTGCTACACAAAAGAATAAGTATACATCAATGAGTCTATATCTCAAACGTATACAACCAAAACTACTAATCAAGTAGTTAGCCAAAAGTCAGGATAATAATCCCTGATGAGAAGTCAAGCAAAAGCACCTGTAACATCTCGGTCTGACCCGAGTATTATTTAGTAAGAAAATAATAAACGGATCAGTCTAACTATAAATATCAGATAAAATGATATAGAATAAGAGATACGACAAAAATGTAAGATAACCATAAAGCCATACTATGATAAGTACGTAATTGAAAATCAACCAGAGATTAATCAATATCACAAGAATCTTCTCAAAGATAAAAAGAATGCCATACCCTTTAGTTTTATTCACCAAGTCACAAATATCGACATCATATCGATGCCAATCATAAAAGCTGGTGGATCACAAATTCTAGAAATCATCGATAGAAATCCAGAAATCACAAAAAGGGGGAGGCCTATCACAAAACGGGAGCATGAAAACTCACCAACACGTGTATCACAAACGGGACGCTATCCCATGGTCGCTAACCATAGAGCCGGTGCAATGACATAGTATAATATCGGTACGCCCGAGGAACCTGAAACTCGAATAATTCGGAACAACGACGTAGTACAACAGTACGCCCGATGATCCTAATAAGCTGGTGCAACAACGTAGTACAAAGGTACGTCCGATGGACCGAACTCCATAAAAGAACATGGGTCGCTAGCCCACAAAAATTGAGTCGAAACTCCAAATAATACATAGGTCGTTAGCCTATAAAAGAAATGAGACGAAACTCAATAAAACGAGGTACCGTCCCCTACGTGGACAAAGAAACATAGCATATCGCTAGTCTAAATCACAAAATGATCATCATCGATCATCAAGAAGTGTTAATTACACTAAGCTAGTAAATATATGAGTTTAGCTTCATGTCCCACAACCACTAGCTTAACTTAAATATTTACGAACAAACTGTAAGTCTCCACTCGAAAATTGTCACAAGAAATTCAATAGAACAAGTCCAAGAATTAACCGACGAAGTAAATGCAAGCGTTTCATACCACTTGTTTTACTAAGCCGTTTAATTAGATTTCTCATACGAGTGAGGTAAAGGTTTGTATATACTAATAGATTGGAAAAAGGTTTAAGAAACGAGCTTTGTAATAAAATAGTGTTGAAATCGTTTTAATGGAAGAGATTTGATATTTACTACTAGTATAAAAAACCTTTATATTTTTAAAGTGACAAATCACAAAAATGATTGTAGAAACAATCAATCACTAAAATTCACATACGAAGACGTGAATTAATTCCAAAGAAATCAATATCAATATCCATCAAAATAGATATTTCCAAAACTCCCAAAATAGAAGTCATCAAAGTCGAATAATTGATAGCATCAACTAGGAATCAAAACGAATCGATAAAAATTGGAATCACAAACAAAATAGGCAAAAATAGGCATAATAGGCAAATAGGAGCAGGTCAGTCGACTGGCTCACTGAGTTCAGTCGACTGACTGCAGGAAACCGAGCCCCAACCCTCTGCAGACAACCCTCGGAATGCTTATAGCCATAGCCAGTCGACTGACTGCAAAGTTCAGTCGACTGATTGGTGCTTAGGCAGTTTTTCTAGCCTATATAATTGATGTGCAATCATATCCAATTCGCGACCGAACGAGCAATGGCGCTAGGGATTTATGCCAATTGGCAACCCGGCCCTATAGGCTCTTCGATGCATCACTAAAAACATATTCAAACATCCATAAAAGGATTTTCATAGATTTTGCTTTCAAAACACCAGAAGTTGGAATATATACCAAATCAATCCAAGCCAAAATCAAACGCACATGAACAAGAGTTAGAAATTCATACCTAACAATCAAAGATAGTTATAGACATAGATGTGAGATAAAAATCTCACCTTTAAACCCCAAAACTATGAAGAAGAAGCTATAGTGCAATGGCAAGGACAATCACTCTTCAATTCCAACCCAAAGAGCTTGAATCTAAGCTTAAAAGAGAAACGTTTCCTAAATTAGGTTTAGGAATTTCTGAAATTGGTAAGAGAATGAGTTGGAGAAGAAGAAGAGGAGGCTTACCAAAGCTTCTTCTATAAATTTGGAGCTAGAACTTATTTGCAAATGGAAACTAGGGCTTGGAGTTTTAATTTCCCATTCCTCTCTCCATTGTTGCTAAAGCTTGAGTATTAGGAAATAGAAATGAATTAATGAAGAGAAGAGGGGTGAAGCTTGGGTCTAATGAGCTGAAACAAAACCAAAGCCCTAAGTGAAAAAGTAGAAAAATTCAACGAACTCCAAACATATCAAAGTTTATACAGAAAAAGGCCGCAAACGTCATTTTGAACTCAATGGGGGTGGTCTTGAGTGCTAATTCGACTGTTTGCAAAAAGTAGCTTTTCGGACAATAATCCGGCTAACGATGAATTATTTTAAATAAAATATTTAAATATTCAATCGTAAAATATGCGGGTTGTTACAGACTCCCCTCCTTAAAGAAATTGCGTCCTCGCAATCATAAGGAATAAATGAACCAAAAAGTAACAACCATATAAGCATATCTACACAAAAGAAGAAATTTGGAATAAGGAGTTCACCTCAAAGAGCACGAGAAAGTAAGTCTGGATGTGTTCGCTCGATGAATTCTCTGGATTCCCAAGAGCAATCCTAAGGATTTGAGGACCATTGAACTTTCACAAGAGGAACATCTTTATTTCGAAGGCGTTTTACCTCCAAAGCAATGATACAAATAAAATGTTGCTCATAAGTCAAATTAGATGAAACTTTAATTTCTTCCACAATACCGGGCTCAAGAATAGAATTGGAATCTCGAAGGCATTTCCGTAGTTGAGAGACGTGAAATACGTCATGAATAGCAGAAAACTGAGCCGGTAATGAAAGGCGATAAGCCATGGACCAATACGTTCGGTGATGGGAAATGGACCAATATATCGAGGTGCTAACTTTCCCGATCGACTGAAACGCACAACACCCTTCATAGGTGAAACATGAACAAACACAAAATCTCCCACGGAAAATTCTAATTTCCTTCTTCGGTTATCGGCAAAGGATTTTTGCCTACTTTGGGCCTCTTTCATCCTATGACGAATAAGGTCAATCTTTTCTGTGGAATCACGAATTAAATCTGGACCAAAAACCAGCTTCTCACCGGCCTCAAGCCAACAAGAAGGAGATCGGCATGGCCTTCCATAGAGTACCTCGATAGGTGCCATACCAATACTAGATTGGAAGCTATCATTATAGGAAAACTCAACAAGAGAAATATGACCTTCCCAACTTCCACCAAAATCAAGAACACATGCACGAAGAAGATCTTCAAGAGTTTGATTCACACGCTCGGTTTGTCCATCGGACAAAGGATGACAAGCGGTGCTAAAATTAAGCTTCGTTCCCAAAGCTTTTTGAAGACTCTTCCAAAATCCTCTAGTAAACAATGGATCATGATCACTAACAATAGAAGAAGGAACTCCATGTAATTTAACAATTTCTTTAATAAAGAGCTTGGCCAAAAGAAGAACGGTCCGATTAGACCGAACGGGAATAAAATGGACGGATTTAGTAAGTCTATCAACAATCACCCATAAGCTATCATGACCCGAACGAGAACGGGGAAGGCCGTCTATAAAATCCATGGAAATTTGGTCCCACTTCTAAATTGGAATGCATAAAGGTTGCAATAACCCACGGGCCTTTGATGCTCGGCCTTAACGAGTTGGCAAATCATGCAACACTTAACAAAGTTAGCAATATCAGATTTCATTCCATCCCAATAATAAAGTCGCTTCATATCCGCATACATTTTACTACTACTGGGATGAATGGTAAATTTAGAATGATGGGAATCGTTTAAAATGTCTTTACGAAGATCACTAATATTTGGTACGATAAGTCTACCAAATTTTCGAATGCCGCCACGAGAATCAATATCAAAGTCTTTCAAACCTTCAATATCAATTATATCCCTCAATCTTTGGTTAAGAAGAGCCAATTCGGGATCTAGCTTTTGAGCTTCAAGAATGTGGTCTAAAAGAGAAGGATGAGCCTCAAGGCTACATAAAGCCAAATATGAACATAAATCGGGCTCACGATCTCGAATCTCACAAGTGGATAAAATTTCGAGATCATTCGACACAGATATCATCATGGAAACAACCGCTTGTTGCTTACGACTAAGTGCATCGGCAACACGATTTCCCTTTCCGGGAGTATAAAGAATGTCAAGATCATAAGATGCAAGGAACTTGAGCCAACGTTGTTGACGCAAATTAAGTTCCTTTTGGGAAAATAAATACTTCAAAGATTTATGATCGGTATAGAGAACAAATTTCTCTCCCAAAAGATAGTGATGCCAAATTTTAAGGGCGAAAACAATAGCCGCGAGCTCTAAATCATGAGTGACATATCTAGCCTTGGCTGGCTTCAATTGCCTAGAAGCATAAGCAATAACAAGTTCTCTTTGCATAAGAACGGCACCCAAACCAACGCGACTAACATCGGTATAAACAATAAATCTTGATTTCCTTCGGGAATCACAAGAATAAGAGCCTTAGAAAGGAGTTCTTTTAATTTCTAAAAAGAAGCTTCACATTCGTCCGACCAAATGTATTTAACTCCCTTCTTTGTCAAACTAGTAAGAGGCATGGAAATTTTGGAAAAGTCTTTTATGAAACGGCGGTAATAACCTGCCAATCCAAGAAAACTACGGATCTCCGTCACACTCTCCGGTCTCTTTCAATTTTGAATCGCTTCAATCTTTGAAGGATCCATGGAAATTCCGGATTTGGAAATAATATGACCAAGAAACTTCACACGAGATTGCCAAAAATGGCATTTAGAAAATTTTGCTTTCAATTGATTACTCCTAAGAGTTTCCAACACAATCTGAAGATGCTTTTCATGTTCCTCCTCGGTTTTAGAATACACAAGAATATCATCAATAAAGATGAGAACAAATCGATCGAGGAAGTCTTTGAAAACTCTATTCATAAGGTCAATGAAATAAGCCGGAGCATTCGTCAAACCAAATGGCATGACAAGCCATTCATAAGATCCATAATGAGTATGGAACGATGTCAAAGGAATACTATCCTCTGCAATACGAAGCTAATGAAAACCGGTCGCTAAGTCTAATTGTGAAAAGACTCTAGCACCATTAAGTTGGTCAAATAAATCATCAATCCGAGGTAAAGGATATTTATTCTTGACAGTAAGATCATTAATCTTGCAGCATTCAACGCAAAGCCTAAGTGTACCATCAGATTTCTTCACAAAAATTACCGAAGCTCCCCAAGAAAAGGAACTAGAGCGAATAAATTGCTTCGTCTCCAATTCGGATAATTGTTTGCGCATCTCCTCACTTTCTTTATTGGACATACGATAAGGAGGACGAGTAATAGGTAAAGCTCCAGGAATTAGATTAATTCTGAATTCAATTTCTCACTTAGGTGGAAGTCCTAAAACGGGCTCAAATATGTCGGAGAATTCATGAACAAGTGAATAAGAGAAATGACATCTTCCTCATCATCATTATCGTCATCACGAGGATTTAAAGAATATAAAGATACAACCAAGTTGGAATCCGAATCTTTAAGATCAACAGAAATCTGCTTAACAGATTGGGGGATGTCGAAGATGAATAGTCCGCTCAGGACATAGGATTTGAGCTTCATAGCGGTTAAGCGAATCCATTCCCAAAATCATTCCAAAGCCTAAATAACGCATGACATGCAAATCGGCTCGGAAAGAAAAATCACACAAAATAATCTCGACATCTTTACAAAGTAAACTAGTTGTTGCGGATCCACCAACCGGATTCGCATTTCTCAAAGAAGTCATTAAAGCAACAACACTTAAAGAAAAAGTATCAACAAGTTCCTTTGATATAAAAGAATGGGACGCACCCGTATCAAAAAGAACTCGAATAGGTTGATCACGAAATAAAATAATGCCATCAAGGATATAATGAGAAATACCTTGACCATGAGAAGTGTTGCTAGGGGCTTGTGCAACATTTAACTTTCCCTCCTTCTTGCCTTGAAGTTTGGGACATGAAAATAAAAGATGACCCGAACTTTTGCAATAGTGACAAAAGAGAGGTTTCGGACATCTATTGGCATAATAGTCTTTAGAACCACAATTGTAGCATTGCCCACTACTAGGGGTAAGTCTTTGCCACTGGAGTCGCTTGCTTCCCTTTCTTAATGGGATAAGGTCCTTTGAATTTAATAGGTCTTTTCATGTTGTTGTTGAAGTTTGGTTTGGCACCTAAAACTTCAACATCACTTTCTTTATCTGCCTCTTCAAGTCAAAGAGCTATATCAACAAGTTGATCAAAAGAAACTTCTAACTTTGGAAGTAATGACTTCTTGAGATTTTTGTTCAAGCATAGACAAATCTTTGGTTCTTCTTCAATGAGGCGTTTATATATTCGACCCCGTATTTAGAAAGTGACTCGAAAGATGCGACATAGTCTGCCACAGAGGATTCGCCTTGAACAAGGTCTATGAAACGACGAGCCAATGTCACCTTCTCAGCTTCTGGCACAAATTTTAACTCGAATTGTTCCTGGAATTTCTCCCAAGTAAGATCCGCTTCAATAATTTCAGAAATAAGAAGCTCATACCAATCTAATGCTCTTTCTTGGAGCATACTTGAAGCCACTTGGACACGGTGAAGATCAATTAGATTCATGCGAGTAAAGATGCGATCGCATGTTTTGAGCCAAGCTTGGACTTGAATGACGCTTTCGGAACCCTTAAATGGCTTCCCACCCAAGTTGGTATAGTCACTACAAAAACGTGCAAATCCAGACTTAGGGTGAGTAGGCTCTGGATTGGGTTCGACAGCTTGAGCATTCTTCACGAGATCTAAAAGCTGCTGGGCAGACATAAATACTCCATCCTAGGGAGTAGCACTAGATTGACCGGCGCTGGGACAGTCAGGTCTAACCATTTCTCTTCTTTAAGAAAGAAAGAAAGAAGAATAAAAAGGTTATTCACAAAATGAATACCGAACAATAATGATTGATAAAACAAGGTATCACAAAAGAAAATAGGATAGAACGGTTCGAAGACCCGAACAAAATCCTAAGGCACGACTCCTAAGATGGACTTAGGACGATGATCCCTGTTAAATTATTCTACATTGTTTCGAAGTTTGGCTCCGATGCCAAGCTGTGACGCCCCACCTCTATACCCACGCTAGCCAAGGATACTACAGGGTAATGCCGTCAACTAGCACGGAGAATAATGCTGTTGAGGAGCGACCATCCGTGTAATTGCTTTGTGCGAGTACCGATATGCCAGATAAAAATATAACTTGCTTCAAGAGGGATTCCGACATACCAATGGAAACTCAAAGCTACTACATAGTGACTATAATATCTTCGGAAACAAATATAGAAATAAGCATAACATAAATCAGTCACAGAAGTTCATATCTCAAAGGCGGAATCAAATATGAATGTTACACATGAAAGTGTATATCAGAGTAGTGGTCAAACAAGATTCACAATATCACAAAAGAATAGTTACAAGTGCTACACAAAAGAATAAGTATACATCAATGAGTCTATATCTCAAATGTATACAACCAAAAACTACTATAGCAGTTAGCCAAAAGTCAGGATAATAATCTCTGATGAGAAGTCAAGCAGAAGCACCTGTAACATCTCGGTCTGACCCGAGTATTATTTAATAAGAAAATAATAAACGGATCAGTCTAACTATAAATATCGGATAAAATGATATAGAATAAGAGATATGACAAAAACGTAAGATAACCATAAAGCTATACTATGATAAATATGTAATTGAAAATCAATCAGAGATTAATCAATATCACAAGAATCTTCTCAAAGATCAAAAGAATGTCATACTCTTTAGTTTTATTCACCAAGTCACAAATATCGACATCATATCGATGCCAATCATAAAAGCTGGTGGATCACAAATACTAGAAATCATCAATAGAAATCCAGAAATCACAAAAAGGGGAAGACCTATCACAGAACGGGAGCATGAAAACTCACCAACACGTGTATCACAAAAGGGACGCTATCCCATGGTCGCTAACCATAAAGCCGGCGCAATGACGTAGTACAATATCGGTACGCCCGAGAAACCTGAAACTCGAATAATTCGGAACAACGATGTAGTACAACGACACGCTCGTTGATCCTGATAAGCTGGTGCAACAACATAGTACAAAGGTACGTCTGATGGACCGAACTCCATAAAAGAACATGGGTCGCTAGCCCACAAAAATTGAGTCGAAACTCCAAATAATACATAGGTCGTTAGCCTATAAAAGAAATGAGACGAAACTCAATAAAACAAGGTACCATCCCCTACATGGACAAAGAAACATAGCATATCGCTAGTCTGAATCACAAAATGATCATCATCGATCATCAAGAAGTGTTAATTACACTAAGATAGTAAATATATGAGCTTAGCTTCATGTCCCATAACCACTAGCTTAACTTAAATATTTACGAACAAACTGTAAGTCTCCACTCGAAAATTGTCACAAGAAATTCAATAGAACAAGTCCAAGAATTAACCGATGAAGTAAATGCAAGTGTTTCATACCACTTGTTTTACTAAGCCGTTTAATTATATTTCTCATACGAGTGAGGTAAAGGTTTGTATATATTAATAGATTGGAAAAAGGTTTAAGAAACGAGCTTTGTAATAAAATAGTGTTGAAATCGTTTTAATGGAAGAGATTTGATATTTACTACTAGTATAGAAAACCTTTATACTTTTAAAGTGACAAATCACAAAAATGATTGTAGAAACAATCAATCACTAAAATTCACATACGAAGACGTGAATTAATTCCAAAGAAATCAATATCAATATCCATCAAAATGGATATTTCCAAAACTCCCAAAATAGAAGTCATCAAAGTCGAATAATTGATAGCATCAACTAGGAATCAAAACGAATCGATAAAAATTGGAATCACAAACAAAATAAGCAAAAATAGGCATAATAGGAAAATAGGAGCAGGTCAGTCGACTGGCTCACTGAGTTCAGTCGACTGACTGCAGGAAACCGAGCCCCAAGCCTCTGCAGACAGCCCTCAGAATGCTTATTAGCTATAGCCAGTCGACTGACTGCAAAGTTCAGTCGACTGATTGGTGCTTAGGCAGTTTTTCTAGCCTATATAATTGATGTGCAATCACATCCAATTCGCGACCGAACGAGCAATGGCGCCAGGGTTTATGCCAATCGGCAACCCGACCCTATAGGCTCTTCGATGCATCACCAAAAACATATTCAAACATCCATAAAAGGATTTTCATAGATTTTGCTTTCAAAACACCAGAAGTTGGAATATATACCAAATCAATCCAAGCCAAAATCAAATGCACATGAATAAGAGTTAGGAATTCATACCTAACAATCAAAGATAGTTATAGACATAGATGTGAGATAAAAATCTCACCTTTAAACCCAAAACTATGAAGAAGAAGCTATAGAGCAATGGCAAGGACAATCACTCTTCAATTCCAACCCAAAGAGCTTGAATCTAAGCTTAAAAGAGAAACGTTTCCTAAATTAGGTTTAGGAATTTCTGAAATTGGTAAGAGAATGAGTTGGAGAAGAAGAAGAGGAGGCTTACCAAAGCTTCTTCTACAAATTTGGAGCTAGAACTTGATTGCAAATGGAAACTAGGGCTTGGAGTTTTAATTTCGCATTCCTCTCTCCGTTGTTGCTAAAGCTTGAGTATTAGGAAATAGAAATGAAGTAATGAAGAGAAGAGGGGTGAAGCTTGGGTTTAATCAGCTGAAACAAAACCAAAGCCCTAAGTGAAAAAGTAGCAAAATTCCACTAACTCCAAACATATCAAAGTTTATACTCAAAAAGGTCGCAAACGTCATTTTGAACTCAATGGGAGTGGTTTCGAGTCCTAATTCGACTGTTTGCAAAAAGTAGATTTTCGGACAATAATCCGACTAACATGAATTATTTTAAATAAAATATTTAAATATTCAATCGTGAAATATGCGGGTTGTTATAGATATAGTTAGATGTATTTTGTTGTTGGTTAGGTAGGAAAATTTTATGAATATTGATCTAAAAAAATAGAATTTACAAATAAAGTAAATACAAATTGGAAATTTTAGAACTTAAGTTCTGGGATTTTGAAATTTCTTTCTAATGGTTTTAGAATATAATATTAGTAGTATTTAGAAGTATTTTCTGATATGAATATTTCAGGATGATTTGAAAGAAAGTCTTAAAAGGAAATTTTAAAGGAAAAGTGTTGTACTCCTCTCTCTGTCGTTGGAAAATAATTTTGGCGATGAGTGCACGCATCATCGCGTTCATTTTTTAGTTTCAAAGTGGAAAAGCTAATGTAGTAGTCTTACTACACATCTGTTTTGATAACAAATCTTAATTTTAAATTTCTAAAAATGATTTGATATATATAAAGGATATGATTATATATATATATATATGTATATATACTGCTTTAAAATAATTGAAAAGGGACCCGACATATAGTTCTTTAGTTCTGTAAATTGGAAATTTCAATTATTATAATGAAATGAGACCTTGACCACATTAATAATTGGAAACTTCTAAAATGAAAAATAAGAATTAAGATTTAAACGATTTATGAAATGTAAAGAAATTGAAGGTTGTCACTTATATATTAAAGAACAATGAAATTAGAAGAGGTAATTATTGAACATTTTGTTAATTAAAATGAAAAGAATAAACTTGTGTAACATTCGATTACATTCTAAAAAACATGTGTATAACCTATCAAAATGTAAAAAGTTGAAATGTTAACAAGGATATGTAATGAAATATTATACAAGTAAACTTAAGTAAACAATCAATGGAAATTCTTCCGTAAATAAGAATTCCGATAGTATAAATTGTTATACACCAAATTAATAGTGAAAATGCTATAGAAGTGAATAATGTAAGAAAATGAGTATAAACTTAAGTAAAAATTCAAGTTATTTATAATCAAATTGAATAATAAAAGGTGAATACTTTAAGTAAGTAATTATAAACTTAAATTAATATTGAATCCATTTATAATTAAAATGGGTACTATATTAATTGAATTAATATAACTTCAAAAAACAATGGAAATGATTTAGAAATGGAGTTAATATTCAATAATACTTTATATGGAAGAATGAATGTGAAAAACAAATAATCTATAAATGGTGAATTTAAACGTAAAGAAACTTACCTAATAATGTATAATCCAATAATTTAAATAAAAATAACTTATTTAAGCAATAAATGTAAGGTAATAAAATGAAATAAAATGGCATTATATGAATAAAGGGTGAATGAACTTTTGTAAGTAATAACGAATTAAAATAATGAAAATAAACACTATATGAAGCAGAAAGGTAAATGATGTGAAAAGTAAAAAAGAAATCAAATTAAATTGTAATGTGAAGTAAACTGAAATAAAATATATACAATACTTCAATAATGAATTCATTTATGAACCAAATAATCGAAAAGGATATAACTTATGTAAGTAAAGAATGTAAACTAATGAAATAAGCCTGACATGAATGAATGGAAATTACAATTTTTTAAGTAATAAACATGAATTAAATAAAATAATTTTGTGAAAACACGAATAGTAAATGATGTGAAAAAGATAAACAGAATAAACTTAAAAATGTGTTGAATTCTTTGGTATTGAGCTTATGGATTGGTTGGGAAAGGATACCCCTATTTTGTACAAAGATTTATAAATAATCTATAAAGTTATCAACTACTATTGAGTGTATGGTTTACTTCATAGTTTATTTATCATTTTATACGATAAAAAGTTTATGAACCCAAATAAATACTTTATTTTTATTTCCATGGATGGAGATTGCTCTCTTGTTGGAAATGATGTTTGTACTGTTGTTTTCAAATGATTATTGTTATGTGGTGATTTATTGTTTGTTATTTATTGAAACTACTTAAATCTTTTCTCATTTATTTAATTACGAACCTCTTTGGATTATATAAGTGAAATACAGGTTTATGAAAACAATTGCTACTGCTTTTGGTTTCGTAAATAAGCATTGTTTGCCCGACAAATAGGTATGTTTTTGGATTATAGTTTTCTAGAGATGGTATAATGTTTTCCCATTGTTTGGGATATATTATTTTGAAATATGTGATATATTTTGTTATTTTTGATATTATTATTTCTTCCAAACCTCTTCATATAAAGGAGACTTTGCCAAAATTTAATGTGAATTTTGTACTTAGAAAATTTTCGAAACGTTTTCCAAACTTTTGTTAACTTGAGTATAAAGGATTTAATTGTTATAAGTTGATATATTTTATTTAAATTATTTAATTATGTAAATTAATTGTTTATAAATTTAATATTTTGAATAAGATATATTGATTTCTTAATTTCTCCTTTTTCCTTTTCGAGGACGAAAGTTTTGAGTGGGGGAGAGTGTAACGACCTGTAATTTTCGATAATTAAAAATAGTTATTAGTAAGGTTTTGTAATTTAATGTAGGGAGAAATAAAAATTTGTGATATAATAATAAGAATATAATGGGAATACAATGTAATAGTATTAATTCCAAGTAATTGATAACTATAAATGAAATTCCAATCAAATTGAAATGGTTGAAAGTTGCAATTTGTTATAGACTATAAATTTATTGTAATAATGTGTATTAATGGATAATTGGATTTAAAAGAGCAATTGATAGTTTAAATGTTAATTGATTAATGAAATAGTGTGTAATAAATTATATTGAATAAAATTAGTGTAGTGTAATTTGTTATAACATTTGTTTATAAATAATAAACTTACAAATATTATTAAAGTAGAAATGGTGACGATTGTTATTTGTTACCAATTTAATTAATCAATTAAAAATAAATGTAAATAAATGTTACATTAATGTGAGTTAATACAATAAATGCAAATTGGAAATGTAATAAAATGTACAGAAATGTCAATTACACTCATAAGTCAATAAATCGATTTAATAATAAAATTGAAACCAAGAAAATGAAGTTGTGGGATTTTAATTTTTTATTAATGTCAAAGTCAACAATGGTTCAATATTATTCGAATACTACAACTAATAAGATAAAAGATGATAATTATAGAATATTGTAATAAGATGTAAACAAATGTTAACTATGTCTATAGAGTAATAATTGATTGAATAAAAAGATTGAAAAAAAATTATATCAATTTATTTGAATTAAATTATAATTAATTGGATTTAATTACAGTTGAAATTAAACGTTGTAATTAGTGTAATAACCAACACTGAAATATTATGCAAACTTATTTTAAATTATTGTAAATGTCTAAATTATCAAAAATGATGAAAATTGGTTGGTTTATAAATATTGAATTAAAAAGTGATTAATTAATTTAATATTACTTAATTAATTAACGTGAAAATAGCCATTTTGGTCACTTATTCGGATTTCGACGAAACTAGTTTCATCGGATCCGTAACGGTGAATTATTATAGGGTTTCAAGTTTCGTAGCGATCGAACTTGTCGTTTGATCGTGCGGGCTCGAAACACGTAAAGATCAATTTAATTGAATTCAATTGAAATAAGCCGATTTTAAAAGATAACTTCTTAATGCGATGGAATTAGGACTTATAACCTGTTCCATTGAGTTTAAAAATATTGAAAACATCCATTTCGATATATGGATGACCTATTTTCGTTTCAGGGTCAGAACGGACTTTTTGGGTCGTGTAGTCGTTTCTATCCAACCCTGCATGTATATAGGCTGTTATAAACCCTAGTTGTTTCTCATTTTATTATTTCTATACGTACATCTTCTTCTTCCTTCTCAAACCTAATTTTCAAACTCCAAAACCTAATTTCAAAAAAAAATTGCTCCAAGTTTACTTCGAGCCGGAAAGAGGTTTACTTCAAGTTTCAAAGGCGAAAACCCTGTAGCGACTTAGGGTCAGAGAGAGTTCGAGGCCAAACAAGGCAGATCTGGGCGCGCTTCGAGTTCCATAGGCGAAAAACCTAGAGCGACTTCGGGTCAGGAGTCAAATGACTCGCGTCTCGGGTCATTTTGGCAAAAACTCAGAGCAAGCACCAGGTAATTGAGGCTGTGACTCGAAGTAAGGTCCGAAGTCGAAATTTTCCAATCTTCTAACTTTAATAACTTTTGCATACGAGGTCGGATTCATGCATAGTTTTCTCCATTCGGTTCGTATCAAAATTCTAAACATTAAAGAGCTGGTTTGGTAGAATTCTAAGACTGTTGAATTTTGGGTCATATATTGGATTTCAAATAGATTTGAAATCAAAGGTGAGTTTTTGACCCACTCACAGTTACTAAATTTTCTTTTGTTAGTTAAATTAAATTTATGATGTGATTTGAGCTTTATTGATTGATGTTTGGTATGTTTGAATTATCATTCTAGTTAAATTTGACCTTTATTGCATTTAATCATCGTTAATTTAATATTGAATTTTTAAAATGGCCAATCTAATACCTATTATTGATAATCAGTTATCTATTGATGTTTATTAGTTGATTTGGATGATTATTGTGATGGATGTCTGATTATTGATATTGGATGATTGGATGTTGTATTCTATATTGTATAACACTGCAAGTTCCTTATGGGTTGAAATGATACATACCCAAATGATTTATAGATTAGTAAAAAATCGTTATGGGTTGAAATGATATATTCAAGCGATTTCATGGATTTGTAATTAAATTCGAGATTGCGGGTTGAAATGATATATATTCGTAAATATAAAATAATTGCGGATTGAAATGATAAATATCTATATCACTTGACCTTAGGTAGAGAATTATATACGGTCACCGTATTGGTTAAATTAAATGATTTTAAGTCCTAAATTTTATTGAATTCAGTTAAATGATATTTTGAAATAAAAATTTGATTTATATAAACTGAATTATTTGCGAAATCCAAGTTTTAAATGTTGAAATTTGAACTTGTTTTAAATGAATTGTTTAAAGGACTTAAATTGGAATTTGAAAGCTGGACGTGGTCCACATGTGTTGAAATGAAAGAAATAGTCTATGTTGATATTAATTTCAAATTAATTATTTTAATGTAAATTGTTTATTATTTTTTAAATTCAGATTTATTTGGATCTTTCAAACTATTTACTATATAAACCATTTCAAATAGCCAAACTATTTTATATTAAACTATTAAACTGTATTTAATCTATTCTAAACTATTTAAATAATTTAAACTATTTTAATTTATTTTAATCTATTATAATCTATTTAATCCAATTTATCATATTTTACCAGTTTTAAACTAATTAAGTTTATTTAATCTATTTTAGATCTATTTAATATAATTTAAATCTATTTAATCTATTTTAAATCTATTTAAAATCTATTTAAGATAATTTAAATCCATTTAATCTATTTTAAATATGTATAAATAATTTTAAATCTAACTAGATCAAATTTAAATCTATTTAAACTATTTTCACTATTTAAACTATTTTCATCTATTTTAAACTATTTCTAAAACTATTTATGACTACCTAACAATTTTCTAAAATTTCAGACTGTGTAAAGTTGAAGTATTCATATTTAAATCCTTGATGATGATGCAAACTAAGTTGGAATTTGGAATTGATACCTTTTTGTGAAATGACATATTTGAATAAAATATGATTTTGGAAGTGAATATGATTTTGAAAGTGAATATGGTTTTGAAAGTGAATATGATTTCGGAAGAGATATGATTTTGATAATATGATATTTTGGTATCAATTTTGAATTGACTTTTGAAATGTAAAAGAACCATCTGGTGTGAAATAAGCGTTTGGTTGTTAAGGAGACCGGGATCACATATTGTCGTACTCTGCCAATACCGAAAACCACTTTAACAACTGTATACATGGTGGTGATTCCAGAAATGAAGTAGGATGGTTTGGTGTACCATCCTGTATGAGGTATTTACATAGCCCTGACTCCCATGAGTCATCTTAGATGTGACTAAAACATGAGCCATGTCGGGCCAGCTGAGGTCATTCCTCTTGTCGGGCACATTTCTACGATACCATTATATTACTTTGTGATTGGTTTGGTGGTCACCCCTTGATTTTGATTATGGAAGTGTGTTATGAGGTTGGCGGTAGTAACTGCTATGCATTACCACTAGTACGGAACTGCAATTGTTATATCTACCCTAGCAATGCCGTAAGGGCCGTGTTTACATTCTCTATCGCGCCTTCTACAAGTTTGTTTTGTATCGTACCTATGGAGCGCTCCCTGAGTATCCCATTAGTTTGGTGGGGCTTACAGTACCTGTATAGACTATGGAAATATATAAAAATATGTTAAGAGAGATATAGGTAACGTCTTAATGCTATTTTAATAATTTACTTTACTATAGATATATTATAATAGCTTATCGTACCATATAGTAGATAGTTTAACGGATCATTAAGAGATGGAAATCCTAAACACCTCTTAATCTATTGCACCCACGCTAGATGCTGGATAGGAGATGTCAAACCTCATAAACATCTTTGATGCCATCGCACTCGTATTTACCGTTGATTTAACCTGCATAAGATCTTTTAGTTTTGACTTAAGTGTTTTGTATTTTCAATTCGCTCGGGTCAGCCTGAGCATTTCAGGATCGAAGACCTTATTTCTGGAGGACAAAGACGAAGATTCGTACTATTATTATTTATTATATTTATTCCACTGCATCATGTTGTTCCGCTCGATTTATTTGTTCATTCCTGTTGTATGTAACTATTATCTGTATTATAGAAATATAATCAATGTTATTTGTCAACAGCTTCATGAACTATTTATTTGATTATTATATTTTGTCATTCCACTACGTGATTTTGAATTTTTATTTTTTTTCTTTCTATGATTTTTCTTATTTACCCCATAACAATCTGCTCTTTTGATTGGTTTAAGTCTGACGTGTATGGTTTATCGTCGATCTAAACCTCCAAAAAGATAGGTCGTTACAGAATATGAAATAAGTTAGTGAAATAAATTAAAAAAATGAAGTTAACTTAATAAGTTGAATGAAACCGATTGTGGGGAAAGAAAATTATTAATATGAATTGAAATATAGAATAAAATCTACATTAGTAAACTATTAATATGAATTTGAATAAATGAAGTGAATCGCTGAAATAATAATAACTTAAGATATGAAGTAATAATAATAAAAGCGAGTTGTGTTGTATAAAATATTTATAATAAACTTAGTTAATTTCTAAATGATGTTAGTATGAAAAAAGGAGGATATACTAAGTGGAAATAAAACAAAATTTAACTTAAGCATGATTAAGTGGAATAATTTTATAAATGATTCATAAATGAATTTATATGAAATAGGTTAAGAAAAAGTGAAACAATTGGAATTTCACAAATTGAATTCAATAAAATTTAATATAACGAATTTGTAACGAATGTTAATAAATTGAAAGAAATCAGTAGTAAACCAATTAAACGTGGATGAAACAAATGTAAATAGTTGAAATAGATCGATTGAATGTAAATACATTTAATTGTAATCAATCAAGTGTGAATGCAATGAATATTGTTTGTCTAATAAAAGTGGATTGAAACCAAATTAGTTGAATGCACATCAATTAAAAGCGAATGAATTGAATATAAATCCATTATACGATTAACAAAATAAATATTAGTAAGTGAATGTGTATCAATAAAATATATGGAATGCGATATGGAATTGAATTACTTAAGTATAATTAATTATATGAATTATTGAAATGAAATAATGGAAGTGAAAAAAAATGAACGTAAATATAAATGAATGTAAACTAATAAAATGTGAATTCATTAATGTTGATGAGTGCATGTTAATCAATTAGAAGTAAATAAATTGAATGAAAATTCAATTGAACGTGAATCTAATTGAATAAAAGTTGGTTGAATGCAAATAAATTGAAATGAATCAATTAAAATATTAATGAAATGAATGTTAATAAGAAGCGAAGGGTATAAATTAAAATTTCCATTGGATAACGTAAATTCACATGGTTATGAATTAATTGGATTAATTGGATGGATATTGATGGATGAATGGTTCCTTTTGTTGCAAACCATTATTATTATTGTTTTCATTGCATATGATTGTTGAATGTTGCGTATTCGTGCTTATTTTTATTATTTGGATTCAAAATCCATGTTATATGGTTATGTTAGATTTATACATGCTTCCATATCTTCATATGCAACTAATATCTTAAATTGAGTGAGATAGATACATACGAGGACATTTAGACGTATATGCTGATTTATATGCTTTTGCTTACTTAATACGAGCGAACTCGCTCGTATTATAAATAATAAGGTCTCGTATTGTAAATAATAAGGTACGTATCTCGGATTACATATCGTGATTTTATATTTTGCCTTTCTGGATGCCTCATCGCTGAGATGAAATGTATATTTGATGGTATATTTGTGATATATATTGATACTGTAAATTTTTTCAATCGAGCTGCGCAAAGGAGACTGCCGAAATTTTCTCTAAATCGGGGTGTTAGAATTTTTTTGAAGTTTTAAAAATTTTATAGCATGTTTTGTTAACTAACTTGTAAATTCCATAAAACTGATAGCGGAGTGGCATAGTAGAACCAGAGTAAAGGTTTTCTAATAAGATTTAAAATTTATAAGTGATTACTTGAATATAATATATTGTGTATTAAATTCTTTACTTTACGCCTTTTCGAGGACGAAAAGTATTGAGTGCAAGAGAATGCAATGACCCATATTTTTAAACTGTTTTAAATTATAGGATTTGATATAATTATTAAATAAAAATAGTTAGAGATAAAATTTAATGACTTATCCATGTAATTTATCGGATAATTAAATTGTGTAAATTTAATATTGTAATTATTTAAATAATTGAATCTTTAATTTAATATGATTGAAAATGATATCAGAAGTTGATTTAAATTTTATTTAAACAACAATGAAGGTTATTAATACCTAAAAATCGAATTTAAATGATTAAGTAAATTTCTTGGAATTAATTCTTTTAGTTGACGAGTAAAAATAGTTATTTTCGCCACTATCTCAGATTCCAATGAAACCAGTTTCGTCGGTTCTGTAATAATGAATTATTGTAGTATTTGAAGTTTCATAGCGATTAGACTTGTCATTTGGCCGTGCGAGCTTGAAACGTGAAGAAATTTATTTCGAATTTCGATAAAATGAATTAACTTTAAAAAGCTATCTTCCACATACGATCAAATTATTTCTCGAAACTAGTTTCATTGGGTTCGGAATGGACGTAAAATATTATAAATGTCAGGCGGCAAGCTTCGTTTGGAATTCGGATTTGCGAGGCTATTCGGACAAGTAATTTTCTTATTTCGATATAAAAAAATACTTCATCTCGTTCAAGCATGCACGCCCTTTCGGCCATATCCCTCTCCTTTTTCCCTCTTCTCTTGATCAAATCTAAATCAAGGTACCAGTTTTAAAAAAAATCGCAGATCTAATCAGAAATTTTTTTGAATGAGTGACTATATACTCGTGAGCGCGACGATCGTTGGAGGAGGGCATGGTTGCGGAGCCTGGTAGGGCACGACATGTTAAGGTTGGGATTGCGTTCGATGTAGCTAGGGTTTTATGTGCATCTTGGTGATAGGTGGTGGCAGAGTTCAGCACGTGGGTATGGTTTGAAGGCGGCCAAGCAACAGCAGGGAGATGGTGTTGTCAGATTTGGTATAGTGGAGCGTGTCGGCGGTGTTTTGATGATGAACATTGGCGGCTGTAGGTGTTCGATTGTGTCGAGTTGCATACGGGAAGATGAATGTGCGGCTAGTGTGGTTAATTAAGTAGTTAATGTTAATTTTATATAAATAATTATATTCAATTATCTTAGATTATCAATATCTTATAAAATTTGTATCTCCTTCGTGCGAGGTCGGATTGGCACGCGATCATTGGCGTTGGATTTGTATTGATGACGTCTATGATATGGGGTTGAGCTAGAATTATTTGAAGTTGGAATTTATTCTTGGTTTCAAATAGGAAGGTGAGCGTTTATATGCTCACAAGTGAATTTATTGATTGTTGCTTGATAAATTTAACTGACATTGAAATTGACATCTGAATTTATCGATAGGATTTGAATTGACGGTTAACCTAATTTAGAATTTAATTGCCATTAAATACCCAATATGGATAATTATGAAATTCTTGTGAATTTTATTGATTGTTTGGACGACTGGTTTGATGGATGCTATTGGTTGATATTTTGGATGTTTATATATCATGTTATCATCCTGTATATTATTTACAGTATATAAAACTATAAATTGAATTATTTTAAACAAATTAAGAAATAGGTTGAAATGATGTATACCTAAGACACGTTAGTTTGGATTGAAATGATATATGTCCATCCTTGGAATTTAAATTGAAATAATCAATTCACTTGGCCACAGGATAGAAAATTATACATGGACACCGAATTGGTTAAATTAAATGATTTAAATTTTTTTGTTTTGATTTTTTTTATGATTTGATTTAAAGGAATAAAAATCGAATTTATGGAAATCGAATTATTTTCGAATTGGAATTCGAAATGTTGAAATTTAGATTTGGTAGATGGAATTGTTTAAATAATCGAAGCTGAGATTTTGAAGTTATAATAGAAATATGATTTGAGTTTCAGAAAATCTATTTGTTTTAAAAGATTGGATTTTTACTCACTTCGAATATTACTAAGAAAAGTAATATGAAACGGTATTTCAAAATGTATCTCGGAATTGAATATTATTTGAAGGTTTGGATTATTTTAGATTGGATATTGAAAGTTAAACTGATTTAAGTGGTTTGAATCGATATTTAAAATCGAACACGAAATTGATATAAATCGAAATGGTTTTAATTTGAAATTTAGTCGAAATTTAATCATTCAATCGGATAATTGAAATTTAATTTAATTTGGAACTGGAATCGTAGCAAAATTCGACTTGAAATCGGAATTGAATCGATTAAATCGAAATCGATTTGAATAGGTAATTTGGAATAGAATCAGTTTGGCTTGGAAACTAATTTTAAATACAAATTTTTAGTATAAACTATTTCAAATCTATTATTCTTTAAATATTCAAACTATTTTGATTTTCCAACTATTTTACTCTATAAACCATTTTGATACCCAAATTATTTTCTATTAAACTATTTAACCATTTAACTATTTTAAAAATATTTAAAACTATTTTCTAACATTCAAACTGGTTAAAGAGGTGGAATGTTTATATTTAAATCTTTGATTTAAATATGAATCGGGTTAAAGTGAAGTTATAACCTAAATTGTAATTCTAATTAAATTTCGATGTGAAATATATATATCGAACTGAATTGACATTTTGAAGTAAAATATGATTTTTGAAGCGAATATAGTAAATTTCGAAATGAATTTGATTTTGAAGTGAATAAGATATTTTGATATCAAGTATGAACTATTTTCGAAATATAAAAGTACCAACCGGTGTGTAAAACGATATTGATTGTTAAAGAGACCGAGGCCTCTTATTGCATACTCTTGTCAATATTGGAACCACTTTGACAACCATGTACGCGGTGAATGATTACCAAAACATAGTGGTTGAATTGTCGGTTGGACTGATTGTCGCGGTCGGCCATGGATGGATTACGACTAGCCAGAAAGGAAAAACTGGTAGAATCCTGCCTTGGGCATTGCCTCACGTGCCTTGTCATATTTATCCCTATACGAGCCCGTTATGACTTTGGTTTTGTACCTATAAAAATGTGTTAAGGTGGATCAATGTAAAGCCTTAATGCTATTTTGATATTTATTTTATTGATAGACATTATCTATTAAAGCGTATACTATTATATATAAATAGTTAACGGATCCTTAGGAGATGGAGAATCCTATAACATCTCTTAAGTTATTGCACTTATATTTGTGATATTAGTTTGACTTACATAAGAGTATTTTAGTCCTGACTCAAGTGTTTTGTCTTTTCATTATGCTCGGGTCAGTCCTGAGTTTTTTCAGCATGTTGAAGATTATTCTTCGGAGGATGAAAACAAGGATTTTAGTATATTGCTATTATTATTATTTCCTACATCATGCTATTCTACTGTGTTGATTATTTGTCCCTGATGTGTGTGTATATATATATAACTCCAATGAATGTGTATAGATTATAATCAAATGTATAGTAAACAACTTCATGAATTGTTTATTTGATTATTATATTTTATCGTTTTCCCTGTGAGATTCTATGTTTGTTTTATTCTTCTCTTCTTATTTTACCCCATTGATTATCTACGTTTCAGATTGTTTAAGTCGGACATGTGTGGATTATTATCGATTTAAACTTTCTGAACTGTGGGTCGTCTCAGCCATTGTTTTCATGCTTGATTGGAAACGCAAGTTGGGCAGGTGTCGAGTTGCATATTGGTTTCCATTCATGATTATGTGGTCATGGTGATATGTATGCATTTATTGTTTAGATAAGCATGTTGTAACAATTTTAATACTTATGCTTATAGATGGTGCATATATGGGGGTATATTGATTCTCTTTGATGTACATGACTTTCTTTTAGATTATGTAAGCGTAATGCAAGTGCATGCAAGCAGAGGCTTGTAGCTGCATGTGATTCCATGGGTTGATTTATCTTGCTCGTAACATAGTACATGTTTATGCTTAATAGGTGTGTTTGCTATGTGACATGGGTTGATTTATCTTGCTCGTAACATAGTACATATTTATGCTTAATAGGTGTGTTTGCTATGTGACATACACACTCTATATGGTATATCATATGTATATATTGCATGTATGCGTCCCCAATATGGGATATATATTTGTTATGGTTGAGATTGTTTTAGAGCTAGTCGCGCAAAGGGGGTGCTAACGAAATTTTCCGTAACCCAAGTTCAATTTGGAAGAAAAGTTAATGAGAAGGCTATTAGATAGTATAGCTAGTTAACTTCTCTTTTGAATGGTAAGTTTGCGCTTCGTTTACGATTTCCGTTTCCTTGGAAATGTGTGTGTAAATTAGGCATTTGGAATAGTCGAAAAGACTTGGAGTTGTTTGTGATTGTACTTAGGAAATAAGGATGAAGGCCTAGAGAGTAGTCCATAATTTTTTCCTTGTTGCAATCACTTGAAAAAGTGGTCCATTGTTTACATTTCAAGTATGTATAGGCGCTCGATTAGTGGGATGCATCATGTTAGTAGACATGTGCATTTCATTGTAAGTTTTGTGTAGATTAGTGCCAAGATGTGATAGTATATAACTTACTTGTTATGAGTTATTATACGTTGCATGATTATATACTAGTTAATGATTGTTATGAATGTGTTGATGTTAGGTTGTTATAATATTTGGGTAGAGTAACATTTTTGCCATGGAATTCCAGGGATGAAATTCTTTTAAAGCGGAAGAATATAACAACCCACATTTTAAGCACCAGGATATTTAAATAATTGATGCATTTAAATATTGGGTTGTTAATTTAATTAATGTGTTGAAAACTCAACTTTCATAAATGAAGGAATTAGAACTCGAGACCTCTTCCATTGAGTCCGGATTGTTAGAGCAGTTGAGAATGAGTATGAGCATCGATATGTTTCGACCGATGGATTTTTAGATAGTAGCATGCGTTCGATTCGTAAATCGATCCAAAAAACTAACTTTTGTACACAACGGAAGTAGGTCGTAAAACCTTTTCCATTAAGTCAGGAATAAAGGTATTTGGTTATAAATGACAGTAAGCATGCTAAATTTGGAGTTACAGATTTCTCGATAAATATTTGTGCGATACATGGGAAATTGACTATACATGGAGCAATCTCGAATTGTGTCATATTTTATACCATTGAGACCGAAAAATACATAAATTCCGGCTGAGCAAGAATCGTTTTGAATGGAGCTTGTCACAACTCGTATGAGTCAAAAATGTGAAGTGAAAATTGAATAAAGACATTTTTATCTAATTTTATTACCAAAAGTAATATTTTTCTCTTCTCCGAATCCATGTCATAACTCTTCCAATCAACGACCCAGGAAAGTTTGCCTTTAATCTCCTCCTTAGCGATGTTTCATGTGGTGGTGCCTGAAGAAGAAATGCGCGCCTTGGTGAGGGCTATCTTCGCATGGAACCGATTGGGGTCTCATGCAATATGGCGGTAAGGGTGATTGGTATAAGCGCCGATGTTTGTAGCGTCAGATCTCGACGATGGTAGGGATTTAGGCAACCGACGTTAGGAGCATTGGGGGTTAATTAAGTTAATTAATTTATTACTTAATGTTTTAATGTTTGAAAAATCTAACTCTCTCATACGAGGTCAGATAGAAATGAGGTATCTTGTGTTAGGTTTGTGAAGACATCACCAATGCAATGAACGGCTTTAGTCACAATCTGGACAACTGAAAAATATGGCTTATGTGAGCAGAATGATAATTGTATAATAAATTATCATATAAATCACAGAATTTTTGTTTACCAGTTTATATGATTAGAATGATGTAGGGTAATGTGGTTCATTGATATATGATGTTTGGATGGATCATTACCGACATAAAAGAGTTGCTGATATCCTAAGCAAATATCGACAACCGAGTTGTAATATTTATTTAATAATTTCTCTGTTTGATTGAATTGGTTTGAGTGGATATTTGGGATGATTGATTTAGATCCTGAATATACCTTATACTGTAAAGCAAAACATTTAGTCAACCAAGTCAAAGAAAAGCCTTTTTCATACTATCAAAATTGCCCTTTTTATATTTTAACTTAACAGGCATTGAAAGGATTTACAAAGCTTTTACCTAACCCATGTATCCTCTAACTGTAGATAGGCTTCCACGTTTTTCTATCTACATTTTTTCCGTTTTCTCATAGACATGCACCTCAATTTCTCATTTATTCACGAAAACCTGCCCTCTTCTTCCTCGTTGAAAATGCATCAACAACTTCACAAAACCCTAACAAAGAAAAGAAAATCATACTACATTACAATCTCTAATTCCTCACTCAGATTCAGATATGTGAGCTCCCAGAATTTGAAATTGAAGAAGAGCAGTTTCCAATTTGGTATTTCTTGATCTTTCAACTGCTCTGTAAATGATCCCTTTCAATTTACTAAATTTTCGGTTCGATTTGAAGCTTTATATTAGTTCGAGCTATCTGTTGATGTTCTTTATAAATCTTCCAAAAAAGTGAAATAAATTGGTTTAACGAGATAATGATGAGGATTTTGGGTAAAGGTACCTGGACAATATGGAGAAGCTTATTGCAGGTTGCATGATATGATTTTTTCTATTTCATTGCATATTAGATTCATTTTTCAACTAACTGTAATGTATGTAATCTGTCGGTTGATATTTATGATTTTAGTCGAATACATGCGGACAAAGTGATTGAAACAATGTTTAAGAAACAGAAGCTAAGATATTTAATATAATGCTATCATTTACTGGAATAGTAATTGCTGACCTATTGTTCCAATCATCATCAACTCTTCCGACTTTCCACCAGATTCTCTTACCAATTTTTCTAACCCTCTCAAAATTACTCAGGAATCAACCAAAAAGGGATAAAATACATATGCGAACGGGTTCCACGGCCAGATCTATAAATTTTTTGACAAAAACCATCTTCCACGTGCCTCAGATCCGCCCAGCCATTTGTATATCCATCATATCACATTCGATGCTCCTTGGTTAACAGCTTCCAAGATGACGCGCATGTTTTATTCTCTAAAACCAGATTGCTTAGTTGGTGTTCGCTTGCCCACAATCAGATTTTCACTAGCGAGATCGACATTTGTGGCACATAATTTGGTTGTCGACTGAATTGGAGGCACATTAAAGTCGAAGGTGAAGAATTTGCTTTTCGCTCCTTCAAATCCATAGGTTATGCATTCATTTTTCCCTGCTTCTTTACCTGTTTAACCATAAGTTTGCTTACTAAAATTGCAAAATAAAAAAGATAAAGTTCTTGCTAAAATGATAAAACTTGCAACTGGAAGGTGAGTATAATGGCATTGTATGATTTGATATGACTGGATATGTATTTTATGAATATGATGGTTTTATATTTTGGGTCGTGCTTGAAGGCAAGTTGTAAAAAGGACATGCTTTGGGATTTTTTGAAATCTGTATACCATAAATAGTTGTTAATCGAAGCTATGTGCAAGTTTTCTTTATATAGAAACACATGATATTATAATTATAAATAGGTTTAAAAAGTTAATGTGTTATAATATGAGTAAACATGTTTTACATATATACATAATGTGTTCAGTTAGTTATATGTATACACAGTTTATGTCTGGTCGGATAATATTAAATGAAGCTTTGGATCAAAGTGGCATATTGACCATGTTATATGCAGAAGCTTATGTATTTTCCTGCTTATTTATAATGCGTACGAAGAAGGAGCTTATTTTACTAACACATCAATAACTTCTTCATTTAGTCAAATTTTATATTTTCGTACAAATATACTATATAGGAAGGCCAAATGGACATTTTATTCACAAATGTTTACTGCACATTTAGTACAATACACAAGTGCTACAATAGACTTTTACTATTTTTAGTATTTTAGTACAATTTTATATTCGTTGGACTTTTATTCATCATATACAAAACCTACTTAAGTCCATCTGTAGAAACATTATAGTCCATTGCAAACGCTTACTAGACAAAATTTTTACTGTTACACAACTTCAAACAAGCCGTTATATAAAATCTTTGAGTTAAAATTACAGGGCTTTGACTACTTCATCATCTTACATCTACTCGGATGTCAGTTGCGAAATATCTAGTCAATCATTTTGTGTATATATGCAATTAACACTATCCACTAACTCAACTTTTTTCTTTATTACTCTCTGCTGATTTTAACCTTTGTTTTACACCGTTCTTTTCCCAACTAACTCAAGGTTTATCAACATTTGTTTCATATAACTCCTATCTACACAGTCTTATGGAGCAACAACAACATGATTAATGACATCTTACTCAACGTGTAAGGCATGTCCAAGGTAGACAAGCAGCCATTGCAAATAGAAGGATGCATTTGACTGAAAACCAACATGTACAAAATTAATCCGATAATTTTATCTATGCCTTCATTGTTTACTACGGCCGTACAATTTTTACTATCTCTATGTTTGTATGACCGATATTACCTACCTATTTTTAGTACCATTTTTGCATACAACATATATGCTGCACTTTTAACACTTTCAACTCCTTTTCTCAACTTAATTGTCCTTGCTATTTGTACTTACCATCATTTTCATGGCTTTTTGACATTGTTAACATATTATATTATCATATACATATTACAATGTATAATACGTTATTCACAAGCACCATTATCCCAGTGGTTTAGTGATTTGGCTTTGGTGTGAGAGGTCATAAGTTCGAAACTTGCGTAGCATGATTCTAACATTTATTGACATGTGATATGTTGCCATAGCGATTTGTTGTATATAAAGTACCATTTCAAAAAAATGTATAATACGTTGCCATTACAACGGTACAGTATTTAGTTGACCCATATTGTTACGGTCTATTTTTTTGCGCTGCATCTTTACAACTACATGTTACTAAACTTTACTCCAACTTTTGCTTACCAATCCAAATTACTGTACTGACTCATGGATTTACAACTGTTACCTTATATGATGTGCACATATTTTTACGTATTAACATTTTTTACCCTAACATGCACTGCAGTTTTACAATATCCCACAACTTTTCACAAGTTATCCGTCATTCAAGATTTTTATTTACCAAAATTTTCATGTTTTCTTCTATCGTACCCATACGTAATCATATTATAACGACCCATAACTTTCAATAATTAAAAATAGTTAATTTAATAAGGTTTTGTGATTTAATGTTGGAAGAAATAAAATGTTATGATTTAATAATAAAAATATAACTGGAATGAAATGTAATAGTATTAATTTAAGGTAATTGATAACTACTTCAGATGTAATTCCAATTAACTGAAATGATTAAAAAGTTATAATTGGTTATAGATTGCAAATTAATTGTAATAAGGAATGTATTAGTTGATAATTGGATCAAAAGAATAATTGATAATTTAAGTGTGGTATTAAGTAATGAAATAATATGTAATAAATTGTAATTGGATGAAATTAGTGTTAATTAAGTAGTTATGACATTTGTGTGTTGATAACAAACTTAAAAATATTATCAAATGTAGAAATGGTGACAATTGTTAGCGTTGCCAATTTATTTAATCGATTACAAATAAATGTAATTAAATGTTATGTTAATCTGAGTGAAGAGAATAACTGTAAAAGGTGAATGCAATAAAATTTACAGAAATTTCAATTATATTCATTAGACAATAATTGATTTAATAAAAGGAGTGAAACCAAAATTAATTAATTAATTAGGATTTTAAACTATAATTAATGTGAAAATCAATAAAGATTCAAACTAATTGAAATATTGCAACTAATATGGTAAAAGATGATAATTGTGGAATATTATTGTAATAAGATATAAACCAATTTTAACTATGCCCATAGAGTAATAATTGATTGAATAAAAAGATTGAAATCAAATTAAATCAATATATTGTATTTAAATTATAATTAATTGGATTTAATTACAGTTGAAATTGAACACTGCAATTAGTGTAATATTAAATACTGAAAGGACTTGAGAATTTGTTTTAAATTATTGTAAATATCTAAGTAATCAAAAATGATAAAATTTGTTAGTTATTAAAAGTGGAATTAAAAAGTGATTTAATCAATTTAATAATAATTTATTTAATTGATGTGAAAATAGCCATTTTGGCAACCGTCTTGGATTTCAGTGAAACTAGTTTCATCGAATCGGTAACGGTGAATTATTATAAGATTTTAAGTTTCGTAGAGATCAAACTTGTCGCTTGATCGTACGGGCTTGAAACATGCAAAAATTAATTTATTTGAAATCAATTTGAAATAAGCTGATTTTAAAGCTAACTTCTTCATATGATGGAATTAGGACTTGAAACATGTTCCTTTGAGTTTAAAAATATTGAAAACATCTATTTTGATATATGGGATGACCTGCTTTCGTTTTGAAAGCAGAATGAGCTTTTCAGCTCGTTATTATCATTTCAAATTAATTCGATATGTGTTTATTTTTTTATTGAGCTTTGTTAAAATAAATAGTCTTGTTTTCCAAAATCCTAGCAGTCATTTTCTCATTCTTATATGTACAATTCTATCCGCCTGTCTCCTCTTTCTCAATGGATGAAAACCCTAAATCCCCAATTCAATTTCAAATCAAAATCAAATCGAAAAATTTAAAACTCCCCAAACTATATCGTAATATATATCATTCGAAAGTTCTCGACAAGCGCAATCCATTGCAGCAATTTGTTTTTCAATTTGATACATCGTTTGACCAGATACCGATGTTGAACCTTAGCCATCCATTTTAGGGTTCGAGATTTAATTGTGGATCGTTATCCTTATGGGTTTGTGGCAGTCGTCAAGCTAAGTGCATCCATAGGTTTTGTTCGCCGCATAGATGACGAGAGCTTGCCTAAAAATTCACCAAAGCTAGCGGCGATGCTGGCGGATTGGAGGGGTCTGGGTAGTCGCGTGAGGCCTGGTAGGGTCGGCCTGGAGCGTGGAGGTGGTTGGCGATGTCTGATCGTGTCAGGGATAGCCGAAGGGTCATGCATTTTGGAATTTCCTCTGGCGGCTGTAGACGGAGTTGATTCTGAGAGTAGGGTCTGCGTGCATGCTTTATTATTTTTATTATTTTTATTTTTTTCAAATGTTCTAACTTATATAACTTTTGCATATGAATTTGAATTTATGTGCGGTTTGTTCCGTTGCAGTCGTATTAAAATTTTAGACATTTTAATGCTTGTTTGGACAAATTTTAAGACCGTTCATTTTTAGGCCATTATTTGGATTTCAAATTGATTTCAAATCGAAAGTGATTGTTTTGACCCACTCACAATTACTAAATTATCTTATGTTGGTTAAATTAAATTTATGTTGTGCTTAGAAATTAATTGGTTGATGTTTGGTATGTTTAAATTGTCATTCCAGTTAAATATGACATTTATTGCATTTAATCATCGTTTAATTTAATATTGAATTTAATTGTCAATTTAATACCTATTATGTAACGACCCGTTTCAACCATTCGCATTCATTATAAGTGTATAGGTAGACACTCATGCCGGAATTGAATTGCTCAAAATACCGCGTTGTAAATAAAATTTGGCAAATCTCAGAATATACAGTAAATAAAATCAAAAATCACAGACACGGAGTATTTAATAATGCAGCGGAAGTAAAAGAGATAGTAGTTCATGAAGCTACTATATAAATATATCAGAGTTAAACAAGATACAACAGAAGAAATAAAGTATAATCGAAGTTTTAATATGATAACCAAGTACAAGCTGAATAGAACAACCGAACTGAAATAGATAAGACTACATAAGCAGATAATCTCCAACGATTCCAATCTCCAGAAAGTGGAATCCAAATCTGTGAATACTCAGGTTGACCCGAGCGTAAATAAAAATACAAACACTCGAGTCAGGACATACATACTTATACAATGTAAACCAACTCAAGTGAACTGTAGTAAAAGTACAAGTAACTTAGAAGATGCTTGGGACCGCTCATCCTCTAAGGATCCGTTAAACTATTTACTATGTAGTAATATTATGCTATTATAATAATGTCTAATAGTAAAATAAACATACTTTTAAATAGCATTAAGGCTTTACATTTTCCACCTTAACACATAATAGTCCCAGTAGTCCATCCAGTATCAGCTTATCTCCAGATCGAGAGACTACCCTAAATACTCCACGGGCTACGGGAGAAATCCAAACTCGTAGTAAAGGCTCAGTAGGTGACACGGCACACAAGGCAATGCCAGGGTAGATATACCATTTATGACACTCGGGCTGGTGGTAACGCAGCAGCCACATACGCCCACCGCGGAACACACTCCCAATCAAAATCGAAGGATGAACATCTAATAAATCACAAGTATGAGTATAGTATCGAAGAAATGCGTCCGCTACGAGGTGCGACCTCAACTGGCCCGAGACCGCTCCTGTTTTAGCCACCTTATGCCAACTCACAGGAGTTAGGTCCACGTAATATACCTCAAGAACGTCGCCACCATCCTACTTCATTCTGGAATCTCCACAGCGTACACAGTTGTCAAAGTGGTTTTCGGTATCAACAGAGAGTATGCCAGATATCTGATCCCGGTCACTTTGCCGACCAATCATTATTATAACCCGTGGTTATAACTTTAAAAACAACACTTTATACTTCAAAATAAAACATCATTTCAAATTCAAATCTTTATCAAATAAAAACTATATCATTTCTAAATCATTTCAATATCAAAAATATCAATCTTTCAAACTTCCTTTTCAAATCATTATTTGAAATTCAAATCCAACTATCCAGTTTAAGCATCTTTTAAAACCCAAAGATAACATTCATTTATTAAAATCCGAACCCCCTTTTAAAATGATTCATTTCCAATTTAATTTATTCATTTAAATCACTTTAAAAGTGGATTTATTATTCTTTTAATTCAAGTATTCAAATTTCAAAGTTTCAAGTCATTCTGAGCTCATTTACTAAGTCAAAAATCTATTTATTAAAATTTCAACCTTTCGCAGCATTTAGAAAAAGCTGTTATAAGTTATACTTGAAAACATTTTAATTCAGCAAAGACAACACTTAAAAATTGCTGTTAAAACTCAGTTTTAGTTAAATTTTAGTTTAAATCAGCAAAGACAGCATTTCAAGAAATACTGCGGTAGCTCAGATTTCAAAACAAGGTTTTAAATTAATTTCAGCAAAGACTGCAGACCACTACAGCATTTTTAAAGAAATGCTACAGTAGACCTGAGTTCAAGTTTAGCCTATAAGTTCAACTACAACAACTACAACATTTTAGAAATGCTGTAATAGCTCTTTTTACACAGTTTTAGTTCAATTCAGAAACCATAGCATTTCTGAAAGCTATTAAAAGTGAATTCCAGATTTTAGTGTATTTCCAGCAAATAATAAACTTCATTTAAAACCTTTTAAACAATTTAAAAATCATAATTTAACATTAAAAATGTTCATTAATAATACTCTTTTAATTTATGATTTTTATAAAGTAACAATTATAGAAAAATCCAAATTTCCAACAAATTTCACTTAACAAATTCAAGGGTATCATTTTCTTTTCTTCACATATTTAACAAATGAATCTAACGCTAATGTTTTATTTTCATTTCACAAATTAAACTAAATTTCCAATTTTATTTAATTAACCTAAACCTTTAATTAAAACCAAATCCTCCTTTCCCGGTCCAGTTATATTTTAAACTTACAATTTAAGCATTCATTTATTTAGCCACATAAATTCATAGAAAAATCAATAATACTTTAATAAATCACTTAAATTCAAATTTAAATCAAATTATCATATTTACCATTTTCCAAATATAATTAAATTTCCATTTTAGTCATATAACTTGAATATCATTTTTAACCAAAATTCCAAATTCCAAACTTAAGTTATATTCCAATAATCCAATTTAACCATTCATTAATTACATTTTTAACTCATAAAAAAATCATGATTTCTTTATTTAAAAACATTTAAAAATCTATTTAAATCAAATTTCATAAATTTAATTTTTAAAATACTTAAAAATATCCAAAACACTTTGTAAAATAACCACGGGCCTGTATATTGTTTTCTAACCTAGGTCAAATGATACAGATATGTATCATTTCAATCCGCAGTTTAAAAAGAAAAATCCAGGTTCTATCATTTCAAACCCGCAATCCCAAGTTAAATAAATTAAATAAAAACCGTTCAGGCCTATCATTTCAGCCTGTAACAATTTTTTCCTATTCTAAAGTCCGTTCGGGTATGTATCATTTCAACCCATAGTGATTTCTAATCTACATGGAACTTGCAGTGTGATAAACAGATATAAATGAACAGTAACAGCATATATATAATAATAGATGATATGACATGAAATTTAACAGGTTTAACATCATGTATAAATAATCACAGGCAGTTATACATCATATGAATTTCTACACATTCAATTGTTGTTGTTTCACAACTGCATAAGTATAAACATCGTGTGAGTTTTACTCACCCTTTTGGTGCTGGAGATTGCAATACAAATGACACAACGGATTCCAGAAGGCACGATGACACAACAATAGGCTCAAGTGGGAAGAGATCCAAGCTTAGAACTTGTGTTACGACCCAAAACAAAACAAAATAATATTACAACTCAATACAACATTGAATAGGAATAACTTTGAAATAAAAAGAGATATGAATGTGAAATCTTTTGCCTTGTTTTCTACAATGCTTTTCACAGCCTAGGGGTTTATTTAGGTCAGGTTTGACATGACTTTGGCTCAGGTTTGATCATATGAATGCATGGCATAAAGGCTAGAACATGTGGAGGAAGTTACAACATAAGAATATCAAGAGACTGGGTAACATAGTGGAGTTTGGTTCAACTTTTGGCTCGGTCTATGGGTCAAATGGCTCGTCCATCATTAGGTACAGGTCTGGACAAAGGTTTAAGTGGTGAGTAATGGTCTGGATAGAGGTGGTGGTGGTTGACCTAAGGTGATGGTGGTGGTGGAAATGAAGGAGATGAGGCCAAAGTGGTCAAACTATCTTGTTTTAAGGCTTGTTGTTGCATATTTGAGGGGTTTGGTCATCTTGAAGGGCTCGGCCAAATCATGGCTGGGGTTATAGGTGGTGGTGATGGTAGGGAAGAGGTGTAGGGGGTGGTGGCCGTGGCTATGGAGTGGAGGCTGAGCAAAACTAGCAAAGAAGACAAGGCAAAAAGTATGAAAATGAGAAGAAAAGAGACCAAAAGAGAAGTCATTACCAAATTTTTTCTCCTAGCCGTGAATGAATGGAGATGAGAGCTTTTTTTCACATGAAAATAATGAAAATACATGGCTACTCAAAAGATTACATGGCCAAAAGCATAAAGGAGGGGTTATGGCAAGTGAAAAGACTTTAGGAGGTGAAAAGGCTTAAGTTGAATAAGCTTTTTAACTCTTCATATTTCTTATTTCTTTTTAAAACAAATAAAACAAAATAATTTCAGAAAATACTTTTAAAAACCGAAAAAAAGTGAAATAATATTAAAATAAATAATTAAATTTAAAGAAAATAGAAAAAGATTTAAAGAAATTGCTTAAAAATCCAAAACAGTGTCTAGAAATTACAAATAAATCACCATTGACTTTGGAAAATTGTTTACTTCATTTTAAAATTATTCTAAAACAAAATTTGAAATAAATGATTTTTTAAAACATTTTCAAAGTGAAATAAATAATTAAATTTAGATAAAATAGAAAAAGAACTAAAGAAATTGTTTAAAAGCTGAAACAGGACATGAAAATTACAATTAAATATCACTAGCCTTATAAAATTCTATTTTATTTTAAAACAAATAAAAGTTAAATAAATAAAATAAATAAGGAACAAAATAAAGTAGGAATGAGAATAAATAAGTTCTTAAGAAAATATAAAGATAAATAAAGAATTACTTTAATTATTTGAAACTAGGAATTTAAAATTTATAAACAGAATACAACTGACATTTGAAAATGTCAATAACACTTTTAAAAATGTTTAAAACCAAAATATATACATAGCATGTTATTTTACCCATATGGATATAATTATAACATTACATGACCAAATAAAATAATATTTATATAATTTAAAATAAACCATTTTGTTAAATACAGCAAATTACACACAATAGTTAAAAAGGCATAACTTCCACATTATAAATCAGATTTCAACGGAACGAAAAGCAGTGTTCTTAAAATTTTATTTACTTTCATAATAAAAGATAAAATTCAAATTTTCAAATATTTAAAATTTAAATTTAAAAGTCAAAGTTTGACTATTATAACCAAAATTCACTTTTTGGAAATTTATTCTATTTAGTCATATTTGGAATTCTAATCCATATCAAAATCAAAGTTTATATTTAAAATAACAAAATTTTTTCTTTTTCATAAATAAAGCTTTTAAATCTAGAAATCAATTTAAAAATAATTGTAAAATACAGGGTTGTTACACTCTCCCCCACCCAAAACTTTTCGTCCCCGAAAAAGAACGAGGTACGGGAAAGCACAGAAAAATAGGATGAAATAGGATTAAGATAAGATGACAAGAAGATTGAAATTATACCTGATAACTGTTGTTATAGGTGAGTTTGACAAGGTGGAGATGATCAAGTCAAGAACACAAGCACGAAAAGATCCTTTAGAATCTGATTCACCCTTTTCCGTTTGACTATCGGTCCGTGGATGGTAAGCAGTGCTCAGATCCAGATAAGTACCAAAGATTTTCAAAGATTATAGAAATATTTCTAAACAAACTGGTATAAGCTATAGCCTTTGCATTCTGTAGCAAGATAAGGAAAATAAGGACAACTAAAAGATATTGAAAAACAAAATAAGGTAATAAATTTGAAACCACAATGCTTTGAAATCACAGTACTTCAGAGATGTTATTATTTGGAAATCATACTACTAAAATCATAACACTTTTAAAATAATCTTCATTTAAACCATTTAAATTTAAGGTCAAATAATATTCATTTCAAAGTTGTAACATTTCTAAGTTCATTTATTCAATTATTAAATTTCCAAAACATTGTATTTTCAAAACAGCAGTACTTTTAAAGTACTACGGTAGATATATTAGTATTTCAATCAGTTCAATTTCAGAAATATTCATTTGGATATCATTTACTTATGATTTATTAAAACAAACTTTTATCAATGGAATATCCCAATCAAAGTATACTTCATTTATTAAGTCAAAAGTTCACTATTTTACTTAACTCTTAATTTAACAAATAACCTAACACTTTATTTAAAATACTCATTTCATAAATAAGATATTCCTTCAATAAGTTACACTTAAAATTCCATTTGAAATCCAAATTCTCAATTATCAAATTTTAGTGATATTAAAAATACATCTTAACTATTTAAATCATAATTATTCATTTTACAAGACATATCTATTACATAAATAAAATATTTATCATAGAAAATAAAACAATCAAATTTCTTTACACCCTTTTTCATTTAGACATCAATTAAACTATGATTCCAAGTTAAATAAACTTTATTACAAAATATCCCATTCAAATATATTTTATTTTATCTATTCAAAGATACATTATTTATTATACAAACATACTCATTTCAGGAAATAAGTTTTATTAAAATTCCTAGGTTAGACTTAAGGTTCCATATTAATCAAATTTGATTATTAAGTTATTTAAATAAAACTCTTTAAATTCCTTTTTCTTTATTTACCTCTATTAATCTTTTATAACTAAAATTTAAGTGTATAACATTTATTGTAACCACTCAAATTTTATTTATAAAATCTTTTTTATATTGTATATTATCCAATAACATATTCAACTTTTGAAAATTAAGGTAAGTTATATTGGAATGAAATTGTGTGTTATACAAATAAAACTTTCAAGTTCAATTATCTCAAGTTTGAATCATTTATCCAAATTTTTGATTTTCTTTCTATAATTGAAATTATTCTTCAAGCTAAAATTTAAGAACTAAATTTCCGATTACCTCCAAACCAATTGGAGATAAGTAATTATATATACATAATATTTCAAATCAATTTTAAATCATATATCTATATATATTATAAATCAAGTCATATTTTAGAAATTCAAATCAATTAAATTCTCAAAACAAAGCTGTAGCAAGACTACAGAACAGTCTCTTCACTTCGAAACTCGAAAAAACGTCGATGATGCTGCATTCATCACCGAAGTTATTTTCCAGCAACAAAGAGAAGAGCACTAATTTTAAACTTTACAATTCTTTGGAAACAAATTTCTATTTGAAAATACTTTAAATAATATATCCCTTTTTAAAACTTTAAACCAAAGTTCGAAATCATCGGAATTTGAATTCTCAAATTCTTGTTTTAAATTCATTTCAGTTCCCAAATAAATTTATAAACAGCTATTTATATATTCATTTGTAGAACAATAAATGATAAATCAAGTATTATCATTTCAAATTATCAATTTAAATCAGTTTATTAAGTTCCATAAACTTGTATATCAAAATTTATTTCACTAACCAAATTTTAAAATAATATTGTGTCAGTTTGCTCTGTCAAAGTGTTTTGGAAATCTTATCGATAGCGTTGATCAGACGAATCGATCAGAAACCCAATTCAACATCAACAACTCAAACAACACAATATATAAAACATTTTAATTTTAAATATTACTTTACAAATACACTATACATGAATAGATTTTCAAAGAAGGATAGAGATTTAAATATGATTAACTCAAATCAAAGGAAATTCTGATTTGAAAATAAGTTGGAAACAAGGATGAGATGATTAAATAACAGAATAGGAAGATGGATAAGTTTATATAAATCGCGGGCAACCTTAACCGGTCAACCGTGACTTAAAGAATAAGATCGATGTGGATTTTCTGGGGTAAATCTACATTCGACCTCAAGAGATAGGGTTTGGGATAATAAGTGATGCTAGCATCTAAACCGAGGATATAAAATCTTTGGTGAATCGATGCTATTGTAAAGGAGTTTCACCCTTTACAAATCAATCTGAGATTAGCGAGACCACCGACTCATTAAAAAGATCATTTTGAAGTGGAGTTATGGGATACTCCAGAACCAAAAGAAGATGAATTGTGAGGGACATGAATGGATTTTAGAACTGCAGGGAACGCTCCAAAATTCAAAGGAAACCGAATTGAAAAAGAAGGAATTCAAGCTCGAACGAAAGTGATTCTGAAATTAAATCTACTATGTATATTGAGTTTTGCCTAAAACCATAGCTCTGATACCAACTGCAACGACCCGATATTTTCAACCATTTGCATCCATTATAAGTGTATAAGTAGACACTCATGCCGGAATTGAATTGCTCAAAATACCGCGTTGTAAATAAAATTTGGCAAATCTCAGAATATACAGTAAATAAAATCACAGATCGCAGACACAGAGTATTTAATAATGCAGCGGAAGTCAAAGAGATAGTAGTTCATGAAGCTACTATATAAATATATCAGAGTTAAACAAGATACAACAGAAGAAATAAAGTACAACAGAAGTTTCAATATGATAACCAAGTACAAGCTGAATAGAACAACCGAACTAAAATAGATAAGACTACATAAGCAGATAATCTACAGCGATTCCAATCTCCAAAAAGTGGAATCCAAATTTATGAATGCTCAGCCTGACCCGAGCGTAAATAAAAATATAAACACTCGAGTCAGGACATACATACTTATATAATGTAAACCAACTCAAGTGAACTGTAGTAAAAGTACAAGTAACTTAGAAGATGCTTGGGACCGCCCATCCTCTAAAGATCCGTTAAACTATTTACTGTGTAGTAATATTGCGCTATTATAATAATGTCTAATAGTAAAACAAACATACTTTTAAATAGCATTAAGACTTTACATTTTCCACCTTAACACGTAATAGTCCCAGTTGTCCATCCAATATCAGCATATCTCCAGATCGGGAGACTATCCTAAATACTCCACGGGCTACGGGAGAAATCGAAACTCGTAGTAAAGGCTCGGTATGGTAGGTGACACGGCACATAAGGCAATGCCAGGGTAGATATACCATTTACGACACTCGGGCTGGTGGTAACGCAGCAGCCACATACGCCCACCGCGGAACACACTCCCAATCAAAATCGGAGGATGACCATCTAATCAATCACAAGTATGAGTATAGTATCGAAGAAATGTGTCCGTTACGAGGTGCAACCTCAACTGGCCCGAGACCGCTCCTGTTTTAGCCACCTTATGCCAACTCACGGGAGTTGGGTCCATGTAATATACCTCAAGAACGTCGCCACCATCGTACTTCATTCTGTAATCTCCACCGCATACACAGTTGTCAAAGTGGTTTTCGGTATCGACATAGAGTATGCCAGATATCCAATCCCGGTCTCTTTGCCAACCAATCGTTATTATAACCAGTGGTTATAACTTTAAAAATAATACTTTATACTTCAATATAAAACATCATTTCAAATTCAAATCTTTATCAAATAAAAACTATATCATTTCCAAATCATTTCAATATCAAAATATCAATCTTTCAAACTTCCTTTTCAAATCATTATTTGAAATTCAAATTCAAATATCCAATTTAAGTATCTTTTAAAATTCAAAGATAACATTCATTTATTAAAATCCGAACCCCCTTTTAAAATGATTCATTTCCAGTTTAATTTATTCATTTAAATCATTTTAAAAGTGGATTTATTATTCTTTCAATTCAAGTATTCAAATTTCGAAGTTTCAAGTCATTCCGAGCTCATTTAATAAGTCAAAAATCATATTTTTTAAAATTTCAGCCTTTCGCAGCATTTAGAAAACGCCGTTATAATTATACTTGAAAACATTTTAATTCAGCAAAGACAGCACTTAAAAACTGCTGTTAAAACTCAGTTTTAGTTAAATTTTAGTTTAAAACAGCAAAGACGGCATTTCCAGAAATGCTTGGTAGCTCAGATTTCAAAACAAGGTTTTAAATTGATTTCAGCAAAGACTGCAGACCACTACAGCATTTTTACAAAAATGCTACAGTAGACCTGAGTTCAAGTTTAGCCTATAAGTTCAACCACAGCAACTACAGCATTTCAGAAATGCGGTAATAGCTCTTTTTACACAGTTTTAGTTCAATTCAGAAACCATAGCATTTCTGAATGCTATTAAAAGTGATTTTCAGATTTTAGTGTATCTCCAGCAAATAATAAACTTCATTTTAAACCTTTTAAACATTTTAAAAATCATAATTTAACATTAAAAATGTTCATTAAAAATACTCTTTTAATTTATGATTTATATAAAGTAACAATTACAGAAAATCCAAATTTCCAACAAATTTCACTTAATAAATTCAAAGGTGTCATTTTCTTTTCTTCACATATTTAACAAATGAATTTAACGCTTAAGTTTTATTTTCATTTCACAAATTAAACTAAATTTCCAATTTTATTTAATTAACTTAAACCTTTACTTAAAACCAAATCCTCCTTTCCCAGTCCAGTTATATTTTAAAGTTACAATTTAAGCATTCATTTATTTAACCACTTAAATTCACAGAAAAATCAATAACACTTTAATAAATCACTTAAATTCAAATTCAAATCAAATTATCATATTTACCATTTTCCAAGTATAATTAAATTTCCATTTTATTCATATAACTTAAATATCATTTTTAACCAAAATTCCAAATTCCAAACTTAAGTTATATTCCAATAATCCAATTTAACCATTCATTAATTACATTTTTAACTCATAAAAAAATCATGATTTCTTTATTTTAAAACATTTAAAAATCTATTTAAATCAAATTTCATAAATTTATATTTTTAAAATACTTAAAAATATCCAAAACACTTTGTAAAATAACCACGGGCCTGTATATAGTTTTCTAACCTAGGTCAAGTGATACATATATGTATCATTTCAAACCGCAGTTTAAAAAGAAAAGTCCGGGTTCTATCATTTCAAACCCGCAATCCCAAGTTAAATAAATTAAATAAAAACCGTTCAGGCCTATCATTTCAGCCCACAACGATTTTTCCCTATTCTAAAGTCCGTTCGGATATGTATCATTTCAACCCACAGTGATTTCTAATCTACAGGGAACTTGTAGTGTGATAAACAGATATAAATGAATAGTAACAACATATATATAATAATAGATGATATGATATAAAATTTAACAGGTTTAACATCATAAATAAATAATCACAGGCAGTTATACATCATATGATTTTCTACACATTCAATGTTGTTGTTTCACAACTGCATAAGTATAAACGTCGTGTGAGTTTTACTCACCTTTTTGGTGCTGGAGATTGCAATACAAATGACACAATAGAATCCAGAAGGCATGATGACACAACAATAGGCTCAAGTGGGAAGATATCCAAGCTTAGAACTTGTGTTACAACCAAAAACAAAACAAAATAATATTACAACTCAATACAACATTGAATAGGAATGACTTTGAAATAAAAAGAGATATGAATGTGAAATCTTTTGCCTTGTTTTCTACAATGATTTGCACGGCCTAGGGGTATATTTAGGTCAGGTTTGACATGACTTTGGCTCAGGTTTGATCATAAGAATGCATAGCATAAAGGCTAGAACATGTGGAGGAAGTTACAACATAAGAATATCAAGAGACTAGACAACATAGTGGAGTTTGGTTCAACTTTTGGCTCGGTCTATGGGTCAAATGGTTCGGCCATCATCAGGTACAGGTCTGGATAGAGGTTTAGGTGGTGAGTAGTGGTCTGGACAGAGGTGGTGACAGCGGCCTAAGGTGATGGTGGTGGTGGAAATGAAGGAGATGATGCCAAAGTGGTCAAACTAGCTTGTTTTAAGTCTTGTTGTTGCATATTTGAGGGGTTTGGTCATCTTGAAGGGCTCGGCCTTGGTTATTGCTGAGGGTATAGGTGGTGGTGGTGGCAAGGAAGAGGTATGGGTGGTGGTGGCCGTGGCTATGGAGTGGAGGCTGAGCAAAACTAGCAAAAAAGACAAGGCAAAAAGTATGAAAATGAGAAGAAAAGAGACCAAAAGAGAAGCCATTACCAATTTTTTTCTCCTAGCCGTGAATGAATGGAGATGAGAACTTTTTTCACGTGAAAATAATGAAAATACATGGCTACTTAAAAGATTACACGGCCAAAAGCATAAAGGAGGGGTTATGACAAGTGAAAAGACTTTAGAAGGTGTAAAGGCTTAAGTTAAATAAGCTTTTTAACTCTTCATATTTCTTATTTCTTTTTAAAACAAATAAAACAAAATAATTTCAGAAAATACTTTTAAAAACCGAAACAAAGTGAAATAATATTAAAATAAAGAATTAAATTTAAAGAAAATAGAAAAAGATTTAAAGAAATTGCTTAAAAATCCAAAACAGTGTCCAGAAATTACAAATAAATCACCATTGACATTGGAAAATTGTTTACTTCATTTTAAAATTATTCTAAAACAAAATTTGAAATAAAATGATTTTTTAAATTTTTTTTAAAGTGAAATAAATAGTTAAATTTAGAGAAAATAGAAAAAGAACTAAAGAAATTGTTTAAAACTTGGAAACATACATGAAAATTACAATTAAATATCACTAGCCTTATAAAATTCAATTTTACTTTAAAACAAATAAAAGTTAAATAAATAAAAATATAAGGAAAAAAATAAAGTAGGAATGAGAATAAATAAGTTCTTAAGAAAATATAAAGATAAATAAATAATTACTTTAATTATTTGAAACTAGGAATTTAAAATTTATAAACAGAATACAACTGACATTTGAAAATGTCAATAACACTTTTAAAAATGTTTAAAACCAAAATATATACATAGCATGTTATTTTACCCATATGAATATAATTATAACATTACATAACCAAATAAAATATTATTTATATAAGTTAAAATAAACCATTTTGTTAAATACAGCAAATTACACACAATAGTTAAAAAAGCATAACTTCCACATTATAAATCAGATTTCAACGAAACGAAAATCAGTGTTCTTAAAATTTTATTTACTTTCATAATAAAAGATCAAATTCAAATTTTCGAATATTTAAAATTTAAATTTAAAAGTCAAAGTTTGACTATTTTAACCAAAATTCACTTTTTGGAAAATTATTCTATTTAGTCATATTTGGAATTCTAATCCATATCAAAATCAAAGTTTATATTTAAAATAACAAAAAATTTTCTTTTTCATAAATAAAGCATTTAAATATGGAAATTCAATTTAAAAGTAATTGTAAAATACAGGTTGTTACATATTAATAAATAGCAGTCATTTATTAATGTTTGTTAGTTGATTTGGATGATGATTGTGATGTATGTTTGATTTGTTGATTTTGGATGACTGGATGTTATATTTTATATTGTTATAAAACCATTTAAACAGTTTAAACCATTTAATACATTTTAATCTATTTTAAACCATTTAAACTTTATTAGACTATATTTATTTTAAACTATTTTAATTTATTTTAAGTTATTTAATCTATTTTAAATCTATTTAGTATAATTTAAATCTACTTAATCTATTTTAAATCCATTTAAATCATTTTAAATCTAGTTTAATCTAATTGAAATCTATTTAAACTATTTAAACTTTAAACTATCTTAATCTATTTTAAACTATATTAAATCATTTAAACTATTTTAGAATATTTTTAACTAATTTAAACTATTTTAAAACTATTGTAAACTATTTATGACTATTTAAACTATTTTCTAAAATTTCAGACTGTGCAAAGTTGAAGTATTTATATTTCAATCCTTGATGATGATACCACCTAAGTTGGGATTTGAAATTGATACTTTTTGTGAAATGGCATATTTGAGTAAATAAGATAATCTTGGAATGAGGATTTGATTGACCATCTTGTCAATAATTTCAAAAGCGAATATGATTTTGAAAGTGAATATGGTTTTAAAAGTGAATATGATTTCAAAAATGATATGGTTTTGAGGATATGATATTTTGATATCAATTTGTGAATTGACTTTGAAATGTAAAAGAACCATCCGGTGTGAAATAAGCGGTTGGTTGTTAAAGAGACCGGGATCGGACATTGTCGTACTCTTTGCCAATATCGAAAACCACTTTAACAACTGTGTACATAGTGGAGATTCCATAAATGAAGTAGGATGGTTTGGTGAACGATTTTGTATGAGGTATTTACGTGACTCGGACTCCCATGAGTCATCTTAGATGTGACTAAAACAGGAGCCATGCCGGGCCAAGTGAGGTCATTCATGCGATCGGACATATTTCTTTGATACCATATTATGACTTTGTGATGATTTGGTGGCCACCCCTCGATTTTCATTATGAGAGTGTGTTCAGATGTGGACGGTAGTAGCTGTTATGCGTTACCACCATTCCAGATCCGCAATTGGTATATCTACACTGGCATTGCCTCGAGTGCCATGTTCACATGCCCTATCGCGCCTTCTATGACTTTTTTTGTGCTATGCCTATGGAGGGCCCTTAGAGTAAACCTTACGGAGGAGCTTACGGTACTGAATAGACTATGAGAATATATAAAATGGATTAAGGAGGATATGGGTAACGCCCTAACGCTATTTTAATACTTTACTTTACTGTAGACATTATTATAATAGCATATTGTACTACATAGTAGATTGTTTAACGGATCCTTGGGAGATGGAAATCGCGAACATATCTTAAGTTATTACACTCACATTAGACACTGGATATGTGATGTCAAACCACATAAACATTTCTGACGCCGTCATGCTTACATAAAATATTTTAGTTCTGACTCGAGTGTTTTGTCTTTTCAATTCTCTTGGGTCAGCTTGAGCTTTTCAGTTTATCGAAGACTGCTTTTAGAGGACGAAGACGAAGATTTTGTATTATTATTATTTACTAAATTTATTCCACTGCATCATGTTGTTCTACTACATTTATTTATTATTTATTCTCGTTTTATGTATAAAGATTTAATCAATGTTATTTTTAAACAGCTTCATACTGTTTATTTGATTATTATATTTTGTCATTACGCTGCAAGATTATGTGTTTGTTTTCTTTCTTTCTCTGCCTTTTCTTATTTACTTCATAACAATCTTCCATTTTGAATGGTTTGAGTTTGACGTGTGTGATTTGTCGTCCATTTGAAACCGTCCGAAAAGCAGGTCGTTGCACATATACCTTTTATAAATTAATGTTTTCACATAATTCAATGTCCTTATTCATTCGTACTATACTTTTTACATCACTAAAACTGCTGCTGTCTATTTTTTTAACAATTGAAGTGCTTCGCATGTATATATGTCATCATACTTTACTTTCACCCTTTCTATCCATGTACACCTTAACCTATTACCACATGCACTTAAAACTTCTACCTGCTACCATGTACGATACTTTTTCCACATTTAATTTTTTACACTTTGTTAAACATTACGCAGTTCTCCTTTCTTTACTTCTTTACACTTACTCAACATAGCAACAGGACTAGCAATGTTGTCAAGGAGTATATGTCTACAGTTCCTAGTAGGGTTTTTATTTTAGTGTCACCGACATCTTGATCCTCTTTGGTGAATAATATTCCCCCGCTTACCCGCTTAGTACTCCCATGACCAAGCCTTCTCATTGCTCTCCTACATTCATTACATAGAAACAAATCACTGATAACGATTGTTGGTAGAAATACAGCAGCCTTCAAAATTTTAATGCTTAAAAAGAAAATTTAAACCATTTATTCCACAAATATCAGTAACTTAATGTCTGTATAATTAGCTTTTCAAATAATTTGGTATATTATATAGTACTATTGCATGTATAGTTACCATTTTTAAACAAATTATTATTTCATAACGTAGTGTAGGCTCATATATAATTCTATAAATGCTAACACATGGGAAGTAATGTTAGATGTAGCATAAAAGTTATGGAAAATGAATAAAAATATAAAAATGATTAACATTTACGTCTATTCTAAGATGAACCATATATTTATGGAAACTATAAAATTCATTTACATGTATATGGGTTCTTTTCATTTCCCTACAGCTTCTGAAATTTTGCTTGTCGTCTCAAAATGCAATTTTTAAGTGCATAGTCTACAGAAGGCCCATAACGATTTTGGGTACATATGTTCTTTTACTAAATCCTTTTCTCATGCAACAACTTAACATATTTGGTACTGTGCCCATATCTCTCTATTTCAATTATGATCCTAAATTTGGGATTTCCTGTTGCATTAACTGATAGAAGTACCGAGCTTCCACTAATTTTCCAACATTGCACATAAGGATTTACAAAACCTTGCATAACAGAACTTGCACGTGATTCTAATATTGCATAACATGACTGCCTAATGTAAAACATTTTACATATATTCTTTTACTACCGGTACCAACATTATCTTTTATGCAATGCTTTTAATCCTTTTATAGTACTACTTCTATCATTGACCGTCCTTTCAAGCTTTTATCCACATAGCCCAACTTTCTCGCTATAGTGCCATGATATGTGTTTCTGCTACTTCAATATGACCAACAAAATGGTCCTTTCTTCTATGCTTATCATCTACTCCTATTTGCTTTCAGGAAACACAGGATGATGCATTAGGGGTTTCGCTAAATCGGCTATGTAACTAGACTGGCAATATAAATAATTCTCTCCTCGTTTTTACATATCGGTTAGCAGCTTTATCAAACATGCTCCACTTTTACATGGTTCTGTTTGTACGCACTGAAAATTATAATTTGTGAGCAACCAAATAAAAGATTACATAAACTCAATTCACAGTTTATTCATAAATATTCATAATTAGGGGTTGGTATTTATTTATAACATGGTTATAAATTAATTTAACACCAACTTGTAGTTTAAGTTAGTGATAGAAATATTGGGACATATTTTATTACTAATCAGGATTTAAAGTATAACTTTTTAAGATAAGCACGAAGACTTAAAAATGTTTAAATGATTGTGTAGATTTGATAAATGCATTTACACTTAATTTAATTTAATAAATCTAGTTCTGCAATTACTTAAAAATTAGTTTTTGAGTGAATATGATATTTTATAAATGCATGCATGATTTTATAAAATAGTATGAATGAGACCTACTTGATTTAATTTGATAAATTAAGCATATTATGGCTTAAATTGGTTTTTAAGCGAATATAATATTTTATAAAAGGATTTATGGATTTACAAAATATTATGAGGTGAAATATATTACTTAAATCGGTTTTAAGTATATAATGATATTTTTGTACAATGGTTATGATTTTATAAAAATGGCATGAAAGTGTATATTTAATTATAATTATATAATTAAATAATATTAAGCTATAAATGATTTGTAAGCTTATGATTATTTTATAAATAATATAATATGCTTGGAAATAATATATTAATAGATGGATCGTCTTCAAAATTATCGTATGCTATAACGAGTTGATTAATGATTGAATCATATAATTTTCATGTCATTATTTTTAATTGGTTGAATTGGCTGAATTGATTGTATCGATCGTAGATTAGAACTGAATGATAAATAAATAAATTATTCGACTGGTTGATTAATTGGACTTTGAGATAGTAGAATAGTTTTTTTGGTTGGGTATTGCCCTCGTATATGTAAAAGGGCATGAGATGTATTAAATAGTTCCGTATAGATGGACTGGTTGTATATATATCCTCATATAGCTCATGGGGTTATATATGTCTATATTTATATATAGTTATGGCATACCCCACTTGGGACCGTTGGAAGAGGCATGGAATATATTATAGACATGCATTGATATGCGGTTTCAGGCATGCGTACATAGTTTTGGTATGCCTGACTAGGGATTAATGGAAGGAGCATGGAATATTTTTATAGATATTCACTGATATATGCATTCATGCATATGTATATAGTTCTGATATGTTCGACTTGGGACTATTGGGGAGAGGCACGTAATATTTTATAGATATTCATTGGTATGCGGTTTAAGGCATATATATGTGTTTGTGTGTGTGTATTTTGTATGTTCGACTTGGGACTACCGATTGTTTCAAGGAAATCCATTGTACCTTAAGGCCTTTGACCTGCATACGTGGTTGCAGAGCAAGGGCAGAGAGATCGAGACACCAGTCTGATGTAGGTCATATACTATTGCATAGTAATCATGGAGACTACGATGGGACCTACAGGCTACACTACACCAAAATAGTGATTTTGCAACATTTATATTTGTTAATTTCTAACACTTATAAATGTTACAGCACATTGACACTAAAAAAGTGTTAGGATACTAGGAAAAGTGTTGGCAAATATAAATAATGTTTTTTATAAACTTTCCAACACATCAGTTAAAATTTACAACACAAAAAAGTGTTAGAACTCTTGGTAAATTTGTAAATAACTCACTAAAAGTTGGACCCTTGTGTAATCTTGTATATGAAGCATTTTCTAACGCTTTCCCATTCTCGGCCGCATAATTTTAATTTAAGATTAGGGTTCCTCCAATCTACCTCCGCGCTAATCAAAACTTTGGCCCCTCCGATTCAGGCTTCATCCCATTCTTCCTCTGCCAAACATGTGCCCTAGCTTGAATCAAATTTGACTTTCATTCAAATTTGAAAGAAAAAAAAGTACCGTTGGATACCTGAAATCGGCGATGCGAAAATAGTGGTTTTCTCAGGTGTTGATATGAAATCGGCTATGCCTGAAATCTTACATCAATTTTACTTTAAAAAATAAAATGGTGTTGATATGAAGAGTTGATTTTCTAGCTACTTGGGCTGGATATATGCAGCGACAATTGTTGGAGATGAGATGAGAAGAGGAATCTCAGGTGGGCAGAAGAAGCATGTAACCACTGGTTAGTCTTCTTCACCATGATTATCTAACCTTGCATTTAAACTAGATGAGGTACAATTAATTAGCAGCATAGGTCATGTTAAGATTGTAAGCAGATTTATATATAGACTTTGATAAAGAAAATCGTGGTCAGTTCTCAAATTGTTAAGAAAATTTTGGATGATGTAGGTCTGTGAACTTCAACATTTTATGATGAATTGTTGTTATGAATACCAGTGGTGGCCTGTATTTGAAGTATGATAGGGTTGTCGTTGTGATCTGCTAGTGTCAATCAATCACCATTAATGAATTAGTTTCTGTTTAGTCTGTATTATAAAAGTCCTCTAGCTGCTATATTTTACTTATGTTCACTTTTTGACATTTATTTGACAATTATTGTTTCCTAGCTGCTGGAGACATTAATAAAAAATTATGGTGAAGTTGTCCATATGCATGTTGATGAGAGAGATGTACTTCATGAGATGATCCGACTAGTGAAAAAGAAGGTGACCATATTTAACACAGCAGAAAACATCATGGCATTATTATTTTCCCCCCACCAAATTTCCAATGATATCAATCTTATATACACATCATCCTGATTTTCAAGTGAAGGAAAAGGTCTTGACTTTAATTGATACATGGCAAGAGGCGTTTGGTGGCCCACGTGCAAGATATCCTCAATACTACATCGCGTATCATGAGCTTTTGGTATTATTTACTGGACTTCATAGTTCATCTTTTCTTAAATATATTTGTAAATGAGATTCCTAAGTTAAGAGTAATTTCCCCAAGAGAACCTATCTTCTTGGTTGCACACATTTAATGTGAAAGCCTATATATATTTAATGTTGGTCATCTGTGTAACAACCATTGATCAAAGGAACTCATTATCTGCAGTAAGGTGATATATCAGATATAAGTTGGATTTTATTAGCATTTTGTTCAATGTTGAAATATGAAACCTTGAACTTTGGGGCTCTTATATTCTGAAACAAGAACTCAGTTGGCAATTACCTTAGTGTAAGTTGTCAAAGCAGGCTTGAGTTAAGTTGTCACAGCAGGCTTGATTTAATTATGGAGCAGAGCGTTGCGTGCTTATAAGGAGTTAAGTTGTATAGGTTCTAGAAGAGAGAGCGATAATCACAATTATGTATTTTGTGAAAGTCCAAATGGTATATGGTGCAACACAAAACCCAAGTTTCATTTGTTACAATATTATTGCATTTGATAGAAATTAGTTTTATAACTATCATAGGTTATTTCTATATTTATTATTTCATTATTTTATATGGCTGTCAGCGGCTTGGAGCTGTATTTCCTCAGAGATCTGAGAGCTCAGTGCCTATATTTACTCCCCCACAGACACAACCTTTATCATCTTATCTAAAATCAATTAGAAGCCCTAATTATCAACAGGAAGCACTAGAATCTTCTGCCACATCTGAGTATCCTACCTTGACGTGCGATTTCCTGAACAAAATCAGTCGTATTTTTTACATCGTAATCCTCAGCTCATCATTCCTTTTCTCATGTAAAAATTATCCATGTTTTTTTCCTTTGGGAAAGCTAACTTCAAAATTACTTAATAATATTTTGATTTAGATGCAAGTGGAGCACATAATACATTATAACGTGTATCCACACACTCACACAAGGCAGTCATATTCTCAGCTCATCGTCATTTTTCTCATGTAGAAATTATCCATGTTAGTTTTCCTTTAGGAAAGCTAACTTCAAAATTACTTAATAATATTATGATTTAGATGCAAGTAGAGCACATAATACATTATAACATGGGTGTCTACACACACTCTCTCTCACATACAAATATGTGTGTGTATGTATTGTGCTTGTAGATTGTTGATGTTATCGAGTGATCTCAGTGCTATAAAAGGTTTATTTGTACATTATTGTTGTTGCAAAAGTATGTAGGTATGATGTTATCATCTGGAACTGCTATAACTTATCTTGCCTGAATGATATAATTTTTTTGGTGGAGAACGGAGAAGTTTCAATTTACATTTTCTCGAGGAATTTTTTTTTTGCATATAAGTAAAAATATAATTGTCCCAGTGCAAATGTACCAACTAGCTACTGAGGTAAAGCTAGAATCAAGAAATTTAGTCTGAACTTTTCATTACTGTATTGTCTGCACTTAACTCAAAATTAAACAAAAAATACCAACTAGTTGTACCTTAGTTTGTTGGCAAATTTGTCATACCAGGCCACTTTTGAAAACTTGTTTCAATTTAAGACCACTTTGAAAACTGTATACAAACACGGATCGCTTTCTGACCACCTGGCTGAAAGTGATCAAAACACACTGGTGCTATTTCAGTTTCAATTAACTTTGAAAACTATTCACCGTTTCTCATTTCTGATTCTGTGCAGGTCCTTCTTGAAATTGTAGGAATCAGATATTTCTCACCTAGTCAAAAAGAAACTTATTTGTTGCTGTTAGCAAGAAATAAACCGATATATTTTTCTCTGGCAGTTGCACACTAACAATTGCATCTGAAACTGGAGAAAAACAAGCGATCAGTTTCCAATGTGAACCTAAAGGAGAGCTTGAATTTGAGCTCATGATTAAAAGTTTGAACTCTGCGAAATCTGTTGGAACAACTACAGTTCCTTTCCAAAATTTGATGGATCAAAATTCAAAATTGTACTTTGAAAAATGGGTCGAATTGAAACTACATTCGAAGAACGCAGAATCCAAGCCAGTCTCTCTTCGAGTTGCTGCTTCTTGTTACTGTTCATTTGAAGCTCCACATGTGATCGAAATGTTGAGGCCGAGTTCTGGATTTATGAATGCATGTTTATTCCCACGTAGAACCAAGGATCAAAAGATTCGAAGATGGGCACGCTTTGTGGATGTTGATGGGATTGATATTATCAGTCTACAAATGAGGTATGTTTGTAGTATATTCGTATATTATCACTATAATCCGAAACATTTATTATTTTTGGTTCATATTTATATTTAGAAATGTGAAGGAAAAGAAAGGAACAAACACGGGTGTAATCAAGAAAAATGTGGTTGGTATCGCCCAACTCTCAAGAAAACCGATTATTTTCGCAGAATATGTTGAAAACACATGGTCAGTAAAAGAACTATGATCTTTCTATTACTATCGACAAAATTAACACCGAAGGCGATCGCGAATTTCTACTTTTAGGGGATAAACAGGTACGCTGTCATATGTAATTTTTCTACTAATTTTACATCGATTTTACATATATTAGTAAAACGACACACAAGATGTGCATTTATGCACTGCACTACTGACAGACTTTTAAGTGAAGGATAGAAAGTGGTAGTGACTAGGTGCAATGCTGACATAAAATAAATTTATGTTAATCTGTGCGTGGGTGATCACCAATCATAACAACTACAGTGTTTGTTCTCGTAAAAAGTGCATATCTACTTGTCTGCAATTCATGATAATCTTATCTATTTCAATACTGAAATCAATTAGGAATTCCAAGTTTTAGAATCACAGGAACAATTCATGTCACACATTTATAACCTAAATGTGAAGTTCTATGACTATACGTGTATGGATGAATATGTTTGAAAAGATAATGTGAAGTCCTATAAGTAGATGGCTAATTAAATCCTTGTGTTGCAATTTAGGTTGTAAATTTCAAATCCAACTTGTTAGTTATAAAACTGAATTAATACAACAACATTTTAATAATCATATCTAAGCAGATGCAGATTTTTGCTTTTGTTTGCAAGTTTTTTAAAAGGTACTACCATTAGCAAGTTGCCGTTGTGGTGGTGGTCGTGGTCAAACATTGCAATTAAGTTAACAATATTTTTAACTATGGTTAACTCTATTTATGCTGTGAAAATTGAAAGTATTAAGATTTTTCAGGAGCAAATTAAAAACAAAAGGAGAAAAGAGTGGTTTTTCAGGAGCAAACTAAAAACAAAAGGAAAAGTTTATTTATTTTGTATATGATTATCTTTTAGCATATATTGTTTTACATACATAGGAAAAGTTTATATTTTTTGTATATGAATGAATTCAAATGAATGTATAAACACTGAATATGGTTAGGCTTTCGAATGCAACAAAGTTATTGCAAAATGGACATGTATGAATATAAAATCTCAGCTGAAATAATGCGATAGTGATAAAAACTATGTTTTATTATAAGAGGCGCGTTTGCTTGTGTAAAATGATTGATAGCTAAATGTTTGATATTCTAGTAGGAGTAAATTGTTTGTTTCCAATCTAAAGTTGTCCAGGAATTTGTTGTTATTCTGTATGTCAACTTCTCTCAGGTCGCAAATGCTGCAAAGTTTGATACATGTGCAACTAATAAGCTAGTAGTTCCATGAATACAACAATGCCTAATAAACTCGGCTCTATATCAAAATACAGCATTTTACTTCCACATTGAACGCCTAACATATCAATATGGTTACATGGAAAATGGAAATTTATACAGTTGTATAAATGTCGATCAGGTTCAGCATATTCATGTATTGTATATAATTTTGTGGTGAGTTCGACTATTCATCTATTAGTAGCTAAGAGTTATTTGATTAAGGATTGCATGGTCTAATAACCAAAAAAAAGTTTAGTGAGATACTGAATATATCACAAAAAATAGAAGTATGCAAACTTACGAAATTAGCTGTCTTGCAAAGATTGACCCACCTGTGTGACTCATCTTCAGCTTCTTACGATTCACAATATTCTTTCAACTTTAATATACTAAATGTAACGACCCAGAAAATTTTAACAATTTTAATTGATTCTATAACGTATTTAATTGAATATTTGTGAAATCTTATAATAATTGAATTTTTAAATAAAATGTTTATATATTTAGAATACGTATATTTAAATATAGCTGATTGTAAATTTTCAAATAATTTTATGGAAGTTTATTTAAACGAGAAAACGTGCTGTCCAATTCAAGCTATTAATTGCTTTAATTGATTTCTGAATCAGTGCGTAACGGTTTCTTTTTACTACCGTTAAAGATTTCTATTGCTTAATACTTTTCCAATCCAGGTAGACTTTTCCATTCGTAACCATTAATAAATTTGAGATCATCGACCTTGCTTTTATTATTCCTTGTAGTTTCGTGCACTGACTTTACCTTTCCCACTACCCATAATTTTCTCTATACGTTTCTTTTGCAATTGAAGCATATATTTATATTTATGGTGGTGCGTTTATTCTGGTCTCTCTTTATTTTTGTTTTTAACGCTTGAAAGAATCTCAAATCATCAAGCTAGTAGCATCCGTTTCTTCCCTCGCTTTCATAAGGCCTATAATATGTAAACCACTTGCTTATAGATCCGAACACAACTTTGTCATCAAATTTAATGTGCCTTCCTCTCCCTATTATTTCGGTTCCAACCTTCTTAGTAAATGGCTTTAATAAATTTTGGCTAAATCATAGCTACGGACTTTTCAAATTTCTTTCATTTTATATTTATTTCCAATTCCTTCATTGCTTCAAAATTTTTGAACGTGCCTAATCATCTCAGCATGTATATATAATGTAAGCCTACCTTTCCTTGGAAAGCTATTGCTCACAAAAATTTCCTGATTTCTTTCCTTTTATCCATTTTTATATCCTTGACTTTCAAAACTCCTTATGTGTTGTACAAACAAACAAAAATTTATTGCTTTAAGTGTATAGCTAAATCAACTATTGACTGTTACAATTACTTTTTTTTTCCATTTCAATTTATTACTTAAATACGTTTTGATGAATTAATGGACAGCTTTACGTTTCTTTTGCTTTTGAAAACTTTATATTTATAGTGTACGTTTCTTTTGCATTTCAAAATTTTGAAACATGCTGCCCCATTTAAGCCATTAATTGTTTTAATTATTTTTCTTAATCAACATATAACCGTTGCTTTTTATTATTCTAGGATTTACATCCATACTTTAATCTCTGCTGTTCCATTTATTTCATTTGAAATCTAAATTTATTTACCATTCATTTATACGCCTCTTTCTCTTCCCTCTTTTAACTCTTCGTTTCCGTGTTTCTAGGCATATATATATATATATATAGTATAGCATAGATTGCATCTTCTTTTCTCTCTGTAGGCTATTCGTTGCCCTCAAATTAATATTAAAAGAGGAGAGAGCTTTGTAAATATTATATAAAGTCATATAGCACGTTCACATATCAGATGCAGACCTACCTTTATATTTAAGAAACTAGCATTTTCTCTGTTGCCTGAAGAATGCCCTTCGCCATGTCATGTTGCTTGAATCACGCATGCATTCTTCCTTTAAAAATCGCCTGTTCTCATCTCCCTTCCATCTTTTCTTATTTCTTCCAAACCTGAGCATGAGCTCTCTCTTTTCCTTGGCCTGCCTCCTCCCCATGGCCGCATGCATTAGTTGGCAAAACATTTCCTCTCTGGTTTTTAAAAGTAAGTACGCATTTTATTTGATATAAGTCTATTTTATATATTAAGAACAGTATAGATTGTGCATAAGTTTTGTTTTATATGTTTACTGCAACTATGGGGATTTTGAATTCCCTAACAGTTGAACTTTAAAAATAATAATATATTTCATAATAGTATATATATGATAATTGTTATATTTATAAACGTGTATATAAATATTTAACTTCTGTTCATATATAAAGGTTAGTATATATTTATACTGTATTATGTATATTATTTTAAGATTTTACGGTATATAGTTTTTGACTTTTGTTAGCATATAGTTATCGTACGGCTTTTAGATACGTATGTTTTACTAACTAGTTGATAAGTTTTTTATATATATATATATATACGCGTTTTATTTTACTATTGATAGCTTACGGTATATATGGTATAAGTTTGGTAGCCTTCTATTAATATGCGTATTTTTATATGTTTTATATATTTGGTTATAACAGTTTCAACTATAATAAAATATGTTATTTTATTAGCTTTCATATGTTAGATATATAAAATATAGTATTTCAATTTTCGTTACTGTTTTGGTATATATATTATATAAAATTGGTGGGTACAAGTTTGATAGGTCAATTTATAATATATTTTTATGATTGTTTTAGTATTTTAGAGTCTACCGTACTATATTTTATTTTATTTTCAACAATTTACATAAGTTATATTTAAATGTAGGTATATATATAAATTTTCTATGGTAGTTTTACAGTATAAGTTATATCAATATTTTATAATTTCAACAGTATATGCTTTCAAAAGTTTATTTCATGTCAGCCTTAAGGTTGTTTGCACTGACTGATATACGTTGGATTTTTTTTAAAGGGATGTGTATTTTGATTTCAAGTATAATCATATGTATAGTCATACACAAATTGGTAGAGGAAATGTTATATAGTATATATATGGTTATATTAATATAGTCGTTCTGCACACTTATGTATATATATTAACCGAGGCATGCATATTTTGTTGCATATTTTATAAACTGTGTCTGCATATGTTGGCAAGTTGTATATAAGCTCACTTATCCTATTTATCTTCCTTGATCCAATACTGATTTGAATTCGTCTATTCCTATTATTAGCTTTGATCATTGAACCGTGTCCATCTAGCTTTGCTTTGGAATTCGGATCTGGATTTCATAACTCACTTCTTTTTCTCTGGCCTCGAAAGGTGAGAAATCACTCACGATTAACATTCTTTTATTTACTAAATTTGATTTCAATTGAGACGACAATTGAAATATGAGGCTGTAGTTATTTAAATTGTTATATATGCTATTATCTGTAACTATTCACTTATGGGATATGACACCATATCCTATTGTTTATATATTTATTTTGATGATATATGCCTGTTGTTATTATTATTTACATATCTGTTATCACTCTGCAAGTTCCCTGTTAGTATAGAAATCACTATGGGTTGAAATGATACATACCCGAACAGACTTTAAAATAGGAGAAAATCGTTATGGGTTGAAATGATAAAACCAAGCGATTTTCATTTAATTGAATTGGGATTACGGGTTGAAATGCTATCCACCCGTATACATTTAGTGTACGGATTGAAATGATAAATATCCGTAACACTTGACCGTATGATAAGAAATATATACAGACATTGTTGGTCCATATATATAAATATTTTGAAATTTAATTCATTGTTTTGGAAAGAAATATATGGTCTTATTAAATGTTAATCCTTAAATTTTTGTATATATAAAGGGTAATGATATATAAATTTAATAATATTTAATTTAGTCAAAATTTGATTTAATACATAAATTATGCTAAATATTTATGTAAATTTTATTCCAAAAGTATTCTGCAATTTACTAAGATTGGGAGATAAATGTGGGTTTATCTAAATGGTATTTAAATAAGGATTTATTCTATTAAATCAATTTGAAATTTTTGAATGGGAAATTTAAGGGTATGATTTTGTAACTGGATTTTTATTTAAGTGATTTAATGAATATTTCACGTTTAAATAAATTAAAGAAAATATTGAGTAAAATGTAATTTATGGTTACCTAAATGATATTGTATCTAATGAGGGATTATTTTAAGACTAGATAATAATGAGGTTAAATCGAGATCTATATGGAACTATTAAATTGAATATTTAATTAAATATTAAAGCTTTGAACTATATTGGGATTTAAATGGTTTATTTTGAGATTCGGACATGTATTTGAAATCAGTATAGTTGAATTTATTATTTAGAAACTAAATTGATTAAAAAGTTAGTTTGAAACGTTGAATACTTAAAGTTTTGAAATATATTGAACATAAAGGGTATTTTGTGATTTCAAATCCGAATTTGAGATCGATAAAATTGAAGTGGTTATTTTAGAAATTGAGTTGAATTTAAATTAATAAATTGAGATTGAAATAGATTTAAATGGGGTGGTCGGGTTGATGTTAAACGATTTGTTAAGTTGAGGGAATTGAAATTTCTTTACTGTACAAATTATTTAATATATAAAAATACTATTTGGGAAGTATAGAGATGTTTGAAGTGAAAATGATATTTGGTTTTGAAGTATAAATTAAGTTGAAAAGACTAAGGTGTTATAGTGTATATTTCTATCTTTTAGATAGTTCCATGGACCCTTAGAGGATGGTTATCCCAAACATCCTCTAAGTTAATTATATTCCAGTTGATATTTCACCTGAGTTAGATTTATAGATATAAGAATGTTAATCCTGACTCGAGTGTTTTGTGTTTTGCTTTACGCTCGGGTCAGACTGAGAGATACAGCATTTGAGACTCATCTTCGAAGTTGGAGCTTTGCTTGAAGATCCAGCTATCTATCCCTTCAGTCATCCAGTTGATTGGTTCAGAGAAGCCATCTGTTGCATTGGAGACTTCATGGCATTTGAACTATTCGGTTGTATTTTATTTCTAACTCTGAGGTATATAGTAGCTTCATGAACTACTATTCTTTATCTATTCCGCTGCATTGTATTACTCTGTGTAAGTGATCTATGATTGATTTATTTACTGTATATTTTAAGTTTTGCCAAATTTTATTAACAATTCGGTATTTTGAATTATTCAAGTCGGACATGTACGGTTTTATTGTCGATTTGAATGGTCCAAAATAGCGGGTCGTTACAGTTGGTATCAGAGCTTTGGCTCTAGGCAAAACCTAGCATATATGGTAAATTCATTTACAGAATCACTTTCGTTCGAGTTGAATCCCTTCTTTTTGACTTGATTTCCTTTGAATTTTGGAATGTCCCTCGGTTCCAAAATTCATTCTTGTCTCTCCCTATTTATATTCGTTTGATTCTTGAGTATCACATAACTCCACGGAATGAATTGTAAAGGGGATGAAAACTCCTTTACAATTGGCATTGATTCATCGGAGATTTCTGTATCCTCGGTTTACGATGCTGCTATATCTTGGTATGCCGAATTCTATCTCTGGCAATCGAATGTCGATTTGCTTTAGAATTCCGCATCAATTATATTCCTGAAGTCACGGTTGACCCGGGTAAGGTCGCCCGAGATTTATAGAAGTATATCCATCTTCTATTTTGTAATTTGATTTTCTCAACCTTGTTTGAGCCTATCTTCGAATCAGGATTCTATTGATTAGAGTTCCTCTAAATTAAATCTCTATCTTTGTTTTGAAATCCATTCTTGAATCACCCTTTGAAAATCGGGTTTGTTGTATTTTAAAATTGTTTTATACGAAATTATTATTTTGATAACTATGATTTTATTCTATATATAAAAGTGTAAATGTTTTCGATAAGGATTATATACCTATATATAAAACGAATAAGAAATGTTATTCTATATATAAAAGTTTTGAAAGGATTGGAAATTTTGAAAATTTATAAGAAAGTGATTTATATAAAAAGGATTTATAACTGAAGGGTTAAATTTGAAATTCGAGAATTGAATTCCGATATTTTGAAATTGGTTTTAAGATTTTGGGAAAATATATAAAAATAATACGATTTAAAAGTATTTTTCCGAATAAGAAATGTTTCAAATGGGTTCAAATGAATTCCAATAATTTTGAAGAAATTTCAAAGAAGTTTTCAAGAAAATAGAAGTCCAGAACTCACTTATGTCGCTGGAGAATAATTTCGGTGATGAGTGCACGCATCATCGACATTGATTTTCGAGTTTCAGAGTGGGGGAGAGGCCACTTTAATAGCTTCGCTATGCGAGTGATTTTGTAAAACCGTTTTTGATTTCAAATTCCGAAGTATAATTTCATATTTTCGAAAGATATATGTATATATTTGAAACAATTTAAAGTGAGACCGGTGTTCAGTCCTCGAGTTTTCAATTTGACTAGTAATAACTCTATATATAAAAAAAATTTGATTTCCAACTCTTAGATTTGAAATTTGATTTCATCGACTTGTTAAGTAAGTGAATATGACTATTTTTAATTATACTAATATGGAATTTAGTTTTGAAATGTTTTGGAAAAAAAATAAAATTTTAATTTCAAATAATGGTTTTCAGAAGGGTAAATTGGATATTTCTAATAGAAATAGATAGTTTAAAAGTTTTAAAGTGATGATTATAAATTTGGAAACCATTTTGAGTATAATTGATTTTGAGAAAATATTTGGTTTTGAAATTAAATTGAAATTTAAAACCAGTACTTATATGGTGATTTTGGAAATGAATTTGTTTGACTTGAATTATTTTAATTTGGAAACTGGGATAATTTTCTAAACCTATTATTTTGGGAACTTTGAAATTTAGATACTTAATTTGGAAGAAAATTTGGTGAAATCCTATATGATTTTGAAACTGAATTGATATTGAAATGATTTGAAATTGAGAAACTTATATTGTTATGCACTTGATTTGGGAGTGGTCGAAATTATATAAAATGGATTTGTATAAGTTTGAAGTGATTTGAAATCTATTGATTTGAAAGGTACTCAATTTGGAAAGAGATTTTTTTTTATAAATCGAAGTCTATATAAGTATGATTTGATATACTATTGATTTGGAAAGTATTCGATTTGAAAATGGAATTATATATATATATATATATATATATATATATATGGATTTTATATAAGTATGATATTTGAAAGTATTTGAAAAGGTACTATATGATATATATTTTCGAAGTAAAGATATGGAAAGTGCCTTCTGCTTGATATCCGCTTTGTGGCCACATCGTGGATTCATTCTATCGATATTATTCTCTCTGATTTTCGGTTTTTCGGATGTAATACTCGAGTGTTTCCCACCGTGGCGTAACCCATGGTTTCTTTTTCTCTCGTGACTGCATAGCGCAACTGCCTGGCTGAGTCTTGTCTAGGGGTACGGATTGTTTCCTGGGGGATCCAGGCGTAACCATTGTGTATCCTGCAATCTGTGTAGGTCACGAATAGTAGCGCAAGTGCCTGGCTGAGTCTTGCCTAGGGGTACGGATTGTTTCTTGGGGGATCCAGGCGTAACCATTGTGTATCCTGCACTCTACTAGTCATCATGGCGTAACTCGCAGGGCTGAGAAAGCTTACGGATATGGATTGTTTCCTGGGAGACCCAGGCGTAACCATTGTGTATCTGCGAACCATGGTCGGAAAAAGGTTTTGGTTTGGTTGTTTGTTTGGATTGTACTTTCCATATCTGTTTTTAAAAAGGTTTTTCAAGTATTTTCACTGGGTGTTGAAACAGGTCTACTAAGTACTTGAATAATTCTAGCTTTGCGCCTGATCAACGCATGGCCAGATTCTGCAAGAACGAGGATAAACTTGTTAAAACATCGAGTTATAAAAATATTTTCGAAAGAAAGATTTATTTCGATATAAACGTATTATTATAAAGGTATTTATTATAAAGGTATTTTTTCCAACAAAGAAATTTTGTATTAATATTTGAAATTAAAATTCTTATGGTTTGAAATAAATTATTCGTGCCCGATTCTATTCTTTTGAATCTACCTCATCTGCTCAGCTTCATTTTTCACCTATATTCCGTTTTCGGAATCTACCTTCCTTTCCTTTTTGAATAAATCTTTTAAATATTGCTTATTTGTATACTACATTGTTTTTTATAAAATTTTAGTGTTATAAATATTTTTCAAGTTATAATTAAATAAAACATCTTTAAAGAAAATGATTATTAATTTATTGATAATATTTGAAGGCATCTTGAGATAAATTAAAATTTTCATAAATTTTGGATTTAATATTTTCAATAGTCTATGTAAATAGAAGTAATAATGTAAATAATTGTTTGCAAAGGAGTTTAAGAAGTATTAAATATTAAAGAAAATTTAATTTCAAATGAAATTTTCAAATAAATATTTTAAATAAAATTTATATAGTTTTAAAATTTATTGTTTATCTTGGCTTTCAATCTATTTTTTTTCTGGTTGTTTTATTCTCCTACCTCCTTCCTTTTCGGGGACGAAAAGTTTTGAGTGGGGGAGAGTGTAACGACCCGGAAAATTATAACAATTTTAATTGATTCTATAACGTATTTAATTGAATATTTGTGAAATCTTATAATAATTGAATTTTTAAATAAAATGTTTATATATTTAGAATACGTATACTTAAATATAGCAGATTGTAAATTTTCAAATAATTTTATGGAAGTTTATTTAATTGAGAAAACGTGCTGCCCAATTCAAGCTATTAATTGCTTTAATTGATTTCTGAATCAGTGCGTAATGGTTTCTTTTTACTACCGTTAAAGATTTCTATTGCTTAATACTTTTCCAATCCAGGTAGACTTTTCCATTCGTAACCATTAATAAATTTAAGATCATCGACCTTGCTTTTATTATTCCTTGTAGTTTCGTGCACTGACTTTACCTTTCCCACTACCCATAATTTTCTCTATACGTTTCTTTTGCAATTGAAGCGTATATTTATATTTATGGTGGTGCGTTTATTCTGGTCTCTCTTTATTTTTGTTTTTAACGCTTGAAAGAATCTCAAATCATCAAGCTAGTAGCATCCGTTTCTTCCCTCGCTTTCATAAGGCCTATAATATATAAACCACTTGCTTATAGATCCGAACACAACTTTGTCATCAAATTTAATGTGCCTTCCTCTCCCTATTATTTCGGTTTCAACCTTCCTAGTAAATGGCTTTAATAAATTTTGGCTAAATCATAGCTACGGACTTTTCAAATTTCTTTCATTTTATATTTATTTCCAATTCCTTCATTGCTTCAAAAAATTTGAACGTGCCTAATCATCTCAGCATGTATATATAATGTAAGCCTACCTTTCCTTGGAAAGCTATTGCTCACAAAAATTTCCTGATTTCTTTCCTTTTATCTATTTTTATATCCTTGACTTTCAAAACTCATTATGTGTTGTACAAACAAACAAAAATTTATTGCTTTAAGTGTATAGCTAAATCAACTATTGACCGTTACAATTACCTTTTTTTTTCATTTCAATTTATTACTTAAATAACGTTTTGATGAATTAATGGACAGCTTTACGTTTCTTTTGCTTTTGAAAACTTTATATTTATAGTGTACGTTTCTTTTGCATTTCAAAAATTTGAAACATGCTTCCCTATTTAATCCATTAATTGTTTTAATTATTTTTCTTAATCAACATATAACCGTTGCTTTTTATTATTCTAGGATTTACATCCATACTTTAATCTCTGCTGTTCCATTTATTTCATTTGAAATCTAAATTTATTTACCATTCATTTATACGCCTCTTTCTCTTCCCTCTTTTAACTCTTCGTTTCCGTGTTTCTAGGAATATATATATATATATAGTATAACATAGATTGCATCTTTTTTTCTCTCTGTAGGCTATTCGTTGCCCTCAAATTAATATTAAAAGAGGAGAGAGCTTTGTAAATATTATATAAAGTCATATAGCACGTTCACATATCAGATGCAGACCTACCTTTATATTTAAGAAACTAGCATTTTCTCTGTTGCCCGAAGAATGCCCTTCGCCATGTCATGTTGCTTGAATCACGCATGCATTCTTCCTTTAAAAATCGTCTGTTCTCATCTCCCCTCCATCTTTTCTTATTTCTTCCAAACCTGAGCATGAGCTCTCTCTTTTCCTTGGCCTGCCTCCTCCCCATGGCCGCATGCATTAGTTGGCAAAACATTTCCTCTCTGGTTTTTAAAAGTAAGTACGCATTTTATTTGATATAAGTCTATTTTATATATTAAGAACAGTATAGATTGTGCATAAGTTTTGTTTTATATGTTTACTGCAACTATGGGGATTTTGAATTCCCTAACAGTTGAACTTTAAAAATAATAATATATTTCATAATAGTATATATATGATAATTGTTATATTTATAAACGTGTATATAAATATTTAACTTCTGTTCATATATAAAGGTTAGTATATATTTATACTGTATTATGTATATTATTTTAAGATTTTACGGTATATAGTTTTTGACTTTTGTTAGCATATAGTTATCGTACGGCTTTTAGATACGTATGTTTTACTTACTAGTTGATAAGTTAAATATATATATATCTATATATATATATATATATATATACGCGTTTTATTTTACTATTGATAGCTTACGGTATATATGGTATAAGTTTGGCAGCCTTCTATTAATATACGTATTTTTATATGTTTTATATATTTGGTTATAACAGTTTCAACTATAATAAAATATGTTATTTTATTAGCTTTCATATGTTAGATATATAAAATATAGTATTTCAATTTTCGTTACTGTTTTGGTATATATATTATATAAAATTGGTGGGTACAAGTTTGATAGGTCAATTTATAATATATATATTTTTATGATTGTTTTAGTATTTTAGAGTCTACCGTACTATATTTTATTTTATTTTCAACAATTTACATAAGTTATATTTAAATGTAGGTATATATATAAATTTTCTATGGTAGTTTTACAGTATAAGTTATATCAATATTTTATAATTTCAACAGTATATGCTTTCAAAAGTTTATTTCATGTCAGCCTTAAGGTTGTTTGCACTAACTGATATACGTTGGGATTTTTTTAAGGGATGTGTATTTTGATTTCAAGTATAGTCCTATGTATAGTCATATACAAATTGGTAGAGGAAATGTTATATAGTATATATATGGTTATATTAATATAGTCGGTCTGCACACCTATGTATATATATTAACCGAGGCATGCATATTTTGTTGCATATTTTATAAACTGTGTCTGCATATGTTGGCTAGTTGTATATAAGCTCACTTATCCTATTTATCTTCCTTGATCCAATTCTGATTTGAATTCGTCTATTCCTATTATCAGCTTTGATAGCTTTGTTTTGGAATTCGGATCTGGATTTCATAACTCACTTCTTTTTCTCTGGCCTCGAAAGGTGAGAAATCACTCACGATTAACATTCTTTTATTTACTAAATTTGATTTCAATTGAGACGACAATTGAAATATGAGGCTGTAGTTATTTAAATTGTTATATATGCTATTATCTGTAACTATTCACTTATGGGATATGACACCATATCCTATTGTTTATATATTTATTTTGATGATATATGCCTGTTGTTATTATTATTTACATATCTGTTATCACTCTGCAAGTTCCCTGTTAGTATAGAAATCACTATGGGTTGAAATGATACATACCCGAACAGACTTTAGAATAGGAGAAAATCGTTATGGGTTGAAATGATAAAACCAAGCGATTTTCATTTAATTGAATTGAGATTACGGGTTGAAATGCTATCCACCCGTATACATTTAGTGTACGAATTGAAATGATAAATATCCGTAACACTTGACCATATGATAAGAAATATATACAGACATCGTTGGTCCATATATATAAATATTTTAAAATTTAATTCATTGTTTTGGAAAGAAATATACGGTCTTATTAAATGTTAATCCTTAAATTTTTTTATATATAAAGGGTAATGATATATAGATTTAATAATATTTAATTTAGTCAAAATTTGATTTAATACATAAATTATGCTAAATATTTATGTAAATTTTATTCCAAAAGTATTCTGCAATTTACTAAGATTGGGAGATAAATGTGGGTTTATCTAAATGATATTTAAATAAGGATTTATTCAATTAAATCAATTTGAAATTTTTGAATGGGAAATTTAAGGGTATGATTTTGTAACTGGATTTTTATTTAAGTGATTTAATGAATATTTCACGTTTAAATAAATAAAAGAAAATATTGAGTAAAATGTAATTTAAGGTTACTTAAATGATATTGTATCTAATGAGGGATTATTTTAAGACTAGATAATAATGAGGTTAAATCGAGATCTATATGGAACTATTAAATTGAACATTTAATTAAATATTAAAGCTTTGAACTATATTGGGATTTAAATGGTTTATTTTGAGATTCGGATATGTATTTGAAATCAGTATAGTTGAATTTATTATTTAGAAACTAAATTGATTAAAAAGTTAGTTTGAAACGTTGAATACTTAAAGTTTGGAAATATATTGAACATAAAGGGTATTTTGTGATTTCAAATCCGAATTTGAGATCGATAAAATTGAAGTGTTTATTTTAGAAATTGAGTTGAATTTAAATTAATAAATTGAGATTGAAATAGATTTAAATGGGGTGGTCGGGTTGATGTTAAACGATTTGTTAAGTTGAGGGAATTGAAATTTCTTTACTGTACAAATTATTTAATATATAAAAATACTATTTGGGAAGTATAGAGATATTTGAAGTGAAAATGATATTTGGTTTTGAAGTATAAATTAAGTTGAAAAGACTACGGTGTTATAGTGTATATTTCTATCTTTTAGATAGTTCCATGGACCCTTAGAGGATGGTTATCCCAAACATCCTCTAAGTTAATTATATTTCAGTTGATATTTCACTTGAGTTAGATTTATAGATATAAGAATGTTAATCCTGACTCGAGTGTTTTGTATTTTGCTTTACGCTCGGGTCAGACTGAGAGATACAACATTTGAGACTCATCTTCGAAGTTGGAGCTTTGCTTGAAGATCCAGCTATCTATCCCTTCAGTCATCCAGTTGATTGGTTCAGAGAAGCCATCTGTTGCATTGGAGACTTCATGGCATTTGAACTATTCGGTTGTATTTTATTTCTAACTCTGAGGTATATAGTAGCTTCATGAACTACTATTCTTTATCTATTCCGCTGCATTGTATTACTCTGTGTAAGTGATCTATGATTGATTTATTTACTGTATATTTTAAGTTTTGCCAAATTTTATTAACAATTCGGTATTTTGAATTATTCAAGTCGGACATGTACGGTTTTATTGTCGATTTGAATGGTCCAAAATAGCGGGTCGTTACACTAAATATATAAATTCAAATTTTGATTGATAATGTAAAGGAAATAATGAAGAAACAACAAAATACACAAGATAATGAAGAAAGAAAGAAAGATAATAAAGATTTTGCGCATGTAGAAAATTGAATCAGTATTACAAATGAATTGCATACCTTTGATGTTAGCGAATTTTTCGGATTGAAATAGAGTAGGAAGCTTCACAAATTTCTGGATTGAAGCAGAGAGCAAATCTTGATTGATTTGTAAGACAGAAAGCAAGGAAATTAATGGTTATGTGGGAAAGCGTGGGAAGGAGCCTGCATTGCAAATCATTGCCGCCAGTGGAAAGGGTTCCTGCTTCTATAGATTGGAAAGCCAAGGAGATGTTACAGGAGTCAAAGATCAAGGACGGTGTGGTAAGTGAAAATTTCAAATTTATATTGAAAAATCTTTGTCTTATTCGATTGAATTTGGTTACAATGAAAATAATGTAGGAAGTTGTTGGGCATTTTCGACTATCGTATCCGTGGAAGGCATTAACATGATCAAGACAAATGAATTAGTTTCATTATCCGAGCAACAACTTATCGACTGTGACACCACTTATAATCAAGGATGCAATGGTGGCTTAATGGACTATGTTTTCGAATACATAGAAAAGAATGGAGGGCTAACTTCTGAAGATACTTATCCATATCTGGAAGAGCAAGGAAGTTGCTCCTCTGAGGTAATATCCAAAGTTGTTTATTTTAGTATTTCACCTTCATTATACATACATGTAAGATCAATTACCTATGTAAACTAGTGACTAAACCTAATGCATATGCATTTGTTCAGATATCTCCAGTCGTTTCAATTGATGGATATCAAGATGTTCCAGCAGACAATGAGAATGGTTGATGAAAGCTGTGGCGAACCAACCTGTGTTTGTTGCCATAGAAGCTAGCGGCATGGCCTTTCAGTTATACTCAGAGGTAACTAGTATAACATATTATATTAATATCAAGTTATATAATAGGAACTTATAATGATCAAAACATGATTTAATTTGTGCAGGGAGTATTTACAGGTCACTGTTGGAACTGAACTGGACCGTGGAGTCGCTATAGTTGGGTATGGAACCACACGAGATGGGACAAAGTATTGGATAGTAAATAATAGCAGGGGCTAATTTCATTTTTGCCTCAGTTTTTCCTAGGGGCAGATGCATTTGTTCCCTCAAATATGTATGATATATAACATTTGCAGAGCGTTTAAACTTTGCATTGAATATGTATGATGAATTATTTGTGATATGGAAACCATTATTTGCAGTGTATTTATATTTAAACTTTGCATTTAAGGTTTGGTATATATATATGGGTGTGTGTGTGTGTGTGTTACTAAATAATCATTTTCTAACACTTATAAGCGTTACCATGTATTTCTATACCAACACTTATAAGTGTTACCGTATATTTCGTTATCAACACTTATAAGCGTTGCCGTATATTTCTGTACCAACACTTATAAGTGTTACCGTATATTTCGTTACTAACACTTATAAGTGTTACCGTATATTTCTTTACTAACACTTATAAGTGTTACCATATATTTCTGTACCAACACTTATAAGTGTTACCGTATATTTCGTTACCAACACTTATAAGCGTTACCGTATATTTAGATACCAACACTTATAAGTGTCAGTAATACGTATGTTTGTAACACTTATAAGTGTTACAAATTTGGCCGCTCCATTCCTCACAGTCCATTAGTAACACTTAAAAATTGTTACTGAAATCATTTGTAACACTTATAAATGTTAGGATTTGCCTGTTTTGGTGTAGTGCTAACTTCTTTTGAGATGTTGGTTTTTAGGGGAGTCGACAATATAGTTGTGGCTCTCGACAGGCCTTATAGGTAGCAAATGGTAATTCTTAAAGGTTTATCATTCCACATTAGAGCAATAATACCTCGGAATTGTACACCCATGTAGAAAGGATGTAGGCAAGATTTAACGCTCACATACATTTTCGGTATGTCGATATTGACAATCGAAAGTAAAGGATGCTAGCATGGGAGTCCATGGTACCCTTGAGATAACACGGCCTACAAACATGATCTCCGAGTATGAGCGGAGAGAGACTGGAATGCCAGTCTAGAGTAGGTTATATACTGTTCCGTAGCACTCTTAGATGCTACAATGGGTCCTATATGCCAACTTCATTTGAGGTATTGGTTTTCAAGGAAGTCCACAAGTTAGCTGTGGCTCTGGATAGGTCTCCTCGATAGCTAATGGCAGCTTAGGATGGATAACAGTTATGGATATCTGTATTTTGGGTTTAGGCATGGGGATGTTATTTTAGTAGCATTGTTATAAGGCCATATCCATTTTACATTTTAGATGCTTTGACGGGGATCATTGGATTGGTTGATGTCCGTAATGGACCCCACACTCTAGTGATGATGGGTGTTAACATATTCTTTGGTGTCTACTATTGTTATGATTGTGTATGTTATGTTGATTGGTTGATTACCATTATCGAACATTGCATGTTAGACTTATATAGGGAAGTTTATATTACTCTTGCATTGGTAGATTAGGTTACCCCTTTCATGGTATCTTGTTACGTTTCAGCCACATTTTATTAGTTATGCTGACTCGTTGGTTGCTGCAGAATAGCAGGTTATGGTCTGATCTTGTACTTGTAAGTTGGATTTTACTGTACATGTTTAAGAGGAGTCCGAGTCATCCTTAAGCCATGTTTGTGGAGAGGACCGGCTATAATTCACAAATCCCATATGTATTTGTATATGGATTTGATATACAATACTTTGATATCATTCCCTTCACATCAGGCTTTATGTATGACCACATTTTTTCTTTTTCTGCTTACGACATGAAAACTCTCGGGTGCCCAATTGAGTAGTTGGTGAGTTAGATGCTTTTGGAAATATGCTTTCTAACAGCTAGAGCACTTTGGAGGTAAAGACAGTACTATGGATATATACTTGATGTTGTAATTATACATGACACATGTGCTATTTATATCCGAGATTCGTTTTATCAGAGACTGTATTCTGACTTTCTGTATTGATATCCATTTATTAGTTACTTCCATCAGCACAATCTCTTATATATTGTTTATCCAATTGCTCATGTATATTTAGTAAATTATGTATTATCATTCCGTTGTAAGATTATACCATTGTACCTTGCTGAGGTTAAGTATTTTTTATTTTACCCCAAAGGGTTGTCATTTGCGGTATTCTGGATTCAAATATTGTCACTCAATGTTGATTCAGGGTACTACAAAGGGCGGGTCATTTCATGTGCACTAAAATATGAAATACTCGAGTACTCAATAAGGTTGGCGAGGTCCGACATGGAGGTTTCCAAGAGTCGTCGTAGTTCTTAAGAATATTTATAGGGATATACTTCTGATGAGGGGTTGCACCCTCCTAGTCATTGTTGAAAAAAATTCTTTACTTTATTTGATTCAAATCTTGAAATCATTTTCTTAATTGCATCGAGAAGTACCTGGAGCTCCTATCGATGTTTAATTAATTTCTTCAAGTCTGATTTTGTTCCGACTGGTTTTCGTTCTTTCATCTATGAATGTGGTTCTTCTGAGATAAAATCCTTTTCTGTGTCTAGCGGCGTAGTCTCATAGAATTATTATATATTCGCCACATTACATGAGTTTTCTCACTTTGGTTTTTCAGAGTGATATGGTGTTATTTTACAATATTGCTCAGGTCAGACCGGGTATTTTTCCAGGTCGTCGTTGGTGGGAATGTGGCTGATGGAGTAAAGCTAGATGTTCACCTGCGTAATATTTTTTATCTCCACTATATTATTATATATACCTATCGTTAATTGTAAGGTCAGGAATTTATAACTATCTAGACTGATGAGGTTTGTTTTTAACTCTGATATACAATGTATTTTGGAGTGTCAACTTTTACCGTCTTTGTTATATTATATTTTGTCGTTCTGTTGAGAGGTTTCATTTCCCTTATTTGTTTTTTATTTGACCCTAACAATCTGTCTTTTCAACGATTGGATGTTCGGTATTGGAATACCATGAATGTTTTTGGTGCTGACTTTCGGTGGTTGAAAAAGGCAGGTCGTTACATTTTTGTTTCTAAGCTGAAGGTTAAGCAAGAACCTTGGCTTTGATGGGATAAACTCGTTAAAGATAGGGTAACCGACACCCTAGAATGAGTTGAGAGTATTAATATATGAGAGCATATTTGTTATTGCTATAAAAACTTATCGTGTAAATTGGTCCATTGAGTTGTTTATGAATTATGGTCGAGACGAGGGATGCCACAGTGTCGATAGGGATTTCTAAACACTCGAACAAGGCAAATGGAACATTTATTTTAGAAAATTTGGTAAATGGAATATTTTACCTAGGATCACATATTATATATATATATATATAAAGAAATAATTTTCAATTTTATATAGTTATTTATGTGGTGTTTGTCTGTTTGAACATGATAAAATTTATTTATTATCATTGTAGTTGGATTTGTTATGCTCGAGTAATGAGGAGCATTGATTGCTGCTTTTTGATTGCTGATTAGTTTTTCTCAGCTTACTCATGTTATTTCTTTGATTTAAAAAAACCCCTTGTGAATTAAGTTTCACGGTTTGATTATAAGGTGTTCGGTGAAAAAGTTAAATTAAAAACCATCTTTTAATAATATTGAGTTAAAAATAAATCTTAAATAAAATTGTTTAATATAGTCTAAATGGAAAGAAGATATTTAGAGGTTAAATATTTGAGAAAATTTTAATATTATAAAGGTGAATTATTATCATATAAGATGATTTTATAAAATAGACAATTGTATATCAATTTGGTTTATAAAACATGTTTTAAAAAGAATTTATATAATAAATGGAATTTATTATAATATAAGATGATTTTTTAAGTGCATTTTATATGAATATGATATATAAGATGATTTATTAGATTTATAAAATGTATTTTATAAGTAAAAAGAGTTTTTTAGGATTTAAGTATTGCTTGAAATGATTTCAAATAGATTTTGAGAAAAGAAATGGTAGCATTACTTGGAAATATTTGGATATATAAATATTTCAAAGAGAATTTGTAATTAAGATACATTCTCTTTGAATAGCTCAGGGAAAACATCTTGATTAGTTTTTTTTGTCGTACGAATAATCTTTTAAGTGACGATCGAAGGTTTGCTTAGGAGAATGTTGTTATTCACTTTGTAAATTATTCTTTTTACCATTATGCAATCAAAATAAGTTCAAATCCGAACAAATCCAAAGTGTGCGTTAGTGAATAAATTATTGAAGTTATTCGATATATAGTATGGTTTCAAAAAGGGTTATGAAATAAAAACTAGGTATTTAGTTCATAAGTTTCTTAAGGGAAATTAAATGGGTTTATAAAAAGGGAATTTTATAAAAAGAATTAGAATATTTTGATAAATGAAATATTTTAAACCCTTGGGTGGAAAAGAGGTAACCTAACCCGGGCTTTTAAATGGGTTAAATTGGATAGGAAAGTTTTAATAAGTGTTATTTTATTAAGACCGTAGTTTTTGTTTAAATATCTAAGACTCATAAATTATTTGAGGTTATTGGGCTGACTAATAAACATTTTTACCTTAGGAATGTATAAGGAAAGTAGATTCTAGGATTGAGTTTGGATGCCGACATCCTACCCTTCTTAACTACTTAAAGGACCAGATACGTAAAGAGGTCAAAAAAATTCGACCTAGTTTTAAAGATCCATATTTTGTATGGGCCTCCATTTTAATAATTAAAAATGAATAATAAATAAATAAAATTTTCATTTTTTACATACTCTAAGGATATAGAAGAGTATTATACAAGTTAAAAAAATGGAGTAAGTTTTAACTTAATGTCTTTATAAAATGTTTATAAACTTATGTGAAAAACTATTGAGTTATTCTTAAATAATTTTAGCATTGAACGAGATAGTATAATTGAAAATGAAAATGGTTTGAAAAAGATTAGTATAACTAAGAAAACAATCAGATCAAGTATATAAGATATACGTAGATAATTTTATTCGCACGGTTCTTGATTTAAGATTCAGATATGTAATTTCGGGGTGATTCACACCAATATGAAAAAGGCTTTCTCACTTGAGTCTTGTCAATAAACATTTGATTTGGATTCTCGATATGATACTAAGGTTACCTATCATGGTGCATATCTATGTAAGGAGAATATAAATTTCTAATCAAGGAATCTGATCGGAGCCTGCACTAGGGAGGTCTAGTGAGCGATACTAGTTTGGAAGTAAAGTTTATGTATCAAGCAAGTGGTTGGATTAGATATTGAGTATGAACGATTTATGTACATCATACGGGCTTAAGTATATTAATATGCTTTCTTGTGTGGCTTAGGAAGGTTTTAAAGGGGCGTCTTTTCATATTTTTTTCCTAGGTAGGTTAGATAATCTTCTAAGTAATAACCAAAGGCTGATGAGCGTAGTGGTTTGCTTAGGAAATTATCTATATCCTTGGATGATCGATAAAGTTGCGAACCTAATAAAAAATTCTAGATTTTTTGTTAGTTATTTAACGTTTTAAATAACGTTAAGTGTTAGTTTATTCCTTTATGGAATTTGATTTGATTGATTGTGCGATTTTATAGACTATGGTTTATAAAGTTGTTGTTTATTAGGACTTAAATCCCCGTGCTTTTGAAAAGTGATTTCGTAAGAATTTGTAAAAGAAGTAATAATAATAATATTTTGAAACTTTGGCAAGGTATTATTATTTTAGGATATTTGCAAAAAGTTTTTATAAAGTGATTTTTCAAATATTTTTTGTCATGACTAAAGTTGGGCGATTGGGAGTATTCCGATTTAGAAGACTTTCCAAGTATAATTGTTTGCTCTAGTTGTTGTTTTAGGAGGAACCAAAATACCACTCGATGCTCCTATTGTTTTCATTCTAGAGTTATACCATTATTCGGTAGGAGGAGCCCCTTCTTGTCATAGTCATTTTGGTTTTGATTTATTCCTCTTTGGGGGAATTTGAAAATATATTTTGAATATAAAAACCTAGACATTTAATTCTAAATTTATATTTTGAAAAGATTATATGCTTAGTATTTTATTATAGAGTATTCTCTATACTTTTGCTGCATATAGTTGTTATATTGCTTTAAGGTTGCATGCGGCTTTATATCATACTAGAGTTGCATCATTATTGCAAGTTGCATCATATTGTCTTGTTGCAAATGGTTGTTGTATTATTAATGTTGCTAGTGTATTGTCCTTTGACAACATGATTCTCTTTTGAATTATATACGTACAAGATAGGCACAGGGAAGCATAAGATTACTACTTGATTTCTTGCGCACCTGCATTTGCATCGAGATAATAAGTTGTTTGCAAAAAATCAACCGCAGATGAGGTATGTAGTAGATTTAGAGATTAATACTTGATCGGTTGATTTTATGCCTCAAATATGGAAGGTCACTTGGCTTTTGTTTTCTTTTATTGATTTGGGTCATTTTTGGTGAGTTGTAGTTTTTCCGGATCAGCCGTGCAAAGGAGGCGCTGTCGAAATTTTCTGCAATATGAGGAAATTTTTGAAAGCTTAAGGGTTTGAAGATATTTTTCATCCTTTGGGAATTTCAATGATGAAATTCTTATAAGGGAAAAGAATGTCACATCCCAGAACTTTATCATTTTGATGAATTAAATATTAATTAAAAGGATTTAATAACCTTGTTTAACTCCTTTTAATTAATAAATAATAGTGGTGAATTCATTTTATAAATTTATTTAGAATATCAATTCGAATAAGTAACAAGAAAATTAATTGTTAATAAAATGACTTGATTTTTATTGTAGAATTTTTAGTTGAATTTATAGGATTTTTCTCTTATTTTTATTTGGAAAATAATTAAATTTTCGTTTGACATTTATTTCGACAAATGATGATATTTTTGAAATTTCACAGAATAAGATAACCAGTGTATATTATTCATGTTTAGTGATCGTATCACATTTTTGTGCATGATCATAGTTTTGTATTGTCGTTCGTGGTATATATGCAAATGAAATTCTGTATGGCGACGTGCTAGAAATTGCAAAGTAAACTAAACATCAACAATATGATTTGTCAACACGCTTACTTTTCTTTTCTTCCTTCTCTACCTTTTCAAACTTCCTATAAACAAAAGGAAAGTTTTATCCTGTCTTTAAAAATCAATATCAAATCAAATACTTAACTAAAAATTTAAAAGTTAGTTTATATGAATATGTTTTGTTGAGATCTACACATACATATATGTATAGATGGCTGCAATCAGGTTTGGTTGAGTTCGCAATAGCCATAGCCAACTAAGGTTTGATCTCGATTTAGATTTAAGCATTGATAGGTGGAATAGAATTTGAATATTCGTTTGTTTGTAAGAAGGAGCATCGACGGCCTAAAAATGAGAAAGTGCGATTAGAGGATAGGAAACATGACTTTGTTCTTATCATTCCTAAGTTTTGGTTTGCGGTCTGCCTTGAGTGATTGAGTGTAAAGTTATAGGGTCTACGTCAAAGCACTAATGCAGAGAGAGAGATGTTGGCGAAATCGATTCGCGATTTCGTCCAAGGATGAAGGAGAAATTATTGATGGTAGATCACTTGGTCATAGGTTTTGATGTGCACGTGAGTTTGTGTATAGGAGGCAATTTTAAACTTTGGGGAAGAAAGATTAGTTTGGGGTAATTGACTTAATAATGTAATTAAGTTGATTTAACTCTCTCCAATTCATTCTGATGGCAGTGCATATACATGAATAACTGCAGCAGGTCTGGCTCTAGAGCTTTTTGCAAACTTAACAAGGCCTACACCAATATAATATCCTTAACCAAATGGACATACCGCATGTACCATGTCCTCCCTCCCTCCATCTCCGATCACTCCCCCATAATTGTCACGACCCGAAATCCAGCGCTTGAAAATCGACATCCATACTTCGCCCATATTCGAATGTTGTAGATTCAAAGTTGAAATTCGACTCGCACTGGAGCTTATAACAACATTAGGTAAACAATATAGTGGAAAGAAAATGAATAATTTTATTGATATACAACATTTCATACAACAATAATACAAATGAAATGATCAACATATATCAGAAATACAAGACAACAACGGAAGAACAAAGCAACAGCAACGGAAAGACAATGTCTTCAATGCCAAAGCTCAAAAACTCCAGTAGCTCGAACCCCTATCATGTTGTAATGAAGAAAATCCGATACCAAAATGTTGAAGAGAAGCACAATGCGATAGCCAAAATCCAAGAAAAGATTCCAAAGATTGCCAATAGCTACACCTACTATTTGATTATCTGAAAACCTGACTCTAGGCTGCCCGTGTGGAAAATTTGTGGGCACTCAGAGTTTAGAAAGGGAATAATAAACTCCAGATCAGTCATGGGACTGGTGTGAGCAAACAAAAACAGTTTATTTAAACAAAAAACAAAGGGAAATAAAATAAATCCGCAATGCTTTTTGAAAAATGAAACTACCACCGCACACACACAATGCAAGCGCACAATTGGAGGAGATTTCTCATTATGATAGTCAAACATGCTTGATACGTGAAAATCCATTTGATATTATTATTAGTGCATAGTGTAGAAAACATTTCGAAAGTATAATATTAATCTTAGCCAACATACCACCATTATCGTATACCTACTATAGCTACCATGTTCAATAGCAGGTTACTGCCACATTCCATGGCAGGTTATACAACTAAAACCATACATGGCTCGTATTGTTTTGTTTGGATTTCCAACAAATGGTCTGGCTAAGGAACTTCCTATACCACATGGGTATGCCTCTGGAGGGATGCCCTAAGAACCTAACCGGTTCTCTGCCAATACAAGACCGGGTTATCTCTGTAACTAGGTAACTAACTGTCACGGGTATGCCATTCCCCGGTCATCGCCGACCTTTATCCTGGGATTCACGAACAAATAGCAACAACCACATAAGTTAAACATCTGGGCTCCATACCGTGATACCACTTTTTATTTAGAAGGAAATAGGCATACCCTAAAGGGCACGACCCTCATAACCTTATTGCATTCTTCCTGTTTCGACCATTTTCGGGGTGTGAGGTTCGACGAGGTCTCGTCTACAAAGCTACGCTTTTCATAGAAGCCATGCTTTGATCAATAAATGATCAGCAGCACTTAGCATGCCACATTACCAAATTGGGAATATATCGCTAGTAAATATTAACTACATAACTTCTGAGCTCGTACGTCTCAAAGAAGGGTGTTAAGCTAAGTGAATAAATTCTCCGCCACCAAACAGAAATGTATTTGATAAAAACCAGCTCTATATCTCAAAGTGGAGTGTCAAACATACATCCATACAAGTCCGTTCCGGGTTCGAATGGAACTGAAGGCACTTCATAAAGAAGCCTTTGCAAATCTGGGTATCCACAATCCCAATCGGACTCCCCATCACATATGGAGATCTCTATACCGGCGTGACTCAGTGCAGAGACATTCGATAGGTAATCCTTTCATTCTCGAAAATACCTGGCCTTCACCGCCATCTTCAAATGTTATCCATTTCGTCATATCATTATTCAGAATGAGTCTTATGACATAAAGTCCTCTCCCGGCTAAACTGAATAATGAGCGCAAAGTTTTAAAAACATATGGATATATTGGTATCTTAGTTAAATTACAACTTTCAACACTTGTTTCCCAAAACCTTTCATTTTGAATGGTTTAAACAAATTTCCACTTTTAATCTTTTAAAATATAAAAGGTACACCTTTAAGATCCTCTCAATTTAAAAACAAGGTTCACCAAATCTTTCACAAAAATTCATTCATAATATTTAAACAAAAGATCTATCTTTGAGATCCTATTTTGTTTGAAAACAAAGTTCCCCAATCTTTAACAAAGATTCATTCATAGCTTTCAAAACTATTTTCAATTTGATTCACCCATAACTTGAAATCCTTTCAACAAAAACTAGAAATTCTTCCATTATATGAAAGCTATTATCATTTGAAAACAAAGAGTTTTCGTTCAGGAAAATCCGATCAAATATGCACAAGTTATAACCTTTCAAAGTTTAAACTGGAAAATTAACGAACTGCCCTCTACTCGGCAAGTTCCATTTAAATTAAATTTAAATTCCCAAAATAATTTATTTAAAATACTTTAAAAATGGTTAAAAATCCATTTATATACATTTTATAACATGTATAACTTTTTAAACGATAGTTTTCAAATGTATATAGAATTCAACTTCAAAATCCTAAATTCAAATTCAAATCAAATTATTTTAATTTCAAAACTCCTTTTAAAAAGTTTCACAGATCTAACCCAATTCCTTTTCCGAACCATTTTGAATTCAAAATTCAACTATAAAATAATATTAAATTCAAAATATCTATGACTTAACCAATTTCCCGTGAAATCCATATTTGTGTATGTCTGGTGTAGCCCAGGGGTTTTACACACAACAATAAAATATTACAACCATTATCAATTCAAGCACAAAAATATAGATAAGCGATATAATCCTATAATTCTTATCTTTCATTCACAGATACACAAATAGATTTATCACAGATAAATAAATCACAGTTCACAACTCAATTCAAAACAATTCACATCGTAGAACAATACATATCAGAAATATCAAGCAACTCAAAGCATTCAATATTATTCAATCATCCATAAGCAAGATTTGATTAATCACTTGGTTATGATTAATTTAATATAAATTAAATTACTTATGAATTAATCACCCAACTCTGATTAAATAACATTAATTAATTACACACTTTTTGATTAATTATTCTTTAATCATTTATTAGTTAACCTTTAATAATAAATTAATTAACTTTTAATTATTAATTAATCAACCTTAGTTAATAAATCAATCAACCTTTAATCATTAAATAATTATCCTTTAATTATTCATTGATTAATTACCCTTAATTAATTACATTAATTAATTAACCCTTAATTAATTACATTAATTAATTAACCCTTAATTAATTGCCATTAAATTAATTATCCTTAATTAATTACAATAAGTAATTATCCCTAATCACTTATATTAATAAATCACAAATTAATTACATTGAATAATTACCCTTTAATCACTCCTATTAATTAATTAACCTTTAATTTAATTTCATTAAGTAATTATCCATTAATTTAATGACATTAAGTAATTAACTATCCTTTAATTACTTCTATTAATCAACCTTTAATTTAATTTCATTAATTAATCACATTAACAAACTAACCTCAAATTAATCACATTAATTAATTATCCTTTAATTAGTCACTTTAGTTAATTTAATGGTAAACCTTTTTGTCTTAATTCATTACTTAGTTACATCATTTAAATTAAATGCTTGAAATCATTTTATACCAAAATATTGATTAATTAAAGTTTAATACACATACCATAATCACTTCCTTAATTACATCATTTTATTTTAGAAAACAAAATAGAGATTAAATAAGATGATTAACCTTATATATATATATATATATTATTTTTTTCAAAACAAAACAATTTAAATTTCAAAACACACTTAAATTCAAGAATTAAATTTTGAAATTTGGTTGAAAAAATTCTTTAGTAAATTACTTTAGAACTTGATTTACATTCCATTTGAAAACTTATTTAAATTAATAAACTTTAAAACTTAGTTAACATTTGTTTGAAAAAAACATATTGAATCTTTACATTTAAACAAAACCCGAGCCAAACCTTATATTTCCCGAGCTCATCCACGAGAAACTTGCATTTTCAATTTCCTTCGAATCCAACCTTCATTTTCCCGTGACCATCCCCGAGAAACTCTTCATCCTCAAATACCTCAACATTAACCTGATATAGGTGACAATTCGTTCGCGTGCATGATTGCCTGAATGACTTCCGACCATCGTCGTGGCCTTCGATACATGATCGACAACCTCCATGATCGTTCCGATCACCCTTCACCATTGATTCGACTTGGAATCAAAAATCAAACTAACTGATCAATGCCTGTAACCCAACCCAATCGAAAAACCATCACCTCCGGCCATTAGAACCATCGCCGATCCACCCAAACCTTCGTCGTCGTTCCACGAATCCATTCCCCACCTGCGATTGGACCCGATCCTTTCTCGACGTTGCACGAACTCAAAAATCAACGCTGACCAAACTCACTCAAAAGCCCTATTTTGACATCCCCCGGCCGATGCGATCATTTGAAAAATCCCCCTCTATTTTTCCGTCGACCAGCATCCCTCAAACTATCTCCGACATCAACCACGATAAACCCAGACCCTCTGATCATCGGCAATTGATGAAAACACCCAAACCGATCGAATCAAGATTCCTCAATGAATTCCTACTTAAAAATGATGATTTGATCATTGAAATTCACCATTTACAAATACAAATCTATTTGTAAAGTCAAAACATAAAATTAAAATCATGATTTTTGACTTAATTTAGATTATCACTGTAATTATTATAAATTCAGAGATCATAGCTTATAAAGATTTGGGGAATGAGATTTTTTATTTTTCTTTTAAATAGGTTTTAAAACCTGTTGCCTATAATAGAGATATATGTACACACAGTCCTACACAGACATTTATCGTAATCACCTACATATAAACACTTAAATTCATCCATGCAAAGAACTTTACTTTGATTGTTTATCATAAGCAACACATATAAATAGATTAAGGTTTTTAAATTAAAAGTTTGCTCACCTGGAATGGAACAGAGAACATAGGCTTTTGAAAAACTGGAAATGAATTTTGACTTTGATCTTTGAATGTTGTGCTTTGATCTAGTCCTAGCTTTGGTTTGAATCTTGAAGCTTGATGTTCAAATTCGAAACTGATCTTTGAAACCAATCTTTGAAACTGAAAATTGTTTTGATATGGAATCTTGAAACTGGAAATTGTCCTTGATTTTAAAAACTGGAAAAGCTTTTGATCTTGAACTACTTTCAATGTTTGAACTATGTTGAGTTGAATCTGGATCTTGTTTAGTTGCTTCAGATTTTAGAGTAGTTTGATCTGAAATCTTGTTTTGTTGAGATGATGTTTTGCTTTGAAAGCTTTGCTTTGCTTGATTGTTTTCAGGCTTTAATTTTGTTTATTTATTTTGATTTTTCTGGTTTTGATTTCATTTGTCTCAGGTTTTCTTCGATTTAGATTTTCTTTTTTTGAATGTATGAAACAAATGAGAAGAGAAAGGGAATGGATGTATATATATATATAAAATCTTAAAATCCTTATAAAAATAAAAAGAAAATTTAAAAAAAAATGACACTTGTAATATTTCATCTTTCAGGTCTTACACTTGTTTAATCTTTTGTTAAGTTGATTACACTTGTAATCTTTCATGTATTAATAATTTTTAATATGTTTTAAATATATTACATTTTTAAATTAACATATGTTATATATATATATATATATAATTTTGTATATTTTCTATTACATAATTAATCATTTCCTTTTATAAATGTTTATAACTTCAAAGAAATTGATTTTTTTTTAAAATCTGATTACACATTAATTAATAAACACATATGTATCTTTTATGTATATAAGTTTTAAAATATAGAATTTAACTTAATTAGCTTTTGAAAATTTATTCAAATCTAAAATTTCAAATCTATAATTCAATTTACAATCAATATATATATATATATATATATACACATATATATATATATATAAACAAACACAAATCTTATTTAATTTGAAAAAATTCAAATCAATCCATAATTAAATCCAAAAGTTATAATTATCAAATTAAATTTGACTTAAAAATCGGGGTCGTTACAATAATCCTTGACTGGTAGCATGAGGCTTTGAACAGAAAGTCCACTTTTTCATTTTTTAATAACTGGACTTCTCACAATGGATTCTTCAATATTGTTAATGATATTTGAAAAGCAATGTTTTTGGTAACCCTATGTTTATTTGCAGAAAAAAGTTGAGGATTCTCAAAGACAGACTTAAAGAATGGGCATTCAAGACTTTTGGCAAGGGGATGAACTATCAAATGCATTAAGAGATCAGCTGAACTCTCCCCCAACTTCTATTCACAATAGTCAAATGGATTTCACCCTCATAGCTGAAGAAGAGAGAGTTCGTGATGAGCTTGTAAAAGCTTTAATGGAAGAAAACTTAATGCAAAAAAAGCAAGAACCAATTGGCAACTCCATGGTGATAAAACCACTACTTTCTTTCATAGCACTTTAAAAATTAAAAACGCAGCTTCTCAGATCTCTTCCATTCATGATCAGTCTGGTAACATTTGCAATTCCACAGGCACAATTCAAAATGCCTTTCTTCAAAATTACACCAACCTGCTAGCCCCTCTTTACACTAGAAATCATCAACTGCACCAAAACGCTAGTACCAAATTGCCTTGCATTTTTGCTTCTGACAGTCAGTCCTTAATTGAACTTGTCACTATTGATGAGATAAAAATTCTATATTCGGCATGAACTTTGACATTTCTCTTGGTCCGTATGGTTTCAATGCTCATTTTTTCAAATCTTGTTGGCAAATTATTGGTAGTGATGTTATCAAGGCAGTAAAAAGAAATTCGAGCACAATTTGTTGCTCTTTGGTATTAATGCTATAGGGTTGCATTAATCCCTAAGATAACTCAACCAATATCTGTCTCCCACTTTAGGCCTATTAACTGTTGTAATGTTATATACAAATGCATAGCCAAAATTTTAGCTTCTAGAATGAAGCAAGCATTATCCACTGTTATCTCTCCAAACCAAAATGGTTTCTTTCCAGGAAGAGATATTACTAACAACATCCTCCTTTCCACTGAACTATTAAGGGGATATAGTAAGAAAAATATTTCACCGAGATGTGTGCTCAAATTAGACATACAAATGGCTTTTGACACTGTACACTAGGAGGCAATTATTCACATTCTTCATTGCATGCATTTTCTCATACATTCCTGGCTTGTCTCTACACATGTCTCTCCACTGTTCAATACTCTTTGTGTCTCATTGGATCAGTTTTTGGATATTTTAAAAGCACTCAAGGACTAAGACAAGGGAATACCCTGTCCCCTTATATATTCATATGTGTCATAGAATTCCTATCAGCTCAATTCAACTATGCACTAGATAATAGGTTGGTGGATTATCACCCGGCTATAGGAATCCTCAACTATCACTACAACAAAAACACCTTTTAATAGCATTGAAAAAACGCTATTATAGGCTACTATAGCGTTTTTTGGTACGCTGTATATTAACATGTTGTTATAGGTCAATGACCTATAATAGCAACATAAAAAACGCTATAAGAGACGCTATGGACAAGGACTTTTCATAGCGGTTTAAAAGTGCTATAAACAAGATTTGTAATAGCCTTGAAAAATCGCTATGAAGTAAAACTATAGTGTTTTTATGAATGCTATATAACAATAAGTTGCCATACATACGAAATATACAATAGCGTCCAAAAACGCTATACAAAACAAAATTCAACAGCGTTTTGGGATGCAATCGTAAATTGTATGCTTAAATACAACTACTTTTTATAGCGTTTAGCTGTCTTTTATAGCATTGTTTATTTGCTATGAAAACTGTTTATAGCACTATCATAATGCTGTAGTATATTAAAACTGGGAAAAACCATCTTTCCATAGCACAGTTAAAACGCTATAAGTTTTTATCATTGCTGCTACATACATTCCAGCTTACAATTTACAATTCTACGAATATATTATAAAATTTCAAAAAAACACAATTATCACATTGTGATGTCCGTAATCAAATGGAGACATAAGCCAAACCACAATATATATATCCATAGTATTTTGTAAACAAAGTTTCAAACATTAAATATTTGTGATCTAAAAAAAAAACAATAACAACCGTAGCTAACCAAAACGATACATACTAAAAGCAAAGATATACGTCAATACAAAATACATTAATCCAAGCTTTAGACCGATTTGAAAGAGAATGAATGCAGTAAAATAATTTTTCCTCCCTTGCAACTTGTAGTAACCCCGGTATCATCATACAACACCTGTCAAAACGAAGCACATAGGTTATTTTTCAACCTAAACATCATCCGTAAGTTATATAATTTTTCATAACAAAAAAAGATAAGGACTGTATATGAGCTGATTGAGCTCATGAACTCAGCCTACTAAATGAACTAGTATATGAGCTAAGAATACTTTAGTCGAAAAAAAGAAAGAAAAATCAAAATCAAAATCAAAATCTTCAGGTTGCTTTACAAAATTTAGGTGATATATCAGTCAGCGGTAGTCGTTCTAACTATTGACTGAGTGAACTAACATATTTATTTATCTTTCCACTTCATAAATTACCAACCTTTTGTAGGTTTAAATTTATAAACAGTAAAACATTGTCTTACATTTTGATGTTGATTAATTTTCTATGACGCCAATTGTTTTGTTCCATTCATTTCGAGCCTATTTTATATTAATAAATACCCTTTTACATATTTCGCAAATTTTCTGTCTGACATTATTGTTGCATAAGCAGTACACATGCACAACTATTAACTGCCATACCTGCACACTCCTTCCACCGTAAAATATTTTAGTCCGACGAATACCCCTTTCAGATTCATACCATTTTACTTATATCACTCTTTAACTATGTGCTGATTTCATCCATATAAGTAAAACTGTGCAATGTTAAAGTTTAGCTCCTCCGTGCTTTTTGCAGTTAGCCTTTTCAAACAAAAAAATATTCTAAAGTTACCACTATCATTGTTCAGTGTAAAATTTTGACTCACTGCCTACTCTGACTTAAACTTACATATCCTCTGCCTACACTGACTAAAACCTTCTCCTCTGCCATCTCCCTTTCTCTGCCTACAACTGGATTCTTAACATCCACTTCGACTCCTTCTAACTCATTGCCAAACACACCACATTCACCATCAGTTCAGTTACTTGCCTATCAACTAAACTACACCAATTCACCACAAACCACCAGTCTTAAAACTGTCAACCCTGCACATAAACAATCAGACACCCATTTGCCATTCACTGCCATCAACTCCTCTACTTCAATTTCACCACCTCTGCCAACTTAACTACCCCACTTCAGTTTCCACCTTACTGCCAAGCCATCTGCCCGTTCAACTGACCATCTAAACTAACTGCCTTCGCAACTTACATTCACCACAAACCATATCACCTGACTTCCCATAACCAACAACAACTTCCTCCATCCTCATTCTCCTACAACCAAAACCATCCACCTACATAACCATTAGCAACACCCCACTCACCCACTGCTCATCACTATGACCTCATCACCCTCCTACAAGTCTACAGTAAACAACCATTCACAAGCTTCCTTCACCCAAACCATTCACACAAACATCAACTTGACAACTGAAATCACCCCTGCAAGTTCACTCTCCCCTCTGCCATTCACACAAATCGCCTTCTACTCTAGTACCATCACACTGCAACAACACTCCATCACCAAATACAACTCACAAAACCCATCCTCTGTTCATCCTATACATCCACCAACAATCCCCTACAATCGCCTACAACCTAACACACTACAACAACTACTACAACCAAATCAACACCTCACCGAACAGCCAACACTTCACTCACTATACAGCACTAGATTACAGTAACTAGATTGAATATTTCTCAAAAAATGTTGGGGACTAATCCACAATTACAGTAACTACCAGTTATGTATTTATTTATACCTCTTCTTGTCAGAGGTTAAGCCTAAAAGGAGGACATTCGTAGAGTTCCAACTGTGAATGAAATTATTCTAGAAGTTTGTTAAGAAGCCGACTTAAAGCCTTGATACTTGCTACTTGTGTGTGACATGAACTGAAAAATAAAATAAAAATAAATTAAAGAAAGTATACTTACTAGAATTTGATTCCATTATAACGTTCACAGCAGGCCAAGCTATCGTAGTGCCAAGAGCGTCTTCAATGACTTCTAATTCGGATGTTGTTCTCCATAGACGTGCTTTTGAAATTTTTGCAATTTCTACCCAAACTTTAATTGCATTTTTTCCCAAAGGAACACAATGAACCATTGAAGTTGGATCGGTTGAAGACACGCGTCCTAATGCAACTATTTCTCTCTTTCCCGACCAATCGATCAACTTGCATTTACCATTTGCCATAAAATCTGTACTCTATCAATAAATAAAAAGGCTATTTTATTATGTGCTTCAACAATTCGTAAGATGAAAAAAAGTGAATCGATTATAAATAAGTTTACCTTCTTGACAACTCCGACATTACTCCTATGATCATCCGATGATGCACCGTTAACGGTTTCGATAACTACTTTTGGCTCAGGCCATGCAACTTTGATACCAACTGCTTCCCCAACTCGTGTCAAACCTTTAGTAGGCCTCCATAGAAAAGCATCTTCCACTTTTGCATTATATATCCAAACTGCAACGGCAGCCGGTCCAAGAGGGAGATCGTTTACAAGTTGTTTTTGTTGAATATGCGCTTATATGATTTTTGTTTGATGATAATAAACATATATACATTCGTTTAAATGTATTTGATAATATACTATTTTATTTTTCACAGATTAAATAAATATTTGCTGAATAAAATAAATAACACGGAATTTGAATTCAAACGAATATTTTATTCAAACAAATATTTATTACAATTTTGAATAGTATACAAATTCAAGCTCTCACTATTCACTATACAACTTTGATACAAATTCAATTACATCACTATTTTACATATCATCACCTCACTACATATCACTCACACTCATATTTATCTTCAACTTCATTCCAGTTTGAATCCAGCATCTGAGAAATCTGCAAAAATATTCACTAACGCGGTAAAATTGAAAAAGAAATATTTTTGCAATAATAAAATAAAATATTTTTTTGAAAATAATTTTTGCCTCAGTTATTTGGGTTGTTCGTCATCATTTAAATTTGAATTCATCATACACGAACAACTTGTGACATACACAGTGTATTACTGTATATGCCACAAGGCCGTGCACGCCGATATATACACTTGATTGATTTACAGGGACAGGCGAGCACAAGGTCAAACCCAAATATATGGACAGGTTCAACTCAGGTGCAATAAATTCAAAAATACGACACGAGCACAAGGTCAAATCCGAGTTTTGAAACTGGATTCAACACAAGTGAATCGAGTTCAAGTCAGACCAAATGCAATTTGCAACAAAACCAAGCAAGATACAGGTGGACAGTGAAGGCAGCAACACACCACCAAGTGAATGCATAGCAAAAATAAGACCAAACTGCATAAGTGTACAAACACCAATGAACCAACAAAACCTGGCCAAGAACAAGACAGACCAACATACTACAGTGAACCATCAAAGAATGCAACACAGTAATGAGAAAAGATACAAGCTAGTTCCAGTGCCAACATATTCAACTCAATGTGCAACTGCAAGTGTCGACCAAGTGACAATGCAAGCAAGAAAACAACACTGTCGAGCTCGAGACAATACTGCTACAACATGGTGCAGAACCAAAGCCAAGCATAATGTACAGAGAAGCCAAAGCAAATGAACCAACTGCAAGTGCAAATGACCAGAAGACAATGCACCATTTAGAAGTGACTTAAAACAAGCAGTGCAGACCACAAAAGTGCAACAAGTATTGCAGTAATAAACAACATCAGAAAATCAAATTCAAGGCAACAGTGACAAATGCAGACACAACTGAAATGAGACAGATGCAAGTGAAACTCGATTACTGCATAACAGCAATATGTACAGCATCAATCAAGTTGCAGACTCGAAGCATCAGTGGACACAAATAAACACACATGCACGACTTATGGCAGTAAAACTCAAGCAAGTCAGACCATTAACTGCAACAAGTTGATATCCAACTACAACAAGTTGATATGCAAACTAAGAAATGCTTAGTGTACAGCATACACATGAACTAAGCACAACTAGACCATCAAGTACACAATGACAAAGCAACACTGGGAACAACAGCTACATGCAGGCCAGAAGCAAAAACTCAAGTGCAACAGTGAAGTTCAGCTATGCAAATGAAACACAGTTGCAAACAACATAACAAATGAAAACAGTATGCAAGCTCGAGCACAAGAACATGACAGCAAACAGAAGTGCACAGCAACAGTAAGGCAATGCACAAATACAACAGAATCAAGTGAAGCAAGCATGTGTACAGGTTCAATCAATATCATGAAGTGCAAAATGACCGAAGTCGAAGTCATATAATGAACAAGTCCAAAATCGAGGTAGCAAAGGTAATTGACCAAGTTTAAAATCAAGCCGTGATCATCACAATTCAAAACCGTATTGACCAAGCAATGAATCAACACCGTGTCAACCAAGTAATACCAAGAATACGATAGTGACAAAGTCAGAACAAATCTCAAGCATCAATACCAGATCGAACGTCATATGACAAATTCAAATCAACATATACGAACGCAAAAATAGGATTTCGAATCCTATATAAAACCCTATATCATCATCGGCAAAAAGGGGGAATTCGAGTTTAAGCAATAACCGCCAGCAAGGAATCAAATCAATAACTCGAATCAAATCGAGTTCAAAAACAAATCAATCAGAAAAAGCAAAAAGGGAAATCACATACCAAGTCAAGTGAACTCGAGAAGGAGCCTCGTGCAAATCGAAGAAATAAAGGATCGTCAAAGCAATCACGACAATAACCACCTGAACGATCAACGAAAGCGGCGACTTCAATTTGAACAAACCCTAATTTTGAAATCAGGGACGAAGCCTTAAAATCTGAGGAGCGGCCATTTTCTTTCACGAAGAAAAAAAATAACAATAAAAGGAACGGGTTGAAGAAGTGAATAAAGGGCCGGCCTAGTTTATGTTAAAAGGGGTTTTAAAAAATTATAAGAAGGGTTTAAATTTAAATAGGGTTTTGTTATTTTAATTTGTTTTTAATTTGTATTTTCTTTTAAACCGTTTTTAATTTTCTAGTCGTGTGACTAGGGGACAAACTACGGTGTGTAGTTTGGGAATTCGCAACTCGGTGGTTGAGTTGTGGTCAGGGTTTTGAGCGTAGAGTTAGATTAGTCAATAGCGGGTATAGCGAGTTTACGTGTGTAAGCGAGGGACTATCTAATTTCTAGTAGAAACCTTGAGGGCAGCACGTAGGCAGGGTTTTGCCGAAGCTGGGTAAATTCTGTGTTGTTCTGTTTTATTCTGTTATTTATATTCTGCGATATCTGTGCTGCTATTCAGTGATCTGAATTGAAATTAATTAATAAGCTTCCGTGATTAATAATTATAATTTACACTATCACCCTATTCACCCCCCCTCTAGGGTGAAATCGATCCTACAGTTTTGGATCACTCGAAAGTAGTTGTCCTTCTGCAACTAATTTTTGGCTCCCACTCCAATCGATTAATTTGCATTTATGATGTGTGCTGCTACTTTTACTCTATTAAAAAAACATATTGGTTATTATTTTTATACATTCAAGCTAAAAACTTAATTAATATAAAGATGAAAGATTACTGTATTATCTTCTTTGTCAAAGTTATCTAAGTTGTGCAAAACAACTCTAGTAGCTGGCCATGCTACTATATCATCTTCAACTTCTCCAATATGTGTCAAATAAAGTGAAGGTCTCCACAAGAAAGCATCAGGTTTTCTCACAGTGTCTATTATAATTTTCTAGGCATCAGACCCTAAAGGGATTTGTTGGACAAGCTCCTTTGGGTCACTTGACACAACTCTTCCTTCCGCAACAATTTCGTCTGTCTCACTCCAATCCAATAAATCACATGTACCATATTTTTTATCATAATTGTTCTACAATTAATCAAATGAAAATTATATTAATAATAAATTAAATTTCAAATGTAATGATATCTCTAGTAATATAAATAACTTTTACCACTTGAGATACATTTGCTTCATCCCGGCTTTCTTTTCTCTGTCAAACAAATATAAAAACAACATTAGCCTCATGATCTGAACGTAATTTCATTGATATATTGAACTTCAAATAAAAAATAAAAGCATACGCGAATGCCGTAATTTCAGGGTAGCAGAATATTGAACTTCAAATAAAAAATAAAAAAATTTATGGACGCAATCATTGTACATATTATGATCAGCACACCTTTGCCTCATGATCTAAACGTAATTTCATTGATATATATATATATATATATATATATATATATATATATATATATTGAATATCAAATATTAAGAAAATATTGAAATAAAACAAGCCACTTATCACTTATATTTTTGACAAAAATGCTCATGATCATATTTATATAGTAGACAAATATAGGGTGAAGAAAGGATTTTGAATTTAGCACTCTGTTTCCTTGATGAATAATCTGGTGCAAGATATACTATTGCAGATTTTACTAAAAGCATAGTTCTAAAGTCATTGATTTTGTGAGGAAAAGTCTCTCATTTCTTTCATGCCAAACAGTAGCAGCAAATTTCTTAAAAATGATGATGAGCATTTTATTGGAGAACTCTTTATTTTGGTGCATTTGAAAAATGAGAACCATTCATCAGACAGCACATTCAAATAAAATATTGGAGAACATTGATGAGCATTATATTGGAGCACATTCAAATAAAACGAGAACCATTCATCAGACAGCACATTCAAATGATGAGCATTATATTGGAGAACATTGATGAATGCACATTCAAATAAAATATGGTATTTGGATTCAATACCAAAGTTGTAGAAAATGCAGTGTACATCAGACAGCAAACCTCTAGAAATGAGTTTGTCTTGGGTCAAAAAGGAATTAGTGATTATTTTTAAAAGTAACATGTTATCTTTTGCAGAGCCATATCTATTCCATATTCGATTGTGCCAAGGAAATATAGAATCATTAGAACTATGCAAGAGGGTTTTATAGATGTTACTGATGTAATGTGTGGTCTTATGTTCAGTCCAAAGGAAATATATTTCTTCACCCTATATTTGTTTTTCTACTTATGATGTAAAATAGGAAAAATTATAATTTAAAATGAAACGTGAAATAAAATTCTACATGTTTTCAATTGAAATTCTTGCAGCAAACCATTAAGCATAACAAAGTACATGGGTAATGATATCATAGTGCATAGGTAATGATATCATAGTGCAGCAAACCATGAATAAGGCCAGCAAAACATTTGTATTTCTTCCAACTGCAACACTGGTCTTCACAGCCATGATATCATAGTGCATACCTGATTTTTCACAAGCATTTGAACCATCGCGGTTAATTCTGAAATTTGATTTTGCATGACGAAGGTTTGTTTATCCCTTATGTGTGACCATATTGCCTTGTTGTAGTTCATACCTCTTCCCATTCCTCTCAATCGTCCTGGTCTGTCTTGTCCCAACACTTTTGCAAGCGCATCTTCTCTGTAATTGGTTGTTGAGCTAGAATTTGATTCATTGTTGATTTGTTTAATTTTTTCCTACACAAGTTGTCGTAATGCATATTATACACAATCGAACTATTACAATAGCAAACAAATTATTACCTAATAAAATTTCAAAGTACTTACGATAGCCTCTGCAGCAGTCACATTTACCGGTTCGCCATTTTTTCGAGTGTGGGATTTGATCCAAACGTGAGATCGATTGACAGAAGATGGATGAGGACTCGTCTTTCTCTATGTTTAAAGAATATTTATTACAACACATCATATTGAATAACTAGTTAATAAATATTATGGTAAATAAATTAGCAATTCTTACCAAATCATCAGCCACTCGAGCCATTCCTTTACGACTACATGTGTGTGGTATCTGATTGTTTCTAATAGCTTTATATTTCTGACTCAATTCCTGAGAAAAAAAATAATACATTATTTATGTTGTTTAAAGCATACAATCTCATCAACAATAAATGTGTAACTACTGGTTAATTTCATCAACAGAACCTGAAACTGACTTTACCTTAAACTCTGTAGTTGTTTTGGACTTGACAAACTTCTTCCACTCATTCATACTAAGGTTGTCGGGTTTCAATTGATTTCTTTCTTCTTCGTTCCTTGCAACTGCTATTTTGCGAACTAATCTAGCTTTTGAAGCTCTAAAAATGCACCCCATTTGCTGAAATATGCCCTCTTTTTTCCATTCCTCATCCAATTTAAATCTAACCTACAACACAACACATCAACAAAGTTGATGTTGAATAAGTGTACATTTGAAATACTTCTAACTTTACTTCTTAAGTCAAAGCTTATGTTCAAATGTATGTAAGCCAATGACACACACCAATGCTACCATGTATGTAAGCCAATTGTGCATATGTTATATAAATAAGTGTTGAAGTCATGATGAAAGTGTGACTCTTTTTATAGATATCGGTGGTAGTTTGATGTTATATAAATACGAATATGATAGAAGCTGAAAACTGAAGGACTAAATTGGTGGACAAAAATTAATTGCATGGACAACTACAACTGAATATTAATTTTTTTGTGCCTTTTGTTTTAAAACATTTTCATTTACAATATCAGTTGTTATAGTCTTTGCATGTGATTCAAATAGAACTTTTGTCATGATTATTCCAAGTATTTCTCTTTCTGTTGACTGTATTTTACATTTTTTTTATAGAAATGCTAGCAAAAGTACAAGAAAGAACATACATAATTTTTACACCCCATTTACAAGAAAGAACATACATAATACATAATCAAATTCTTAGGATTATTTTCATGGTCTCGAGTTCGAGTCAAGGAACAAGAGAAAAAAAAATTGAAAATGAGCAAGAGTACGTCAATAAAAGCAAAATAGTGTTTCCTGATTGAATCATGTGTATAAAAAGAAAATAACAAGATAAGAGTAAAATAGTGTTTCCTCCATGAATGTTGTGCATTAAAAAAAGAAAATAACAAAATTAAGAGCTATATCAATAGCCCTTTTATTCAGCATCATTTGTAGTCCATTGATATCAGTAATAAGTTTATATTTAAATATTTGATCTATGCGAGAAAATACAAAATGGTGCAAAGTAAAAACTGATATTGATAGCAGGGATCAATTCCTCTGTCCCTGGTAACAACTGCAAAATTAACTGAACATAGAAACAGACGTTGTATATGGACTTCACGTCACTTAACTAATATTGATTCTCGTTTACTCAGTCTATAGCATTGAGATGCTCTAAAGGCCAAATTAAACAAAGCGCAACAGCTTATTTTTGACCTCAACCGACTGATGATTGAAACACATGTATTCTAGCTCTTGGTGTACGACCTACAACAATTCACTATACAGAATAAAATCTGGACAACGTAATATCTGCCATATATACATGTCAATATACAGCACCTTCAACAAAAAAGAAACAAAAGTATTGATAAAAATACACTGAAGATGCTGTTATTAGAACTGGGAATATGGATGCTACCTTTCACATTCATTCTTGCACCATTGAGGCGGCTAGTAACTATAGTATCAATAGTTGAAGACATTTACGTAGCTGTTATTGCCAGTAGATACACTGATGGGGATTTATGGAGCGACCTTGCAAGTCTTCACTCCATGAATTATTCAAGTGCCATCTTAATGTGAATCCCAAGGCAGAGTTATCTTTGATGGCTTTTGGAATTTCTTGGTATTTGAATTTATGCAGAAACTTCTACGGATGTACTATCTTCTCTCCTTTTTTTTTTGCTATATCATGTTGGGCAAAAATGTATAGCAATCGATGGAGAATTTCATTGATTAAACTGGTATCGACGTCTTCCTTTCTATGGATCGATCATAGGATGAAAGAGGTCGACGAAAATGTCTTAATTAATGTTCATTTTAATTTTTAATTGCCTTCTTTAGATCGTATCATAATTGCTCTATTGGTTAGCTTTGTTCCTGTTTCGTTTTAATACATTCATATTAATTTCATTTTCATTAATAGATTTTCCTATTTAAACTTCGAATAAAAAAGGTAAGATTTAATGAGCTTTAAAGACATTGAATAATTTTTTTAACATTTAATGTAATTTAAGGACATTAATTTAAGAAAAGGAAAAAACCCCCATAGTACAAACATATGAATAACGTCTGTGTGTGTATACATATATCGTTTTTGCTGATTGGGAAGAGCAGAAACGGCCAGAAACCATTTCTTGCTGATCAACCAAAGGGTGACATGTATCGTTTGCAGCAAGAAGGCACGATTCAGAGTAGAAATATTGTAGGCATAACCAGAGTATAAAATTTGTTCAATATAAAAACAGTGTATACCTGAATGCATCCCCACAAAGCAAGTTGTATTTCCTTACTTAGTTCCTTCCACTTATCAAGGGTAAGCGGAACATGTTCCCTTACTAGCGGAACTAAATACGAAGACAGCTTTACAGACCCATATCCTATTGGTTTTCCATCCGCATCAAATTCGACTTCGATACGATTCTCTAGATTCGTTGGAAGTCTTTTCACTTTGGTTGGACCCCTATATTTGCGCTTCGCAGTCGAAATTGCAGCAGCATCTCTAGTACTTCTCTCATTAACATCAACTTCAAAATTTTCTTGCATTGTATCTTCGTCGCCTGCTTCAGCGTTGTCTTCGATTTGGGCATCGTTGTTCTCTTCCGTTTGTATGACTCGGTTTTCACTTTCTTGCGAGTTGTCTTCAGTCCGAATTTCACTTACTTCTTTTAGCCATCTTAGAGCAGCCCTCTTCCTTTTAGTCATTGGAAATTATCAAACTGCTCCTGAATTGATTAAGTAGAAGCAAACAGCTATTAATTGTGAGCAAATGAAATACAAATGCATATAGCAAAATAACAAGCAAAACAAGGAACATAAAAACTACAATGCCTGTAGCAACAAATGCAGTAAAGATGAACACTAATAGAGATGAAATCAAAACAAACCGACATAGAGAAGAGAAGTGAATGCAAAATATTTATTTCATTTGTTTTTTAAGGAAAAACTGAAAACTGAACCAAAAATAGAATAATTTTCTGAAACCAGGCCACTGCTATATGAGTTCAAATAAGAGAACATGCTATATTATATGTCTTGAATCTAGAAAGCATGATACTGTGTTCATTAACACATGAAAGCTTGATAGTACTACTGCTGTTTAAACAATTACACTGGCCAAACATACTCAATTAAGACATTTTAGCATTCAACTTTGACTCTTCTTCCTTAAGTCATTTTGGATGCATTTTTATTTAATCAAATAACTGATAAAACAGAGCTTCCATATTTTGTGCTTATGGAAAAAAATAAGATGCATGATTATATATTTACAAATTAACAAAACAGTCAACATCCAGGTTTTCCTTCTCTTCTCTGTTTACTTTGTGAAATCGGGAAAATAAGTAGGCATACTCATCAAGTCATAATTTCAAAGGATTTGTTGATAATATAAAAAATTGTCACTTGTGCCTATATTTTCTATGAATGTATACTTACATACAGAAACTAATCCAAGCATAATCAATGGTGGTTTGGAATACTTTTCTCCAGTATGCCTTCACAATCCTCCCTAACATAGCTAGCATCCTCCACATAATCAACATCCATCTCGTTTTCTTCACAATCTTGTACAACATAGCTTGTGCCCTCAATATAATCGATTGTTTCTAATTCATGAAAACCTCTTGGTGGTGCTTTCATTACAACATACCAATTAGAAGAGTCATTCTCTCTTGAATAAAAAATTTGTTTCGCCTGAGATGCAAGGATATACGGATCCCTCGAAAATAAAGCTTGATTTTGATGTAAGTTAACAAGAGTAAATTCATCTTCAACTTTCACTCCGTTTCCAATGTTTGCCCAATGACACTTAAAAATTGGAATATAAAATTTATGATAATATAACAGGATTATGTCAGTCAAAACCCCATAATAAGTGACCACATCAACTACTTGAGAGACATCTTTCGCACTTGCTCTACACATGGTAGTAGCATCATAAGTCACTCCAGAATTTTGAGTTTCTCTCTCAACATCTTTTGTGTGAAAATGCAACCCATTAATTATATATCCTTTGCAGGACAAAGCAGTACTACTTGGACCATAGGCAATCCATTTTAGCAAATCATCATGTTCACTTGAGTTTAAAGATATCTGAAAAAATTCAATCCATTCAATGTAGAGTCAAAAAATATATTTTCAAACCTATAAATAAAATTTAAAAGATTTGATCAACCTTCTTTTTAATCCAATCGGCAAAGTTTTTTGTGTGAATTTTCCATAGCAATGTAGCATTTCTTTCCATGCGCTTGTCCGAACTTTGTAGCTCTTCCAAATGCATACTATCATAATATAAAAGGTGCTAAGTCACATTTATAAACACACATATATTAAGACAATAAAAAAAACAATATTTGCTTACTCTAAAAATGGCTCGGTTATAGCCATATTCATTAGCACAGCCAAATGAGCAACTTCCTTCTCATTAGCCGTCAATGTAAATGTCTTGCATGTTGATATCGGACGTCCTTCGAGTATTGCATCATCATTCTCATAATCTTTGTTTCTACCTTCTTTCTCCCATAACTGTGATGATTTCTTTAGAAAATCACCAAAAAATCTCATAGATTCTTCGGCGAGATAATTCTCTGCAATGCATCCTTCAGGTCTTGAATAGTTCCTTACATAATCCTTAAGTGTTTTCATATACCTTTCGAAGGGATACATCCAACGAAAATGAACTGGTCCACATAATCGAGCTTCTTTTCCAAGATGAATTGTTAAATGAATCATTATGTCGAAAAAAGAAGGTGGAAAATATCTTTCAAGATCACATATAATTCTGACAATCTCATCATCCATTTGTTGTAGCTTTTCTCTATCAAGAACACGCTGACATAGATTATTAAAAAATGCACATAAACGGGTTATTACTTTCCTTGGCCTCTTTGGGAGAAATCCTCTAATTGCAATCGATAGCATCTGTTGCATCAAAACATGATAATCACGCGACTTCAATCCACTAACCTTGCAATCCTCCAACGACACACATCTTTTGAAATTTGAGCAATAACCATCAGGTCCCTTAAAGTCATGCAATCTTCTACAAAATATTTTTTTTCAGAACTTGACAAAGTATACGGAGCCGGTGGAAGATATGTTTTCTTCCCACGAGGTTGCACATATAAAGCATGTCGAATTCCCCAATCCTCTAAGTCTTTTCTAGAATTAATGCCATCTTTTGATTTGCTATCATGCAACATTGTGCTGAGTAAACTTTCACTAACGTTTTTCTCAACATGCATCACATCTAAATTGTGGCGGAGTGGAAGTTCCTATAAACATCAATAATATGACAGTTAAACATTATATAATTTTATAGTTATATTTTTATGAATAAGATAAATTTTGAATACTAACCTCTCAATATGGTAATTCAGAGAAAATTGATATTTTTTTCCACCATGATAACTCATTTTCTGTAGGATCATTTTCACCTTCTTTATTGTCAGTGCATTTTCTCTTCTTACTCGTAATCGTTATAATTTGCTTTTTATTTAGCTTCTTCTTATTCTTTCTCTTATTTTCTTTTTCTATTTCTTCATTTTTGAATTTTCCAAAATCATTTGGAAAATCTTTCAAAATAACTGAAATATCTCTACCTATGAGAATTCTGGGTTTGTTACCTTTCTTCACAGTATTATCAAACCAAGCCTTTTGTTTTTGTAATGGATCTGATAAAGGTAAAAATCTTCTGTGTCCCATATAGACATTTTTTCGACTATGATTTAGCCATCGATGGTGAGTATTAACACCGCATAATGGACAACCTTTTTTTGCCTTTTACACAACATCCAGCGAGATTTCCATAAGCTGGAAATTCGTTTATAGTCCATAACAAGATTGCTTTTAAGTTAAACAATGTCTTGCTAAATGCATCATAAACCTCCACTCCGTTACTCCATAAGTGCTGCAAATCTTCTACCAAAGGAGCTAAATATACATCAATATCATTTCCAGGTTGCTTTGGGCCGGGTATTAATAATGTTAACATAATATTCTCATTTTTCATACATAGTACAGGCGAGAGATTATATGCCACAAGCATCACTGGCCAGCAACTATACTTTGAACCCTTAATGTCAAATGGATTGAATCCATCGGTAGCAAGACCAAGTCGAAGGTTGCATGGATCACTTGAAAATGATTTCCATTTATCATCCACCATGCTCCATGTCAAAGAATCCACAGGATGACGCATTTTATCATCGTTACTTTTATTACTAAAATGCCACCTTAGATCTTCTGCCATCTGCTGAGATCTAAACATTCTTTTAAATCTTGGAATAATTGGAAAATATCTCAACACTTTGACTGGAATACCTTTCATTACCTCTTTCGTTCGCTCATTTATCTTTCATCTCGAAGAACCGCATTTGGGACAACTAGTCAAATCTTTGTACTCTTTCCTGAAAAGACAACAATCATTTTTGCAAGCATGAATCTTCTCAAATCCCTTGTCGAATACTTTGAGTAACTTCTTTAGTTCATATAAAGTCTTCGGAAGGACATTATTTTTGGGTAATAACAATTGTTGCACGCTAAGAAGCTTATCAAAACCAGTATCAGATAATCCGGTTTCACATTTCAAATTATACAACGCAGTGATAGCAGATAATTTTGTTTGATCTACGCAATCAGGGTACAGTGGAGTTTCTGCATCTTCCAAATTTTTAAGGAAATCATCTGTTCGCTTTTGTGCATCATCATCGTTTTTATTATCGGAGAAAAAAGTATGGTTGACAAACTCTTCATCTTCAAAGTGAATGGCTTGAAGTAACTCATATGTGTCATCCAATTTCACCTTTTTAGCTTCATCTATTTGCTCGCCGTGACTATACCACTTGCTGCACTTGTATAAAGGATCCATTCCTCTAATAATCAAATGCTCAACAACAATGTCATCATATTGATGAGTAAGATTTCGACAATCTAAGCAAGGACACAATTTTTTTTCCATATTTCCTAAATTTCTCTTAGCGGCATGCACAAAATTCCATGCTCCTTGCTCGTACTCCCTACTAGTTCTAAATTAAAATTAAAAAACAAAGGTATTGACATAAAAAACAAATTTTAATTTTAATTTCCAAGTTAAATATTAATCCAAATATTGTATTCTTACCTATGCAAATGCACCCAATCTTTTTCCATCGCCGTATATAATATTGCAACAAGCAAATTTCTAAAAAAACAACAGCACAATATGTGAGGAAGACTATTTTTATCACAGATTAACACTGTCAGATATAAGAGTGGTACAAAATATGGAAAATGGAACCTCTGTCATATTAAGTCAAAAGCTACATGCATACAAAATGTCTACAAAACACTGTCAGAGATAAGCTTGCTTAGGGTGATAAGAGTGGTACAAATTGGAACCTCTATCAGAGATTAACACCGTTGTATTTTACTTTATTTTTATCTCTTAAGAGAAAACATGCGGTGAAAATGGCTCAAAAGAAAAGAACATTTACGCATATCCGTACCTGCAAACATATGTTATGCGAGCAATTAGAATACTTAGTTGTTCATATCGATTACTGGGAGGAAGAATCATTGCCAAAATGATGGTCTTATTTAGGAATTCCTGTTCCTCATTCACCCTTTTGGTTTTTAAAATAATTGCTAAATATGATTTCCATACACTTAAATGTTCTTAATTTTGCATAAGAGTGCCAACTTGTGGAAATAGTTGTGTTTGCAGTCCATGCAAACAGCTAATTTTTTTGAGGAAAGTTTCATTACTAAAAGATAACTTGTAAACAGCTAATTTTGCATAAAAGTTATATCTTCTAATCCAAAAGATATTTAACATATATTAATTATACAACTATAATAGATAGAAAAAAGAAGAGACTTTGTATTGACTATCCAATTTTCAAATTACTAGCATCAAGCAAAAGTAGGAAAGCAGCCAAAGCTTGATTCAAGAAACAAAAAAACATTCAATAAAAAAGGCTGAAACTTACAAGCTTAAAAATGAGGAGAAAAGTTGAAAAAGAGACAAAAGAAAAGTTTCTATGTCTTCACTGTCAAAAAGAGTAAGACAGGAAACAAAAAGGGAAAAACCAAAAGGTCCAGATTTCGAATATAAATTTCCTATAACAAAAAAAAGACAATATCTAAGGAAATTGAGAAAAGCAAAGTCAACAAACAAAAGAAAGAAAAAACTTAGGCTGAAGTGGTATCAGAAGAAAGCACAAAATTTGATCATCACAGGTCTAGAATTAAAGAAGATTCAAATTGAGTTTGATTCTGGCCTTATTTTGGGCTAGTTTGCATTTTGTACATACCTTTTCGTTTGTGAATAAAAGATATCAAGGACGCTCTTTCAAAGAAAAATTCCTGACAAATATTTGCTCAAGTGGAAAAAATTTGCCATGTAATATACGACTAGGACTACAAAAATAATATTTTGAATTGTTTGATATTTTCAGAGGCCAGAATAATAGAAGTGCAAAAATCAATTTTTGGAAAAGTGGAAAAGCAACCATCAAAACTAGAAAATGAATAAATCAATTTTCGAAAGTTGTTTATAAAATATGATTGGCCTACTTTCAAGCTGCTGCAACAAAATGAAAGGAATAAAACATAACAAACTTCCATATTGACTGAACTAAAGTAAACCATGAATGTTACGGACAAATTTGTTTCCAATGCATGTTTATTCATACTTTCACATGCAACTTGTGGTATCAACGTGGCTATGCAGGGTATTTCTTTATTACTTCATTTTCTATATAGTATACATGCATTTCATTTTGCTCCAAACCAGTTTAGTGCGAGGCCAAAAATTCTCAAACTGCTCTTATCACCCTATTAACTTGAACTAAAAATTCTCAAACTTGAACTAAAAATTTGCATGGAATTTCTTGTGCAATTTTCTGATTCAGCAACATAGAAAGCGTGAGGCTGAACAGTTTAATTAACAACAAACACGTATATTTTATATATTTACCCTTGGTGATTAGTCTGATCATGGTTATTGTGTTAAATGAATTAATTTTGTTTTCTTCATTTTAATATGTTTTTTAGTACTAAAACAAAAATTGTTTTCAGAGTTCACACGGTGAAACTAGATATAAATCAGCTTTCTCAACAACACAGGTATATTCTGATTACTACATATACATTCTACTTCTGAAAATTTTACCTGAAATAATGAAGGTTTAATGCATATTATAGACTATATAATGGTGAAATTGACTGTTTTTTTTCATTGGTATCCAAAATGCCATAAGTCCCAGGAAAAAATTGTCCAAAACCAAAAGGAATCCCATTCTTATTATAATTAAACAAAAGATAACTGTGAAGGGAATTCAGATGCATCATAAGGATATATGCACTCAAAGTTCACATATAATGAATTTTTCTAATGAACTCATGCTACCGCATTGTACACTTGATTCAGCAACATCTAATGAATCATTTAAAACAACACTAACTTGATACCTTTATTTCATACTAATACAAAGTTATGTTTATTATCACAGGATTTGATGAATCTCTGCTTATCCAGACCTCAAATAAATTTGAGAGAAGACACAACGATACCTAACATTGTCAAACTTATCTACTCAGTTAACATGGCAAGTGAAATCAGAACTCATCTAACATTGTCAAACTTATCTACAAATCAAAGCTTACCGATTTTAAAATAAAATAGAGATCAAGACACACAGAAACTAAAAAAATACCAACATACAAATCAAAGCTTACTGTTTTCAATGCTTCAGCTTCTTCGGCGATGCCTGCTACAGATTCTTCAAACGATGCCGGCTACTGCTTCTTCAACGATGCCGGCTATTGCTTCTTCAACGACGCCTGCCTGATACTGCTTCTTCAAGGATGTGTGGAGAGTCAGAGCAATAGGCGACAGCTTCAGGCGTGGATAGTTGTGGAGAGTCGTGAGTTGGGGATCGAATTTCTCTGGGCTTTTATGAGATGGAGATTGAATTTGAGGGGGTCGTGGTTGAAGGATGAATTTAGGTTTAGAGCGGGATCTTTTTTTGGGGAGAACGAAATAGCGAAATTTAGGCGGGCAGGAATAAGAAACCGCGAAGTAATTTTCTTGTCTAATTAACTGCGGCTAAACGCGTTATCAATTAAATAAGAAAAGGGATTAGCATCAAATGACAGCAAGCCAATTTACTGTGCAATCCCTACTTGCTATTACATCAACATTTTGTTGTAGTGTATCTTCCCTTATGTTTGCTGATGATTTAATGCTCTTCACAAAACCAAATGTTAAATCCATTTCCTCTACTTTAGCCGTGCTTAACTCCTTCTCACACCTAACTGGTTTAAGTATTAATTTATCTAAATATAAAATTTTCATTGCTGGAGCGATTGAACATCTCAAGATTTCCTTAATCAGCTTATCAATCTTGTCCCTATTTTCTGACGATGAAGTGTTTTTGGTAGCTCCTCTCACTTCCTCCAGTGTCAAAACCACTCATTGCTTCCCATGTTTGAAAAAATCATTTCCAGACTATCTTCGTGGCCTACCTCAAAGCTTTCCATTGCTGGGAAACTGGTTAACACCAACTTCATTGCATCTGCCATGTGCCTTTATTACGCTAGGATTTTCATTGTGCCCTACAAATTAATTTCTGTGATCAATTCTCCCATGAACCATTTTCTATGGCATGGAGACCCCTATTCCAGAAAAATTATTCCAATTGCATTAAAATTAGTTTGCTGCCCTCTTGTTAATGGTGGTCTTGGAGTTATGAATATTAACCAATGGAATACGGCTGTTCACTCATCTCATATTGATAAATTTCTCAGAAAAGATCATAATCTTTGTGTTGACTGTTGTAGGAAGAACCTACTCAAATCTAATCATATCTGGATGATGCAATCCCCTTCAGACTGTAGTAATTCTTGGAGATATTTGTTGAAACTTAGGCAATGTCTTCTTCCTATCTTTAAATATACCATGAAAAACTGCCAGTCATTATCCTTTTGGTTTGATCTTGGGGCTAGTTAAGGTCTACATAGCTTCCGAGTCTGCAATCTCATAGGAAGGTAGTTCTCACTCAATTAAAAAGGTTAATAAATCATTCGACACTCTGAATAATAATGTGAGATTTCCTTGGTACTTTAGAATCTGGAAAATGAATTCCTCTGCTGCACAAAACTTGTTGTTATGGAGGGTGATCAAAGGTGGCCTACATACATGTGAAAAATTATATGTTATGGGGTTGATAAACCAGTCATCATCTATCCATTGTGGTCTTGCTACTGAAAATGTTGAGCATCTTTTCTTTACATGCCCATATGTTTTCTTTATTTGGAAGCATATCCTAAGACATTATGGACTGCACTCTCCTTGTCCAAACTCAAGAATTGAATGGTTTACTATTTTTAAAGCAACTAGGCGGAGATCTTCAAATTCGAAGTTAATGTTGAAAATTTTAAAAGCTTTTATTCATCTGATTTGGCTAAAAGAAATACGCATGTGTTTTCAGGAATTTTTTCCTCTAAACACGAACACTTTCATGCTTTAGTCAGGAAACTATGAGGAGCTTATTGTCTCCTTCAGTTCTTTAGTCGGGGTATGGTTTTGCTTCTGGTCTCTTGGGCTACTTCGGGTTGTTTTGGGTAATATTTCGAGATTTGCCTGCAGTCTAATGTAATCTTTTATTGCTTCGGGTCTCCTGCTGCTCTACTTCGAGCTTCCCTTTTGGTGCCGCATCTTGGGGCTTCTATTTTTTGCATGCATTCATTTTGTTTTCTTCTTTCTCCTGTTTTCTTATGTATTTCTCTCTTTATACTTGTAGTTCATTTTAATTCGTATAAATATAAGCTAAGGTCCCTTTTAACCTCATTGGCTTTGCCAACAAATTAAAAAGTTTAATTCAGAAAATTATAAAACTAATATCTTACTTGTACGAGGTCAGATTAAGGCACTATCTTTTACGTTGGACTCATATTGACGATATCTACGTGTTAAATTTGGTTTCATTGAATTTGAAGCTAGTGGAATTTAGGGCTATAATTAAATGTCATTCGATTTTAGACCAAATTATGATGCGGAAGCGTCAACTGGAATTTCAGAGAGATTACTCAGCTCTAAATAAACTATATGACATCTTTGTTGTCTTGGATTATTATTGAATGCTTGGACGATAGTTGATAGTTCTAATAAAGTATAAATTAATAATAAAATTATAATGATTTAATTTAATTATGTTTAATGTAGTTAAAATAGTTATACTTCGTTTGTAATAGTTATTTAGCAAAATAAAACACCGCTCTGCTGTTATTAAATTGAATGGATTATGTTGGATGGCTATCGAGCAGAACAAATAACCATTCTGTGCTTACAAAGTAAAAGTTTATTTTTGAAATTAACTAATATGCATATTAATTATTAAATGATACGTTAGCTATTGATTTCTATTGTTGATAATAATATAATTGTTATTATTGTTCGATTGTTTGTTTGGATTTGAATTCTCGCTTGAAAAGCGGATTGCATAAATCAGCATTGTTTTGCGAAGGACTTATGTAGAGAGACTCTAAGGGGTTCCTTGTCATTAGTAATTTACTATTATGTGCATCTTACTCATATCCATATGTTACATATATTGACGTTGGTTGAAATATTTCTGACATACTGTTTGATGTAAGGTCTGTTATAGTGATTATCGCTATACCGTCACTTATAAAATATCATCCTCTTGAACCTTTGTTGTGTGTTTTTGCAGACTAAATGTTTGGACATGTTTTGGCACTTCAATGGTTTTTTAAACTAAATTTTAAAGAATTTTAAGAATTTTGAAAATAAATGATAAGTGTTGATTAAAATTTATAAAAGGAGTTATAAATTTATTATCTTCCGAGTTAATTAACGTTATTTTAAATTAATAAAGAGATTATAAACTTGATTGGTTATCTTTAGAGATAATTAATGTTGTTTTAAATTTATAAAAGATTATAAATTGGATTTGATTATCTTTCGGAATAATTAATGTTGTTTAAATTCATAAAGGTATCTACTTTAAATATTTTGTAAATTCTTTTCCAATGGGTTTGTAAGGATTGTATAAGCATTTGAAAAGCATTGAAGGTTTAAATATATTTTGAATTATTATTTAACAACAATAAAGTTGGTTAATAAATTTATTAATGATGTTTAAAGTTAATTAACAGTTTACTAAAAGTGGTTAAAGTCAATTAACTAATTTAATAAAGGTGTTTAATGTTAATTAATTGATTTAATAAAGGAGTTACAAATTTGGTGAATTGTTTCTTAGGATAATTGATATGGTTTTGATTTATAAAAGAATTATATCAATTAACTTTTATAATGATTATCATTGTTTTAAATTTATAAAAGCATTTTAATTGATTTATTATCTACCGGGATAATAAATGTTCTTTGTAATTTATAAATGATAGTTTCTAAATGAGAAAATCTTTTAAAAAGGAATGTTTAAAAATAAAGCTTAGTGTAAATTGTTTTTGGGTTTAAATAATTTTTTAATGAAATTTTATTTGACCCTTTTTTTTACTACACTTAGAATATAAATTCAATCTTTTAAAAGAATATTTTCAAAGAGTGTTTTAAAACGTGCTTTACAAATATTTGTTATGTGAAAATCAAGCACAAGCACGAGTCAAATGTTTTAAGAGAACTAATTTTCGCATATGACCATTTTGTTATTTTCGATAGTTGATTTATTGGCTATCAGTTCTGCTATCTTCTTTGAGTTTCGCCAATTTAAGACGATTTGTTGCTCATTTGAGCGTAATATCCTTTGTCAAAACAAAAGGGCAAGTAGGGGCCATGCTATGTAGGGTTGCTTCCGTTAGCATAATAGCACATCTACTCTAGATTGGCTTCGGTTATATGCGCATTAAGATGTGAAATACTGGGATACTCAGTAAGGTTAGCGGTGTTTGACTTGGAGGTTTCTGAGAGCCATCATAGTTCTTAAGTACATTTCTAAAGGTATACTTTCAATGAGGAGGGTGCACCCTCCTAGTCATTGTTAGAAAAATTCCTTTTCCTTATTTGATTCAAATCTTTGAATCTTTTTCTTAATTGCATCGAGAAGTGCCTAGAGTTTCTCGATGTTAATTATTTGTTTCTATTCTTTCAAGTCTGATTTTGTCCAACTAGTTTTTGTTCTTTCATCCATGGCTGTTGTTCTTGTGAGTTAAAATCCTGTTCCACGTCCAACAGCATAGTCTCATAAAATTATTATATGTTCACCATATTACCTGAGTTTTTTTAACATTGGTTTTTCGGAACGATTCGGGTGTTATTTTATTATAATGCTCGGGTCAGATCGAGTATCTTTCCAGGTCATTGTTGCTGGGACATGGAGCTTATGGAGTAGAGCTGGATGTTCACTTGTTGTAGTATTTTTATTTTCGCTGTATTATTACATATACCCAGCAGGAATTATATGGTCATAAAGTTATAACTATCTAAGCTGATGAGGTTTGTTTTTAACTCTGATATACAATGTATTTAAGAGTGATAGCTTTTACTGTATTTGTTATATTATATCTTGTCGTTCCAATGTAAGATTTTGCTTTGCCTGTTTATTCTTTTTATTTTACCTAACAGTCTGATTTCGATGATTGGATGTTCGACAGTGGAATACCATGGATGAATTTGGTGCCGACTTTTTATGGTCGAAAAGGCGAGTCGTTACATATACTTCCTAAGTTGGCATTGGGTCAAGTTCGGTAATCGATTATTTAATCAAAATAATTGCTTATACCAATCAATATTCATACTAAACTCATTTCCAACATTCCAACTTAACTACTTCTCATCCAATAGTGAGGCCAGGTAAGTTAGAGCACTGGTTGCGTCAAAGACTTACCTAAACACTTCATTCTTGAATCTCACAAATAAATAAGTCTACCTCATCGGCTTATAGTATTAGTATTAATGATTTTTATAAACAAGTAAGAAATCAATAGGATTAACATGTTTTTGATATTCCCGACAACTATTCTTCGGTCAAGAGGAAAGCCGATAGGTTAGAGCGCTATTGCTCATATCCCTACTCAAACATCAATCCTAACTCTCATAAATAGATAAACCTACTTCGTCGGCTTTTAGTGTTAACATAGATAATTATTTGTCAAACAAGCAATTAAACAATCAACCATTTGACCATTCAAAAATTTCTAACCCCTTTCTAAACCTTTTGTTTATACTTTAGAAACCCTTTTTAAAATGATATATATATGTATAGTAATTAATTTATAAAACAGAAATTAAATAAACCATTTAAGAAGATATTTATTACATAAGATACAAAATAGTCAACATATTTTCTAAAAACTGTATATACTTAGACATGCTTTTAAAATACTTTATAATACTTACAATAGTTTTAAAACATTTACTCAAAATATTACTTGAAAACAACAAGTTTGCAAAATTATTTAAAACTTGGAAAAACAAGTTTTCATTGTAAAAATACTTTTCTTTAAAAATTCATAACTAATTCTTACAATTCATGAATATCCCAAACCACTTTTGAAATACTCTAACATGAGTTAGTAAACACTCTTAAAAAGAATGAATAAAATACATAAATTTAAATATCTTTTCAAACCTTTAAAGTGCAAAAATCAAGGCTAAACGGGCGTTTTTGCACAAGTAAGTTTTTGACCACTTTTCAAAATGTTACTTAACTTTTTACTATCCAATCTTTTGATAGAAGCGAGAATACATGTAAAAAATAATAAATATAGCGATAAATCCCTAAGTATTTGTCTATAATGTTCTGTAGAAATCACCGAAAGCAAAGTAATTCCAAAGTGCATCTAGCGTGACAATCACTATAATTGCACTTTCAAACCTAAGTTCATTGTAACCTAAAGTTCAGCTACAACTATGTGGTTTATTTCAAGAAGATGCCGCATGTTATACAAGTTTGTTCAAGCACATATGTAGGGATCCCATACGCCACTTACTTTCAAAGCATGAATCAAAACCAATATTTCAACATATGTCAATATCAATGCAAACAACTTAAACACAATCAAACACAAACATATATGTGTCATATTTTCAATTAAAGTGGTGAGTTAGTTCACCTTTATCCCAACAAATAACCAAGTCCAAGCAACCCAAGTCCAACCTCATCCTTGCAATCACCTTCCTTTAGCCCAAAATAGGACAAGTTGCTTACGACCTATCAATGGGTGGGAGAATAACTCCACTTCTTCCAAATCTATCTTGGTGGAAGGTGTTGTAATGTTTTCCCAAGGCTACACTCCAAATTTGAGTTGATTTGGATAAGATTTCCAATTATTTTCTTTGGAATGTCAGAGAAGAAGAAGACATGAGAAGAACTTGGTTTTTAGTTTGTAAATTTGTAATTATTTAACAAGGATTTGTCTCTCCTTATATATGCTCAAGAATTGTGCTCTTTAGCTTTTTTCTTACCCTCCGTTCATGTCATGGAAGGCTCACCCCAATCACTTCTCCTTTACATCACTTCCTTTAGCAAATTTACGCTTATGCCCTTAACATGATAATATCTCCTACTTGGAAGCTTCTAGAACCTTCCCATGCTTTATAAGACAAGTGTGTTAACTAGTTGCTAATATGTTCATTTGATCATTAACCAAGTGCACAAAAGTTTGAACAACTTATTTTGATTAAAAAGCTGTTTACCTGTAAACTGATTTTCGGTTACATTATCGATTTCTCTTCGAAGAAGATATTTTTGTAAAAAAATTTCAAAAATAAGTTTCTTATCATTATTTATCAATTGAATGATGTTTAACAAGGTTATAAAATTATATATGTAACATTTAACTATCGACATTCGAAGATGAAAATTTTAAATTTCCGGATCGCTACACTAGTAGGAAAATGATCCAGTTGAGAGTAAATGGGAGTTTGAGGAGAAAGTCTGAGCTGATAGAGTTAGGGGTATGCCATAGTAGCAATTATATAATTTGTCACATATTTCTAACTCGATGATAATCTTGTTCAAAATTATATGCATTTTCTCTCTATAATATACTAGATATAATGTAGTTATATAATTAATTAATTTGATTAAAAGTATATTTAACAGAAAATCCATAAATGGTATGTTTTGTGATAGTAATTATAAAGTGTTGTAACTGTGAGAAATTGATCACAATAAAATAAATATACTATTTTAAATGTTCCTAATCAAGATGCATCGAGACTGGATATCGATATATCCACTGAGACTAGAGTATGCAATGCTCTTCAAATGTTGAACAATGTATTACTCATGGCTATCGAGGGGCATCTAGAGGTTACGTACTGATAGTTACTGGATAACTATGGAACAACTCACTCGATAGTTTTCTATTGGTTAACATAACTAAGGTTAAACAAAAAATATCGATGTGACTGATTTACACAGTTCTCTCGACTTGAGAATACATGTATCTTCAATATGATAACTCCACTTTGATTATAGTCAAATCATGGCATGATATTACCTCGAGCTACTATACTTGGGTCGAGTGGAAGTATTGGAAGTGAAGCACTATTCAAGAGAGGATGCAACTACTTAGTTACATAGGGTTAATATCACGGTCAACTCAAGTCAACTCAAATTCAAAGTCGCTAGCCAGAGCATTTCAGTTAATAATAATTGTTACTATTGAATCAAAGAATTTGTGCTTTGACTATAGAGTTGAATATGTACGATATTGGAGTTTTGACCATTACCAAATTCCATAAGTCCAAAGTGATATAGTTTTGATGAAGTGAATTGGTGTAAATAAATGTTACAACTACGTAATTTTTATTAAACTTAAATTTTATTTTACCGAAACCGAGTAAGCGATAAATTTGGCATTAATGTTACACCACCTACTAAGTGACATATAAACGTTAACATTCTAATAGTTCGATGTTAATCGCCGACCGAATTTACACACATGTGTCAGACAACCTAAATAATGAATTCTCTTAAGCCTAAACAATTTAATTAGTCTATAATTGATATAAAATAATTAATATTTATGAAATAAGAATTATAAAATTTGAATATGATTTGAGAAATAAATAATGTTATATGTATTTATAGTAGTTATAAGTATATCGATCGATATAAGATATCAATAACAGATTAAATTAAATATAATGGTATATATTAAATTTGGGCAAAACGGGCTAATGGCCCATTGTGACGCCCCACCTCTATACCCACGCTAGCCAAGAACACTACGAAGTAATGCGGTCAACTAGCACGGAGAATAAGGCTGTTGAGGAGCGACCATCCGTGTAATTGCTTTGTGCGAGCATCGATATGTCAGATAGTATAACATGCAATTCTTTTTAAGTGGAAATCCGACATGCCGACAAAAACTCAAAGATATCACACGGTGGCTATAATATCTTCGGAAACAAATATAGAAATAAACATAACATAAATCAGTCACAGACAATTCATATCACAAAGGCGGAAATAGATATGAATATTACACTAGGAAGTGTACATCAGAGTAGTGGTCTAAAAAGATCCACAATATCACAAAATAATAGTTACATGAACTACACAAAAGAATAAGTATACATTATGGAGTCTATATCTCGAATGTATACACCAAAATAAACTACTAATCTAAGTAGTAAGCCAAAAGTCAGAGAAATCAATCCCAAGAGAGAAGTCAAGCAGAAGCACTTGTAACATCTCGGTCTGACCCGAGTATTATTTAATAAGAAAATAATAAACGGATCAGTCTAACTATAGACATCAGATGAAACGATATAGAATAAGAGATATGACTAAACACATAATAATCACAATTCCAAGCTGTGATATATATAAGTAATTGAAAATCAATGAGAGATTAATCAATATCACCAAATCTACACAAGAATCAAAGAAATGCCATACTCCTTATTTCGTTCATCAAACCAAAAATATTGACGATTATATCAATGTCTATCACAAAAGTCAATGACACACAAATTCACCAATGCACAAATATTGACAATAATATCAATGTCAATCACACAAGTCAATGACACACAAATTCACCAATGCACAAATATTGACAATAATATCAATGTCCATCACAAAAGTCAATGACACACAAATTCCAGAATTCAATACGCGAAATCCAGAAATCACAAAAGTCAATGACACACAAATTCACCAATGCACAAATATTGATAAAACTTATCAATGGAAATCACGAAAATTGGAGAAACACAAATTCTAGAAATCATCTCAAGAAATCCAGAAATCACAAAGGGGGGAAGGCCTATCACAAACGGGAGCATAAAGCCCACCAACACGTGTATCACAAACGGAACGCTAATTCCATGGTTGCTAACCATCACAAATTGAGCCGAAGCTCCACAAACGGCCCGAAGACCATGGGTTGCTACCCCACCAAATTGAGTCGAAACTCCACAAAACGGGGTTTAGTCTCCCTCGCAGACAAAGAGACATCGCACATTGCTAGTCTAAATCACAAAGATGATCGTCATGATCAACGAGAAGTGTCGATTACAGTAAGCTAGTAAATATATGAGCTTAGCATCATGTCCCATAACCACTAGCTTAACTTAAATATTTACGAACAAATTGTAGATCTCCACTAGAAAATTGTCACAAGAGTTTCAATCGAACAAGTCCAAGAATTAACCAACAAAGTGAACGCAAGCGTTTCATACCACTTGTTTTACTAAGTCGCTTAATTAGATTTCTCATACGAGTGAGGTAAAGGTTTGTATATACTAATAGATTGGAAAACCGTTTTATAAACGAATTTGGTATTAAAATAGTATTGAAATCGTCTGAGGAAAGAGTTTTGATATTTACTACTAGTATAGAAAACCTTTATATTTTTAAAGTGACAAATCACGAAGAAGATTGTAAGAACAATCAATCACTAAAATTCACATACGAAGACGTGAATAAAATCCAAAGAAATCGATAAAGGATCCATCGAAATGGATATTAAAAAATCCCTAAAAAGAGTCATCAAAGTCATAATAGATGATAACAACAACTAGGAAACAACTCGAATCGGTCAAAGTTGGAAATTCACGCGACTAGGCGAAAATAGGCAAAATGCATCAGGTCGGTCGGCCGGCTACAGAGCTCGGTCGACCGAACCCTGTTTCGAAAACTTCTCGGGCATCAGGTCGGTCGACCGAACCAAGGGGGTCGGTCGGCCAAACCAGAAACAAAGAAGTGCAACTGCACTTTTACTAGCAGGTCGGTCGACCGGACCAGGGGGGTCGGTCGGCCGAACCTGATGCTCTGCAAATTGATGCCCATAAATTGATATGCAACCTCCACCAATTCGCAACCGAACGAGCACGGACGCTAGGGAATTATGCCTAACGGCTACCCGGCCCTTTTGGCTCCTCGATGCATCACCAAAAACACATTTGAACCTCAAAGCTAGGATTTTTAAGGATTTGGCTTTCAAACACTAAAATTGGAATATTCTCAAAAGCAATCCAAATCAAAAGCAATTGCACAAGAATAAGTGTTAGGAATTTATACCTAACAATCGAAGATAATTCATAGACTTAGATGTGAGATTAAAAATCTCACCTTTTTACAAAATCAAACAAGAAGAAGCTTGAAAGCAAATGGAGAATCAACCTCTCTTCAACACAACCCAAATGAGCTTGAATCTATGCTCAAAACAAGATCATTTCCAAAATTAGGTTTAGGAATTTCTGAAATTGGTAAGAGAATAAGTTGGAGAAGAAGAAGAGAATGCTTACCAATGGGTTCTCTTGAATTTGGAGCTAGGAATTTGAAGTTGCAAGAGGAACTAGGGTTTTGGAGTTTTAATTTCCAATCTCTCCCACCATTATTGCCTTAGAACTGAAAAGAGGAAGAAAATGAGGGTGAATGGAGAAGAGTGGCTCAGTTTTGAGTATAAGTTAAACATAGGGTTGAACCCAAACCCAAAGTGAAAAGTAGCAAAAATCAACTTTCTCCAAACATATCGAGGCTTATACTCAAAAAGGTCGCAAACGGCATTTTAAACTCAATGGGAGTGGTCCCAAGTCCTAATTCGACTGTATGCAAAAAGTAGCTTTTCGGACTAAAATCCGACTAACGATAAAATATTTAAATATAAAATCGATAAATATGCGGGTTGTTACAGACTTCCCTCCTTAAAGAAATTGCGTCCTCGCAATATTTAAGAAGAGAACATAAAGTAACAACCATAAAAGCATATTCAACACAAAAGAAATTTGAAATAAAAGGTTCACCTTAAAGAGCACGGGAAAGCAAGTTCGGATGTGATCGCTCGATGAATTCCCTAGACTCCCAAGAACAATCCTTAGGATTTGAAGACCATTGAACTTTACCAAGCGGAACATCTTTATTTCGAAGTCGTTTGACTTCCGAAGCACTGATACGAATAGGATGTTGCTCATAAGTTAAATTAGGCGAAACTTCAATCTCTTCCACAACACCGGGCTCAAGAATAGAATCGGAATCTCGAAGACATTTCCGAAGTTGAGAAACGTGAAACACGTCATGGATAGCAGAAAATTGAGCCGGTAATAAAAGGCGATAAGCCATGGAACCAATACATTCGGTGATAGGAAATGGCCTAATATATCGAGGCGCTAGTTTTCCCGATCGACTGAATCGCACAACACCCTTCATAGGCGAAACACGAGATCTCCCTCAGAAAATTCTAATTTCCTTCTCCGGTTATCGGCATAGGATTTTTGTCTACTCTGGGCTTCTTTCATCCTATGACGAATAAGGTCAATCTTTTCTGTGGAATCACGAATAAAATCTGGACCTAAAACCAGCCTCTCACCGGTCTCAAGCCAACAAGAAGGAGATCGGCATGGCCTTCCGTAGAGTGCCTCGAAAGGTGCCATACTAATACTAGATTGGAAGCTATTATTATAGGAAAATTCAACAAGTGAAATGTGATCTTCCCAACTTTCACCAAAATCAAGAACACAAGCACGAAGAAGATCTTCAAGAGTTTGATTCACACGCTCGGTTTGTCCATCGGACTGAGGATGATAAGCGGTGCTAAAATTAAGCTTCGTTCCCAAAGCTTTTTGAAGACTCTTCCAAAATCCACTAGTAAACAATGGATCGCGATCACTAACAATAGAAGTAGGAACACCATGTAATTTAACAATCTCTTTAACAAAGAGTTTGGCCAAAAGAGGAACGGTTCTGTTAGACCGAACGGGAATAAAATGGGCGGATTTAGTAAGTCTATCAACGATCACCCACAAGCTATCATGACCCGAACGAGAACGGGGAAGGCCATCTATAAAATCCATGGAAATTTGGTCCCACTTCCAAATTGGAATTTCTAAAGGTTGCAATAACCCACCGGGCCTTTGATGTTCGGCCTTAACGAGTTGGCAAGTCATGCAACGCTTAACGAAGTTAGCGATGTCAAGTTTCATTCCCTCCCAATAATAAAGTCGCTTCATATCTGCGTACATTTTACTACTTCCGGGATGAATGGTAAATTTAGAACGATGAGAATCTTCTAAAATATCTTTACGAAGATCACTAATATTTGGTACGATAAGTCTACCAAATCTCCGAATGCCGCCACGAGAATCGATATCAAAGTCTTTCAAACCTTCAATATCAATTTTATCTCTAATATTTTGGCCAAGAAGAGCCATTTCGGGATCTAGCCTTTGAGCTTCAAGAATGCGGTCTAAAAGAGAAGGATGAGCCTCAAGGTTACATAAAAAAAATGACGAACATAAATCGGTAACACGGTCTCGAATTTCACAAGTGGATAAAATCTCGAGATCGTTCCATTCGGATACCATCAAAGAAACAACCGCTTGTTGCTTTCGACTAAGTGCATCGACAACACGATTTCCCTTTCCGGGAGTATAAAGGATATCAAGATCATATGGTGCAAGAAATTCGAGCCAACGCTGTTGACGCAAATTAAGTTCCTTTTGAGAGAATAAATACTTCAAGGACTTATGATCGGTATAAAGAATAAATTTCTCTCCTAAAAGATAATGACGCCAAATACGAAGGGCGAAAACAATAGCCGCGAGCTCTAAGTCATGAGTGGCATATCTAGTCTCAGCAGGCTTCAATTGCCTAGAAGCATAAGCAATAACATGTTCTCTTTGCATAAGAACGGCACCCAAACCAACGCGACTAGTATCGGTATAAACAACGAAATCTTGATTCCCCTCGGGAATAACAAGAATAGGAGCATCAGAAAGGAGTTCTTTTAATTCTGAAAAGAAGCTTCACATTTGTCCGACCAAATGTATTTAACACCTTTCTTAGTCAAGCTAGTGAGAGGCACGGCAATCTTAGAAAAGTCTTTGATAAAACGACGGTAATAGCCAGCCAATCCGAGAAAACTACGAATCTCTGTCACACTCTCCGGTCTCTTCCAATCTTGAATCGCTTCAATCTTTGAAGGATCCACGGAAATTCCGGATTCGGAAATAATGTGACCAAGGAACTTTACCCGAGATTGCGAAAAATGGCATTTAGAAAATTTCGCCTTTAATTGATTACTCCTAAGAGTTTCCAACACAATTCGAAGATGTTTTTCATGCTCCTACTCGGTTTTAGAATACACAAGAATATCATCGATAAAGATAAGAACAAACCGGTCGAGAAAGTCTTTGAAAACTCTATTCATAAGGTCAACGAAATACGCCGGAGCATTCGTCAAACCAAATGGCATGACAAGCCATTCATAAGATCTATAACGAGTACGAAACGAGGTCAATGGAATACTATCCTCTGCAATTCGAAGCTGATGAAATCCAGTAGCTAAGTCTAATTGTGAAAAGACCTTAGCACCACTAAGCTGATCGAATAGATCATCAATCCGAGGTAAAGGATATTTATTTTTGATAGTAAGATCATTAAGCTTGCAGTAGTCAACGCAAAGCCTAAGTGTACCATCGGATTTTTTCACAAAAATAGCCGAAGCTCCCCAAGGCGAGGAACTAGAGCGAATAAATTGCTTCGTCTCCAATTCGGATAATTGTTTACGCATCTCCTCGTTTTCTTTATTGGACATACGATAAGGAGGGCGAGTGATAGGTTGAGCTCCAGGAATAAGATTAATTCTGAACTCAATTGCTCGCTTAGGTGGTAATCCTAAAACGGGCTCAAATATGTCGGAAAATTCACGAACGACGTGAATAAGAGAAATAATATCACCCTCATCATCATCATCGTCATCACGAGGGTTTAAAGAATATAAAGATGCAACCAAAGCAGAATCTGAATCTTTAAGAATAACAGAAACCTGATTAACAGATTGAGGATGTCGAAGATGAATAGTCCGCTCAGGACATAGGATATGAGCTTCATAACGGTTCAGACAATCCATTCCCAAAATCATTCCAAAGCCTAAATAACGCATGACATGCAAATCGGCTCGGAAAGAAAAATCACACAAAATAAGCTCGACATCTTTACACAATAAACTGATTGTTGCGGATCCACCAACCGGATTCGCAATTCTCAAAGAAGTCATTAAACACAAAACATCCAAAGAAAAAGCATCAACAAGTTCTTTTGATATAAAAGAATGGGACGCACCCGTATCAAAAAGAACTCGAATAGGATGATCACGAAATAAAATAATTCCATCAAGGATAGAATGAGGCATACCTTGACCACGAGATGTGTTGCCAGGGGCTTGAGCAACATTTAACTTTCCCTCCTTCTTGCCCTGAAGCTTGGGGCATGAAGATATAACATGACCGGGAACTTTGCAGTAGCGACAAGAGAGAGACTTTGGGCACTTGTTCGCATAATGGTCCTTCGAACCACAATTATAGCATTCCCCACGGCCAAAGGAAGAAGTCTTTGCCACGGAGGTTGCTTGCTTCCCTTTCTTATTAGGATAGGGGCCTTTGAATTTGTTTGGCCTCTTCTTGTTGTTGTTGAAGCTTGGTTTGGAACCCACCACTTCAACATCATTCTCCCTATCCGCCTCTTCAAGACGAAGAGCGATATCAACGAGTTGGTCGAAAGAAACTTCTAATTTTAGAAGTAATGGCTTCTTGAGATTTTTGTTTAAGCCATAGACGAACCTCTGGTTCTTCTTTAAAGGGGTGTTGATGTATTCAACCCCATATTTGGAAAGCGACTCGAATGAGGCGACGTAATCAGTCACGGAGGACTCACCTTGAACAAGGTCTATAAATCGTCGAGCCAATGTCACTTTCTCTGCTTCTGGTACAAATTTCAACTCGAAGCGTTCCCGAAATTGCTCCCAGGTGAGATCCGCTTCATTAATCTCAGAAATAAGAAGTTCATACCAGTCCAATGCTCTTTCTCGGAGCATACTAGAGGCCACCTGAACTCGGTGAAGGTCAATAAGATTCATGCGAGAAAAGATTCGATCGCATGACCTTAGCCAAGCCTGTACTTCAATAATAGTTTCGGAACCTTTGAATGGCTCCCCACCCAAATTAGTGTAATCGCTGCACAAGCGTGCAAATCCCGACTTTGGGTGAGTAGGTTCCGGGTTAGCCCAAGCTGCTTGAGCATTTGTCACTAAATCAAGAAGCTGTTGAGCAGTCATAAAAACTCCATCTTGGGGTGGAGTGCTAGACGGTACGGCTCTGGGGCGGCCTGGTCTAGACATTTTTCTCCCTTTAGAAAGAAAGAAGAAGAAGAAAAAGATTATTCACCAAATTGAATATCAAGCAATCTTGATAGATAAACAAGGAATCATAAGGAAAATAGGATGAATCGGTACGAAGACTCGAATTAAATCCTAAAGCACGACTCCTAAGATGGACTTAGGACGATGATCCTTGTTATATTATTCCATATTGTTCTGAAGTTTGGCTCTGATACCAAGCTGTGACGCCCCACCTCTATACCCACGCTAGCCAAGAACACTACGAAGTAATGCTGTCAACTAGCACGGAGAATAAGGCTGTTGAGAAGCGACCATCCGTGTAATTGCTTTGTGCGAGCATCGATATGTCAGATAGTATAACATGCAATTCTTTTTAAGTGGAAATCCGACATGCCGACACAAACTCAAAGATATCACACGGTGGCTATAATATCTTCGGAAACAAATATAGAAATAAACATAACATAAATCAGTCACAGACAATTCATATCACAAAGGCGGAAATAGATATGAATATTACACTAGGAAGTGTACATCAGAGTAGTGGTCTAAAAAGATCCACAATATCACAAAAGAATAGTTACATGAACTACACAAAAGAATAAGTATACATTATGGAGTCTATATCTCGAATGTATACACCAAAATAAACTACTAATCTAAGTAGTAAGCCAAAAGTCAGAGAAATCAATCCCAAGAGAGAAGTCAAGCAGAAGCACCTGTGACATCTCGGTCTGACCCGAGTATTATTTAATAAGAAAATAATAAACGGATCAGTCTAACTATAAATATCAGATGAAACGATATAGAATAAGAGATATGACTAAACACATAATAATCACAATTCCAAGCTGTGATATATATAAGTAATTGAAAATCAACAAGAGATTAATCAATATCACCAAATCTACACAAGAATCAAAGAAATGCCATACTCCTTATTTCGTTCATCAAACCACAAATATTGACGATTATATCAATGTCAATCACAAAAGTCAATGACACACAAATTCACCAATGCACAAATATTGACAATAATATCAATGTCAATCACACAAGTCAATGACACACAAATTCACCAATGCACAAATATTGACAATAATATCAATGTCAATCACAAAAGTCAATGACACACAAATTCCAGAATTCAATACGCGAAATCCAGAAATCACAAAAGTCAATGACACACAAATTCACCAATGCACAAATATTGATAAAACTTATCAATGGAAATCACGAAAATTGGTGAAACACAAATTCTAGAAATCATCTCAAGAAATCCAGAAATCACAAAGGGGGGAGGCCTATCACAAACGGGAGCATAAAGCCCACCAACACGTGTATCACAAACGGAACGCTAATTCCATGGTTGCTAACCATCACAAATTGAGCCGAAGCTCCACAAACGGCCCGAAGACCATGGGTTGCTACCCCACCAAATTGAGTCGAAACTCCACAAAACGGGGTTTAGTCTCCCTCGCAGACAAAGAGACATCGCACATTGCTAGTCTAAATCACAAAGATGATCGTCATGATCAACGAGAAGTGTCGATTACAGTAAGCTAGTAAATATATGAGCTTAGCATCATGTCCCATAACCACTAGCTTAACTTAAATATTTACGAACAAATTGTAGATCTTCACTAGAAAATTGTCACAAGAGTTTCAATCGAACAAGTCCAAGAATTAACCAACAAAGTGAACGCAAGCGTTTCATACCACTTGTTTTAGTAAGTCGCTTAATTAGATTTCTCATACGAGTGAGGTAAAGGTTTGTATATACTAATAGATTGGAAAACCATTTTATAAACGAATTTGGTATTAAAATAGTATTGAAATCGTTTGAGGAAAGAGTTTTGATATTTACTACTAGTATAGAAAACCTTTATATTTTTAAAGTGACAAATCACGAAGAAGATTGTAAGAACAATCAATCACTAAAATTCACATACGAAGACGTGAATAAAATCCAAAGAAATCGATAAAGGATCCATCGAAATGGATATTCAAAAATCCCTAAAAAGAGTCATCAAAGTCATAATAGATGATAACAACAACTAGGAAACAACTCGAATCGATCAAAGTTGGAAATTCACGCGACTAGGCGAAAATAGGCAAAATGCATCAGGTCGGTCGGCCGGCTACAGAGCTCGGTCGACCGAACCCTGTTTTGAAAACTTCTCGGGCATCAGGTCGGTCGACCGAACCAGGGGGTCGGTCGGCCGAACCAGAAACAGAGAAGTGCAACTGCACTTTTACTAGCAGGTCGGTCGACCGGACCAGCGAGGTCGGTCGGTCGAACCTGATGCTCTGCAAATTGATACCCATAAATTGATATGCAACCTCCACCAATTCGCAACCGAACGACCACGGATGCTAGGGAATTATGCCTAACGGCTACCCGGCCCTATTGGCTCCTCGATGCATCACCAAAAACACATTTGAACCTCAAAGCTATGATTTTTAAGGATTTGACTTTCAAACACTAAAATTGGAATATTCTCAAAAGCAGTCCAAATCAAAAGCAATTGCACAAGAATAAGTGTTAGGAATTTATACCTAACAATCGAAGATAATTCATAGACTTAGATGTGAGATTAAAAATCTCACCTTTTTACAAAATCAAACAAGAAGAAGCTTGAAAGCAAATGGAGAATCAACCTCTCTTCAACACAACCCAAATGAGCTTGAATCTACGCTCAAAACAAGATCATTCCCAAAATTAGGTTTAGGAATTTCTGAAATTGGTAAGAGAATAAGTTGGAGAAGAAGAAGAGAATTCTTACCAATGGGTTCTCTTGAATTTGGAGCTAGGAATTTGAAGTTGCAAGAGGAACTAGGGTTTTGGAGTTTTAATTTCCAATCTCTCCCACCATTATTGCCTTAGAACTGAAAAGAGGAAGAAAATGAGGGTGAATGGAGAAGAGTGGCTCAGTTTTGAGTATAAGTTAAACATAGGGTTGAACCCAAACCTAAACCCAAAGTGAAAAGTAGCAAAAATCAACTTTCTCCAAACATATCGAAGCTTATACTTAAAAAGGTCGCAAACGGCATTTTAAACTCAATGGGAGTGGTCCCGAGTCCTAATTCGACCGTATGAAAAAAGTAGCTTTTCGGACTAAAATCCGACTAACGATAAAATATTTAGATATAAAATCGATAAATATGCGGGTTGTTACACCCATGATGTTATAAGGGAGAAATCGTCTATTTTGGGAAGATATAGGAGGAGGCTAAAACATAGGGATAGGCTTGGAGATAGATGATTAAGATTAAGAGAGAATAAGTAATAAGATTAACCTATTTTCTCCCTTATGCAGTAATATATATATATATATGTATGTATGTATGTATGTCTGTGTGTGTGTATGGATCTCTGAACCCTATTCTCTACACCTTTTTTGGTTGCTACTATCGTCTTGTTTGCTGGTCGAAACATATCTCCAAATCAACTCCCAAATCTCAAATCAAATTCAAGTTAAATCCAAAGCTATTCGATAGTGAAAGGTCGGCGATTCCAGACTAGCAATTTGACGAATCGGGAAATATTCAGAGAATCGAATTCATTATTTCAATGCAGACTCAAAAGCATCTGTAATAGGAAATATTCATTCATATTATAGATATATATCATGTTTTTTAATCTGTTAATTATTGACATATGAATAAATATGTATATGTTGCCGATATACCACTAGTTAGGTGAGATTTTTGAATATTACTGCAGTAGTCACAATCTGATTAGTTATGCGCATGATTTTTGATGATTAAGTTCATAATTCAAATATAATCAGAAATAATTTTTATATAAAATTTATATTAATACTATCTTAATCAATATATATATATATATATATATATATGTATTACTTTGTATATAAATATATATACAATATTCATATAAAAGCATATATGATTATATATTATATAATATTGATTCGAAATTTTATTATAGTTATGTTTATTATGAATTATAAACATCAAAAATTAATTTTATATTTTATTATCAACATTTAATCGTTATATAGATTTAATATTTTATGTAAAATAATTAATGATTCTAAAATTCGATTTTATATTTTAAAACTAACTACTGTATCATAAGATCTCGAAATATCATAAGATCTCGAAAATTTTCCAGAATTTTTAACATTATTTTATAATTTTAATAATTAATAAAAATTTCGGCCGAATAGTGATTATTTTATCAAAAATAATATTTTAACTCAGAAAAATCATAAATTTTTTGCAACGTCAATAATGTGATCCTTGATTTTCAAAAATTTGAATTTTTGTCATTTAATTATTTTATATCAATTAATTATGGCCATAAATATTAATTAATTCATAGAAAATATATATTAAAATATTAAAATTATAATATCTGAAAATCTAATTTATTTTCGAACTGGAAGAAATTTTGAAAATTTAAAATTATTATATATATATATATTATATTTATGTATAAATAGCAAATCATGAAATTATTTACGTTTAATTAAATATTTATTATATATATATAATCAAATAGTTAGTTTCTATTTCGCATATATTAAAAAAATATTATATATATATTAATATATTTATTTATTTATCTACATATATATACATAAATGATTTAAATTATTAATTATAATATTACATAATTATATATATAAGCATATGTATATATGTAAATATATTTGTTATATTTTAATAATGAAACATATTTATTACGCACATGTATATTTATATAATTATTTGGAATTTATAGTATATATACATGCACATATTTAGACAACATACAATACATACAAAATAAGCTAATGTGTTCGTTGTGATGTAAATCCCAACATCTATATACGGACGTGTTATACCCTCCATGGATTATTGTGTTATACATACATACACATACATATACATTTATATGATACATGTATATAAACTAAATCAAAACAAATTAACATTATATTACACAATATATAAATTCAAATAACAAATGATTTTATTTAAATCAAATTTAGGAATGTTCTAAATAGATTAGACTTTATAGGCCCAATAAAGACTAATATGGTAAAAAAATTGAAATTCACCCATAACTTCTGTTGTAGGCTGGCCCAGTTCCAACAATGGTATCAACATCTAATACCATATGCGGTATATATTAGCCATATAAGGTTGACTATTAAGCTCATAGCCCAAAGGTATTCCTAACAGAAAAGGCCTAATTTGAATTGGGCCTTGGGTTAGCTTCAAAATTGTTTGAAATTAAAAATAAAAGTTTTAAATTTAAAAATTTAAATAAAAAATAAAAAATATACTATAATCGTTATAATATAAATTTTCAAAATTGTTGGAAACTAAAATATAAGATTTTAAATTTAAAAGTTAAATTTAAAATAAGATATAAGTATATTATAATACAATAAAATTTTCAAAATGTTTGAAAATAAATATATTAATTTCGAAAATTTTAAAATTTATTAATTGGATTGATAAAGTAAATTAATTAAAGAAGTTAATTAATAAAATATATATGCATTTACTATATATTATGCTATATGTTATGATATTTTAAAATGTTTAAAATAATAATAATTATACATGTATGTATATGAACTGAATTTTTGAATTGAATTTTTAAATTGATATAATTTGGTTAAAATTGTATAGTTAAATTAATTAATTAAAGGTTAATTTATTAAATGAATATACACATGTATCAGATATATGTGTAATACTATAAAGGTTATAGTATGTAAAATATTTAATATAATATGTGTATTAAAATAATATAACATTAATTAAATGTTTTTTTTTTTGAAAAGCAAGAGCAAAAAGCTCACTTTATTAACTAATGAAAAATTACAACCAAAGAAAAGTAACCAACTAGCAAGCCCAATTACACCCATGACCAAGAATAAAATTCAAAACCAGGATATACCCATGACCACACTATGACCAGATTAACAACTATGACCATAATACAATTAGAGAATTGACTTACAACCCTGACCAAATTACAAACATCAAACAACAACTACATAACAAATAATGGAAAACATGGCAGCAGCTTTGAACCAAAAAATCAGAGATGGCATCAGGAAGAAGAAAACTAACAATCTAGGCCACCAAAACATATATAATCATCAGCATAAAAGGTTTCACCCTGTAAAAGCTTCACTCTGTAAATGCTTCACTCTGAAAATTCTTCACTCTGTAAATGCTTCATCAAACAGACATAACAAGCAACACCCATATGAACAACAGCATTACCAGTGAAAGCTTCTCATTGACAATGCATCCAGAAACCTCTGTTGCCAAACTTAAAAAAGAAACAGTAAACAAGAATTAATCTTAACAAGAGTCAGATCTTAGAAACCAAAGAATATTCCTGTGTATCTGATCAAACAATTGTGAGGAGCTCCTGATACTGCTACCAAATATTCTATTATTTCTCTCTTGCCAAACTTCATAAACCAATCTTTTTAACATTTTAAGCAGAAGCCTTGTCTGACATGATTTCCATCTAGTAGCCTTGAAAATATTGAACCATTCAATAGAACTTACAGCTGAAGGTTTATAGAAACCATAAGATAATAGTAATCTATACCAGATTTGAAAGACAAATGAGCACTCAAAGAATAAATGTGTGTTACATTCTGTTTCAGACTTACAAAAAACACACATATTGTCTGAGATAATTCCAATCCTACAGAGTTTATCCTTGGTATTTAATGCATTAGCCATCACTTTCCATAATAACAAATTTTCCTTAGCACTGCCACCTATTTTCCAAATTCTTGTATACCATGGAAAAAGAAAACCATTATCACAGAGAGATTTGTAAACAAGATTGATTGAAAAAGTCTTCCCAGACCATACTAGCACATTATCAGAACTCATTGTAGGATAACTTGAAATGATGTTCCATAATTGTCTTAATTGAAAAGAGCTTGTATAGGGCAAAACCAAACTGCCATCATGAATAAAATCAACAACTTTAGCTTGTTCAGCTATACCAGAGATATTTCTCAAATTGTAATCAACAATTGAACTTAAGATTAAGCCTTGTTTAGACCAGGGAGAGTGCCAAAAAGACAAATCCTTAATCAGATCATGATTACATTGAATTAAAGGAATAAAAGTTTCTCTAAGCTTCAAAATACATCTCCAACTCCAACTACAACTTTGAGGAATTGACATAGTCCAAAAGTTTTTCCTACCAATAAGATTATGATTAACCCATTGTGACCAGAGATTGTTGTCAGTTGTAAAAATTTTATTGTAATAAACAGATATTGCAGCTCTGTTCCATTGACAGATATTAGTTATTCCAAGACCACCATGTTTCTTTGAATCAAAAAGTTTATTGAAAGAGATTGGAATTAACTTCTTAGAAAATGGATCACCATGCCATAAAAATTTATTAAGAGCACTAGTAATCATATTAATAAGCTTAGCTGGAAGAATATAGTGCCTTGTCCAATATGTAGTCATGGCTACAGCTATTGACTGAACAATGGTTAATCTACCAGCTTGTGAAAGTTTACCAACTGGCCATAAGTGTAGCTTTTCAATGATCTTTTCAAACAGTGGCATGCAATCTTGCTTAGAAAGTCTAGATGTAATCAAAGGCAGACCCAAATAGAAAGAATTTCTAGGCAGTTCCTGAAGACCAGAAAAATTAATAATGTCTTTCATTTCCAATGGACTTAAACCAGCAACTAAAATATTAGATTTAGCCAGATTAATTTGAAGTCCTGTTATAGAATGAAAAATCTTCAGAGTTGAAAGAATGCATTGTATGTTATCTATGGTGGGCTTTGTAAAGACAACCAAATCATCAGCAAAAAGGAGATGAGTAATTTGTGGATGCTTACATTTCGGATGCAAATGTAAAACTCCATTAATAACAAGTTCCTTGAACAAAGAATTAAGAAGCTCCATGACAATAATAAACAGATAGGCTGAAATAGGATCACCTTGCCTAACTCCATGTATACCCTTAAAATAACCATATAGACCACCATCTCTCAAAATAGAATACATAGGAGAAGAGATACAAGTGTAAATCCAAGCTAAAAATGGTTTTGGAAAATTCATTTTGGACATAACTGCTAAAATAGAATTCCAATGCACCGAGTCAAAAGCCTTCCTAATATCCAATTTTAACATACACCTTGGAGAAATAGTTTTTCTTTCATATCCAAATAACAATTCTTGAGTCAGTAAAATATTATCACTAATAGATCTACCTTTGATGTAGGCAGCTTGGTTAATGCTTATAATAGATGGCAGTACAAGTTGAAGCCTGTTAGCTAAAATCTTTGAGATGATCTTATAGATGATATTACAACAAGAGATAGGCCTAAAATCAGTGACAGATGTTGGATTAACAATTTTAGGAATCAAAGCTATAGCAGTAGCAGATAAACCAGCAGGAAGCTTATTATGTAGAAAAAAGTATTTGATTGCAATAACAATATCTGATCCAATAATACTCCAACTATGTTGAATAAAATAAGCATTAAAGCCATCAGGTCCTCCACAACTATTACTATCCAAACTGAAAACTGCATTCCTAATTTCCTCTTCAGTAATTACACTAATCAGAGAACATGATAGAGTGTCTGATAAAGAGGGAAGAGTAATATTAAAGAGGGGATTTAAATCAGGAATGAAAGAAGTGGATGGTGCTAAGACAGAAGAAAAATATTGGACAAAAGCCTGATTAATACCATCAAAAGTGTTCACCAACAACCCATTCATATCCTTAACTTGAAAAATGCTATCACGACTTCTTTTAACTTTAAGAAAGTTATGATAATACTTAGTATTTCTGTCTGCCTCCTTTTCCATTTTCACATGAAGTTTCTGCTTAAGAGTTGACACTTCTCTATCAATTACCTTCTCAAGTTCATTCCTTAAATGCAATTCAGCTTGTTTTAATAAAGTATCACAGGGTCTAATACACAGTGCTTCCTGAATCTTAATAAGGTCATTTCTAATTTGAGTTGAGAGTTTAGAATCATTACCAAAATGTTCTGCTGACCACACTTTAAGATGAAACTTTAGCACCTTCATCTTAAGAATAATATTTGCAAGAGGGTCTTTGCCAAATTGCATACTCCAAACTTGTCTGAGAATAACAAAATAATCAACATGCTTAGTCCAAAAATTAAAAAATTTAAAAGTATGTTTCCCTCCACCAAATTTATCAGCTCCATTTTGAAATATTAAAGGACAGTGATCTGAAAGAGAAGGTTGATGAATATGATAGAAAGAATTAGGCCAAAATTGAAGAAAAGGCAGATTTATAAAAATATGATCAAGTTTGCAAAGGGTTACATTACCATTCCTACTACAATTAGACCAAGTGTAAACAGACCCAAAGAATTTGAGAGAAAATAAATTTGCTTGACAAATAGCACTATTAAGAGGAGATATATCCTTGAGTGATAAAGAACAACCACCAAATTTCTGATCACAAGCAAACATGCAGTTAAAATCACCACCAACAAGCCAAGGAAAAGATAGAGGATTTAATGATGGAAGATGATCCAAAAAGATCTGTCTTAAAGACAAAGAATTATGAGCATATACAGAGGTAAGGAGAAAATTCAAACCAGAAGGTAAATGAGTGCATTGATAGTGAATGAATTGATCTGAAGCACAGATTCTAGAAAGATTAAAAACACTAGGATTCCATAAAGTCAACAATCTACCATATTTAGCTTCAAGAAAATTATGATCAGAAGACCAGGAAGGAGCTATAATTGCTACAGCTTTGACTGAAGATTGAATATCAAGCTTAGTTTCAGAAATACATATTAATTGAATATCCTTTTCTTTTAAAAGATTCCTAATCTCAAATTGTTTAGAGGGTGAATTGGCACCCCTAATATTCCAGAATGCAATATTATTCATTTAAAAGGTAAAGGAGGTAATAAAGGTGAAGGATTTTTCCTAGTATGTCTAGTATGAGAATTTTCCTTAGAGGAGGAACATGGAAGAACTTCATGAGATTTAAAATCCTTGCCCTTATTCAGGTCATGGACAATCTTAGCACCAGCATCAAGACAAGAAGAAGAAGGGGGAGGCAGAATAATATGACTGGGTGGAGACAAATGCAAATATGGAGAGCTGGAAGATAAATTGGAAGGAGATTGATTAATTAAATGTTAACTAAATAATACTTAATTAATATAATGTTACACATAAGACTACTATATAAGTAATATAAAAATAAAAGTTATATAATTACAAAAGTTATATAATATGAATGCATAAACTAAATATGGAACATTAAAGAAACCCTAAATAGGCTTAAGGGATAAAAACATACGTATTATACGTGTATCGTGATTTCAAATATGCCCGACACTTGGATCACAAAGGCACTTCATAAGAAATCCTTTATTTTATAAGTCGATGTTGCTTAATATATTATATTAAAGATTATGAATATTCAATATAATGTTGTGCCCTACCATATATATATATATATATATATATATTAATAAATTACTTGCATACTCCTTAGTTGTTGAGCACATTCAAACTAGGGATGTTATGTGTAGTATCATTAATATATTGAATAGACGAGGTAAGATAATTATATGTATTTGTTCAGCAGACTCATGGTATATATTATACTTAGGCCATCGCGAGATGGTAGGTACAAGTGAATAATTTCATTTCATTAGTTGAGCAGACTCAAGGTTGAAGCGGAATTAGGACAAGGTACCAAAGGGTTAGAAGTTGTATGTGATACAATCGATAATAAGTTATCCATCTTTTATGGGACTATGATTTATTGAGACGACTCAAGGTCAGAATCCAAAGACAAACAAGTCCTAACAACCATTAGCGAAGTCGAAAGACGTATATGTTTCGCTTACGGTTAGTTGAAACATAAAAGACTAGTGGGAGTCTTATTAGAAAAATGAAATGATAACATTTACTTTCTAATATTGTAAGAACATATGCTATATAATGTTATATTAATCTACAAAAATAAATTTGCATATTTAATACGACTGATAAAACGTTTATCAATTAAAATATACAAATGATTTGAATCAAAGATTGACAAATAGAAATATAACATATACTTACTAATAAATGCGATTTTCATGTTAACGTTTGCTACGCCCATGCAAATGCCTAATTCTTAAACTGCTTATTACGTTCGTAATTTGGTTACTTACTTGTTTATTTGGTCAAGACCGTGCACTGCATTCTATGAGTTTCGAATTCTAAAAGCAATATGAGACTAGATATTTGATCCATATCGCTTATAAATGTTATATGGGAAACAGTCATACTTCATAATGTACGATACTTCGATGGAGTTTGTTCACTCGAAAATAAGCCAATAAACAGTGTTGTGAGATCGAGTATTCAATTTATTTGATTACAATAAGATTATATTGTATTAAATGTAACACTAGATCATAACTGCTAGAAAGATATTAGAATTTGATCACTAAAATGTTAGTTTGATCAGTTTACATAAGTTGCATCATTTTTGATGTCCTTAAATGTTAAGGATGATCAAATGCATCTTTGTAAAGAGTCCCTACGATGTTGTAGTAAGGATTCCATTTTGAATGGTTCAACCATTTAGAAAGAAAATCGAATGTACAAGAGTATATGTGATTTAAGGTACAGTTGGGATAGAGAGTGAATAGTAATTTCTGCCTCATAAAGAAACAACAAAAATGAGAATTGTAAAAGTAGTGGTTGATACTTAACATTGAAATAAGAAATATGATTTGTATTCCAAAATGTATTTTCATATATAAAATTGTTTTCTATGAGATTTATTTCATTAAGTCCAAGATATTTGATATTTGATCAAAGGACTCTTCGCTGTAAACTAGTTATAGTATATGAACAAATAAATCTATATTAAGTGAATGATGGATCTTCGAATTTATTATGCTATTAGTGGCAAAAATTGTAACGATCCATAAATTTATTACTTTGATACATGATATTTATATTTGAAATATTCAAATACAAGATTTTATAACACAAATTATAATTTTTTGAACCAAATAATGTTGGTAAACTTGTTAAAAAGATATATTAACAAATATGGATATTTAGGGGTTTTCATCAAAAAACGACAAAAATCAGTGTTTCGAAAATTGAGTTTTTCTCAATATTAAAGCGAATGTATCTGGATACATACACTTATTTATCCGTTTAACGAAGAATGTGAAATAAAAATCATTTATTTTATTTTTGAAAATAAAATATATTTATGACATCATTAGGGATATCATCACTTTTATATATTTTCTGGAATTTTAAATTAAGTTTAAATATTCAACTAATTGTTTTAAATGATAAATAATTCATTTTAATTATTATATAGTGATGATAATTGATTTATAATAGTTTTATAAATGTATAAACTGATTTTATAAAAATATGCAACTTTCGTCGCACTTTGGCAGTTTAATAGTGGAATTTTGCAACACTTGCTCGATATTGGTTTATATGGTTGTATAATTAAAATTTGGTCATTTTAATTAATTACTAATGATAACAAATTTGTTTCAATTTTTTTTTACATTTATAAGTAATTTAATTAATAAGTGAAAATGTGATTGGAAATCAGCTTTCCGATTTTCAACTGTTTAACAAATGGAAGTTGTTCAAAGTGATCACAATGTTGTTTGTATATCTTGTGCAAATATATGGCATGCACATATATACACTAACATACACATATAACATAAACACATACACTTATATATACAAATATCACAAAATATCTAAGATATTTATAAAAAGTCAAAAGCAAACTACACATCAAAACCTGACATCCTAACGCATTTACACACCATCATCTCAAGCACATAGAGAGGAAAAAAGGAGGTGCTCGTGCGTGTGGAGGGGATTAGACAAGGGTAGGAAGGTAATTTTGCATTTAGATATCTTTACACATTTTTTTCCTATAAATACATGCCTCCTCCTCTCATGATTTTCACACCTTCCTCCTCTTTCTTTCTTAAGTTCTTCATCTTTTTCTTCCTCTTCATTTATGGCTTCCATGCCTTCATAAAATATTCCATAGTCATAGCGAAGCTTTGTTGAGCAATACACTTCCATATCGCAAATATATAACCATAATTTGAAATATAAGTGAGCATTCATCTCATCTAGTCCTCCTATACTCACGGCCACCCTCCATCACCACTCAAGGCCAAGCAACCACCCTCTCTATCATAGGCCGTACACTTCCTAGGGTCGTAAGGTTTATTTCATAAGCTTTGGTGCGGTGGTAGCAAAACTATAGTCAAATTTTAGTAAATCTAGAAACCAATGAAGTTGAAAATTACTCCACTAATTTATTATAAATTTTATAATGATATGGTATATTTTCTATGGTTGATAATCATATTTGGATGTGATAATATGTTTGTTTGGTTGTAGAAATAATTCACGTTAAATGCACGTCGAATTTACAAAACGGAAATCATTCCCTATATGAATTATAAAAGTGTTATGGAATAGTTAAACCTCTTTAAAGAAGAATAAAATGGTTTGAAATGGTTCATAAATGTTTTATAAATATTAAAACTCATTTCGGTAAAGTTTGGAAAAAGATTTGAGAAAGGAGTCAAAATAAGCGCGCCACGTAATGATAGTTCGCGATTTTGCACCGTAAAAGTTAATCAACGTGTAGGATGGAATGTAGCTCAGAATTATTCAAAAGAAGAATTTTTAAACTCTTATAACTATAGTTTTCAAATGAAAAAGAAATATCAATATTTCATTGAATAGAATTTGAGTATGTCCAGATCAATTTTTTTAAACATTGCGGTTTGGCTGTTTTGGAAACCAAAGTGGTAAATGCTTTAAAATTGATATTTTTAAATCTTTAAAAATATGAAATAAATTTCATAATATGTTAAAATGTGTAATGCCTTGTTTTTCCGTACCTTTTGAATCGACAATAAACCACACATGCCTAACTCAAATTGAAGGAAAAGATGGATCATTAAGGGTAGAAAGAAAATAAAGACAGAATAGAATCTCACACGAATGGATTAACATATATTATTTCGATAATAATCTTTACAATGGAAAATTTTAAAATACAATATTAGAGTTTAACCTAGATTTAGCCTGGACAGTTATAAACTTCTATCCTTACAAATGCTGAAAAGAACAAAACAAATGCAATAGATATAACGGATAATAGAATATGTCCATACGATGATGAAGATGTCAAGCTCTCCTCTGGAAACTCCAACCGTCTTCATCTAAACCTAAAACAACCGTCTTCATCTAAACCTAAAACTACTCGGATCTAACCCAAGTATTAAAAATATCAGGATCAGGCTTGATAAACCAGCATAAGATGCTCGAAATTTTAAATGCATAGACCACGACGATGTTATCAAAACCTTTGAAAAGAAGAGTATCTCATAAGACCACGTCCATACATAAACATGGACGAGTTTTTACCTATGATAACCAAAACACTTTATACCAAAATACACTTGATATTATTTTTAGTGACATTCTTTTGAAAACACTTTTCAAATAAACTTATTCAAATAAGGTATCAATACCCGGACAAAGTATAAGAGAATATATCCGGACTGGGTCAACGGAATATATGATACCAAACAGGGTAGCTGAAATATTTGCAAGTCATTACAGCTATTTTGGAAATATAATCAAAACCGTAAATCTCGTATTAGGATTGGATTTCCAACATGATAGGGAAGCAGTAGCCTTTTCTCTGATCAACACATAACAAATATAGTTCCCATGGTGCCTTAATCGCTTTTCTCAAACTAGTCACTTGGAACTGTACTTGTTATACTACGACTAATAACTGGTAGTTCCCTTCTTTTCTCAAGCTAAACACTTTATCCAAATGGTACAAAAATGCCTTGAGGGACGTATCCCCCAAAGGGCCCAACGTATTGGACACAACCATACGTACCCACTTATTTCGAATTTTGTTTGTCAGACTTCATAGTATCCCATATCATCTTCCGGGATGTGAGGCTAGAGAGGCTATGCTCAATTTCTTCCAAGCCATGCTTTTCATACAAAACCACGCTTTGATCGTAACATGTTTCACTTTGAATGCCACGTTATCATTCCATGTCACATGACTGATTTCTCAAAAAGTATAACTTCCTGAGCTTGTATGTCTCGAAAAAGAGTGTTAACTAAAAAAATTGCCTTCTCCGCCACCAACTGATATACATTTACAAAAACCACTCAAATGTGATTTAGAATATAATGTCAGACAAACATCCATACAAGTTCGTTCTGGGATTGATCGAAACCGAAGGCACTTTCCTCAGCCATTACTAGGCAAGAAGCCCTTACAATCCGAAAAAATCTCCACAATGAGGAGATTACTGCTATAAATAACTCTATAATGGGAGCGACCTAGAGCATCTCAACAAGAAGTCCTCATGCTATGAAGATCCTCGGTCTTCAATAATCATCATCTTTAACACGTCTTCACTTTCGAACGTATACATTAGTTCGAAGTGGTTTTCGAATAGGAATCACTCAAATCCGATCGTAGTTCCTTCGAAGCCAATCACCGCTTTAAAAGATATTAAGTTCATAAGTGGATAGCAATCATTAATCAATTACTTCATCTTTTATTTAAATCAAATATCTTTATTAGATATATTCTTTTCAATTTATTCCACTTTATTTTCAAGAGTATATGGAATCGTTAAGACTCATTTATTAAATCATTTGATTTATGTAAACCTTTCTTAGATCCGAGAATAATTCCAAATCATTTTTTCTTTTACCTAGGAAAACCTTTCCAAATCATTCATTAAATCTTAGTCAAAGATTTCTTATATTAAATTTGTAACTTTTAACTTAGGAAAAATATTCTCAAATCATTTATTAAATTTTAGTCAAAGATTTTCTTCTTAACTTCAAATCATATTCTTGCAAATCGAAGATTTTCATAACAGAGTAATACTGCCACCTTAGATATGGTAAATTTTACCTCCATGGACTAATGAAAAATAATCCTATATCATGAAGATCTTCATCTTCAATGATCTTCGTCTTCAATATGTTTTATTTCGAAAATTAATTCGAGGGCTTCTCGGATAGGAATCGCCCAAATCCGATCCCAGTTCTTCGGATAGAAATCACCCATATCCGATCCCAGTTCCTTCATGCCAATCATCAAAAAAGGATGTTAAGTGGTTAATTAACATTCAAAGAATTTGTTTCTTTTCTTTCATTTTGTAAAAACTTAAATATGATCTTTTAGAGCATTTGGGCTTTCCTTTCGATCTGTTCTACCCCTCGTCCAAAAAGAGAAAACATAGGTCAGGTAAGTTCAGGGCACTGGTTGCTCCATCCATAACCATAGTTAAACGCCTTATTTTATCTCCTCCGATCTCACAGGCGAGACAAATGTATTTTCGCTTTCGCATACTCTGTTCGTTATTACATCCAATATTCTTTACTTTTTATTTAAGTGGTATGTACAATTCCTCTTAATCATTTATTCAAACTCTTATGAAAACTTCCAAATCATCTTTACATTACTTAATTATTTTTTTAAGATTATTCACAAAATATTTAGAAAATAATTGTTAAGTTTAAAACTACATTTCAAAAGTTATTTAAATCTGCCGCGAGAAGCGTTACAAAAAGTGTTGCAAATATATTGTAAAAGCTATATTCTTCAAACGACTTCTTTGTCCTTTAGTAATCCATATTTTCAACTTAAATATACTTTAAAACATTTTAAAATATTTTTATATTTTATTTCGTATTTTCAAAACATTTAAAATATTAATTTTAAACTTTGGTCATTTTACTGCAAAAGCACAATTTTTTTTTGGAAAATTGTTTTAGACATATTTATAATATACAACATGAAAACATGATTTTCTTTCTTTATTACTTTAAACATATTTAAATGTTTATAAAACATTTCTAAACCATTTTAAAACTATTTCCAAAAGGTTTAAGCATTATATATACACCATTTCATTTTCAAAAGGAAAGTGATTTCCTTTGTGCTTATCAACGTGTATTAATGCGACTTGGTAAAAAAATTTAACAATCATACCAAACAATCAATACTTTATGATCAAAGTATACATAAGCATCCATAGAAATCATAACACATCATCAAACTTTTGTGTGTGTGTGTGTGAGTGTGTATATATAAATATAGATATTAAATGGAGTTTCTCACCATAAACCAAAGCGATAAACTTCCTACCAACATTCTAATCAACCAACACTTCACTAACTGCTTCCTACTCCATCAAACAGTAGAAAAAAACACCCTCTCCTTACCAATAGCTTGGCCAAGCTTGAGATGGAGGTTGGCCGAAAGGATAGAGAAGAAGTGGTAGAGCTTTGAACTTGAATTCTTAAGATTTAGATCCCAAAAATAGGTTATCTTGTATCTAATTTTAAGCCCTTTAAATATCAAAATTTAGAAAAAAATTTAACTAAAAAGTTGTTAAAAATTCTTTTCTCTTGAATTTTAAGAAAAGAATCATGTGAATCCATATTGTTTTGAGGAAGAAATGATGGAATGAAGAAGAGGTATTGTCGGATAGGCAAAAATGAAGCCCAAAAAATGCACTTCAAAGGATTGAGTTTCAGGTATAGCATACCTCAAATATTGGAAAAGGTACTTAACATAAAAGTTGTAGCCACTGGAATTTTGTATGATCCGAAAAAAGATTTTTTTTATTTGGATTATTTTCTTAGAAGTTGTGATAATAAGAAACAGAGGTATTTTCGGCCATAAAATCTGGGCCGAAAATGGCTTTTAAAGAATTGAAATTTTTCCATAGAAACTCTTAGATTTTAAAGTAATGATGTAAATTAAATTTTGCCAACTCAATTCTACTATGTTTTAAAAAAGAATTTTCTGATGTGGATTAGTTTTGAGAAAGTTATGACCGTGAGAAGAAGGGTAAAATATGAAAAAAGAAGGGTTTGATTTTGAAGAGAATGGATATCGATTTTATTTGAATATTTTGTAAATATTTTGACATTATTTCTTTATAATTTTTTTATGTGGCATGAAAGCCATTAAAGAGGAGAGGAATAAGGTGAAGAAGCTTGAGAAAAGAAGAAGAAGAAATATGAATGAAAGTGAAGAAGAAGGTGGGTATTTATAGAAAAAGAAAGAAGTGGTAATTTATCAAAATAACATCTTACCAAATTACCAAACTAACATTACTTCAACCTAAAGCAAACTCCATTTTTTCAACACTTCATATCATCCTTTCACTTCTTACTATATGTCTCCGTTACTTAAAGATTAGGTTTACTTTTGACTTTTCTTAAACTTACTTAGTTTTCTTAATGACATTCTAGTATTTCCTAATCTTATTTAGTAAAAGTGAACTTGATTAGTAAATTAATTAACACTTACACTATTTGAATATATGTTTCTATATAAGAAAATAAAGGTGCGACAACGTTGCGACAACTTTTAATTGACAAAATGTTGATTTTCGACAAAATGTTTTATGGTCACATTTCGACGTTTTAGTCAAACTATTTATTTAAGTAAACCAAATTTAAAAATAAATCTGTATAATGTTATTTAAAAATATAAACATTCATAAATAAATGAAAATAATTTATTTAACCATTGAAACATACTTTTCTGAAACCAGCATTTTGTCACTTTAGTCGATATAGGTAAATGTTACTATGTCTATACTTCTCTTTCCAAATCCTATCTAATATTATTTGAATCATATAACCTTAACTATTTTATATTTAAAATCACTTTAAATAGTATATTATAAATTGGTCAAATTCTGGGTCGTTACAAAAAGGATTTGAGTTATTAAAATGGACATTGATGAAAAATTAGTGTTTTGAACAAAGAAGCTTTAAAAACACTATTCGTAGTAGTTTTTGCAGCGGTTTCTGTAAGTTTTGCAAATTATGATTTTAACTTAATTATTCTTTTCCAATATTTCTAAGTAATTTTTTCAAATGAATAATTAAGTATTTTGAAGATGATTTAGAAATTTTATAATTATTTTAAACGATTTTTAAAAAATGGTTAAAGGATAATTGTTTTAAACAATATTTGGAATTGTGTTAAATATATAAAAATCATCTCTAAAAGATCATATAAAAGGTTTTAGAGTTGATTAAATAACTTGACCACCTTACGAGCGATAGAGAGAAAGTTTCCAGACCCAAGCTTAGACGATTAGTGTCTGAGTTTCGCTCTAGCTAACCGGACTGGCCCAACGGAGGGGATATTAAATTTGATTTACTCGGGCCAAATTTTCCTAAGATAAAAGGGGATTTGATGATTTTCAAAAATTGAACAAGATTTTAGAATAATAAAATTTTGGTGATATATGAAATGTATTGGTTAAACTCTGCATTAAATTCGAAAGAGGGAACTTGTATTATCCGTGTGAATTTAAAAGGTGATTTCACCATTATATGATGAATAGTAAATGTTGAATATGAAAATTAGTATTGAAGTATAATTAGTATAATTTCTATGGATCCTTTTTACTCAATACAAATTGGTTTGGGTTTATTGTAAGCGATGTCTTAAATAACATTGTTTCTCACCCATTTAAAAGTTATGTTTTGAAAACAAGAAATCTTTATTAAGATTCGGTAAAAAAGGGTTTAATTAACAAGAGAATTTTATAAAAGAGGTTTAATAATCCTGTATATGATGAAAATAAAATGATTTAAAGACATATATCTTTAAGAAGATATTTTACTTGGATAAAATATATTGATTAGTTGAATAAGAATTACCCACATACTTGACATCTTTTATCGATAATTGGTTCGAAGAAACCAGGATTGGATTTTCTTTGGCACGTAGTGCAGCATGATAGGGAGCTCTCAATTTATGTTTAGTGGCTTGCAACAGATTCTTACCCCTGCATGTCCTCCGGGTTGGTATTGTAGTCGAGTGGCTGGCCGTAAAAGCAAATCACAAGGTATTGGTGTATGCCATGGTGGTTGTACCCACTAGTGGAAGGCTAATGGCCCGTTCGTCCACTTGGTATCAAAGCTTAGGTTGAGTGAACACCTGAGACTGGTATGGGTAAAGTCTCATCATAGATAGGGTTGGTAATATTCTAGGATGAGTAACTCATTAGAGATGGGGTAAGTGTCACACTAGAATGAGTTTAAGCGTATCTTATATGAGCAAGTATTTGTTAATGTTATGTAAAAATAATTTTTTGAAAAATTGGTAGATAGAATAATTTTACCTAGGATTATAGTTTGAATTTAGAGGAATATCTTTTAAATGATATAGTTATTTATGTAGTGTTTGGTTGTTAAAGGAATGATAAGATATCCAGGTATTTTGGAAAAGCTTGGAAAAAATTAAAATGATATGGTAGAAGTTATATTTTTAGGAGTAGAGTTTATAAAATGGGAAGCATATTTATAAAAGAGTTTTATAAACTTAAAATATCTTTTACGAGAAATGATTTGAAAATGATATTTAAAATGAGATTTAGACTATATTTTTAAAAAGTGATTTAGAAAGGGCTTAAGTTGAAGAAGACATGGATTTCAACACCATTGTCGTAAATAAATCTTTTCAGGAAAGTAAGGAAGACATAAACAACAACACTATTGTTATAGTAAGTTATTTCCGAAAGAAAATATTTTATGTAGTACACGGGATTTATACATATCCTATACTTAATGTTAAGATCCGAGGTGGGTAATTTATATCTATTTTTATGTTAAGAATGTCGTCCATTCATGGTCTAAGAGGTAATGATAATCCAACTTGATCGCTTTTGTTGTTAACTAATAAATGTTTAAGTTTGATATCGAAAATTAATATTAAATATAATTAGTCTGATCCCTATACTAGTGTTTTTAGATTGTCGTACAATATTTAACGCAATATTCGTTTTGACCTAATAAAGTGTGTTTTGGAAAATATGAAGCTTTCCTCAAAGATTTTTTGCTGATTCAAGTATATAGAAGTACTTTTTAAGTGTTAAAATTGAAATGGTTTCTTTGAAAAGAAGATAAAAAATTTTGGTGAATAAAATTTGTTTCTTCATAAAGATTTTGGAAATTATACATGAATTCTTTCATAGCACGAGTTGGCCTAAGATTTGGATACAGGACAATGTTATCTGAAATGAATTTACCACTCGACGCTTGATGGCAAACATTGATGAGGATTCATAATCGAATACTTACATTTTCTATCGTAGTTAAGAGCTATGCAAGGAAAATAAAAGCTTCTAAGCCCACTCAAAGTCCGCACTAGAGAATCAAAAGATCACTAACTCAAAAGCAAAATTGTATATTCAAATTTAAGATCGAATCAGATAGTGCATATAGATAATTCGTAGGCATAATATGAATTTTGTAACGACTCGTATTTTTTGGTCATCTAATTTGAATGTTTAATTTATTTACATATTCGGATTTGAATTTAAATTGTAATAAGATGCAAGTTTTAAATTTAGACTTGATTTTTGATGACGTCATTTTAATTTATTTTATAGAATTTTTCCATAATTTATAATTTGAAAAATAAAAATATTTTCGTTTGATTCGTTTTGCGCCAAACGTCGGTTTTTTTTTGAAATTTCAAAGAATAAGATAATCAATGTAATTTATTTTTATTTTGTGATTGTGGCACATTGTTGCATATGACCAAATTTTTGTTTCTACTGTTGGCGACTCGTACACGAATGCGTTATTGTGTGGTGGTGTACCACAAACATTTTCAACAAAAGAAATATGCATATTGATGCAGCGTAGGAAGCGAATTCGATGATGTAAATCGAATCCGTCCAGGATCTCACACGATTAGCGGAAATAATCGGTGAATCGATGATAAATCGATGAATTTAAGAATACCGAAAGACCCAAATCCGTTGATCACGAAGATACCGGACTTTAGCAATCTTCGACATGTTGATCGCGCACGATACCGTGAGAGAAGATCTTCAATTCTTCGAACGTTGATCAAGCGCACTTGATTCCGTGAATTGGCTTCAACAATCGTTGATTCAAGTGCACTCGAATGCCGAAAGTGGGGATAGGAGATAACACTCAACTACCGATTTTAATGGAGGCACAAAGCACAAACCAAATTTTATTCCAAATTCAACAACCACCTTACAAATGACACAACCCCCATATTTATAGGTAGTTTACAACTCAACACTGAACTCAGCCGACCTAACATAGGTCGCGACCTACGACCTAACCAACACGACTTAAGAAGACACAAATACAACACAGTGAAATGTAACGACTTAAAATACAAACAGCTTATGACCTAATTACAACATACGACCTATGTACAACACGGGTTACAATCATGAGTTACATCACGCGATCTACGACTTAGCAAAAACACGGCACATGAAGCTTGAGCGACCTAAAGAAACTGCTCGCGACCTAAATAAGGTCGTTCGCGACCTTCTTCTTCTTCGCAACTTCGTTTTGTACGCGACTTAACAGTTAGCACGACAACAGGAAATTTCGTGACTTAAAGAAGATCGCTCGTGACTTAGATTGTAGAGAAGAAATTCGCGACTTAGGAATTGGAGTTTGCCGCGACCTAGCTTGGAGTTTGCCGCGACCTAGCCTGGAGTTTGCCGCGACCTACTGCTTCGCTATCTAGGGCTTCGAGATTCAAGGAAGCGGTTCGCGACCTACTGCTTCGCGACCTAGGGTTTCACAATTCAAGGAAGTGGCCGTGACTTAAGGTAATTTGCTTCGTTCTTATCTTGCGCTGCATCATCCTCCCCTGGTTGAAAAGAATTCGTCCCGAATTCACATTTTCCTCTTCTTCGACAAGCTTCTCCCCATAATACAGAATTAAATGCTTAACGTTGAACACGTCTGCAGTGTGAATATGATCTGGTAACTTCAACTGGTATGCATTATCATTGACTTTCTTCAAAATTTCTACTGGGCCAAATTTTCGAGCTTTCAACTTGTTGTAAGTTCCAACTGGAAAACGATCTTTTGTCAACACTGCGTAAACCAAATCACCTTTTTGGAATTCTACACTCCTTCGTTTCTTATCCGCCAGTTGTTTATACTTCTCATTTGATGCAAGCAACCGTTCATGAACAAAACTGTGGCACTCCTGCAACTCTTTTACGAAATCACAAGCCCGCTTAACAACTCCCTTCTGATATGGCACTGTCGTTAAATCCAACGGTCCCTTTGGAGTTGTCGAATAAACAACCTGAAATGGACTGAAACCTGTGCTTCGATTTACTGCATGGTTGTGAGGAAATTCAGCTTGACACAATTTCGAATCCCAGCTCTTCAAATTGTCTTTCACAAGACATCTCATCAAGTTCCCTAACGATCTGTTAACCACCTCCGTTTGCCCATCAGTTTGGGGATGGTAAGCGCTACTAAAATTTAGCTTCGTTCCGACCATCTTCCACAAACTCAACCAAAAATGGCTCAGAAAACGAGTATCTCTATCCGACACAATAGACTCTGGCAAACCATGAAGTCGATAGATCTCCTTGAAATATAACTGAGCGACATTAACAGCATCTGCAGTCTTCTTACAAGCAATAAAATATGCCATTTTGGAAAATCGGTCAACCCCACATAAATAGAATCGTTGCCACGTTGCGTTCTCGGCAATCCCAGCACAAAGTCCATACCAACGTCTACCCATGGTTTAGTCGCTATGGGCAACGACATATATAATCCTGCGTTTGTAGCGGTTCCCTTCGAAACTTGACAGATATGACATCTCTCCACAAATCTCCCAACTTCTTTTCTCATTGATGGCCAAAAATAAGAATTTGCAACCAACTGCATAGTACGATCACGACCCACATATCCTTCCTCATGCAACTCTTTAATAATCTTCATTCGCAAACTACCTTCTGGTATACACAATTGATTCCCCTTGAACAGGAAACCATCCACCAATATATACTCATCCATCTTTCCCTTCGTGACTTCATCTAGAACCTTAGAAAAGTAAGGATCATCCATAAGCAATTCTAGCAACACATCAAATCCTGTCACTTCAACCTTCATTGTCGTCAACAAATGATTCCTCCTGCTCAAAGCATCAGCTACACGATTCGTCACCCTGATTTGTGCTTTACAACAAAAGTAAACTGCTGTAGATACGCGACCCATGAAGCATGACTAGCTGAAATTTTGTCCTGCCCTTGCAAATGCTTCAAAGCTTCATGATCCGTATAGAGAACAAACTCTTTCTGAAACAGATAATGTCTCCAGTACTTCACAGCTTGAACAATCGCGTAAAACTCCACATCATAAGTGCTATACTTTAACTTGGCTCCAGACAATTTCTCACCGAAATAAGCAACTGGTCTTCCATTCTGACTCAATACTCCACCAATCCCAACCTTCGAAGCATCAGTATGTAACTCAAACAACAACTGAAAATCCGGCAATACTAGAATTGGTGCTGACATCAATAGTGTCATGATCTTCTCAAAAGCAACCCCTGTTTCCTCTGACCACTCAAACTTCTTTCCTTTCATGCAATCGGTTACAGGTGCCATCACACTACTAAAATATGGAATGAATCTTCGATAAAAAGATACCAACCCATGAAAACTCCTCACTTCAGTAACTGTCTTGGGTTGTGGCCAACTCCTGACAGCTTCCACTTTACTTTCATCCACTTGAATACCCTCCTTCGATAAAACATATCCCAGAAATAAAACAATGTGCGTCATAAACACACACTTCTTCGTTGCTGCATAAAATTGCTCCTGTCGTAGAATTAATAGCACTTCTAGCAAATTTTGGACATGCTCTTCCATACTCCCACTATAGATCAAAATATCATCAAAGTAAACTACCACGAACTTCCCAATGAATAGTCTGAAAATCTGGTCCATCACTCTCATGAAAGTACTAGGAGCATTTAACAAGCCAAATGGCATAACCAGCCATTCGTATAGCCCTTCCCTAGTTTTAAAAGCAGTTTTCCACTCATCACCCGGTCTAATACGAATCTGATGGTATCCACTCTTTAAATCAATTTTTGAGAACACAACAGCTCCACTCAACTGATCAATCAAATCGCCGAACCTCGTCATAGGAAACATGTATCTCACAGGTTTCTTGTTTAGAGCCCGACTGTCCGTACACATTCTCCACGTCCCATCCTTCTTAGGTACCAATAAGGCTGGCATAGCACATGGACTCAAGCTCTCCTGAACACGCCCTTGTTCTAACAACTCCTCCACCTGCCTTCTCAGTTCCTCATGCTTCTTAGGACTCATCCGGTAATGTGGCCTGTGTGGTAATATTGCTCCTGGAACAAGATCAATCTGATGCTGGATATCCCTCAACGGTGGTAATTCTTTGGGCAGCTCTTCAGGAAATACATCCTCGAATTCTTCCAACACAGGTTTGACTTCCTCTGGAACTTCAACAGATTCAGTAGCTTCACGTCCAATCAACAAAAACACCTCTGGACTCTCCTCTACTTCTCCAACAAACTCCTTCAAAGTCAACAAAGTCTTCAGCTTCTCAATCTCTTCTAACTTGCTCTCTCCTTGCTGTCTCTTCTTCGGAACTAAAATGGTCTTAACACCTTCAAACATAAAGCTATAGCTATTGGTTCTACCATCATGTTGCACTGCTCGGTCATACTACCATGGTCTTCCCAAAAGCAAGTGACAAACATCCATCTCCACCACATCACACCAGATCTCGTCTTTATACTTCTTCCCAATAGAAAATGGAACATGAACTCGCCTATCCACCTTCACCTCTCCTTCTTTCCTCAACCACGCTAACTTGTAAGGATTTGGATGCTTCTCCGTCTTCAACTTAACCTTTCTCACAGCTTCGGTAGAAATAATATTGTCACAACTTCCCGCGTCAATCACAAATTCACAAACCTTCCCCAGTATAGTGCATATAGACTGAAAGATGTTACTCCGCAACCAACTAGCCTCATCTTCCTGCTTCGGTGTTAAACAAGACCTCATCATCATTAGATTACATCCTTCATCTCCCGATGCGATATCCTATTCATCCTCTTCAACTGGACTAGAATGACCTTCATCAACATCCTCATCTTCAATCTCAGCAATCATTGCCCGCTTCTTCGGCTTTAGACATTCATTGCTCTTGTGGCCAAACTCTTGACAATTAAAGCATTTGATACTACTATTGACCTTGGTCTTAGCAACTTCACTACCAACCGGTTTTGCAATAGCCTTGGAAACATTCGCATTGCTACGAGCCCCTTTCATTTGATTGTTGGAATTTGTAAACACACCACCTCCTCGTCTTCCCTGCTTCTCCCAAGCCAACGCTTTCTGGTGTGCTTCGGCCACAGATCTAGGGTCAAACATATTTACCATATCCTTGATCTGGATCCTCAACCCCCTAACAAATCTAGCGGTCAACTGTTCTTCCGTCTCCATGATGTCATTTCAAGCAATCAGTTGATAAAACTCATCAGCATAATCATTAACAGTCTTTGTTCCCTGCCTTAGATTTTGTAAGCGTTGATACATAAGAGATTGATAATTGTAAGGTAATAAAGTAGCTTTCATTAATTCTTCATCTTCTCCCATGAAACAACCTTTGACTTTCCCATCCGTTCTCGTGTAAGTTTTGTCTGCTGCCACCACGCCATTACTCTTCCTCTCAAACGAGTAGCAATCAACTTCACTCTACGATCTTTCGAAACCTCCTTGAAATCAAAGATCTCTTCAGCATTAGATAACCAATCTAGAAATTCTTCAGCCTGCATACCACCCTTAAACTCTGGAATTTCAATTTTCATTCCGAACTCCCATTTGTGATCATACTCTGAATGATTTCTCCCTTGGCTTCGATTTCGACTATGAACACTACCACCATCAAACTCCTCATCAAAATCTGATGCATATCGTTGTCGATCATGACCACCAACATCTCTACCACCACCATTTCTTCGATCTACATTCCTCTGATCACGATAATCCACATTTCTCCGATTTCATTCATCAACATTCCTTTCACGATCGTCAACATTCCTACGATCATGATCTCCTCTTCTCTCCCGATCTGACTGTGGTGAAGCTCTGTTTCCCCTATGACTCGATTCAGGTGAAACCCTTCTTCTACTTTGATTCATTTCAAGCATCATTCTCTCTAATCGACCAATCCCTTCATTCAACTTCTCAGTGAAATTCTCGTTGATTCGTTGCTCCATTTCATCGGCCTCTTCTCTTCCATACAAAGCATTAATATTGCGACGACGTTGAGCTCGTCTCGGTGGCATAATTGAACTTCAACAAATTCAAAAAAATTCAAACACTTTCCGATCTTTGATCCAAAAGGATATGGATCGAAACTCCCAACTTGTTGCAACTTCACGATGAACACGATGAACACCAAACTTCTCAATAATTGCAAATCTGATCTCCAAACTACAAATTCTTGAAACCTAATTCTCCAAATGATACAAACTTCTTGCGATCTAGCTTGATACCAAACTGATGCAGCGTAGGAAGCGAATTCGATGATGTAAATCGAATCCGTCCAGGATCTCACACGATTAGCAGAAATAATCGGTGAATCGATGATAAATCGATGAATTTAAGAATACCGAAAGGCCCAAATCCGTTGATTACGAAGATACCGGACTTTAGCAATCTTTGACACGTTGATTGCGCACGATACCGTGAGAGAAGATTTTCAATTCTTCGAACGTTGATCAAGCGCACTTGATTCCGTGAATTGGCTTCAACAATCGTTGATTCAAGCGCACTCGAATGCCGAAAGCGGGGATAGGAGATAACACTCAACTACCGATTTTAATGGAGGCACAAAGAACAAACCAAATTTTATTCCAAATTAAACAACCACCTTACAAATGACACAACCCCCATATTTATAGGCAGTTTACAACTCAACACTGAACTCAGCCGACCTAACATAGGTCGCGACCTACGACCTAACCAACACGACTTAAGAAGACACAAATACAACACGGTGAAATGTAACGACTTAAAATACAAATGGCTTATGACCTAATTACAACATACGACCTATGTACAACACGGGTTACAATCATGAGTTACATCACGCGATCTACGACTTAGCAAAAACACGGCACATGAAGCTTGAGCGACCTAAAGAAACTGCTCGCGACCTAAATAAGGTCGTTCGCGACCTTCTTCTTCTTCGCGACTTCGGTTTGTACACGACTTAACAGTTAGCACGGCAACAGGAAATTTCGCGCTTAAAGAAGATCGCTCGCGACCTAGATTGTAGAGAAGAAATTCGCGACTTAGGGATTGGAGTTTGCCGCGACCTACCTTGGAGTTTGCCGCGACCTACTGCTTCGTGATCTAGGGCTTCGTGATTCAAGGAAGCGGTTCGCGACCTACTGCTTTGCGACCTAGGGTTTCGCAATTCAAGGAAGCGACCGCGACTTAAGGTAATTTGCTTTGTTCTTATCTCGCGCTACATCACATATGGTACACTCATAATTTTCAAACCTTTTCGCATAATTTCCTTCTGCTTGTCCTTGTACATCTAACATTTAATGCTTTTCCTTCACTTCGAATTAAAAAAACTATGAAGTATCATTCTTTTATTAATTGTTACACGTGGAGCAAAAATGGGCACACGGTTATAACATGGTATGCACACTTATTCCATGTATGAAAATGAACCCATGCCAGCTATTATTCCTATGCCTTGGTCTGACTTTGTTAGCTTGGCATTAATTGTTTGGTCCTTCTTTTCCTTAGCTTTTTAGTTCAGTTTGGTTATATATTTACATTGGTTCAAAAAAAGGAAGGGAAGAGGAGGGAGGAGGAGGCGGGGGGGGGGGGGGGAGGAAGAGGCATGAAAACAGAAAAGTTTTTTTCTTTTCTTTTCTTCCTCTTCGTTTTAGTTTACAAATGTAACTCAGTCCTCTTCAGTTATTTTTCTCTCTCTCTCTCTCTACCCTCAATATTATGTTGGAATTCCTTAAGAATAAGTTGAATGAAATATACAAAGTCCCACATCTCCAAATTGTGAGAGCTATATTGGTTTAAATATAGCTTTCTCAAGAGGAGGTTGGGGGCCTGGGGCTCCCAAATGTATGCTTCGTTGTGAGGAGGGAGATTATGCATCATCACCACACACGCGAGCGCGCCGCCGCCGCCGTCCGTCCGTCCGACCGACCGAACCGGGCTCGGGCTCGGGTACAGGTACGGGTCTAAAATGACCATTCTTTTGCTGGGCCATTGTTAACAGTTTTTTGGGCTTCGGCTGAAACTGGGCTGGGCCTGGAATATGAAGAGAAGCAGCAGGCGGGTAAAAACGGACGTGGGACTGAAGAGACACGACTTCTGAAGCGCGCGCAAACGAACATGTGCGGCCTATGTGAGGAGACGCGGCCGAACAGCAGGCAGGTGCGATGAAAAAGCAACAGGCGCGACCGTTTGGACAAACGGGTGCAGTCGCGACCGTTTGAACGGATACAGACCAATTATAAATAAGGAGGAAAACTGATCACTTTCCTCACCGAATTTTTAATCTAACTTATCTCTTCTCTTCTAAACACAACTGCTGTTCTAATATTCAAATCACAGAGTGATATACTCATTACAATTTCGTGCAGAATTCGTCTGTTGTATCTTGGGAGAATTTTGAAATAAAATTCTTAAGGAAATCGTTACGACGAGCCTCAGATGTAATCCGGTTAGAATTCTAGTCTGATTGTATATTTATATACATTGTTCTATATTTCTATCCATTATTCTGGTTATACTGTTTATTCAAAATAGTATAACGCTGTTGTTGTAATTTATTTACAACATTCATTTTGTTATAATAATTACTACAGAATTCCAGTGTAGTGGAAATCTGAGTTATAAACTTGTGCGACGAGTTTATAATTGATTATTCTCTGTTTTGGTATACTAGACATATAACATCTTAAGAATTTTACTATTTTCTTACTAAAACAGAGATGGCAGCAGTCGAATTTTCAAAGAATTCTACTCACAACAGACCTGAACCGTTCAAGGGAGATGGTGATGATTTCTTGACATGGCAAAATCAAATGTTGTTTTATCTCACCACACTTGGTCTGCAAAAGTACCTCGAGGAGGAGGAACCGATTCCTGCACCAGGCAAGTAAGCAGAGGTGAATACGTGGAAGCATTCCGATTTATTACGCAGAAACTATATTCTGAATTGTCTTGACAAGATGCTATACAAAGTATATCAGCCTTCAAAGACATCAAAAGAACTCTGGAATGCACTTACCACAAAGTACAAGATGCAGAATATCAGTCTTAAGAAATTCATTGAAGACAAATTCATGGACTACAAGATGGTTGACTCCAAACCGGTGACTGCTCAACTGTATGAATTGCAAATCATCATTCATGAACTCGAAGCGGAAGGTCATGTGGTTGGAGAATCATTTTTGGTTGAAGCCATCATGGGAAAACTGCCGCCGTCATGGAGAGATTACCGCAACTATCTAAAGCATAAGAAGAAGGAAATCTCTTTACAGGATCTCATAGTCCGATTGAAAATTGAGGCAGATAACCGTGGAATAACAAAACAATGCGAGGAGGCATTTATGGCTGAAGGGTCAAAGACCAAAAACAAAAAGAAGAATTTCCAGAAGAAAAGGAAAGCTCAAGACAACAAACCAAAAGACAACAAACGAAGCAAGAAATTTAATGGCGAATGTTGGGTTTGTGGAAAAGTTGGACATGCCGCTAGAGATTGCAGACTCAAGAAGGAACGCAATAAAGAGGCAAATATAGTAGATAACATGGAAGTAGACGAGTCCAACTTCTCGACGGTGGTATCTGAATGCAATCTGGTTCAGAATCCTAACCAATGGTGGGTAGATACAGGCGCTACTCGTCATGTCTGTTCTGACAAATCCATGTTTTCTACATATCAGAAATTCGATCACGAAGAAAAACTCTACATGGGTAATTCTGCAGTTTTCATGATCGAAGGCAGTGGTACAGTAATCCTCAAGTTTACTTCTGGAAAAATTGTTAAGTTGAATAACGTGCTCCACGTTCCAGACATACGTAAGAATCTCATCTTTGGTGCAGTCCTATCAAAGAAGGGATTCAAGATGGTGTTCGAGTCAGACAAGATGGTTCTGTCCAAAGCTGGAATGTATATCGGAAGGGGATATTTATGTGATGGCCTATTTAAGGCAAATGTAGCCGTTATCGGCAATAAAACTATGTATTCTGATTGTGCTATTAATAAAATTGAAGTTTCTTACTTTCTTGAGCACGAAATTTTACTATGGCACGATAGATTAGGACACATAAACTTTCGAAAAATGAAGAAATTATCAAACTTGGGATTGATTCCAAATTTCCAAGTAGATAAGAACTACAAATGTGAGACATGTGTAGAAGCAAAAATGGTCAAACAACCATTTAAATCTGTTGACAGAAGCACTGAACCATTAGGTTTGGTACATACAGATTTATGTGATTTTAAATCACTACCTACAAGAGGTGGGAAAAAGTATTTCATTACTTTTATTGACGATTATACACGATATTTCTATGTATATCTTTTAAATAGTAAAGATGAAGCAATAACAACGTTTATAAAATACAAGGCTGAGGTAGAAAATCAGTTAAATAAAAAGATCAAGATATTGAGATCTGATCGAGGTGGAGAATATGAGTCACCGTTTGAACAGTTCTGTGCAGAGAATGGAATAGTTCATCAAACAACAGCACCATATTCACCACAACAAAATGGTGTAGCCGAGAGGAAGAACAGAACGTTAAAAGACATGATTACTGCCATGCTTTTAACTTCTGGTCTACCGACGAACTTGTGGGGGGAAGCATTAAATATGTCTAATCACATATTAAACAAAGTTCCTCACAATAAAACGGAAACAATTCCGTATGAGATATGGAAAGGACACAAACCAAGCTTTAAATACCTCAAAGTGTGGGGGTGCTTGGCAAAAGTTCCAGTTCCGCCTCCCAAGAGAGTCAAACTTGGACCAAAAACAGTAGATTGTTATTATCTTGGGCCAGCCCAAAATAGTAGTGCCTACAGATTTTTGGTATTCAAGTCTGATATAACTGATATTCATGTAAATACAATCATGGAATCAAGAGATGCATCATTCTTTGAAGATGTGTTTCCGCACAAAAGGAATGAAAGAAATAATGTCCCAAAAAGGACAAGGGAAGAATCAAACGATTCGCATGAAGATGACACTCATCATGAAATTGAGGATGCTGAACCAAGAAGAAGCGTAAGGGCTAGAACTTCCAAAACATTTGGTTCGGACTTTTTTACATATGTATTAGAGCACGAACCTCAAACGTACAAGGAAGCAATGTCATCTTCTGAATCTTCATGTTGGAAAGAAGCAATCCAAAGTGAGATTGATTCAATTCTAAGTAATAAAACTTAGAAAATTGTTGATATTCCACCAGGAATAAAACCAATTGGCTGCAAATGGATTTTCAAAAAGAAAATGAAAGCAGATGGCCCTATCGGCAAGTATAAAGCCAGATTAGTAGCCAAAGGATATCGTCAAAAAGAAGGAGTAGACTTCTTTGATACATATTCGTCGGTAACACGAATAACCTCTATAAGAATGTTAATAGCAATTGCATCCATCTATAATCTAGAGATTCATCAAATGGATGTAAAAACAGAATTCTTAAATGGAAATCTCGATGAGGAGATTTACATGGAGCAACCTGAGGGATTTATTTCCAAAGGAAATGAAAACAAAGTCTGTAGATTAGTCAAATCATTATACGGACTAAAACAAGCTCCAAAGCAATGGCACGCAAAATTTGATAGTGTCATGATGAGAAATGGTTTTCGTATAAATGAATGTGACAAATGTGTTTATTATAAACAACTTGGACAATCATATGCGATGATTTGTCTATATGTGGACGATATGCTAATATTCGGTCCAAATACTCAGGTAATTGAGACCATAAAGAAAATGTTGATCAACAATTTCGACATGAAAGACTTGGGTGTTGCAGATATTATTTTGGGAATAAAAATAATAAGAACATCTAATGGAATTGAGTTATCTCAATCACATTATGTAGAAAAAGTGATTGAAAGATTTCAAAACTTTGGAATTAAAGGAGTAAATACACCTTTTAATCCATCAGAAGTACTGCATAAAAACACTAATGAGAGTGTAATGCAACTGGAATATTCTCGTGTAATAGGATGTCTCATGTATCTCATGAATTGCACAAGACCAGATATAGCTTATGCAGTAAGTCGACTAAGCAGGTATACAAGTAATCCAGGGAAGGAACACTGGAAAGCACTAATGAGAGTGTTGGGATATTTAAAGAATGCCACTAATTTTACCTTATATTATGGAAAATATCCTGTCGTCTTAGAAGGATATAGTGATGCAAACTGGATTGCAGATTCATAGGAATCAAAATCCACGAGTGGTTATGTCTTTACCCTAGCAGGGGCAGCAGTGTCATGGAAATCTACTAAACAAACATGCATAGCTCGATCCACTATGGAATCAGAGTTCATTGCATTAGATAAAGCAGGCGAAGAAGCAGAATGGCTTCGTCACTTTTTAGAAGATATTCCGTTTTGGCCTAAACCTGTACCGGCCATATGTATACACTGTGATAACCAAGCTGCGCTAAGTAGAGCACACAATTTTGTGTATAATGGAAAGTCACGACATATTCGTCGACGCCATAACACAGTTAGGCAGTTACTCTCTAATGGAACTATTTCCATTGATTATGTGAAGACAAATGATAACCTAGTGGATCCATTTACTAAAGGTTTATCAAGAAAGAAAATTGACTGCGCATCGAGGGGAATGGGCTTAAAAGCCTAAACCATCAAGAGTTATCTTATACGGAAACCTATCCTAGCGACTGGAGATCCCACGGACTAGGATCAATAGGCAAACCAGTTCGGAATAACTCAAGACGTAATGCATTTACGTGGACATAGTCCAACTCCATTCCTATGGTGCAAAATATAAATGCATGCCTACAGAGGTGTTTAAAGGTTAAAACTATGTTTTTTAATGATGACCATATCTTGACAATAACAAGTGGGGTATATGTAGGATACTCTTAATGGTTGCGATCACCTATGTTAGTGTGAGCTGGGTCGGCTCTATGAGAATATTCAAAGGCTTTTATTCTCTAAAAACACTCGTAGAACCAAAAATTGTTCAGGACCAAAATGAACACAACCAAGAGATTGGATGAGAAGGGAATCAATGCTTCGTAAAGCTTATTGTCTGGATATACAATGAAGGCCGACGGTTCAAGATGAAATAATTCACCGATTAGCCAAGTAGATCCGATAAGTTTTAACTAGGGAAAGTTCAAAGTGAAATATCTACTTATCCACGACAAAGCATTATTCCATATGTACTCTGTGATATTTCGCTTTGTGTGGGGGATATGTATATTATCATTCATATGGGGGATTGTTGGAATTCCTTAAGAATAAGTTGAATGAAATATACAAAGTCCCACATCTCCAAATTTTGAGAGCTATATTGGTTTAAATATAGCTTTCTCATGAGGAGGTTGGGGGCCTGGGGCTCCCAAATGTATGCTTCGTTGTGAGGAGGGAGATTATGCATCACCACCACACACGCGCGAGCGCCGCCGCCGCCGTCCGTCCGTCCGACCGAACCGGGCCGGATACGGGTACGGGTCTAAAATGACCATTCTTTTGCTGGGCCATTGTTAACAGTTTTTTGGGCTTCGGCTGAAACTGGGCTGGGCCTGGAATATGAAGAGAAGCAGCAGGCGGATAAAAACGGACGCGGGACTGAAGAGACACGACTTCTGAAGCGCGCGCAAACGAACAGGTGCGGCCCATGTGAGGAGACGTGGCCGAACAGCAGGCAGGTGCGATGAAAAAGCAACAGGCGCGACCGTTTGGACAAACGGGTGCAGTCGCGACCGTTCGAAGGGATACAGACCAATTATAAATAAGGATAAAAACTGATCACTTTCCTCACCGAATTTTTAATCTAACTTATCTCTTCTCTTCTAAACACAACTGCTGTTCTAATATTCAAATCACAAAGTGATATACTCATTACAATTTCGTGCAGAATTCGTCTGTTGTATCTTGGGAGAATTTTGAAATAAAATTCTTAAGGAAATCGTTACGACGAGCCTCAGACGTAATCTGGTTAGAATTCTAGTCTGATTGTATATTTATATACATTGTTCTATATTTCTATCCTTTATTCTGGTTATACTGTTTATTCAAAATAGTATAACGCTGTTGTTGTAATTTATTTACAACATTCATATTGTTATAATAATTACTACAGAGTTCCAGTGTAGTGGAAATCTGAGTTATAAACTTGTGCGACGAGTTTATAATTGATTATTCTCTGTTTTGGTATACTAGACATATAACATATTATACCTTCCACCCAACACAAGAGTTGAAGATGATACTCCCACCTACACTATGGAAATTTTTGTTTGGATTGAGACTGGATGGACGGACGGTGAAGGAGCCAAAACCATTTGTGGGGGTTGAGTGAGTGAAGGAGGGAGTTGCTTGGCTATGCAGGCGTGAGGAAACAAGGTCGTGACTTGGTTGGATTTTTCATGGGACGTGTGCTGTTGGATTCGTGAATGGGTCGTGCATGGGAGAGAGGGAAAGGACATGAGCAGGTGAGGAGAAGATGGGGATGTAGATGCATGCATTTGAATCGAGTTCATGCATGAAAATATGGAGACAAAAGTAAATAAAGTGAAAATGAAGAGACATGTATAGGCAGCAAGTGTATAGAAGTAGCAGGCCCAAGCAAGAAAGTATGTGAGGAGAAACGGAAGAGAGTGGAGCAGGTTGGGATCTGTCATGGGAAGTGGGCCGAGCCCATTAGCAGCTAGGGGTGAGAAAAACTTTATTCAATTTTTAATTAAAATTAAAATTTGTGCGATGATTTTAAAATCGCACAACTATCTCACAAGTTATCCATTTTGTATGTGGATTTTTGCATTGTATCAGTATTAAAGAGTACGACATTGTGGTGTAGTTTATTGACACGTTTAGGAAGTATAAAATATCGATAAAATATTAAGTGACATTTTATTAGCAGAACAAATCCACATTCTGCTAGTATAAACTGTGTAGATTTATTATTATTCGGTAATTAATCTATTTGCTATCGATTATTAATTATTTAATAAATAAATATGTTGCTATTTATTATTGTTGTTGATGATTGTTTGGTTGTTTGGATTGCGCTCGACTAGTTTATGAGCATTGATCATTAACTATTGATTGTTGACTTTGCTCAACCAGTTTATAAACAATTAATTATCCATATGCAAGAGTTCAGTAGAAAATAATTGTAGGCTAACACCTTGTGATTTATTTCACGGTTCGACTAAAAGGGGTTTCGCGATAATATTGGTACATTTAATTATTATAATTATTTGTAGTAATTTGACGTCAATGGAATTGTCTTCAAAGTTGATTTTAAAAAATTAAAGTTTATGAAATTTTTAAAGAAATAAAAATATTTGAAAGTGAATATTTTGAAGTTATGTTATATAAAAAAGTGATTTGTATAATGGTTTTATAAAGGTATTTTATAAAATGGAAAGAATTTCGAGGACTAAACTCGATGGTTTTAAGACAATTTTTGAAAGGATTTGGAAATAGAAATTATTATAAATTAGAAGTATTTGTGATAATTAGTGTAAATGATTTTGCCACTTCGGCATATAAATTGATTTGTTATGTTACCAAAGATTTGGGTAACCCATAATCTACGAAATGCATGGGCAAAGGAGGTGCAGACGTTCTGTAGCCTCGTTGTAGTCCACTTTCAGAATAAAGAGATGCGCCAATCTATTATTTATTCGAAAGGCTATACCCAGAGGCCTGCTTATGACTAGAAACCTCCCAAGATTTGGTAGCATATAGTTTTGTATGTTTGTATGTTGATATCGTTTCAAAAAGGTGATCTATTTTCAGATTCCGAAGTAAAGGATTAGTTTGAACATAAAAGATACATACATATATACATATATATATATATTATATTCAAACTAGTCCTTTACTTCGGGATCTGATATTTCAAAAGTTTTGAAATAAGAATTCGGGAATAAAGTCCAAAGATATAATTTATGTAAAGTTAATTAGATTTTAAATCTAAATTTGAAGGTAAGTCTAAGTGGGTAGTTTTGGGAATTGCATATTGTTTGTGCATCGTAGGCTCTATGAGTCTTTGCGATAGGAGAACTATGTTGGCTTGATCTTGTATCTAATTAGGTACCCTATTAGATAGGGGTACGTAAGCAGCCACAAGTGCTTGTGATGCAGTCTTGATAATAACATAACATTTTTGTGTTTATTGTTTGTCATATATCGTTTGTTGTTATATCTTTTCTGCTTACTTTTTTATTCCGCATTCACATTGTTTATTGACGTTGCAGGTAAGGACGTTGTTGTTTCTCATCAGACTTACACGGCGGTAGATTTACAGTTTATTTGTAGTATTTGATTTTGGGTTTGTATTAAAGCACATTGTAGAATAAATGATTACTCTGATAACTTGTATAATTGAAGTTATATCCTATACATTTAGTAACGTTGAATATTTATCAAATACTGTATATTAAATTGGTAGGTTTCATCCGTATTTTAGAACTGATGGGTTTTTCGGCAATTTTTACCGGTCCGAAAATCTGGGTCGTTATAGATTTGTATTTGAAATTTAAAATAATGTTTTTACTAAGTTTTTGGTTTGGTGTAATTTCGGGGATGAAATTCTTTTAAGGAAGGAACTTTGTAACGACCTGCAAATTTATCACTTTGATAAATAATATTTTATTCGAAATGTTCAAATACAAGATATTATAACACAAATTATAATATTTTGAACCATAAATAATGATGGTAAACTTGTTTTAAAAGGTATATTAACAAATATGGATATTTGGGGGATTCATTAGAAAAACAACGAAAATCAGTTTTTGGAAAAATTGAGATTTCCTCAATATTAAAGCAAATAGAACTGGACAAATACCCTTATTCATCCATTTAAGCAAAAATATGAAATAAAAATTATTTATTTTATTTCTAAAAACAAAATATATTTATGACATCATCGAGGATATCATCATTTTATATATTTTCTAGAATTTTAAATTAAGTTTAGATATTCAAATAATTTCTTTCAATGATAAATAATTCATTTTTATTATTATATAATATTAATAATTTATTTATAATGGTTTTATAAATGTGTAAACTTATTTTATAAAGATATGCAAATTTCATAGCACTTTAGCAGTTTAACGATGGAAAATTGCAACACTTGTTCAATATTGGTTTATATGGTTTTATAATTCAAATGTGATCATTTTAATTAATTTATGATAGTAAGAAAATAGTTTACAAATTTTGTTTACAATTATATGTAATTTAATTAATAAGTGAAAATGTGATTGGAAATCAGCTTTCCAATTTTCAACGGTTTAACGAATGGATGTTGTTCAAAGCGATCGCAATGTTGTTTATATGCATTGTGTACATATATGACATGCACATACACACACTAATATATAAATATAACATATACATACATACATACATACATACATATATATATATCACAAAATATCTAAGATATTTATACAAAGTCAAAAGTAAACTACACATCAAAACTGCACATCCTTACACACTTACACACCATCATCTCAAGTACATGGAGAGTAGGACAATGGGGGGAGTGGCCGTACGTGTGGAGGGGAGTGGGCAAAGGGTAGGACGGTAATTCTACATTTAGATATTTTTACATATTATTTTCTTATAAATACACTCCTCTTCCTCATAATTTTCTCACCTTCTTCCTCTTTCTTTCTTAAGTTCTTCATCTTCTTCTTCCTCTTCATTAATGGATTCCATGCCTTCATAAAATATTTCATAGTCATAGCGAAGCTCTTTGAGAAATACACTTCCATATCGCAAAATATATCACCATAATTTGGAATCAAAGTGAGCAATCGTCTACTCTTCTCCTCCTATACTCAGTGTTGCCCTCCATCACACTCAAGGCTGAGTATCCACCTCTTTAGCATAGGCCGTACACTTCCAAGGGTTGTAGGATTGATTTCATAAGCTTCAGCTCGGTGATAGCGAAACTATAGTCAAATTTTAGTAAATATAGAAACCAATGGAGGCGAAAGTTACTCCGGTAATTTATTATAAATTTTATGATAATATGATATATTTTCTATGATTGTTTTTGATGGTTGGTCATCATGTTTTGATGTGATAATATGTTTGTTTGGTTGTAGTAATAATTCACGTTAAATACACGTCGACTTTACACAAAGGAAATCACTTTCCTATATGAATTATAGAAGTGTTACGGAATAGTTAAACCTCGGTTAATAATGTTTTATAAACATTAAAACTCATTTCACTAAAGTTAGAAAATATTTGAAAATGGAGTCAAAATAAGCGTGTCGCGTAATGACAGTTTGCGATTTCGCGTCGTAAAACTTAAATCAATGTGTAGAATGAAATTTAGCTCGGAATTATTCAAAAGAAGAATTTTTCAAAGTCCTATAACTATAGTTTTCAAATGAAGAAGAAAAATCAAGATTTCATTGAATAGAATTGAGCTATGTCAAAATCAAGTTTTTAAAAAACATCGCGGTTTGGCAGTTTTGGAAACTAAAGTGGCAAATGCTTATAAATTGATATTTTTAACTCTTTAAAAATATGTAATGAATTTCATAAATACACTAATGTTTTAGAAAGGATTTGAGCTATTAAAATGGACAAAGATGAAAAGAAATTAGTGTATTGAATAGAGAATTTTTAAAAACACTATTCGCAACAGTTTTTGCAGCGGTTTTAGTAACTTTTGGAAATTATGGTTTTAATTTGATTATTCTTTCCCCATCATTTTAAGTAATCTTTTAAAATGAAAATTTAACTTTTTGAAGACAATTTGGAAGTTTTATAATTATTTTAAAGGATTTTTAAATAAAAGGTTAAAGGAAAATTGTTTTAAACAATATTTGGTATTGTGTTAAGTAGATTAAAATCATCTCTGAAAGATCATAAAAAGAGTTCAGTGTTGATCAAATAACTTGATCACCTTATGAGTGGCATAGAAATAGTCTCTAGACCTGAGCTTGGACAACTGGTATTTGGGTTCCGCTTTAGCTATCCAGACCGGTCTCCAACGGAGGGGATAACAAATTTGATTTATTGGAACCACATTTTCCTAAGATAACAGAGATTTGATGATTTCCAAAAGTTAAACAAGATTTTAGAATAATACAATTTTGGTGATATATGAAATGTATTGGTTAAACTCTATATTAAATTAAGGAGGGAGCTTATACTATCTGTGTGAACTCAAAAGGTGATTTCACTGTTATTCGACGAACAATACAGGTTGAATACGAAAATTAGTATTGAAGTATAATTATTATAATTTCCATGGATCCTTTTTACTCAATACAAATTGGTTTGGTTTTATAGTAAATGATGTCTTAAATAACATTGTTTTTTACCTATTTAAAATCTATGATTTGAAAATAAGAAATCTTTCATAAGATTTAAATAAATAATTTGGAATTATTTTCCTAAGTGAAAGGTGAAACGATTCGGAGTTATTCAAGATTTAAAACAAGGTTTGATTAACCAAAGAATTTTTTTGAAGGAGATTTAATTAACCCGTATAAGCTAAAAAAGTAAATGGTTTAAAGACATATATCTTTAATAAGATATTTTTCTTGGATAAAACATACCGATTAATTGAATAATAATCACCCACATACTTGTTGTCTTTTATCGATAATTATTTCGGGAAGCTAGGATCGAATTTGGGTGATTACTATCCCAAAACCACTTCAAACCAATATACATTTTTGAATGTGAAGATATGTTGAAGATAACAATTTTGAAGACAGAGATCTTCATTTAGGGCTGCTTGCCACTAACCTCTAGGGTAATTCCCATATCATATATATGTTGGCAGTGGTATCTTTATTTTGAAATCTTCGAAAGGATTTCTCTCTACTAATCCTAGGGATGATTTCCAAAGAGGATATAGTATGAGTGCCTTTGTTTTGTCCTGTTCCTGGACAAATAGTATGGATGAGTGTTTGACAATGCATTTCTAAGACCATATACATTGATTTTTTACAAACATACATCTATTTGGTAGTGTAGGAGGTAACCCCTCTTACACTTAACACCCTTCTCCGAGGCTTATAAACTCGAGGGTTTTGTGGAAATCAGTAATGTGTTACTAGAAATACCAACATGGCATTCAAAGTGGGATTTGTTTTGTAAAAGGTAATACGTTACCTCAGTACTCACGCCTATAAATGACAAACAGGGTATGCCGTAAGGCTATGTGGGTTGCACCCATTAGGGTATGGTCATCACCTTTTTAAATTACCCTCTATATATTGGGTTTGTTGTGTATGCTATGATACGTCTCCGATAGGTCGGGAATGACCTAGATGATGCCATATTCGGTACTATCCAGGACCATTTTGTTGGTCAACGAAAAGGGATACGCCGGTCTTACCAGATGCAGAGGACTGTCGATGGATCCTCGGTATAATCCTCCAGAATTGTACTGTATGCAAGGTAGTCCCTTACCTGTCATTATATGAAATCTATTCTCTAATAAGTGCCTTCGAACTTAGTTGTGTACCTATTATGCTGGAGTTTAATCAATGTAACAATTTTAGCTAAGATTAATATGTATTTCTAGTCTTTACACTATCATAATATCACTGAATTTTACGTAGCAATGTTTTGGTTACCATAAGGTAAAAAATCATCCGTGTTTATGTGCCGTGTCATCTTATGGGATACCCTTTATTTTCAAAAATATCCATGTTTTGAGTTTTCTAACATTAATCCCATGATTGTCATGGAGTTTATTTTCCTTTAGTCTTAAACTATGGGCGTCTTATTTTTTCGGGTAGCCAAGTAGTTCAGGTTTAGCTTGGAATATTTGGAGGAGCCTTGGAACATTTGGAGGACCCTGAAGCAGGAACTAGAGTTTCCTCTGTAGATGGTTATCCATTTCCATTTTCTATGCATTTGTTTACTGTTTGTATTCAACATTAGTAAACGCAGAGATTTATAATTGTCTAGGCTGAGATTAGGATAGACTCTGATGTATGTATTTAAAACTTTCCGCTATTAGGATTATATATTGAAATAATATATGTTATTCCGTTCATGTAAGATTCTATTCTATTTATTTTTCTTTTTACTCTTGACCAATCTGTCTTTTCGCACTTGGATATTTGACACGTGAATATCTTCTTAAGGACAAAAAGGCTGGTCATCACAGAAATATTAGGAGCATGCCATATAACACTTATTGAATGCATCAAGTTACAGAAATTGTTTTCATAAAACATACCAAAAATTATTTATGAAATAATGACCATTTTCGATGTCGTTGAAAATAGAAATCTTTATATCTAAAGGTGAATATTATGAATATTCATTATGAAATAAAACTATAATATGGTGTTTTTTTCATAACAAAAGTGATTGGTTAGAAAATACAAAAGTATCTAATATTGTTTACAATTATTTGGAATTATATACAAAGCCTTAGTTTTGAGAAATAACTTTATGATATGATTATGAATCATATGATACCGGATGATTATATCTTAAACAATTAAGGCTTATGCACCCATTAAGTGGGAGCATCGTAAGAGTTGATGAACTCTCTAGATTGATACATATATATGTATGCAATGTAAGTCTATTAATACGAAAATGATTCCTCATACTTCGTCATATTCGTCGATGAATTATCACCAACGTGGATATATGTATTTGATACATATGTAGTATGTCAAAGATAAATTCATAGAGTATAAAACGAAAGCAAATAATATAGCATGCAATCACTACTACAGAATATCCTTTTTACAACCAGCAATGCCCGTTGTAATAGGGGTTTTGCAATGGACTAACACCTGTCTTATTATGCGATGTTGTAATAGATCTAAAAGATTTTGCAACGTTTTAAATCCGTTGTAGAAGCCTGTTGTAGTAAATATTTTTTACAACAGTCCGCAACAATTGCAATAAGATGTTTTGCAACTGGTACATTGCGATAGCTTCTTGTACAATTGTTTTTGCCCGTTGCAACAGGATCTTTTGCAACTGTTCTTATCCGTTATTAAGAAAATTCAAATGAGAAAAATATATAAATACTATCACATTGTACTGATAAATTAAAATTAATTTTCTATTGAAACCAAAATATTGTACCAATAATAAACATATTCATTCATATTTAATAAAAGTAACAAAAAAGATTTACATTCTTAAATGCCAAAAAGATTTATGTATTTGTAGTCTCTTATAATACAAAATCTATATAAAAAATATAGATATATGTATCGATACAATGGAAATACATATACCCACCACCTAAAACTATCCTCGCCTCCTCATCCTCAGTCGGCATTCTATCAAAACCAAAGCATGTCATTTCAACACCTTTTTGCGTAGTCCTTCCACCGCACTCACTAAATAATATACCAATCACTACCTTCTCGGATTATCTTCAACTCCCTATTTCACAAATTATGTTCCAAATGGTTAGACCATATCCAAAGCTTTTGAATTTCCAAACACTTTGGATGACTTTCTACTATGATTAATTAGCAAACAAGTAGATATTTTTTGATACATGGGCACTTATGAGCTTACTGTTCTAACTAAAGTTGCCATAATCAAGACCACCCCAAAAAAGCACTAACATGTTTAGCCATAGTCGTATGTGTAGACAAGGTTAGAAAGTACTATTTCCAGTTGCATAGTGCATCCTTGCACTACCCCATACAAACTCATCCCAGTAACTGGTCGAGTTATAAAATATGGAAGCTTCTGTTCCACGCTTACTATATCTACCGCTCTAAGTTCCGCCAAAATTGAAGAGTGTTTTTGCACCCTGCACAAGCTTTTAGAGTATGTTTTCGTGTCTTTGAAGACTATAAAAGCAAAATCCAGGGCAGCTGCCATTTCTGATGCCGGATCAGAGCAACTGTGGCATTCAGTTACGGGTCATGGGTAGTTAATGTTTTCAGGCCGGACCCAACAGTAGTGGTCGTTCTGGTTTTGGCCTTTTGATGTGTCACCTTCCCCTACCTACATATACAATTTGGATGTTAATTATAACATAAATCAAATGAGTATAAGAATGTAAACATAATGGAAAACATTATGCATTTTAGCAAAGTTGAACCTATAAAATGTAAGCCATGAATGATGTAAATCAATGTGGAAACATAATGGTAAACCAAGCTGAGCGTCTCTATTTTGATTTTGAACTAGATTCATATTGAAAATTGATCATATAACCTTTGTTACAACAAAAATAAAAATGATCCACTAGTTTATCTAGATTGTGAATCAACAGATGGTTATTCTAATTTTGATATGTTTAAATGCATTTATCCATTGAAGTTCTTGATCTGAATGTTCTAATCAATGGATTATCTTTTGTTTTTATTTTTAACATCATCAAGATTCATTTATATTTTGAAAATGATGTAAACAACAAATAGGTATGCCAAATTCATGCGAGCTAGAATTATTCCAAGTGTTGAGTACAAAACTTTAAGCAGTAAGCACAGGCACGATATGAATAAAATCACTAATTCATGATTAACATGAATATATCAAATATTTATTACAATTTCAAAAGTATTTGATAAAAGGATTATATGTATATGTACTCATATTTTGTAGCTAAGTTAGGCTATAGATAAACTTATTTGCATAGATTCATGAATTTTAGCTTCTTTTGTCAATCCATATAAAACTATGTTGCTCTGCACTTACTAAAATATGTACGTGTTAACATATCGAATTCTTAGATGAATATTTTGTTGGATGTAAATATTTACAACTAAATATGAGTCAAATTCTAAAAGTGATATTAATAAACATGGGTCACTTACATGAATTATTATTTGAGATGATTGCGTGGGATAACCGAATCTAGCTGGAACATCAGCCATGATTCCACCATCATATAAAGTAAATTGGTTCTATATCATGTAGAGAGAACATATAGTATAATATTATTTTGATACCTATTGATGATATATGATATATTCTGATAGCTATTATTATGATAATAGGTATCAAAATAATATTATATTATGTAGCGAAGACCAGTTATTATTAAAGTGCGAAGCAACTAAGTTCCGGGCTATAGAAGGATGCACAAACCTACCAGGAATTCCAGCATCTGATACATTAGCAGATTCAAGTGCAACATTTGCATAAACAGGTGGAGGGCATACTGCCCTATTCAATAACACAGCCCCTTTCGCATTGCTATTCAATACAACCGCATCATCTTATTTTCCACTATTATTAGCCAAACTGATTTCATTATGAAGTTGAACAATCCCATCATTTTGCCAACAGCCTTCACTGGCAAGGGAAGCAACTTCAAGCATAGGGGAAAGAGTAGGGATGAGTGGCCTAGACAACCCTAAAATAGGGGATAAGTTTGGATTAATTGCGAGATCGCCAGCTAAAGCAAAAGGAGGAGACTCGGACGGATTCTTTAAAATTAAATAATTAACAGTTGCAAGATCATAATGTGTACATTAGAAGAATTGTTTAAAAAGACACTAGGATAGATATCTCCTATTGATTACCTTAATGAGCCCTTAGCATTTTTGGTTTCCTCAAAAAAATCATCGTATCCTCTTCCACCGTAAGATATTTCAGTCTAGAGTGGGTTGAAAAATGTGATATTAATAAAAATTAATATGAAAATATATATAATAATTGCAGCACCGATAATAGCAGAATAATAAAGCATAAATAAAACAATACATATTTACCCAGCTTCGGCAAAACCCCACCTACATGCCGCTTCCAAAATTTCTACTAGAAATTAAGAAGTCAAACGCTTACACACGTAAACTTGTGACACCCGCTAACGACTAACCTAACTCTATGCTTAAAATCCTGCCACAACTCAGCCACTGAGTTGTGAATTCTCGAACTACACCACCGTAGTTCGTCGCCTAGTCACACGACTAAACAATTACACAAGTTAAAAAGAATTACAAAATAAAAAAATTTAAAATACAAAACCCTATTATATAAAACTTAAGCCCAAAGTAAAATTTGAGACCGGCCCAATTTTAATTATAAGAAGATGTTCTCCCCTCTCTTCTTTTCTATGTAAAATGGCTTCAGCCGATCTTCCTTTGTTCCTCTTTCAAACACTAGGGCTTTGTGAATTGAAGTCGCCAATTGAAATTTGTGCTTCAATTGAAGTATGCGTTTTCTTTGGATTGCTTTGTCAATCGAATGTTGCTTCGTTTGCTTATGGCTACTCTAATTTTGTCGAGATCGAATAATGCTTTATACTAGTATGTGAATTGCCTTTTTCAAATTTTGATTATTCACGTCTTGATTCGAGTTTTATGGTTTATTGCTTTCAGTAATTTCTTAAACTCGAATTTGATTCGAGTTTAAAAATTGTTTTCGATTTTAGAGTATACTCTGGATTTTTTTCTTGAACTCGAATGATCTTTATGCTGATGATGTAATTGGGATTTTATATGGATTGAACACCCTATATTTTCATTCGTATAAATGAGTTTGAATTCATCAGTGATTTTAACTTGTCCACTCGATTTTGCTTGAGTTCTTGTGATTAATCTTGATTGGTTCATTTTTTTTACACGTTATTGATACATTTTTTGTTTGCTTGAGTTGGTTCCTTATTTTGCTCCTACGATCATGGACATTTTAATTTTGAGATAATCTAGCAATTTTACATCTTGACTTATTCATCATATTTCACCCGTGAGTTAGTTACCTTCCTTGCTGGCTTTGATTTGACTTCATTCAAACTGCTACTTTGCCATTTGAATTTGTATTTGCTGACTTGTTCGATTCCTTTCTGCTCTGACTTGTTCATCGTTAGTATACATATGAATTTGAACTATGTTTGATTATAGTAGACCCCTGTTGATTTTTATCTCGGCCGTGACTCATCGAACTGCTTCTGTTTTATATAATTTGAACATATTCTCTAGTTGATAAGTTCAAAACTGCTGCTGTTAATAATTGGACTTGGTAGCCTTGCATTCCATTATGTATAGAGCTACTGTCCTGTTTCATATGAATGTAGTTTTCATTGCTCTTATCTTCATGTTGCCTGTTGTGTTCAATTTAGTCTATCAAGTGTTGTTCCTTTATGTAGCCATCATCTCATGCTTGTGCCCTTGTGTCAATTGGTTATTGCTTCTTCACTATGATCATGTGTGTCCTCACTGGTGCTGTGTGCTTCGAGTAGTTGCATTACATTGTGTTTATGCAGTTTACACTTGCCTTTGAGATTATGATTATGTTCATGCCATTGATGGTCTTATTTGGTCTGGTTTAGCTCTCCCTACTTTGCACATGAGAGCATGTTGAGTCTACTGTGTGTTTTTGAGCATTGCCTTGACCAACCATGCCTGACCTTGTCTATAGTGAGTGCATTTTGTTTCACTGGCTTGCTTGGTTCACTGAAATCTAGTGTAGTCTCGTTCTCATTTGGTTGCCACTATTACTTTGCTTTAGAGCTTTACTGCATTGTATAGTCTATTGCACATACTTTGAGCTTCATCTATTTTCTCTATTGTCATGTTGTATATGTGTTGTTGTGGTCTAAAGTCTTATTTACACTTGTATTTGGATTTGTTTTTGAATTTCACGCCTCAACTTTTGTTAACTCAATGCCGAGTTGTTTTGGTATACATGATGCCTCTTGGCTGAAATTCGAGATGCTGAGGCAGTGCACATGTGTACGTGTACATATGTGTATATGTAGGCTCTAGTGCATTTGATTCTGTGCATATGAACTTGTACATGTCTTGTTTTGGTTGATTTGTTCGAGACTCATATGCATGTGAGTTGAATCCAGCCTTTGGCTTGGGTTTGACCATGTGCTTACATGTCCCTGTAATTTTATCAAGTGTATATCGATGTGCATGGCCTTGTGGCATGTGTAGTGATACACTATGCATGTCACAAGTTGTTCGCGTATGATGGATTCAAAATGAAAATGATGATGAACAACCCAAATAACTGAGGAAAATAACATTTTTAAAAACACATACTTTAATTTTGATTGCAAAATATTTTCTTTTTCAATTTTACTACATCGGTGTTTATTTTTAGAGATAATTCAGATGCTGGATACTAGCTAGAAACAAAGCTGAAGATCAAATACGAGTGAATGAGTGACATGTAGTGGGGTGAACATTGTAAAGTGAAGTTTGTGATGTAATCGAAATTGTATTGTAATCGAAAATGTATATATGTGGTGAGAGCTCAAATTTGTACTATTCAAAATTGTAATAAAATATTTGTTTGAATAAAATATTCATTTGAATTTAAATTCTGTGTTATTTATTTCATTCAACAAATATTTATTTAATTATGTGAAAAATAAAATAGCATAATAACAAATATATTTAAATGAATATATATATATATATATATATATATATATTATCATCAAAAAAATCATATACTAGCATATTTTACAATCTCCCCCTTTTGATGATTACAAACATATATTAAGATTTTGAATGTATTAAATGTATTTGGTCATTAATGAAATCTATTTGCTCCCTCTATTTGAATGCTCCCTCTCTACAACAACACTTCTCCTTCATATATGAAAATAAATAAAAATATGCAAATGAACCTAGACGAAAATATGCAAAATAAAACATTTGAATTTATTTGCCAAAATCTTAACTTCTCTCTTCCCATTTTGTTATCAGCAAAAGAGTAATAGTGTTAGAAAAATAGAGATAAAGTGATAGACATTAATACAACATTAATACCCAATCGAGTATAAATATTAAATTTCAATAAAAAATCAAGAAAATCATAAATACTCTGTTAGGCGCATATTTCACTTTAAAGCGATAGGGGTGATGCCGACATATAAAACCATATATTTGTATCTATTTGTGGTAAATTTATATCGGGAATTTGAATATCTACTAACCATGCCTAACCGTTAGGACTTTTAAATGGAATTAGTAGTATTCCCAATTTATATGAAAAAAATGAATTTCAAGCATCTTCTAACCACGCATAAACGTGAGAACTTTTAAATGGGATTAGAATCAACTTGTTTATTTAATAATCAATTTTGATATATGTTCCATACATGCATAGCCGTGAGGACTTTTAAATGAGCATGAAAGCACATAAACAAATTTTCTAAGTAATTCACTCATGCATAAACGTAAGAACTTTTAAATGAGAGTGAATACTTTGTATGTTTTTATTGCAAAAAAAAACGAATAATTTCACGATTGAAATACCACATTTTGACATACTGCATTGGATTTTAATGAGTGATGGTCGTTAGAAATATGATTGAAACAGAGATGGTCGTGGAATTTTTACTAACAAAAGTTACTACAAATCTTGTCCAAATTTTTAAGAAATTTACTAAATATACTGTCTCAAGTCATAATATATGATTAATATCAACACCCGTCACTTTTTCAGTCACTATTTATCTTTTCGGTAATCAGTAGGGAGCCAGATTGTTCAACAAAGGCATTTAATATCAAATCCAAAAATAATTGTAAAATCAAATTTTCTAAAATGCTTAAACTGAAACGAAGTCAACAAAAACTATTTTCGAAAAGGGTTTATATAAAAAAATGTCTGCAAATTGAAAATCGGTTGAAATGAAAGATATGCAGATGTTTTCTTTGAAAATGATGCAACTAATGAATGTCTAAACATAAAACACGTTCCACTAGTACTTTTTCTATCAACTAGGCTACCAGTATAATCTGCATTTATATTCTCCTTTGACTCTAAGTTATCAGTAGATAAATATCATAGACCAAACCGTGAAATGTGCAACAAAAACCTTATAATAATTTACAACTTTTAAAATGTAATTCCTTAAGGATTTGATTGAAACCATGCAAATAAACAAACAATGAACATAACGTCAAGTCTAGACTAAACAAATACATCCATGTGTATCTTGAATAATCATCAATCAATACAAGACAACATCTCTTATCATCTAACCTTGCAATATAGTTAGTCCAAGCAAATCTACATGGAATAGTTTAAATATGAAAAGATGATTGGTCAACATTTTTGCACAAATCAGAATCATAATCAACATTTATTTCCTTACCACATAACAGGCTGAAATAAATTAGACTATGGTGCAGATTTTCACATTTAATATATCGTTCAAGATAAATGTACCGTTACCTATTTTATCTTTGCGATAATTTTTTGTTATTAGCCATTGTGACTCTGCCACCTTTGTATTAGGCTAAGGAACTTTTATTTATTACCTGTTATGTGCTGGAACAACCAGAATCTAGATAACACTATTGTGTTCCTTAGCCTGCCACCACACCTACACGAAAAAAATATTTTTGTGACCTATTTATTTTTATAGGTTCATGATTGTTAGTGACAAAAGATTTTGAAAAATATGTTTGTGTCGACCCAAGATAATTTATATTTGTTCCTTTCGGCACCCAAATTTGTTTGACTTTAAGGAATTTTATATATTCGTGCCTTTTAGAACCCAAATTGGTATGGTTTTCACATGTTTGAGTCTATGCCAACAATTATTGTGATTGTGTCCAGTTTTTCCACAAATTGTGCACTTGGAATTGACTTGATTAATTTCGCTTATAACATGTTCAGATTGAGTATATCCAAGTCCTTGTCTAACAATATTGACTGTTTGTTTCCCTATTAGCATATTTAGTGATTTTTCTCCTTTAGAGAATTTTCTAAAGTTATAAACAATTGTTGGACTTGTGTTTTGAGTGATTCATTTTCATTAAATAACAAGGTTCACTTTTTAATAGAATTTTCACTCCTAGTATTTTCACTTTCTTTCAAAATCAGAATTTCATTTTCAAATGATTTAATTTTAGTTTCTGATTTTTTAATCTCTTCTTCAAACGATGGACACTTATCACACTTAAAGCTCTTATTTCGATAGTTTTTAACCAATAGATCAAGTTGTTTATTTAGTTCTATTAAACTATCTCTTTATGATTCAATTTTAGCGTACTTCTCCCTAAGTCGTTTAAAACAGCCTTTTGCTTCATGAAAATATACAAATAATTCTAAATGAGTAAGTTTTGATACATCGCTTGGCTCATCATCACCACTATCACTTATTTCTCCTCGAAGACAGAGTTTTGCTTTTTCATTTCACTGCCTGTGCTTTCATCACCTTCATCAGTTTCATCCCAAGTAGTTGCAAAATTTCTCCTTTTTGGTTTCTTTCCTTAACTGAGTCAATTCTGAGAATAATTTGGCTTATGACCAGGTTTATTGCACTTGTGACATATGATCTCCTGCTCTTTTGGGTTTTCTAGTACTTTGACTACTCTTCTTTTCAATTCTTGATTTAGAGCTGGATTTCCATATTTGTAGTTCCACTTTTTGAATCTCTTTATTATCAATGCCAATTCAGCTGCTCCATCATCATCATCACTTTCCATTGTTCTTTTGAGAGCTGTTGATTTCTTTCAAGTATAACCTCCTTCATATTTTTCCTTGAATTTCATTTCTAGCTCATAAGTGGTGAGATTTCCAGTGAGTTCTTCAACTTTAACTTGTTTTAAATCCTTTTATTCATAATTGCAGTAACTTTTGCTTTAAAATTTCGTGGAAGGACTCTGAAGATTTTTCGGACTATTTCCAATTATGTGTATGGTTTTCCAACATCTTTTGATTTGTATATGAGATTAAAAAGTCGTCCATACATCTCTTTGACATTTTCATCCTTGGCTATTGTGAAGTTCTCGTATTCGCTACTAAGCATGGCAAGGCGAGATTCTTTGACTTTGGAGGTTCCTTCGTGAGTCATTTCAAGTGTGTGCCAAATTTCCTACGCAGTTAGACAATGTAAGACACAATTAAATTCAATTCCAATGAACATATAATATAATTCATAGCTTTAGCATTAGCATTTTGCTGTTTATTTTCAAGATCCGTCCTTTGATCCATTTATTTTTCAATTTCTTGATTATATACCACTATAGTTGTTGTCCTATATTCCGTCGCAACAATATTTCATGCATCTATGGTTTTCAAAAAAAAAATCATTCTATTGTTTCAGTAAGCATATTCACCACTGAACATGGGTGGTCTAACTATGGACCGACCCTCATCAAAAACATTATTAAAAGAAGCCATTTAAAAAATCCAATTTTTTAAAACAAAAATTAGTTTTTGAAAAATCAAATTTAAGACAAAAAATGGTTTTGTTCCTAGCTCTGATACCACTTGTAGGATCGATTTCACCCTAGAAGGGGGGGGGTTATACTAATAATAATAAAAATTAATATGGAAAGATATATAATAATTGCAGCACAGATAATAGCAAAATAATTAAAGAAGAAATAGAACAACACAGATTTATCCAGCTTCGGTAAAACCCTGCCTAATGCTGCCCCCAAGGTTTTTACTAAAAATTAAGTAGTCAGACGCTTACACATGTAAACTTGCGACACCCGCTAATGAATAACCTAACTCTATGCTCAAAACTCTGCCACAACTCAGTCATTGAGTTGCGAATTCTTGAACTACACCACCGTAATTCGTCACCTAGTCATACGACTAGACAATTACAAAAGTTAAGAAGAAATTACAAAATAAAAAAAAAATAAAAATACAAAAACCTATTATATAAAACTTAAGTCCAGAGTAAAATTTGAGACCGACCAATTTTAATTATAAGAAGATGTTCTCCCCTCTTTTCTTTTTTGTGTAAAATGGCTTCAGCCAATCTTCTTTTGTTCCTCTTCCAAACACTAGGTCTTTGTGAATTGAAGTCGCCGATTGAAACTTATGCTTCGATTGAAGTATGCGTTTACTTTGGATTGCCTTGTCAATCTATTGCCTTGTCAAATGAATATATATATATATATATATGTGTGTGTGTGTGTGTGTGTGTGTGTGTGTGTGTGTGTGTGTGTGTGTTTAGTATCATCAAACAAAAATCATATACTAGCATATTCTACACATAACATATATTGGTTGGAGATGGCATGGAGATGAGGCCAGCATGGGCCATTCAATCTCATCCTGGGATGGTGGGCGGTAGAAGGGAGAATGAGATCTTATTGACAAATTTTGTTGTTTAGGGGTTTCATTGATTTGGGATTTCATTGATTTGAGGATTGGGAAAATGTGAGTTTGGATGTTATGAAAATGATTAGTTTAGAGTAGAGAGTAATTACAGAGGGAACCCGAAATTTTCATGGTTTAATGAAGCGGGAAATTGAAATACACAGAGGAGAACTTGATATGTATATACTAGTTTCCAACACTTAATTAAGTCATTTCTAATTGTCTACCATGCACCATTATTTATGAGTTATAAATTATAGATCGTTAATTATCATAACTTATTAGGTATCAATTATACATTATTAGGTATACATTACTATTATAATTTATAATTTTAAATTATCATTTATAGTTTATTAATTATTAATCAATTATTATATTAAATTATTATTTGTTAAATATAGTTATAAATCATATTTAAATTATTTATTAATAATCATTGGTTATAATAGAAATTAAAACTAATTAATTAGTGCACCTCTTAATTATAATTGAATATTAATTATCCATTCTAATTATTTTATATATTATTATTTATTAATTATTCATATAGTATTTATTAGACATTAATTATTGATTATTAATTATTTATTAAACATATTACTAAATAATAAATTAGTCATAATCATTGAATATTAAACATTAAATATTAATATTAATTATTAAAATAGTAAAATTTAAATATTCTATGTTATAATTTCAATTATTGGATGTTATTATTTAATATTGATTATTGATTATTAAGTATATTTATTAATTATTTAATGTAATTAAAAAATATCATATGTAATTTACTAGTTATTACTAATTAACCATAATATTTTATTAAATATAAAAATAGTTATTGATTATAGATAGTAATTATTAACTTTAAATTATTTATAAATAATCGTTAATTATAATTATAAATTGCAAATCATTAATTATTAATCACCAAATATATTACTAAATAGTAAATAAAAATCATTAAGTAGTAAACTATAGTAAATTACCGAATAATAATAATTATAGTAATTACTAATCATTAATTATTGATTATTGAATATATTAATAAATAGTAAATTAATTAATAATATTGATTATTAATTATTAATTATTAAACTATAATAAATTACTAAATAATAATTATTAAAATTGTAAAATTATTAAGTAGTAAATATTAAACTTTGATTATTAAATATTAATTATCAAATTTTAGTTATTGATTATTGATTTTTAATAGTAATATTTGATATTAATTATTAATTATTTAATATTAATCATTAGTTAGATCTATTAGTTATTAAATGTAATTAGTAAATATTAAATGTAATTTAGTAATTATTTATAATTAACTATAATAAAATAATGAATATTAAAAATTAATTATTGATTATAGATAATAGTTAATAATTATGAATTATTTATCAATAATCATTAATTATTATATATTATAAATAATGTGCTATAAAGTAGACATTTATAATTATAATTTATAAATTACCATTTATAATTATTAATTAAGTATTATTGGTTAATAATTATAAATTACAAATTATTAATTATTATAATATTCAAAGTAATAGTAAATATATTCAAAAAAATTAACATAATTTGGTCTTCTTCTATAGTGAACATTTCCTCAAAAAATAACCTATAATTAACATTAATGCTATTAATAATAATCATTAAATGTTAATAAACAATAATTTTTAGTATTTTTGAAGAAAGCATTGTAATTATCCATTATTAATTATTGAGTAACAAAAATTGGCAATGGGCATTTATTACAACGGGCATTTTGTGACCGTCGTAAAATTGACATCTATTACAATGGGCAAAGGAAAATTGTTATAATAAACATCTATTACAACGGCAAATAGGTATGAAAACAGGTATTTATTACAACGGGTTGAAAACAGTTGTAATATACAACTATTACAATGGGCAAATAGGTATGAAAATTGGTATCTATTATAACAGGTAAAAAACAATTGTAATAGGCATATATTACAACGAACAAATTGTAAATGTCGTAATAGGTGTCTATTACAATGTGCAAATGAAATGAGTTGTTAAAAAGGGTATCTATTACGATGGACCTAAAAAACTATTGTAATAGGTTTCTACTACAATGGGTATTTAAAAGTTGTTGTAAAAACATCGTTGTAATAGGTTATTTTTGTTGTAGTGAATTAAAATGAGTCGATTTGATCGAATGAGTGAGTATATTGGAAAGCATTCCGAACGTACCTAAAAATGAGATCAATCTTAAATGTCAATCCTCCATATGATACATAATGATGTATCGATAAGGAGTAATTGAACTTTGTTGGACAACGTACGATTAATTGTGAGTGAAGTTACGTTATTTCTTTTTATAAGGTTATGTACTTAAGAGAAGTACACAAGGTTAGTATTATGTCATCTAAATAACAATTTGCAATATCATACAAGATAAGGTTCTATAAGAATCCCAACATATCCTAGGCTAACGAGTTGGCAGGTTGTGTGTATCGAAAGATTGCACACGATAATTGTTCTTGAGGGATCTTGTATGAATCCTCCCAAAAAGAGTTCGGAAAAGTTTGTCACTGGATGACATATTAATGTTTTGAACATAAGTTTTGTAAACTAAAAAATAATATCAGTTTTTTATAAAAGGTAATTCATAAAGTATTTATGAATACCTATTCCATTGCATTGAGAAACGATTATTGTTTCAAGAAATACCAACTCCATTGTGAATGAATTTCTTTGAGAAATTATTAGTAGTAAATGGAACTGGGTACGGTCCGAAGATAAAAATGATTACATGAAATAAAATGAAATTAATCTAAATGAACATATCACATTAGAATGTCTAATAAGTATTCTCGCAAATTGATGAGAAACAATGAGTTTCTTATCAATGTTGAAAATATACAAACCTCAATTGTTTGCTTGAACCATTAAGAGTGTTGACTCTATAATATGGTATGGTGCAAAGATCTGAAAATGAATTCCAAGTAAGTTTATCAAAATATGATTTTGGTGGTTGTAACCGAAGGGATGTGATCTATCTGCTGCGATTATGTCTTTATGAGCAATACTAATGTAATTGGAATTAAATGAGCAATGCTGATAAGAATAATCTTATAAATTTCAAATGTTGAAATTAGCATAATAGATTCATCATTCACCATGATCAAGTTGTTTTGGATTTACTCACAAAATTATCACTTTGTAAGACTTTGTGATTGGGTACATACGTGCTGAAATGGAAAAATTCTAGATAATGATTTAGAATAGACTATTTACACATAATAACCAAAACGTCTCAAAGTCAGTGGGAGCGATATTTGGGTTTATGAGTGTTTGGATATGACCTAAGAATAGATACAAAAGTATCATTCGACAAGCATAAAAATTAAAAAAGTGTTTTGATAGAAATATCAAATAATTTGATTGTCAATCAAAATGCAGAGAAAGCGTATACTCATAAGAAAGAACATTAGAATGTATATTGATATTTCTAAACTGCAAAGTAAACAACACATCGCTGATTTTAACGTGTACTTGTATTAAATCAGCATTAGTTGTTTTAATACTCAACATGGGATGTGTAATTCATGTCTTTTACTGTGAGTATAAAGGATATTGGGAATGTCCCAAATCCACGTACAATAACACCTTATTATGTTTAATACGGAATATGTGAGATGGGTTCCTTATGCATTGGTAATAGAAATTACCATACATGCTATGTTGTCTATGATATCGTGATTTGTTTATGTATTTGATACATGAAATATATATCAAGTCCAAATTGATATCACTAATTTTTTTTGAGGAATTCTCATGTATTTATGAAATATTAGAGAATTTTTTACAGAAGCAGTGAACTCCTTATGAAGGAATGTTCGGACTCAGAATCTCATAAGTGATATTAAGTATAATATGTCAATAATAAATTAAGAATCTTTAAGTTCAAAATGTTCCAAATAGAAGAGATTGTGGCTGATTCATTTACTTGAATAGCGCCACAATAAAACAATCTATATACATAATAAATGCATTATATAGTTCATAATATAACTTAGAGCTTACTGGCAATCGAGAGACACACTTTGATTTGTTTAATATGATAAAGGAGTTTATCAGCATTAGAGAGAGTTGATTGATAGAGCTGATAATTAAAATATAAAAGCATACCCATTCACTGATTTGGATGATCTGATCGGTTTATAGGAAACGGATTGGAGAAGTTGGAATGAGATTCCATAATTGACCCTAAGTGCAAGTTAGAGATTGATAGAGTTAGGAGTATGCCCTAGGGGCAATTATGTAATTTGTTACATATATCTAACTCATTAACCAATCTTGTTCGAAATAAAAGGTATTTTCTTTCTATAATATAATTGACATAATGTAGTTATATTAATTAATTAATTAATTTAATTAAAGGTGTAATTAATAGAAAATTCATAAATAGTATGTTTTTTGATAGCAGTTACAAAGTGTTGTAACGTGAGTAATCTATCACGACAAAATAAATATACCTTTTTAAACGTTCCTAGTCAAGATGCATCGAGATTGGATATTGATGTATCCATTGAGATTAGAGTATGTAACAGTCTCTAAATTTTGGGCAGTGTTTTAATCATGGCTATTGGGGGAACCTATGTGTTACGTACTGATAGGTATTGGATGCCTATGGAATGACTGACTCGATAGTTTTATGTAACACCCTTAATTTTTAATAGCATTATTCAAGAGATTTATTTAGATAAATTAAATAGAATAATGTAAATATTAGAGAGATATGGGGATAGAGATACGAAAATAAACTAGAGGCCGAGCTTAATTAAACAAATGGGCTTATGAATGGTTTTATATGTTATTAACTAAAACAAGGGCATATTAGGAAATAGCTGTACCATAATCCCATACTCTTAGTATTCTCATTCCTATCCATTCACGTTCATTATTTTCTAAAGATATAAAACGTAAACCTATACTAAGCCACTTCCTAAAGCTTTCGAAAGGGTTTATGGTTTTGAAGTTAATGACTTCAAAAGGGGTTTCGAAGCTATCCTTCAAATGTTTTTACTTAAGTGATTTAAGCTTTCGAAAGGATGGTTCCGAAGTCATCAGTTTTCCCCAAACTCTTTGTATATAAAGGTTAATGTTTTTGAAATGGGTACTTTCATTTATATTCACTTTGACCCAAAAGACATTTTTAAAGACAAACCCAATGGTTTCGAAAGGGGTACTTTCAATGGTTTCGAAGCTATGCTTCTAAGAGTTAATCAGTAATATTTTAATACTTTTGAAGGTATGTTTTGAGGGTTTCGAAAGAGATGATTTAAAGTGTTTCGAAAGGCATATGCTTATTGTTCAGAAAAAAAGATTTGAATGCTTTTGAAGGAGGCTATCTAATGGTTTCGAAAGTAATAGTTAAAGGTTTCGAAAGCCATAGTTTTCAAAATAAAGAACCCAATCTCACTTTTAAAGGAAAACCATAGCATAATAATGGAGGTTTAAAATAGCTTCTAAACATGAAGATTTTGAAGAAACTTTCCTTGATAAAATAATAGGTTAAAGGGTATTTTATATGAAAAATGATTTCAAGGATATTAAACCATAAGGGTTGGTACTATTATGTTTGCTTCTTCTTATACATATTCACATTATATGGACCCATAACTTTATTTTGGAAGGATAAAGTGTGGAATAACCGGTTAGGTTGATTCAGTAATGAATCTAAATTGAGTTAACTCCTGAATGAGTAGAGTTGCATCTAGGAGGTCAAGTAGACCATAATATAGGATGCCTAAATACTGATTAAAGAAGTTGTCAGATAGAAGGTTCATAGTAAACCCACAAAAACTATGTTTAGGAAAAGTTATTGATAGATGTCAATAGGTTCATAGTAAACCAATGAAAACTATGATTAGAAAGAATTATTGGCATGGGCCAAAAGGTTTGTAGTGAAAACATGAAAACTATATCTGGATTAAGTTATTGGAAGAAGTCAATAGATTCCTAATCTACCCATGAAAACTAGGATAAGATGGAAGTTATTGGAGATATAGGTTCATGGAGAACCCATAAATAAGAAAGTATCCTATGAAAACTATGAAATCGGACAGGGAGTCCATAAGTTTTAAACAAGTTATTAGTAAGCTCATAAAAACTAATAGGTTGATAGTGACTCTAGAAACTATAATTGAGATAGATAGTAAAAATAAATGGGGATGGGTTATCCGAAATTGATTTACTTGTTTGAATATCATCATAATATTTGAATTATCATGTTTTAGCCATTGTGGATGTAGGAGCAGTATATGGTTTTTATAAAGTTTTGGATAAGATATTAGTGAGGGGAAAACCTGTTCCCCTAAGCGGCATGGTCTTGAAAGTTACTGTGCTATAAGATCATGTAATATGGATAAACTACTTGTGCAGAATAATAACTAAGTTTGTAAATAACTAAAGAAGTAAAGAAAATGACATCAGAGATTTTATACTAGTTCGAACTCCCATTCTACATCTAGTCCCTAACTCATTCTGGAATTAAACAAGCAACCCTCACTTAACCGAAGGAATAGGTTTACACCGATTGAGCAACCGAATAGGACTCCTACTACCTAAGCAACCAAATAGGACTTCTACCAACTGAGAAACCGAACTTGACTTCTTTATAACTAGAAAAAAGTATTTGACTGTAATATGCTCTTTAAATAGCACTGATAAGTCATTCAAGTACAATCTTCCTATAATCTTCTCCTTTATGATATATAGTGTAATGTGCTTGAGAAATGTGGAAGATAGAGTGATCAACGATCAGAGATTGTATGTAGTTTGAGTGCAAATTGAAAATAGAGAATAATGGATAAGAAGTCAAGGATACTAAAATTAGTTAGTTTAATTGTTTTTTGAATTCTAAACTCTATTTATATAGATTAAAAGGTTGCAATCTTTGATGAAAGATAACGTTGAAAAGAAACAAATGCAACTGTTGATTTTAAGATGTTTCTCTTCGTTGAAGAGAAGTGTTTTTTCATAAAAAACTAGCCGTTATAAATAATCAGCTGGCTGAAATTAGAATTCAGCCTTTTGAATTTGTTAAACTCAAAACAACAAAGAAATAGGAAATTTTTTGCCTAATTCCGACGGCCGAGTGAACTCATTCATCCAGCTGAATATGTGAAATGTTAAAAAATATTTCAGCAAACATATGGCTGAATTGGTTCATTCAACCGGCTGTTTTCAGCTTGCTTGTGCATATCTATGCATGTGTGTGCATGTTTAATATATATACCACATCGGAGAGATTTTAACATATTTCTAATAATATACAAACTCTAAATAATTGACTAACAACTTCAAAATATTCAGAATCTAAATCTGCAACAAATCCCTGCATAAATGATTTGTACATAGAAATATTGATTTATATAGTGTTACAATCAAAACGATGGAAATCGAGATTCTAACAGGCTCACTAGATATCTAAATGGTTTGAGATGGTAGATTATTATTCATACTAGAATTTATGTCTGACTCGAAGTTTATGTTTTTCCCTTAAACTCTCGGGTTGTAACGAACCAGATTTTGACCCTCAAAAATCGACACTAATACATCCACCATATCACATGTCAAACATTCAAGTGCCGGAAATACCAATTTGTTAGGATGAAAGAGAAGGTAAAAGATAGATGCGAACTAAACAACACAGAATCTCATAACACAATGAATAATATATAATACAACAATTATCTTAACAATAAGGAAACATCTTTGTTCATATATACAACATCAGAGTACACTTGACTGTTAGGAGATCAATTCTATGGTTTTGATGACAACAACTATATAATGGAAATCGAAAGTACATATATATTTATATTTACAGGTAGTTGATAAAGTAAAGTCATCAAAGAGACAAGAACAAGACTCAAAAGAAGTATCAAACGACTACAAGTCAATAGAATTGGAAGAGGGATGACACAGGCACAGAGAAAGCAACATGCATATATCCAGACGTCTGGGTACACTAGCCAGACGTCTGATTGATTCCCTGGTTCGAAACTCAAAAAGAATCAGACGTCTGGTTAATAAAATCAGACGTTAGAAAAGCATCCGGATATAAAATATATGAAAGCCAGACGTCTGGTTAATAAACACATACGTCTGAAATGCAACCAGATACAAAAAATATATGAAGACCAGACGACTGAAATATTTTCCAGACGTCTGATTTTGAACTCGGCTATGTAAATTCAAAGAACAACTGACACGTTCGCTTCTCTTCACTGCAACTCTTCATCACCATGAGAAGCGACCTTAGAGCACTTACTAATAGTTGCAACTACACAAAGGATCTCTCCACCACTATAAATAGAATCGGGAATTCAAGAGAAGACCTCACCTTACTCACTTACGCGCTTAACTCTTATACTCTGATTTATAACTGATCTCTAAGCAATAAAATACCTATAGTTAACTCTTCCATATATTCAGAACTCCTCATTCAATATTCTCTAGATATATATATATATATATATATATATATATATATATATATATATATATATATTGGAAGCAATGGTACTTAATAGTCAACATCCGTGTTATTGAACACATTCTTGACAAAGTAACACTGCTATTGTAAACCTATTCCTCTGGGTCAAGTGAGGGTTAGTTGAATGGAAATTCCAAAGAGGAGCTTAGGGCTGGACGTAGGACGAGAGGTCCGAACCGGTATAAAATATTGGTGTGATTATTTTAATTTACTTTGATACTATCATATATCAAGTTATATTATATAGTTAATTGTTTATACTTGCATATATATCCTATACGATTCACTCATATAGACTTTCAATTGGTATCAGAGCAAGGTTTTGATCAAATAACAATAACACGTTTTTTTTAATCACTTCAATATGGCAAGTATTTTTCAAGAGGGCAATCCACAGCACGACCCCCACTCTTTAATGGATCTAACTATGCATATTGGTCAAAACGTATGAGAATTTTTATGGAAGCTAATGGTCTTGAAATTTGGTCAGCCACACAAGATAAATATGAAGCACCTACTGCTGCTATGAACACTTGGACCGATGCACAAAAGACCTTAGCATCAAACAATGCTAAAGCTGTGAATGTTTTATTTTGCTCTTTAGACAAAAATAAATTTTCACGTGTCATGTTATGCACCACTGAATTTGATATTTGGCGTACCTTACAAATTACACACGAAGGTACAACAAAGGTCAAACAAACTAAGATTTCAATTTTACAAAACCAATTTTCTTCATTCAAAATGAAGCAAAATGAAACTATTGTTGACATGTATTCTAGATTTCAAACTATCCAACACGATCTTATGGCATTAGGAGTTAAATTTACTGATTTTGATTTATTTTCTCGAATACCCAACTCTTTAACATCAGATTGGGAAAGGAAGGCTTAGCTATTGAAGAAGCTAACGATCTTTCTACTCTCAAAGTTGAAAAGTTGATAGGAAATTTAATGTCCTATGAAGCTAATTTGCATGCACGAAAAGAACTAAATTCGGAGAAAAAGAATATAGCATTTCCAGCAACAAAAAATGATGACTCTGATTTAGATGAAGAAGAAATAGTCTTCATTGCCAAGAATTATTATAGATTCAAGAAATTTAGAAAGATGACCAAATTTCAAAAAGAAGGGAAGTCCAACACAACAAACCTATCTCAAATCAAGTGCTATGAATGTGATTAATATGGACATATGAAGAAGGATTTCCCTAAACTCAATAATGATAAAAAGAATAACAAATTTCAAAAATTCAAAAAGAAGAAGGCTTTCAAAGTAACTTGGGACGACTCGGATTCTTCATCTTCTGAAAGTGATAGTGATAGTGACGGAGAACAGGCTAATGTGTGTTTTATGGCACAAACTGAAGAGGTACCCAAAATAAAAAATAAGGAGAAATAGATACTAAATAGCGGTTGCTCCAAGCATATGACCGAAAATTCAAAAATGTTGTCAAATATAACATACATCGATGGTGGAATGATGACTTTTGGAGATAATTCAAAAGGATATGTCATAGGCATTGGAGAAGTCATCCACTTTGGTATATCTAACTCTCCTATTATTACAAATGTTTTATTTGTAGAAAATCTAAAACACAACTTACTAAGCATTGGTCAATTATGCTATAAAGGTTTTCAAATAAATTTTGAAAAAGATAGATGTAATATTTTAGATAATAAAAAACAACTCATTTTTGAAGGATTTAGAAACAAAATATTTATGTATTAAACATGAATATAAAAAAAATTCAAACTTATGTTTAACCGCCAAACATGATGATTCATGGTTATGGCATAAACGATTTTGTCATATCAATTTTAGGAGTATTAATAAGTTAGCAAAATATGAATTGGTAAGAGGATTACCTAAAATGAATTACAAAGTAGAAAACTTATGTGACGATTGTCAAATTGGAAAATTAAAGAAAAGCTAAAAATAATATTTCTATAAAACAACCATTAGAATTGTTACATTTAGATTTATTTGGACCAATACAAATACGATCTATAAATCACAACAAATATGTTTTCGTCATAGTTGATGATTTCTACAGATATACATGGACTTTATTTTTAAAACATAAAAGTGACACTTTTGGTGTGTTTAAGATATTTGCTAAAAAGATTAAAACACAAATGAACTTAAAAATTAAAAATATACGAAGTGATCACGGAGGAGAATTTGAAAACGATCTTTTTACTAATTTTTGTAATAAAAAAGGAATAACTCATAATTTTTCTTTTCCTCGTACATCTTAACAGAATGGTGTTGTGGAAAGGAAAAATCGTACATTACAAGAATATGCACGAACATTACTAAATAGCAGTGGTCTAATAAAACACTTTTGGGCTGAAGCTATTGCCACATCTTGTTATGTATTAAATCGAGTAACCATACGTCCTATGACAAAACAAACTTGTTTTGGAATATTTTTTGGTAAAAAACCTAAAGTATCATACTTTAAAACTTTCGGTTCAAAATGTTTTATACTAAATACAAAAGATAACTTAGGAAAATTTGACCCAAAGGCCGATAAAGGTGTTTTTGTTAGATGTTCGGATCGTAGCAAAGTTAATAGAATTTTTAATAAAAGAAACAATACCATTGAAGAAAGTTTACATGTTTCCTTCGATGAAAATCTCTTTGATCGTAATATCAATGATGAAGAATAAATTATTCCACTAATAAATTTAACGAATTCTGTTAGCAATGAAACAAATATTCAAAATAACACGTTAATATCATCTCCTAGGATTCTTAAGAATCATCCAAAAGATAATATCATTGGAGATCTTAATTCTAGAGTAACTAGAAATCAACTTATCATATAAGCCATATATCTTTTGTGTCAAATTTTGAACCAAAAAATTATAAAGAAGCTTCAAGTGACAATTTTTGGATAATAGCTATGCAAGAAGAATTAAATCAATTTGAACGTAATAATGTTTGGAAATTAGTACCAAGACCTGAGGACCAATCAGTTATAGAAACAAAATGGGTATTTAAAAACAAAGCAGATGAGAATGGAAATATTGTTAGAAATAAAGCTCGTTTAGTTGCTCAAGGCTATAATCAAGAAGAAAGTATCGATTACGATGAAACCTTTGCTCCAGTAGCAAGATTAGAGGCCATTCGTACATTACTTACCTTTGCAACTCATCACAATTTCAAACTATTTCAAATGGATGTCAAAAGTGCTTTTTTAAATGGTTTTATTAAGGAAAATGTGTACGTCGAACAACCACCATTATTTGTTCACGAAAAATATCCCGATCATGTTTTTAAATTACATAAAGCACTATATGAATTAAAAAAGCCCCTCGTGCATGGTACGAACGTCTTAAAAATCACTTAATAACATTTGGTTTTCATATACGCAAAATAGATACAACTTTATTTATTAAAAGAGAAAATAACGATATTTTAGTTGTACAAATTTATCGTCTTTGGTTCAACCAACGAAAATCTATGTATCAATTTTCAAATATTATGAAAAATGAATTTGAAATGTCACACATGGGAGAATTAAATTTCTTCTTAGGTCTACAAATAAAACAACTCGAAAATGGAATTTTTATTCACCAAGAAAAATATTGTAATGATTTATTACGGCGATTTGAAATGGATAAAACATCAAGCAAACCAACACCAACAAGTACCACCAATCACTTAGAAAAAGATGAAAATGGAAAAGATTTTGATGAAAAGTTATATCGAAGCATGATTTGTTCTTTACTTTATTTAACGGCCAGTCGACCTAATATTATGATGAGTGTATGTCTTTGTGCTCGATTTCAAGCAAAACCAAAAGAATCTCATCTACGAGCTGTTAAGCATATTTTACGTTATCTATCTAGTACTAGAGATTATGGTTTGTTTTACCCTAAAGGATCATCGTTTGAACTTGATTCATATAGCGATGCGGATTTCGGTGGATGTAGAACAGATCGTTAGAGTACTAGTGGAACTTGTCACTTTATCGGACAATCTTTAGTTTCATGGTTTTGCAAAAAGCAAAATTGTGTTTCTTTATCTACTTGCGAAACCGAATACATCCGCAGCTCTAGCATGTGCACAAGTGATATACATGCAACAAACACTAACGGATTTCGGTAAAATTATCAATAAATCACCAATATATTGTGATAACACAAGTGCTATAAATTTATCAAAAAACCCTGTTAATCACTCACGAACCAAGCATATAGATATACGACATCATTTTCTACGAGAAAATGTTGAAAAAGGAACTATTTCATTGGAATACGTAAATACCGAAAATCAAGTAGCCGATATTTTTACAAAACCATTAAATGAACAAACTTTCATTAAACTCCGACAAAGTTTAGGTATTTTCTCACTTTATGACCTTTCTCCTTAAAAATTAATAACTTCATTTAGGCTAAGTTTAGTTATCTACTTTATTACCACAAATTATACTTATTTCTGAACCTTTAAATTTTTAGTTTGTTTGTTTGTTTATAAATAATGTTTTCAGCTTATACACACACACACATAGTTACATAAAAACTATATACAAACAATTTATAAATAACATAATATAGCAATGTCTTTTGGGGACTCCTATATATCCATCTCCATCTCAACACCATCAACGGACAGCTTGGTTGACACACCACAACAGCTTCGTACGCCTACACCAAAGCAGAAGCCAATAAATAGGTGGTCCTGTATCGTACGGGTTTTACTCCCGATAATAAGAAAACCAAAAGATTTCTATTTGTTTCTCCTAGCACAAAAGAGAAAATTGATGAAATTCATCATTATCAGAAACAACAAATAGATCTTCAACGAGAGCTATATTTCGAACAAAAAGTTACAGCGCGACAGCTAAGTTTTTTTAGAGCAAGTGGCGATGAAGTTTTGTTCGTCACGAAAGAAAGATGTTCATAAACCGCTACCAAAACCTTGCAGTTCCTTGGATCCATCTTCTTCGTATCGTACTTCTTCAGACCCTTCACCAAGACGATATCTGGCTCCCCATGGACCCACGAACGGGGAAATATATGGTCTCCACTTATACCACGGAGGGATAACGAGTCAGGAGATCATAAAACTCCGTCGCCTTCTTAATAAATAAATCATATATGTATCTATACTTATGTGTTATTTTATTTTATTTTAACAATAAAATCATTTGGTATCAAAATTCGATAAATAAGTTAAACCATCAAACCTTAGGCTATTTTTAGCCAAACTGCAAATTTCAGACGTCTGACAATAGCCTTTAGATGTCTGACACAATGATATACTAATAAAAAATTAAGCATTGTGCATATGTCAGACGTCTGATATACCCCCCAGATGTCTGAACTTAAGTTCTGCCTCCTAAAAATATAAACCAGAGAATTTCAGACGTTTAAAACATTGAACCTGACGTCTGACTAAGTTCTCTATCACAAATACTTACAAAATTTACCTAAACCAGACGTCTGACATATAAAACCAGACGTTTGATTAAACTCTCTGCATATTCAATCTTATACATTCGACCAAAACAGACGTCTACTCCAAAGACCAGACGTCTATTTGTATCTTCTGTATAATTTTTAGGACAAACCAGACGTTTGACTCCAAATCTAGACGTCTGGAATTCAATCGACCATTTATATACACCTAGATAACGTAATTTTTTTTCCTTTTTCTCAAAATTATTCCAATCTACGATTTACTTCGTGACGATTTTTCTTCAACATCGACATCTTTAACAAAAGTAAATCAAAATGCCTCCTCGCACTAAGAATATCAAAATTGCAAAATGCAAACAAGACCAGCCCGCTTCATCTTCAAACCCTCAGGTATGCTCCGACGATCAAAACGAGAGGTGGATGAATAAAGCACCACATTCCATCAAAAGTTATCAAGATATTCAAAAGAAGAATTCAAGAGAACTTACATGTGCGTTTCTGGTTGAGTCACTCTCAGTTCTTTTGGAACTAATCTAGTCCTCACCATAGAACTCGAATTTTCATTCATACTTCCTAAGTCAAATTAGGTCAAATTTGATAGTCAGTTATCTAACTATCAAATGAACAAACAACCAATCATGGTTTAATTTCATATGGGATCCGTTAAGCCTTTATTAATTCTCTTTAGTTAATAAAACCACTTTATCAAACTTGATCAAAAGATCTTTTCAAAACACTATTTCCAAACCCCTTATACTTCTTTCATACTTGGAAAACATTCATATACTTATCTCAGCGGTCTGAGTATATTACCAAAACATTTTACTTTTCATGCCTTAAAAACAAAATTATATAATTATCCTATCAGTATAAGTATATTTACAAAATTTTCAAAGTTTTATTCTTTCCAAATCCCATATTAAATAAACCGAACATTTCTTCCAAATAAAACATCCCGCTTATCCTTTATCAAAATTCCCTTTTTAAAAGCTCATCTCATATTTCAATTAACTTATAACTTTCAAAATAGAGTTATAACCCACTTTTATGAACTAGTTAAGTTAATTTATAAACCTTTTTCCAAATCTATGAAATGATTTATAAACCTTTTTCCTATTTTTTAAAACTCTTCATATAAACCTTTCTATACTCCTTTATAAAATATCCTTTATAAATATTGTTTGCATCAAAATTGGTCACAAACCCCAAATATCGTGAAAGCACCAATATATGAATGCAAATCAGCAACAATTTAATACAGATCTCAGATCCAAAAGAAATAATTGGAAAATAATGAACGGAAACACAATGTTTATAGTGGTTCGGCTATATTCGGCCTACGTCCACTCCAAATATTAACCTTTTATTAACTTTCCTTGCGGGTTATAGTTGATTACAGTGAGTATAATGAAGAAATTTGAGTACAATGGTAGCTTAATAGTATAAAAATGTTTTTGGCAGAGTCTGGACGCCTGATCGCCAAAAAGATCCTTTTTCTGTAGGCTCTGGGGCTCTATTTATAGGTGTAGGATGCTGATATCTCGCTCAAACTTCGAGGGACTTCTTCTGGCGCGTGAATGATCGATCCCGTGAAGTTTCGACTCGATCCGTGATCGATACGAACCAATTTTATATCGATCAAGAATTTTTCCAATCGAGTCGAAACTTGGTGGGAACATTCTTTATCTCGTACGTAAGCTCCTATGAAAATTATATAGCATTTGGACCTGTGGATTCTGAGATACGATCGATGCAAGATTGCATTTTTCATAGGCTTCCGAGTTCGTGTCCATACAAATCCATCCTCTTCGTATCGATCAAGTGCACATGCCTACCTGCTGACGTTGCGAGATAAACTACGGTGGGTCCACATTTCCTGCCGCGTCGACCGAGCCTTCATCCTGTTTGAACTCCATTCAGATCCATCCACATCCTTCTATTCGTATCGTTAGCCCGTGTCCATCAAAGTAATCACTTTCGTATCGATGCTTGCGGTGTGTTTCGTATCGATCATATACGCGTTGATCGATACAAAGCAAACTTAGACGATGAGGATGGAGTGCATATAGGATCGATACGAGGAAGGTTCCAGTTGATGGATACGAAACGAGGGTTTTGCTATGGAAACGAATGAGATCGGTCAGATGGATATGAGCGAAACTTTACGTAATGGATACGAAGGGCGTGGCCCCCTAATCAATACGAAGATAGGAGCGCTTGAAGGAGTCGAACAACCACGATATGAAAAGGGGCATCACTAGTTGCTTGATGGATACGAAGAGATCGACACGAACGTCTTGCTCGCATCCATGTGGATCGATACGAATAGTATCGATACGAAATGCCACACTTTGATCGATGCGAACAGCATCGACACGAACCATTTTTCATATATCTTAACCCATCCATATCTCGAGTATACTAACTCCGATTGACCTGAAATTTGACATATAGTCTCACCTAGCCCTGTTCATCAGTCTCAATTGATTCCATCTCAATCGAAGCTCAGCCAAATTTTGACGGCATAGATCACATTCTTGCTTCCAATCAATTTCCAATCCTGATATCCATTTTTCCCCAGCTAACTAGTTGGTATTCTAGCCTTGACCAAAGGGTGGGATAACATTTTCTCCCCAAAACATACCTTGTGATAAGAAGGTGTGTTTTGAATAGTTCCGCATCTGATATCCGAAGTCCATATTTCGTCCATAACAATACGATCTGAATTTCTCAGTCCTGACTACTTCGAGTTGATATCCGGTTCCAAATCCAATAACCAAAGTCTTAGCCAATTCCACATCCACCTGTACTCGACAACCGAGTCCTAATCCATCCTTATCCAATAACCAATAACCAAATCCAGGACCTCTCCGGGTTAATATCCAAATCCACAACCTCTCCAAGTTCTTGCCAAGTGCAATCCACACTTGACGACCGTGGTCCAGTGTCCCCTGGACATTGAGTAATGCCATGGCTTATGTCCTAAACCGAATCCTGGTTGCTCCGGACCCTTGCCGAGTATAGGCCGTACCCGACGACCTGAAACAGTAACCGATAATATAGGGCCTAAGTCCTAGGCCGGATCCTAGTCTCTCTGGACCCTTGCCAAGCATAGTCCATACTCGACGACCTGAATAAGCCAATTCACCGCGTTCGGGGGGAAGAGACTTACCCTTTGCTAGGTACAATCCACAGCCGATGACCGCTTACCAGAAAGCCAAATAAAAATCCAATCCAAATCCAAATCAAATCAGAAAACCAAAAATCCACATCCGAAATCAAAACCAACATCCAAACATGAGAATAATCATCCAAACAGAAGTACAAACCAGAAAACAAACAGAATCAGGGGTTCAAACCAAACTCCAAAACCAAACCAGAAAAATGAGAGTTCAACCCAAAAACAGGAAACAGATTTCACAAACCATAGCATTGCGGTTTATTACCATTCAGAGCATGCCTAGGGGCCATCTCCGTCCCAGTACATGAGTAGATGACTTGGCTGTTTTGCTTGTAGTTTGCTACATATTTCATATTATCCTAGTCAATTGATAACCAATCGACCATCATTCCCGGGCCTCACTCCATCGTTGTTTGAGGTAGACGGTGGTTGCTCCTGCTCTACCGCTGCATTTCGATCTCCGACATATTGTCATAGCTGTCCAATCCTTACTGCTCTTCAATTATGTCTTTTAGATGCCTACAAATGTTGGTATCATGCCCGTCCAAATCATGAAAAATATAGTGTTTCCCCGATGCCCTTTCACGTTTCAAGGGTTCTCTCCTAGCAGGCCTTCGGTATGGAAGGCGATTTCGTATCTCCATGAATATCCATTCTAACATCTCATTCAATCCTGGGTAGGTAGAGAATTTTGGCTCTCTCCATCGCCTCCTATCCTTTCCTGAATCATTGTCAATCTTCCTATTTCCTTTACCTTTACCTTTATCCAAGCCTCCGCTGGATGCTCCTCCGTCCTCAACTGCGTTCACCTCCTTTAACTTCATATCCGAACATGCATCTTCCTCCCGAAGGAATCTCTCGGCTTCGTGAAAGAATTTCCCGTGGTCCAGTGGTGGGTCTCATATTAAAGATACCGTGAAATTCGAATCCTCTCTGACTCTTGAAACTGCTGCCATTAAAAAGTGGATCCGGCCGATCCACTGAAGCAACTGCCGCATTAAACCGAGTTAAGAAGGCTCTCAATGATTCATCCATCCTTTGCTTTATTGACGTTAGCATCATCACATTCTTCGGTCTTTTATTATGAACCTAAAATTGCTTCAAAAACCTGTCCACCAATTCTGTTCACGTCCCGATAGATCCCTCTTCCAACTGCCTAAACCATATAGCAGCTATCTCCGTCAAGTACAGAGAGAAACATCGGGCCATAACTTCCTTCGATGCCGCCAGCACTTCCATGTGTCTTGTATATCTCATCAAGTGATCAGTTGGATCAGCCTTGCCATTGTATACCTCCACATTTGGTAGCTTGAACTTTGGGGGATTCCGAGCTATCCTGATTTCACGAGTGAACGGACTCCTGTTTACTCCTTCCAGATCTCTATTTGTCAATCCTTCACGCATAGTTCATCTGATAATCTCTGCCAATCCAGCATTGTCTGTCAAGGGTTGCCCCCCGAGTCCCCGAGGGAATTCTGGTACATACTCTTCATCTCGTGCCCTTACATTCCTTTCGGCATCTTGTTGTGTGGTGTTGATTGGAATCCCTCCATGAACTGGTTCATCGTTGTTGGGGGATGTGCCCCCGAGCCTGGGTCTATCCGGATTAGCAGGTGCATGCTAATTAGGGATTGCGCCTTGCTGAGCTGTTCCATCTGGTTGCCCATTTGGTCCTTCTACTCCAGCCCCGTGGATCTGAACTCTTGAAGCTCCGGCTGTCCCGGTTTGTCTGACCTGTCAGAGGAGATTGTACATCATCTCCTCCCGCCTTTTTAGAAATTCTTCGTGAAACGCCCCCATCATCATCTTCATTTCGTCTCGGGTGATGAAAGCTAAAGTCTGGTTGGCTCCTGATGAAGCCTTCTGGCATCCTTCATGTTGACTTCTCTTTGTCCTCTGTCTTCTACTCAATTGCCTTGTCATAGTTCTCTAGATCTGAACCCTTAAACCTTCAAATCCGAATTCCAAATCTGGTGTAGCAGGTGCTAGTTGCTCTCAGTGAAAGCACCAAAGTGTTTGCGCCAAAATTGATCACAAACCCCAAATATCGTGAAAGCACCAATATATGAATGCAAATCAGCAACAATTTAATACAGATCTCATATCCAAATGAAATAATTGGAAAATAATGAACGGAAACACAATGTTTATAGTGCTTTGGCTATCTCCGGCCTACGTCCACTCCAAATATTAACCTTTTATTAACTTTCCTTGCTGGTTATAGTTGATTACAACGATTATAATGAAGAAATTCGAGTACAATGGTAGCTTAATAGTACAAAAATGTTTCCGGCAGAGTTTGGACTCCTGATCGCCAAAAAGATCCTTTTTTGTAGGCTCTAGGGCTCTACTTATAGGTATAGGAGGCTGATATCTCGCTCAAACTTCGGGGGACTTCTTCTGGCATGTGAGTGGACCTACGCGATCGATCTTGTGAAGTTTCGACTCGATCCATGATTGATACGAACAAATTTCTTATCGATCAAGAATTGTTCCAATCGAGTCGAAACTTTGTGGGAATATTCTTTATCTCGTACATAAGCTCCTATGAAAATTTCATAGCATTTGGACCTGTGGATTCTGAGACATGATCGATGCAAGATTGCGTTTTTCACCGGCTGCCGAGTTCGTGTCCATCCTTCATATCCATCCCCTTTGATTCGATTAAGTGCACGTGCCTACCTGCTGACGTGGCGCGATAAACTGGGGTGGATCCACATTTCCTGCCACGCCGACCGAGCCTTCATCCTGTTTGAACTCCATTCAGATCCATCCACATCCTTCTATTCGCATCCATCTACTTCAACTTCTATTCGTATAGCTAGCCCGTGTCCATCAAAGTAATCACTTTCGTATCGATGCTTGTGGTGTGTTTTGTATCGATCATATACGTGTTGATCGATACGAAGCAACCTTAGACGATGAGGGTGGAGTGCATACAGGATCACTACAGGGAAGGTGCAAGTTGATGGATACGAAACGAGGGTTTTGCTATGGAAATGAACGGGATCGGTCAAATGGATACGAACGAAACTTTACCTAATGGATACGAAGAGCATGATCCCCCTAATCGATACGAAGATAGGAGCGCCTGAAGGAGTCGAACAACCACAATACGAAAAGGGGCATCACTGGTTGCTGGATGGATATGAAGAGATCGACACGAACGTCTTGCTTGCATCCATGTGGATCGATACGAATAGTATCGATATGAAATACCGCAGTTTGATCGATGCGAATAGCATCAACACGAACCATCTTTCATATATCTTAACCCATCCATATCTCGAGCATACGAACTCCGATTGACCTGAAATTTGAAACGTAATCTCGCCTAGCCCTGTTCATCATTCTCAATCGATTCCATCTTGATCGAAGCTCGGCCAAATTTTGACGACATCGATCACAATCTTACTTCCTATCGATTTCCAATCTTAATATCCATTTTTTCCCAGCTAGCTAGTTGGTATTCCAGCCTTGACCAAAGGGTGGGATAACAAATATCATTACAAAACATCATTTGTAAAACACCTTAATAACACTTCTCGTTAGTAAAAACCCCTTTCTATAAACAAGTTATCATTTATAAGTACCTTTATAAGAATTATATAACTTGAAAAACCATTAAAAATCCCATAGCCTCAAATTGATTAGAGAATTAATGTAAATTAAAACCAAACTTTATAAATTCCAAATGAGGCTCGACAGTCCCAATGATACTAATTTAAATTACCGTTTAGTTTCAATTCGATTCCCAAATCACATAAAATTTATTTACATAAGCTACCATATTTGTAAATGCAGTTCATATCCAATCAAGGAATAACACGTCAATATAACTAATTGGCATATACAATTCCAATTAACAAAACAACATGATGGTGATTTATCCTACTAAATAAATGTCCAAACAATTCAATCAATTTATAGTAGAACGATGCTTTATTCTGCTTAATACACGTCCATACAATCAAATCAATTACACTATAGTAGAATGGTGTTTTGTTCTGCTAACGGATGTCATTTAATTCTCCTAATCATATAGGCTACTTAAGGGTCCGGATAAGAGATTCTTTGATTTGGAATCAGTTCGCTTTAAAAAGAAAATTTATATAAAACACATTCGTTTCAGTTTTAAATCACCTTTGTAAACATTTAAGTAGATTTAATCAACTTAAACCCTAATTAAATCTTAGTTAACCTTAATCAAATCAAGATTAAATCATACCTAAATTCTAACTAGTCTTAATGAACTTGATTAAGTACTAATTAACTTCCAAATGCAACTTAGTTAAGGTTAAATCAAATCGATTAAAAGTTAAACTCTAACTAATCAAATATTAATTAAATCATTACTTAATTAAACAATAATTAATTAACTAATTAAATTAATCAAATAATTATTAACCATTAATTAATCCTTAACCATGTTAAATACCAATTAAAACTTAATTAATAAAACAATAGTCATCAACTTAACTTAAATATTGATAAATTACTAATTACCTTTTTAATTACTAATTAAGGCTAATTACCTTTTTATTTAACTAATTAATTAATTAAATAATTAAATTACAAAACTTAATTACTTTTTAGTTACTAATTAAGTTTTGTTTTGAAAACTTTTACAAAATAATTTCAAGTTAAAACTACTTGAAACTAAAGCGAACCACTTCACAACCCCTTACTTTTTTTTCATGGTTTGAAACATTCTTTAGAAAATTATGAAAAAAACTTTGAAACTAAAGCTACAAACTTTAATCTGTTTCAAAACTTTAAACTTCGAAAAACAACTTTGATTCCAACCAGATCTTAAATCTGTCGCAACTATGCAAAGTAGCTAAGTTTTCTTACAAAAACTCATGCCAAAGCTCGTATTTTACAATCAACACATTACTAACACAAGCCGTCTTCATCGTAGGTTGCAAGTATACATCCATATGGACATGCTTACTAACTTTATAATACAACATCGACTTCCATAACCAAATCAAGCTATAATAAACCATCCAAATCATAATCAAACCCCATGGTTACCATTCAACTTCTACACTATATTGTCACTATAATTATGAATTAATAATAAAGTAAAAAATCTTTTCCAGAATAAGATAGTTTACTCATTGAAATTCCACGGATTCAACTCTAACTTTCACTAGACCTTGCTAATGACCCTAGAGCTCGAAAAGGAAGTTGCTTTCTTAGATTTTTGGCTACTAATGGGCTTGGCTTGATGGTCTATTAGCTCGGCCTTGGGTGTTGGGTCAGAATGTGGGTAGTTGCTTGATGGAGGAGGGTGTGTAAGTTGGTAGAGAAGGGTTTTAGCTATGGAAAATGTGTTTTAAAGTGGAAAACTTGATTTTCCCCCTAATTTTTGCAAACTATGGAAGCCATGGATATTTTGGAGAGAAAGTTTTTGAAAGTGAAGAGGAGGAAGAAAATGAGAATGTGCGCGTAGATGTATATTTATAGGAAAAAAGATTTGGAGAAAATTACTAAATTATCCTTTAGTGATTTAACCTAATATGTCATGATATCTGGAAAATCACATCACCTTCCTACCCCTCTCTCTTATCACATCCCCCCTCGTTATCTAGTCATATCCTTAAGTTCATGACGAGTAATGATGTCGAATTATGAAAATATTAAGATACGACAACACTTAATAATATATATATACACATAATGTTTATTATTTTTAAAGTTATGAATTGTCACATTACTTATTAGTATAATTAACATAAGTTAATCTATTCGTAAGTGTATTATTATTTAGTTAATTATCTACTATATATATGTATTTTCAAAGTTATGAATTGTCACATTACTTATTATTATAATTAACATAAGATAATCTATTCGTAAGTGTATTATTATTTAGTTAATTATCTACTATATATATGTACATTTGGTGCACAAAGACGAACAACAATCTCGACAACTTTCCGGTGTCGAAACATCAAAATTTCGAAAAACGTTCTTCTGCCACATTTTCTATTTTTCTACAAACTATATAATTTGGTATACAAATTTTGAAAATGATTTCTCCTCATTATTAATTAGTTAAAATTATTTTATTTATTAATAAAAATCTATTTATTGTCTATATAAAATATATATACAATTCCCTAGTTTAAGCGACCAAACAATGGGTCGTTACACAGGTGCTCAATTAATTTTGAGTAGTTTGAGAGTTGAGGTTTTCAGCTACCTAATTAGATGAATAAGCTTCAAGAGGCATGCAGGAGGCAAACTAAATAATAGGAGTTCTTTTCTATTTTGATTCCGCTGTGTTTTGTTGTAAAGGCAAAGTTGTTTAGTTGCCTAGCTATATACTCTGATCATCTAAGAAGGCATCTTCATATGTTGCCCTTGGCATATGTTGTAATAGTTATATTTTCTCTGAACGTAGTTCTCGAATATGGGATTATGTAATGAATGTTGAAACGAATTGAAATGGAATGCGAAAGTTGTTTTATGGTTTTAAGTTTTTACCGTATTCATGTGTTTCTGTTATATCAATGTATCTAACATTATTGTATTTAGTCAACGAAGATCAATAACTTTGGATGACTGCAGCATCCATAGTAGTTGGTTTTGAATCTCCAAGTGGGGGATGTTACAAGTTGGCATCAGTGCATCGGTATGAAACCGTTTGCGCCAAAATTGGTCACAAACCCCAAGTGTTGTGAAAGCACCAGTGTATGAATACAAATCAGCAATATTCAAACACAAATCACAGATCTAAGTAAGCAATACGCAGCAAAACAGAAATTATGAACAAGAACACACGATTTATAGTAGTTCGGCTATCTCCGGCCTACGTCCACTTCAAAGGTTTTAACTTTTATTGACGTTCTTCGCTGGTTACAGTTGATTACAGCGGGTTACAATGGATTATAGCTCTGAAACTTGAATGCAATAGCGATGATAAGGTATAGAATTGAATTCGGTAGAGTCTTGATGCTTCAGAATTCCGATCCCCTTTCCTGAATGACCTGGGGCTCTATTTATAGGCGTAGGAGGCTGATATTTCTTCTAAAAATCCGGTAGATCGCTTCTGGCACGTGAGGGGGCCCACACGCCCGAATTCTGGAGATCCGGGCCCACTTTGGGATCGATTCGACCCTTGGTTCGAATCGATCAAAAAAGTGTCCAATCGTGATGAAACTTGGCATGGACATTCTTCGACATGTAGGAAAACTCCTGTAAAAATTTCTTGGTATTTGGATCAAGGGATTGAGAGATATAATCGATTCAAGATGGTGTTCTTCGGTACGCTGGTTGCTTCGACTCGATCCTGTTCGAATCGATAGGGTCGACTCGATAGCATCTCGTGCGTTTGCGATGACATGGCACGCGTTCTTTGTGTCGATCCACTTGTGTAACGACCTGATAAATTTATGATATTTTTATAAATTTAATTTATATGTTTGCTAATTTAATCCAGTATAAAATTAAAGTCTTAGGATTTTAAAAGGATGAATGTAGGAGTTAGATAGTAACTGTAATTACAGGTAGAGATTTAAAAGGTTATATGACATAGATTTGAAAATAACTGAAAGTTGTGTTGTAGTTATAAGTCTTAATTTGTTGGTTTAATGGTATTAATGTAACAATAACTGAATTGGATTACATACACACAAACATTTGAAAAATTTATTAGGTGGACTAAATTGGTTAAAGTTCATAAGTTGTGCATTTCAATTTAGTAGAAATTCTAAACGATAAACGAAGATTTAAATAAACGCTAAATTAAAACTATGTAAAATGGTGACTTAAGGCCTAGTTATAGGAATTGGAATATAATCCAAAATTTAATTAATGATAGTAACGTAGTATTAGCTAATAAATAGATTTCAATGCAGTAACCAAATGAAAGGAATAGGAATGAATATATATATTGGTTTGAAATGAAATAAAAATGTGTCACATTTAGATGGAGTAAAATTTAAGAAACCTATAAATGTGGAATCAGTAAACATTTGTAAAAAAAATATTGCCTAGAATAAAATTCATTTAATATAAGAATTCAAAGGTGGAAGATTTACATTTGGATTGAAAGGTATAATTAATTGAATTGGTGATTTGGGAATTTAATCCAAGGGTTACTCTAAAAATAAATACGGATAAAAAGAGGTTAAACTAAGGAGGGGCATTAATTGATTTTAAGGCTTATTTAATACGTTAATAGGCAAGACTCCGCATTCATACATTTATACAAAGCTAAATAGAAGCACAAGTGTGATATAATGTAAATAGATGGATATCAACCTTTATTTATATGTTAATGGGATTTAATTTCTATTGTATAAAAACCGCAATTTAATGAAGATTGAAATAGCTAATTCATACGTTAGTTGATTTAGCTGGAATATGAAGATATTTAATGGAATAGTGAAATCAAATGGGAATGGGTTTCCATTGTTCATTTGAATTCACATTCATCATAAAAACTTATTTGAAAACCAAAGGAATAATAAAGGAATCAAGACTTAATTAGTAATTTGGATTTAAGACATGGCAATTTGGATTTATTGCAACATTTAATACCATAGAATTTAGTAAAGCTTATTCAAATTTTAGTTGACCATTTGTGATATAACTTTTTGAAAACAAGACTTTATTTATGAATTGAGTATTTGATTCAACGAATGGTAATTACTTCATTTAAAAATGGAATTTAACGTAAATTAGTACGTTATTAAAGTTAAATGAAAGCTGTAAACATTTGACTTAGAGAACAATTGAGTGAAATCTTAACTAATGTAAACTTCATCATATTGACATCCATAACTGTGAATCATAGGAAGAAGGTAAATAAATGAACTTAACCAAACTATTTATGTTGAATATTGAAAATTTGAATAAATAAATAGTTAAGAAAATTAAGGGAATGGGAATAAAAATTTATTTATAATTTGGAATTTTAATTACGGTGAAAAGGGTTAACTGCAATTAAAAGTAAGTTGAGATGGAAATCAAGTTATTTATTTAATTTGGTTTAAGATGAGAGTGTATAAGTATAAGATTAGGTAATTTGTGAGAATAAATTTATAATTCCCGAATAATAAGAAAACGCAGAGGTTAACACTGCGAAATTTATATACTTATAAATTTTAATTCACATCCAAGCTTGCTAAATTATTTGGAATTGATTTGGATTATATAAGTAATGAAATTTGGCCAATATTTAAAGTTGAAAGAAAATTTGGATTTTATGATTAATTTTAATTTATTTAATAAATATTAAAAATAGCCATTTTTGTCACGGACTCGGATTTCGACGAAACCAGTTTCATCGGATCCGTAACGGTGAATTATAATAATGTTTCAAGTTTCGTAGCGATCGGACTTGTCGTTTGATCGTACGGACTCGAAACGCCTTGAAATTTACGCATTTTGAAATCAATGTGAAATTTTTGTTTTTTTTGGCATAACTTCTTCATACGATCGAATTTGGTCGCGAAACTTTTTCCATTGCGTTCAGAATATTTTAAAACACCTATTTTGATATATAGTTTTAACAAATCCGACTCCGGAGGCATAGCGGGCTTTTTGGACCATGGTTTGTCACGCACGTTCGCGTATCCAGTCTAGCTACCCTACCTCTAGCCTATCTATAAATATACATCTATAAACCCTAGCTCCTTTCTTTTTCATTTGCTGTACGTTCATTTCTTCACTCTTTTCTCTTCCCCAAATGTATACATCTCAGATCCAATTCCAGATCCATCCACGGTTCAAAATCAAAAGTCAAAACTCAAAAATTTCAGAAAATTCCAGAAAAAATATATGTTGAAGTATTCGATACGCGTAAAATACTGGTGAAATTCGTTTTTCAATTGGAGCTGTCGTTCATCCATAATAAATTCAAACAGCCCCAAAACCGTTCATCATCGTCGCGCAAAACTTCGTCGGATCGGAAAACGCTTTCTGGGTTTTGGAGAGGGAACCGAGGGGATCGCATCTATATGGTTTGTTTCGAGTTTCGATGGTTGGATTGTCGGGAATTTTGGATTAGGGTTTCAGCCAAGGGGAGAAGATGGCGGCTGTGCGTTGTGAATGAATCTGTAGCGTGCGCGGGGGGAGATTGACGTGGCAAGTTTGTTTTCCAAATATGTGTCATTTTGTTTATATGAAATTTTGAATTCAATCACCATTTTTCGCCATAACTTTCTCATACGAAGTCGGATTCACACGAAATTTTTTTTGTTAGGATCGTAATTTAATTCCGGACTTGATGACGCTGGTTTGGATGAATTCTGAGACGGGCGAATTTTTGGGTTTAAATCGGGTTTGAATTCGATTTAAAATTCAAAAGGTGAGTGTTTTAACCCACTCACAATTACTAGAAGCTTTTATGTTTGTTAAATAAATTTTAGAAATGGATAGAAATTTATTTATGAGCTTTTGACATGTTATTTCATCCATATCTGTTAAATTGCATTTTATTGAATTCAGCTGTTAATTTAAATTGATTGATTGCGTATTAATTGGCTGTTAGAGATTATTGTTGCATATGAACTGCTAGTTAACAGTTATATAAATTTTTGGGGAATATAAACTGTTAGATTAATAGTTGATAAATATAATTTGAGATAAAACTGCAAATTATTACCTGTTGTATATTACCAAACATATATGGTTATTGACTGATATTGATTGATGTTTGTGATTGGATGATGGATGTGTTGTTGAATGGATGTTTTATTTGAATATTATTAAACTGCAAGTTAGTATGCATTTTTCATTTTTCGGGATTGTGGTTTGAAATGATAAAACCGCAAAGTTTATTTTTAAATTGCGGATTGAAATGATAAATATCCGTATCACTTGACCATAGGATAGAAAATTTTATACAGGCACCGCGGTCTATATATAACTATTTTAATGTGATTTCTATGGTTTGGATTGAATACGGTCTATAAATCTTAAATTTATATTGTATAAATATTTTATTCCATATTTATATACCTATGAAGTTGAAATTTTGAAATTAAAAGGAATATAAATTTCTTTATTGAAAATGGAAGAAATTTAGAAAATGGAGTTTGGTAAATTTATATCCTATGTTTAAATGTAAAGTTGGAAATTTTAAGATATGATATTTGTAATTGGATTTTCCCAAAATAAATAGAAATGGATATTCTAGTATAATTTGAAGTGGAAAAATTCTAAATATATATATATATATTTTACTAGAAATTGAAGTCTTATTAATTATGGATTTTATGTGAATGGTCAAGATTAATTAATAGAATATTGATTTTGAAAGGATAAAAATCCAACTTTAGTTGAAAAATTAATGCTCAAAAATGGATATAAATATATATAAAATTGAAATGGTTTTGGGACTTGAAGTAATATTTTGGACTTTGGTTTAACTTTAAAACAAGAAATATTTGGAAAGCCATGCAATTTATTCTTTATAAGGCAACAGTAAAGTTAAACATTTTTAATTCGCATACCGTTGAATATCCAAACCATTTAGTTTTGAAAATAATGGTTTTAAAATACTATGGATTTTCGAAGAATTATGTTGAAAGTTACAAACAAAATATTGGTCACATGGATATTAAATAATAAAAAGTGACATAATTTTTGGAAAGGAAAATTTATTTGGGAAACGATATCATTGATTTGGGCTTTTATAAAATAATATGAAAATAAATGGTTTGTGTTTTTTAAGAAGAAAGGATATCGTAATATTATGGTTTGAAATGGATTATATTCTGGTTTTAAAGTATAAACTGTTTTTAAATAACCGCGGTGTTATAATAACGATTGGTTGGCAAAGAGACCGGGATCGGATATGGACATACTCTCTGTCGATACCGAAAACCACTTTGACTAACCGTGTACGCGGTGGAGATTCCAGAATGGAGTAGGTGGTGGCGACGTTTCCTGTAAGGTAAATACGTGGACCCAACTCCCGTGAGTTGGCATAAGGTGGCTAAAACAGGAGCGATTCTCAGGCCAATGAGGTCATTCCTCTGATCGGACGCTCCTCTTCGATATTATACTTTGACTTGGATTGATTCAGTGGCCACTTCTATATTTTGATTTTGGGGGAGTTAGTTCGAGGTGGGCGGCAGCTGCGCGCTGCGCGTTACCATCAGCCTGGATAGCAATTGGTATATCTACCCTGGCATTGCCTAGTTGTGCCGTGTCACCTACCATATCGAGCCTTGTACGAGTTTGGTTTTCTCCCGTAGCCCGTGTGGTATCCTCTAGTTGCTTCCCGAGTAGGAGGAGCTATGATATTGGATGGACTACTGGGACTATTACGTGTTAAGGTGGAAAATGTAAAGCCTTAACGCTATTTAAAAGTAAGTTTATTTTATAAATAGACACTATTATAATAGCGCAATATACTACATAGTAAATAGTTTAACGGATCCTTAGGAGATGTAAATCCCGAACATCTCTTGAGTTACTGTACTCATATTTATTTCTGTTTATTTAACTCACATAAGATATTCTAGTCTGACTCGGGTGTTTTTGTCTTTTCAAATTCGCTCGGGTCAGTCCGAGCGTTTCAGGATAGCAGGTTTTAGCTTTGGAGGACGAAGACGAAGAATCAGTATTATTCTATATATAGTATTGCACCACACTCTTTTTATTCCGCTGCATTGTTGTATTGGTATGTGTAACTCTGATATTCATTGTATAAGTAAAATCCAGCTTTTGTAAACTGTTTATGAACTGTATATTTGTTATTATATTTTATCCTTCCGCTGTGAGATTCTGTTTTGTTTTATTCCTTCTCTGTTTTTCTTATTTACCCCATAACAATCCGCCCTTGCGTATGCTTTGAATTGGCACGTGTGTCGTTTAAAGTGTGTAAAAAGGCGGGATGTTACAGTTGGTATCAGAGCTTTGGTTTAGCGATAAACCTTGGCTTTGTGGGGTTTGACTCTTTGTTAATAGGGTAGTAATATCCTATGGGAGTCACTGAGCGTATATATATGAGAGAGCGTACTTGTTAGTGTTATAAAAAGATTTTTATATTGTGTTAATCTGTTCCGCTTTGTATTTATAAATTCTGGTTGATGCATGGGACGCTATGTCATCAATAGGGATTTCTAAACACTTAGTAGGACAGACCGACATAATATTTGTTTTTAATATAGGTGAATGAAATAATTTTGCCTATTATATTTTCAATATAAAAAAATAGTTTTATAAAGATATATATATATATTTTTGGTTGCTATAGATTGGGTGTTAGGAAATAAAATATTTATAATAATTGAAGCTAAGTGAAATCATAATAAACCCAATTTGGAGATTTTAGAACTTAGGTCCGGGATTTTTCCAAATTTGTTTTCAAAGAATTTATGAAATATAATGATTTGGTTTATAAGTATTTTCTTATATAAATATTTCGTATAATTTGGAAGAATTGTTTTAAAAAGAAGATTTTGGGAGAAATTAAATTTTGTACTTTCCTCTCTATCGCTGGAAAATAAATTCGGTGATGACGGCCGCATCATCGACTTTCATTTTCGAGTTTCGAAGAGGAAAGGCCACTGTAGTAAATTCTACTACAGATTTATTTTAGAACTTTCTAAAAATTTTCTTTTATTGTTCTAACTATAATTAGAGATATTGAGTAGTAAGAACTTATTTATCTATTATTTTGAAATAAATGGAAATTCAACTCGGTATTTAATTCTAAAATTTTCCGTTAACTAATTGAAAATTTTAGTGAAATAAAAGTTAGGTAATAAATGAATTGAAACCCCTAATTGAAATAAGAGAATTAATGCTAAGGATAAAGGAAGATAAATATTTTAACTTATGAATATTGGTAAAGACTTAGTGAATAATCAATGAATTAAAAGAATGGAGATTTAACTTGTATAAGTTCAATTGCAATTTCCTTAACATAAATAACTTACCCAAATATAAAAGTTGAAGTGTTAAATGAGGAACTGGAATTGAATATTTTACAAGTAGGAATTTAGGAAGAATGAAGTATTCAATAAATTACTGTTATAATAAGAATTTATTGGTATAAACTTAAGTGATAATTGAAATTTTACCCAAATTAAAGGTGAGTATTATTAATAGGTGATTTTAACTTAAGTAAATAAAATGAAATTCTTTAATAAATAAAGATTGATGTGTAGGGTTATAAACTTAAGTATGTTTTAAAATGCTACTAGTAATATAATAAAAAGTAGGTAATATAAATAAATGTCTGTAAACCCTAGATAATGAATTAATAAGATCCTTTATTTATAAAAATGGAGGTTTTAAGGTTAATAATTTAAGTATAAGTAGAGGGTTACTGTAATTAAATATAATAAAACGTAAACATTAAATAAAGGAATGAAATTAAGGGTAAGTTGAAATTGTAATTTATAAAACGAATATATATTTATTGAACCATTAATAAATAAAAAGGAATTGAGAAGAAACTTGTAAATTTTCACTTGCATTCTTAAACATACATAACTTACCATATAATAAAAGTTGCAATGTTAGTAAGAAAATGTAAAGGGAAATCTTACAAGTGAAGATATTCAAAATATTTGTTGTTATTAATGAGAATTTATTTTATAGACTTAAGTAATAAAAGGAAACTTAAGTAATAAAAAGGAAATACAAATATAATGAATTTGGTGATAATTGGAAAATAAACTTGTAAGAAACAAAGAAATCCCTCATAAATGAAGGAAAGAAAAATCAAAACACTGAATTATGAAATAAATGTATAATGAGATATTTTGGTGTTGATTTGAATTGTTGGTTGATGTATGTTGTTGGGTAAGGAATTATGGAGTTGTTAGATTTACAAATAATCTATCTTTGTTCCATCCAAGGCTGTTGAGCAATGGATGTACTTGATAGTTATTCTTCATTCGTACAACTTCAGAATTTGAACCCGAACAACTAATTGTTGTTTGATTAAATGATTGTTTGTTGAATGTGGTGTGTGCTGTTGAAAAAAAATTGTGGTTGTTGCATTTGATTGGATATGAATGATTGAATCCACCTAAATCTTTCACTGTAAAATAAATATTTAACCTTTTAGATTTTATAAGTGAATACAGGTGTTGGAAGCAACTGCTACTGCTTTTGGTTCCAAAATAATAAGCGTATATTGCCCGACAAATAGGTACGTTTTCGGATTACGTTTAAAGCGATATTTTATATATTTTTCTCGTGTTGGGATATAATATTTTGATTATATATGTAATATATTTGTATATTTGGATATTATATTTTCTCCAGAGTCCCTCCGTACAAAGGAGACTCTGCCAAAAAAAAAAAAAAAATTTCGTAAATTTTGGACTTAGAATTTTTTTTTAAAAAAAAAATATTTTTCCAACTTTAATAACTCAAGTATTAAAGGATATAATGATTATAAAACAAGAATATTTCATTTAGGAGGATTAATCCAGGAAAATATTGTTTATAAATTAAAAATTGAAATAAAAAGTACTGTTTATTCTTCCTTCTCCCTTCTTTTTTTTCCTTTTCGGGGACGAAATGTTTTGAGTGGGGGAGATTGTAACGACCTGATAAATTTATGATATTTTTATAAATTTAATTTATATGTTTGCTAATTTAATCCAGTATAAAATTAAAGTCTTAGGATTTTAAAAGGATGAATGTAGGAGTTAGATAGTAACTGTAATTACAGGTAGAGATTTAAAAGGTTATATGACATAGATTTGAAAATAACTGAAAGTTGTGTTGTAGTTATAAGTCTTAATTTGTTGGTTTAATGGTATTAATGTAACAATAACTGAATTGGATTACATACACACAAACATTTGAAAAATTTATTAGGTGGACTAAATTGGTTAAAGTTCATAAGTTGTGCATTTCAATTTAGTAGAAATTCTAAACGATAAACGAAGATTTAAATAAACGCTAAATTAAAACTATGTAAAATGGTGACTTAAGGCCTAGTTATAGGAATTGGAATATAATCCAAAATTTAATTAATGATAGTAACGTAGTATTAGCTAATAAATAGATTTCAATGCAGTAACCAAATGAAAGGAATAGGAATGAATATATATATTGGTTTGAAATGAAATAAAAATGTGTCACATTTAGATGGAGTAAAATTTAAGAAACCTATAAATGTGGAATCAGTAAACATTTGTAAAAAAAATATTGCCTAGAATAAAATTCATTTAATATAAGAATTCAAAGGTGGAAGATTTACATTTGGATTGAAAGGTATAATTAATTGAATTGGTGATTTGGGAATTTAATCCAAGGGTTACTCTAAAAATAAATACGGATAAAAAGAGGTTAAACTAAGGAGGGGCATTAATTGATTTTAAGGCTTATTTAATACGTTAATAGGCAAGACTCCGCATTCATACATTTATACAAAGCTAAATAGAAGCACAAGTGTGATATAATGTAAATAGATGGATATCAACCTTTATTTATATGTTAATGGGATTTAATTTCTATTGTATAAAAACCGCAATTTAATGAAGATTGAAATAGCTAATTCATACGTTAGTTGATTTAGCTGGAATATGAAGATATTTAATGGAATAGTGAAATCAAATGGGAATGGGTTTCCATTGTTCATTTGAATTCACATTCATCATAAAAACTTATTTGAAAACCAAAGGAATAATAAAGGAATCAAGACTTAATTAGTAATTTGGATTTAAGACATGGCAATTTGGATTTATTGCAACATTTAATACCATAGAATTTAGTAAAGCTTATTCAAATTTTAGTTGACCATTTGTGATATAACTTTTTGAAAACAAGACTTTATTTATGAATTGAGTATTTGATTCAACGAATGGTAATTACTTCATTTAAAAATGGAATTTAACGTAAATTAGTACGTTATTAAAGTTAAATGAAAGCTGTAAACATTTGACTTAGAGAACAATTGAGTGAAATCTTAACTAATGTAAACTTCATCATATTGACATCCATAACTGTGAATCATAGGAAGAAGGTAAATAAATGAACTTAACCAAACTATTTATGTTGAATATTGAAAATTTGAATAAATAAATAGTTAAGAAAATTAAGGGAATGGGAATAAAAATTTATTTATAATTTGGAATTTTAATTACGGTGAAAAGGGTTAACTGCAATTAAAAGTAAGTTGAGATGGAAATCAAGTTATTTATTTAATTTGGTTTAAGATGAGAGTGTATAAGTATAAGATTAGGTAATTTGTGAGAATAAATTTATAATTCCCGAATAATAAGAAAACGCAGAGGTTAACACTGCGAAATTTATATACTTATAAATTTTAATTCACATCCAAGCTTGCTAAATTATTTGGAATTGATTTGGATTATATAAGTAATGAAATTTGGCCAATATTTAAAGTTGAAAGAAAATTTGGATTTTATGATTAATTTTAATTTATTTAATAAATATTAAAAATAGCCATTTTTGTCACGGACTCGGATTTCGACGAAACCAGTTTCATCGGATCCGTAACGGTGAATTATAATAATGTTTCAAGTTTCGTAGCGATCGGACTTGTCGTTTGATCGTACGGACTCGAAACGCCTTGAAATTTACGCATTTTGAAATCAATGTGAAATTTTTGTTTTTTTTGGCATAACTTCTTCATACGATCGAATTTGGTCGCGAAACTTTTTCCATTGCGTTCAGAATATTTTAAAACACCTATTTTGATATATAGTTTTAACAAATCCGACTCCGGAGGCATAGCGGGCTTTTTGGACCATGGTTTGTCACGCACGTTCGCGTATCCAGTCTAGCTACCCTACCTCTAGCCTATCTATAAATATACATCTATAAACCCTAGCTCCTTTCTTTTTCATTTGCTGTACGTTCATTTCTTCACTCTTTTCTCTTCCCCAAATGTATACATCTCAGATCCAATTCCAGATCCATCCACGGTTCAAAATCAAAAGTCAAAACTCAAAAATTTCAGAAAATTCCAGAAAAAATATATGTTGAAGTATTCGATACGCGTAAAATACTGGTGAAATTCGTTTTTCAATTGGAGCTGTCGTTCATCCATAATAAATTCAAACAGCCCCAAAACCGTTCATCATCGTCGCGCAAAACTTCGTCGGATCGGAAAACGCTTTCTGGGTTTTGGAGAGGGAACCGAGGGGATCGCATCTATATGGTTTGTTTCGAGTTTCGATGGTTGGATTGTCGGGAATTTTGGATTAGGGTTTCAGCCAAGGGGAGAAGATGGCGGCTGTGCGTTGTGAATGAATCTGTAGCGTGCGCGGGGGGAGATTGACGTGGCAAGTTTGTTTTCCAAATATGTGTCATTTTGTTTATATGAAATTTTGAATTCAATCACCATTTTTCGCCATAACTTTCTCATACGAAGTCGGATTCACACGAAATTTTTTTTGTTAGGATCGTAATTTAATTCCGGACTTGATGACGCTGGTTTGGATGAATTCTGAGACGGGCGAATTTTTGGGTTTAAATCGGGTTTGAATTCGATTTAAAATTCAAAAGGTGAGTGTTTTAACCCACTCACAATTACTAGAAGCTTTTATGTTTGTTAAATAAATTTTAGAAATGGATAGAAATTTATTTATGAGCTTTTGACATGTTATTTCATCCATATCTGTTAAATTGCATTTTATTGAATTCAGCTGTTAATTTAAATTGATTGATTGCGTATTAATTGGCTGTTAGAGATTATTGTTGCATATGAACTGCTAGTTAACAGTTATATAAATTTTTGGGGAATATAAACTGTTAGATTAATAGTTGATAAATATAATTTGAGATAAAACTGCAAATTATTACCTGTTGTATATTACCAAACATATATGGTTATTGACTGATATTGATTGATGTTTGTGATTGGATGATGGATGTGTTGTTGAATGGATGTTTTATTTGAATATTATTAAACTGCAAGTTAGTATGCATTTTTCATTTTTCGGGATTGTGGTTTGAAATGATAAAACCGCAAAGTTTATTTTTAAATTGCGGATTGAAATGATAAATATCCGTATCACTTGACCATAGGATAGAAAATTTTATACAGGCACCGCGGTCTATATATAACTATTTTAATGTGATTTCTATGGTTTGGATTGAATACGGTCTATAAATCTTAAATTTATATTGTATAAATATTTTATTCCATATTTATATACCTATGAAGTTGAAATTTTGAAATTAAAAGGAATATAAATTTCTTTATTGAAAATGGAAGAAATTTAGAAAATGGAGTTTGGTAAATTTATATCCTATGTTTAAATGTAAAGTTGGAAATTTTAAGATATGATATTTGTAATTGGATTTTCCCAAAATAAATAGAAATGGATATTCTAGTATAATTTGAAGTGGAAAAATTCTAAATATATATATATATATATTTTACTAGAAATTGAAGTCTTATTAATTATGGATTTTATGTGAATGGTCAAGATTAATTAATAGAATATTGATTTTGAAAGGATAAAAATCCAACTTTAGTTGAAAAATTAATGCTCAAAAATGGATATAAATATATATAAAATTGAAATGGTTTTGGGACTTGAAGTAATATTTTGGACTTTGGTTTAACTTTAAAACAAGAAATATTTGGAAAGCCATGCAATTTATTCTTTATAAGGCAACAGTAAAGTTAAACATTTTTAATTCGCATACCGTTGAATATCCAAACCATTTAGTTTTGAAAATAATGGTTTTAAAATACTATGGATTTTCGAAGAATTATGTTGAAAGTTACAAACAAAATATTGGTCACATGGATATTAAATAATAAAAAGTGACATAATTTTTGGAAAGGAAAATTTATTTGGGAAACGATATCATTGATTTGGGCTTTTATAAAATAATATGAAAATAAATGGTTTGTGTTTTTTAAGAAGAAAGGATATCGTAATATTATGGTTTGAAATGGATTATATTCTGGTTTTAAAGTATAAACTGTTTTTAAATAACCGCGGTGTTATAATAACGATTGGTTGGCAAAGAGACCGGGATCGGATATGGACATACTCTCTGTCGATACCGAAAACCACTTTGACTAACCGTGTACGCGGTGGAGATTCCAGAATGGAGTAGGTGGTGGCGACGTTTCCTGTAAGGTAAATACGTGGACCCAACTCCCGTGAGTTGGCATAAGGTGGCTAAAACAGGAGCGATTCTCAGGCCAATGAGGTCATTCCTCTGATCGGACGCTCCTCTTCGATATTATACTTTGACTTGGATTGATTCAGTGGCCACTTCTATATTTTGATTTTGGGGGAGTTAGTTCGAGGTGGGCGGCAGCTGCGCGCTGCGCGTTACCATCAGCCTGGATAGCAATTGGTATATCTACCCTGGCATTGCCTAGTTGTGCCGTGTCACCTACCATATCGAGCCTTGTACGAGTTTGGTTTTCTCCCGTAGCCCGTGTGGTATCCTCTAGTTGCTTCCCGAGTAGGAGGAGCTATGATATTGGATGGACTACTGGGACTATTACGTGTTAAGGTGGAAAATGTAAAGCCTTAACGCTATTTAAAAGTAAGTTTATTTTATAAATAGACACTATTATAATAGCGCAATATACTACATAGTAAATAGTTTAACGGATCCTTAGGAGATGTAAATCCCGAACATCTCTTGAGTTACTGTACTCATATTTATTTCTGTTTATTTAACTCACATAAGATATTCTAGTCTGACTCGGGTGTTTTTGTCTTTTCAAATTCGCTCGGGTCAGTCCGAGCGTTTCAGGATAGCAGGTTTTAGCTTTGGAGGACGAAGACGAAGAATCAGTATTATTCTATATATAGTATTGCACCACACTCTTTTTATTCCGCTGCATTGTTGTATTGGTATGTGTAACTCTGATATTCATTGTATAAGTAAAATCCAGCTTTTGTAAACTGTTTATGAACTGTATATTTGTTATTATATTTTATCCTTCCGCTGTGAGATTCTGTTTTGTTTTATTCCTTCTCTGTTTTTCTTATTTACCCCATAACAATCCGCCCTTGCGTATGCTTTGAATTGGCACGTGTGTCGTTTAAAGTGTGTAAAAAGGCGGGATGTTACAACTTGTTGCTCCGAGTTGAATGGGTCGACTCCGTGTTCTTTGCCGCCTTGACCAAGTGGGTTCGAAGGCTTTGTTCACAAAGGAATTCGAACGGAGGTGCTTCGAATCGATCGTGGCGTGCTTCGATGGAGGGATTCGAACACAACGTTTTCCATGGATTCGAAGCAAGGATACTGAGTGGATACGAAGCTGGGTGAAATCATGGGTTCGAAGGATTTCATCATATTGGATTCGAACAGGGCAAGCGCGAGGCTAGTTAGCTCCTGATTGGTGCAAATGGACACGAGGCAACCTGATGGATATGAACTACCGAGTCCAGATGGATACGAAGGTTGAGGTACTTGATCGATTCGAAGCGCTACCACTTGATGGATACAGAGTGGCTTCAGTTGGATGGATACGAAGGAAGGCCTCGGGATGGGTTCGAAGTAGATGGAGTCGAAGCCGATGGATGCGAAGCAGGCACTGGCTGATGGATTCGAACGACATCTCTGCCTATGGATTCGAACATGGTGCCTGCTCTGATGGATTCGTACCTATGAGATACGAAAGTGATCGGTTCGAACCACTGCTTGGTGATGGATTTGAAATCTGGGTTTCTCCCTTCAAATTGAACCGATCATAACTTGAGCATACGAACTCGGATTGGCTTGAAATTTGAGATGTGGACTTCTATGAACTTTTTGGTCATGTCCTATCAATTGTAGCTCAATCTGGACTCGGACAAAATTCGTCGGTATCCATGGTTATCCTGCAATGCATAAAAGAATAATAGTCATCGATTCTCAGTAAATTTTGGATATCTCAATTTTGCCAAAAGTTGGGATAACACTTTGCCCCCCAAAACATGCCTTTTGGTAAAAGGTATGTTTTGAACGGTCTTAAATCGAGTGTAGTAAATTCACGTTTCATTCATAGCTGCAGTATTATCAATCAAGTTTATGGCTGTTCGAAGTCGAATCAGCATTCATTCTTTCCGTAGAAGTTGAAAATGAAGTTCCGTAGTCTCTCCTGACTATTAATGGCTACTCTGAACCCTTACTAAGTCCATTCTAGACTTAGTGATTGAATAGAAAGATCCCATTGCACTCTGGCATTGCCTTCTATCCCTTGCACTCTGGTTCAGTGTATCCTAACATTAAGCGATGTCTTGGTCGTTCAAGACCGATCATAGCCTCTCCGAGCTCTTGCTGGATCCCATCCTTTCACTCTCCGGTGAAGGGGAAACAACGCTTAAGTGAGTTGATCCTATCGCTCTCTGGCGAAGCAACTCACCTCTTGCACTCCGGACCCCGCCTCTCCAGGTAGGGTCATAAAGCGATCATGTTTATATTGGTATTTAATGTTCATTCTCTGACTCTCCGGTCAAAAGGTTTATTGTAAGAAGTTCTAATTTATTTATTTAAATTCGAGTTCTAAATGTTCAATCTCAAACATCAGAAAAAGCTAAACATTGCCTCTCCGGGCATATCGGTTTATCTCCATCTCAGAGCATGCCTAGGGATCTCTCTGGTTCCCGTACATGTGTAAGTGGAGTAACCGTTTATTCTGAAAACAAATCTAAATAGAATTATTCGACCGAAGTCCAAATCCTGGACTTGGCCCTTGCCATCTTTAATCAGTGGATGACGAGTCGTGATCCCGATCCAGGATCGTTCCTGTTAGGTGGAGGCGGTAGTTGTTCAGGCCTTACCGCCGCTGTCCGTTCTCTGACAAATTGCAGCAATCTACCACCCCTGGCATGTTCTTCCACCTCATCCTTTAGGTGGTGGCATTCATCTGTAGTGTGCCCATCCAGCTCATGGAATAGGCAGTATTTTCCAGTCCTGCACTTCCGCTCAGAGGGATCCCTTATAGGTGGCTTTCGATAGGGGAGTTTCCCCCGAGTTTCAGTGTAAATTCGTTCCAGGCCTACAGTCAGATCTGTGTATTGCCTGAAACTTGGTTCTCGAAATCTTTTCCGTTTGTCAGGACCATCATATCTGTCATCCTGTTTCCTCTTTCCCTTGTCTGCTCCGGACTGTTCTCTGGAGGTTCCTACACTTTGCGTGGCATTTATTTCCTTCCCCTCGGCTTGTGATTCTTCTAATCGAATGAACTTTTCAGCTTTATGAAAGAACTCTCCAAGATCTTGCGGTGGATCTTTAGTCAGAGAATCTTTAAATTTGGTGCCTTCCGCGACTCCTGCCACCACCACCATCAAAATCATCGATGGATCTGGGCGATCTACATAAGTCACTGTCACATTGAAACTTAGCAGAAAAACTTTTATGGATTCTCCGATCCTTTGGTTTATCGAGGCTAAAGTCATCACACTCTTGGGTCATGTCACATGGACCCTGAACTGTCTCATGAAGCAGTCTACAAGCTCGCTCCATGTCCCGATTGATCCAGTCTCCAGTTGTCTGAACCAAAGTGCAGCTAAATCTGACAAGTATAGGGGGAAGCATCGTGCCATCACTTCCTCGGATGCCCCCAGCACTTCCATGTGCCTAATATATCTGGTAATATGCTGGTTGGGTCTGACCTCCCATCATAAGATTCTAGCGTTGGTAGTTTGAATTTTGGAGGGTTCCTTGCGTTTCGGATGTTCGGAGTGAACGGACTCCGACTGACTTCTTCCAGCCCTCCACTAGGAAATCCTCCTCTCATGATTCGTCGCATTAGGCCAATCATTCTCTCGTCTCCGTCTAGGGGTCGGCCCCTTGTCAGGTTCCTATCCTGCCCCCCGAGCCTTGAAGGGAATTCTGGTACGTATTCTTCTGGTGGCTCGTTAGCATATGCATTGGCTCCAGCTTGTTGAGCTCCGTCTGTCGGTCTTCCAGTATTGGACCCTGAGGGTCTGCCCCCAAGTCCTTGTTGATCACCTTCAACTCCTGCACTCTAGTCTGGAACCTGACCTTCATTGGCTCCTGTAATCCTGATTCCTTGTCCCGCACTTGCAGTTGTTGTAGTTGGTCCAAGGTTTTGCATATTCGCCGCCCTCATCTGTTCAAGTAAATTCTACAGCATCTCTTGTTGGGTCTTCATCATGCTTTCGCGTAATGAATTAGCCATAGCCTCCATCTCGTCTCTAGTGATGTAGACGGAAGCTTGTCCTTCTCCTGCTCCTGAGGATGCTTCTTGGCTTCCTCCCTGTTGGCTCCGATCAACTCTTTGTCTTGTTTGTCGAGTTATTGTCTCTGAATCGGAATTCTTCAAACTTTTAAATCTGAATTCTGAATCTGATGTAGCGGGTGCTGGTTCTTCTCAGTGAAAGCACCAAAGTGTTTGCGCCAAAATTGGTCACAAACCCCAAGTGTTGTGAAAGCACCAGTGTATGAATACAAATCAGCAATATTCAAACACAAATAACAGATCTAAGCAAGCAATACGCAGCAAAATAGAAATTATGAACAAGAACACACGATTTATAGTGGTTCGGCTATCTCCGGCCTACGTTCACTTCAAAGGTTTTAACTTTTATTGATGTTCTTCGCTGGTTACAGTTGATTACAGCGGGTTACAATGGATTATAGCTCTGAAACTTGAATGCAATAACAATGATAAGGTGTAGAATTGAATTCGGTAGAGTCTTGATGCTTCAGAATTTCGATCCCCTTTCCTGAATGACCTGGGGCTCTATTTATAGGCGTAGGAGGCTGATATTTCTCCTAAAAATCCGGTAGACCGCTTCTGGCACGTGAGGGGGCCCACACGCCTGAATTCTGGAGATCCGGGCCCACTTTGGGATCGATTCGACCCTTGGTTCGAATCGATCAAAAAAGTGTCCAATCGTGATGAAACTTGGCGTGGACATTCTTCGACATGTAGGAAAACTCCTGTAAAAATTTCATGGTATTTGGATCAAGGGATTGAGAGATATGATCGATTCAAGGTGGTGTTCTTCGGTACGCTGGTTGCTTTGACTCGATCCTGTTCGAATCGATAGGGTCGACTCGATAGCATCTCGTGCGTTTGCGATGACGTGGCACACGTTCTTCGTGTCGATCCACTTGTTGCTCCAAGTTGAATGGGTCGACTCCGTGTTCTTTGCCGCCTTGACCAAGTGGGTTCGAAGGCTTTGTTCACAAAGGAATTCGAACGGAGGTGCTTCGAATCGATCGTAGCGTGCTTCGATGGAGGGATTCGAACACAACGTTTTCCATGGATTCGAAGCAAGGATACTGGGTGGATACGAAGCTGGGTGAAATCATGGGTTTGAAGGATTTCATCATATTGGATTCGAACAGGGCAAGCGCGAGGCTAGTTAGCTCCTGATCGGTGCAAATGGACACGAGGCGACCTGATGGATACGAACCACCGAGTCCAGATGGATACGAAGGTTGAGGTACTTGATTGATTCGAAGCGCTACCACTTGATGGATATGGAGTGGCTTCAGTTGGATGGATACGAAGAAAGGCCTCGGGATAGGTTCGAAGTAGATGGAGTCGAAGCCGATGGATGCGGAGCAGGCACTGGCTGATGGATTCGAACGACATCTCTGCCTATGGATTCGAATATGGTGCCTGCTCTGATGGATTCGTACCTATGAGATATGAAAGTGATCGGTTCGAACCACTGCTTGGTGATGGATTCGAAATCTGGGTTTCTCCCTTCAAATTGAACCGATCATAACTTGAGCATACGAACTCGGATTGGCTTGAAATTTGAGATGCGGACTTCTATGAACTTTCTGGTCATGTCCTATCAATTGTAGCTCAATCTGGACTCGGACAAAATTCGTCGGTATCCATGGTTATCCTGCAATGCATAATTGATACTTAAGAATAATAGTCATCGATTCTCAGTAAATTTTGGGTATCTCAATTTTGCCAAAAGTTGGGATAATAGAAACTTAAAAGAAATTTAAACCTAAAAGATTTTTCTAAACATAATCCAATAAATCGGAAAATAAGATCGGGGTTTGGAATAGCGCTTGGTAACGTACTTGTAATTGATATAGATATATATAAATAAAAACTTATTCCCCTCTCTCTTAGACCATTTTTCTATATCTTACTAAGGCTCGTATTCAAATTTATGAGAAAGAAGATATGGAGGTAGGAAACGAAAGAGAAAATCTAGGTGGAGGAAGCAACATAACCACCAGAAATATTTGGCCACCACGAGGAACCCAGGTCGACAGGCTAACATTAACCAAAATGCAGATGCCAATGTAGGTGTTGGAAATCCAGTAGTGAATATGGGTGCGATATATCAGTTCTTCGTCAATCTAGTGCAAGTTGGAGCTACTGCTGGAGTTGTTGGGAATGGTGGAGGAGCTAATCCTGTGGCTCCAATTAGAAATAACTATGCTAAGTTAGGTAGAGACTAGACTAATCTTGGTGGGATGCCATTTATAGGAATGGAGGATGCCATAGAAGTTGCGAATTGGCTATTGCATTGTGAGAAAATCTTCGCTGATTTGGGTTTGGATGATGAGCAGAAGAGAAGGCTGGCCTCAAGGCAGTTGCAAGGGGCAACACTTCATTAGTCAAATAGTGTTATTGCCGGAGTTCCAAAAGAAGAGTTAAATTAGGTAGAACTCCAAAGGAGATTTTGATAGGGGTTTTTATTTGAAGTTGCTAAGTTAGCGTTAATGAGAAAGTTTATGGATTTAGTGCATCGAGAGATGTCGGCAATCGAGTATGCTACTAAGTTTGATGATCTGTCGCGATATGGGTATGCTACTATAGACACCGTCATAAGGAGGAATGAAAGGTTCATTCAAGGATTGAGGCCTGAGATTGCTAGGGTGACCCTGACATAACTCTGTGATCCTTGTAAGGTAGTTATGGAGATGGCAAGACGACATAAGGAGATGCTTGCTATTTGTGCGAGGGAAAAGTTGATTGAAACCTTGGGTTCTTAGGGAAAGAAGAGGAAGTTTTTTAAGAAGAAGGGAGCCCAAAAAGGAGAAGCTGCGAGGAAGGCAAAGGCTGATTTAGTGTGCTTTAAGTGTGACAAGAAAAATCATTATGCTACTGAGTGCTGGTCAGCCAAGGGGAAGAAGGCTGTACAAAAGAAGAATATGAAGTGTTTCAACTATGACCAAGTTGGGCATTATAAGATTCAGTGTCTAGAACCAGTCAAGATAGACAAAGGAAAAGTTTTGCTCTAGGACTATCATCTACTAGGCCAACTGCAGCAGAAGAATGTGATGGAAGGTACTCTTTTGATTCAGAGTACACCAGTTAGGGTACTATATGATACCGGTGCATCACATTCATTTATATCTCAGTGTATGGTTTACAATTATGCTTAGAACCCACATACCTTGTTACTTCGGTAAGGGTAGCGAATCCGATAAGAGGGTATGCAACTCTGGAGATGACATGTGACCAGTTAGAACTTGATCTGTTAGGTCATAAGTTTTCATGCAGTCTGTATGTTTTTGATTTCATTGATATCGAGATCATCTTGGGTATGGATTGGTCAGGTAAGTATGAGGATAGAATATGTTTCCAGGATAGGAAATACCATTAAGACATCCGGATAGTCATAACCAAATTATATTCTTAGTGGGGAATTCTGACTGTAGTAGTTGTGCTTTGTTAAGTGCTACGGAAGTAGGAGAATAGTTTGGTCAGGTTCGAATTGCAAGAGATTTTGCAGATGTCTTTAAGTCAATTACAGGACTACCACCGAAACGAGCGATTGAGTTTTGGATAGATCTTATGCCAGGAGCTGAATCTATGAGTAGACCACCTAGTAGGATGACACCGACTGAGATGAAGGAATTGAAGGTGCAACCAGTGGATCTAGAAGGAAGGAATTTTATTAGATCAAGTAGTTCACGTTGGAGAGAGGCCAAGGTGTTCGTGTAGAAACCAGATGCATCATTGAGGATGTGTATCAACTATCGTAAGTTAAACGAGGGGACGATTAATAATAAGTATCCTTTGCCAAGAATAGACGATCTATTTGATAATTTAAGTGGATCTAGAGTGTTTTCCCTGTTGGATTTGGCGACAGGTTTCCATCAGTTAAGAGTGGTAAAGGACAGTGTTCCATTGACAGCATTTCAGACTAGGTATGGTTTATATGAGTGGTTGTAATGTCATTCGGGTTAACGCACCGACTTTCTTCATGGATTTGATGAACTGATTTTTTCGAGAGTACTTGGATAGGTTTATGTTTGTGTTTATAGATGACATTTTTGTATACTCTAAGGATGAATAAGAGCATGAAGGTCATCTTAGAGTAGCGCTTGAGACGCTTAGGCGGCATTACCTAAAAGCAAAGTGTTTAAGTGTCATTTTTAAAAGAAAGATGTTAAATTTCTTGGTCATGTGGTTTCATAGATAGGCTTGTCAATTGATCCAGATATGATCGAAGATGTTATTAATTAAAAGAGACCAGAGATGGTGACTGAGATAAGGAGTTTTCTTGGACTTGCTGGCTATTACCGGAGATTCAACAAGGATTTCTCGCGGATAGCAGCACCTTTGACTAAGTTAACCAAGAAAGATGTGAAGTATGTCTGGTCCAACAAATGTAAGGAAGCATTCCTTACGTTAAAGCATTTGTTAACCAATGAACCAGTGTTAATAGCTTCAAACGGAAACCAATGGTTGGTGGTGTATACCGATGCATGTCACATGAAGTGAGATATCCTACTCATGATATGGAGTTAGCAGCGATGATCTTTGCATTGAAGATTTGGAGACATTATCTCTAAGGGGATAGATTTAAGCTGTACAAAGATCATAAGTCCTTAAGGTATTCATTTTTTCAGAAGGTGCTGAATATGAGATAGCAGAGGTGGCTAGAGTTTTTAGTTGTTTATGATTTTGGTTTAGAGTATACTCCTGGAAAAGGAGATAAGATAGTGGATACTCATAGTAGAAGACATCAGAATGTGGTGTTAGCTATGTTGGCAGAATGTAAAGATTTAGAAGCTTTGACTACTTATAGTGTGCAGTTAAGATTGACTGCTAGTTCTACTCAAAGCACCACCATGTTGTCCTGTTTGAAAGTTTTACCAGTATTGATCAAAAAGATTGCTTCTAAGAAGAAAGAGAATCCATTAATAGCCGAGAAGATTAGAAGGCTTGAGGTTGGAACTGAGATCGATGATCTAAAAGATTTAAGTCTTGATCAGAGAGGATGGTTAAGAAAGAAGGGATGGTTGTGTATTCTGAATATTGAGGACTAAAGGAAAGAAGTTCTTAGAGAATGTCATTGGTCCAAGTTTATGATTCATCCTAGAAGAACCAAGATGTATCAAGGTATGAAGAAGGATGTTGGCTTGTGGGTTAGGCAGTATGCAAACTGTCAACATGTGAAGGTCGAACATCAGAAGCCGAGTGAGTTGCTTCAGCCTTTGGAGATTTCAGTTTGGAAATGGGATGATATCCATGAATTTTATAGACGGGTTGCGAAGTTCAAATAAATGAAATGAAAATATATGGGTCATAGTGGACAGGAGTTCCCATTTCATTCCCGTTAAGTCAACCAGAACGACACCTGTTTTAGCTAAGTTGTTCATGAAGAACATAATTAGACTACATGGAATTCCTGACAGCATAGTCAGTGACAGAGATGCTTTGTTCACTAGTGAATTCTGGAAGAGTCTATATGATGTGTTAGGTACCAAGCTTAAGACGAGTACTGCAAATCATCCTTAGACGGATGGTTAGACAGAGAGAGTCAATAAAGTACCCAGGGATTTACTAAGAGCTTGTATATTGGACTTTGGTGGATCTTGGGAAGATCACCGTAACACCCCTAATTTTTAATAACATTATTCAGGAAATTTAATTAGACAAATTAAATAGAATAATGTAAATAATTAGAGTGATAAAGGGATTAAGATATGAAAATAAATTAAGGTCGTGCTTAATGAATTAAATGGGATCGAATGGTTTCTAAGCTAATTAGTTTACATAAGGTTATATTGGGAAATAGCCGCACATAACCCCTTACCCTTATATATTCTCGTTCCTTATAGTTTCATTTCCCATTCACGTTAAAATAAACTAAAAACGAAAACATAAAAGATGAATCGACCATTGTTAAGGAAGAGAAATTCAAATCAAGCTAAGGAATAAAAGAAGGGGAATCAATCTCAATCTCAATCCAATCTCCTTATCATATTCAAGGTAAATAATAATTCATACAATCTCTATTTTGTTTTATGAACATATATTTTTGGTTTTAAGATTAAATTTTTTTCTATAATGTTTTGGATGATGACATGCTTGAATTATAATTTGTTTGTTTTAAACAAGATTGTTTAAATAGAGATTTGAGCGGTTTTAGGGCAAAACCGATTGAAATTGATTTTTGAATGCCATGGAAAAATTATATGTTATGTAAAACATGAATTTGGAGTTGCGTTTTAATTTTGATAATTTTTCAAGCAATGGAAAGATTATTTTGAATTTTCAGAAGAAAATATGGTTAAATGGGTTTATAAATTTATTTTAGAAATTACACTAAAAATTTAGGCCCGAAATTTATGTATGTTAGATAACATGCTAAAAGTAATTTTTTTTTGCATTTTAGGGATTTTTTCTCAGTGAATTGCTATGGAAATTAAATTATTTTAGAAGAAGGACTTATTAGCATTATTGGTTTTGCTTAATGGAAGGGCTTATTTGTTAAATTAATCTTGGTTTAGATCTGAATTATGTAGTAGTTATTTTGGTAAAGAATTTGAAAAGTTGAGGCAACCAATCATATGTTTACCTGTGGGTAGGTTAGTTATATAGAATTTACTTTAATTGGCATTAATCAGCTTTTACTTAGAAAAGCAGGTTCCGTCTTTGTTGGAAGCACCTTTCGATTCATAGCTTCCACCTTCAATCAAGTCGAAACCCCACTAAGCCGAAATCAATACACAAGGTATCAATTAGATGGTACGTAGTGGATTAGAGGAAAGGCGGAAGGCATGGTGTCGAAAGCATTGGTTCCAGTGGGGTCAAAACCATTGCCTTGTTTTCAAATGTTAAGCACCTACCTAGTTTTCATAAAAGCTTTCGGAGGAGTTGAAACATATGCTTTCGAATGTGTTTTCTAAACAACTTTTGAAGAGGTTTTCCATCTTATGTTTTAAAGTATAAGCTTTTGAATTGGTTCCTTTATTTATGAAATAATGGTTTCGAAAGTAGTGGTTCTAACCTAGTCGAAACCAGCTGCCGTTCTTTTTCTATTCGAGTGTATTGAAGTCATCAATGCTTTCGAAGGATAGTGTTTGTTTTAAAGATGTACTAAGCCACTTCCTAAATGCTTTCGAAAGGGATCAAGGCTTTCGAAGGCAATGGTTTTGAAAGAGGTTTCGAAGCTAACCTTCAAATATTTTACTTATATGGTTTAAGCTTTTGAAGGGATGGTTCCAACGCCATCAAGTTTTTCCCCAACCACGTTTATATGATAAAGAATGGTTTCGAAAGGGGTACTTTCGTTTATATCTACTTTGACCCAAAGATTTTTTAAAGCAAAACCCAATGGTTTTGAAATGGGTATTTTCATGAGTTTCAAAGCTATGTTTCTAAAGACCAATAAGAAATGTTTCGATACTTCCGAAAGGTATATTTAGTTTCGAAAGTGATGATTTAAAGAGCTTCAAATGGGATGTGTGTGTATAATGTTTTGAAAAGAAGTTTTCCATGCTTTCGAAGGAGGTTATCCAAGGATTTTGAAAATGATGTTTTAAGGTTTCAAAAGCCTTAGTTTTCAAAACAAATAACCCAATCTCATTTTAAAAGAAGACCATGGCATAAATAAAGTGTTTTGAAATGGAGTTTTAAAGAAGTTTTCCTTGATTAATGGGTTAAAGGGATTAACCAAGTTTTGTATAAAATGATTTTAAGGATATTAAACCACAAGGGTTGGTATTATTATGTTTTCTTCTTCATATATATATATTTGAATATATTAAAATTGTAATGGACCCATAACTATAATTTGGAAAAAGGCAGAATAACTGTTATGTTGAGCCAGTAGTGAATATAAATTTAATTAAGTCCTGAATGAGTAGATTGCATCTAGGAGGTCAGGAAGACCATAGTATATGATGCTAGAGTATTAACTAAAGATATTGGTAGGGGCTAATAGGTTCACAGTAAGCCTATGAAAACTTTGTATAGGAAAAGATATTGGCAGGGGCCAATAGGTTCATAGTCAGCCCATGAAAACTATGGATAAATAAAGATGTCAGGAAGACAGGTTCATAGTTAGCCCATGAAAACTATAATTTGATATTGGCAGAGGTCAATAGGTTTGTAGTTAGCCCATGAAAACTATACCGGGATAAAGATATTGACAGAAGTCAATAGGTTCCTAGTCAACCCATGAGAACTAGGATAAGAGGAAAAATATTGGAGTTACCAATAGGTTTAGGGAGAACCCATGAAACAGTAAATATATTGGTAGGGGACCATAGGTTCTTAGTGATCCCATGAAGACTTTGAAACTGGACGGGGAGTCCATAAACATTTAACAGGTTATTAGTCAGTCCATAAACATTTAACAGGTTATTAGTCAGCCCATAAAAACTAATAGGTTAATAGTAACCTTAGAAACTATAATTGAGACAGTTAGTCAAAAATGAGTGGGGAAGGGTAAACCAGAATTGATTTGCTTGTTTTTCGTATCATCATATTATTTTGAAACAATAAAAGATATGATGTAAATTGTAAGGACTGCAATAAAAATGAAATTAGACTGAAATTGTGATGTAAATAATAGAATTAAACTGAATTAAAGAGATTGGCCCAGTTATAACTTAGAAAATATAACTAAAAAGAGTAAAAGATGAAAGAAGCTAAGTTTCACACTTAGACTTTGGGTTAAGTAACGTAACGACCCGTAAATTTCGAGGATTTAATTTGGTTAAATTAATGAGTTTTGTAATAAAATTTAGTAGAAATAAAAACTTTATAAGCAAATATTGAAATGAACGCTAAATTTAAATTATATAAATGGTCACCTAAGGCCTATTTACTAGCAATATGAACAAATTTCAATAAATGAAATAGAGTAAGTATTATACCTGGATATAAAATTCATTTAAAGGAGATTTATTTATATGTTAATGTAAATTAAGAAAATATTATAATAAATGATAATTTCATTCGTACTTGTAAGCTGTTACTATAAGTTACGTGTTGAAGAGAATGGATTGAATTAAAATTTATATTTAATTTAAATGGGAATATTAAAGGCTTATAATAACGGAAAATTTAGGTAATAAAAGTTAGCACAAGTGGATAATAATAACCATATAAGAGAAATAAATGTAAGCATTTAAAACATTAATTAATGTTGGTTTGATGATAACGTAGCTGGTGATTAATTTGATAGTAACGGAAGTGTGAACGTAAAGTAATAAAAGAGTAGATTTATGTTAAGTAATAATTTGTGGTTTTGGGGAATAAAGTTTAAGTTTTGATAATTAAGAAATTAATAAGAAAAAGTATACAAAGTAAGTTATAGAATGTAAAGTAAGTAATAATAATAAGTAGAAATTGGATGACATTAATACAAGATAATGAAGTGCAAATTTTAGGTTTAAAATAAAGTGTGGATAGAAATTTGATTGGTTATATTAATTGAATGGAATTCAACTTTGATGGGAAAGGTAAATGGATATTTGGTAATAAACTTAAACGGACTTAAATAGTGCATTTATTTAATTTATACATAATAATAAGTAATGATTGAATAAAAACCTATACCTGTAAATATCTATAATATTTGAGTGGAAATAATAAACTTATAAATGTGGGTTTGAGATTTTTACAACAATTTTATGAGTTATATACTTAGTTCATTCAATTAAATCGGAAGTCATTGCAATAAATATAAATTTAATGTTATGCAATTGAGATAAACAATTGGAAAATGTTAAAGTATCTCGATGTATATATTAAAATAAATGGTACCCAGGATGGTAATATGATCAATAGTGAATTTAAGAATGGGAATCAGGATTTATTTATTTAGATTGAAACTTAAAGTCTAATAATTGAATTTAATTGAAATTAAACGAGATTGGATATAGTTAAATAATTCGTTATTTGAAATAAGAATAATATGAGAAATTTGTGTGATAATTTGGAATCCAATATTTAATCCATCTGTTTGACAGGAATGAATGGAATACTAATTAATTTTATTTAACTAAACGAAATTTTAGGATATTATTTATAATTTGTGAACTTAATGAAATTAAGGATTTATATTAAAATTTATCAATTTACCTTCTTTAATTTGACATCTAAACATGTTGGAATTTTGTAAATGATTAAGAATTTTTAAAAAGTGAAAAATGGGTCAATTTTAGAATCTAAATATAAAATTTGATTTTATTTATTTATTTTGAATTTATTTAATTAATATAAAAATAGCCATTTTGGTCACGGACTCGGATTTCGACGAAACCAGTTTCATCGGATCTGTAACAATGAATTATTGTAGGATTTCAAGTTTCGTAGCGACCGGACTTGTTGTTTGATCGTACGAACGCGAAACGCCTTGAAATCAATTTAATTGAAATCAATTTGAAATCAATTTGAAAATATTGATTTCAGCATAACTTCTTCATACGATGGAATTTGGACATGAAACTTTTTCCATCACGTTCAGAATATTTTAAAACACCTATTTGGATATATGGGTTTGCCCAATTTCGTTCCGGGGTCAGAACGGCTTATTTAGGCCAATTATCGTTCAGCACGTTGTTTATCGGATCCATCTACTCTATCTCTAAGCTACCTATATAAACCCAGTTATAAAACCTACCTCCATCTATTCTCATTTGTTGTGCGTTCATTTCATCACTTACTTCTCTTCTTCCAATGGCTAGAAACCCTAGATCTACATTTAAATTTCAAAAATCAAATCAAAAGCTAAAAATTCAAAGTCTTCATAAAAATTTCAAAAAAATATATGTTGATGATCTCGACTAGCGTAATTCACTGGTGGTATTCGTTTTTTCATTCAATGCACCGTTTACCCAGAAAAAAATGAAACAATTCTGGCCGTTCATCGCGACGTCTTCAATCCTCATCCGATCGCCAAATTGATTGTACCAGGCTGTAGAGATCGATGTATGGAGGGCATCTGTGCCATTAGTTAGGCGAATCGACGGTTAGATCGTGCTCCATAACTCGATTAGGGTTAAAACCCTATGCCGGCGCACGTGGGAAATTGGGGAGCGAAGGGCATGGAGGTGGTCGGCTCGGCATGGCGAAGGGTTTGGAGGTGGTCGGCGGTCGCCAGGTGGCTTGAGGTGCGTGGGTTTCGTGGTCAAAGGAAGGTTGACCGTGTGTGTTGGTGTCAAGCGCGTGCGTGAAACTCCTGTAGGGTTCGGTTTTCATTGTTTCGGCCTGGAGAGAAGGTAAATACGTGGACCCTATTTTTTTTCTATTTGTTTTGTGTTAATTTCAATTGATTTAAACTCGTTTAACTCAAATAAATTTTACATACGAACTCCGTTTCACATGCCATTTTTTTGTTAGGATCATAATTTAATTTCGGACGCTTTGACGCTGGTTTGGACGAATTTGGAGACTGCGAAAATTTTGGGTTTAAAATTGGATTTGAATTCAATTTAAATTCAAAAGGTGAGTGTTTTAACTCACTCACAACTTCTAAAATTTCTTATGTTTGCCAAATTGATTTTTGATATGAGTAGAAATTTATTTATGACTGTTTGGCATGTTTTATTCATTATCTCAGTTAAATCGCATTTATTTAAATTACTGTGAATTAATTTTATTATTGCATAAAAATTTGACAGTTAAAATTTATTTATTTGCATATAAATTGCTAGTTAAACAGTTATTAAATTTATTATTGAATATAAACTGTTAGTTAATACATGTATTTATTACCTGTTATATTTTATATACTATATATTGATGTTTGTTTAAATTGATGATGATTGAAATAAATTGGTTGATGATTGATATTGGGTGAATGGATGATATGTTCTATCTTATATAAACTGCAAGTTATCATGCACTTTCATTTCATTCGGGATTGCGGTTTGAAATGATATATAACCGCATTTTTTATTTATTGCGGATTGAAATGATAAATATCTGTATCACTTGACCATAGGATAGAAAATTATATACAGGCACCGCGGTATATATATAAAATTATTTTTGAAATGATTTTTATGGTTTGGAAATGATACGGTTTAATAAATAGTAAATTTGGATATGATATAAATATATTTTATGTATACACATATAGTTAAATTGTTGAATTCAAGCTATGCATAAATCTGTTAAATAAAAATGAATAAGTTAAAAATGGAATTTGATAATTTATATTATATGATTAGGTACAGGTTTAAGGTCTTGTATATGATATAGAGTTTTAAATGATTCAAATCAATTAAGATTGAAAAATAAATTGGAAATTAAATTGGAATTGAGCTTATTTGAAAATTTAACTCCATAAGTTGATGTTAACTTATTAAAAATTGGAAATTTTAAGGTACAATATTTATAACTGGATTTAATGAATAATTCTAGTATAAATAAATGGAAGGAAATAATTAGTGTTAATAAATTTAGTTTATTTTAAATGGTCATGGATTTATCATGTATACCTTTCAAACTAAATAATAGGAAAATGAATTGTTGGTTTGAAATTCCCAATCTTAGTTTTGAAATTCATTAAATACTCAAAGTTTGAAAATATTGAAATCGAAGTGTTTTATTCAAACTGAAGGTGAATCTAAAAGTTATGGGTTTAGACTGAATTTAAAGTGGATAAAAATTGCGAAGGTGTGGAAATTGTTTATTTTAAAGAAATTTTAAATTCAACTGTTTTATTTTATATACTGTTGAATATCCAAACCATTTAAGTTTTGAAAGTTATGGTTTTAAAACTATGGATTTCGAAGTATTATGTTGAAAGTTGAAATTCAAATATTTGGTTTCGAGATATTATAAATTTTAAAAGTGGCAAGATTTTGGAAGAGAAATATATTTGAAATAAAATGATATCATATTTATTTGGGTTTTAAAAGGAAAGGATATCGTATTTATGGGTTTGAAATGGATAATTATATTCTGGTTTGAAAGTATAATTATTTTAAATGACCGCGGTGTTATAATAACGTTTGGTTGTTGAAGAGACCGGGATCGGAAGTTGTCATACTCTCTGCCAACTCCGAAAACCACTTTAACAACCGTGTACGCAGTGGAGATTCCAGAATGAAGTAGGTTGGTGGCGGCGTTTCCTGTAAGGTAAATACGTGGACCCAACTCCCGTGAGTTGGCATAAGGTGGCTAAAACAGGAGCGATCGACGGGTTAATAAGGTAGCACCTTCGATCGGACACATCCCTTCAATATTATACTTTGACTTTTGGATTGATTTGGTGGCCACTTTTGATTTTTTTTGGGGTGTGGCTCGAGGTGGGCGGTAGCTACGCGCTACGCGTTACCACCGACCCGAAAGCGTAATTGGTATATCTACCCTGGCATTGCCTAGTTGTGCCGTGTCACCTACCCTATCGTGCCTTGTATGAGTTTGGATTTCTCCCGTAGCCCGTGTGGTATCCTCTGGTGGCTTCCCGATCAGGAGGGACTATGATATTGGATGGACTACTGGGACTATTATGTGTTAAGGGTAATATGGGTAACCCCTTAATGTTAAGAAAAAAGTAAGTTTATTTTATAAATAGACATTATTATAATAGAAAAATATACTACATAGTAAATAGTTTAACGGATCCTTAGGAGATGTGAATCCCGAGCATCTCTTGAGTTACTGCACTCATATTTATTTCTGTTAATTTAACTCACATAAGATCTTTTAGTTCTGACTCGAGTGTTTTGTCTTTTCAATTCGCTCGGGTCAGTCCGAGCGTTTCAGGATTTGAAGATTTAGCTTTGGAGGACGAAGACGAAGATTCGTATTATTATTATTTATTCTATTGCACTACACTCATACTGTTCCGCTGCATTGTTATTGGTATGTGTAACTCTGATATGTATTATGTAAATAAAATCAAAGGTTTTTGTAAAATAGCTTCATGAACTGTATATTTGATTATTATATTTTATCCTTCCGCTGTGAGATTCTGTTTTGTTTTTCTTATTGTTTTTCTTATTTACCCCATAACAATCCGCCCTTACGTATGGTTTGAATTGGCACGTGTGTCGATTTAAAGCGTGCGAAAAGGCGGGACGTTACAAGTAATAAGCATGATTATAACGTAGGTTATAATAAGAAAATAGAGCAGAATGAGGCTTATTTTAAAAATTAGGATAAATTAATAAGCACAGATGGTGAGAATAAAAACAAGGTCTTATTTAAAATAATTTATCTAAGTTAATAAGCAAAGATGAAGTAGGACCCATACCGACAGCATTTTCCTTATGTTGCTTAGGGTAGATAAGTGGTCAATAGTTAAAAGAAAAGGCACGTATCTGCAACATTTCCCTTATGATGTTTAGGGTAGATAAGTGATTAATAGTTAAAAAAAGATTCGGACCAGCAGCAATTCCCTTATGCTGTTTAGGGTAGATAATTGGTCGATAGTTAAAAGAAAAGACCCGTACCGACAGCATTTCTCTTATGCTGTTTAGGGTTGATAAGTGGTCAATAGTTAAAAGAAAAGATCCATACCGGCAGCATTTCCCTTATGTTTTTTAGGGTAGATAAGTGGTCAATAGTTAAAAGAAAAGATCCGTACTGGTAGCATTTCCCTTGGACACGCTGTTTAGTGTAGATAAGAGGTCAATAATTAAAAGTCTAAATCATGGGGATTTGGACAAGGACGCAACTAGATTTTGTTTAACATGGACCAGTACCAACAGAATTCCATATTTTCTATAGACATGGTGTCTCACAATAGCCTGAAGTGAGACGAGGGCACACTTATGATGTCTAGGGTGAATAAAAGGTCAAAAGAGGGAGCAATAGATAGTGCGAACCAGTGGTGACTGAGTCTGCGACATCGATTAAGGGAGATAAGTCACTATTGAGTTCCAAGCGCTTCATATGTGTGTCTTTCGTAGACACCATTGCCTTCTGCATAGGGAGCTATATAACATCTAGTCTACAGTAGATATTGTGTGTGTCATTCGTAGATACCATTTCTGTGAAGGGAGCTATATAACGTCTAGTCTGTAGTAAGGTCAATGGAGTAGCAGGCCAATCAAAGGGTAGAATTAGGATTTCAACATAATTACAGGATTAGGAATTCAGCCTAATCAAAGCAGCTATTAAAGACAAGTGCAAACAACCAAGTTAATCGGTTATGTCAATTTAGTTAGTTCTATTTATTTCCAGCTTATTCCTTCTCTCTATTTCCTTTCTTTCTTTTTATATAATAGAACTGTTGTAAACTCTATTACTTTTTCTTTTCTTAAAGATTCTAGTAATTGCTATAATTCACCAAAATTTTAGTCTGATCCACTCCTTCATTTTTTCATTTTCCTCCATAAGCTTGTAAGAGCAAGGACGATAGATCATAGACACTTGGAGACTTCTTTGGCAGAGATTTCTTATGTATTTCTCTTCTTTATTTTTTAGCTTATTCCATGTACTGGCACTTTGTGAGGGATAGTTTCTACTCTGATATTTATGAGACTGAGGTTTCGATTTCATGATACATATATTGGTATTTGAGACATATGATGTATGTGGTTTTATAATTCTATATTATGAAGTTTGACTTTTAGAAAATTATTATTTTAATTGTTTTTGCTGTTTTTATCTAATTTTTTCCTATGAATCTTAGTCTTTGCTAGTTTTAGTTATACTTACAATGCATCACATCTTTTAATGTATTCTTTTGGGTATACTAAGGGTGTGGGGTGTTACATTTGGTATCAGAGCCTAAAGTTACAGGATTTCTTTTTTTAACGTTATTTTTTTTCAAAATAAATTGTTTTAGTAGTATTTTTAAAAAAGAAGCTCTTTAATTTATAATTATTTTTCAAATAATAAAGAGTTTTTCTTATAAATCTCTTGAAAGTCCAGTTCAAACTTCATTAGATTCCAGAATTTCACACTCTTCCATCTTTAGTTCTTTGGTAGGTTGTTTGCACTTAGACATCTCTTTAGTAGTAGACCCCATTGTTGTTTCAAATCCCATAGGAGGATTGGCACACTTGTCCATCATTTGTAGGGGTTTGAAAATTTTATACTAGGCGTAGAGTTTGATTGTGAAGCATATGTACTGGGATTTTCGAGGTATGGGATGGTTTTGGGGATGGATTGTTATCCACTTATGGTGCAATATTAGACTGCGACAAGGAAGTCGTTAGAATAGGGACATGTAGCGCGAAGTTTCTTGTGACCCATAGAGGTCAGTCATGTTGAGCTTTCTTTTTTCTCTTGATTCATCACTTTGAGAGCTAGATTCTGTTCCAGTCGTTAAAGACGTCCCAGAGAGGTTCGTTGTACACTTCACATTCATTGGTTAAAGGCAAAATTCTTCTAATGTCACTTTTGGAGTAAGGAAATGCGTTTTTTGGGGGCATAAAGAAGGTCAACTCATGGAAAGAGTTTGAGAAACGGTTTTGTACATTTAGGTTCAGACAAATGGATTTAACAGTAGTGCATTGGAATAAATATGAGTATAAAAGAGGAATAGGAGTAAAAAAATTTAGTAAGGAAATGAGATTTTCAAGATTTAGGAAGGGTGCTCCTAAGATAGTAAGAAGAAAATCCACTTTATGTCTAGCCAAATAAAATGAAATAGTTAGAATTAAAAAATTAAAAAATTAAAAAATATAATTGTCAATATTTTTGAAGAAGTAAACATTGGGTTTTTGTAAAAAAAAGATTTTAAATATAAAAGCCTAGAGTGTATTAAGTATCGAAAGCATAGGTTACAACATTTGTTGTTGTAATTGATGCTTTCGTGGAAAATAAAGGGAGCATAGGTTATAATACTACTGTTATAGCAGGTGACTCTGAAAGGAAATGGTTTTACATAGTATAAGAGGTTTATTAGTATTTATTTACAATTAAATTCATACACTAGAATTATTGGGTTGTAGAAACGGTATTTACGCAACATCTGTTTTGAACCCAAATAAATATGAATTTTAAAAAGATAATTTGTAAGAGTAAAATAAAAGTGATTTGTAAAATACACTTATTGTAAGGAAATGTTTTTGGTTATGGATATATTAAAGCAGTTTTGGAGGTGATTTTTCTAAAAAGAAAACAGTAAGTTAGATATTAGAAGATGTCTATCATAAGAGAATGTAAATTAAACATACTTTAATTTATTGGGATGAAAAAAATAAGCAATGATATAATTTTCTATGAAACCAATAAAAATGTTTTGTGCAAGTTACAAGGAATACATGAAAGAGATGTACAAGGTATGTGAAGCACCAAATTTTGTGTAGCCTATTTCGAGAAATATAAAATAAGTTCCTTGTAATTTCACATAAACATAAAGTCCTCTTTTGAAAAGGTTCATAGAAGATTTTAGCATTGATAATTTCTCATTGAAGAAAGTAGTTCCAATACATTAAGGTATGGGACTGTTAGGTATAATGAGAAGATGTTTTGAAAACACATAAGGATATTTTAAAGATATTCTAGTAGAAAATAGTTTCGTGAAAAAGTAAATAAGTGTTTGGAAAACTTAATAAAAGTAAAATTTTAAATTTCAAATTTTTATAGAAAACTAAAAAGGTCTTTAAAAGAAAACTAGGAATAAGTTTTGAACCTAAAAGTTTTTCCTTCTAGGTTTGGAAAATAATGTAAATTCAAAATGTGGTGAAGATGCAAATCTAGAAAGATAAGATTTTAAGTAACCTAGTACTTTTGAATTTAATAGTAACTTAAAGGTAACACTTTTAAAGTCAAAGGTTTTGGGATTTGATGTTTTAAAAATTTAGAAACCTTAATTTTTAAAATGAAACTATAAACACCAAAACATACTCCAAAATGTAAAGTAGATAGGAATCATTTCCTAGGTGCAACGAAAAAGGTGTAAGGATACAAAGGAGATAGCGGTAATTACTTTTGGAAGTAATAATAGAGTTTCCGTAGAGTGTATAGGACCCTAGTGAGAACCTAGGATGTTGATTCGTGTGAGCAGACTAAAGAAGAACAGTAAAATAGAGTTATTAAATTGTAAGACATGCATGGATGAGAATGGATATTCTTGATTTTGGAAGAACTTGGGAAAAGAATCTTTCTTTAGTGGAATTCGCATAAGATAGTAGTTCTCAAGCTAGCATTGGAATGACACCTTCCAAAGCTCTTTATGGAAGGCCGTGCAAGTCTTTTTCTTGTTGGATTGAGTTTACAGAGGTTAAAAAGACTTCAGAGAAAATTAAATTGATTAGAAGATAATGCGTACTTCTTATCCATATCTATCTTTGATAGTAAATTTCAAATTTCCTATTTTCATCTTTAGTTTTGAATAGGTTCTTTCCTTTATCATCCCCTGGGAGGGTAGAACTTGGGATTTAACCTATGAATGATAGGATTTGATGTAAACATGTTATTAGAACATGTTATGTATGATCACTACAACAAAAAGTGTCTTTTATAGCGGCATATAGACGCTATTAATCACAACCACAGTGGTTTGATAAGCGCTGTATATCGATATGTTATAAAAAACTGTTGAATATTTATAACACAAAATATGCCACTATGGTTGAGCTTAGTTTTATAATGCAAATTCGCCGCTATGGTACGTTAATACAATAGCTCATTATAGCCGCTATAATACAGCTAAATCTCAATGGAACTGGAAATCTTTATAACACCATTTTTCCGCTATAAAATATTTATTCAATAGCTCATTGTAGCTGCTATAATACAGCTAAATTTCAACGGAATTGGAAATCTTTATAACACCATTTTGCCGTTATAAAATATTTATTCAATAGCGGTCATCTCACGCTATTAAATCAACATGTTATAGTATTGATACACATCCTACTAATAAACTGCAGTATTAAAAACCAATATCAAAAAGTACAATAATAATCATAAAAGATAATAAATATAGAGATGTAACACATTACATTAAACATACCAAATATTCATACACATCAAAACGTAGTAGCAAATATTTTAAGCACACCCCAGAAAATAGTAGCATAGTTTAACAAAAAAAATAAGTACATATTTGATTGTTTGCATTAAAATGAAGATCGCAACTTTAGCATCTTCTTCTTTCACACACCTACAAATAAGATAAATAATTACATTAAGAACGATACATAATTAATGATAGATGTTTTTACATGTAATAAAAAACTAAATTATTGCATATTATTGCATGTCTCATTTTATATTCGTACATGTTACTATCCATTTGAATCTACATCAAAATTTCTGGCATAAGTTGGTAGCCAACTGACTTTTATTAAGCCAGATAGCTAATTTACTTTTGGACAGTATCATGTATATTCGAAAATTATGGCTTCTACTTGTTTTATGTGTCTACCATTCACTACGCCCTTCAATCAAGGGATGTAATTAATCATTCAAAACTCAAGAACCACTAAAAAATTCAAAATATTAAGTACGTACATATAGACAATGTGTGTAAATTTTGTTTATTATAGTGTTGTATCCAACCGCCCTGCCAACTTCACCCATTCCCTACCCATTCCACCCATTCTCCTACAACCTCTGCCATAACCATCAATCTGCCAAACAAACTGTAACGACCCAGAATTTTTATTAATTTAAATTTGAGTATTTAATTAATTTTAAATATTTATAAGTGAATTTATAAGTCAAATAAATTTTTATTTGAATTTTTGGATTTAATTGGATAATTAAATCGATAATTTAATATGTTAAATTATGGAAATAATTGAAAAATTGAGTTAAAAATGATTGAAAATAATTTGGAAAATTTTATTTAATCATACTGGAGTTATAGAAATATTTTAGAACTTTTAAAATCGAATTAAAAGTTAATCTGTGAAAATTGAATATTTTAATATTTAATAATCGACTGTAAAATAGTCAATTTTTGAACAGTCTCAGAATTGAACGAAACCAGTTCCATTGGATCCGTAATAGTTAGTTATTACCGGATTTCAATTTTCGTGTCAATCGGAGTTATCGTTTGTTCGTGGCAGCTCGAAACGCATCGAATTATTTTTAATTTAAAGTTGGCGAGTCAAAATAGCCATTTTTCAAAAAGTCTCGGATTTCGACGAAACCAGTTTCATCGGATCCGTAATGTGATATTATTGTAAGGTTTCAAATTTCAAGTCAATTGGATTTACCGTTTGTCCGGTACAAATTAAAACGCCTAGAAATCGATTTAAATCGGTTTAATTTAAATTGAACGTTTTCAGCCATAACTCGCACATACTTCCGAATTAGCTTCCGAAACCTACTCCATTGTGTCCGAAACGCGGGGCAAACCTTAGAAACGCTGGTTACGGCGTCTAAATCGGAGTTCGGAATTCCCGGGATGAATAGTGTTTACGCTTGATTTTCTATAAATACACCACACACAAATTAAAATAAAAAAAAAAGAAAAACCCTAATTCTATTCTACAGGCCGCCACCCATGGTTTCAACGGCCATGAAACTATCTCGTTTCTCCTCGATTTTCTCTTCATCCACTCTCCGATAGACTTCGACTTCAACTAGAAACTTGTAGATCTCGTCAAGACGAAGAGATTCAACGGTGGAGATGCGTTTTGGAGCACCAGGGGAGGAGATAGGGGGCTGCGTTCGTCACGACCTGCGCACGCATTCCCAGGTGGAGGAGATGGCCGAGTTGGCCAGGGCTATGGCCGAGTGTGGTGGTCGTGTAGGGCTTCGAGTTGCAACTACTTGATCGAAGAATCATTGAGTGGTGAAGGTTGAATTTCAAACCCTAGTCTTGATAAATGGGTTCAAGGCTTGCGTGAATCACCTGTAGAAGAGATACGTAAGTTGAGGGAGATGAAGGAGAGGCCTTGGATGCAGATCTTACGGCCAGGATTTGCTGTGGTATGAAGATAGTTGAATAAATGTTGTAAAAGTTGATTTAAAATCGTGTACAAACTTGTAAATTGCATAACTTTTTCATACGAGGTCGAAAAAATGCAAACTCAGTTGCGTTGGAATCGTATGGACGAGCACTACGCGATGAAGTTGGTTGGAGTCGTTTGGAGTTAGTGAAAATTTTGGGTAAAATTAAACGCGCGTTTAATTTTATTCGAAATAAAAGCTAAAACGGAATTTAAAACCAAGGTGAGAACTTCTCACTCAATCGAATAGGTTTCGATTTTATTTTAAATAGTTAGATTTAAAATATTTGAATGCATGTTTGAATGATGACTGTAAATTATTGATTGTTATAATAGACATTATACGCCGTTAGTAAGCGGATGTTATTTATTAAAAACATATACCGCGAATATTTCATAAACAGTGAAATTGGTATTATATATAATATCAATATATATATATTGGCATATGTATATATTGCAGTTGTTGATTTCCCGCATTTTTTGTTTAGCGGATGAGACCCTATTACGCCGTTATTAAGCGGATAATATTTAATAAGAACATGTACCGCGATAATTTCGTACTGGAGCGAAATTGGTATTGTGCTAATGTTTTTGGATGCAGGAAAACAGGTTGGAGGGATCCAACTGGATTCCTCAACAGTATTTATTAGATTTTCAGATATTTTGATATTTGATGGATTATCATATACCATATATGATGGATCGTTGTAGTCGTGATTGACTATTTGGTGTGTAGCATCATTGGACCCAAATTTTGGAATTTTAAAATGATTTATAAAGTGATTTTTGAAAATATACTATATATTTGGAATTTGATCTATTTTAAGTAAATAAACGTTATAATTTTTAAAGTTATAAAAATTATGATTTTGTGAAATATAGTTAAAAGTTGATTTTTGAGAAATAAGGGAACGATTTTATAAAATAGTTTAAATTGGATTTTTGAATACATTATAAAAGTTTGAATATACGATTTATAAAATTTGATTATTTTATAAATCAAAATGGTGAAACTATAAAGGAAATTAATGACGTTTAAAAGAATAATATAAATTGATTTATATTAAGAGATTTATAAATGGATACTTATAAATTGAAATATGGACGTTATAAAACGAGTTTTTATAAGTGTTTTGAATGAAGTGAAAATGAAATTCATAAATGAATGAAATTTATAGAATTATAAACTGTGAAGTTATAAAAGAAATTTATAAATAGTAAGATTTATAAATTTGGTGAAATTATTTGAAGAATAGATTGGTTAAATAAATGGATCTTATAAGTTATAAGATTTATAAATTGGAAAGTCTCTAAAGGAACGATTTTGTAAAATAATCGTTTTATAAGTAATTAACTTATAATATGAACGTTTAGTTTATAATTTAGTTATAAACTGGAATAGGTTAATAAAGGAATTTATAAAAAGGAAGTTTTTATAAATAATTAGAAATGGAATTTATAAACGTTGTTTTATAAATTTGCAAATGATTTATTTTGACGAGAAAATTTGTTGAAACCTATAGATGGAGTTATATTCACATTTTTGAATAGTGAATAATCCTTTGAATTAAAATGAATAAAAGGATGAAATTTGTTAACGAAGTTTATTCACGTTTTTGAATAGTGAATAACACGTTAAAGAAATTGTTTTAGATTTGGTGTTTTAAACAGAATTAAAACGATCTAACGATGTTTTAAAAGATGTTGAGATTCGAAACCATAGATTTCAACATTGATTGTTGAAATAGATGTTTCGAGAAATAGAAGGAAATGGTGGACTATAACACTGTTGTTATAGTAAATGATTTCCGAAAGGAAATGTTTTGTATAGTATTGGGATTTATATATCTATTTTAATTTCGAACCCCTATACTAGTGATGTTGGGTTGTTGTAACGATGTTTTACGCAACATTCGTTTTGACCCAAATAAATATGTTAAGTGAATGATTTCCTTAAAAAAAAAAATGAAATATATACTTAATTCGATTTAAGTATATGGAATATTTTCTAAGTGTTGAAAATAAAAGATTGTGAATTACTTACTTATAAATAAGTATGGAAATGTTTTCCAATATGAAGTGAATTTATAGAATTTATCTTTTGAAGATAAATTGAAATGAATAATTGAAATCGTATATGCATGGATATTTTGAGATATTAATTCATTATGGAATTTATATGTGAAAGGGAATTTGTTAAAAATAAATATTGATTTATTTTTGAAGTTGAAATTTTATATCTTGTAAAGATATTTTGGAAAATAAATAATTTGGAAAATTATTTGGAAACTGGTGATGTGTGCATATCCATTGATAGTTCAATAACCGACTATCAATATTTCCCTTTGAATGGGTAATTGATGTGATTTGTTTGAATGTGAATGCTACACTTATTTTTGAATAAGCGCTCACTATTCGGGTTAACCGGGAAAGAACCATGGGGTCGTATAACCCATTCCGAATATGTGATACGTCGTTATGAATTGCATTTGAAGATCGGTGTTGAAGACCGAGTATTTGTGAAAGCGATAGGATGACCTATCGATTGTCTCTGCACTGGGTAGCTCCTGGTATAGAGATCTCCTAAGTGATGGGAAATTCGATCGGGATTGTGAATACCCGTATTGCAAGGGCTTCGTAAGAAGTGCCTTCGGTTTTGTTCGAGCCCGGAACAGACTTGTATGGATTGTATGTCTGACATTACAAATTGAGATATAAAGCCAATTTCTTTCAAATATATTTCTGTTGGTGGCGGAGAATTTATTCTTTTAGCTTAACACCCTTCTCTGAGACGTACGAGCTCAGAGGTTATATAGTTGAAGTTATCAGCGATATATTCCCAATTTGGTAATGTGACATGCTGAGTGATGCTGAAATGATCATTGTGTTGATTATTTGTGATAGGATCGTTTATTTGATCGTCTATCCTTGTGATCATTGTGTTGATCATTTGTTGACCCAAAGCATGGCTTTTGTATAAAGTATGTTTTTGTGGACGTGACTTCGTCGAGCCTCACACCCCGTGAATGGTCAAAACAGGAAAGAAGCAGCAAGGTTATGAGGGGTAGCACCCTTTAGGATGTGTCCATTTCCTTCTGGAAAAGGGTGGTGTCATGGTATGGAGCCCAGATACTTACTCATGTTGAAAACACTTTATGATTGTGTGAATTGATTACGAGCGCTCGGTGATAAAGGTCCCAAAGGACCGGGGGATGGCATATTCAGTCAGTTGTTACTCAGTTAGGAGTAACCCGGCCTTGTGTTGGTAGAGATCCGGTTTGGTTCTGGGGGATGTCCATCCAGAGGCATTCTCATGTGGCAATGGGAAGTTCCTTGGCCTGATCATTTGTTGGAAATCCAATTCCCAATACGAAACTTGTACGGTATTAGTTGTAGAACCTGCTATTCACTTATGGTGGTCACCACTGTTTGGATAGTAGCTATAGTAGGCATAGTTCGAAATGTCTATGTTGGCTAAGATTTATATTCTACTTTCGAAATAAATTTTTCCTACACTATACACTAATAATAATATCAAATGTTATTTTTAATGCGTATCAAGCATCTTTGACTATCATAAGGAGAAATCTCCTCCGATTCTGCGTTTGCATTGTGTGTGTGTGCGGGAGGCCTTATGGTAGTCTCATTTTTAAAAGCATTGCGAATTGACTTAAAAATATTCCTTTATTTTGATTTTAAAGATAAATAAACTGTTTTGAGTTCTCACACCAGTCACATGACTGACTTGGAGTTTATTGTTTTCCTTCCTAAACTCTGGGTGCCCACCAATTTCAACACGGGCAGTCAAGAGTAAGGTTTATCAGGATATTCTGGATATTCTGGAGTTGCTGGAGGCAAGCTGGATGGCATGGCATATTACTACTATATAGTATTTCTTTTTCCGCTGCACTGTTTGTTGATGTTGTATGTTGTTGTACACTCTGATGATATGAAATGTAATGTAATAACCGATATAGTTCTTTGTTTAAAGATTATTCATTTATTATTATATGTTGTTCCGCTGCGAATTGTGAGATTCTGATGTTGTTCTTTTTGTTTCCTTTCTGTCCGTTCTATTTTCAAATTCTCTTTTTCTATTTTAAAATTCTCTGTTTTCTTTTGTCTTTTATCTATTTTCTATCTTCTTATCTTCTCTTCTTTCTCTTTCTTTTCTTAAATTCTTTTTAAAACCCATAACTATCCGGTTTTCGGCCTTCGATTTCTCGGCAGTCGATAAAGTGAGTATCGATGTCGGTTTTTCGAAGAACGAAAATCCGCGTGCGTTACATTTGGTATCAGAGCTGATGGTTAAGCGACAACCATGGTTCTGTTGGGTATTATTCATTAGAGATGGAGTCAGTAGTACTCTAGAATGAGTTTGAGTGTAATAATAGCTATGAGAGCGTATTTGTTAGTGGATATAAAATTGTTTTATATTGTGATGATTGGTTTATTGAGTGGTATATGAACTTTCGTCAGCACAGCCTCGAAACTGAGCCGAAGGGGTTTCTAAACACTTGAATAGAACAATTCGACACAGTATTGATTTTAAATTGGGTAAATGAAATAATTTTACCTTAAGTATATTTTATATATAAAGAAATAATTTTTCAGAATTATTAAAGTGTATATAAGTGATTGTTTAGTTGTTTGAATAATCTAAATAAAAGAATAATTGTATAAGTAAAAGAATTATAAGAATTGAATTATAATTAAAGTGATTTACCATTGTGAAATAAACTTATATATATAAAAAGTGAAACTATATGAATATATCTATGAATATGAGTTGTGAATAAAAGTGAATTTAAAGTTAAATGGAAGTATAACTTAAGTGTTGTTGAATGGAATTGATATTGATATCAAACTAAATTAATGAAGTTAAGTAATAAATGTGAACTTAAGTTATGTGAATGAAATTCAACTTTAGAATTGAATTGAATTAATGAATCGATTGAATGTTAATCAATTGAATGTGAATAAAGTTGATATGAAATAATGAATGTTAATTCATTTAAAATCTAATGTTATTAGAAGTTGAATAAAATTGAATGAAAATCAATTTAAAAGCAAAGAAATTTGGTTGAAATTAATACACATTGATTGTTATATGATTGTTAGTTGATTGTATATAATTCATTAAGTATTAATGAAAGTGAATTAGTGAAATTTAAAGCTATGTAATTGAATTCAAATTGAAAGTAAATAAATTTGAATAGAATTGAATGTGAATTAGATTTAATTAGTGAATGGAAACTAATTAGAATTGAGAATGAATGTTGATAAAATCCAATGTTGATAAATCAAATGTGATTTGAAAGTGAAAACCAATTCATTGTATATTAATGAGAATATGAATGAATGTTTATTGGATATGGATGTTAGTTGGTTGATGGTTGAATATATATTGCATTTGTTGTTTTACTACATTGCTATGTTGACATATATAGTTATTATGTTGCTATATGTTGTATATTGATACTATTTTCATATATGCATGTTCTCATGTTGTTTGTTGAGTTTAGTAGGTGCGGATCGCGTTTGCTTTGCATTTGGAGTTCGCTTTAGCGCTATATTAGCCGTATATGCTCGCTAATAAAATATAAGGTACATATCTCGGATTAAATATCGCACTTTTATACTTTTTTCCCTGCGGGATGCCTCATTACTTGATGAGATGTATATTTGTGATATATATACTGTCATTTTTTTTTCGGATCGAGCCGCGCAAAGGAGACTATGGCGAATTTTTCCGAAAATTTAAGGCGTTAGAAAAATTTGAGAAAAATTGGAAAATTTTGAAAACTTTAACTTTGATTTGGAATTGAAAGTTAAACAATAATAGTTGCTTTTGAAAAGATAACTAAGTATGATTTTAAAACTTAGTAAAGATTTGTAAGAAGTTTAACCATGAATTTTGGGAAAATTAATAGATTTTGTAACCTTTCTTACTTGTAATTTCGAGGACGAAATTCTTTTAAGGGGGAAAGATTGTAACGACCCAGAATTTTTATTAATTTAAATTTGAGTATTTAATTAATTTTAAATATTTATAAGTGAATTTATAAGTCAAATAAATTTTTATTTGAATTTTTGGATTTAATTGGATAATTAAATCGATAATTTAATATGTTAAATTATGGAAATAATTGAAAAATTGAGTTAAAAATGATTGAAAATAATTTGGAAAATTTTATTTAATCATACTGGAGTTATAGAAATATTTTAGAACTTTTAAAATCGAATTAAAAGTTAATCTGTGAAAATTGAATATTTTAATATTTAATAATCGACTGTAAAATAGTCAATTTTTGAACAGTCTCAGAATTGAACGAAACCAGTTCCATTGGATCCGTAATAGTTAGTTATTACCGGATTTCAATTTTCGTGTCAATCGGAGTTATCGTTTGATCGTGGCAGCTCGAAACGCATCGAATTATTTTTAATTTAAAGTTGGCGAGTCAAAATAGCCATTTTTCAAAAAGTCTTGGATTTCGACGAAACCAGTTTCATCGGATCCGTAATGTGATATTATTGTAAGGTTTCAAATTTCAAGTCAATTGGATTTACCGTTTGTCCGGTACAAATTAAAACGCCTAGAAATCGATTTAAATCGGTTTAATTTAAATTGAACGTTTTCAGCCATAACTCGCACATACTTCCGAATTAGCTTCCGAAACCTATTCCATTGTGTCCGGAACGCGGGTTAAACCTTAGAAACGCTGGTTACGGCGTCTAAATCGGAGTTCGGAATTCCCGGGATGAATAGTGTTTACGCTTGATTTTCTATAAATACACCACACACAAATTAAAATAAAAAAAAAAGAAAAACCCTAATTCTATTCTACAGGCCGCCACCCATGGTTTCAACGGCCATGAAACTATCTCGTTTCTCCTCGATTTTCTCTTCATCCACTCTCCGATAGACTTCGACTTCAACTAGAAACTTGTAGATCTCGTCAAGACGAAGAGATTCAACGGTGGAGATGCGTTTTGGAGCACCAGGGGAGGAGATAGGGGGCTGCGTTCGTCACGACCTGCGCACGCATTCCCAGGTGGAGGAGATGGCCGAGTTGGCCAGGGCTATGGCCGAGTGTGGTGGTCGTGTAGGGCTTCGAGTTGCAACTACTTGATCGAAGAATCATTGAGTGGTGAAGGTTGAATTTCAAACCCTAGTCTTGATAAATGGGTTCAAGGCTTGCGTGAATCACCTGTAGAAGAGATACGTGAGTTGAGGGAGATGAAGGAGAGGCCTTGGATGCGGATCTTACGGCCAGGATTTGCTGTGGTATGAAGATAGTTGAATAAATGTTGTAAAAGTTGATTTAAAATCGTGTACAAACTTGTAAATTGCATAACTTTTTCATACGAGGTCGAAAAAATGCAAACTCAGTTGCGTTGGAATCGTATGGACGAGCACTACGCGATGGAGTTGGTTTGGAGTCGTTTGGAGTTAGTGAGAATTTTGGGTAAAATTAAACGCGCGTTTAATTTTATTCGAAATAAAAGCTAAAACGGAATTTAAAACCAAGGTGAGAACTTCTCACTCAATCGAATAGGTTTCGATTTTATTTTAAATAGTTAGATTTAAAATATTTGAATGCATGTTTGAATGATGACTGTAAATTATTGATTGTTATAATAGACATTATACGCCGTTAGTAAGCGGATGTTATTTATTAAAAACATATACCGCGAATATTTCATAAACAGTGAAATTGGTATTATATATAATATCAATATATATATATTGGCATATGTATATATTGCAGTTGTTGATTTCCCGCATTTTTTGTTTAGCGGATGAGACCCTATTACGCCGTTATTAAGCGGATAATATTTAATAAGAACATGTACCGCGATAATTTCGTACTGGAGCGAAATTGGTATTGTACTAATGTTTTTGGATGCAGGAAAACAGGTTGGAGGGATCCAACTGGATTCCTCAACAGTATTTATTAGATTTTCAGATATTTTGATATTTGATGGATTATCATATACCATATATGATGGATCGTTGTAGTCGTGATTGACTATTTGGTGTGTAGCATCATTGGACCCAAATTTTGGAATTTTAAAATGATTTATAAAGTGATTTTTGAAAATATACTATATATTTGGAATTTGATCTATTTTAAGTAAATAAACGTTATAATTTTTAAAGTTATAAAAATTATGATTTTGTGAAATATAGTTAAAAGTTGATTTTTGAGAAATAAGGGAACGATTTTATAAAATAGTTTAAATTGGATTTTTGAATACATTATAAAAGTTTGAATATACGATTTATAAAATTTGATTATTTTATAAATCAAAATGGTGAAACTATAAAGGAAATTAATGACGTTTAAAAGAATAATATAAATTGATTTATATTAAGAGATTTATAAATGGATACTTATAAATTGAAATATGGACGTTATAAAACGAGTTTTTATAAGTGTTTTGAATGAAGTGAAAATGAAATTCATAAATGAATGAAATTTATAGAATTATAAACTGTGAAGTTATAAAAGAAATTTATAAATAGTAAGATTTATAAATTTGGTGAAATTATTTGAAGAATAGATTGGTTAAATAAATGGATCTTATAAGTTATAAGATTTATAAATTGGAAAGTCTCTAAAGGAACGATTTTGTAAAATAATCGTTTTATAAGTAATTAACTTATAATATGAACGTTTAGTTTATAATTTAGTTATAAACTGGAATAGGTTAATAAAGGAATTTATAAAAAGGAAGTTTTTATAAATAATTAGAAATGGAATTTATAAACGTTGTTTTATAAATTTGCAAATGATTTATTTTGACGAGAAAATTTGTTGAAACCTATAGATGGAGTTATATTCACATTTTTGAATAGTGAATAATCCTTTGAATTAAAATGAATAAAAGGATGAAATTTGTTAACGAAGTTTATTCACGTTTTTGAATAGTGAATAACACGTTAAAGAAATTGTTTTAGATTTGGTGTTTTAAACAGAATTAAAACGATCTAACGATGTTTTAAAAGATGTTGAGATTCGAAACCATAGATTTCAACATTGATTGTTGAAATAGATGTTTCGAGAAATAGAAGGAAATGGTGGACTATAACACTGTTGTTATAGTAAATGATTTCCGAAAGGAAATGTTTTGTATAGTATTGGGATTTATATATCTATTTTAATTTCGAACCCCTATACTAGTGATGTTGGGTTGTTGTAACGATGTTTTACGCAACATTCGTTTTGACCCAAATAAATATGTTAAGTGAATGATTTCCTTAAAAAAAAAATGAAATATATACTTAATTCGATTTAAGTATATGGAATATTTTCTAAGTGTTGAAAATAAAAGATTGTGAATTACTTACTTATAAATAAGTATGGAAATGTTTTCCAATATGAAGTGAATTTATAGAATTTATCTTTTGAAGATAAATTGAAATGAATAATTGAAATCGTATATGCATGGATATTTTGAGATATTAATTCATTATGGAATTTATATGTGAAAGGGAATTTGTTAAAAATAAATATTGATTTATTTTTGAAGTTGAAATTTTATATCTTGTAAAGATATTTTGGAAAATAAATAATTTGGAAAATTATTTGGAAACTGGTGATGTGTGCATATCCATTGATAGTTCAATAACCGACTATCAATATTTCCCTTTGAATGGGTAATTGATGTGATTTGTTTGAATGTGAATGCTACACTTATTTTTGAATAAGCGCTCACTATTCGGGTTAACCGGGAAAGAACCATGGGGTCGTATAACCCATTCCGAATATGTGATACGTCGTTATGAATTGCATTTGAAGATCGGTGTTGAAGACCGAGTATTTGTGAAAGCGATAGGATGACCTATCGATTGTCTCTGCACTGGGTAGCTCCTGGTATAGAGATCTCCTAAGTGATGGGAAATTCGATCGGGATTGTGAATACCCGTATTGCAAGGGCTTCGTAAGAAGTGCCTTCGGTTTTGTTCGAGCCCGGAACAGACTTGTATGGATTGTATGTCTGACATTACAAGTTGAGATATAAAGCCGATTTCTTTCAAATATATTTCTGTTGGTGGCGGAGAATTTATTCTTTTAGCTTAACACCCTTCTCTGAGACGTACGAGCTCAGAGGTTATATAGTTGAAGTTATCAGCGATATATTCCCAATTTGGTAATGTGACATGCTGAGTGATGCTGAAATGATCATTGTGTTGATTATTTGTGATAGGATCGTTTATTTGATCGTCTATCCTTGTGATCATTGTGTTGATCATTTGTTGACCCAAAGCATGGCTTTTGTATAAAGTATGTTTTTGTGGACGTGACTTCGTCGAGCCTCACACCCCGTGAATGGTCAAAACAGGAAAGAAGCAGCAAGGTTATGAGGGGTAGCACCCTTTAGGATGTGTCCATTTCCTTCTGGAAAAGGGTGGTGTCATAGTATGGAGCCCAGATACTTACTCATGTTGAAAACACTTTATGATTGTGTGAATTGATTACGAGCGCTCGGTGATAAAGGTCCCAAAGGACCGGGGGATGGCATATTCGGTCAGTTGTTACTCAGTTAGGAGTAACCCGGCCTTGTGTTGGTAGAGATCCGGTTTGGTTCTCGGGGATGTCCATCCAGAGGCATTCTCATGTGGCAATGGGAAGTTCCTTGGCCTGATCATTTGTTGGAAATCCAATTCCCAATACGAAACTTGTACGGTATTAGTTGTAGAACCTGCTATTCACTTATGGTGGTCACCACTGTTTGGATAGTAGCTATAGTAGGCATAGTTCGAAATGTCTATGTTGGCTAAGATTTATATTCTACTTTCGAAATAAATTTTTCCTACACTATACACTAATAATAATATCAAATGTTATTTTTAATGCGTATCAAGCATCTTTGACTATCATAAGGAGAAATCTCCTCCGATTCTGCGTTTGCATTGTGTGTGTGTGCGGGAGGCCTTATGGTAGTCTCATTTTTAAAAGCATTGCGAATTGACTTAAAAATATTCCTTTATTTTGATTTTAAAGATAAATAAACTGTTTTGAGTTCTCACACCAGTCACATGACTGACTTGGAGTTTATTGTTTTCCTTCCTAAACTCTGGGTGCCCACCAATTTCAACACGGGCAGTCAAGAGTAAGGTTTATCAGGATATTCTGGATATTCTGGAGTTGCTGGAGGCAAGCTGGATGGCATGGCATATTACTACTATATAGTATTTCTTTTTCCGCTGCACTGTTTGTTGATGTTGTATGTTGTTGTACACTCTGATGATATGAAATGTAATGTAATAACTGATATAGTTCTTTGTTTAAAGATTATTCATTTATTATTATATGTTGTTCCGCTGCGAATTGTGAGATTCTGATGTTGTTCTTTTTGTTTCCTTTCTGTCCGTTCTATTTTCAAATTCTCTTTTTCTATTTTAAAATTCTCTGTTTTCTTTTGTCTTTTATCTATTTTCTATCTTCTTATCTTCTCTTCTTTCTCTTTCTTTTCTTAAATTCTTTTTAAAACCCATAACTATCCGGTTTTCGGCCTTCGATTTCTCGGCAGTCGATAAAGTGAGTATCGATGTCGGTTTTTCGAAGAACGAAAATCCGCGTGCGTTACACAAACTACCCAAATAACAACATTACAACTTAACCACTGCCTTAATCAACTACATCTCCATTTCTGCCAAATAACTCTCTCTGATCATCTTCAACCATCAACACTCCATCCCACTGCTCACCTCCCCTATCCCCAAACTTCAAACTTCAACTTGCTTACATACACAAACTTCAATTACTACAACTTCCCAAACAACAAATCCCATTAGAACAAGCCTCTACAGCAACATAAACCACCATTCAAATCCTCTGTCCAGTGCTACACTACCACCAACCATACATCACCTTTCCAATTGTTTTCTTTATTTTGATCTTTGTTGTTTGATGTTGAAGACTTTGATTCTGTTGGGTCTGAAGCTTGATATTTATGAGTTGATCTTTGCTTGTTTGAAATTTGTTTACAGACTATATCCTCCTGTCAAGCTTGTTTGAAATTTGAAATTTGTTTACAAACTATATCCTCTGTTTACAAACTCTCTCTGATCCCATATACAGCAGGTATAATGTTATTAGGAGAGCATTAAGGACTTGCACAATGCCATATACAGCAATAGATTTACATATATTTCATTTACCTCATGTATAATATATTTCTTTATCACTTATGTCTATCATCTATGTGACGATCCCATATTATTTATTCATCATAACAAACATTTTGTATCGTGAATTCAGACATGTTGACGGCTCTTATTTCATAAATTAAACAAATTTATCAATACCATAAACTAGGAATTCATAAGTTAAACTAAGAACAAACCTCAAAGTCGCTTCCACTATATCCTTCGGTCAAGCTTGCAATCTTGTTACACTTAATATCTTCTTCAACCTTCTCCTTTGACAACAGTTGATATAAATAAATTTAGTTATTTTTATAAACTTAGTTAATTATTATCGTTTTATTATTATTATTATTATAAACTTAATTTTTATAAACATTGGTTAAATTATTATTGTTACTATTAACTTGGTTATTTTTATAAGCTTATTTATATTTTATATGACTTAATACACAAAGTTAATTTTTATAATTTTAGTTAATTTATTGTTATTATTATTGTTGTTGTTGTTATTATAAATTTAGTTAATTTTCATAAATATTGGTTAATTTATTATTATTATTATTATCAACTTAGTTAATTTTTATAAAACTATATCAACTAAGTTAATTTTATAATCACAATGAATCTAGATAAAAGGCCAAAATTGATGTTTTTTTTTGAAATGGTACTTTATATGCAACAAATCATTGGGACAACATATCCCATATCAATAAATGTTTGAAAGCAAGTTTCGAACTCGTGACCTCTTGCACCAAAGCCAAATCAATTAACCACTTGGACAATGGTGCTTGTCCCAAAATTGATGTTAGTGATAATGAAAAATAAGTTTTGTGTGATTGCCAAAGCATATATCGGTAAAGACCATTAAACGATAAATAGAACCTAGCTGATTCTTTAGTTTCAGCTATAAAGTATTACAAAATATAGTTAGGGCTTTTGTTTCTACATCATAGAAAACAAAGAGTACGTTGAAATTATGAATGTTCTGAAATTTTATGAAGTTAACAACTGAGATTCATGAGATCCAAAAATCAATGAAAGAGGCCTTCAATGTGTTTAATTATAAACAATCCAAAATCCAAATTTTGCATGTTTTAGTATATAATTAAATTTCAACCAAATAAACATGTTATATCACAGTTCGAGCTTATGAACTATATTTAACACATGCTTGTTATTTCTTACAACTAGTTAGTGTTAAAACCATCTGGTAAAAAAGGATTGAACCTTAATGTAAAATGATAGTCCCAAGTTGTTTTTTTGCTAGCCAATCTTATGTGGTGCAGACCAAATATAGAAGAATATTCCTGGAATAGCAGCGACAACCTCAGACTTTGTGAATTCTACTAACGCAGCTGTGTAAAAGTAATTCGATAACTTAAGCATGATAGCCAAACAACTTACTGCATGTTGAAATATAAATATGTTAAGGTCACTCCTTGATATTAACCTCAACCACTCTTGAACCTACATGTAGTATTCCAAGCACAAACAGTTGATGGATTCTTCTGGGTTTGCATCACTTATATCATTAGTCATAAAAATTCCACTTGCAGGTTGCCACAGCTACGGTGCAACCAAAGCTGTGGCTGAAGACAGAAAGAAGGAACCTTATGTGTCAACACATAACAAGTGGAAGAATGGTATATCAAATGGTTAATTTGAGTAATTTACCTTTCCAGTGGCATTTCTTTCAGTTTTAAGCCATTTCCATAGCCGATTAATAGCATTACATGACAAAGCCAATATTGTAGATCCATCATTAGTGTATATCAATCTGGCTACCCGATATAGGATGTAGTTTAACTGTTGAGGTATCAACTATCTATTACTTCTAGATTTCTAGCAGTATTTCATATGTAGTTACCAATATTGTTGCTTCTTTTTATCCTGTCCCCTCTCGCCTGGCATAAAATAGTGTTTATAACACTATGTACCATACTCATCATATAATCTGATGCGATCATGATTTTTGAGTGGCCATTTTGAGAATACTGGTGATGTATGTTTCACATTAGTCTAATAATTAAGTTTGCATACCTCTAATATTGGGTTTATTTTATTTTTATTTTTGAAAAGAAATGATCCCACGAAGTTAAACGCAAGTTTTACTATGTACCACGACACAAATTAGACACAATCAACCACTTTGAATATCGAGATTGCCAGAAAACTAATATAGAAAAGGTTAACAAAGAGAAGGTGTTACCTTCACTAGTAATAAATTATCAGAAAGCTTCAACGAGCAACACTGGAATGGTTCATTGATCTCAGTCAGCTTCCAGATCTTGGACTTTTCACTCGACTCCTCAACAATTCTAGGCTTCACATCTTCCAGGATACAGTTGTCACCATTTGGCTGCATATTGGAAACCAATGTTATCTTAGCAAAACTTAACGCCATGTGAACTTGTTTCAATCAAATTGGATAAAAACATATAATTATATTTCATAAGTTTGCACGATTTCTAAGTTACCAATCCAGCATTTGGTGCAGCAGGAGTGCATCTATCAACTACTACACTGCTAGTTCCAGCCATTTCATGGAAAAACGTGAGGCAGTCTGCAATAATAATGTGATAATCATGCTCCCTGTTTTAACCATTATGAATCCGTTGAAATGTTTAAAGACTCTTGTTATCTCACCTTTTTAATCGCCTCAAATGATAATCTAGCAGCATTATAGGACCGACTTTCAATTGACCGGAGCATTTGAATACCATCAGCATTTGTATCATGCATAGACTTCAACTGAAGAGATATGCTATAAAATTTTGGAAATTGTTGACATTAATTTTGTATCTTGCATAGACTTGAACTGAAGAAATAGACGAATTATAGACCCAATTTCCTTGATTAACAAACAGGAAATTAAAGTCATTTTCATGGCCACAACTTGCAAGATATGCGCTTAGAAAACATGATGCAATGCTTGAATAATTGTGAGTTCCTAACCGATAACCATATATATGGGTACATTTTGTGTAAGTTACTTGCAAGAACACTATCACATACTTTCCATACATATAATAAACTCATGTTTATTATTCTAGAACAAGCAAGGAAGTTAAATATTATGTTAGAGGATAAATATGTGCAACAAAAGTCTACTTTTAAGTTGCTATTTATGATTGGACAAAAGGTATACGATGCAGATTGATATGCATTTTTTATTCTACGTAATTTACCCATTTATTCAAAACATATAACATATAAGAAAGGTAATTCAATTCGATAAATTATGTACGCATAATTATAATCAGTCCGAAATGCTTTATAACATGAATTGATTCTGAAACTATGACATTTTATTAATTATTTTGAACTCATAGATACAAATAACACATGTTGTGTCTTAAGAAATTTTCTTCCTTGAAATCACAAAGGAAAAATCAAAAAGAGTCTCTTAACTTAATATGGAGTTTTATTTTGATACATCTATGCGTGCCATTAAGAAAAAACAGGTAAACATGTTAAATTCTTAATACATTATTTAATTATGATGACCTTCTGAAGCGCATTTAACTAAGTTACTATTTAACGGCTTCCATATCTTTTTTTACCCCCAACATGTATTTCGTCCAACACGGTATATAATACTCCTAACTATTGTAAGAATTTTACTTAACCATTTCACAACCTCAAACTAATAACAAAAATCATATGCTAATTATAGGTATCTTACAGATGAAAAATCCTAAAATAAGAATATTTTCCTAAATTTTTTAACGAGTTGCTGCCACCATTCATTACCATGACAAACTTAGATATTAATCAACAATCTTTTCCAAATCAGGAAGAACTCACCGTACAAATTTCTACATATTTCAAATGGTGAAAAAATTGAAAAAACTCAATTAATTTACTACATGAATTCTAATCTATATATCACTTACATCGTAGCTGATTGACATGCATTGTCAGTGCAGTTTCAGCTGGTCCAGCTCCATCAATTTCTAAATACGGTGCTGTAGGTGATGGCAAACATGATTCCACCAAGGTTAGCAATCAATTAGACACTGTAAATTCAGGCAGGGCCGATACTCTTAAATTCAAAGTCGATTCCTCTTCGACATGCATAATCAAATTTTATGTTTGATATAAAGAGGAAACTGAATATGCAATACTAACGCTAAGACCTTTATTATTGCACAAATGAAAAAAATGCTTCTGAAGAGATCAAACTGAAAATTACCCCTAAAAGGCAATTTCTAGGTAGGACCAGTTGAATTTAATTGTCAAAAGTGCCAAAATGGGACATATGTATTCCAAATAGATGGAAACCTACTAGCCGATACAAATCTTGGGAAATACAATAAGAACTGGTTATATTTCCGATACATCAATGGACTTGTTATTAAGGGTAGTGGTACATTAGATGGCCAAGGTGCTTCTGCATGGCTCTAAAATTTCCATAGTTGGTTATCATCCAATATTTCCACCCTACTAACGTTTGAAATTTTTATATGAATCTATTTTGTTTTGAATATCTGTTGCAATTTAAAATATAATTTACTTGAACTTCAAAGTTACCATCTCCAAAGTTATTTAAAATAAAATATTTTCATTTTGAATATTTATAATAAAAAAAAGTTTATGTAACTATTTAAAAGAAAAATTAAAAATATTAACATATTTTTTTTCTTTTTCTTATCTGTAATATTTTCTCCACTTAACAACACATTTTAAAAACACCTTACATCATATTGAAATTTTAACTAAAGGAATAAAAAATTTGGTGAAAGAACAATGTACACTCAAGTAAAATCACTTCAATTTTCCACACAAAATTCAAAAAATACTCATTAATACAAGCCTGGATACTAGACCCAAAACCATAAAAATAATAGTTCAAAAGGAAAATGCGTTCACACGCTAATAAAAGATGATTTCAATTTCGAAAGGTGAACAATGAATTTCAAATAGAATTTTATGCACCTTTTATTTCATAATAGTAAATAAATCATATCCGAACATTAAAAGCCACCTCCAGATGAGATGAAGGAAGTAGTACATTAAAAAAGAACAAAGAAAATCATCGATCTCGAATCCAAGCTCCAAAATAACATCATTGAAGCAAACTACACGAGAATGCACCTACTCTATATAATAATATTATATTCATTACTCACTAACTTCGTATCTACACAAAAATACTACTATAACACAAAGTTGTGCTACCAAGAAAAAAATTAAATAAAAAAATAATATTCAAATTTCCAACAAATCATAAGCAAATTTCCAAGTTCCTAACCTTTCGTTCTGAATGGCAAAATCCCCAAAGAATTACCCGAAAGCAAAAGTGTTACAAGTTTTCATCTTAAAAAATAATTTTCAAACAATGTATGCCCAGGATGTTTTCCAAAACTTAAATTCATAAAGATTGAAAACTAAAATAAATTTAAAGCTAAAAGCAAAACAACACATTACCATATGTTTTAAATAAATCATGGAAGAGATCATCTAAATTATTAAGAAAAATGTAGATTATAAAACAAAAATTAGAAAATTAGAAAATAAAGATAATGAAACAAGTTAAGTTTGACCGTATAAAGTATAATTATACTTGTTTGTACTGCTATTATAGGAAAGTATCATGAATCGTAAGACTTACAGAATCAAAGCTTCCTACCTTAGAATTATTTCTAATGCATAAAAAATGTATGTCAAGTAAAATCATTAATAACCCACCCCCCCCCCCCCGCTAAATAGATGGACTTAACACAATTTATTGTACAAATACCAATAGAAAAATAAAGAAACAAAGTTGTAGAAAAACTAGAGCATGTGAAGGCAGGCAACAATAACAAATAAAGAACGATAGTTATAGAAATATTAGAAGGGCAGGCAGTGTATGCAATAAGTGTTGAAGTATGAAAATTGTAAGCCAAAAATATATATTAAATTCTAAGATTTGTACGAAAAATAATGTAAGTCTTTGATTTTTTGGTTTTTGAATTACTATATTCTAAAATTTGTACAATAAATTCCCCGATTAGAACCATAAATTTATCGTTATTGTTTACATTAGAATTATTGAATTTAAGGTTTGCAACGTTTGAGCTACGAAATTGAACGCAAATATAATCATAACCAAATGATAAAGTCAAATAAAAACAATTAATAAACATAACCTAGAAATTTCTAACCTCGAAATCCAAGCAGATAATTTAGGATTCTGGACACGTCGACTTGGGAACTGCTGAAGAGCGATAAGCGGAGATCGGAGGTGGCAATGGCGAGCAATGAGGAGGGAGATGAAAATCTAGGGTTTTGGGAGGAAGTGTTTTGAGAAGGAAACGAAAATTTTGGGAGGGGTAATTTTGTTTTGGGGCGTTATGTGTGTAAAGAAATGGGTTTGCATTACAGAAGAGAACAAACCAAGTAAGAAAAACAAATAATTAAATGTAAACAATAACGCTTTAGACTAATGTGTTATTGAATGACGCTATTAATAACATACTTTCTTGTAGTGGATGAATGCTAGTAGTTGCAAGTGTTTGCTAGTGGATGCTAATGGACTCATATACTTACACTAGACACTATTAGCTTCTGATGATCAGCCTAATTAGGATACTAGAGCATATGCATATGGATGTGTGCGCATTTGCAATTTATTTTATTCCATGGTTTTTATAAATGGATGATTATCATATGATTGTTGCATTTGGATGATGATTGTAGCACGCATATAGAACTATCAGTTATCATTAGGGAATTTTTGCATTCATTTGGATACATCACGAACATGATTGCATAAAACGAGGTCAACTGAATTAGTGGACTGCCTAATCTTTTGCATTAGTTAGGGACATTGACACTACACTAATTTCATAAGTATCATAAATTGCATTAGAAAAACTTAAAGACAGTGGATATAATGGGTGATGGTTTAGTAGTTGGTTGTAGAACTGAGATGAAAACTTTTATTTCATTCTTCTATCCTTAGAGATTTGGGGGACAAAATCCCTTAAGGAGGAGAGAATGTGACAACCCAAAATTTAAGGAGGAATTAATAAATAATTATAAGTGAAAAGAAATAGTGTTTATAACTAAAATTCGTTTGAAATTAATATTGAAATTAATTGGCAGTAGATTTATTGATATGTTTCAATTAGAAAAGGAAAAAAAGAATTAAATTGTAATAGTTGAGTTTAATATAAGAACTTGCATTTGTGTCAAAATGGAATGAACATTTTAAATAAAAATAAATGCTCGTTTTGATATAAATAAAATAAAATTTTCATTTTTAAATATATATATATATATTTATATATATATATGATTTTATTAACAGGGAGTTTGTTTTGTTACAAAGAGAAAAGAAAAGGTATAACAATTTATTCAAAAAGAAGGCATCCACTTTTATAAATTTTGATGACGATGTTCAAATGAGATGTGTCATTGTAAATGAGAGAAAATGTAACTATACATTTAGAAAAAGAAGGCATTTAATAAAATAAACGTTATATTTCGAAAAGAAAAGGCAAGAGTGCATTATGGAAGGATTACATTTCTTACTAAAAATATAAGGTATGCTATTTCTTTGTTAGTAAAGAATAAGGGTAAGTTTGATTTTTAAACATAAAAACATTAATACCAATCAATTAAGGTAATTAATTGCTCAATTTAAAGGTAAAGAATTAGGTAACTAATTAATACACAACATATATACACGTTTGTGGACATATGTTATTTATCTAATTACGACGATGTGAATATGGAAAAAAAATGTAGACATAACAATTCATGTGTTATTTAATGAATTTAGATTTGAATATATAGAATATTGACATAACAATTCACATGTTATTCAACCAACTAATTCAGACGTGAATATGTACAATACTGGCATAATAATTTCTTGTTGTTTATTAATTTATTTTAGACATAAACATGGAGAAATATTGACATGTTAATTTACTTATTTAAAATGTAAATGTGGAAAGATATTGATATGTTATTTATTTATTTATTTCAGACGTAAACATGTAAATTAAATAGGATGTTGAAAACTGAAATGAAACATGCGAATAAAGAGAGACAAATAGAAATTTAATATGAAATAAAATGGCACAAATTAGAAATTACTTGAGAAGAAGAAAACGTTATTTATAGTTTGATATTTTTTAGGGTGCAATTAATTCAATTAAATATAAGATAAGGCGCTGACAAGGCGCATTGTAAGATTTGACGCGGCAATGAGTGAGCAGAAGTTTCTAGAGATTCTAATCTATGGTTGAAAGAACACCTGAAACACTATTAATAGGACCTAAATTAACCTAGTTTTCACTCTAAAATAAAAACCTAGCCTCCATTTCTCTCTCTCAAATATTTACCTACATTCTTCATTTATAAAATAAAATTATATTATACATATACATTCAAATAAAAGGTGGAGATCATCCAATTAGAGGAGATTTCTAGAAAATTTTGGAGGGATTTTACTAATTGTCTCAAGTGAGTGATTGTAATTAGTTTAGATTTTTTTTAAGTTATTTAGAATAATAGGGCTTCCAATAGTTGTAGATTCACTATGATTTTTAGAATAACCCTTTTGAGTAGTTTACTTACAGTTTTTCGAATTATTTTCAGTCTATATCTTTTAGATATTCTTTTCAGTTAATTTTAGTTTATTTCTGTTAATTATAGCTTTTCCATTCATTTACAGTTTAATTACGGTATTTTAATTTGTTTACTGTTATTTATGCGTTATTTACATCTTTTTCTTCCACTTTGGATAATCTTTTATTTCTCCTTCTTCTTCACGTATGGATTAGAATAGATTAAACGTGAATTTTGATTAAATTATAAGAATACTGAAACAACGGAAGATAATATGTAAATTGTAAGGACTTCAGTAAAAATGGAATTGGACTGAAATTATGATGTAGATATTAGAATTAGGCTGAATTAAAGAGATTGCCCTAGTTATAACTTAGAAGTATAACCAAATGAGTAAAAGATGAAAGAAGCTTACCTTCGCACATAGACCTTGGGTTAAGTAATAAGCATGATTATAATGTAGGTTATAATAAGAAAACAGAATAGAACGAGGCTTATTTTAAAACTTAGGATAAATTAATAAAAACAGATAGTAAGAATAATAACAAAGGCTTATTTAAAATAATTTATTGTTAATATGCAAAGATGAATATAGGACCCGTGCCGACATCATTTCCCTTATGCTGTTTAGGGTATATAATTGGTCAATAGTTAAAAGAAAAGACCCCTACCGGTAGCATTTCCCTTATGCGGTTTAGGGTAGATAAGTAGTCAATAGTTAAAAGAAAAGACCCGTACCGGCAGCATTTTCCTTATGTTGTTTAGGGTAGATAAGCGGTCAATAGTTAAAATAAAAGATCCTTACCAACAGCATTTCCCTTAGGCTGTTTAGGGTAGATAAATGGTCAATAGTTAAAAGAAATGATCCGTACCGGCAACATTTTCCTTATGCTGTTTAGGGTAGATAAGTGGTCAATAATTACAAGAAAAGATCCATACCGATAGCTTTTCCCTTACGACATGCTTATGCTATTTAGGGTAGATAAGAGGTCAATAATTAAAAGACTAAATCATGGGGATTTGGACAAGGGACGCAACTAGATTTTGTTTAACAGGGACCAAGACAAACAACATTCCCTATTTTGTATGGACATAGTGTCTCACAATAGCCTGAAGTGAGAGAAGGGCAAGCTTATGTTGTCTAGGGTAAATAAAATGTCAAAAGAGGGAGCAATAGATAGTGCAAACCGGATGTGACCGAGCGTGAGGTATCAACTAAGGGAGATAAGCCACTATTGAGTTCTAAGCGTTTAGTATGTGTGTCTTTCGTAGACACCATTTCCTTCTGTGTAGGAAGCTATATAACATCTAATCCATAGTAGATCTTTGCGTGTCATTTGTAGACACCATTTCTATGTATGGAGCTATATGCATACATGATATTACTATGATTGCTTAATTGGTTTGATTGTAGGATTGTGACTTGCAAAAGATATGTTTTAAAGGGATATTGGTGAGTGGAATCATGTTCCACTTAGCAGCGTGGTCTCACTTAATATCAAATAACTTAGATGTATAGTACTATTCACTTTAGGCTTTATATCTGACTCAAAATTTATGTTTTCCCCTTGAACTCTCGGGTGCTCAAAATTGATTTGAGTAGATTGAGGGTTAAGGTTTTTCAAGTTTAGTTTGTGGATGAACAAAGATTTTGAGGAAATGTAGGAAGCAAAGTTAGCCAGAGTTGTTATTTTTATTTCTGCTGTGACGTATTAAAACAACTATGTCTATTGAGTGCTCTGATCATCAAAAGGGGCATTTTCATGTGTCGCTCTTGGCGTAATTTGTAATAATTATATTTTATCGAAATCCAAGAATCGTTTGGGATTATGTAATGGAATATGAAACATGGTTTTGCAATGTAATTGGTAATTTATTTTTGAATCTATGATTTTGTTTCACATACATGTGCTTCTGATATTATGGATACCATTAACATTATCGTATTTTGTCACCGAAAGTGGATACTATGGACGACTGCAACATCTGTAGTGCTTAGTTTTGGGCCTCAAGTTAGGGAATGTTACGTAGGATAAGTGTATGAAAAAACTTAAAAAGAAATTCCCAACCTAGAACGGTTTTGAAAACATAATCCTAAGGAATTGGAGAAAAGATCAGGGTATAGGATAACGCTATAGTAACATACTTGTATTTTCAATATATAAGTACACGCTTTATCCTTATTCTCCCATCTCTCTTAGGGTATTATTTTGTATCTTACAAAGACTCGAATGCATATTTTAAGGACGTAAGATATGGATGCTAGAAGTAGAAGAGTTAACCTTGGTGGGAAAAGTACCACAACTAATGGAAATGCCAAACCAAATACCAGGAGGAACCCAGGTCAAGCACAAGCTACTAATGTGGGTGCTAGAGTCCCACAAATTGATATGGGAGCAGTGTATCAGTTCTTTGTTAACATGATGCAAGTAGAAGCTGCTGTAGGATTAATTGGAGAAAACTAGGAATCCCAGTGGTCAATAACTATGTTGTACTGAGTAGGGATTATACCAGGATGGAAGGAAAACCTTTTATTAGGACTGAAGATGCAATCAAAGTGGAGAATTAGTTACTTCATTGCGAGAGGATCTTTAATGACTTGAGGCTTAACGATGAGCAGAAGAGGAGGCCTGCTTCTAGACAGTTGCAAGGAGCAGCACTATACTGGTGGAACAGTGTTACGGTCGGAGTCGATGAGGAGACCATGACTTGGGCTGAGTTTAAGAGGAGATTTGGAGAAAGATTTGTGTCAGAGATTGCTAAGTCTCCTTTGCTCAGGAAGTTTGCGGAGTTGGAGCAGGGAGATATGACAGTACTTGATTATGCAACCAGTTTCGGGAGCTAGTAAGATATGGATATGCTATGGTCAATACTGTCATCAAAAGGAATGAGAAGTTCATATTCGTGGGTTGAAGCCCAAGCTTGCTAAGGCCACATTATCGCCTATTAGAGATCCATGCGATGTAGTTGTCGAGATGGCTTTGAGGTAGGAAGAGATGCTTGTTTTTATTGAAGGTAACAAGATAGGTGGGGTTCGAGGAGGACAAAACCAAAAGAGGAAGTTTTTCCATAAGAAGGGAGCGCAGAAGAGTAGAGCTGCTAAGAAGAGAAAGGTAGAGGTTATCTGCTATAAATGTGATAAGAAAAGGCATTTCGTTAATGAAGGTCGCTCAGGAGATGGAAAGAAGGGGATTGGGAAAAAGAATATTAGATGCTTCAACTGCGATCAAATGGGAAATTCTAAGAACCAGCGAAAGGAGCCAGCCAAGGATGGGAAATGCATAGTGTTTGCATTGGAGCCAGCTACCTCAAGACCAACAGCAGAGGAGAAAGGGAAAGCTGTGTTGGGAGGTATGCTTTTGATTCATGTTATCTCAATTAGAGTTCTATTTTATACTGGTGCATCGCATTCTTTTATGTCTCGTTGTTTGGTAGATAAGCTTAACCTAGAAACCCTCATACCTAGTTACTTTCTTAAGGGTTGCAAATTCGATAGGAGGTTATGAGACACTTGTAATAAAATATTGTAATGACCTAGAATTTGACCACTTTAAAATATAATATATAAAGTGATTTCAAAAATAAAATATAAAAGGTTTTATGATTTAAATAATATTAGATAGGATTTGGAAGTAGAAACAAACATAAAAATAGTAATATTTGCCTATATCGACAAAAGTGACAAAATGCTGATTTCAGAAAAGTTGTTTCAATGGTTAAGTAAATTATTTTAATTAATTTATTAGTAATTATATTTTTAAATAGCAGTATACAAATTTATTTTTAAATTTGGTTTACATAATAAATAGTTTAACTAAAACGTTAAAATGTGACCGTAAAACATTTTGTCGAAAATCAACGTTTTGTCGTTTAAAAGTAGTCGCAACATCACCGTACCTTTGTTTTCTTATATAGGAACATGTATTAAAATAGTTGTAACGACCCATAAATTTCCGATAATTAAAATAGCTAATTTAACAAGATTTCGTGATTTAATGTTAGAAAAAAAATTTGTAATTCGTTTGGAATAATAATAACTGGAATGAATTGCAACAATAATTATCCAAGTTATCAAAAATGAATGCTACTTAGTGAATGCCTTTGAATCAATAGTTGAATAGGATAATAAATGTTGAAATTCATTGGGTATAATAGAGTAATTGATTGATAAGTAAAATCTATTTAAAATCAAATATTGAATATTGAACAGGTAAATTGTTTAAATTAAATATTTAAAACTTATTGAATAATTGAATAACTGTAAAATAAAAATAGTGTTCTAAATTGTGAATTGGTTTTAAAAGTTGATTCTTATAAGTTCAATTTCAATATTTCAAAAGATAATGAATTATTGGATAATCGAAATTGTTTAAATTAAATATTTGGAAATTATTGAATAATTTAATAATGGGAATTGAATAACCGTATAATGGAAATAGTTGTTCTATAATTTTAATTCGTTTCAAAAGTTAAATTTTTAAGTTCGTTTTGAATATTTCAAAAGATAGTGATTTAAGAATAATCAAATTTGTTAAATTTAATATTACAAATATTTGAATAATTAAATTCCGAATTTGATATGATTAATTTGATATGGAAATTTAATATATGAAAATAGAGTGAATAATTGAAATTTGATTTAATATGATTCAAATTGGTTTCCAAGTGGATGTAAGTTATATTGGCATTATAATAGAGTTAATAAGATTTTGAAATTGGAATTTATTGGATAATTGAATAACGGGTTTAATATGATTAAAAATGATTTGTAAAATTTTATTTTATCATATTAAAGTTAGAATGATGTTGTAGAACTTTTAAAATCGAATTAAAAGTAAATTTGTGAAAATTGAATATTTTAATATTTAATTAACGAGTTAAAATAGCCATTTTTCAAACAGTCTCGGATTTCGACAAAACCAGTTTCATCGGATCTGTAACGTGATATTATTGTAAGATTTCAAATTTCGTGTCAATCGGATTTACCGTTTGTCCGGGGCAAGCCAAAACGCCTAGAAAATCGTTTAATCGGTTTAATTTAAATTTGATCGTTTATTTCCGTAACTCGCACATACGATCGAATTAGCTTTCGAAACCTATTCCATTATGTCCGGAACGCAGGGTAAACCCTACGAATGCCTAGTGGCATGCCCTGATAGGGGTTCGAGATTTTTAGTTGCGTAGATCGAGGTATTTTGAAAATTTAAATAAATATTTTAATTAGTCAATCTCCCTTTCAGCTGCTTTCCCATCTTTTCACTGTACCTTTAACCCATTCAAACATGCATTCGCCTCTTCTTCCCTTTTAATAACTGCACACGCAATGTCACAGTAAAGAAAATCCAAGCTTCAAAAGAAAAAAATTATCTCTCCTTCAATACTTGATAAAAAAATCTCCGACTAGTTTTAAAAATCCTATTTCATCATTTGCTTCGACCTGGTATACTCGTTGCTGGGTGCGGCCGTGGTTTATGAAGATGGACGTGGGAGTTGTGAACTAGGGTTAGGATTTGTTGAGGATGTAGGCTTCGATTCGCGAAACAGAGCCTTGATTCGAGTTCACCAACGAAGATAGCATCATCGGCGTGATTTTTATGGAGCTCGGCGGCGTTTAGGGGGTTGCGACCTGGTCTCGTACGAAGGCAAGGGGGGTGGTTGTCGCGATTTGATAGGATGGGCCGAGCTCGAAGTTGATGGTACGGGGAGGTGGAGATTCAGGAGAGAGGATCGTTGGCGTTATCGGTTCGTTGAACGGAGTTGTCTAGCTTCGTATCAGTGAAGGATGGTGCACGACAATGGTGACTTTGTGCACAGGAAATGGCTACAGGCTTCGTTTGGGGAAGATGGAGTTAGTGGGCTGGGCTTTATTTGCTTTGGGTATGAATTCATTTAAATATAATATAAATTGTTTTATAAATTCAAATGCCGATAACTTATAAAATGTATAACTCTCACATACGAGGTCCGATTGAGACGAGACTTTTTGCGTTGCGATCGTGATGGCGAGAGCTTCGAAATGAAACTGGATTGGAGTCGTTTGGAGCTATTTTGAATTTCGGGTAAAATAAACGCTCGTTTAATTTTATTCGAAATAAAACGTTGGAACTACATTGAAATCAAAGTGAGTGTTTTATAACGCTCACAACGTACTAAATATCTTTATGCTAGTTAAATTTGACATTATGAAGTGTTATGAATTTTATTTGTCATTGGTTGATAGAATTTAATTGTCATATCGATTGTCATTTGAATTAACCGTTGAAATTAATTTGACAGTTAAATTGAAATTAAAATTGAATAGCGATTGAATTACCTGACATTGATAACTATCAAATTGCCATGAATTGTTTTGTCTATTGGATGATGTATTTCGATGTATGTTATTGGTTGATATTTAAATGTTTGGATGTTATTTGCTTATATATAACCTGTTATGCATGCATATGACACTATGATTGATTTAAGTGATATATATTCATCCCTGACATTTAATTGAAATAATTACTTAGCCATAGGATAGAAAATTATATACGGACACCGAATTGGCTAAATTAATAATTTTTAAAATCGTCGTTTTGAAATTTATTTAAATGTTTTGATTTAAAAGGTTATAAATAGAAATCGAATTTATAGAAATCAAATTTATCGGAAATTTGAGTTTGGGATGTTGAAATAAATTTTGGTTAAAAGAAATTGTTAAATAATTAATGTGGAGACTTTGGAATTTAAAATCAGGATATGATTGAATTTCAAAAATTTATTTGTTTAAAGATTTAACCTTAGTTCGAGCTTTGAATATTACTAAGTAAAAGTGATATAAAAATGATATTTTGAAATTGAGCTTGAAATTGAGTCATATTTGAAATTTGGATTTAAATTTGAATATTGAAGGATAATTTTGTTAAGTGTTATAAATTGGTATTTTGAACATCAAGCTCTAAATCGATATAAATTGAAATTGAATTAATTGAAAGTGAATATAAAATTTAATAAATTTGAAGTCAAAGTTGACATTGATTGAATCGAAATCGAAATTTAATCGGTAGAAGAGAAATTGAGATTGTTTTGAATTGGGAAGTTAAAATTGAAATGGTTTGGTTTTGAAGCTGTTTTATTTTGTTTTCCAAATTACTCGGTTATATAAATCATTTTGAATACTTAAACTATTTTAATCTATTTTAAATCTACTTAACCCAATTTAAATTATTTTAAATTAATTTATCTATTTCAAATCCGTTTTAAGATCTTAAGTATTTTAACTATTTTAATTATTTAAAACCACTTTTAAAACTACTTAAAACTATTTTATAAAATTACAAACTGGTTAATAAGGTGAAATGTTTATGTTTAAATCTTGAATTTGAATACGAATTGGATTAAATGAAGTTGCAACCTAAATTGGAATTCGAAATGATTTTGAAATCGAAATGAGATATTGATGCGAAAATTGATTTTTGAAACGAAATCTTACATTTGAATAGATACGATGATATTTGAAATGGATTTAATTTTTGAAGCGAATATGATATTTTGATATCAATTATGAATCGATTTGAAATGTAAAAGAGCCAACGGTGTATTAATACGTAGTTATTAAAGAGACCGGGATCGGATGTGGACATACTCTCTGTCGATACCGAAAACCACTTTAATAACTGTTATATGCGGAGTGTTGATCCAGAATGAAGTGGATGGTTTGGTGAACGCGTTGACTGAAGAAAGAGAACGATTATTAGATAACCCCTGACATGTCTAAAACAGGAGCCGCGCCGGGCCATTGAGGTTCGCCACCTCTAGCGGACACACTTCTTCGATACCATATCTATTACATTTGTGATGCGATTTGGGTGCACCCCTCGATTTGGGAGTGTTGTTTCGCGGTGTTGAGGTAGCTGCTGGCTATGCTCAACATCAGTCCGGATCACGCAACTACTAGTATCCTTGTTGGTATCGCCTCATGTACCTTGTCATACTGATTATCCTATTCGCGACCACTACGTTATGTTTTGTGTTATACCTATGGGGTACCCTCTTATAACCACCAGTTTACGGTGGGGCTTACGGTGCTGTATAGACTATGGCATTATAAAAATGTGTTAAGGGGAATTATGGTAATGCCTTAACGCTATTTTGATACTTTATATTACTGATAGGCATTATCTACTTAGCGTACATTACTACATAGTAGATAGTTTAACGGATCCTTAAGAGATGGAAAATCTCGTAACATCTCTTGAGTTATTGCACGCACGTTGACACTGGATATGAGATGTCAAACCCCATAAACATCTCTGACGCCGTTACACTCATATTTATTTACGATTGATTTAACTTTCATAAGGATATTTTAGTCCTGACTCGAGTGTTTTGTCTTTTCATTACACTCGGGTCAGTCCTGAGTTTTCAGATTTTTGAAGATCTATTCTGGAGGATGAAGACGAAGATTTGGTATACTATTACTATTATTACCCTTGCATCATGCTATCTGCTGCATTATTTTAATTGGTCTGTTGTATATGTATAACTCTGATAATTGTTGTATAAATAATTGTCAAAGTGTAGTAAACAGCTTCATGAACTGTTTATTTGACTATTATATTTTATCGTTCCGCTGCGAGATTCTGTGTTGTTTCTTTTCCTTTATTTCTCTTTCTTTTATTTTCTTATGTACCCCAATAACCATCTGCCCTTTTGAATGGTTTGGAATCGGCATGTGTATTTGATCGTCGGTTTGAACTGTCCAAAAAGGCGGGTCGTTACAGTTGGTATCAGAGCTTTGGTTTAGCGATAACCTTAGCTTTGTGGGGTCTGACTCTTTATAAATAGGGTAGTTATACCCTATGATGAGTCGCTGAGTGTATATATATATGAGAGAGCATACTTGTTAGTGATATAAAATGTTTTATATTGTGTTGGTTGATTTGTTGAGAGGCTTATGGATTCTGGTCAATACGAGTAATTAACGTCATTGATAGGGATCTCTAAACACTTAAACAGAACAATTCGACATAGTATTGTTTTGAAATTGGGTAAATGAAATAATTTTGCTCTAATTATATTTTGTATATAGCGAAAATTTTCAGAAATTATTGTGACTTATCTAGCTTACCTGGTTGTTAGGAATGAAAATATTGGTTATTATCATTAATTGGATATTGTAATTTAATAAATAAGGTGAATTACAAAATGAACAATGATAAAATACTTTTGAAATGTTTTAAGAAAGAAAATCCTATAAGAATATCTTATAAAGGTGACTTATAAATTAAAATAGATTTAAATTGAAAAATATTGAATTTAAGACCCGGAGGTTTTGAAAAATGGTTTTCAAAGCTTTGAAGAAATATATAGTACTATTAGTTGGAAATTGTTTATGGAAATATTTTGAAAGGATTGTTAAAGAAGGAATGAATTCAATACTCCTCTCTTATGTCGCTGGAAAATAATTTCGGTGATGACTGCGCACCATCATCGACGTTCATTTTCGAGTCTCAAAGTGGGGGAGACTTCTAAGAAGCTTTGCTTCTCTTCAAAAAAAAATTATTTTGGGTAAATGGGTTTTGGTTTAAACTCCAAAGTTATGATTTGAGAAAAAAAAGATATAATTATATATGTTTATTTCAAACGATTTGAAAAGAACCGGGCATTTAAATTTCTAAGTTCTGTTAATTAATAATTTTCAAATTATTTGAATAAAATGTGAATAACCAGAATTTATAAAATAAGAGGATTAGAATATCTAAGCTATGGTTTGGGAAAACTTTAAAGTTGAAAGGTAAAGAGGATTTAAACAAATTAAATTTGTGAACATTCGAATTAAGTAAAAATGAAATTCTGTAAATTTGTATAATACAAAATTTGCATTCTGATAACATATAACAAAACTTACCAAATATTAAAAGTTAAAATGATGTTTTGGATATGTAATGAGATGTTGTACAAATAAACAGAACCTGAAAATAATTGAAGTATACGAGTAAGGAACTTAAAAGGAATTAAAATGTATACAAATGAAAATTTGGTTGTGATAAAATGTTATATACTTAAATATAGCGTGAAATGATGAATGGATAAATGGAACAAGTAAGTGAACTTAGGAATGAAGATAAATGAATCATATTATATCTTTGTAAATTGGTTATAGAAAATAAATATAAATTGAAAAGGGATTGTAACCTTTAAGATAACTGTAACTAAGAAAAGTCATTTATGAGATACTAGACTTTTATAGGATGATTAATAAACTAAAGTGATGATTAATAAAATGTTCCACAAATAAATTTGTATTAACTGAAACTATGAATATGAAGTAAATGTAAACAAAAAAATTTGGTATAGCTAAGAATCAATTGGGAAAAGAAATTGAGTTTAATTAAATTATATAGAATGTTTAAAATGAACTTGAGTAAGCAAATTCTTTGGTATGATGTTTAAGAAAAGATAATGTTAAAGAACATGCTATGTAAAGAAATGAATATACTAACTGAATAATAGATTGTGAATAATTAATTGAAAAAAAAGAAGTGAATAAAATAATTTAGTATAGATAAATTGGATAGAAATCCATTGGAAGGTAATACGTGAGATTGTACGTATATTATTTCATTTGCATAACGATTTGATCCAAATTCGAGCACAAAATTTCGAGACGATTTATATCGATCCAAGTTAGGATTTTTCACTCGATTTTCGACGGCGAACCCTAGATATGGATTTTTAATTTGATTCTGGAATTCTCTATCATAGTATATGGTTATGCAAGGAGAGTAACAGTTTCCAATCAAGGAACCAAATCCGAGTCCGCACTAGAGAGTCGGGTGAACGATACTAGTTTGAAAGTGAAATTGTGTGATCGAATAAGCGATTAGATTGATATTGCTCACGAATGACATATGTACGGCTTACGGACTTAATTAAAGGTTAATATTGAAAATTTTAAGATGCCAAATATGTGAAGATAAATTTGCAACTTTTGAGATAACTATAAACTAAGAAAAGTCACATATAAGAAGTTAGACTTTTATGGAATGACTATAAATTAAAGCGATGATTTATACTGCATTAATAAAATGTTCCGCAAATAAATTGGTTATTAACTGAAGCTGAATATGAAGTAAATGTAAACAAAGAATTTGGTATGGCTAAGAATCAATTAGAATTGAAAGAGATAAACCAAATTGAATGTAAAATTAATAATTTGGTTATGTTGGGTATGATTTGGTTGTTATATGATTGTTAGTTGATTGTATATAATTCAGTAAGTGTTAATGAAATTGAAAGCTATAAATCATTGGAATCAAATTGGAAGCTAAATGAATTTAAATAGAATTTAATTTGATTAAAATTGAAAGTGAACTAATGCAAATATAAATTAGTGAATGTTAACTAATTGAATTGAGAATGAATGTTAGTAAAATCCAACGTTAATGAATCAATTGTGATTAAAATTGAAACCAAGTCAATAAATATAAATGAGAAGTGAATTTATATTATTGGTTATGGATTTGTTGGATGATAGTTGGGTGATAGTTGATTGATGGTTGCATATGTTGTTTTGTTGCATTTTCTATGTTGGTACATGTAGTTGTTATGTTGCTATATGATGTATATTGATATTATTTTCATATATGCATGTTTCTCATGGTTTGTTGAGTGTTTAGTAGGTGCGGATTGTGCTTGCTTCGCATTTGGAGCTCGCTTTCGCGCTATATTAGCCGTATATGCTCGCTAATAATATATAAGGTACATATCTCGGATTACATACCGTACTTTTACACTTTTTCCCCTGTGGGATGCCTCATCACTTGATGAGATGTGTATTTGTGATATATATACTGTCATTTTTTTTCGATCGAGCCGCGCAAAGGAGACTCTGCCGAAATTTTCCGTAAAATCCGGGTGTTAGAAAAAAATTTTAAGTTTAAAAAAAAAAATTTATAACTAGTTTTGATAACTAACTTTTAAAGTTAGAAAGCCGTTCGGAGTAACTTAGTGGAAGCGTAGTTATGACTTTATAAATGGAATTTCATTGTTTTATAAGTTGATAACTTTGAATAAAATATAGCTGATGTTGAATTCTATACTTAGTTCCTTTCCCCTTCTATTTCCTTTTCGGGGACGAAAAGTTTTAAGTGGGGGAGAGTGTAACGACCCGTAAATTTCCGATAATTATAATAGCTAATTTAACAAGATTTCGTGATTTAATGTTAGAAAAAAAAAATTTGTAATTCGTTTGGAATAATAATAACTGGAATGAATTGCAACAATAATTATCCAAGTTATGAAAAATGAATGCTACTTAGTGAATGCCTTTGAAATCAATAGTTGAATAGGATAATAAATGTTGAAATTCATTGGGTATAATAGAGTAATTGATTGATAAGTAAAATCTATTTAAAATCAAATATTGAATATTGAACAGGTAAATTGTTTAAATTAAATATTTAAAACTTATTGAATAATTGAATAACTGTAAAATAAAAATAGTGTTCTAAATTGTGAATTGGTTTTAAAAGTTAATTCTTATAAGTTCAATTTCAATATTTCAAAAGATAATGAATTATTGGATAATCGAAATTGTTTAAATTAAATATTTGGAAATTATTGAATAATTTAATAATGGGAATTGAATAACCGTATAATGGAAATAGTTGTTCTATAATTTTAATTCGTTTCAAAAGTTAAATTTTTAAGTTCGTTTTGAATATTTCAAAAGATAGTGATTTAAGAATAATCAAATTTGTTAAATTTAATATTACAAATGTTTGAATAATTAAATTCCTAATTTGATATGATTAATTTGATATGGAAATTTAATATATGAAAATAGAGTGAATAATTAAAATTTGATTTAATATGATTCAAATTGGTTTCCAAGTGAATGTAAGTTATATTGGGATTATAATAGAGTTAATAAGATTTTGAAATTGAAATTTATTGGATAATTGAATAACGGGTTTAATATGATTAAAAATGATTTGTAAAATTTTATTTTATCATATTAAAGTTAGAATGATGTTGTAGAACTTTTAAAATCGAATTAAAAGCAAATTTGTGAAAATTGAATATTTTAATATTTAATTGACGAGTTAAAATAGCCATTTTTCAAACAGTCTCGGATTTTGACAAAAACTAGTTTCATCGGATCCGTAACGTGATATTATTGTAAGATTTCAAATTTCGTGTCAATCGGATTTACCGTTTGTCTTGGGCAAGCCAAAACGCCTAGAAAATCGTTTAATCGGTTTAATTTAAATTTGATCGTTTATTTCCGTAACTCGCACATACGGTCGAATTAGCTTCCGAAACCTATTCCATTGTGTCCGAAACGTGGGGTAAACCCTATGAACGCCTAGCGGCATGCCCTGATAGGGGTTCGAGATTTTTAGTTGCGTAGATCGAGGTATTTTGAAAATTTAAATATATATTTTAATTAGTCAATCTCCCTTGCAGCTGCTTTCCCATCTTTTCACTATACCTTTGACCCATTCAAACACGCATTCGCCTCTTCTTCCATTTTAATAACTGCACACGCAATGTCACAGTAAAGAAAATCCAAGCTTCAAAAGAAAAAAATTATCTCTCCTTCAATACTTGATAAAAAAATCTCCGACTAGTTTTAAAAATCCTATTTCAACGTTTGCTTCGACCTGGTATACTCGTTGCTGGGTGCGGCCGTGGTTTATGAAGATGGACGTGGGAGTTGTGAACTAGGGTTAGGATTTGTTGAGGATGTAGGCTTCGATTCGCGAAACAGAGCCTTGATTCGAGTTCACCAACGAAGATAGCATCATCGGCGTGATTTTTATGGAGCTCGGCGGCGTTTAGGGGGTTGCGACCTGGTCTTGTACGAAGGCAAGGGGGGTGGTTGTCGCGATTTGATAGGATGGGCCGAGCTCGAAGTTGATGGTACGGGGAGGTGGAGATTCAGGAGAGAGGATCGTTGGCGTTATCGGTTCGTTGAACGGAGTTGTCTAGCTTCGTATCAGTGAAGGATGGTGCACGGCAATGGTGAGTTTGTGCACAGGAAATGGCTACAGGCTTCGTTTGGGGAAGATGGAGTTAGTGGGCTGGGCTTTATTTTCTTTGGGTATGAATTCATTTAAATATAATATAAATTGTTTTATAAATTCAAATGCCGATAACTTATAAAATGTATAACTCTCACATACGAGGTCCGATTGAGACGAGACTTTTTGCGTTGCGATCGTGATGGCGAGAGCTTCGAAATGAAACTGGATTGGAGTCATTTGGAGCTATTTTGAATTTTGGGTAAAATAAACGCTCGTTTAATTTTATTCGAAATAAAACGTTGGAACTACATTGAAATCAAAGTGAGTGTTTTATAACGCTCACAACGTACTAAATATCTTTATGGTAGTTAAATTTGACATTATGAAGTGTTATGAATTTTATTTGTCGTTGGTTGATAGAATTTAATTGTCATACCGATTATCATTTGAATTAGCCGTTGAAATTAAATTGACGGTTAAATTGAAATTAAAATTGAATTGCGATTGAATTACCTGACATTGATAACTATGAAATTGCCATGAATTGTTTTTTCTATTGGATGACGTATTTCGATGGATGTTATTGGTTGATATTTAAATGTTTGGATGTTATTTGCTTACATATAACCTGTTATGCATACATATGACACTATGATTGATTTAAGTGATATATATTCATCCCTGACATTTAATTGAAATAATTACTTGGCCATAGGACAGAAAATTATATACGGACACCGAATTGGCTAAATTAATAATTTTTAAAATTATCGATTTGAAATTTATTTAAATGTTTTGATTTAAAAGGTTATAAATAGAAATCAATTTATAGAAATTGAATTTATCGGAAATTTTAGTTTGGGATGTTGAAATAAATTTTGGTTAAAAGAAATTGTTAAATAATTAAAGTGCAGACTTTGGAATTTAAAATCAGGATATGATTGAATTTCGAAAATTTATTTGTTTAAAGATTTAACCTTAGTTCGAGCTTTGAATATTACTAAGTAAAAGTGATATAAAAATGATATTTTGAAATTGAGCTTGAAATTGAATCATATTTGAAATTTGGATTTAAATTTGAATATTGAAGGATAATTTTGTTTAGTGTTATAAATTGGTATTTTGAACATCATGCTCTAAATCGATATAATTTGAAATTGAATTAATTGAAAGTGAATATAAAATTTAATAAATTTGAAGTCAAAGTTGACATTGATTGAATCGAAATCGAAATTTAATTGGTAGAAGAGAAATTGAAATTGTTTTGAATTGGGAAGTTAAAATTGAAATGGTTTGGTTTTGAAGCTGTTTTATTTTGTTTTCCAAATTACTCAGTTATATAAACCATTTTGAATACTTGAACTATTTTAATCTATTTTAAATCTACTTAACCCAATTTAAATTATTTTAAACTAATTTATCCATTTCAAATCCGTTTTAAGATCTTAAGTATTTTAACTATTTTAATTATTTAAAACCACTTTTAAAACTACTTAAAACTATTTTCTAAAATTCCAAACTGGTTAATAAGGTGAAATGTTTATGTTTAAATCTTGAATTTGAATACGAATTGGATTAAATGAAGTTTCAACCTAAATTGAAATTCGAAATGATTTTGAAATCGAAATGAGATATTGATGCGAAAATTGATTTTTGAAACGAAATCTTACATTTGAATAGATACGATGATATTTGAAATGGATTTGATTTTTGAAGCGAATATGATATTTTGATATCAATTATGAATCGATTTGAAATGTAAAGAGCCAACGATTTAATAATACGTAATTATTAAAGAGACCGGGATCGGATATGGACATACTCTCTGTCGATACCGAAAACCACTTTAATAACTATTATACGCGGAGTGTTGATCCAGAATGAAGTGGATGGTTTGGTGAACGCGTTGACTGAAGAAAGAGAACGATTATTGGATGACCCCTGACATGACTAAAACAGGAGCCGCGCTGGGCCATTGAGGTTCGCCACCTTTAGCGGACACACTTCTTCGATACCATATCTATTACATTTGTGATGCGATTTGGGTGCACCCCTCGATTTGGGAGTGTTGTTTCGCGGTGTTGAGGTAGCTGCTGGCTATGCTCAACATCAGTCCGGATCATGCAACTACTAGTATCCTAGTTGGTATCGCCTCATGTACCTTGTCATACTGATTATCCTATTCGCGACAACAACGTTATGTTTTGTGTTATACCTATGGGGTACCCTCTGATTACCACCAGTTTACGGTGGGGCTTACGGTGCTGTATAGACTATGGCATTATAAAAATGTGTTAAGGGGGATTATGGTAACGCCTTAACGCTATTTTGATACTTTATATTACTGATAGGCATTATCTATTTAGCGTACATTACTACATAGTAGATAGTTTAACGGATCCTTAAGAGATGGAAAATCCCGTAACATCTCTTGAGTTATTGCACGCACATTGACACTGGATATGAGATGTCAAACCCCGTAAACATCTCTGACGCCATTACACTCATATTTATTTACGATTGATTTAACTTTCATAAGGATATTTTAGTCCTGACTCGAGTGTTTTGTCTTTTCATTACGCTCGGGTCTGTCCTGAGTTTTCAGATTTTTGAAGATCTATTCTGGAGGATGAAGACGAAGATTTGGTATACTATTACTATTATTACCCTTGCATCATGCTATCTGCTGCATTATTTTAATTGGTCTGTTGTATATGTATAACTCTGATAAATGTTGTATACATAATTGTCAAAGTATAGTAAACAGCTTCATGAACTATTTATTTGACTATTATATTTTATCGTTCCGCTGTGAGATTCTGTGTTGTTTCTTTTCCTTTATTTCTCTTTCTTTTCTTTTCTTATTTACCCCAACAACCATCTGCCCTTTTGAATGGTTTGGAATCGGCATGTGTATTTGATCGTCAGTTTAAACTGTCCAAAAAGGCGGGTCGTTACAATAGTGCAAGTATTAATTAATTCACTAAACATGTTTACTTTTACTAAATGAAATTAGAAAACTTCTAGAAGTCATTAAGAAAAGTAAGTAAGAATTAACAAAAGTAAGTAAGAAAAGTCAAAAGTAAACATCAAATCAATATCACATCAACAACCAACATAATTATGATATTCTTTACTTAATCTTTAAGTGACTAAGACATAAAGTAAGGATGTGAAAGATGACGTTAAGTATTGAAAAAGTAGAGATTGCTTTAAGTTGAAGTAAGGTTAGTTTGGTAGTTTGGTAAGAGGTTATTTTGGTAAATTACTACTTTCTTTTTTTTCTATAAATATCCATCTCCTTCTTCACTTTCATTCACATTTCTTCTTCTTATTTTCTCAATCTTTTTCATCTTCTTCTTCTTATCTTTAATGGCTTCCATGCCATATAAAAAATTAAAATGAAACAATGTCAAAATATTTATAAAAGATTCAAAAGAAATCAATGTCCATTCTCTTCAAATCAAACTTCTCTTTTCTTTATATTTTACCTCTTCTTCTCTCGACCATAACTTCTTCAAATCCGAATCAAAATACAATTTTTTTTTTAAATCATTTATTTTTCCAGTGGCTACAACTTCCATGTTGACCACTTTGTTAAATGCTATAGATAACTATGTCAAAAATACATTTCTTTCCAGTTCATTTTCTGGCCGAGTTTTTTAGCCAGAGAATAAGCCAATTTATTTTGATCATAACTTGATCATGACAGATCCAAATTAAAAAATTCTTTTTTCAACCATATAAAATTTCAATGGCTACAACTTTTATGTTGATAACTTTTTTCAGTTTTGAGGTTTTCTATACCTGAAACTCAATTCTTTGAAGTGCATTTTCAGGCTTTATTTTTGTGAATCCAAGAATATATCTTTTTCTTTCAATCATATTTTTCTTAAATTTAACCAAAATCAAGTGATTCTTTTTTTAAATTCAAGAGAAAAGAATTTGCAACAACTTTTCTGTAAACAAGTTTTTCAAATTTTGAGAGTAAACGAGTCAAAAACAAGAGAGAATATGATCTATTTTTTGAGTCTAATTTTGAGAATTCAAGTTCAAAGCTCCACCACTTCTTCTTTATACTTTCGGCCAACTTCCATCTCAAGCCTTGGCCAAGCACTAGGAAAGAGGAATTTGAGCTTATATTCATTTGGTTCTGAAGCACGGTAGGAAGTGTGCATTAGATCTTAAGTTCCTTGCCTTAAAGTTTGACGGAGTGGAATCCAAAGTAAGTTATTTCTTATTTTATGTTCATTAAAACCATTGCTATGTTGAAAGAACTTTAAGCGTTAAGTTGTTTGAAAACCCTTGTTAAATGCTTGTTTACTTTGTTTCCTAGAATAATGGTTTGATTTCCTTGCTTGATATTATGACTGGATGATTAATTAAGTAATTTAAAACTTAGAAGTTAAATACTTAATGGGGTATGTGGAAACGACTAGTACATGTGTTTCGTCTATGAGATCCAAGGAGACTTGGGCGAGGGACGAAACATGTCGAAGGGAAAGCCCGGATGCTCCAAAAGAAATATCAAATGTTAAAGTGTTATAAATATTTGATAGAATGAAGCATTGTTTATCGTTTATTATTGCGTTTATTTCATTGATTGGTTGTTTGAATTAGGCTCGACCAGTTTATGAGCACTGATTATTATTTATTGATTATCGACTTTGCTCGACTAGTTTATGAGCACTGATTATTATTGTTGATGTTGACTTTGCTTGACCAGTTTATGAGCAATTTATTATCTATGCATGGGCTGGGTAGAAAATAATCGTAGGCTAACACCTTGTGATTTATTTCATAATTTGACTATAAGGTGTTTAGCGATAATATTTGGTCACTTTAATTTAATAGATTGTTTTGAAAATTGGTTTTCAAGTTGAAAGTTATGAAGTGTTTTCTCTTTAAAACAAATAGAAATGTTTGGTAATGAATGTTTTGAAGTTATATTATATAAATGTGATTTATATAACGAATGGTTTTATAAAAGTGTTTTATAAAAACGGAAAGAATTTCGAGGACTAAACCCGATGGTTTTAAGATGATTTTTGAACAGATTTGGGAAATGAAAATTATTATAGATTTGAAAGTACTTGTGAATGTTAGTGTGAAATGATTTATCGCTTCGGGATATAAAATGATTTGTTATGTTACCGATGATTCGGGTAACCCATAACTAAAAAGGTGGGCATGTGTTTTTGGTGTAGTCCGCTCTTAGAATAGAGGGATATACTTATTTAACGATTGTATTAAGGCTAAGACCCAGTTGCCTTGTTATTGGAAGAAACCTTCCGATCTGGTTGCATATGGTTTGATATGTTTTATTATAGTATTTGGGATTTCTAAATAAACTTTTCAAAAGTGATTTGACTTAAGATCCCGAAGTAAAGTATAATTTGAATATAAAGGATATATATATATTTCAAAAGTTTTGAAATAAGAATTCGAGAATAAAGTCCAAAGAGATAATTTCCGTCAAGGTAATTAGATTTGAAAATCTAAATTTAAAGATTAGGCCTAAGTGAGTAGTTTTGGGAATTGCATATTTGTTTGTTGCTTCGTAGGCTCCATGAGTCCTATTTATGGTAGGAGAACTAAGTTGGCTTGATCCTGTATCTAATTGGATACCCAATTAGATAGGGGTACGTAGGCAGTCACAAGTGGTAGTGATGCAACCCCTAAAATGATATAACCTTTTCATGTTTATCTATTATGGTTGTTGTTTATCTCGTGTTATTTGTATTTGGTTTGTATATAAGCACACCTAGTAGATTAAATTGATTACTCTGATAACTTGTAAAAATTGAAATTTTATCCCATACATTTAATATTGTTGAATATTTATCAAATATGGTGTATTAAGTTGGTAGTTTTCATTAGTAGTTTGAGAACAGACGGTTTTTTCGGCAATTTTAACTGGTTCAAAAATCCAGGTCGTGACAAATATGACCATTTAGAGTTTGAATTGTTAGGCCATACCTTTGTTTGCAGTTTGCATGTGTTTGATTTCATAGAGTTCATAATTATTTTGGGTATGAATTGGTTAAGTAAATACGATGCTAGGATATCTTGTCAAGATAGGAAAATATCACTTAAACAACCTGACTATAGTGATCGAATAATATACTCTGTAGAAAACGCTAGTTTTGAGGTTAATGCTTTGTTGGGTGATATGGAGGTAGAAGACGAGTTGGATCAAATTCTCTTTGTTATAGAATTCACAGATGTATTTGAACCTCTAGTAGGACTACCACCGAAACAAGCCATTGTGTTTCAGATAGATTTAGTACCCGAAGTAGAACCTGTGAGTAGACCGCCAAGTAGAATGAAACCTACCGAGATGAGGAAGCCAAAGGTGCAATTGGTGGATTTGGAAGATAAGAATTTTATTAGACCAAGCAGTTCGCCTTGGGCAGCAGCCATAGTGTTTGTAAAGAAGTCGGACGAATTGTTGAGGTTATGTATCGATTATCATAAGTTGAATGAGAAGAGGATAAAGAATCGATATCCGGTACCTAGAATTGGTAATTTGTTCGACCAGTTGAGTGGAGCCAAAGTATTTTCTCTGTTTGATTTGGCAATAAGTTTCCATCAGCTTAGAGTGGCAGAGGATAGTATTCCTTTGACGGCGTTTAGGACCTGATATGGATCATACGAATGGTTAGTAATGCCGTTCGAAGTAACTAATGTGCTAGCATCTTTATATGTTTGATGAACCGAATTTTGCGAGAGCACTTGGATAGGTTCGTGTTGATATTCATAGATGAAATTTTGATATACTCTAAGGATGAAAGAGAGAATGAAGTTCAACTTAGAGTAGTGCTTAAGACTTTGAGGCAGCATCAGCTGAAGGTGAAATTTTTGAAGTGTCATTTCTATAAGGAGAAAGTAAAGTTTCTTGGTCGTGTAGTCCTAGAAAAAGGGTTGTCAGTAGATCCAGCTAAGATCGAGGCATTGAATAATTGGAAGAGACCGGAGACAATGCCCAAGATAAAGAGTTTTCTTGGATTATCTAGGTATTATCGGAGTTTCATTAAGGATTTTTCGCGGATAGCGACACTGTTGACTAAGCTAACATGGAAAGATGTGAAGTTTGTCTGGACTGATAAGTGTGAGGGAGCATTACAGAAGCTGAAACACTAATTGACGAATGCACCTGTATTAGTTATTCCAAAGGAGAATTAGGACTTAATGTATGGAATAGGATTATGAGTTGTGGTAATGCAAAGTGGTAAAGTGGTTGCCTATGCTTCTCGACAGCTTAGACCGCATGAGATTATATACCCAATGCATGATTTGCAATTTGCTGCGGTAATTTTTGCATTGAAGGTGTGGAGTAGGATAGAAATTTGAGTTGTATACAGATCATAAGTCTTTGAGATATTTATTCTCTCAAAAGGTGTTGAATATGAGATAACAGAGGTGGTTAGAGTTTTTAGCCGCTTATGACTTTGGTATTGAGTACACACCAGGAAAAGGCAATAAAGTTACAGGTGCACTTAGCATAAAATATCAGAATGCGGTATTGGCAATGATAGCTGAGTGGAAAGATTTAGAAGCGTTAACTAGATGTAGAGTACATTGGAGATCTAGGAGTAGTTCTAGTAAAGTAACTGCGATGTTGTCATGTATTGAAGTTTGACTAGTGATGACCGAAAGGATTGCTTCTAAGCAAGGAGAAGATCCATTGTTCGTTGAATGGATCAGAAGGTTAAGGGATGGAACAGAGGGCGATGACTTGAAAGATTTCAATCTTGACCAGAATGGATGGTTAAGGAAGAAAGGAAGATTATGTGTTCCAAATGTGGGAAAAAATAAGAAGGAAGTTCTAGAAGAATGCCATCATTTGGAGTTCACTATTAATCGGGAAGGAACCAAGATGTATCAGGATATGAAAAGAAGTTTCTTCTGGGAAGGTACAAAGAGAGATGTAGACTTATAGGTTAAACATATTTGAACCGTCAACAGGTAAAAACTGAAATCAGAAGTCAGCCGGGTTACTTTAGCTTTAAGATATTCCAATATGGAAATGAGATTCTATCTCAGTGGATTTTATAGACAGATTTCCAAGGTCAAATCGAGGGAATAAAGTATTTGGGTTGTAGTGGATAGGTTAAACAAAACCCATTTCATTATGGTTAAGTCAACTAGGATGGCACCTATTTTAGCTAAGCTTTTCATGAAGAATGTAGTTAGACTGCACGGAATTCCTAGTAGTATAATAAGTGATAGAGATTCCTTGTTCACTAGCGAGTTCTGGAAGAGTCTACAGGAAACTTTGGGTACCAAGCTCAAGATGAGTACCACTTACCATCCACAGACAGATAGGCAAACGGAAAGGATTAACAAGTCTTAGAAGATTTATTATGAGCTTGTGCACTAGACTTTGGGGGATCATGGGAAGACCATCTACAGTTAGTCGAGTTTTCCTATAACAACAATTATCAGACTAGCATAGGGATGGCACCGTTTGAAGCTTTGTATGAAAGGTAATGCAAATCTCCCATTTGTTGGTTAGAGACCAAGGATAGGTAAGTTCTTGGTCCAGATTTGGTTAGGGAAGCCGTAGAAAAGATTGAGTTAATTCGAGCCAGAATGAAGGAAGCTCAGTCTAGGCAGAAGATCTATGCTGATAATCGATGAGAAGACTTAGTATTCTCAGTCGGGGATAACGTTTTCATCAAGTTATCACCAACGAAAGGTGTTATCAGATTCAGGAAATTAAGAAAGTTGGCACTGACATTCGTTGGACCATTTTCTATTATAGAAAGGTTCGGGATACTAGCGTATAAAGTAGAGTTGCCTAACAGTTTGGCAGGAATCCACGATGTTTTCCATGTTTCTCATCCAAGGAAGTGTATTCGAGATCCAAAAACTACTATTGCAGCGACTGTTAGATGACTTAGTAGTAGAACCGGATATTACTATAGTTAGGAAGCCAGATCCTATAGTCACAAGAGATGAGAAGAAACTAAGGAATAGGACAGTCAGATTAGTTAAAGTCCAATAGAGTGACGACGATAGAGACTGTACTTGGGAAACCGAGAGCATGATTAGAGACGCTTATCCTGACTTGTTTCATGGTATGCTTTACCTTAATGATTGATTTTGATGAGTACCTTATCGTAATTTCGTTGATGAAATTCCTTAAGGAGGGGAGTCCTTAATGACCCTAATTTTGATTAACATTATGTACGACATTTAATCAAGTAAATTAAATGAAATAATATAAATGGTTAAGGGGTTGAGATTTGAATAATAGAGGGTAGCCATGCCTAATGTACTAATGAACTAAGGGGGTAATTAAAATGAAATAGATAAGGGTAAAGAATAAGTGCAAAATAGGAATAACTTATATTATTATACTCTAAACCCTCATGCACTCTCATTTTACATGTTCACAAACAAAAACTAAATCAAGTAAGGTCGACCGCCATTAGGAGAAAGCAAAGAAGAAGATAAGCTAAAATCAAGAGGAAGAAGCTTAATTAATTTAATTCAAGCTCAAATCTCAACTTCTTAGCACACACGCTATAGGAGAATAATAGATCATGTCTCATTTTTATAGCTTTCAGTTTCTAGATAAGAACCGTGTTTATTTTGCAAATGATTTGTCATGTTTTGATTATTTAAACGGATATATATATATATGCTTGTTGATGATTTATGCTATTTCATATAGATTTTATGATAAGAACTGATTTGGAAAACCTATTAAATGACATCTAAATGACTTGCATTTTTGATATAAGGTCAAAAATATTATTTTAGAGATGGATTTCCAGTTTTATAATTTTCTGAATTATTATGGATTTATTATGAATTTCTAGTGAAGAAAATTGTTAAACTGGGTTTAAATTAATTTCAACTATTATATATTTTTGGATCAGAAATTTAAATATGTTAGAAAACATATAAAAAGCGATTTATTTAAATATTTAGAGAATTTTCCTAGGCATTTTATTAAGTATATAAAATGATTCAATGTGTGATACTTAAATGTTTTATATCTTTAAAATTGGAGAATGAGCAATTTTCTAAATGTTATAAATTATTAAATACTGAATTCGGCAGCACTTTTAGAAAAGATTTTGGAAAAGAAATTGGCAACCAATTATATTATGACAAATAAGCAAGTTAGTTGGATAGATATTACTTTATAAAGTAAAAATTTCAGTTTTTGTAAAGGTTTACTATTTTGCCACCCTCAGCGGCTATCTTTCGACTTTGTACTACTGCCACCATGATAGTCGAAACCAATACACATAGTATTAATGCCCTGGTACGTAGTGGATTGGAGTTAGGCGAAAGGTATAAGGTGGAAACGTGATTTTGAAGGGGTCTAGACCTTGTTTTCCTTTCAAAAGAAAGCCGCTTGTTTTGCTTTCCACGGACTACTTTCAAAAGGGTTTTAGTATGGCTTTCGACAGAAGTTGCTGCCTTTTGTTTAAAATAATCTTTTGATAGGGTCGAAAAACTCGTTGCTGCATTCGACCTTCCGACCCAATTGAGGCTACTTTGCCTTTATACATTGGATTCGAAAGGGTGCTTTCGCTTTTAAACAAGAAGCCGCTTCTCCATGCTTTCGAAAGGGTTGGTGTCAAAGCCATCTATTTCTTTTATTTAGGAAACAACTTTTGAAAAAGTACTTTCGACCTAGTTCTCGTAAGACCCTTTGTACTATTGAAGGATAAACCCTTAGGTTTCGAATGGAATGGTTTTAAATAGTTTCAAAACTATGTTCCACAAGCTTTTACTTGAGCCCGGTATTTTCCAAAGGTTTGTTTATATTAAAGGACTTTAGTGCTTTCGAAAATTTTAAACTAAGGTTTCGAAGGGCAGGTTCCCCAATGGTTTCGAAAGGTACTTATAGTATTTTAAATGGAAGGGTTCCATTGCTTTCGAAAGGCAAGTTTAAAGAGTTTTGAACGAGGATGTCTAAGGTTTATAAAAGTTTCGAAAGGATACCTTTAACGATTATGAAAGGTTATTATAAAGGTTTCGAAAGGAATGTTTTGGCCTTTCGGCTTAGTGTTTCAAAGTATAGTAATTGATATATTTAAAAGGGGTACTTTCAATGGTTTTGAAAGGGTTGTTTAAAGTTTTTAAACAAAGGGTTCAGATGGTATGCCTTGGCTTTACGGCCTAAGATCTTTTAAGCTAAAAAGCGTTTTAACTTACTTTGGAGGAATAGATAATCCTCAATATATTTCGTCAACATTGTTTTGAGTAAAGTATATATAACATTGCAAAGAGATTTGAGTAAAGCAAAGAATATATTTTCCTTGTTCCAGTATGATTTAAAAGGTTAAATCAATTTATATGAAATGTTATCAAGGAAAATTTGATGAGGTAGTTGACCCTAAGCAAATGACTCAAATTTTAGAATACCAAATGGGACAGTACAGGGTCGCACCTTATACTTTAGCTAATAGCCTCTATCTAATATAAGTCCAAAATTACAATGCAAAGGGCTTTGTCACAGCCAAGACTAAAAATGATGTTACACACAGAAAGGAAAATACAGAGTAAAAATAGGTTATTGGTGAGTCTGCAAAACTATTAGGATCAGTTGACCCTGGGAGAAGTAAGTTAGGGACAGACCGTACAGAAGTGTGTCTAATAGAAGTTAGATTATTTGTTATGTCCGGTAGGCCCGATTTAGCCAAAGGTGAGTATTAAGCCAAACTAAACTATATTGTTCGGATAGACAACCCATTTATTACCTGATTTAATGCATATATGATATTGCTATGGTTGCTTTAATTGCTTTGATTATAGGATTGTGATTTGCAAAAGATATGTTTCAAAGGGATATTGGTGAGGGGAATTCCGTTCCGCTAAGCGGTGTGGTCTTACTTAATATCAAATAACCGAGATAGTACTATTCATACCAGGCTTTATATCTGACTCGAAGTTTACGTTTTCCCCTTGAACTCTCGGGTGCTCAAAATTAATTTGAATAGATTGAGGGTTAAGATTTTTCAGGTTTGCTAGGTGGATGAATAAAGCTTTCGAAGACGTGCAGGATGCAAAGTTAGCCATTTAGGAGTTTTTATTTTTATTTCCCTTGTGATGTACTAAAACTACTATGTCTATGATTACTCTGATCATCCAAGGTGGCATCTTTATATGTTGCTCGTGGTGTAATTTGTAATTATTATAATTGATCAGAACTTGGTAATTGTTTGGTATTATGTAATGGAATATGAAACATGGTTTTGGAATGTAATCGGTAAAGTCATTTTTGAATCTGTAATTTTGTTTGATATTCATGTGCTCTGATATTATGGATACCATTAACATTACCGTATTTTATCACCGAAAGTTAATATTATGGATGAATGCAATATCTGTAGCACTTAGGTTCGGGCCTCAAGATAGGGGATGTTACAAGCATCGACCACTTCTGGCCGGTACCGATCACTGAGGGCACGAAGCTGTTGAACATGGATGGTAAGCTTATGTTATCGTCTCAACATGCATTTCTTAAAGGATAGGTAAGTGATTCAAGGAAGTTCTTAAGGAAAGCAGACAAGTACAAGTAATCTTAGAACCTCTTGAAAATAATACAACCTCTAAAGAAAAGTGCTCAAAGTTCATTGAATCGAAGATAGAAGACCAAAGGAAGGAAGGAGTGCCCCCCTCTAAAAATCAGTTCAATACCGACCACCTTTGGTCGAGTTGTTTTTATGGCTCTAAGGACTCTTTCTTTCCCTCCTACTTTTAAAGATCTAAAGTAAGACTTGGTATATTGAGATCTAGAGATTCTACTGGACGATTTTCCTATAAATAGTACACCTATGGCATTTGGAAAAGACTCTTCTGGGCACTTTGTTTTCTTCATCTTCTATCTCCCTTCAACCATAGCCACTAAGGAAGCAACTCTTGGTTGTTCTAGATTGTTAAAACTTGCTACACCCTTGTACTAATGACTAATAATCTATAATCAATAACAATATAGTGGACGTAGGCCATAAATTTTTCGAACTACTATCAAATTCTGGTGTTCTTTCTAATTTACTTGTCTTTTGCTAGATTACTTTTATTTTAGTTTTTAGGCGTTGTGCCTAGGCTCAACGTTTGGGTGCTTTAACTGAGACAGAATATTCTCATGCATATATCTAACTTCTATTTTGGATTGGAGTGTCCAATGGTTAGATTTAGAATATTTTTATTAAGGAACTTAAGGATTTGCGCACATGAATCAATGGCATCTAGGAGATTTGGAAGATCATCTGGATCATTGGATGTGCAGATGAAGGAGCTTCTCTTCATATGAATGTTAGCAACCAGTAGATATCAGTGTTGCCAGGACCATTTTCCCTTCAGGAGATGGTTACTAAAGTGGAGTTTGATAAGATGATGGCAAAATAGAATCAAAGGATGGTTGATAGTCAGAAGAATCTATTGGAAAAGTTGGATAATAGCATAGCTTTATTGAACTAGTAGTCATAGAGAACCAAGAAGAGCAGGAGAGAGATTTCACCTGTCGGATCTAGAGAAGATAAATTATCTATTTATGGTTAAAACAAATGAGATGGAAGAAAAAAATAGAAGGAAAAAGCTACTGGGGAAGTGGGAGGAATATTTGGAGAAAGTAGAATGGTTCCCTTTAAGGGGATTCAACTCAGTACCGATCACAATCAGTTCGGCATCGAGAAGAATCTTGGATCCTTAGGAGGACCAGGAGCTGAGGCAGTAAACTTATCTATTTCAGAGGACGATCTGCAATATGATGGTTATGATTATGAGCTTGATGTTGGAGTTAAGGATGTTGGTATGCAGGCAACCGCTACAGAACCAAACATGCGTCAGAGAATGCCTAAAGGAGTAGTTCTCCCGAAGATTGGATAACTGGACATCAATGAGTAAACCAAGACCATTTGCAGAGTTAATCACTTGGTATAGCTCCATACAGTCGACCTTCAGAGTTCCAGGCTAGTGACGAATATATAGCGGATATGGTTAAGTGGTTGGTAGAAGAAAATAAATGAAGGAAGAATGAGGAGTGGGGTTTCGAGCCAAGGAAAACTCCATTCACGAAGAATATTCTAAGGGAGGGGTATCCATGGAGGTTTACAATGCTAATGATTCTATCGTATAACAGGACTATTGATCCTAAGCATCACTTCTTTAAATATGAATGGCATATGGATGGTGCAAGGGGAACGGACGCAGTTCGGTGCAGATGTTTTCTGATTTTCCTGAAGGGTCTTACATCGATATGGTTTACTCGACTCACGTCGAAATCTATATCTATTTTTTATGAATTGGCGAAGAAGTTTCTTGAGCAGTTCAGGCTCCACACTGCTCGGCCTAAAGATATAGTGTCCTTGTTGAACCTTTCTCAAAGGTCTAAGAAGTCATTAAAGGGTTTCTTGAATAGGTTTAGCATTGTAGTAATGGAGGTTAACAATTCGAAAAAATATTTGGTATTTATGGCATTACTCCGAGGCATAGACCCAGACATAGACGTTGGGAAATGACTGGAAGGGGGAACAACCTACGACGATGGAGGAGTTCCATCGGAAGACTAATCAGTTCTTGTGATTGAAAGAAGCAAGTCAGGCTGTATGAAAGGCCGATGGTGAATAGTCAAAGGAGGTAATTTAGTGTAACATGGTGATTAAGAAAACCGGAGAAAGCTTCGGTAATGTGGCAGTAAATGTTGGAAATTCTAACAATCAGAAGAAGAGAAACCAAGACTCTAGAAGAAGGCGGAATGAAGCCAAAAAGCGCCTGAGGAATATGAGGCCTGATGAATATACGCTTTTGAATGAAATGCTAAAAATATACCCTGCCATGAGTGGTATGGAAAGGTACAAAAAGCCGCCTAGGAAGGAGGCGACCGAGGAAGAGCGACGCTCAAACAACTACCGTCGTTTCCATGAAACTCATGGACACGACACGAATGAGTGATGACATCTTAGGAAGTCTACTAAGGAACTGATAAGCAAGAAAAATATACAATAATATGTGAGAGAGCCGCAGGATGGGGGACAGAGTGTGAGACCTCAAGGGCCAACTGCCCAAGGAAATCAATTTGGACCTAGTGGAGAGGGGCCAAAACGAACTAATGGATGGATAGTTATAAATACTATAACATGAGGTCCTTATATGGAAAATAAAAGCTAGAGGGAAATGGAATGGTATACGAGCTCATTGAAGCACGTAACATACGAGAGTTACTTTGCCATAGAGGATGGAGCTCCAGCCAAGAAACAAAAGATGGTAACAGATGAAATTGTGTCTTGGAATTGGGATTCTGATGGAGTTGAAGCACTAATATTTGACCCTATGTTGATTATGACTGTTACTGACCTGGCTACGGTACATTGGTTCTTGGTGGATATTTGAAGTTCTTTAAATATATTGTTCGAAAGAGCATTTGCTCAAATGAATATCGGTATGAAACATGTCAAGCCTTGTAAATCCAGGATTCAAGGATTTACAGACAAGATGAAATAACCGGTAGAGACAATTGACTTGTGCGTGTTGTTAGGAGGTACAGATTAAATGATGGTATAGATTTAAAAGTTTGTTATAGTAGATAAACACTTGACGTACAATGCCTCTTCAAGCCGACCGACCCTAGTTGGTTTTAGAATGGTGCTGGCTCCTTGGTACTTAATAATGAAATTCCTTATAGAGAATAGGGTTGGATCAGTAAGGGGAGACCAGAGTGTGGGTAGGGATTGTTGTGTCGCTGAGCTAAGGGAAGCAATGCAATGATAAAAAGTCAAGAGCGTAGAGAGGACTCTCTACATTAAAAACTAGGAACATAGGAACTAAAGCCCAAAACCAGGCTTCGGAACCATAGTAGGTTATATACGTCTATGGATCCTAGGAAGAAGTCAGAGAAAATGCGGACAACATCGGATGAGTTGATGGTCAATTTTTCAATAGATATGGATGTTCCTACTTGGACTCCTAAAATTGAATCTCAGATTAGCACTAGGCTGAGGAAGGAATTGGTTAATTTATTCAAGGGAATTTGGATATATTCGCTTAGACATATTCAAATATGTGCGGGATATCACCAAAAGTAGCGAGTCACATGCTGAATGTGGTTCCAAGGTTTCCACGAATCAAGCAGAGAACAAGTAGTCTGGGTTTGGAGGGATTCGCTACATTAAAGGAGGAAGTGGATAAGTTGATGGGGAATGGCTATACCTGCAATGCTTTATACCATTTATGGGTACTGAACCTAGTGTTGGTCAAGAAATCAAATGGAAAGTGGCAGACATGTATTGACATTTATGACTAGAACAAAGCATTCCCGTAGGATAGCTTTCCATTTCCTAGGGTTGACTAACTGGTAGATGGGAGTATAGGACATGAGTTGCTCTCATTTACCGACGCTTAATCATGATATAACCAAATCCCGATGTGTATACCGGATCAGGAGCACAACAACTTTATTGTAGATTTAGGACTGTACTATTATCGAGTAATGCTGTTCAATTTGAAGAATGCAGGAGCCACGTACAAGAGGTTGGTGAATTCTATGTTTAGAAAACAATTTGGAGAACGATGTAGGTGTATGTGAATGATATGTTTATGAAGTTATGACTAACGAGGAATCATATGGATGACCTTTTGAAGATGTTTGAGATATTGTGGAAATACGAAATGAACTCGAATCTGTTGAAATGCTCTTTTAGGAGTTGCATCCGGGAAACTTCTAGGATTTATCATGAATTTATGGGGTTTCGAGGCTAATTTGGAGCAGATTAATCCCTTAAGAAACATAGGTGCCCTGATCATGAAGGAGTTGCAAAGCTTAAATGGTGAGGTTGCCACTTTGAGTCAGTTTATCGCAACGGCAATGGACAAACGTATACTATTCTTTGATGTCTTCAAAAAAGGGTAAGAAGAATTTTTAATGGACAATGGAACGTTAAAATTCTTTCGAAGAGTTTCTATGGCACATGGAAACAGCATCGATTATTTCCTAACCATTTGATGGAGAGGACTTGTTCGTCTATTAGGCAGTGTTTGCTAATGCACTAAGTGGAGCATTTGTACATAAGAAGGCAAGAAGTCAAAATTCTGTTTATTATATCAGCAAGCGGTTTAATGGAGCGCCCAAGAATTACATAAAGTTGGAGAAGCTTGTATATTGCTTGTTGATTGCGTCGAGGAAGTTGCGACCATATTTTTTGGCTTGTCCAGTTAAGACCCTAAAGGATTAACCCTTAAAACAGGTGTTATATCGACCTAGACTTCAAGGAGATTGCTGAAATGGAATATTGAATTAAGTCAGTATGATATTACTTACCATCCAATGAGAGCAATAAACAGGCAGGCGTTGGCAGACTTCATTGTAGAGTTTACTAGGTAAGAGGGTAAAGAGAAGGACGATATCGGTCATACTTCCTTATAGGAAATTGTTTGTGGATGGAGCTTCGAACGAACATAGTTTGACTGCATTAGCATTGCTTGTAATTTTGGAAGGACGGTAGATTTGTTATGTATAGAATTTGGAAATTCCCATGACCGATAGTGTGGTTGAGTATAAGGCATTGATAGTAGGGTTAAGGATAGGAATGGAGCTAGGAATGAGGACACTGTAGATATTCAATGATTTCTAGTTCGGGGTTTGTCAAGGGAGTTAGGAATATCAAGCTAAGGGTGCGAGACTTGCTCCTGGCGTAATAAAGGCTGTGGAATTGTTGGATGATATAGAGCATTATATGAATAACACACATCCTTAGGGAGAAGATTGCAATGGAAGATTTAGCGCCTAAGCTGACTATTTTTGGGGAGTCAAGGGTGATGAGTTTGGTTCCAGTGGAGATTTTGATAGCTCCAAGTATCGACTAGATGTATGTCGAGTGGATTTGGGAGACCATGGTGGAAGAGGAGTCATGTATAACTTCAATCAAGGATTATCTACTCAAGGGAAGTCTCCAGAGGGACAGGAATAAACGGAAGAACTCCTTTGAAAAGAACCATGGTTCATGATGCAAGGAGTACTGTAAAAAAGTGGATTCTCAACCCCCTTACTCAGGTGTGTAACCAAGGATGAAGCTAGAAAAATCCTCATGGAAATCCATGAGGGTAGGTGTGATTACCACACCGGAGGGTAGACATTAGCAAAAAAGGTATTTTGTTATGGATATTTCTAACCAACAATAAATCGAAATGTAGTTGATTATAACAAACGATGCAACCATTGTCAAAGGTTTGAAAGTACCGACTTCAAGAATTTCTACTATCGGTATAAAATTGAGAAAAGCATTTCGAAGGTAGCACATTCAAGTGAGACAAGTGGAAGTAGCGAATAAAATCATCAGGCCTACCTTGAAGAAATAGCCAAAGAAAGCCAAGGGTAACTGGGTCAAAGAGCTTCCATTGACATTATGGGATTATAGAATGACCCATAAGTCTGCAACTAGGCACACACCATTCACTTTGGCCTATGGATCAGAGGCCATGATCTCGATAGAATTAGAAGTCCCTTCCTATTGTAAAATATATCACGATCCAAAGGTAAACGAAGAACTTTTACTTGAGTCCCTCAACTTTGTTGATAAGAAGATGGAGGAAGTAGAATAATGTTTGCTGCTCATTAGAAAAGAGTAGTATTGCACTTTAACACCAAGGTCTGAAACCGTACCTTTGAGGTATGGGATCTCGTTTTGAAATGAATTCTCCTGGGTATGGGGGAACTTGATCCAAATTAGGAAGGGCCTTATGCAGTCGAACAAAAGCTTGGAGATGGAACGTTCAAGCTAGCTACTATGGATAGAATCTTTATTCCACGAGCATGGAATAGCGAACAGTTGAGACTGTATTTCGCTTAGTTTTATTTACGTTTATTTTATACAAATAAGCCATCCAAAGATTCTAGGGGGCAATGTAATAAGGCAAGACTTGCGATGTTTTCTGTTTATCAATAAAAGTTAGCTACTTAAACCAATGAAACCGTGTAACCGTGTTCTTGTAAGAAAAATATTATACTACGCGATTAGCAGTGCAATCCGATACTAATTCCTTTAATCCAAGATTTAGACAAAGGAATCCTACCATAAGGTTCAATCAGATAGTTCGACCTTGTTTCTTGAATATTGACTATCGTCTAGAAATAGGCAAGGTCAACAAGAGATATCTGGGGGTGGGTAGCTTAAAGCGTCGGCTTTTGGAGACAGAAACTAGCATGCAGATAGAAATTTGTTGACCACGCTAGCAACCTACTAGGACATGCTAGGATGTTCTAGGCCAAGGATAAGCAAGGAAAATCAATTGACACTCTCGGTCAACACCCAAAGATAGGTAGGACTAAGAGTGGTTGTCTAGAGATTAGTGTCCAAAGACACACGTTCTCAGATGTATGAACCGATCTACGATTGGGATGTTCACAACTGCTTTTGCAACCAAGTAAGACATACTCGGTCGAGGGTAAGCAAGTATAATCATTGAAAAGTGAGAATAGGTGCTACCGGATTCCCCTGGTCCCAGACGAGGACCAGGAGAATAAAACTAGATTGGGGGCAGTCAGATAATTTGCCATGCATGATTAATCATTGATTAATGCTCGGAAGTAGGAAAGATCAGGGAATGATGTTTGGATTTTGGCATTTGGAGCGATGAGTCTCGAAAACATCACTCATTATTTGATAGAACAATATAAAAGTTATAGTTTCACTCATGTCTTAGAGGATATGTTTTATCGAGGTTTGACAATGTAAACTTATTGATAACACCGATTACATCCAGTTATCGGCGAGATTGGGGAAGTTGGGAGATAGATGTTTAGGCTATTGTTCCCCAGAGATAGCAAATTGCAAGGAACTTGAATTATTTATAACTCGTTAGTGGGAGAAGGAAACTCGATCTAAAATATACAAGAATGATCGTAGCATTGGTTAAATTATAGATTTGTTTAGCCAAATAAAACACTTTGGCAGCTAAAACATGACTAAATAATGGAATGTAACCAAAGCAATTGTGGAAATTTTATGTATATGCACAAAGTTGCAGTAAATAAAGGCATTATGTGGAGACAAACATGTATAATATGACGAATTATAATGTAGGCAATTATATTATATATGTAGACAGTTGTATATAAACAAGTATAGAATACAAAGGTGCGGAAAAGCAAATTGAACAGAGATTACAAAAGAAAAGTAGTCTTTCATTACTTCAACTTTTATACATCAAATTTCGTGGAGTTGCTCTCGCAAAAGCGTGGCCTACATACAACAACAGGAAAATTTAAAGGAAATATCCCGAATACACGAACATAAACTGTCCCATCTTTACCGAAGCATAATCGAGGAGCTTATTTCTTTTGGCTCTTCGTTTTCTTCTTCTCAACCTTGCTGCTTGAGCCATCACGAGGCATTTTCTGGCCTGTATCTCTATTGGTATGCTACCTCCAGATGGGTGGTATCACTTTGGGAAACAAATATGGCGGGATCTTTAGGATGGCTGGAATAAAGTTCAGAAAACTCCATAGTGGCCCTGGTGCTGTTGCTCTTTGGGGGATGGATGGTGATATGATGGACACATGAAGAAGATTTTTTCTCTTGGGCGCTTGTAGACTTATCAAGAAAGTCTTAAACTTAACTTTTAACATATCAATCTTCAACTTCTCCACCATGGAAACAGAATGGATTGGTCCTGAGGCACTATTTACAGTACCATCTTTTCCCTAATACTAGGAAACATCGTTCAATCCCTCCAAAGTTGTAATTCTTTCTACATCAGAACCAAGGATTGAGCTGGAGGGAAGACTTGGAACCTTTGGTCTAAGGTCACGGGAGTTGACTTGGTAGTGATTGTTGTTGTGCCCATGCCTTGAATGATTGGCAATGGAGGAGGCGGAAGAGAAGGATGGCCCATAACTTCACAAACAGAGACGTAGAGGTAGTTATAGTATTAAACGAGAACTGAAGGACTTAAAATATTAGGGAAATAAGGGATATACCTTCGCCTGACTTAGTTGTGAAATGGGAGATTTAGAAATTTCCTCCTCTTCGAGTAAATGTTGAGTTAGCGGATCAACGATGGGGGGAATATAAAGGTCAACAGGAGTTTTTGTTATGGAAGCTGGGATACCTTGGGTGGCCTTGGAGCTAGCCCCCTCATTTGTAGGAATTTCAATTTTTAGCTCATGAGGTTTAGGAGTTGATTATTCTACCTGACCCAGTGCACTTGAGTCGATAGAAGCTTTAATGGCAACATATTATATGGCTAGGATAGCCTTTTCCTCTTCAGGTTTTGCTATATCATCGACACCAAGGTACTCAGCCATCAAGTCGCCTTCGTTGATGCCTTCGTCGGTTTCCCCAGCACGATGCAACACTTCCTCCCAGGCATCAGCGAGGGTAACCACATATCTACTTCCCAGCTACTTCAGGTTCTTGTATTGGATAACTTTAGCGAATAATAGTTGAAGGGTGGTATTCAATGCCTCTCACTCTTTGGCTTTTTTCACTCTGATATCTTCTAGGTAATGCACGGCGATAGTATAGTTAAGTTTAACCTCTATTTTCTTGGCTCTTACCAATAGAAATCACTTTTAAGCTTGTCTTTTCCAACGAGGAGCTTTTTGATTTCAACTACCTAATTTTTAATGGTTTTATCCTTGGCTCGGTTGATTTTGTCCTTCGTAGTGAGGGCCAAATCCTTCTCAACAAGCAGTGCCTTTTAAAGTAGAGTTATCCTCATGAGCAGTTTTTAGCAGTCTTTAATCATGATTTTTGTATTGGTATGAGCACTTTTCATTTCCTCCATCAGATCCTTGGCTTTCCTCTTTGCTTGCAGGGCAACTTCATTTTCTTCTTAGATTTTCTCCATGTCCTTCTTACATCCCTTTATAAAACTATTTCAAGTCTTCATTTCACACTCGAATGACTGAACATTCATTTGATTAATTCAATTAACGTTGGAAATGGCGTAGAAAAGCTTTTTCCACTCATATCCTTGACCAACCAGCTTTTGAACCCATCCGACCTTGTAATCTGCTTCTTCCTTGGGAATATTCTTAATGTTATGGCCAAACATGACATCGATCAAGTAAGGTCAGAAAAGGCAACTTGCATGCAGCTCGACAGATCTAGAATAAGAGTTGCACAGATTGAAACATCTCTAGAGTGAGCAGGGGGAGGCATGATTGTAGCCAAGGAAAGTAAAGTCGGAGTTTGTTGGTGTGCAGGAAATTGAGGTTGAGAACATGACAAAGGAATGCTAAAAGATGAGCTATAGTGATCAAGTGAGCCTTTGTATCGCTTATTTAATTATAAGGTTGCCTTTCTTCAGCCTGCCTTTTCATTTGACCCCTCTTAGCCTGGCGGTCTTCTTCTGCCTTTCACTCTTTATCTTTTCTTCTAGCCCTATCCTCCTTGGTTTCTCATACCCCATAAGAACAGGAATGAGGTAGTTCAGAAGTGCATCTTCTCTCTTCACAAATGCCATATTAAAGATTGCTAATTTATCTCGGCACATGGTACCTGAAACAAGAGAAAGAATCATATAAGTTTTAAAACATTGGAAAGTAAAAGAATGCAAGGAATGTGTGTTTGTGATCCTAAGAGCGTGGGGGGTTTTAATGTCCCCCTAAGTAATCTATGGACCATGTTGAAAAGGAAATAAAGAGGGAGTCTTGCCTCCTTTAGCTAATATATCATTCGATGGGAATCTTAAGCCCAAAGAGCATTCCTTAAGAAGATTGATGATTGGAATGTCGAAGTCACTCAACGAGCCAAAGAAATCATCGAAAGAACCAACAGGAGGAATTGCCTTGGCTATTGATATTGTGCTTGGTTCAACAGTCGGCTTTGAATTTTTTACCACAATACGCTTCGGATGAGGGAATGCATGAAGTTCTATGCCTTCGGAGATGTCACACCGTATGATTCATCTTCCTCTTGACCGATATCGTAGTCACTATCTCCTCCTTCCTTTTTTTCTTCTCCTTCTTCTTCTTTCTCCTCCTCTTTTCCCTCTCTTCTTACTTCCCCGTCACTTTTTTCTGGGATCATTTGTATTTCTTCTATTTCGTCTTCTTCTCCTAGAGCTTTGTCTACTACACGTTTTTCCACTACTCTATCAACTGGCTCATCAATGTTTACCGTACAACACAAACCTTCCACTCTCTTAATAAATTACCGCCAGAGCTACAAGAGGGGCAGAAGATCTAGTTGGTATTCTTTATCTACTTGGGGGGTTTTAACATTAATTGCAAAGAATTCAAGTTGTAATAGGCTGCAACGATGAAGGTTCTCATTTTCCAGTAGTTAAGCGGTAATGCGATGTAAGAAGCTAAATCTCATTAGAGTTTTCAAGTTTTGGCATGCTCTTCACTTCCATCTTGAGTGGGAATATCTACAAAGGAATTGAGTGATAGTTTATACACTTAGATAGTAGGAATCTAAGCATGAGAAGGTAATGAGAAAAATATCTTACTGCCAGAAAGCCAAGGCCCGTTGAAGCCATACGGGCATCGTACAAAGAAGCACTCATTCTTAAAATGTGAACGTTTGTCATGGAGCTCCGTAATGACCTTGGATCAACACCAGACCTCAATGATCGTATAGGACATAAAATCACGTTGATGTTTGGAAAATGTGAGTTAACTCTTTGAAGTTTGGAGGCCGTTAGAACTGGTTCATAAATAGCACATATAAGTAGCTCAATAATACATATCCTTCGGGATGGGGTAGAGACGAAGTTAGACCAAGCTCTTCAAGGAACATCCGTAGGAATGGATTGAAAGGCAGTATGACACTACCTAGGCACTTGTATCTATTGCATGTTGTATAGCCCATGGGAGGATTGTGTGCTTGTTGGATTTGTGTTGGGAGTAGTACATCATCCTCAGGTATCCCACATTGCCGACATATACTTCGGAGCATCTTCATGATTAGAATCATTGGCACCTATTCGGAGGATCATACGGAACTCTTTATCCAATATTTTCATTGAAAGGAGAAGGCTATTCCTGAATTGCTTCTACTGGAATGATCATTCTTTGCAATTCGACGATGATTGAATGTCTAAGTCCAGAAGGCGTGGAGGTTGAAGCCTGAGCGGTGGTAGATCCAACCTTAGGAGGAGTTGACAGTCGAGCGCTAACATGGAATTAGAGAGAGCGGTGAGTCATTCTGAGTAGGAAATCATGGCATTTAACATAATCAGGTATGTTTTATTTTGGAATTTACTTTAAATATGAATCCGTATAATCATCACCCAAAACCCAATGGATGTCAACATGTATTGACCAATCATATTCTAAGCATTGACCGGGGCAAGTAAAAGTGTTAATCTCCGCAGTGTGAGCCCCATATCCTACACACAACTAATGGAAGATCCTATGTAGATAGCTTGTTCGTGCTAGAAAAATGAGCCACGTTGCACGAAGGAACCATGCATCGAATGTACCCGTTACCGTCGAATAATCGATAACTGAATCGCTGTCCAAAGCGACGTGGAGTGTTTCTTTTATAGAAGCATTAGACATATATTAACTAGATATGTTGTGCAATGGAATTTTTCAAATGACAGAATGCATCCAACATGACCGTTCTTTGGAAGAGAACCGTCTTTTCAATTGAAAATGGCAACTTGTGATTAGTCGCGGTCCTATTGGGGTATGCAAAGGATTCAAGAACATTGCGACAAGAACCTTTTAATTTGTGAATTTAGAACTCAGAGATAACACTTAGAAAACCATGAATTGATGTGACTTGAAGAATTATATTATTATCTTCGAGTCGATTGTAGAGCCATCCTAGGAAATTAAATTTGTTTTGAGTCAAAGTAGAAGTTAATCACAGATCACCAATCTCAGGCCACCATCGACCATTGACGACCCTGGCATGGCTAATGAAGACCTCATGACCACTACCATGGCATGAATCTCCAACAACCAACCTAGGATCTTAGGTCTAAATTTGAACAGGAAGAGGTTAAGCATAAGCTTTTTGGAGTGATCGACAGTGAGCAGTGTGGAGGCCTATAGGTAGCGCTGGCTTTCTAGAGGCGGCAACAACCTTGTGCGATCGGCAATGGTCGGTTTGAGCTTGAAATAAAAAATTGCAAAGCGCTCGGTAGTAGAAGGAACTAGAGAATGAGAAGACAAGGCTGGGAAAAGTGGTGTGTTTGAGAATTTTGCCAAGGCTCAAGCATTTATAGTATCGGGACTTCAAAAAACTACACGTTACCGACCTAAAGAGCTCAGCACCGAAATAAAAAATTCTTTAAAACAAAAGAAAAGAAAATAATGGAAAATAAAAAGAGGATTTCTCACCGGGTTGAGGCATGGAATAATCTCAAAAGTGTAAATCTTGCCTTGGCTTGAAATTGGTACTATTATTACTTAATGCAATAGAATGGATGACCTGGAACAAAGTTGATACTATGTAACAACTCTTGGATAATCAAAGGACTTCTATGGATGATGGCGTATGCTTGTCTTGTTCCAAAGCATGCTTTGTTTCCAACTGAAGCGTACTCAAGGGAGAAAGTGTTATCCGGCTTTTCAACAAAGCAGCTTTTAAGTAGATTTAAAGGCCAGGTTGACGATGAAATGATTCGCGGATTTGGGGACATGCTTGGAAGGATGATAGGGATGGGATTTAGAAGTTGGATTAAAATTGGGGTTAAGTAGATTTCTCGGTATTGACAACTTCGGGTTGGTATTGAACACCTTATATGCCTCCTGTGGGGGTATGGGGCTATTGTAGATGGATGGTTGGCATATGTGATCGTCTTGGCATGCATTTTTGAAAGGATAGGTAAGTAATTCCAAGGAAGTTCTAAAGTAAAGCAACCAAGTACAAATGATATCATAACCTCCCGAAAACAATACAACCACTAAAGAAAAGTGCTTAGAGTTCATTGAATCGAAGATAAAAGACCAAAGGAGGAAAGAAAGAGTGGACCCCCATCAAACATTTAGGTCGGCACCGACCATTTCTGGTCGGCACTGAGCTATTTTTACGGCTCCGAGGGCTCCATCTTCCCCTTATGCTTTTTTGGATCTAAAGTAAGACTTGGTATATTAAGACCTAACGATTCTGTGGCACGATTTCCCTATAAATACGACACCTATTACATTTGGAAAAGGACTCTTTTGGGTAATTAGCTTTCTTTATCTTCTATCTATCATCAACTATATTCACTAAGGAAGTGACTCTTGGCTATTCTATGTTGTTAGAACTTTCCAAACCCTTGTGCTAGTGACTAATAATCTATAACCAATAACAATATAGTAGACGTAGGCCATAGATTTTCGATCCACTATAAAATTCTGGCGTCCTTTCCGTTTACTTTTTTTGCTAGATTTCTTTTATTTAAATTTGCTTTGGGTATTGTACCATTTTTAGGTACATCAATATTTTTCCCATTCGATAATATATACAACAACACACTATGAGTATAAGATATTACATGATATTGTACTGGAAATAAGATTTGGACAAAATAATTTTTTAATTCCATCGATATACAAAATAGTTAATACATTTTTAGTGTCATATAAATAATGATGATGTTTTACAAAAATATTATTAACAATAATGATATGTATAATATTAACACCACACTTTTACATGTAAAGAATAGTAATGGTATTTAATAATGGCACAATTTTATATGCTTTTTGAATTTTTGTATGGATAGAAAACTGAAAATTGACGATGAATAACAATAAAGATTACATAACCACTATTTCGTATAAGGTACCGAAATTAAATCTAACAAACTAAAAGTAATATCAAACAATAAAATTCATAAATAATCAAATCCTTAATTTTTCTCTGGCTTTCAGTACAATAAATATTATTTTTCATGTTCAATTTTATTAACCCTTCAATACCTAATGCCACTACAGTCAATCAACTACGACGAATGACTAAAAACTTAAAAAATTGCTCTTTACTTATTTCGGTACTGAATATAACTTGCAATCCAAATACTGAAGAACTAGATAAATAAAATTTGAAGAAGAATACATCTGGAAATTATAAACTAACTAAAAAGTATTCATCACCAAACAAAGTTACTAATAACTCATCTTTATTAACAACCATAATTGATTTAGTATGTTACCCAACCAGAGAAGATTCTGATAATTACATTGAAATGAACATCCCAATAGCCATGTCATTTTTTTAAAGGAAGTAACTATGCATGGTATCTATTTTATTTCAAATAGAAGAGGTTAACCTGCTAGTAAGAAATTATTCCTATGAAAAGTCAAGGTGGGGGATGGAGGCAGAGTGTCAGAGAAGACACTGAAGTTGGATAGTTGTATGGAGGATAGGTGCTGATTAGTAAAAAAATGGAAAAGTAGAACATAAAGTGGTTGGTGATGCAAATTGACTAGGATAAATCCATGTTACTTTTTAGCTTCAATTAAGATGTGGAAATTGGAATATGATGGTAGGAAATAAACGAATTAGAATGGTTGTAACTATCCCCACTTTAAGAATACATGGTTTATTTTGTTTAGGCTGGGCTATTCAAAACCTCAAATTTGCTGATTCACCCCTTGATTTTATAAAAAAATTAATAACAAGAATGCCCTTTTGATTTTTTTTCTTTAATTTATGTATTATTACCTTTTAAAAAAAATCCACCATGTAAAGCAACTATGTGGTGCCATCAAGGCACCATGTAAGGCAACTGTGTGGAAGCACGTTCTTAATTTTTTTTAAAGAGAGGACGGCTCAGCAAAATGAAGGTTTTTCTTTCAAAATTTGGTAGGAAAATCAGCAAAAAAGAGGTGTTCAAGTAGAATTTGGGCTTTTTCTAAAAGGAGAATGCGGTTGTGAAGCAAGTAGCAATATAAGGAATGTGGATCTTTAATAAATTTGAAATGAAGAGAAATTAATGATGCCATGTCAACATGGCTAGAATTCTTTCCTAATCGAGCTCCTATTTTGATGATTGAACAATTCTGCTACAACGAAAAATAAAAATGTCAAAAGGAGACGGGTTTTATGGCGAAAAGGTGGAAATCAGAGGCGGTCCCAATTCATTCTCTCATGATCCGGTAAAATAGCCAAATATTATTGGGTGGAACAACAATTTTGTTGATAATTACTTTATCGAGTGTTCACATACAAAATTGAAATACATTGCAAGGTCTTATTTTTCAAATCCACATCATAGCTCCATTTTCTCACTTAATTGTTCAAAAATCATGGCTTCTTAATTCAATAAATTACAGTAAACAAAATAACACAAATCCGGAGTGTACGGTCGTAATTTTTGCATTCTTTAAAAGGTGAAAATTACTTACAGACTTGTAAATATAGATATTTGTCATTGATTTTGTTTTTAGAATAATATAGTGCAAAGGAAAAAAATGTTTTAAGAAAATGCAGGACAAATTAATTTTAAAGTCCATATGTAAACTATGAAAGTAAAACTGTAGACCAAATGATTGAAAAGATCACTCTAACAGATCATTTTGCAACAATATTTTACAAAATAAACAAGTTTCAACATTTCTGTAAGAAAATCAAAAATTACACATGAAAATAAAAAAATAATTTGCAAAATGCAATTTATGGGAAGTAAATTGGTGTATGACCACAAATTTACATCTCACACATGAATAAAACATAAAATAAAAAAAACATGTTTTAGAAAATGCAAATATTATGCACTTTGCTAAAATACACAAAGAATCCTAAAAGTCGCAAATTATTCTACATAAAATTGGAATTTATTAAAAGATGTGTAATCTATATGTGAAACATAATGCAATTTCTTTAAGAACTGCATTTTTTTTCATTTTCCAGAATGCATAAAATAAATAAATCAAAATGTAGAATATATAACTTTCTATATCTATATTCAAATAAGAAAGAAAAAACGAACTGAATACAAGAACCATTCCATGTATAGAAGAATCAGGAGAAACCCTAGAACTATCATCGAAAAGAAAAACTGATTCACTAAAAGAAGACAGGGGAGCAATCTTCATACAATGTTGGAAATAAAAGAGATAATACCAGAAAAAACTGACCTAATCCCATATTAAGCAACATAAAGAAATTCAACACTATGAATATTTAGAATAAGTTGAGAGCCCATCCAGCGAGATCAATAACAAAGATTGTAACGCCCCATCCCAAGACCCACACTAACAAAGAATATTACTAGGTAATATTGTATGCTAGTGCAGTGAATAGGGCTGGTTAGGAGCGACCATCCATGAGCTTTGTCTTCAATGAGTATCGAATACATCGATTGAGTGTCCATTTTTTCCTTTCTTTCTTTTTTAAGTGGATCGATATACTTGATTCAGGTTTAACACAAAACTACGATGGCTAAGGATCGTATTCATAACAAATATAGTAACATCAATTACCTCATATCAAAGAACAAGAACATACACATATATACACATAGAGTCAACAGAAGTACAACATGACATGCTACATGAGTTTGGTTCTTATGAACCATATATACATCAAGAGACACAAAAGAATATATACATCAGAGTACTAAAACAAAAAGGGGCTACATCAAAACATACATTAAGCAATAAAGAGGAAAGGTCATAGCGGAGCAAAGCAAGGTGGAGGTCAAACTGCAATCTACTGGCCTGTAATGACTCGATCTGACCCCAACATCATATAAAAATATAAACACACGGGTCAATCTGGCCTAAACAAGATAATTAGTACATGATAGGTGAAGATAAGATACACAAGGAGGATAATAACTCGCCATGGAGATGAACTCCATGTTCTCAAATCAACATATTGCATATAAGCCAAATCACGAAACAACAAAAGGCATATGAGCCAAATCAACATACAACATAAGGCATATGAGCCAAATCAACATACAACATAAGGCGTAAAAGCCAAATTACTAACATCATAAGGCGTATGAGCCATATCACCAAAACAACATAAATCTCAACATACCGAACCCTCTAAGGAGTTCAAAAAAAACAAAAATGTAATCACAATGTCATCATCATCAAATAGATCAATGGCCGTCTATAACTCCAACATCCAACAAAATGGTGAAAACATTTGAAAATCATCAAATTCTCGAAATAAAAAATAATGAAATCTAGGGGAAAAAACAAAAGGTGGATCCTAATGGCAAGTCTAAGCTATGCCGCACGTGCATCAAAAACATACGGCTGAAGCCTGCCACGTACTATCAACAACAAATTTAGCACCCAACAAATGACCCGAAGGTCCAACAAATGGCCGAAAGCCCAACAAATGACCCAAAGGTCCAACAAATGGCCCGAAAGCCCAACAAATGACCCGAAGGTCTAATACTGGCAATCAACTTACCCGAAAATCCAACATAAAGTGTCACTAACTTCCAGATAGCAACCAAACCAGTGACAACAATGCGTCTCAGACTACACGTTCTCACTTAACTATTTACTATAAGGTAGTTAATTTCACTCCTATGTATGACCTCAATCGAACAAGTCCGAAAGTAACTGAAAAAGCAAACGCATGTGTCCCATACCATATGTTTTACTAAATCATTTAAGTAATTCCTCATTCTCTCGAAGAGTGAAAAAATATGTAATTTTATAAATAATAATTTACTTCGAGAAAACGGGTTAAAAACGATTTTCTAAAAATATTTGGAAATTATTTCCTTTAAAATCCCTTTAAAAATAGTTAATTATATTATTTAATATGTAAAATAGGCTCAAAAATAAATTTATACTTACAAAATCGATTTGGAAAAATATTTACTTCAAGTTCGGTTTTTAAATCGAAAATTCACTTCGAAATCGATTATAAAATCCGTGCACGAAATCATCGAAATCAATTCAAATTCAATGGAGTTTTCTCAAATCGAAACTCGAATAAGTCAACAACACTACAACTTAAAATCATGTTGGAATGTTGGCTTTCTAATGTACAGAAATAGCATTTTGAAAATATCACAATTCATCTTTGAAAATAAAGAAGAAAACAGTGCAAAACAATAGAATAAAGGTCAGGAGAACACACAGGTAAACGCACTTAGGCAAGTGCATATGGGTCGACCCATGCATGGTGAAGGTCGACCTTCATGGTTGACACTCACATGCCCAAGGTCGACCTATAAAGGTCTTTGATCAACCCTTGGTCACGTTCTTTTCTGCCTGCTTCAAGCAACTTCGAGCTGATTTTTGCAATTATATTCACATGATTATAGATAGAATTCGAACCCAAATTTTAGCATGCAGATGGATAAACATATGGAAAACAATATTGAGAAAATTTGACATGGATTCGGTGCAAGAATTATGATCAATAGGGCTTACAAAGTGACAGTAAAATAATATATACTTACTGTATAAACTACTTCCAATAGTTTATACAATAACTCAAAAATTCAGCAATTCAACCACCAGATAACAGTCAGTTCTTACTTAGATTAAAAGAATGAGTTTAGCTCTGATTTAGCTTTAGGAACTTGTAGGTGAAGAAGAAACAGACATGCAAACACAAAAAGGAAAGTTACAGTAACTGATTTCTCAAAATTGAGAAATAGATGAAACTGATTTCTGGCTTTAGAGAGATTACCTATTGTTTACTCTTTAATTTGCAATTTTAAATTTTAATTTATTTAATTTTTGAAGAGGATTTAATTTAGAAAGAAGTAGCCATTATTTTACTTTGTTTCAAGAAGGAGTTTATTATAAAAGGGAAGAGGAGGAAATGAATAAACATACAGGCTATCTTTCCTTTTACCTCATCCAGAATTCTCCTTTGGGTTTGGGTTTGGTTTTGGACCTAATAACGCTACCCTTTAAGCCTTGTGATAAAATATAATGTTAATTATGTTATTATTTAACATATAAACCAAATTAGTTAAGCTATTTACACTATACCACTTTATTAAACCAAATAATTAACACAACTACATGTTTTATGTTTAATAGATTGTTAAACAACACATAACAGTTACTTTAGCTATTTAAAATCAATTTCCATTATTAAAATTCCATTTTTAATTAAATTCTTTAGTTTCCCCTTTTCATTTTCACAAATCAATATTTTTAACAATAAATTACATAAAATTATTTCTCTTGTCCAAATAAATATATCCTACCATGTAAAAAATATTTTTACACCCAAATATTGTTTTAACCAATATTTCACATCTTATTTCTCACTATCAAACATATTTAATTTTTAACCCGTTATTAAATTAACAAAAGCACTATTTGACCATTATTTCTATAATTATTGTATTTTATCAAAGTAAAATTAGTAGATGTCTATTTTTACCCCAAACAAACATAATAAGGTTTCTAAAACTTTATTTCTTACATTTCATATTTATTTCAAAAAATTAATGTTGAATTAAACTCTTTTATCTTCATCGAATTCAATTAACAACCAAATTAACAAATTTCTTTTATTCAAACTTAATTTTCAACCAAACGAACTTAACTCCATTTTATTTATTCAAAACCCATTGTTTGTTTAAAATAAAAAAATTTCAGCAAATTTCCCATCTCCAAATTTATTTCATTTCTCCATTTTAAATTATAACCATCGTTGTAATTTATTTTCACAAGTAATCACAAAACGAAGGTTGTTACAGACTTCCCTCCTTATAAAAATTGCGTCCACACAATTTCTATAAAAGATAACAAATTTATTTCATCATGAATTAGGAATAAGATAAGCTTGAATTAAGAATATTCACCCTCGAACAGCAGAAGGAAGAAAACCACAATATGTTTGCTCGATAAATTCTCTAGTTTCCCAAGTACAATCCTTGGGATTAGCGGACCATTAAATTTTCACAAGCTGAACATCTTTATTACGAAGGCGCTTAACCTCCAAAGCAAGCATACGAATATGATTTTGCAAAATAGATAAATCAAGTGAGATCTCAAGCTCTTGAAAAACATGAGAGGCAACAACTGAATCAAAATCACGAAGACACTTCCGGAGTTGAGATACATGGAACACATCATGAATACCAAAAAAATGAGCTGGAAGTGATACACGATATGCAACTGGGCCAATGCATTCAGTAATAGGAAATCGTCCTATATATCTAGGGCCAACTTCCTAGTCCAGCTGAAATGCATTACCCCCTTCAACGGAGAAACATGAATTAATACATGATCGCCAAAAGAGAACTCTAATGGTTTCCTACAGTTATTCGCGTAGGGTTTCTGCCTACTCTGAGCCTCTTTCATTCTCTGTCAAATGAGATCAATCTTCTTAAAAGCTTCACGAATAGAGTCGGGGCCTAAAACCAACTTCTCCTAGAAATCCAACCAACAAGATGGTGATCGACATGGTTGTCCACATAAGGCTTCGAAAGGAGCCACATTGATACTAGACTAAAAACTGTTGTTGCCGGAAAATTCAACAAGAGGTAGGTGTTCTTTCCAACTACCACCAAAATCAAGAATACAAGCATGAAGCAGATCTTCCAAAATACGATTCACCCGTTCAGTCTGTCCATCAGACTGTGGATGATAAGCTGTGTTGGAATTAAGCTTTGTACCCAAATCTTTCTAGAGACTCTGCCAGAATCGACTAGTGGAAAGTGGATCTCTGTCTCAAACAATGGAACTTGAAACACCGTGAAGTCACACGATTTCCTTAACATAGAGCTTGGATAATGGATGAACAGTTCGATTGGACTTAATAGGAATTAAGTGGGTTGGTTTAGTCAAACGATCGACAATCACCCACACACTATTATGGCCAAATTTCGATCGAGGTAAACTGTCAATGAAATCCATCGAGACCTGATACCATTTCCACAACGGGACTTCAAGAGGCTACAAAAGAACACTAGGGCGCTGATGCTCGGCTTTGATAAGTTGACAAGTCATGCAATTGCTCACATAACTTGCCACATCGTGCTTCGTACCTTTCTAATAGTGTAGATGTTTCATATCGGCATACATCTTACTACTACATAGATGAATAGTATACATAGAACGGTGACACTCATCAAGAATGTATTTTCTAAAATCAGCAACATTAGGCACGATTAACCTACCCTTCCTTCAAATACAACCACATGCATCAATATCGAAATCCTTCAACTCATCACCATGGGGTTTCGATTTACAAAGCTGAATAAGATCAGGATCTTGCCACCGAGCATCGACAATACGATCCAATAAACTAGGACGAGCTTCCTTGCTGAATAATAGAACAGGAGAATTAGACGTAGATGCACCATCATGAATATCGCAAGAAGGTAAAGCTTCCAACATATTCCACACTGCTAACATCATTGAAATGACGGCTTGCTGTTTGCGACTCAATGCATCAGCGACTTGGTTCCCCTTTCCAGGTGTATACTGGATATCAAAATCATAAGCAGCAAGGAACTCGAGCCAATGCTGTTGCCACATATTAAGCTCTTTCTGAGTGAATAGATATTTCAAAGATTTGTGATTAGTGAAAAGAATAAATCGCTCACCCAACTGATAATGTCGCCAAATCTTTAAGGCAAAGACTATGGTGGTTAATTCGAAATCGTAGGTAGCGTACCGAATCTCATTCGGCCTCAATAGCCTAGAAGCATAGGCAACCACCCGATCTTTCTGCATAAGAACAACACCGAGACCACAATGACTGGCATTGGTATAAATAACAAGATCTTGATTCCCTTCGGGAACCACTAAGACAGGAGCATGAGTAAGAAGTTCTTTCAATTTCTGAAAAGAAGACTCGCACTTATCAGACCAAATGACACGAACTCCTTTCCTCGTGAGGCTAGTAAGAGGTAGGACGATGCGAGATATTGATTTTAACCATTATTTCACATTTTATTTTTCACTATCAACCACATTTAATTTTTAACATGCTATTAAATTAACAAAAGCACTATTTGACCATTATTTCCACAATTATTGTATTTTATCAAATTAAAATTATTAGATGCTTATTTTTACCCCAAACTAACATAATAAAATTTCTAAAACTTTATTTCCTACAATTAATATTTATTTCAACAAATTAATGTTGAATTAAATTCTTTTATCTTTATCCAATTCAATTAACCACCAAACAACATATTTCTTTTATTCAAACTTAATTTTCAACTAAACCAACTTAACTCCATTTTATTTATTCAAAACCTATTGCTTATTTAAAATAAACAAATTTCAACAAATTTCCCATCTCCAAATTTATTTTATTCTTTCATTTTAAATTATAGCCATCGTTATAATTTATTTTCAAGGTAATCATAAAACCAGGGTTGTTACAAAGATGCAATAATGCGACAATACAAGCATCAAAGGTTGCATTTCAGCAATAACAAATGTTTATAAGACACCGAATCCGCGTCAATCCCTAGTAGATTGCTCTTGGAATTTCGTTCAAAGGTTGTAAGTTGCACTAAAAGAAGTTTGACCCTACAAATAAAGCGGTAGTTCATATCACACCTAATCAAAGCCGATCGAAAACAAACACATGGCATGGGTCAAAGTTCTCACACTACTTCAAGAATAAAAGTTATAAATTTATGTGTAGACGAGACTAATACAAGTTAACACGTACCATGCACGAAAAGGGGATATTATTCTTTAAGAAAAATCCCAAGAGACATTAGCTAGAAAAATATAAATAATGCCAAAAATGTTATCACTTGTGGCATTTATATTATAGATGAAAAGGAAAAAAAGGAAATTCACTTTTCCTCATAGATGTGGGGCACAATTTTTGAACTGTGTAAATTTTACCTTTTTTATTTTTTACATTTAATTACTTACTATCTATGATTAAAATATTTGGTACCTAAACATAAATTAACATTCAATGATTTTCATTCTTGCCATTTGTGAAAAATACATTGCATCACGAATGCTACATTAAGTATTGTGAGACGAAGAATTTCACAAACATTAATTGGTATTGTAAGAAGGGCTCGAATCTCCATCCTTAGTACCTAAGTAGTTATCAGTATCCAATACGTATTAGTTAAATATGGATATGAAATATTTTAAAACGTCATGAAAATTTGAACGATACGAATGAAATATCGGGCATGTGCAGAACATGTTATACACGGCATTATACTATGTTATAATGTTATAATGTTATAGTGAAGTTATTTTCTTTCAACTATTTGGATATGTATTGTCAAATTACTACTAAGCACTGATTGGATATAGGTTACAGATTACAATCTATTTATCGGGATATTTTAATAAATATAAGTCACTAAATAAGCTCATAAAATCCAAGAAATTCATATAATGTGCGTATTTATTGTTTTCTTCATTTTTGTACTATATTCACCATTCCTTTAATCATCTATATTATTTTTTAAAATTTTCTATGTTTATAGTTTATTTATTTTTCTTTTCCACTTAATTATTGAAAAAATAATATTGATTTGATACTGATTACTACTTCTAACCTATTCATTATCGATGCATAATATTGGTGCATGAAAATAACTAAAAAAATGAATTTTCATAAGCTAGTTCACCAGTTAAAATTATGAACAAGAAAATAAATAAAAAGAGAATAAGCTATTATACGACCTTTTTTTAGTGGTAAAGTCTTCACACAAAATAAAACTTATAAAACAATGAAATAAGTAGAGTTTTTTTTTATTGAAAGACAAAGGAAGAGGATCTAATAAATATCGTTAAACCAAAACTTAGTGCAATGGGATTTCTAATATGGTCAATATATTATCATTCACCATATATTAAAAATAAACATTGAGAACGAGAAGATTTTTATTTATAAATCTATTATCTCTAAGTAATGATCGATATTCAATAATAAATATCGAGATTCCGCGCCAAATATTGGAGCGGTATATCAACAAATATTGAGAGAATATCGATAATGATATTTTGGCAAAAAGTATCGAATGATGTATTGACGATAAATGAATTATATTAACTACATAACTTAGTACTATTAACATATAAAAAAACCTAAGGATAATTTTGATAATGTCTCAAACCGAAAATCCCAAGTCTTAATCTACCACTAATTCACCTCTTCCTCCGAATGATGAGCATACCCATATGGCGGTGAAGCACCAACTTAAACATGTTAAGTCAATAATCAACCTTTTGGCCAGCTAATGAACTACATTAATGAATGCAGAATAGTCGACGATGCACCACCCCTTGAACAGAACCAAAGAATTTTCAATGAGCTTCATCAAAGGATTGAAGAGATAGAGGACGTGGCTATAAAACTCAATCTCATGGTGCTCATCCAGTTTCCATACCTCCACTCACCACCAAATTCCCTACTAGTTTAAGTCAATAAGATCACTAGTTAGTGTAAAGAAAATACCAATGATGGGAAAACATAGCTAGTAAAAAGGATGGTAAAATGACTCAGAAGGGCGAACTTGTTTCAACTAAGCATCTGAATCCAAACGAGCTTACGTAAACATCGGTTTACATGAGCATGAAACCACGGTTACTTAGAAAATTTAATCATGTCACATGAGAGAGTTAGGGTTATATTTTGGGGACAATTCTATAATTACTTGTAAATAATCTTACTCTCTAATAAATCTTGTTTGGAACAAATGGCGTTTGATTCTTATATATGCTTGTTATATTGTTATATAAATTATTAAGTAATTAATTTAAAGTACATTTATAAGAAAGTCCTTCAACAAAATATTATGTGATCAAAATCGCAAATTGCATGCAATCTTGAGTAACTAATTACAAAAAAAATATTTTGTTTTACACATTCCTAGTCGAGTTATTTCGACAAAGGACATTGATACATCGGTTGAGTCCAAAGTACGTAACACATAAACATAGCCGTTGGAGGCACCGAAGGGTTACATACTCATACTTATTGGATGACTGTTGAATGATTCGTCTAGGAGTTTTTTGTTGGTTTATAACAACTAGATCAAATAAGAAATCTCAGAATGGCGATGTTACACGGTTCTCTCGACTTGAGAATACTATTGAACTTCAACGTGGATACTCCACTTATATTATAGTTAATTCATGGCATGACAACCATCGAGCGACTATAGTTAGGTTAGAGTTAAAGCATTGGAAGTGAAATATTGTTTAATAAAGAATTAATCTTCTCACTTATATGAGGTTAGTATCACGATCAACTATAGCCAACTCAACGTCAAAATCTTTGACCAAAGCAATATGATTAATAATAAATGTTATTATGGAACCAAGATGTTATTATCGAACCAAGGGCTTGTTATTGGACAAACCAAGTTGAATATTGATAATATTGGAATTTTGACCAAACCAAATTCCATACATCCTAAAGTGACATAGTATTGATGAAGAGAATATGTGTAAATAATCACTACTAAAAGGTACGGCTTAAAATTGTAAAATTGGATTTTACCGATAAGATCTATAAGGTTAAATTAAATCAAACGTCACACCACTATCTAAGGATACACATGAATATTAGTATTTGAATTATTCGACTATTAATCCTGGCTAAATTCACATCTATAAGCCGCAAACTGAATCTATTCAGTCTCTAAAACAACACTTGATTTATCTTATTCATAATAGTTATAAGGTAATTAAATTAATTAATATTGAGAAATATTAATTATTCTTGTATTTTTTGTATATGATCTATAAAATGTAGTAGCCTCTAGAATTGTTTAGGATGTTGTTAGTAACTAATTGAGTGCGTATATACAAATTATATGTCTACGTATCGATATACGGTATCGATAGATATATATTCAAACTAGATTTAAATTAAATAAATTACTAATGGGTATTTTGATTATTTCGTCCCTCCAAGACCTTGTCTATGGTCGATCAAAATAAGGAATTAAATGAGGGCTTCGATTTTTGAATTGGTAAGAGAGAAACTTGTGGATATTTTCTCTTGCCTTACTATAAATTCAAGTATTAGCCTTCACTTTTTTCACTACACTATTTTCTTTTCCTCTCCTTATCTTCGTCGAAAATACCTTCACTACAAACTCCATTTTTTAACTTTATTCATATCAATTCAAGTGGACACAATTAGATTCGATGTCGGCACGCTATTTGGTTGCAGTAGTGGGTGCAGATTTGAGAGATCAAGAGATAGATTAGATCAAATCATGAATCTATGACAACATCTCATAAGGTAAAATCCATTTTATTTTATATAATTATTATTGTATGTTATATTATTGCTCAAATTTCTCGCAAGAATAATAAGCAAGCCAACTCGACGCAGCCTGGCCATATCCAACCCGGCCTAGCACATCCAAGCCCAGCCCAGCTCACGCCGCTACACACTCAACTTGGTCCTAAGCCAGCCTATCTGCTCGACTACGCACCATGTCCATGATCGGTCGGCTCAACTCAACTTAGCCCAAGGCGGCTTCAAAAGCCAACTCGTCTGACAAGGCTTGGATCAATCGCGACCAGTCTTTGGCTTGGCTCGGTCACAACCCGCATTCGACCGGTCGTAGGCAGCACATCCCGTGATCTATTAGCCAGCCTAATATATCCCTTTCGGCTTAATCCTTAGTAATATTTAGCTTTCCTCAACAAATGTCAGCAATAAGCAACAGATCAACACAGCCTAGAAGAATATACTCATCTACTTTTCTACATAAATATAAAAAAGTAAATGACAAGTCATATCAACAAGTCGTACCAGGTACCATAGTAAGTCTGCCAAAAGCATGCCTACTCCTATATCTCGCTGCCAACATTAAATGCGCATTAAACAAATAGCACGCGCCTAGTATGGAGTGACAATTGAAATTCTTCTCAACCACACATTTCACACCACCTTTACCGCTGTCTTCCACCAACCAATGCGACCAGATCGATGGCTAGGCGTGCTTCTTGCCTGTTTTCTTTGCCATCTCAGCCAACCATACTTATTTCTGCTACTATAAATACCCCATATCATACAACATGAAAAGGGTTTAAGATTGATTTCAAAGCTCAGAATTCACTCCTCATAGAAAAATAAAGCCCTAAGCTCGTACGGTTAACAACTTTTTAGACTTAAGTGTATATTTCTTATTACTCTCTTGTAATTGTAAGAGAGAAAGGCAGTAAGAGATGTATGCAATTTGTTTGTTTCTTTCCTCATTTTACATTTTTACGTCCAATGTTAGCAAGTAATCTTTGTTTTTACAAATGTATTAGTATAATTCAGAGGATTGACCAATTTATTAGTCAATATTTTGGCTGTTGAAGGAGGGCCTCTCATTAAAGCTCTCACCTTTCTTTATATTTTCTTCTTTACAAACCCTTTTCACGTTTCGCCATGTTAAATCCTAATGGTGATAATGAACTCATTAGCTCCAATGACCATGAGAAAAATGGTGATATGTTCGTTAATGCTGTAAGTTCCATCCCCTGGCTCAGCAATGACATGTAGTGACTTGTGCAACATAGCTTAACTAATGTGGGAACTCTAGCCCGTGAGGTAAATGAACTGAGAACGAGCTTTGATGCCCAAACAAATGTGAACTTTGTTCCATCGCCCATTCAATGGTTGAATTAACTTCTTCCTAACTCGTGCTCCCTAATGCTTATTAACTTCATGAATACCGCAGAGGCCTGACTTAAAGTGGTGCCTAAAAACCTGATCGTGGATGTTTATGCCTATCCAAGACGACTTGTTGTGTGTGTCAAGTTACATTATTGACAATGACCTAGAGATAGTTGTCCATAGGGAACCAAGACATCATTGCTCTCTTTCAGTAAAATGGCAATCAACCTTTGAATGCCTCCAGATCGTAAAAAAAGCTTAAGACTTGAGGTTTGGGTGCCTTAGTGGTGGTTGATATGCCATCAACAGATATTTAAGGGCCTCATCAACGCATTTTGGATCCCATAGGGGTGCAGCTAGGTCTAGAGTAAGAGAGGATGGGTTGGTCATTCACAACTGCCCTCTGTGCATAAGGAGAGGAGGTCTCCTACTCTAGCTTGTCATCGTCATCGTCATCACTCGCATTCCCTTCACTAATCTCCCGCTCCACAAAGACGTCAGTTAAGTCCATAGTAAATCATTCATTGGGTAATCCCGCACTAGGTTATGCTGGCCTCTAGGTGGAGATAGCATCATATGCTTGCAACTCAATAGAATACAAGTCTGAAATGCTGAGGACAAATCTTTTTCTACGATGTGAATGGGGAGCCATTTTTTGAGGAAATCTTGAACACTTACATCCATAAGTGGTAGTTTAGCCATCCATGGACAAGTATAATGAGAGAACCGACCCATCAAATCACATTACTACATTCAACTCCATCACCTGAGCTAGCCAGCTTTCCATCCCAAGAAAATTACTACTCTTCCCTTCCACTCTCACAGGACTGGCGTTCCTCTGGTTCCTACACCTACAATTGGTCAGCATCCATTATTGAGCCCATCTATGTGTAGACTTTAAGACCATGTTCTTCACTTCAGAAACCCATATTATGATATTTAGTGATCTAGATAACATCATGTGAATCACTTTAATAAAGAATCCACCCAGGTTAGGAGTGATGATAAAAATAGCATGGTTTTGGCCCTCTACTCGGGGATCAGGTACAAGTCAAGAACATGGAACAAACTTCAAAGCAGGCAATTACGTCCCTAATTGACTTCTATTAATAGGCGGACGATATTATGAATATGGATGATGTAGATCTTTCTGATAGCGAAAATGAAACCCAGCGTACCACTCAAGTCGGTCCTTTTGATAATACCAACCATTGACCCAATGATCAAAAGAATAACATTAAGAGGCGTACAAACACTTACACCCAATACTGGTCCAACTACGCTGACTATTCTACTTTGAAGAGACAATGTATCTCATAACCTGGTTGGGTGAAATTTCAAAGGCCAAATGCCACCATCAATAGAAAAAGGGAGGAACCTTGCGATAATTGAAAATATTACCAGTTCCATCAAATCAATGGCCACCCCACCAATTAGTGATGGGTGCTTAAAGATGAGATTGAAAGACTTGTTTAAGAGTGGACGCTTTTAGAGTTTGTTTGACATCAAGTGGAACAAGTATGGCTTACAATAACCAGCCGGCCACATCCTAGCAACCCAACAACAAAGTTTAAGCCATAATCGACGTCTTGACCATAAAAAAAGACTCGCATATAGCCATAAGCAGTCGTGCAGCACAGTCCTGATATCAGAGAGAAGTGGTTTTAGCCATCCAAATCTATTCTTTAGAGCATCAAGCATCTAAAGCACCTAGAATGGAAGTTAATCGGCCTATCGTGTTCACTACCAATGATAGGGAAGATGTCTCTTATCCCTTCCACGATCCTGTGATCATCACACTTCCAATGACCAACTTAAATGTGCGTTGAGCCTTCGTCGATGAAGGCAACTCAATCAATGTCATGTTCAGACATGTTTTTTAGGCTCTCATGCTCCCTGCCTCTAGGCTCACCCCCGACGCCTTATCCATTTTTGACTTTATGGGTGTGAGCATTATTCCAATGTGTACTAACTCCCTCGTAGAAATATTCAGCAAAGAGTCCCCTACAACAAATATTAAGGTAAACTTTGTAGTAGTTAATTGCCCGTCTTCTTACAATCTCTTGATAGGGAGACCAGTACTTATGGAACTGGACGTGATTGTCTCCTATAAGAGTCACATCCTAAATCTCCTTGTCCATACGAGATTTACCATCTAGGGCAGTCAACAAAATGCTAGGAAGTGTTACGGGATCGCCCTAGGACAAGCCAAGAAAGAATTCCCATGCTCCAGCAGGAACTTACAATAATTAATGGAAAGTCGCTTATGGGTTCTTAAAACCAGTCAATGCTTAGGGTCTTGCTGTGTCCACCCTCCAGTCTGAAACTGGACACCGACATCAATGTCTCCACCTATGGACACTGTCCTGCCTAATCAGGTTATGTCAACTAGCAATATGTCACCAGAGAGTGCCCTTGAGCCTAGTGTACTTAGTGTTGTGCCAGGACCATCCTTACTCTTGAATATACAATTAATGACAGTATGTCTTCCAACAGTAACCTCGAGCCCTTTAATGCCCCGCTTCGTGCCAGACCACCCAAAGCAATGAAGCTACATCAAATAACAACGTGTCACCCGAGAGTACCGTTAAGTCTATTAGCACTCAGGGTTATGTTGGGACTACAAGCTACAATAAAGACTGGATTGGTAGGAGTCATATCTCCTTGGCCACTAACCAAAGAAGTAAAATAATCATCTCTGCATGGAATGAACAATTTTTGCCTCGTTGGAAGGCGGGGACATCCTATACAACAAAGGTTAACCTCTCAACACCAGTAGACTCATCTATGATAGCAAGAGGTAAAATCAACACCTCAACTTTAGAACAGACATCTATCCCAGCCGAGGACGTCATAGAGCATAAGATTTACATGTTGGACCAATGCGACTTCGAAACGAACCTAGATCTTAATGATGACCCTCTCAACCCTAGTATAAAGGATTCAAACATTGAGTTTGGGCAAGCTACTCCATTGGAGTTGATATCTATAGACTATGCCGATCTTCATGAAGTTGTTCAAATCAACATAAAACTTAGCCCGAAAGTTAGAGATAAGCATGTCAAGATCCTACAATAAAGCAAAGATGTCTTTGCATGGAGGCACACTGACATGACCAGCATTGATCTTAGGATCATTAGCCACGCACTCAACATTAATCCCAAAGTCACCCTCATCTGTCAAAATCATTGTCCACTCGACCCAGAAAGGTAATAGCTCTTTAATAAGAGGTAAAGAAGATGTTAGCTAATGGAATTACTCGGAATGCAGAATATCCGGCCTAGGTAGCTACGCAGTGCTGGTCAAAAAGCCAAATGGATCTTGGAGAACTTGCATCGCTTTCTCTAACCGTAACAAAGCTTACTCCAAAAACAACTTTTAATTTGCTCACATTGACTAGCTAGTACATGCGACTAGTGGACATGAACTCCTTACTTTCAAGAATGCCTATTCTGGGTATAATCAGAATGCCATGCATGACTTGGATCAAGATCACAGCTCCTTCATCACAAATGTCGGCCTGTATTTTTATAGTGCCATACCATTTAAGCTACAAAATGTGGGCGCTACCTATTAGGTTCTTACCAACCGTGTCTTCCCAAAACATATCGGGTGGTCCATGGAAGTGTATATGGACAACATGCTGGTAAAGTCTGAAAAAGTCGAGGGCATGTAGAGGTTCTAGCCAAGACTTTCAACATACTACTCTTGTACAACATTAACCTGAACTTAAAGAAATGCTCTTTCGTCATCTGGTCTGGAAAATTCATTGGTTATGTTGTGAGTGCCAAGGAATTGAAGCCAACCCCAACAAAATCCAAGCCATCTAAGATATGCAAGTCCCTAGAACCGTGAAGAAAGTACAAAGATTAAATGGGATGGTAGCAACATCAAAGCGGTTCATGTCAAATGCAACATACCAGTGTCTCCCTTTCATCAACATCGTCAAAAAGTTTTTTACTTGAAACGGTGAATGCACGAAGGCATTTAAGGAGTTGAAGCAGCATTTGACCACTCCTCTGGTATTATCTAATCCCTTTGACGAGGGGGATTTGTACATACATCTGGCAGCGATCAACGCTGCGTTTATTGAAGAAAATAAGAAAGATCAATGGTCTATCTATTACATTAGGAAAAGGTTGTCAGGCCTAGAAATGAGGTGCACAAAGTTGGAGAAGCTTGCCTTCTTCTCGCTCATGGCATCTTGAGAACTTTGATCATATTTTTACACTCATCCAATCAAAGTCTTAACCAAACAGTCTTTAAAGTAAGTCCTACGTTGATCTGACACAGCTAGCCGTCCATTGAAGTGGTTTGTTGAGCTTAGGTGTCATCCCGTCTCGTTCTATCCTCACACTACTATCAAGAGCCAATTATTTCATTTTCCTAGCATATACTCATCTTCACAGTCATAAACTGGCAAAAATTAAAGCCATCTTTGCAGCGTCATATTTAGCTCTTTTTGAGAGAATAAATAACTTTAAAATTTTGATCCATAAACAACTTGAATCTTTCTCCCAAATGATAATGTTTTCATACCCTTAGCGCAAAGATTACGATTGCAAATCCTAAATCATGAGTAGGAAATTGAATTTCATAGGGTCGGAGCTCCCAAGAAGCAAAGGCAATAAATTTACCTCTTTACATCAGTATGAATCATAATCCTATTCCACAAGCATGGTATACACTAGAAAAACTTGATTTCCATCCGACACAACTAACATAGACACATTGTTCAATAAATGTTTCAACTTCAAAGGCCTATCGGTCCAAACAATTTCATGTCTTTCCTTGTTAGTTTAGTTATATGAGCTGCAATAGGAGAGAAATCCTTAATGAATCTCTGATAACAGCCAGCCAACCAAAAGAAATTTCGATAATTAATAGCTTTGATGTTTGATGGATCTACAGACAACTCATACTTAAAAACCACATGATAAAGAAATTCCACTTCTTTTTCTCGAAAATAACATTTTGAAAACTTTGCTTTTAGCTAATGTTGCCTCAGAATATGTAATTCTACTCTTAAGTGAACTTCATGATCACATTCATTCTTAGAGGCTATTAAGGTGTCATTAATAAATATCAAAACGAATCTATCCAAATTCTCTTGGAAGATTCGGTTCAACAAGTTTATAAAGAAAGTAGGTACTTTGGTCAGTCTAAAAAGCATGACTAATCATTTGTACAATCCATATCTTGTTTGAAACATCGTTAAAAAAATACTTTCCTCTACCACTGCCAATTGCTAGAATCCCATTGCTAACTCCTACTGCGAAAACACCTAAGCTCCACCCAATTGATAGAATGAATCATCAATTCTAGGAAAAGGACACCGATTTTTTGTGATCTTCTTATTTAGCTTTCTATAATAATATATATTTTCATTGACCCGTTTGGTTTCTTCTCAAAATTTGTTGTATCTCCTCAAGGTAAACTGCTTGGTCTAATAAATTCCTTTCCTTCTAATTCCACTAGTTACACCTTCAACTCATTTACTCAGTAGATGTTATTCTACTAGGTGGTCTATTTCCAGGTTCATCTATTGGTACGAGGACTATACCAAACTCCACTTATTATTTCAGCAGTGGTCCTATAACCGGCTCAAAGATATTCGCGCATTCTCTTACAATAAAAACCTAATTTATTTTACTTTTTGCACTATCCATAGCATAGAATGACACATATACATTGAAACTCGATTCTTCAAATGAGTATAAAATTTGATTACTATCACTCAAGATTCCTTAAGGATATTATTCTATCTTGACAACATATCCTTGCATCGTATCAGTTTAACTAATCCATACCACTAATTATTCCAAAACCTATAAAATCAAACACATGAAAATTGTAGGTAAATTTATGACCTAGAAAATCGAGTTCTAAGCAGTCATATCTCATTCCAGGAGTTCCATAGCCACATATGGGATTCGAAACCCTCAAAGAAGTTATAACACATGATGATTCAAGGTTTAACCTATCTACCAAACATCTAGATATTAGAAAATGCGATGCTCCAGTATCAAATAACACTTTAATGGGTATGCCATGTATCAAAATCCTACCTCCCAACAGAGCCTTTCCCTTCTCTTCAACATCGGAAGTGGTAAATTCCAAAGCATAAATCTTTCCCTTCTTAGCTTTGACCAGCTCATAACAGTCCCTTTAGAAGTGCGTAACTTGACATTATAGCATCTAACACTTTCCTTATCAGCGGCCTTCTTGTTGACCCTTGCATTACACTCATTAGCAAAGTGCCCCTTCTTGTCACATTTATAACAGCTTGCTTAAGATATTCCTTTCTTCAAAACTTTACCCTTCCGAATACCTTTCTTTCCTACCAGAATAAGAATTTTCCCTTTTTACCTTGAAACCGGTAGACTTTCCCTGCTCCATTATAAACCAGTTCGACTTGGTATGGCATAGTTTCCCTAGCAATTTCAGTTCTTAACCTTGAATAAACTTCTCGTTCTTCTCGCAAAACTATTAGTGATAGCTTGCATATGCCTTGAGCGCTCATTAAACTTGGTAGCATACTCTAAAACTGAAGTATCACCGTGTTCTAATTCCACAAACTTCCTAAACATAGTAGATTTTTTTCTTCGATAATTACCATTCCTCAAACCTTACCCTTGAACCAGCCTAAGTAATACCATCCAATGGTTATCTATGGTCACAACATTCCATAGTACAAAGAAGCTCCTTGCACTTACCTAGAAACTAACCTCTGCTTTTGTTCATCAATCAAACCCAAATTAGCAAGAATCCTCTTAGAGTGTATAGGCCAATCCTCCACTTTAATGGTGTTCACTGTACCCATAAACATATTTCCTACAAAATTGGTGTTGTCTCTTGTTGCACCAAAATTGGTCGCTAACACCCAAATACGAGCGAAAGCACCGAATCACAGTCACAACTCACAGATAGTTTATTTGTACAGAGTAATAATGTGAAGAACGGTCAAAATTAAAATGAAAGCAGTAAAGAACAACAGATCTTATAGTGGTTTGGCTAACTTTGGCCTACGTCCACTCTAAAAGTTTTCTTTTTTATTGTTGTAATAATCGATTACAGTTACAAAATGATAGAGTAACCTTAGCATTAGGAAATAGAAAACAAGAGAGCCCAAAGGAAGATCCCTTTTATGAACGCCTACATGTTGTATTTATAGGCTAATCCTGAGTTATTGGGCTTCCTGAGTAGTCCGGGCCCATCAGGTCCATAGCCGAGCCAAAATCCTTTGTTATGACCAACCCACACTGCCATGCCGACCGACCTATGCCGATCCACTCCACCAATGACCGAGCCATGTATGAACTTCCAACCTTCACTGAGCGGCACACCAAGCAACCATGCCGATCCACCTGATACTCCACCGAGCTACCCGAGAGATGTCCCGAAGTCATATGCATCAGTACTCGAAGTAACCGAACCATACCACCGAGGCCGAACGACCTCTAATGCCCGAACCACATCACTACACCAAGCCGCTTTGCCGAGCCACCTCCAAGTGCCAAACCACCATCAATGCCGAACCACTCAGGCTGAACTCCGATGCCGAATGACCCATGACTTTTAGACCGAATGACCTATGTCAAGTGGCCTATGACTTCCAGACCGAACGAGATCATCAAGGTCGACCGACCCTTGACTTCCAGACCGAGCGACATCATCAAGGCCGAATGACTCCATCAAGCTGAACCATCCGTGTCCTTCGCCCTTGACCGAGCGGCATCTGCCGACCTACCTAGGTCGAGCCATGCATATTGAACCATCCCTGACTGACCGTCTATCCATCCAACTGGCTCCAACCAATCTTATTCCAGTCTCGACAAATGAGCAGTCGATTTGGTTAAATCTGCTTGTCCACGGCCTTGCAAAAAGGCGGGTTAACATTTGCCCCCAAAAAAATGCCTTGCTATCGAAAGGTTTGTTTTGAATAGCCCTAAGTCCGATATCCAAAGTTCGTATGTTATCCATATCCATACTTTCCGATTCATAATCCAATCCATTTTATCCAAGTGCCATCGACGTATCCTTATCTGAATCTACGATTGCTCTGAGTTGATATCTAATTCTAAATCGAGCAACCAAACCATATCCATCTAAACTCGACAACCGAGTTCTAATCTGTCCATATCCAATAACCAATAACCACGTCCATGACCTCTCCGGGTCGATGTCCAAATCCTTAACTATTCATTCCCAATATCCAAATCTGTAGCCTCTTCGGGTTCTTTCCAAGCGCAATCCACACTTGACGACCTGTGTTAATAATTCCATGGTGTTCTTAGTTCAATGTCCCTGAACGCCGAATAATGCCGTGGCTTAAGTCCTAAGCCGAATCCTCGTCGCTACGGACCCTTGCCGAACATAGTCCATACTTGATGGCCTGAAATGGTAACCGATAGATAATATGGGGCCTAAGTCCTAGACAGAATCATGATCTCTCCGAACCCTTACGGAGCATAGTCTATACTCGATGACCTTTTAGCCAAAACCAGATAAAAATCAATCAAAGTTGAATTTGAAACCCAGATTCAAACCAGAAAACCTGAAATCCATATCAAAAATCCTAATCAAAATCCAAATCAAAAATCAAGCATCCAAACAAAAAACCAACAAAACCGGGAGTTCAAACCGAACTCCAAAACCAAAGCAGAAAAAGCAAATATCCAAGCCAAAAGGAAAAAAAAAACAGATTTCACAAACCATGGCATCATGGTTTATCATCGTCTTAGAGCATGCCTAAGGGTTATCTCCGACCCTATACATGAGTAAGCGACTTAGCCATGTGTCCAGAGTTTGCTACTTATTCCAAACCATCGCGATCAGTTGATGACCAACCGACCACCATTCTTGGTCCTCACCCATCGTCGTTCATGGTAGGCGGTGGCTGCTCCTGTTCCACCGTTGCCTTTCGAGTTTCGACATATTATTGCAATTGACCATTCCATACATGCTCCTCGATTATATCCTTTAGATGTCGGCAGCTGTTAGTATCATGCCCATCCAAGTCATGAAAGAGACAGTGCCTTCCTAATGCCCTTTAGGGTTCTAAGAGCTCCCTTCTTGCCGACCTTCAATAAGATAGGTGATCCCGAATATCCAAGAATATTCGTTCTGTTGTTGCAATAAATCCTATGTAAGTGGAGAATTTTGGTTCTCTCCAGCGCTTCCTTTTCCCTTCATCCTTGTCTTTACCCGAGCTTTCACCGGGTGGTCCTCCATCCTTAACCATGTTTACTTCCTTTGATTTCATATCCAGACATGCATCCTCTTGTCGAAGAACCTTTCAGCTTCATGAAAGAATCCCCAGAGATCCAGTGGTGGATCCCGTATCAATGACACTTTGAAATCCGAATTATCCTTGACTCTTAATGCTACAGCCATCAAAACCATTGATGGATCCGGCCGATCCACTGAAGCGACTGCTGCGTTAAACTGGGTTTGGAAAGTCCTGAGCGATTCATCCACCCTCTTCTTAACTGAAGTTAGTGTCATCACATTCTTTGGCCTTTTTATGTGAACTCGAAAATGTCTCAAGAACTTATCCACCGGTTTTGTTCACGTTCCAATAGATCCATCCTCTAGCTTTCTGAACCACATAGCAGCTATATCGGTCAAGCAAAGGGGGAAACACCGAGCTATGACCTCCTCTCTTTCCCCCAGCACTTCCATATGCCTCGTGTACCTCATCAAGTGGTCATGGGATCCGTCTTTTCGTTATATACTTCCAGAGCTGGCAGCTTGAAATCAGGTGGATTCCGAGCTATCTTGATGTTCCGGGTAAATGGACTTTTGTTGGCTCCCTCCAAATCTCTATTTGTCATACCTTCACGAATGGTTCGTCTGATGATATCAGCCAATCCAGTGTTACCTACCAAGGGTTGCCCCCTGTCCATGTTTCCTAACTAGCCTCCAAGTCCATGAGGAAATTCTGACACATATTCCTCGTCACGTACTCCTGTATTCCTATTGGCGTCGGGCCGCGTAACGTCATCTGGTATCCCTCCATGGAATGGTCCCGCATTACCTGATGGTGTGCCCTCGAGTCTAGTTCCATCCAGATTGTTAGTTGTTTGTTGATTGGGAGCTTTCCCCTGCTAAATCACTCCATCTTCCTGCTGGTTGAGTTACTCTGGTCCAGTTCCAAGAACTTGAGCACCTGTAGTTCCTTGTTATCCAAATTGCCTAAGGAGAGCCTGTATCATCTCCTCCTGCCGTTTCATCATCTGCTCCTACATGGAATTCATCATAACCTGCATCTCGTCCCGAGTTATGTGGATGGGTGCATGATCCTCTTCAGCTTCAGAAGAGGCTGACTGATTTCCTTCTTGATTGCTCCTTTCCGCTGCTTGCTTCCTTGTTGGTGGGCTACCCATTGCTTTCCAAAATCAAAGTTCGCAAGCTTCTAAATCCAAAATCCAACCTCCAAAATCCTTGAGTGCTAGCGTTCTCAATGAAAGCACCAAAATGTTAGCACCAAATTGGTCACTCACACCTAAAAATTCGAGCGAAAGCACCAAATCACAGTCACAACTCACAAATATAATATATGTAGATAGTAATAATGTGAAGAACAGTCAAAATTAAAATGAAAGCAGCAAAGAATAACAGATTTTATATTGGTTTGGCTAACTCCGGCCTACGTCCACTTCAAAAGTTTCCTTTTTTATTGCTGTAATAATCGATTACAGTTACAAAATGGTAGAGTAACCTTAGTATTAAGAAATAGAAAGCAAGAGTGCCCAAAGGAAGAACCCTTTTATGAACCTCCACATGCTGTATTTATAGGCTAATCCCGAGTTAATGGGCTTCCTGAGTAGTCCGGGCCCATCAGGTCCATAGCCGAGCCAATATCCTTCATTATGACCGACCCACACTACCGTACCGACCGACCTATGCCGATCCCCTCCACCAAAGACCGAGCCATGTGTGAACTTCCAACCTTTACTGAGCGGCACCCCAAGCAACCATGTCGATCCACCTGATACTCCACCAAGCTACCTGAGTGATGTTCCGAAGTCGCATGCCTCAGGACCGAAGTAATCAAACCTATCAAAGAGGCCGAACGACCTCTCATAGCCAAACCACATCACTACATCGAGCCACTTTGCTGAGCCACCACTAAGTACCGAACCACCATCAATGCCAAACACTTCAGGCCGAACCACCATGTCGAGCGACCCATGACTTCCAGATCGAACGACCTATGCCGAGCGGCCCATGAATTCCAGACCGAACAACATGATCAGGGCCGACCGACCCTTGACTTCTCGACCGAGCGACATCATCAAGGCTGAATGACTCCATCAAGCCAAACAATCTGTGTCTTTCGCCCTTGATGGAGTGGCATCTGCCGACCTACCTAGGCCGAGCCATATATATAGATCCATCCCCAACTGACCGTCTATCCATCCAGCTGGCTCCAACCAATCATATTCTAGTCTCAACAAATGAGCAGTCGATTTGGTTAAATCTGCTTATCCACGGCTTTGCAAAAAGGCGTCTTAACATCTCTACATAGTGCTATAAAGTTATTTCGATTAGCTACTGCAGGTACGGTAGCTCCCGCATTGTCACTTACATAAACTCATGCGTTTCCTCTAGTCATCCCTATTATTGCCTTGGCTTGAATCATATTAATAAAGAATTGGTACATTGCCTCTTATCTACTAGCGCTGCACCAATACCCACGTAAATTAGCACCAGTTGTTCGTTTACCATTCAATCTTGCATTATACCGAACATTCCCATTAGGCGTGGTGCTTTTTCCTTCCAAATTTTGTCTTTTACTTCTTATGCCCATAACATCTTTTCATATAATATGCATACGTATCTTCATGAGATTTTAAAGAAAGGACTAAAGATAGAGGGGAGAGTATAGATAGATATACATGTGTGTGTATAAAAAATAAAATAACAAGTACGTTACTATAGCGTTGTTTCATTCTCCAATCTTATTCTCTCAATTTCAGTTAGGTTATATTATTTACCTATAGTTTATTAAGTATTAAACTTAGCTCTGAAACCGAATTCTAACATTCCCCATTTTGAGATCCGAAAATAGACACCAATAATGTTGCTTCCAGTAAAAAAATTAGATCAATTATCATATCATTAACGGCAAGAGCATGGGGATTTTAAAAAATTCATAAAGAAACTTCATTCATTCACTACAATTTCATTAAATATTCCCATAACTACATCATTTCGACAAAATACAATAAATACAAAATATAGTCACAAGAGTAACATAAGATTATGCCTTGAATGATCAGAGTCATAACTATGAGCAGTCATAAAACCTGTCTTTACATACAAACATAAGTGGTTATATTGCGTGGCAGAATTAAAACATATCTTATACTAGCTATCCTCTTGCATGTCTCTAAAAGCTTTATTTGTCTAAACTGGAAAGCCCTGCCCTTGTCTTACTCGAATGAGTACTCAAGGGTTTAGGAGGAAATCAAAAACTTCAAGTTAGAAAAAATGTCTGTTATGAATAATATTATTCCATCCGAAATCAAAATGGATACATAGCGCGACCATGTTGTAGATCGAAATGATTTTTTCTCTCATTAGTATCTTAACAATCAAATGTTAAACATAATATTCATTGGATAAGACGAGACATGCCTAACAATCCATACTCTCCTCATCCACTTGCAACAACAATGGTTAGAAAATAATATGTATATCATACATAATAGTTCAAAGTTGAACAAATCAATATTCAAATAGGGTTTAAGGGCAATATATTCCTTACATCCATCTGTCCCATTAAGTGTTAATACATCGATATAGTTTTCATAGGGTCACTATATATCTATTAGGTTTAACAGGCCAACTAAAATCCTATAAGGCCAACTCTAAAGCCAAAATCAAATTATCCAACAATAACTTCCATTCCCGTAAGAGTACGAATTTACTCCCATAACAGAAGAAAAATGATAACAGCCTCTATTCCCATAATAATACTAAGATACACCCGTGATAGAGGGAAAACATATTAGTGAGTGTGCCCACTCGATTCCCCGATGTGTACATAAAATTTTAGCCTCGATATTGGCAAAGACCCATGCATTAGAATCATTAACCTTTTTTGTTGAGTGGCTTAATCAGCTATAGTGTGAGGCACTACCTCTGGTGAGCACATAAGCAACAACTGACAATGCGGCAATCCCTCGAGCAATTAACAATAATATCGATCAAGGTCATAAAAACTTTGGTCTTTGTAAAAGCATGATCGAGTTTAACCAGGAGAATTTCACCAAAATCAGGACGTCGAGTACACCACCATAGTAGTTTTAGACTAGCCTCTAGTGGCATATGGCGATAGAGCAAATCGATCGACAATCACTAGCGATGCAGCTATGGTTCCTATGGGAAAGAAAGGAAAATTGTCCAAAACCCATTAATTTAATATATTTTATATATTTTACCCTTGAATCTTCAAACACGAATAACCCACGCACACTAACTTTTTTTTACACACAACTTATATTGTTGAGTTTGTTATAAAACTCTGAACATGTTTGCATTATCTGGCAGCAAATTGTACACTTTCTTAAGTATTATCATTAAATGCATATCAACAACGTTAATCAAAATTAATATACTAGGTTCGTTCGATTTGAATATTTGATATTTGTATTAAGATGAATCAAATCATTTAAATTTATAGTACGTTTAAATTTTAACATGTGTTATTTAAGTTTAAATTAAAATTATTTTATTATTTATTGATTATTCAAAATTAGTATTATTTTATTTATTTTGAATAATAAGATATTAATTATTCAAAATTAATATCTATATATGAGAATTATTTTGTCATAAAATTTAGAACTGAGTAAATATTATTTTATTTGATAATGAATTATCTAGTTAAATACTTTGAATAAATAATAACATTAAAAATAAAATTAACATTATTAATATAATGGTGGCACAATATAAATTAAAATTCAAATCCAGTTCATCCAACAAAACATTAAATATGAGTTAATTTTATTGTCATTATTCATGTTAACAACATAAAAGGTCAAATACATCATTAACTTAATAGGATTTTTTTTGAAAATTTCTCCTTTTACCCCGCTGCCTGATTTAATCCAACATTTTAACTATGCTTCTACAACCATCATTGTCCATTGCCACCTCTATTAAGTTAATCCCCTTAGCATGGTACATCACCTCATATCCTTCACTCCTCCTCTGACGCTTCTCCTTTGAAACTAACTCCACAGTCGTATATTGACTCCATCACTATAAGTCACTACCTCCTACACTGATGAGCCCATTATTGAAGGAATGAGGAAAAGAACCACCGAGCTTGTGATGAGAGGATGTGTGCTTACCTTTTCTCTTTCTTTTGTTCTCATTTTCCCTTTCCCATGGCAATGAGTATGGAAGATATATTTAAAAGGGAGAAGATATTATATTTAGGGTTTAATACAATATTTATTTAATTCAAAGAACCTCTCATACATTTCGAGATCACATGACTTGTAAGAGCGTCGTATTGCAATTATTCTTCGACATTATGGCTCATCTCCATTTTGACTTCTCAATGGTACATAATATGAAACTATTCACGATAGGCTTCCAGGAAGCTACTTTCGCACTTTGAAGCCGTGCCAGCCATTTGATCATTTGAGTCCAAAGATTTTTTGACCACGTAACTCGTATTGTTTTTCTTTCTCGAGATATGAACTTTCAAGAAGGATTCCACCCGATTTGACTATGCATGCATATCCATAAAATACGTATAAGTACAAATAAATTCCTAAATAAGTAACATCAAACCTATCGATGCTTACATCCAAAAAACTCCTGGATAGGTATTCCAAACCGAACGAAATGTTATTAGCTTCAAAAGCTAGTTTTTGGACTTAACGTTCCAAAATTCATTTATCTTTAAAAATTAGCCTTTTGGACTTTTAATTCAAAGTAATTTTTATTTTAATTAATTATTTAAATCTCTAAACACTTAAAAAGGCTGGTTGTTACATTTTGGCAAAAAGATGCGGCATGTACGCTACACAATATACAGGGCCAAAAATCACTATTGCACTAGGTGTAATCCATATCAATCAGATCCAAGCAAAAACCATTGACAACGGTTAGGGGCATACTAAAGTATTTATGAAACAATAAGGGTTTGTTGCTAATATATGGAAACAATGAAATCTTTACGAAGGGGTACTATGACTTAAAATTTTAAAATAATGTCAATGGTAGTAAATCTGTCTTAGGATTCGTATTTACCCTCAATGGGGAAATGTATGTCAAAAAATTCCAAATAAAAAGTTCCAAGAGATTCAACCACAAAAGCCAAGTACTCCAACTTAAACGATATCGTAAAAGAAGTAGTGTAGATGCGCAAATTCATTAATGAGCTAGGATTGATCTGAAGTATTGATGATTCGATGTTGATATATTATGACAATAATGTGGCATTACATATTGCTAAAGAACTGCAAGCTCAAAATAGAAACAGACTCCATAAGTTCCACATGATAAGAAAAAAGCTTCAATGATAGAGAGATGGTAATCGGTAAAATAGGTAATAAAGGTAACATCATAGTTCCATTTATTAAGGTCATTTCTCAGTACAATTTATGTATATTAATCAAAGATATGAGCGTTAAGTTTCATAATTGGCCTCAAGTGCAAGTGAGAGAGAGAAAAGTTAAAGGTGTGCCCTAGTGAAAATTATGTAATTTTTTATATAGCTTGATAGAGGGGTATGCTATAGGGGCAATTTTGTAATTTGTTGTAAATTATTAACTCTGTAATCAATTCTAGTTTATAATAAAGGTGTTTTCTTTTTGTTATATATTTTTTATAATATGTTATAAATAAATCAAATAGTTAAATAAAATATATTTAACCGAAAATCCATAAATGGTGTGTTTATGATAGTAATTACAAACAGTTGCAATCATGAGTATTGTATCAGAATATAATAAACACATCATTTTAAATGTTCCTTGTCAAGATGCATCAAGATTGGATATCGATGCATCCCTTGAAACTAGAGTACGTAACGCTCTCTAAATGTTAGGCAGTGTATTACTCATGACTGCTGGGGACACCTAGAGTTATGTACTGATAGACTCACTCGTTGGTTTCTATTGGTTAATATAACTAAGGTCAAACAGAAGATACCGATGTAATTGATTTACATAGTCTCTCAATTAGAGAATTATATCGATCTTCGATATGAAAGCTCTTCTTTGATTGTAGTCAAATCATGGCACGATGTCCATCGCATAACTATATTTGGGTTGAGTGGAAGTATTGAGAATGAAACACTATTCAAGAAAGGATTCATCTGCATTGTTATATGCTGTCAAAATTTGACCCAACCCATTAACACAACCCATTAACCCAACCCATTTATCCTACTTCTAAATGGGTTGGATCAACCCATTTATGAATGTTATAAAATGGGTTATGGGTTGATTTGACCCATTTTTAAACGGGTTATAAATGGGTAACCCATTTACCCATTTATTAAAAACATTAAATTTTAATATAAGTTCGAAAAATAAGAATTTTGAACATATATTATAATTTTTCATGGAGACTGACAGTTGTACTAGAAAATAACAGGCTACCTCATCCCCATATTTGAATTCCACAATGCAGAAGCCGCTATTTTTTTATTCAGACTGCAATAACTTCTTTGTTCTAACTTGGAATCAGGCGAGACTTCGACCAATCAACTCCAACCTAAATTACAGACAGTATGGAATACTCGGATACTTCATCATGTGAACGCACACTGTGGTTCTCCAAGGGAACTGACAGTTGTACTTAGAAAATAGCAGGCTACCACATCTCTATATTTGAACTCCGCCCAATGCAGAAGTCGCTATATTTTTTGTTTGGACTGTAATAACTCCTTCGTTATAACTAGAAATTAAGCGAGACTTCGACCGATTAACTTCCAACTAAATTATGGACAGTATGGAACACTCGGATACTTCATCGTGTGAACGCACACTGTAGTTCTCCAAGGGGACTGACACTTGGAAAATAACAGACTACCACATCTCTATATTTCAACTCCGCCTAGTGCATAAGCCACTATTTGTTTTGTTCGAACTGCAATAACTCCTTCGTTCTAACTTGGAATTAAGCGAGACTTCGATAGATTAACTACTACCTAAATTACGGACAGTATGGAACACTCAAATACTTCATCGTGTGAACGCACACTATAGTTCTCCAAGGGGACTGACAGTTGTACTTGAAGAAAAAAACAGCCTACCACATCTGCGTATTGAACTCCGTAGTGCAGAAGCCGCTATTTTTTTGTTCAGACTACAATAACTCCTTCGTTCTAACTCAGAATCAGGCGAGACTTCGACCGATCAACTCCCACCTAAATTATGGACAGTATGAAACACTCAGATACTTCATCGTGTAAATGCACACTGTAGTTCTCCAAGGGAACTGACAGTTGTACTTAGAAAATAATAGGCTACCACATCCCTATATTTGAACTCCGCGTAGTGCAGAAGACGCTATTTTTTTATTGGACTGCAATAACTCCTTCGTTCTAACTCGGAATTATGCGAGACTTCGACCAATTAACTTCCACTTAAGTTACGGATAGTATGGAACACTTGGATAATTTATCGTGTGAACACACACTGTAGTTCTCCAAGGAGACTGACAGCTGTGCTTAGAAAATAATGAGCTACCTCATCCCCATATTTGAATTTTGATGAAAATTAGAATTAAATTTTTAAATTTTTGTAGGATCTCAAAACATAAAAATTAGAATTATTTTATATTTATTTGTTTTTTAATAGTCAAATTAAATTTAAATCGTTAAATGTGTTAAATGGGTAACCCGCTTATTAAGTGGGTTGGGTCATAAATGGGTAAAAGAGAATGGGTCATAAATGGGTTGGGTCAAACTCGACCCAACCCATTTTGACCCAACTCAACCCGTTTGACAGGCCTAATCATAGTCAACTTAAGTCATCACAAAGTCAAAATCTCTGGCTAGAGTAATTTGCTTAATAATTAATTTTATTGTTGAACCGAGGACTTCCTATTCACACTATAGAGTTGAATGTAGAAAATATTGGAATTTTGACCATTACCAAATTCAATAAGTCCAAAGTTATATAATTTTGATGAAGAGAATTGGTATAAATAATTGTTACTACTATGCAACGCTTAATTAAATAAAACTCGATTTTACCGACACTAGGTATGCAACAAATTTGGCCATAATGTCACACCACGTACTAAGTAAAGTATGAATGTTAATATTTGAATTGTTTGATATTACCAACTGTCCAAATTTACACTTAAGAGTCACACAACCGGAATGTTGAATACCCTTATTACTGCCTGATTTAATTAAATTATAATTGTTATAATTCATTAATATTTATGAAATATTAGCTATAAAATTTTATTTGATGTGTTGAATAATAATAAACATTGTGTTATAGTGATAAATTTATTGATTGATATTCGATAATGGTACGTTTTTAAATTGGATTAAAATTGCGATGGATTTTGTCTGGGCTTAGACTAGGTTTGAGGCCCATATGAGCCATTATAAATTTGGCTAGGAAGTGGAACAGGTTAGTCCAACCAAGGGTTGGTAGGTAGGTGGGGTTTGAATGGTTAAAAGGGAAAGAAATGGTAAAGAGAGAAAGAAGGACGGTGATCCAGTTTTTGCTCCATTTCTCTCTTTAGGTAATGCCACTTAAACCTCACTTTCAAGATATTTTCCCACTTCTCCTTCTAAAAATTTCAACCAAAAACCCTTCCATTGATACCATAAAAGTTCAAATACAAAATACATTAAATTAAATCCGATCCGATTGGTGGTGGCCGCTGCATTCGAAACTAGCAATTTCTAAATTCAGATTCAATTTAAGGAGCTTTACTCTGCGATTCTACATATGAATTCTAGGTATCGATGAAAGGTAGGCATCTTAATTACATTATCATATATATGTGTGTGTGCGTGTGTGTATAATATCATTTATGTAATAGGTAGTTAGAATACATAATGAATCTGATACATCAAATTACCGTCACAAGTTAGTTAGTTGTATATACATACATACATAAACCAATTTTTTTTATGAATGTTCCCTAAATTAATGGCTCGAGAAAAAAATTATTTATATTAAAATAATATTTCAAATGATTTTAGTTAACTAGTAATTGTTTTCTAAAGATTAAATCGATCTAATACATGTGTTAAATTATTATTTTTATCTATGTCAAACATATATTCGGTAGTAATAAAAAAAATTATGTATACTGTATTAATATTTTAGATGATTTTAGTTAACCAGTAATTATTTTCTAAATATTAAATTCATTTAATGTTTGTATTAGATTTAAAAATAAATTTATGCCAGAAAAATATTCGGTAGTAAACAATAAAAAGATTATTTATATTATAATAATACTATAAATGATTTCAATTAACTAGTATTTATTTCCTAAATATTAAATTTATTTAATGCGTGTTTTAAATTAGAAAAAATATTTTTCTATGCCACAAATGTATTTTGCAGCAAAAAATAAATATATATTTATTATATTAAACATAAATACATATATATTTATTTACTTAAGTTACTTGACTATGCAATTAAAAAAAATGAATACATATTTGCATGTAATTTTTTTAATTTCGTATAAACTTCACGTAAGATGTGTTATACATTTTTCGACTCACAATATTTTTATTTATGTTATACTAATTTTATGCGAATTTATAATCAATACATGTATTCATTTATATGTTAATTATTAAAACCCAAAAAACATTTCTTTCTACTTTGAAATTATATCTTAAATATATATATAGACACATACACACATACATATATACATACATATTATATTATAAACTAGTATTTAAGTAGTTTATGATATAATTTTATACAAACATTCACACACACACAAATATATATACACAAATATTTATATAAATAGTTTTTTGTTACTATTCCAACATATGTAAAACAGTTATATATATACATACATACATACATATATAGATATATTGAATATACTCAAGAGAACACGGTGGATAGTAAACTCCTAAAGGGAATTAAGTTATGCTTGTCCGCTTCAACGCTTGGCATATATAACCCCTGGTACTATTTTTTATGATAATGTGTGCAAACCAAGGCCCGAACATGGGTCTGTTACAAAACATAGGCACCTCTTTTCCATTGCGGCACACCTACAAATAAATATATAATTCTAAATCACATATGAATATATATATATATACATATACATACATATTTAAGCAGCAATTCGAATATAGAGCAAGTAACATGTCCGTTGTGATGTAAATTCCAGCATCACGAGCATGTTAAACTATGCACACGTTATTACATTGCACGCGCACATACATACATATGTGTATATGATAAACATATCAAAAATATAATAGAAATAATATAAAATAAAACATTATTTATAAATTTAAACAAAATATTGATTTTATTTAAAATAAAACTAGAAATGTTCTAAATGGACTTAGACTTCATAGGCGCATTAAAGATCCAACAGAGGAAGTTTTTGAAATTTACCCTTTAACTCCGCTCTGGGCTGGCCTAGTACCATCAATGGATCATAGCTCAATAACCTATGCGGTCTAAATTAATCATGTTAGGACTAACTAATTAAACTTGCCCACTTAGTATGGTGTCTAAAAAGGTAATATCTAGGATTTGAATGGGATAATCAACTACCATGTCCTACCTGATTACCAGCTTGACCTAAAAGGTGATATGAGTCCAAATCTTTTCCCTAAAAGATAAGGACCAAATTTGAATTGGGCCTTAGGTTAATTTTCAAAATGTTTTGAAAATTAAATAAATTTTTAAATTTAAAAGTTAAATTAAAAACGAAACATCTTTACTATAAAAGTTATAATATAACATAAGTTTTCAAAATGTTTGAGAATATAATAAATTTTTCAAAGTGTTTGAAAATATTTAAATATTAATCTCAAATTTTAAATTTTTTAGTAAGATTAATAAAATTAATTAATTAATTAAATGAGTTGATTAATAAATACACACACATGTTTTATATATTTAGATATATGTTATGATATTTTAAATGTTAAAGATTTCTTAAGTATGTACATATGTATATAAAATGATTTTTTGAAATTCATATAATTTAATTAAAAAATTTTAATTAAGTAAATTAACTAAAGGTTAATTAATTAAATTAAAATGCATATATATATATATATATATATATATGATGCACATACATATATACTATAAAGGTTACAATATTTATATTCAGTGTAAATGTATATTGGATTAATAAAATTAAGTAAAATTAACTAAATAAGATAGTTAATATAATATTATACATAAGACTATTATAAAAGTAATTTAAAATATAAAAGTTATATAATATGAATGTATAAACTAAATGTGGAACATTAAAGAAACATAAATAGACTTAAAGAATAAATACATAAATAAATGTACGTATACCGTTATTTCTGATGTGTCTGACACTTAAATCCCCAGAGTAATTCATAGGTTACATTACATAGTTGATTATAAGTTGATATAATATAGTAAAGATTATGAATTTTGACTATAATGTTGACCTGTGCCATTTATATATTAATATATCACTTGCATGCTCTTTAGTTGTTGAGCTTTCTTCATGCTAAGGATGTTATGTGTAGTGCTATTAATATATTGAATAGACAAGGTAAGATAACTATACATATTTGTTGAACTTTCGTCATGGTATGTGCGTTACACTTAGGCCTCCATGAAATGGTTGGTACAAGTGAATAATCCTATTTTATTTGTTGAGATTTTCCCAAGGTAAAGGCAAAAAAGGACAAAGTACCACTAGGTAGGCATTGTATATGATACAACCGATAAAATTATCCATCATATATGGGAATAATATTTGTTAAGATTTTCTCTAGGTCATAATCCCAAGACATATGAGTCCTAACACCTACTTGTAAATTCGAAAGAATTCTGTGTTTTGACCTAGGGATTTGGGAAATATAAAACATTAGTAAGAGCATATAAGTAAAATATAACGTAAATTTTAAGCTTATTAATATTATAAAAATATCTACTATGTTAATTTCCTAATCATCTACTCATTAATACTTACAGATAATGTCGAATCCATGACTTTTTAGTGGAAATGATCGATTAACCAGACCAAATAACTATATCGACTGGCTACGAGCTATAACGATAGCTTTAATATACAAGCAAGTTTAGTCATTTGTTACTTGTGCTTCAATAACAAAACCCGTCGATGACCATCACCAACACCTCCATGTTGTTCATAGTAAGTGGTCACTAACTTCGAAATCGCCCAAATATTCATGTTAATTACACTAGACAAATAGTTGCAAAGGTAGCACGAATCAATGTCCGTCCACGAGGTATTTGATAGTCTCAAGGCATTATTTGGTGAACAGTCACGTTCTCCCAGGTACGAGACTACTAAGAAATTTTTCAACACCAAAATGCAAAAGAGATAGAAAGTGGACAATCACGTGCTGATGATGAAGGGCTGTAATAAAAGGCTTGCATCATTGGACATGACTATAAGCAATGAGTTACATGTCAACTTGATTATTGGTTCATTGACCCATTAGCATGAACTGTTCATACTGAGCTATAATATGAACAATATGAATGTGAATCTTATGGAGCTCCTCTGAGGTCGACCGAGTCACATATAAGAATCAGTCGAGTAGTTCGAAGAAGTGAAAGAGAGATGGTAAGAAGAAAAGTAAGAATGGAAAGAAAGCTACTAATGAAAAGGGCAAGTGTCATCAATGTCATAAAAAGGAACACTGGAAGAGAAACCGTCTCGAGTATCTTAAGATTGTGAAAGAAAAGAACCAAAATAGTTCTACATCTCCAGTTAGCACCTCCATTTTATTTTTTCGATGATAACAATATACAATCACATATACAAGATATACCTTTTCATATTACAGGTATAGTTGTGCTTAAAAAATGATGGCTTAAGGACAAATGAAGAAAGAAGGATCATACTATTTAAAAGTAAGGTCATATTATTGTATTATAGTCATAGATAAATGTTGTACAATCTCCTTGAGTGATCATAACATACAAGATTTCATACTGACAAATTTTGGTAACAAACTACTTAGATTTTTTCAAATTCAACATCGACAGACGTCTATCCATATGCCACAGACGTCTGTCCATATGCCACAGACGTCTGTGACATATATCAGGTAATTGTGTTCAGAAATCCCACGGACGTGTGACATATAATGACAGACGTCTAAGGGAGTTTTGGTCTGTGGGTATAAAACTGTAACCATTATATTTTAGATAGATGCTTCTCTCTGCTTTAAACAAACCTCCTCCTCATCCAATAGCTGCAATCATTAATCAAAGAGCAATCTTTCAAGAAGCCATAACTTTTCAAATATAACACTAGGATTCTATAAATACTTCAATCGATTGAGATATTAATTTAACTAGACTTACTACTCTCTGACTTCTATATTCATATTCTAGTGCTTTCATTGTTTTAATATTCTCAATCACTAGCAACCAAAATATATGTATTTCCTAGAAATCCAAGCAACTCATACTCACTATCACTCAAAGGAGATTATAGGAAGAATTGTACTAGTAGTCAATATCCGTGTTGTATTGAACACAAGATTGTAAAAAGAATACTTTTGTACTAGCCTGTTCCTCTGGGCGAAGCGATGTTTATTGTTTAGTGAAATGCCGAAGGGGGGCTTAGGATTTAGACATAGGACGAGAGGTCTGAACCAGCATAAAAACTTTGGTGTTCTCGCTTTTATCCTTAATTTTTATATTCTGTTATATTCCCGTATTTAGCCCATATATTGGTATACACTCACATACTAGTATACAAGTCATATTAGATACCATCCACTAGACTTTCATTTGGAATCAAAGCATTGTCATTTCAATTTGCAGTAACATGTGATTGAAAACTTTTTAAAATGGAAAGTGTATTTCAAGAAGGTCAATCAACTACCCATCCTCCACTATTTACCGGTTTTAATTATGCTTATTGGTCAACACGTATGTGAATTCTTATGGAAGCTAATGGTCTAGAAATTTAGCAAACTACTCAAACTAGATATGAAGCACCTACCACTGACATAAGCACTTGGACTGATGCATAAAAGAACACGACAACTAATAATGCCAAAGCGTTCACTTGATAAAAATGAATTTTCATCAGTTATGCTTTGCACAACTGCATATGATGTATAATTCGCTTTGCAAGTTACTCACGAAGGCACGGAAAAACAAGCAAACAAACATTTTTATTTTGCAAAATTAATTTTCATCGTTTAATTTGAAAGCAAATGAATCTACAATTGACATGTATGCTAGATTTCATGGCACTTGGGGTAAAATTCACAGATTTTGATCTACCGAATCTTAAATTCTTTGACTGTCAAATGGGAAAGAAAGGTTTTACCCATCGATGAAGCTAACGATTTTTATCAACCCAAAGTTGAAGAACTAATAGGAAATCTGATGTCGTATGAAGCTAATTTACTAGTAAGAAAGGAGCGAAATCAAGAAAAAAGAACATTGCTTTTCAAGCAAATAATGACGGTTCCGATTTGGACAAGGAAGAGATTGTGTTCATAGCCATGAACTACAAAAAATTCAAGAAATTCAAAAAGATGGCAAAATCTCGAAATTGTGGCAATTCGAACTAATCAAATCAAACATCAGTCAAATGTTATGGATGTGGTAAGTTCGACCATATGAAGAAAGATTGTCTGCAAATCAATAACGAAAAAAAGAAAAGAAAATTCGAGAAATTCAAGAAGAAGCGAAGAGCCTTTCAAGTAACTTGGAATGATTTTGATTCTTCCTCTTCCTCTAATGGTGATAGTGAAAGTAAGTTAGAATAAGATAATATCTGTTTTATGGCTAATACTGATGAGATATGTCCTTAGCTAACTAGATGAAATTTTGGAAATTAGCATAGGATAAGATGATAAATATAGAGAATCTAAGAAACTAATAAAGTAATATGTAAGAAAGTTAAATAGAGAAGAGCTAGAAATTGGTTTATTAAAAGATGAGAAAATAATCTTAGAAGAAGAATTTGAAATAGCTCAAAATGAGTGTAAAAAATTGTCTTCTCAAAATACTACTCTAATACATGATTTAGAAAATAGTAAATTAGAAAACGCCAAACTTGAAAAAGAAAAACAAGAACTAAAGAAAAGTTTAGATTCTAGCAATATTGAAATTTTTGATCTTAAAAACAAGTTTGATAAAATAACCAATAATGTATTGAAATTCAATAAGGGAAAAAAATTATAAAATTTGATTAAAATTTCAAAACCATCTGGTAATCGAAATGGATTTAATAGTAAGCAAACACCTAAGAACTATATTACACTATATGCTAAGATCAAAATGATAAAATCTAAGACTAAGATTAATGCTTCAAACTCAAAAATGGTCAAGATATGGATTCGTAAAACAAATTACAAGTTAACTAGATAGAAACACATAGATGCATATTTAAAAAATATTATCTACAATGATAATTAAATTTCTAAAGGTCCTAAATCCTCTTGGATATGGCTACCTTCTCCTACTAACACATAGGGCCCTAACGAAGGAAGTGGGTACTAATTAAATCTTTATTATTTTGCACGTACCCAAAATCAAAAATAAAAGCAAGGAGAAATGGACATTCGACAGCAAATGGTCCAAGCACATGACAGGAAATGCATACATGCTATCCACCATAATATATATCAGTGGGGATGCTATGACATTTGGAGATAATTCAAAAGGTTCCGTCACTTGCATTGGAGAAGTCATCAACGTCTGTATATCTACTTCTCCCATAATTACTAATGTTTTGCTTATAGAATATTTAAGACAAAATCTCTTAAGTATAAGTCAACTATGTGATAAATGATTTGAAATTAATTTTGAAAACGTTAAATGTAATATTTTCGACGAAAATAAAAATCTAATATTTGAAGGATCAAGAAATCGAAATATATACGTTTTTAATGAATATCAAACATAATAATGATTTATACTTAGTTGCAAATCATAATGGTCCACGGCTATGGCACAAACGTTTTTGTCATATAAATTTTAAATACGTTAATAAACTAGCGAAAAATGAATTAGTTAGATTACTACCCAAAACTAATTACAAAGTCAATAATTTATGTGATGCATGTCAATTCGGAAAATTAAGGAAAAGTTCTTATAAATCTAAATTGGAAATTTCTACAAAACAACCACTTGAACTACTTCATCAAGATTTATTTGGAATAACTCAAGTACGTCCAATAAATCATCACAAGCATGTTTTGTAATTGTCGATGATTTCAAAGATACATTTGGACATTATTTTTGAAACATAAAAGTGACACATTTGAAATGTTTAATTTTTTTGCTAAAAGAACTAAAATTTTGAACTGAAAATTAGAAGTATATGAAGTGATCATGGAGGAGAATTTAAAAATGAACATTTTACAATTTTTTACAACAAAAGGGAATTAGTCATAAATTTTCATTTCTACGAACACCATAGCAAAACGTATAGGAGTGACGAAAAATCACACACTACGAAAACGTGCATGAACTCTACTTAACAGCAGTAACTTACCAAATAATTTTTGGGCCGAAACTGTTGTTATTCTATGTTATGTATTAAATCGTGTAACACCTAGACCAGTGGGTAAGAACACATGCTATGAAATATTTTTCAAAAAGAAACCTAAAGTGTCATATTTTTGTGTATTTGGTTTTAAATGTTTTATAGTAAATACTAAAGATAATATTGGAAAAGTCGATTCAAAAGCTGATGAAGGAATTTTTGTTGGTTATTCAGATCAAAGTAAAGCATATAGAATTTTTAATAAACTAACTAACATTATATAAGAAAGTTTTCATGTTTCCTTTGATAAAGATTTTAAAAATAATAAAAATGAGGATGATGAAGAAGCTCCAGATGATAATACTAATAATAATGTTACTGAAAACAATAATAATGATGTCAATAACACTAATGATAATATTTTATGATCGCCATCTCGAATTTTAAAAGACTAACCGATCAATGGTGATTTAAATACTAATGTTTCAAATAGAAGTTAATTAAATCAAATAAGTCATGTAGCATTCATATCCAACTTCTAACCCAAAAATTATAAAGAAGCATCAAAGGATGATTTTTGATTTTTAGCAATGCAAGAGGAACTTAACCAATTTGAATGAAACGATGTTTGGGAACTCGTACCAAGACTAGATGATCAATCTGTAATAGGAAAAAAACTGTGTTTTAAAAAATAAAGCAGATGAAAATGAAAACATTGTTCAAAATAAAGCAAAACAAGTTTCTCAAGGATATAATCGAGAAGAAGGAAATGATTATGAAGAAACGTCTGCTCAAGTAGCTCGTCTTGAAGCAATAAGAATATTACTAGCGTTTGTATGTTTTTATAATTTTAAATTATTTCAAATGGACGTTAAAAACGCTTTATAATGGTTATATAAAAGAAAATGTTTATACTGAACAACCACCTCTATTTTCTCATGAAATGTTCCTGAATCATGGTTTCAAACTTAAAAAGGCATTATATGGATTAAAATAAGCACGTCGTGCATGGTATGAGTGACTAAACACACATTTACTTAATTCTTGCTTTCATATTGGCAAAGTTGACATAACACATTTTATAAAAAGAGAAAAAAGATATAATAATTGTACAAATCTATGTTGATGATGTCATATTTGGTTCCACTAAAGAGAAGTTATGTAATGAGTTTTCGAATATAATGAAAAATGAGTTCGAAATGTCATATATCAGAGAACTAAACTTTTTCTTAGGCCTGCAAATAAAACAATTAAACAATAGAATCTTTATAAATCAAGGAAAATATTGTCGCAAATTATTAAAGCATTTGAAGTGGATAGTACTTCAAGTAAAACGACTCCTATGAGCATGAGTTTACATTTAGATAAAGATGAAAATGGAAAGGATTTTGATCAAAAATTATACCGGAGTATGATAGGATCTTTATTATACTTAACGGCTAGCAGACCGGATATAATGATAAGTGTTTGTTTATGTGCGAGATTTCAAACACAACCTAAAGAGTCACATCATCGAGCAGTTAAAGAATTTTGTGTTACTTAACCAACACTAAAGATTACGGTCTTTTTTACCCGCAAGGTAGCTCTTTTGAACTCATATCATATGGCGATGTGGATTTCGGTGGATGTAAAACGGATAGAAAATGTACAAGTGGCACTGGTCACTTATTGGTCAATCTCTGGCTTCATGGTTCAGTTAATAGAAAAATTGTGTTTCTCTCTCGACATGTGAAGTTGAGTACATCTCTACAGCCGTGGCTTGTACCCAAGTAATCATATGCAATAAACACTTTAAGATATTCGAAAAATCAGTACTAAATCTCCTATATATTGCAATAATACTAGTGCCATAAATTTGTCTAAAATTCAATTAATCATTCTCGAACAAAACATATTGATATTCGTCATCATTTTCTTAGAGATAATTTAGAAAAAGATATCATTTCTCTCGAATTTGTTAACGCTGAAAATCAAATTGCCGATATTTTCACTAAACCATTATGTGAATCAAATTTTATAAAGCTAAGACGAGACCTTGATATATGTTCATTTAATGAATTAATTAATTAGTATATTCAAAATTATTTATCATTATTTCTCATGAAATTTAGAACTCTATTTTTCTATATAAGATTTAGTTAATTATTTTTAACAAACAAAAACCATTAAAAATTTATGATTAAAATAGTTCTATCCAAACAAAGCTTTTACTATAAATAAACTATACTTTCTATTTATACCTAAACGCTTAGTTAAGGAAGAATAAAGCAAAAATATTATTTGTAAACTTAGAAAAAATAAACATGTCTTATGATCACGACTCCACTTACTTAACCATCGACTTTAGCTCACCTTCATCAAATAGCACCTACGTATCACCAACAAAAATCACACCTCCGTCAAATCGATAAGCCTCATCAAAAATTATGGCATCGCCTACATATCATACCGGCTGCTGTCCAAAGGAAAAGAAGATAAATGCGTGATTGATCTTGAATCGTGTCTCTCAATACTAAAGTGGATGAAATATATCACCATCAATAAGGAATGATGGGAGTTCAACGAGAAATGTATTTACAAGCAATGATGTCAAGGATCTCATCTTAACTTTCTCTAAGGTGTATCCAAGAAATCTGCACTCATTCACCAATTAAAAATTGGCTACATAAAAAATCTCGGTTAATCGAGACTTTTGTCAAAACATGCCACATTACTCCATGAAACTTATGGAAGGAAGGGCCATCAAGCCAAAATTGGAGTGGCATTCCGGCTCGCCTAAGTTGATCTCCATTTATGCCCCAAAATAAGAAAACTAAAAATAACACAGACTCTTAGGATCGAACTGAAGTCAAAAACTCACAATCTTTGGAGGAAAAATAATTCTTTATATATGTGTGTGAGTGTGCAAGAAATAAATATGTAAACAACACAACTTTTTATGTTTTTATATTGTTTAATTATAATAGTGAATATTTTTTTTAATGAAAATATGAAATTAGAAATAGAAAATACAGACATCATAATTAAAAATAAGAATTAGCAGGTTTCAGGCGTCTTTGGAAACATGACAGACGTCTGTCAAAATTTCCGAGAAAAATTCTTGTGAGATCTCAGATGTCTATAATCATTCCTCAGACATCCAAGATGACTGTCGGCCTATTACAAACAACACTTCTACATACTAATTTTTTCACCCACCTGTTCACTTTTTACCCAAATCATTTTAGTTTTTACCCCCAAATCAAATACGCTATCTTCCTCAAAACCCTATTTCGTCAAAAATGGCACCCAAAGTAAAGAATGCAGTTAATAAGAGATCAAAGAGAGTCCAATCTCCATCTTCTCAAACCGATTTAATCACCGATGCACACATCCAAGAATGGCATCGCAATAGTACAATCGCTAACAAAAGACTCGATGATCTGAAATAAAATCGATTTCATTATGGTCCCTTCTACCGACTATGAAAATTTGGAGAATATGGTCTACAATAACTCTCCATTGCCTACGGATGTCGTGAGCAAGTTAGCTTTGATGAAAACGAGGCACAAATCGACCAACTAGCCATGTTTGTTTTTTGTGCAAACTTGTGTAGTAGTGTTATTTGGACATACTAAAATGAAGACGGATGGTTATGGACTAGTGGGTATGGACGTGTTTTAAAAATTAGTGTAAACATGATTGGTCGTTTACTTCATTGTTCCTCTACTGGAATAGTTTAGAGGAAATTCCTGATTACAGAAATTAGCCACGTGACGAATTACACATCAAAAATGGAAAGATAGAATGCCATAATGGAAATTGGTTCATCTACGACCAAAGGATAGATTATTAAATCGAATGATAATTAACACGATAATTCCCCAATTGGGATGTCATGGGCAAATATATAAAAATGACCACAAATCCCTTTATGCTATATTTGGCAGAATTCAAGTCAATCGGGCAAAATTTGTTCATGATGAAATAAAAGGTTTTTGGACTCACTATCGATGAACCATTATATATGCCCCATATATCATGCATTTTTTACATGCTCTTGGAGCAACTTCTATATCTCATTTCGAAGAAAGTCCGGTAAAATTCGGTGGTATGTTATTTTTATCCCTAATGCATCTTCCCGAAAGACCACATCCAAGAATGTCTCTTGCTCAATGGACTGATCAACAACAACAAATGCATCTGTTTCCTCCACAACAGGCTCAAGAACCTTCACCTCCATAACTATCAGGTCCTACTAACCATACTACCGAATATCATTCTAATTTGGAGATCTACGAAGCCCGCACTGAACCTAACCAAAATGAATTTGTCCAAGATTTAACGCATCGAAATCAAAGATTGATCATGGTTAATCAAAAGTTTTGGAGAAAAATCAAAAAATCTTTACAAAACAAAATGGACTACTTGGAAAGATCTTTTTCTACAAGAATGACTAAAATAGAGAAGACTTTGAAAAAAGTTGTTTCCACATTGGGCAAAGTTATTAGAAAAGTTCGTGGTAGGTCATCATCTACATCATCCTCATATCCTTCTCTAACACCACATCCTTAGCATAAACTCATGTTTACCGTCCTCATAGATCATCTTTTTATGGTTGAAGTTCCCATCAAGATAGAGGAAAGAATATTGTGTAGGAATAACCGGGAGAAGAACAAGAAGATAACGATGACATATCTTGAGCTGATCCTTTAGCAACTCATCAAATGCATCATACTATGTTTCAAGGCTTGTCTATTTGTGAGGATGAAGAATATACTCAATGACTGGAAAACTACCAGTCTGATTCGTCCACCTACTATGACTATTATGAGAATTATGGTGATTTCTCCACTTACAACTATTATGACTATCAGTAATTATATTATGCATTTTTTAGGTGATTGTTTATTTCTACTTTTGTTGTTTATTTTCATATTCGTACAAGTACTATCATGGATGTTTAAAAGTGAATTCCTGTGTTAATTAATGTTTAGTATTTCCTTACCTACCACTAGTATTTCTTTCATACCTTAGTAACTATTCCATCATGCTTTTTACGGCTATGTTTTGCTTCGGTTACATTATTATTCTGGATAACGACAAATGGGAGATAAATGTGTATATACATAAGAAGAGATAACATTCAGGGGGCTATTTTTTTAATATACCATTATGAAAGATTATATAATTGTCAGGTCAAAAGGGGAAGAACATTAGAACCTCCATTCTGCGATTTCGATGATAACAACTATACAATCACATATACAAGATATATCATATCATATAACAAGTATCACTGTCCTGAACAAAATCATGGCTCAAAGACAAATGAAGAAAGAAGGATCAAACTATTTTAAAGCAAGGTCATATTATTGTATAATAGTCATAGATAAATGTTACACAATCTCCTTGAGTGATCATAATACACATGATTTCGCATCTACAAATTTTGATAATAAACTGCCTAGATTTTGCAAATTCCATAACTACAGACGTCTGCCCATATGCCACAGACGTCTGTGACATATTTTAGTTTTTTTCAGAAATCCTGTAGGCGTCTGACGTATAATGACCGATGTATGAGGGGAGTTTGGGCATGTAAGTATAAAACTGCAGCTGTAATATTTTAAACAGACGTTTCTTTCTGCTTTAAACAAACCTCCTTCTCCTTCAATAGATGCAATCATTAATCAAAGAGAAATCTTTCAAGAAGCCATAACTTTTCAAATACAACTTTTTGATTCTATAAATACTTCAATCGATTGAGATTTTAGTTTAACTAGGCTTACTACTCTCTAACTTCTATATTCGTATTCTTGTGCTATCATTGTTTTAATACTCTCAATCGCTTACAACTAAAATCTATATTTTGGTTAAAGTTGTTCCTATAAATCCAAGAATCTCACACTCACAGTATTGAACATAAGATTGTTAAAGGAATAATTTGTATTTGTTTATTCCTCCGAGTGAAGCGATGTTTATTGTTTATTGAAATGCAAAAGGGGATCTTCGAAATTGAACTTAGGACAGGAGGTTCAAATCAGTATAAAACTCCGATGTGATCATTTTTATTCTTAATTTTTATATTATGTTATATTGCCATATTTAGCTTATATATCGGTATAAAATCACATACTAGTACACAATTGATATTAGATACGATTCACTAGAGTTTTACCTCAGTCGGGAACATTTATGGTTCAAAATAGTTTTCTATTCAATAAAATGTCTTGGGTTCAAGATAGAGGATCTAGAACTCATTTCTATAACTCGTTACAAGGGCTTAGGAACTAGCACCACATAGCAAAAGGCAAAATGAGACTCCAAGTTGCTGGTGCGTGTATCATAATGCAATGGTACTGGGAGATTTTTATTAATGTTTTCCTAGTGTTTTTGTGTTAGTATTAAATAATTGCTATGTTGTGAAAGGCTTTATTTGTTGGATTATATCAGTTTCTAGATTGTTTGAGAATGAATATGTGTTTCGCTATGTAAGTAATGTTACGAACATTGATTTGAATGGAGATAAAGTCTGTGAAGGTGTTCATTAAAATGACATTTATACGAAGTGAAAATTGTATATGTTATGTGAGTAGTTCTAGTAGCAATATAAATGGTAACTATCTTTGGCATTGTTGGCTTGATCATGTTAGTGGAAAAATGACTACACAAGTTGAAAACCGAAGGTTTTCTACCATCACTTGATTCAAAATCATTTAACACATATGAGTCATGTCTCCAAGGAAAATTGATAAAGCACCCCTTTAGCGGGAGAAATTAAAGAGTTAGTGAACTCATAGAGCTAGTACATAGTGACGTATGTGGCCCAATGCCCATAATAACCAAAGATAATAGTTCTTACATTGTTACCTTCATGAATGATTTCTCGAGACTAGGATATGTGTATCTTATAAAGAACAAGTTTGATGTCTGCGAGAAACTTAAGTAGTACAAGAATGAAGTCGAAAATGAAATGAACCAAATGATTAAGATCCTACGATCTTATCGAGGAGGCAAGTACGTTGGATAAGAGCCCCAAGGGTACTTAAAAGATAATCGGATAATCTCTTAGGTTACTCCACCACATACTCTGCAACACAACGATGTGTCAGAGTGAAAAACCGAACCTTATTAGATATGGTTCGCTCCATGGAGAGCAAAGATGAGTTGTCCCGGTCCTATTTCGGGTATGTGCTGGCGATTGTAGGGTATATGCTGAACTCAATGCCCATAAAATCTACGCCTAAGACTCCATACGAGATGTTGCATAGGAAGATACAAAATTTCAATTATCTAAAGATATGGGGTTATCCGGCCAATGTTAAGAATATTGGCCATAATAAGCTTGAGGCAAGATCGTATTTGTGCAAATTTATAGGATATCCTAAGAATTCTAGCGAATATATTTTCCAGAACTTAGAGGAACAAAAGGAGATTGTTTCACACATGTTGTCTTTTATAAAAGGAATTTCTATTAAAGTAAATTAACAATGAAGTAGTAGACTTAGATGAGATCCGAAAGCCTAACACTAAGACTAAAACAGTGGGAGAACCGAGTTCACCAGTATACGATATCATGTAACCTATTAGAAGATCTAGTAGGGAATCTCACGCACCAGAGAGATACTATGATTTTTTTATGGATGGTGAGAAAGAGGACTATGTCTTAGAAGATGACATTCTCTATCACTCCAACAAGCACAGCAGAGTAAAGGCTCTGCCTATGGTTTGGAGCAATGAAATTCGAGATGCATGTAGGAAAACAGAGTCTTGACTTTATCAGGCTCTCCCAAAGGGATAAAATCCATCGGCTACAAATGGATTTTCAAGAAAAATCTAAATGCAGATGGGGAAATAGAGCCTTATAAGGCAATGCTAGTTGCGAAAAGATTTCGTCAAATTCAAGGTGTTGATTGTGACGAGAACTTCTCGCACATAGCAACATTTAAGTCCATTCAGATTATGCTATCCATTATTGCCTTCTTTGGTTATGACATATGGAAAATGGGTGTAAAGATAGCTTTTCTAAATGCTGATAAGAAGAAACCGCCCAAGGGTTTGTAATCAATAGGAGTGAGGGCAAAATCTTGCACGTTGTTAAAGTCCATTTATGGACTTAGGAGTTGGAACAAGTGTTTTGATAAAGTATTCAAACAGTTTGTCTTTTATCAAAATATAGAGGAAGAGTGTGTATATAGAAAGGAATAGTGCAAAGAAATCATACTTTTAGTGCTATACGTCGATGATCTATCATTGATTGGTGATGACACTTTGTTGTTGTAATCAGTGAAAGCCTAGTTTCCAAGTACTTCTCAATGAAGGATTTAGGAGAAGCAGCCTATACACTAGGTATAAAGATCTATAGAGATAGATCTAAGAGGCTATTGGGATTGTCCTAATCCCCGTATATATTTATATATATACACCATGCTAAAAGCTTCAGTATGGAAAATTCCAAGCATGAAAACATTCCAACGATGTCTGGAATTGTCCTTTCTAAGAAGGACACTCCTTGTACTAATGAGAAAAAAGAGCATATGAAGAGGATCCCTATGCTCCAGCTATAGGATCCATTATGTATGTTATGCTATGTACTAGATCAGATATGGCATACGTACTAGGATGCATAAGTCGGTACTGATCTAATCCTAGAAAGAAGAGTTGGATGGTCATAAAATTTATACTGAAATATTTAAGAAATACTCGGGACTTATCCCATATATACAAGAATGGAGACCTCGTTATGAAGAGGTATAAAGATTCCAACTTTCAAACAGATACAAATGATAGTAAATCAGTGTCTGGTTATGTCTTTACGCTTAACGATGGAGTTTTTAGTCGGAATAGCTACAAGCAAGAAACTATAGTTGATTAAAAAATGAAGGTCGAGTACCTCACCCTCAATGAAGCAGCTGAAGAGGCTGTCTGGATGTGTAAGTTTTTGAGTGATTCCTGATTTCAAGAATGCCACGGCAACCTAGGGTCAATTCTAGAATTTATTATGAATTATTAACTCTGTAATCAATTCTCTTTCATAATAAAGGTTTTTTTTTACATATATTTGTTATAATGTGCTATAAATAAATTAAATATTTAATTAAAATATATTTAACAAAGATATTTGTTATAATGATTCACTCGATGGTTTTCTATTGGTTAATAAAACTAAGGTCAAATTGAAAAAAAAAATCAATGTAATTGATTTACGTAGTTTCTCAACCTGAAAATAATATTGATCTTCAATATGAAAGCACCACTTTGATTATAGTCAAAATATGGCACGATGTACATCGCACAACTACGGTTGGGTCAAGTGGAAATATTGGAAGTGAAACACTATTCGAGAAAGGATTCATCTCTTCGGTTATATGGGGTCAGTATTACGGTCAACTAAAGTCAACTCAAAGTAAAAAATCTTTGGCCGAAGTAATTCGTTTAATAATTACTGTTATTGTTGAAACAAGGACTTTGTATTCAAATTATAGAGTTGAACGTGGAAAATAATGGAATTTTGACCATTACAGTAATGCCACGAAATTTTCGACCATCATCATCATCGCCAGCAAGTCGTCGACGACATGCTCGATTGTCTTCACTACCCAGAACTTTGGAACCCACCTCCAAATCGAAATCAAGAAAAATGATCACCACTAGAACAAAATATAATCACCCAAAACCATCTCGAATCACCTCCTTCGACCACCGGAGACTCTGGCTCCTCGTTCTGACCTTAGCCGCAGACCCATGATTCTTTCCCCCCACCTCCGATCCTACTCGATACGACGACGATGCCGCATTCACCCAGAGACCGAACTTGACCTAAACGAGCTCTAAACCCTACATCCTCCTCGCCGTGCCGCCACGGAGAAGTATAAGCCTTCCGACCATTTTTCCATGCTCTATGACCAACAAGCTACCTCCAAAACTGATCCCGACCCACGATCTTCCATCAATCGTCGAAAATCAGCAAAAACCCAAATCCCGTTCAATCCATAATTTCTCCACAAATATTAACATAAAAATTATGATATTACCATTAAAAATCTTAGTTTTCAAAATCAAATCAGATTATATATGAAAATCTTGAAATCGTGAAAGTCGAATTGTTAAGATGTTTGATTTTTTACTGTAATTTCAATCTTCCCAGTAAAACCACTTACTAATTATACTTACAAACATTTTTAAAAATAGAATTTAGTTATTACAAACATTTTTCCTTTAAAGATTATAACCTGAAATGGATCATACGAAAAGGAATCAAATTTTGAGAAGTTTTTGGTCTGTTCAACCAAAACAGAGACATGCACAGACATGCATACACACACACACAGAGCATACATCGTACTGATATGCTTGCAAAGCATATTTATACATTCATACAAAATATTTTCACACATTACTTCCATTATTTATCACATGCATCAGAATATAAAGAAGATTTGGTTTTTAAAGGGTGAAGTTTACTCATAGATTTGATGAACAAAGAAAGCTTTGAAATCTGGAAACTTAATTTTGAAACCGGAAGCTTGATTTTGAAACTGCTATAGATCTCTTTGATTAAGTTGAATTTGAATCTATGCTTAGTTCGGATTGAAAGCTTGAAGTAGTTTTAGTTTTTCTTTTCTTTTCTTTTTTTCTGGTTTGGTTTTAGATTTTTAAGGTGAAAAAAGAAAGGATTGAGATATATATGAATGTAGCACCTGTTTTTGTTAGTGGAAACTAGGCATAAGGACAAATTTTCATAAAAATTTAGGCTGAAGGACAACAAGTTTCATTTTTAGACTGAAGGACAAACTTTGAAAGAAAATTAGGCTGAATGACAATGCTAAATACAACTAGCATTTTGTATAATATAAAACTGGATGTAATGCTAGTTATAATTAGCATTTTGTATAGTGTTTATACTGTACAAAATGTTAGTTGTATTTAGCATTGTCCTTCAGCCTAATTTTCTTTCAAAGTTTGTCCTTCAGCCCAAAAATGAAACTTCGTGTCCTTCGGCCTAATTTTTTTTCAAAGTTTTTCCTTGTGCCTAATTCCCTCTTTTTGTTATTTATTTTTTTATTCAATTTTGTTAATGTAGGAAATAAATAAATTTCACACTTGTACACAAGATCTCTTTCTAGTCTTACAAATGTCCTTTGTGCAAATTTTTTTTTAAACTTAAGTTATTACTACCTTAATTAATATTTATATATATATTAGTGTTTAAAATGTAGAGTTTTAAATCTAATTTATTTTTAAGATATATATTTTGAATTTCAAATCATAGTTTCGTTTACAATCTACACATATATATTAGATAGCATATTTATTGTTTGAAAGATAAGTTTTGCAAATTTAATGGTAATATATAATTATATCAGAAGTATGTAGATACGGGTGTATATATATACATATATATATATATATATATATATATATATATATGTATATTGAACATCATAAGCTTGTATATCCTCGATTCTATATATATATTTATACATTTTATACAATATTCTCTTATATTTTATTTCATATGGGCATAAATACATACATGCACATTTATATACTTATATATACTATATAGCTTGTATATCTCCATTAATATACTTATGGATATTTTCTTTTTGAATTTAGATGGTGAAATATATTATCTATTTATTTACTATAAAATTTAACATTCCCAGAGATTTATAATTTCAACATTTGTTTTGGTTTTCAAATCAATCTATATTTGTTCAAATATTTACATTATCAAAATTTTAATTGTCTACTAATAAAATTAACTTTTCAATAAATTAAACTAATTAATTACTTATTAACAAACGTTAAAAATCTAGGTCGTCACATTCCTCCCCCCTTTAAATCTTTTCAGCCTCGAAAAGGAACAAGGAAAGAATTTTAATTATAATGTTAATTATTAGTAAAATTATTCTAAAATTTTAAAACACTTTAAAATCTATATAATATTACCCAAAATAGCTTTTACAAATATACCTTCTGCAACTCGATATCTCAACAAGTCCATCCTTGTTCTCACAGAAATTCGGTCATACGTTGATCGGGCGTAGGATTGAAAATCTATAAGTACTTAGTAGACCCGTTTTCAACACCTAGTGAAAAATATTTGAAAAACATTTATGAAAATGTAGAAAACATTTATGTGAGAATGCTATGGAAATCACCACCCCCTCCATGGTCGCAGTTAGCCCGATGATTACATCGCCATCCCAGCGAAACCATAGAAAATTGTAGGCATTCGCGCCCCTCGATTTCGCCATGGAACCGCCACGGATTTCAACTGCACCCAAGGTTACGTTGCCATCATGGCAAAAACCATGTAACTGTATGCATCAGCGCCCTCGAATTTCGTTTCCATATGAAACTTCACCGCACAGACCACATAGATCGCAGACTATATCAGTCGAGTCCCAATGTAGCCTGTAGGCACTGACTTCCACATGACTTTCGCTATGTCCTTATAGATCGTAGTCTACCAACTTTATATCGCTCTTCCAGCGAAATCAAACGTAGAATTTAGGCAATCACTGCCCCTCGACTTACGCTATGGAATGCGGTAGATCGTAGTTACACTGAGTTACACTGTCGTAACAGCATAACTCCAATGTCTCTGTAGGCATCAGCGCCATCGACTTTCGCTACCCCAACCATAATCCTCAGGAACTACAGTTTAGGCCAGGCATCCTCTGGGATCAAATTTAGAACCCCCCTTAGGGCTCAAGGCAGAACCAAACCATGGATCTCCTACTACAAGTTTCAATTCTAAATGGAAGCGCCTTTTTCCCCACAACATTCTCAAAACATTTTATACTATACATATATAGTATCTTTTAAATCATATTCTTATATTTATCACATATAAATCCCATCTACACAAAATCCATATCTCAAAATTGATACTTCTCTAACTTGGCTTTCCAAATTTCCAAAATATGTTTTTTCCTAAAATCAAAAGCCTTCAAAATCAATAGGTTCCAAAAACCTTTTTCCCAATTTCATAAAATCATTTATATATATAAATATATATATATAATTTTATTCTTTAACTAGAACAAAATATTTTTTTTGTATCACTTCCTACTTACATAAATTCCTTTTATACTTCAAATATTTTTCAAAGATCTTTTCTTCTGGTTATAGATTCAACAAGGGGAGTTTATCATATATTTCTCCAAATATACTTTTCCGCTTCAAAAATAATTTTTACATTTCTTTCAAAATTTTCAATATCTATTTCATTCAAGGACATACGATGTATATATATCATCCGTACGCAATATAAAGTCCGATCACTCACTTGATCACACAATTTCACTTTCGAATTAGTATCTTCCACCCGACTTCCTAGTGCAGACTCAGATCTGGTTCCTTGATTAGAAACCGTCATTCTCCTTGCATAGCTATAAGTATGAAAGAGAACTTCCAAAATCAATCAAAAATCCATATCTAGAGTTCGCCGTCGAAAATCAAGTGAAAAATCCTAGCTCGGATCGATATACAATCTTGAAATTCTGTGCTCGAATCTGTATCAAATCGTTATGCGAATAGAATAATATACGTACATCCTACGTAATTATCTTTGTTGATTGTTAGCTTAATTTTCTTTTAATTCATATTCATTTTGATTTCTATTCACTTATTCACAATTGCTTCAATTTCCATTTGGGTTATCACTTCAATTATTATTATCTCAATTGGTATTTAATTATACACAGTATCTACTCCGACTAGTTTGAAATTTAGAAAATAGCTTGAAAAGTTTAAAATAGTTGAGTGATCGTAAAATAGGTATTAGTTGTAAAACAGTTATAAATAATTGTAAAATAGTTAAATAGTTGTAGAATAGTTAGATAGTTGCAACATAGTTGTAAAATAATAGTTAGCTTGTAAAACAGATGTAAAATTATTGTAAAATAGTAATTAGTTTTCAAAATAGTTGTAAAATACGTATAAGATAGTTTCAGTTTTAAAATTTGAAGTATAATTGGGTAATCATTGGAATTTCAAAATCGACACAAATACGCCACTGTATAATATGCCGACGATCGAGTGTCGGAAAAACAGATTGCTGTAGGAAAGAAGAACAAGGTAGAAAAAGAAATAGGAAACAACATCAGAATATCACGATCGCAGCGGAATAACATATAATAGACATCAACATGTTTTTACACGAAGAAACTATTATTTTATTACATATTACATCATCGGAGTACAACATTGAACAAAAACATGACACTGGACAGTTATGATAACTTGTCCACACAGAACTGATTATGCAGCAAACCATACGCAGCGGATAATACATCAAATATGTGTGATACGTCTCGCCATCCAGCTCATCTCCTAAGCTCCACAACTCATTTCCTGTATCTATATTACTTGGTCTGACCCAAGCATTATAATGAAATAACACCCGAGTCAGTCTGGAACACCAGCGTGAGAAACCACACTCAATTGGATTATTAAAGTTTTCAAAATCCTTTGAAATCAAAGGTATCTCATAAGACCATGCCACAAATAAACATGCCGAGTTTTTACCTTACGATAACCAAAATATTTTTATCATATCCGTCTGATATTATAATAGTGTCTATAGAAAGTAAAATAGAATCTAGTTGAAATGCTTGCATCTCACGTTCCAGCAATAGTTGCGCATAGTCAAAATCGTACAAGCGCTTATTGGAGATTGGATTCCAGACAATAGTAGGGATACTGTGGTACCACCTGTCACAGTACCTGGTCTAGATCAGCATACCGAGGATCCACCCCGATCCCCTGCAACACAAGACCAAAGCTACCCCTTACTGGATAGTCCGAATAAGATCACCCCGTGGTTGGGATCAACAACCGCCCACACAGCCGAATAAAAAGGGACATCTAGACAGAGATGACATTACCCTAATTGGTTGCTAGCCACTCAGCCCTGCTGCACCGCCCATGTTTTAGCCATTCCCGGTTGATGAGGCTCAAGGCTATGCATTACCTTTTCAGAACACATCTCACTTTGATGCTCATCGTCCTCTTGACGATGTTCTAATAGCATTCGTCCATACAAGTCCGTCCCGGGCCCGAACATAACCGAAGGCACTACTCCTACTACATCCATTTTGGAATCACCCTTCGGATTAGTAGCGATTAGCCCTTGCACTTCACTGCTCCATCTTCGCTCCAAGCTCTTGTCTTTCTCACGAAAACGTTCAAACCAGATCGAAATGATTTTCGGGAAATTAATCTCGATCCCGGTCTCTTCGAAACGATCGGCGCATTGGCCAATATTGATAGTCGGTTATTTAATTATCATATAACACCCACAAACAACCATCGGGCCTTAACAATTTCCTAAGTTATTTATTTCAAAATATCATCACAAGATATTTTTCTGCACTTCAACTATTTGGAAAATAGTTTTCATATCACTTTTTCTCTCGCGTAATAAATTTCCAACAAATTGTTTATATCCACTGAAAATAACCAAGTCTTAATACTTTAGATTTTAAAATATTTTGAATCACTTTATCCAAAAATATATACTTTAAAACACTTAAAATAAAAACTATTCAAAACACTTTATTTAAAAATACTAGTATGAAATTTTAAAATAACTTCTCATGTAAAGCTTAAGCCAAAAACTAATTTGAAAATATAAGTTATTCTATAAGGTATAAATATTAAATAACTATCTTTTAAGTCATAATACTAGTTAAACCTTTAAAAAAGTTTACTTGTATAATTAACTTAATAAATATTTACTTTTAAAAAAATTTAAAACCACTAAATAATAATTTCTTTCTAAGACATTCTCTTTTTTTAAAAAAACTACTTTAAAATCTCTAGCTTATATTTGGAAATCTTTCTTTGAAAATATACTTGGCTTTTCAGGAAAATACACTTTCCTTACCATACATTTCAAAAATAAAACCACTTTTATTTTTAAAACACATTTCCCATCTCTTTATAAATTCCACCGTGAATTATACTTTCAAATTTATCCACTGATAAATATTTCACTTTATTTATAAACCCAGTTTGTAATTTCCATACCTCATTCTCTTTTAGTTACTGTTTCTAATCACTTAATCGATTTAAAAATCGATTTTCTAAATTTGATTCCCCGTAGAATTATCTCTCGATTTATTCATGTTTATTCAAAATCCATTAATTCCAGATTTACTTCTTGATTATGATTTAAAATCTTATTTAAAACTGAAAATATCAATTTCACCCTATATTTCAAAATTCTTCTTTTATTTCTTCCCAAACCTTTAAATCCTGAATTTTTAAAAAAAATCTTTAATTTTTAAACAATATCACTTAAGTCCTAAAAATTCATTTATTTCCATTTATTCAAAAAAAAATTCATACTCGGAATTTATTTATTAGAATATAAAAATCTACTTTTGTACTTCTCCAATTCATTCTTTTAATTTATCCAATTTCGCTTTATTTATTTTACTTAGAATTCACTCGTTTATTTCCCTTTAAAAATCTAATCTTTATATTTTTGATAATTTAAAATACCAAATTATACTCGGCCAAACATAGCATTCAATAATTTCAATTACCAATATAATCTATCATAGATTATCAATCATATCATATAATATGAAAACAAAATTCAATATTTTGAGGAATCCAGTTGGATCCCTCCAACCTATTTCCCTGCATCCACAGATGTTAGCATAATATAATAATACCAATCCCACTTCGAGGGGGATATCGCGATATAAAGGGCCATCCGCTATTATGCAGGGCGTATAGTGTCTCTTTCGCTATATAATGCGGGAATCAATCTCTCCAATATATATATATATATATATATATATATATATAACATACCACATCCAAGCTGATAATAAATTATCACTTCAAGCAAACAACCAATAATTTAAATTTTACTACTTAAATTTAAAATTGTAATCCAAATGAGTAAGATTAACTCACCTTTGTTTTGCTGCTGCCCATTCCCATCTCGACTTGTTTTCTTTACGATTGTAGACCTTGTATAAACATTATATGGTTTATTAATACTTTAGCTAAATGAACAATCTATTATTATTTAATAATCTCATTTAAACAAATTCTCCTTTAATAAATTATTCTTAGCGACAAATAATTAAACAAACCATTTAAACAAATTAATTACCTTAATACTTTGCTTTAAAATAAGTAGTAAATTTAAAATGTATGCATGTATATTTATTTCCTCTTTAAAACTACATGTACTTAAAAATTTAATTTATCTAGATTCAAAATCTAACTACAGAATAACGCTTAATAAAGTAAAAAATGGATTTTACCAACACGATGTAAGCGATAAATTTGGCCATAATGTCACATCACTTGCCAAGTGAATTGTGAATGTTAATATTCGAATTGTTCGATATTAATAGCTGACCAAATTTACACTTAAGAGTCACACAACCGAAATGTTGAATACTCCTGTTACCCCCTGATTTAATTAAATTATAGTTATTATAAATTAATTAATATTTATGAAAGATTAGTTGTAAAAATTTATTTCCTATGTTGAGCAATATTAAATAGTGTGTTTATAATAGTTATAAAAATATTGATCGATATTCGATATCTGTACATGTTTAAATTAGATTTAAATTGTGACAGATTTTATTCAGACTTAGACTACGTTAAAGGCTCGTATGGGGCATGATAATTTCGGCTAGGAAGTGGCAAAGGCTAGGCCAGCAAGGGTTGGTAGGTAGGTGGGGTTTGAATGGTCAAAAGGGAAAGAAATGGTAAAGAGAGAAAGACGGATGGTGATTCACTTTTTGATCCATTGTCTCTCCATTATGCAATTCCACTTAACCCTTACTTTCAAGAAACCTTTCCTACTTCACCTCGCTAAAAATTTTGAACAGAAACTCTTCCATTCATACCCCAAATGCTCAAGTGCAAAGTACATTAAACTAAATCCAATTCGATTGGTGGTAGTAGCCGCATTCGAAACTAGCAACTTCTGAATTCAAATTCAAATCTAGGAGCTTTACGCTTCGTTTCTACGCATGAATTCTAGGCATCGATGAAAGGTAGGCATCTTAATACATTATCACACACACACATATATATATATATATATAATCATTTATGAAATAGGTTATTAGAATATATAGCGAATCTGATATATTGAATTGCTATCAATGGTTAGTTGGTTGTATATACATACATATATATACACACGTGCACACATAAATATATATATATATATATGTATGTATATATATATATTTTTTTATGAATGTTTCTTAAACTTATAGCTCAAGAAAAAAAATTACTTATATTATAATAATATTTTAAATGATTTCAGTTAACTAGTAATTATTTTCTAAAGATTAAATTCATTTAATGCATGTTTTAAATCAAAAAATATTTGTCTATGCCAAAAAGGTATTTACCAAATATATATATATATATATATATATATATATATATATATATATATATTAAATATAAATAGATGTGTATATTTATTTACTTAAGTAAATTGATTATGCAATTAAAAATATGATTATATATTTGCATATAATTTTTTAAATTTTGTATAAACATCATGTAAAATATGATATACATTTCTAGACATAAAAATATTTTTATTTATGTTATAACCAATTTTATGTGAATTTATAATTAATACATATATTCATTTATATGTAAACTATTAAAACCGAAAAAGAACATTTCTTTCAGCTTTGAAATTATATCTTACATACACATATATTTAAATTATTTGGTAAACTAATATTTAAGTAATTTTATGATATAATTTTATACATATATACATATATATATATATATATAGATTTACAAATATTTACATAAATTGTTTTAGTAACTTTTTCAACCTATGTAAAAGCAATCGTGTGTGTGTGTGTATAAATTTAATTCACATGTGTGTGTATACACATTTAGACAGCAATTCAAATACAGATTGAGTAACATGTCCGTTGCAATATAGATCCCAACATCTATACACGAGCAAGTTTAACTATGTACACATCATTACGTTGCACGTGCATATACACACATACGTGTCTATGGTATACATATAAAAAAAATATAGCAGAAAAATAAGCATATATGTCAAAAATGCAAGCCACTTGGATGTCATTTAATAGGTTTTTCAAATAAAATCTTATCATATAATCTATATGAAATAACAGAAACCATCAACAAGCATATATATCCATTACAACAATCAAAACATGGCATTTTTCTTAAGAAATAAATTCTGATCTCATCTAGAAACCGAAAGCAATAAAAATGGGATGTAATCTATTATTTACCTTAGCTTGATTGCTAAGAAGGTTGATATTTTCTCTTGAATTGATTTGATTAAGCTTCTTGCTTGTATCCTTGCTTATCTTCCTCTTGTTTTCTTCTAATGGTGGTCGGTCAAACTCTATGTTTAGTTTTGTTTGTGAATGTTGGAAATCAAAATGTGATAAGGGTTTAGGGTATAAGAAATAACCTATTCCTATTTTACCCTTAGCTTATTTCCTCTTAATTACTTCATTTTAATTCTCTTTGGCTTTAGATTAATTAGGCACGGCTACCTATGATCATACAAATCTCAATTCGTTGACATTTACAGTATTTCATTTAATTTATCTAATTAGATATCATAAATAATGTTAGTTCAAATTTGGGTCATTACAGGCTCCCCTCCTTAAAGAATTTCGTCCTCGAAAACGATAAGGTGCTCATAAAATCAATCATAAAGGTAAAGTATACCACGTAATAAGTCAGGATAAGTATCTATAATCCTGCTCTCGGTTTTCTAAGTATAGTCTCTCTCATCATCGTTCCACTGGACTTCGACTAATCTGACTGCCTTGTTCCTTAACCTTTTCTTATCCCTCGTGACTATACGAACTGGTTTTCTTACTACAGTCAAATTCGGTTCCACTACTAAATCATCTAACACAGTCGGTGCTACAGTAGTCTTTGGATCTTGAATACATTTCCTTAGATGAGAAATATGAAAAACATTGTGGACTCGTGCTAAACTACTTGGTAACTCCACTCTATAAGTGAGTTTTCCAATCCTTTCTATAATGGGAAATGGTCATACGAATCTCGACGCCACTTTTTTGATTTTCCAAATAGAATTACACCATTCATCGGTGATATCTTGACAAAAACATGATCTCAAATTGAGAACTTTAAGTCTTTAATCTTCTTTTAGCATAGCTCTTCTGCCTAAACTGAGCTTCCTTCATTCTAGCTCGAATTAACTCAATCTTTTCTACAGCCTCTCTAACCAAATCTGGACCAAGAACTAACCTATCCCAGGTCTCTAACCAAGAAACGGGATATTTGCATGTCCTTCCATGTAAAGCTTCAAACGGTGCCATTCCTATACTAGCCAGATAACTGTTATTATACGAAAACTCGACTATGTGTAGATAGTCTTTCCATGATCCCCTAAAATCTAGTACACAAGCTCTTGACAAATCCTCTAAGACTTTGTTAACTCTCTATGTTTTCCCATCTGTCTACGGATGGTAAGCAGTACTCATCTTGAGCTTGGTACCCAAAGTCTCCTGTAGACTCTTTCAGAACTCACTAGAGAATAAGAATCTCTATCACTTACTATACTACTAGGAATTCCATGGAGTTTGATTATATTCCTCTTGAATAATTTAGACAAAACAAATGCCATCTAGGTTGACTTAACTGGAATAAAATAGGCACAATTTGTCAATCTATCCACTATAAACCAATTACTTTCATTTCCTCGATTCGACCTTGGCAACCCGTGTATAAAATCCATTGAGATAGAATACCATTTCCAAATTGGAACATCTAGAGGCTGAAGTTACCCACTTGGCTTTTACCAATAGACAGTTCAAAACTGCTTCACCCATAAGCCAACATCTCCCTTCATACCTTCCTAGAAGAAACTCCTTTTCATATCCTGATACATCTTAGTTCCCATTGGATGAATAGCGAACTTCAAACGATGATATTCTTCAAGAACTTCCTTCCTAATGTTTTCCATATTTGGAATAGATAGTCGTCCTTTCATCCTTAACCACCCATTTTGGTCAAGAATGAAATATTTCAAGTCATTGCTCTCTATTCCATCCCTTAACTTTCTGATCTGTTCAACTAATAATGGATCCTCCTTTTGCTTAGAAGCAATCCTTTCGATCATCACCGGCCAAACCTCAAAATGTGACGACGTAGCAGTTTCCTTACTAGATCTAGTCTTTGGTCTCCACTGTATTCCACATGTTGTCAATGCTTCTAAATCTTTTCATACAGCTATCATTGCCAATATTGCATTCTGATGTTTCTTGCCAAGAGCAAATGCAACTTTATTCCCCTTCCCAGGTGTGTACTCAATACCGAAGTCATAAGCAGTTAACAACTCTAATCACCTTTGTTTTCTCATATTTAACTCCTTCTGAGAGAATAAATATCTCAACGACTTATGATTCATATACAACTCGAATCTTTCTCCTAAAGGGTAATGCCTTCACACCTTCAATGCAAAAGCTACGCTAGCTAATTCCAAATCGTTAGTTAGATATCTAACCTCGTGCGGTCTGAGCTGTCGAGAAGAATAGGCAATCACTTTACCTCTTTGCATTAACACAGCTCCTAACCCTATTTGACATGCATCCGTGTACAACACTAAGTCCTAATTCACCTCTGGAACAACTAACACAGGTGCATTTGTCAATAAGTGTTTCAGTTTCTAGAATGCCTCCTCACACTTTTCGATCTAGACAAATTTCACATCTTTCTGCGTTAGTTTGGTCATCTGTGCCACTATCCATGAAAAATCCTTAATGAATTTTCGATAGTAACCCACTAGGCCAAGATAACTCTTTACCTCAGTCCCTATCTCTGGTCTTATCCAATTATTCACCGCCTCGATCTTAGCCGGATCTATAGACAACCCTTTCTTTGAAACTACATGACCAAGAAACTTCACTTCCTTTTTCCAAAAATGACATTTTTAAAATTTCACTTTCAGTTGATGTTGTCTAAATGTATGAAGCACCATTCATGCTCTCTTTCATCTTTAGAGTATACCAAAATATCATCTATGAAAACCAATACAAACCTAGCCTTGTGCTTTCGGAAAACTCGGTTCATCAAATCTACAAAGAATATTGGCGCATTAGTAAGTCCGAACGGCATTACTCACCATTCGTACGATCCATATCTGGTTCTAAACGCCGTTCAAGGAATACCATCCTCATCCACTTTAATATGAAGGCACCCTGTTGCCAAATCCAACTAGGAAAATACTTTGGCTCCACTAAACTAGTCGAAAAAATCGTCAATTCTAGGTAACAGATATCAATTCTTTATCGTCTTCTAATTCAACTTATGATAATCGATACATAATCTTAACGATCTGTTTGATCTCCTTAATAACACTACGGTTGCTACCCATGGCAAACTGCTTGGTCTAATAAAGTTCTTATTTTCCAAATCCACCAACTGCACCTTCAGCCCCTCATCTCTTTGCATGTCATTCTTCATGGCGGTCTACTCACTGGTTCTGCTCTTGGTACTAAATCTATCTGAAACTCAATAGCTTGTTTCGGCGGCAGTCCTACTACGGGCTCAAAGACATCTGCGAATTCTCTAACAACGAAAACTCCATTTAACTCTTCTTTTGCCACCACAAAACCCAATAAAGCATTATCCTCAAAACTAGGGTTTTTTACATAGTATATTATCCATCATTACAATCAGGGTGTCTAAGCGATATTTTTCTATCATGGAAAAATATCCTAGCATCATATTTACTTAGCCAATCTATACCTAAACTAATTCCGAACCCTACGAAATTAAACACATGAAAACTGCAAACAAATGTATGACTTAACAATTCAAACTTTAGGTTTTCCCATCCCATCCCAAGAGTCGCATAACCTCTTATCGAATTCGCAACGCTTAAGGAGTAACTAGGTATAAGGGTTCTAGGTTAAGCTTATCTACTAAACAATAAGATATAAAAGAATGTGATACACCAGTATCAAATAGAACTCTAATTGATACACTATGAGTCAAAAGTGTACCTCCCAACACAGCTTTTCCTTTTTCCTCTATTGTTGGTCTCGAGGTAGCCGGCTTCAATGCAAACACTTTCCCTTTTCCATCCTTGGCTGGCTCCTTGCACTAGTTCTTATAATGTCCAGTCTGATCGCAATTGAAACATCTCAATCCTTTCATGTTAGCAGCTTTCTTCCCTTTGCATGTCCAGCACTCATGAGCATAGTGTTCTTTCTTATCACACTTATAATAGACAACTTCTACCTTTCCCTTCTTGGCAGCTCCACTGTAACATTTCCGTTTTTAAATCAAATTTAAATTGGTAATTAATTTAATTTTTGAAATTAAATTGTGAACTAATTTGGCATTTTCCAAATTACATAGATATTTGTTTGTTTATTAATATAAATGAATATGGATGTGATTTTTAAATAGAATTTCTAATCGGAAATTCAAAGTAAATATTTTGAGTAATATATTAACTATAAATTTAATTGTGAATTAATTTGAAATTGTAGGAATAAAAATATTTATATATAAGTTTTAAAAAAAGAACTTGATTTGGGAATCTAAATATTTTATAAATAGATTTTAATTTGTAATTTGAATATGAAATTCAAATACATATATGTTGAAAATAAAGATTTGGAAAATAAATAAATTATGAATGGGATAAAATTTGTACTTATAAAAATATATTTGTTTACTCATTTATAAATACAAATTGATTATATATTATTTTTTGAATTTGAAATTTAAAAAATAAAAGTTTTGAATATATATTGGATTTGGAAAAATCTATAACTTAATAATAGAAAAAAACTTGTTTTGTATTTATAACGATTTGAAAATGTTATTTTGAATTGATATAAGTATAATTTGCTTAAATTAATAAAAAGTTTAAAATACTTTTCCTTTATACTTGAAATAAATTAGTTTTGTACATATTTAAGTTTGTATTGGATTTGAAAACATTATATTTTAAAATTTGTTATATATATATATATATGTGTGTGTGTGTGTGAAAGAAAAATGGATTTATTTAAATTGAAAATATTAATAGGAAATATAATATAAAGTTATATTTAAATATTATAAACATGAAGATTTAAAATGTTTAAAATATAACACATATATAAATAATTTTCAAAAGTTGTTTAGAATTAAATTCCAAAACTTATATATATAAAAATGCATTTGTTTTTATCAAGCGTAAACAAGATATAATATATATGTAAATAACATGTTTATAAAAACATGATTTATAAATAAATTAGCATAAGGGATAAAAATGTAAACAAATTAAAGTTTAACAAGGATTTAAACACAAATTATAAATAAATTAAATGAAAGGGTTTAAACACAATTTAATCACAAAAGACATTTGTAAAATGATAGTGCAAGTAAATAGCAAGTGTAATATAAAGATAAAAGATTATTACAAGTGTAATTTAACAAGTGTCAAAAATAAGATTTCCTTTCTTATTTGAATTATATGAAAGCATATTTAAAAAAGAAACTAAGGTCTCACTTCTTATTTTCTTTATCTCTGAAACAAATACAAACCAGAGATCATTTCTAAAACTGGAAAGAATTAAAAACCAGAAAATAAAACTTGTAGCATCTTAAAATCTAGAAAACGAAACCTGATCAATGCAACCAGATCAAAAGAAATTGAATCAAAAGCTTGAGATCAATTCAAAGCTTTAAGAAAAAGAAAATCAAGAAGCCTGAAAGGAAGATTCCAGTTCAAAACAAGATTTTTTTCAACCTAGAAAAAAGTGTTCAAGTTCAAAATCCTGAAAGCAACTCTCAGATTTCTAAACCTGAAAACATGCAAGTAAATTAAGTTTTAGAGTTGAAAACAATTCAAGCTTCAGCCTGAAGCAGTAGATCAAAGTCCAACCATCAAAGCAAATAAAATCTGGAAACCAGAAGATCAAAATACCAGATCAAATTAAGGAAAAAATTATACTGTCCTCTGTCCAACAGCAAACAGGTGAGCAAATTAGCCCAGAAATCTATTATGTATCTTGTTGAATGCTTAAATTGATTTGTCTTCTCTGATATTTGATATGTTGGAATATAAATCTGTCGACATATATGTGATGCATGTCTGAAAATAGGCAAACTTTGCCTTTGTATATACATTCCAGGTTCTAAAACTTGTTAGAAAATTTAAATCACCCCTACCCAAACCATTTTAGACGTTGCTTGCTAAATGAAAATTGTTTACATAAATACAACATCACATTTTAAAATAAAATCAAATGTATTTACAAAGTATTTGCTTATAAAATGATAAATAACAGTATAAAATCAAAATAAATTAAAAATATGATATTCATAATTGTGTGTTTGGATTATACGATCTGATTTGGGTTGCAAAAATATGAATTTAGAACATCGTTTCATTATTTTTAAGCTAGTAATGATCGAGAATTTCTTAGATGAACAGAAATCCTATTATGATCAAGCTCTGGCAATCGGTGACACGATTGACCTCGTAATCGAATCTGAAGAATGCTTGTAGATCAGGGATTATCATAAAAATGGTGAAATAATTTCTAGATCGTCAAAGAAGATAGTCGACGTTGATATAGGGCTTAGGAACCTAGTTTGAGTGACGGTGAATTTGAGGTCATTGTGCCGTAAGGGGTGAATCGGACTTCACCGCAAGTGGGATGATCGAGGCTGGAAGTCAGGGCGAATCTTTGATGAAGTTCGGGTGGTCTCTATGATCGTGGTTGACTGTACGAAGTGGTTCTGGTGGCTAAGCTTATTCCAGATTGGGTGAGTTCGAGCTTGATTTCAATTTCAAGCTCAAATCAGAAACTGGGTGGTCGGGATTGATGGAGGAGGCCAACAGTGACTTGTTGACAACGACGATGGTGATCATAATCACTCCGGCGACTTGTACATGTACGTGAGCCTGTGCATGACTAGTTGTTTGATGGGATTGAGGAAGACGAAATATTCTGGAGTTCAACTGGAAGAATTCGTGAAAAATACTCGAGGCAAGGAATAGAAGCAGGTTACCCGAAGTAGAGCTCGGTAAAGTCAAGCAATGGCCCGGGTTTGAGTGATTGGGTATAAAAACAGTTTTAAAGTTTTAAATTCTATTTATAAAGTTCAATCAAGTTTAAAAAAAATTTGTTATACAACATCTTTTGTACAATATGTGTTTACTTTTGTAATAATTACAGGTTTTTAAATATAAATTATTTTAAAATTTATTAAGTTTAAAAAGTGTTTTTAATATATTTAAAAATTACCTTTGATATTTAAAGCAATCAAATTAAGATAAAGGGATTATCTTTTGATTTGATTAAAACCTTAAGTGATTAAAAGATTAATTATTTGATTTAACTTATTATATTTAATGTCCGAAAATTTTAAGGATAATTACTTATTATAACTGATTAAAGATAATTAATTTGTGTGAATTATTAATTAATTTGAGGTTAATTAATTAATTAAAGATTATTTAATGAAAGTGATTAAGGGATGATTTATTAATTAAGGGTAATTAATATTTGTAATTAATTAGGAATAATTAATTAAAGAAAAATTAAATAATTAGGGGTTAATTATTTAATAATTAAGGTTAATTAACTTAATAATTAAAGGTTGATTAATTAATTATTAAAGGTTAAATAATAAATGATTAAAGAATAATTAATTAATATGGTTTGTAATTAATTAATATTAATTAACCAGGATTAGTAGTTTATTTATAGGTAATTAATCCGATTTAAATTAATTAGATAATTAATTGACCTTACTTATGGATGTTTTAATTGTATTGAATGCTTTGAATTGTTGATATCCCCAGTGTGTACTGCTTTATGATATGAAGTATTTTGATTTTAGCTGTGATGAATGTGTGATAAATTTACATTATTTATCTGAGAATCTGTGAATGAAGAATAAGCGTTATCGATTATACCGCTTATCAATATTGATATGATTGAATCTGTGATGATTGAATGATGTTGCACTATTGTGTAAACCCCTAGATTACACCATACACACACAAATATGGATCGCACGAGGAAATTGGTTAAGTCACGGATTTTTGAAATTGTTTTAAGATTGAGTTTTGAATCCAAATGATTTTTGGAAATGGACTTGGTTAAAAATGAAAAGCTTTTGAAAAGGAATTTTGAAGATAAAAGTTATTTTGAATAACTTGATAAAGTTTTGAAATTTAAGTGGTTTAATTTGAATTGGAATTCAAGATTTGAAATTGAATTATATGTTTGGAAATTATGGTTTAAAAAGGTTATACAAGTTATAAATGTGTTTATATGGGTTTTTAACCATTTTAAAAGTATTGTTTTGGGAATTTGAATTTAACCAAGTTTATACTTAAAAGGCTTAACTCATGCAAATGTAATCGGATTTTTCCAAAGAGAAAAATATTTGTTTTTAAATAAAAATAGCTTTCATATAAAGAAATGATTTCCAATTTGTGTTGAAAGATTTCAAGTTTGAAATAGAAATAGTTTTGAAAGCTATGAATTAATCTTTGTGAAAAATTATTGAACCTTATTTTGAAATCAAAGAGGATCTTAAAGGTATATCATTTGTATAAAAGATTTGAAATGGAATTGTTTGGAAAGCTATGAAGGAATCCTTGTGAAATATTTAGTGAACTTTGTTTTCAAACAAAAGAGGATCTCAAAGGTAGATCTTTTGTTTAAATATTATGAATGAATCTTTGTGAAAGCTTTGGTGAACTTTGTGAAGTGAAACTTTTTGTTTAAAGATATGAAAATGGTAATTTGTATAAACCATTTTGAAGAAAGATTTTGGGTTTTAAGTTGTGACTTAATTGAGATCCCATTATCCTTATGGTTTTTAAATATTGCGCTCATTATTCGGTTTAGCCGGGAGAGGACCTTTGTGTCATATAACCCATTTCAAATAATGATACGCCGATATGGATAGCATTTGAAGACCGGTGGTGAAGACCGGATATTTTCGAAAGCGAAGGGATGACCCATCGAATGTCCCTGCATCGAATGGCCTCGGTATAGAGATTTGATCACCCATTGTGATGGGGAGTATGGATGTAATTAGGGATTATTCGGATTTGCAAGGGCTTCTTTGTGAAGTGCCTTCGGTTTTGTTCGAACCCGGAACAGACTTGTATGGATGTGTATCTAACATTACACTTTGAGATGTAAAGCTGGTTTCTATCAAACACATTTCTGTTTGGCGACGGAGAATTTATTCTCTTAGCTTAACACCCTTCTCTGAGACGTACGAGCTCAGAGGTTATGTAGTTGATAGTTACTAGTGATACATTCCAAATTTGGTAATGTCGCATACGAAGTACTGCTGATCATTTGTTAATCGAAGCATGGCTTTGGTAAAAAGCGTAGCTTTATGGACGAGACTTCGTCGAGCCTCACAACCCAGAAATGGTCGAAACAGGAATGTTGCGGCAAGGTTTTCAGGGGTCGCGCCCCTAGGGTATGTCCATTTCCTTCTAGATTATAAGTGGTATCATGGTATGGATCCCAGATACTTAACTTTGTGGTTGCTGCAAACCAATTACTTTGTGGTTGTTGGTGTAGAGGTACCTCGGATAAAGGTCGGTAACGAGCGGGGATGGATTACCTGTAGGTGTTACTTCCGGGCAGGGGTAACCCGGCCTTGTGTCGGTAGGGAACCATTTTGGTTATTGGGGGCGTCCCTCCAAAGGCGTCCCATTTGTTAAGGAAGTTTCTCAGCCTGACCATTTGTTGGAAATCCAATCTCCAATACACACCTTGTACGGTTTTAGTTGTATAACCTATAATTTACTTATGGTGGTCACCACTGTTTAGATGGTAGATATAGTAGGCATAGTTCGAAATGTCTATGCTGGCTAAGATTAATATTATACTTTCGAAAGGTTTTCTACACTATGCACTAATAATAATATCAAATGGTTTTCGCGTATCAAGCATTTTTTACTGTCATAAGGAGAAATCTCCTCCAAGTGTGTGATTGCATTGTGTGTGCGGCGGGAGGCCTTATGGTAGTTTCATTTTCCAAAAAGCATTGTGGATTTCTTTTACATCTTTTGTTGTTCATTTTAAAGATATACTGTTTTCGTTTGCTCACACCAGTCCCATGATAGACCTGGAGTTTATTGTTCCATATCTAAACTCTGGGTGCCCAAAATTTTCCACACGGGTAGTCTAGAGTTGGATTTTTCAGATAGTCGAATAGTAGGTGTAGATTCTATAGCATTCAATCTCTGGATATTGGCAATCGCATTTGGATCGAGTTGCTTCACTTCAGTGTCGATGGTGGTTCTCGCTTTTGATTTGAAGTTTTCTATCTTGGAGCATTGACAATGGTGTTGCAGTTAATTGGAGTATCTATCTTAAGGACTTCTGTAGACATTATCTTATGGAGTTATTTTATTTCCGCTGTATTTTGTGTCTCTGATAATATTGATCAATTCTTTTTGTATCATTGTAATCAACTGTTGTGTGTCAATGATATTATTCATTTTCTTCTGCTGTGTTATACTAAATATGTTATAAGCTCCAGCACGAGTCGAGTTTCGACGGTTGAATCTGCGGCATTCGAGTACAAGTGAAGTACGGGTGTTGATTTTCAAACGCTGAAATTTGGGTCGTGACAATTCGGTATCAGAGTTGAAGGTTGAACTTTAGCTCAGGAGTATAACACATTAGGTAACTCATTAGAGATAAGGTGAAGTATACCTTAGAATGAGTATATCCCGAAGATACCAATCCGTATGCCTCGGTAAGTTCTCTTACTGTCCACTAATAGTGAGTATGATTGCAAGAAGAGGATGAGATATGGGACAGGGGAGTACCACTACAATAGTCAATACCCTGCAACAATGGAAATATCTTTCTCTATCAATCTCCTTTGATCCAGTTTCAGTTCTTTGATGGCTTCGTGGCAGCTTGAGGGAGAAGCTTTGGTATGATGGTGGCCCTGCGAATCGTTGAAGATAAGTTTCTATTTCGTATTCTCTTCATCGGTTTCTTATTAATCTTTCCGTTTTAACACTCATAAATTTGAAAATTTATTTGAAATTAATTGGTTAACTAAAATATGAAGTTAAATTGGATTGTATCGATAGAACGATTTCGGTCAAAACCGAATTTGAAATTTTGTTGTAATTTCTTGTGAAAATCGAAGTCCGGGTACGGACAAGTTGGTGTATATTTTAGGATATTCCAGTTGGAATTGTGTATCCATCGTTTGTTCTGTTGGGTCCAATATATTCTACGAATGGTTAGTTATCCCTTCGGACTAATCAATACCCCTGTATATTCGTAGATCCAGGTGCTCGGGTGTTTGGTAAAATATCATATGAGTTCGTTCTCATATTTATTGATGATATTCTGATTTGGTAAGCCAAATGCAGAATAGATATTCAGTTTGACCAAGAAAACTGTTTCTCTATCTTTGTGTATCCATTCTCTGTTGTCTCCCAGGCAAATTTCGAGGACGAAATTTTCTTAAAAGGGGGAATCTTTAACATTCCCGTTTTTAAATCAAACTTAAATTGGTAATTAATTTAATTTTTTAAATTAAATTGTGAATTAATTTGGTATTTTCCAAATTAAATAAATATCTGTTTGTTTATTAATATAAATGAATATGGATGTGATTTTTAAATAGAATTTCTAATTGGAAATTCAAAAATAAATATTTTGAATACTATATTAATTATGAATTTAATTGTGAATTAATTTTAAATTATGGGAATATATATATATATATATGAGTTTTTAAAATAAAGAACTTGATTTGGGAATCTAAATATTTTATAAATAGATTTTAATTTGGAATTTGAATTTGAAATTCAAATATATATATATATATATATATATGTTGAAAATAAAGATTTGGAAAATAAATAAATTATGATTGGGATAAAATTTATACTTATAAAAATATATTTGCTTACTCATTTATAAATACAAATTGATTATATATTAATTTTTGAATTTGAAATTTAAAAATAAAAGTTTTGAATTATATTGGATTTGGAAGAATCTATAATTTAATAATAGAAACAAACTTGTTTTATATTTATAATGATTTGAAAATTTTATTTTGAATTGATATAAGTATAATTTTCTTAAATTAATAAAAAGTTTGAAATACTTTTCCTTTATACTTGAAATAAATTAGTTTTGTACATATTTAAATTTGTATTGGATTTCAAAACATTAAATTTTAAAATTTGTTATATATATATGTGTGTGAAAGAAAATGGATTTATTTAAATTGAAAATATAAATAGGAAATATAATATAAAGTTATATTTAAATATTATAAACATAAAGATTTAAAATGTTTAAAATATAACACATATATAAATAATTTTCAAAAGTTTTTTAGAATTAAATTCCAAAACTTATATATATATATATATATATATATATATATATATGAAAATGCATTTGTTTTTATCAAGTGCGAACAAGATATAATACATATGTAAATAACATGTTTATAAAGACACGATTTATAAATAAATGAACTAAGGGTTTAAAACGTAAACAAATTAAAGTTTAATAAGGATTTAAACACAAATTATAAATAAATTAAATGAAATGGTTTAAACACAATTTAATCACAAAATACATTTGTAAAATGATAGTGCAAGTAAATAACAAGCGTAATATAAAGATAAAAGATTATTACAAGTGTATGATTTAATTTAACAAGTGTCCAAATATAAGATTTCTTTTTTTATTTGAATTATATGAAAGCATATTTGCAAAAGAAAACTAAGGTCTCACTTCTGATTTTCTTTATCTCTGAAATAAATACAAACCTGAGATCATTTCTAAAACTGGAAAGAATCAAAAACCAGAAAATAAGACTTGTAGCATCTTAAAATCTGGAAAACAAAACCTGATCAATGCAACCAGATCAAAAGAAATTGAATCAAAAGCTTGAGATCAATTCAAAGCTTTAAGCAAAAGAAAATCAAAAAGCCTGGAAGGAAGATTCCAGTTCAAAACAAGATTTGTTTCAACCAAGAACAAAGTGCTCAAGTTCAAAATCCTAAAAGCAACTCTTAGATTTCTAAACCTGAAACATGCAAGTAAATTAAGTTATAGAGTTGAAAACAATTCAAGCTTTTGCCTGAAACGGTAGATCAAAGTCTAAGTTCAACATCAAAGCAAATACAAGCTAGAAACCAAAAGATCAAAATACTAGATCAAATTAAGGAAAAAATTATAATGTCCTCTGTTCAACAGCAAATAGGTGAGCAAACTAGCCTAAAATTCTGTTATGTATCTTGATGAATGCTTGAATTGATTTGTCTTCTCTGATATTTGATATGCTGGAATATAAATCTGTCTACATATAAGTGATGCATGTTTGAAAATAGGCAAACTTTGCCTATGTATATACATTCTAGGTTCTAAAACCTGTTAGAAAATTTAAATCACACCAACCCAAACAATTTTAGAATTTGCTTTCTAAATGAAAAACGTTTACATAAATACAGCATCACATTTAAAATAAATTCAAATGTATTCATTAAGTATTTGCTTATAAAATGATAAATGACAGTATAAAATCAAAATGAATCAAAAATTCGATATCCATAATTGTGTGTTTGGATTATACGATCTGATTTGGGTTGTAAAAATATGAATTTAGAAATCATTTCATGATTTTTAAGCTAGTAATGACAGAGAATTTCTCAGATGAACAGAAATCCTATTTTGATCAATCTCTGGCAATCGGTGACATGATTAGCCTCGTGATCTAATCTGAAGCATGCTTGCAGATAATGGATTATCAGAAAAATGGTGAAATAATTTTTAGTTCGCTGGAGAAGATAATTGACGTTGATATAGGGTTTAGGAACCTAGTTTGAGTGACGATGAATTTGAGGTCACTGTGCCGTCAAGGGTGAATCGGACTTCACCGCAAGTGGGGGGATCGAGGCTGGAAGTCAGGGCGATTTTTTGATGAAGTTTGGGTAGTCTTTGGTGATCATGCTTGACTGTACAAAGTGGTTTCTAGTGCCTGAGCTTATTCTGGATTGGGTGAATTCCAGCTCGATTTTGATTTCAAGCTCAAATCAGAAACTGGGTGGTCGGGATTGATGGAGGAGGCCAGCAGCAACTTGTTGACAACGGCGATGGTGATCGTAATCACTCTAGCGACTTGTGCACGTGTATATGAGTCAGTGCATGAGTGGTTGTTTGATGGAATGAGGATGACGAAATGTTCTCGGGTTCAACCCGAGGAATTCATGAAAAATACTCATGGCAAGGGATAGAAGCAGGTTACCCGAAGTAAGGCTCGGGAAAGCCAGGCAATGGCCCGGGTTTGAGTGATGGGGTATGAAAATAGTTTTAAAGTTTTAAATTCTGACAAGTTTTATAAAGTTTAATCAAGTTTAAAAAAAATTTGTTAAACAACTTCTTTTATACAATATGTGTTTAGTTTTGTAATAATTAAAGGTTTCTAAATATAAATTATTTTAAAATTTATTAAATTTAAAAAGTATTTTTAATATATTTAAAAATAACCTTTCATATTTAAATCAATCAATTTAAGATAAAGGGATTATCTTTTGACTTGGTTAAAATCTTAAGTGATTAAAAGATTAATTATTTGATTTAAGTTATTAAAGATAATTATTTAATGTAAGAAAATTTCAACGATAATTACTTATTATAATTAATTAAGGATAATTAATTTGTGTGTATTATTAATTAATTTGAGGTTAATTAATTAACTAAAATTTATTTAATGAAAGTGATTAAGGGAAGATTTATTAATTAAGGGTAGTTAATATTTGTATTTAATTAGGAATAATTAATTAAAGAAAAAATAAATAATTAGGGGTTAATTATTTAATAATTAAAGGTTAATTAACTTAATAATTAAGGGTTGATTAATTTATTATTAAAGGTTAATTAATAAATGATTAAAGAATAATTAATTAATATGGTTTGTAATTATAATATTAATTAACCAGGATTAGTAGTTTATTCAAAGGTAATTAATTCGATTTAAATTTATCAGATAATTAATTGATCTTACTTATGGATGTTTGAATTGTATTGAACGCTTTGAATTGTTGATATCCCTGGTGTGTACTGCTTTGTGATATGAAGTATTTTGATTTTAGCTGTAATGAATGTAATTTATTTATCTGTTATAAATTTACATTATTTATCTGTGAATCTATGAATGAAGAATAAGCATTATAGACTATACCGCTTATCGATATTGATATGATTGAATCTGTGATAATTGAATGATGTTACATTATTGTGTAAAACCCCTGGACTACACCATACACACATAAATATGGATTGAACGAGGAAAATGGTTAAGTCATAGATTTTTGAAATGGTTTTAAGATTGAGTTTTGAATCCAAATGATTTTTTGGAAATGGATAGCATTTGAAGACCAGTGGTGAAGACCGGATATTTTCGAAAGCAAAGGGATAACCCGTCGAATGTCTCTGCACCGAATGACCCCGATATAGAGATTTGATCACCCATTGTGATGGGGAGTCCGAACGTGATTAGGGATTATCCGGATTTGCAAGGGCTTCTTTGTGAAGTGCCTTCGGTTCTGTTCAAACCAAAACAGACTTATATGGATGTGTATCTGACATTACACTTTGAGATGTAAAGCTAGTTTCTATCAAATACATTTCTGTTTGGCGGCGGAGAATTTATTCTCTTAGCTTAACACCCTTCTCTGAGACGTACGAGCTCAGAGGTTATGTAGTTGATGGTTACTAGTGATACATTCCTAGTTTGTTGATGTGGCGTATGAAGTGGTGCTGATCATTTGTTGATTGAAGCATGGCTTTGGTAAAAAGCGTAGCTTTTTAGACGAGACTTCGTCGAGCCTCAAAACTCGGAAATGGTCGAAACAGGAATGTTGCGGCAAGGTTTACAGGGGTCGCGCCCCTAGGGTATGTCCATTTCATTTTGGATTGTAAGTGGTATCATGGCATGGAGCCCAGATACTTAACTTTGTGGTTGCTGCAAACTAATTGCTTTGTGGTTGTTGGTGTAGAGGTACCTCGAATAAAGGTTAGTAACGACCGGCGATGGCTTACCTGTAGGTGTTACTTCTGGGCAGGGGTAACCCAGCCTTGTGTTGGTAGGGAACGATTTTGGTTCTTAGGGGCGTCCCTCCAGAGGCGTCCCATTTGTTAAGGAAGTTCCTTAGCCTGACCATTTGTTGGAAATCCAATCTCCAATACGCGCCTTGTAGGTTTTAGTTGTATAACCTGCCATTTACTTATGGTGGTCACCACTGTGTAGATGATAACTATGGTAGGTTGCGCTTGCATTGTGTGTGTGGCGGGAGGCCTTATGGTAGTTTCATTTTCCAAAATGCATTGCGGATTTCTTTTACTTCTTTTGTTGATTGTTTTAACGATAAACTGTTTTCGTTTGCTCACACCAGTCCCATGATTGGCCGTGAGTTTATTGTTCCCTATCTAAACTCTGGATGCCCATAATTTTCCACATGGGCAGTCTAGAGTTGGATTTTTCAGATAGTCGAATAGTAGGCGTATATTTGGTAGCATTCAATCTATGGATATTGGTAATCGCATTTGGATCGAGTTGCTTCACTTCAGTGTTGATGGTGGTTCTCGCTTTTTGATTTGGAGTCTTTCTAGTCTTGGAGCATTGACAATGGTGTTGTAGTTAATTGGAGTATCTATCTTAAGGACTTCTGAAGACATTATCTTATGGAGTTATTTTCCTTCCGTTGTATCTTGTATCTCTGATAATATTAATCAATTTTTGTTGTACCATTGTAATCGACTGTTGTGTATCAATGATATTATTCATTTTCTTCCGTTGTGTTGTTGTACTTAATGTGTTATAAGCTTCGGCACGAGTCAGATTTGAACGGTTGAATATGCGGCATTCGAGTACAAGTGAAGTACAAGAGTCGATTTTCGAACGCTGAAATTTGGGTCGTGGCATCCACTCTTCTGAACTCCCTTCTTATTGAAAAATTTCCTCTTCTGGTTCTGCCCTCCTTAAGCTCCCTCTACTTTGTTACCTTCAAGAAAAGCAAGCATCTCTTCCTTCCTCAAAGCCATCTCAACAACAACATCGCATGAATCTCTAACATGCGATAATGTGGCCTTAGCAAGCACAGGCTTCAAACCGTGAATGAACTTCTCATTTCTTTTAATAACTGTATCGTTTGTAGTGTATTTGTATCTTGATAGCTCCTCAAATCCGGTTGCATACTCAAGCATAGTCATATCTCTCTGCTCCAACTCAGCAAAATTCCTGAGTAGAGTAGACTTAGAAATCTTCAACAAAAATCTTTCTTCAAACCTCCTTATGAACTCAGCCCAAGTCATGGTCTCCTCATTGACTCCAACCGTAACATTATTCCACTAGTACAGTGCTGCTCCCTGCAATTGATTAGAAGCAAACATCCTTTTTTGCTCATCATTAAGCCCCAAATTAGCAACAATCCTCTCGCAATGAAGTAACCAGTTCTCCACTTCAATTGCATCCTCGATCCCGATAAACCGTTTCACCCATCCTGGCATAATCTCCACTCAATATAGCATAATTATTGACCATCGGTGCTCCCTGATTTCCTCCTTTAAAATTTCCTCCAACTAATCCAGAAGTAACTCCAGCCTGCATCATGCCAACAAAAAACTGACACATAGCTCCCTCATCTACTTGCGGCTCTCTAACACCCACATTAGCAGCTTATGCCTAACCTAAATTCCTTATAGTATTTGGTCTGGCCTTCCCATTAGTTGTGGAGCTTCCCCCACAACCGTTAACTCTTCTGCTTCTGGCGTCCAAATCTTAATCGTAAAATCTACATTCAATTCCTTGTAATATACAAAAGAATAGCCTAAGGAAGATAGGAGAATAGGGATAAAGCGTATACTTATATATAGAAAATACAGGCACGTTACTATGGCGTTATCCCATACCCCAATATTTTTTCTAATTCCTTAGGGTTATGTTTTCAAAATCATTTTAAGTTTGAAATTTCTTTTAATTTTTTTTCATAAATCTATGTTTTGATACCAAGTTGTGACATCCCCTATCTTGAGACCCGAAGCTATGCACTATAGATGCTGTAGTCATCTATAATATTAACTTCTGGTGACAAAAGACGGTAATGTTAATGGTATCCATAATATTAGAAGCACATGAATATAAAATAAATCAACACAGAACTAAAACATCTTTTCTGATTACATTTCAAATCAATATTTCATATTCGATTATATAATCCCAAAACGTTTCCTAGGTTTTGACCAAATATAATTATTGCAAACTATGCCAAGCGTGACATATGAAGATGCCCCCTTGGATGATTAGAGTACTAAATGGACATATCAGTCTTAAATATATCTCAACGAAAATAAAAGTAATTACTCCTATATAGCTAACTTTTCCTCCTACACATCTTCGAAAGCTTACTCGTCCAACCAACTAAACCTGAAAAACCTAACTCTACATCTACTCAAATTAATTTTGAGCACCTGAGAGTTTAAGGGAAAGACATAAACTTCGAGTCAGCCATAAAGCCTGGTGTGAATAATACTATTACATCTTAGTTATCTGATATTAAGTGAGACCACGCCACTTAGCGGAATGGGTTTCCCCTCACTGATATTCCTTTTAAAACATATCTTTTGCAAATTAGAATCCTACAATCAAACTGATTAAAAGAATAATGGCAATGTCATATATGCACATAAATCAGGTAATCTATGGACTATCTGTTCAAACAATGTAGTTTTGTTTGGATAACTACTAGCCATTGGCTGACTCGGGCCTACCAGACACAATAACTAATCTAACATCTGTTAGATACACTTCCGGACGATCTGTCCTTAACTTGCTTCTTCTAAGGTCAACTGATCCTAATCGTTTTGCAGGCTCACCAATAACCTATCCTTCTCTATATATACCTTTCTGTGTGTAACATCGTTTTAGTCTTACCTGTGACTAAGTCCTACACATTGTAATTTTGGACTTATATCAGCTAGGGGCTAATAGCTAAAGTATAGGGCGTGACCTTATACCAGTCTCATCTGTTATTCTAATATCTAAATCATTTACTTTGGGTTAACTTCCCCATCAAAATTTCCTTAAAAACATTTCTTTCAAATTGATTTAATCCTTTAAATCATACTTAAACAAGGAAAATATACTCGTATCTTTACTCAAATATCTTTGCTATAATTTATGCTTTACACAAAACGATGTTGATGAAAACCTAAATCAAAAGGGTTATCTATCCCTTTAAAACAAGTTAAAGCCCTTCTTTGACTTAGACATTAGGTTTTAAATTCAAGATATCACCTTTGGAACCCTTATTTAAAAACTTTAAACAGTCTCTTTCGAATCCATTGAAAGTACCCCTTTCAAAATAGGTTAACTACTTTACCTTCAAAACCCTTGTTTAAAAACTGTAAACAGTCTCTTTCAAATCCATTGAAAGTACCCCTTTCAAAATAGGTTAACTAGTTTACCTTGAAACACTAGGCCGAAAGGCCAAAACATACCTTTTAAAACCTATAAAAATAAACCTGTTGAAATCATTGAAAGTGTCCCTTCGAAAGCTTTACAAAACCTTAGACATCCTCTTTCCAAAATACTATAAACTTGCTTTTCGAAAGCATTAGACCTTCCATTAAGGCACTAAAAGTAAACCTTTCGAAAGCATTAGGTTCAAGTAAAAGTTTGTGGAACATAGCTTCAAAACCATTTAAAACCATTCCTTTCGCAACCTCTGGGTTTAACTTTCAATGTATCTAAGGGTCTTGAAAGAATTGAGGCGAAAGCGTTGCTTTGGAAAACATTATTCCTAAGTAAAAGAAAGTGGGAGATTTCAGAACCAACCCTTTCGAAATCATGGAGAAGCGGCTTCAAAGTTTAAAGAAAAAAGTACCCTTTTGAAAGCATTGATACGAAGGGTTGAATGCGGTAGCAGGGGTTTCGACCCCTTCGAAAACTTATTTTAAAAACAAAAGGCGACAACCCATTCGAAAACCCTTTCTTTATATAAACAGAAGCAAGTAGGTTAAGTCGAAAGCTCCAACCAATTGGAAAGCCTTATTTATAACCAAAATAGTTCCAAATTTATAAGAGCTACTTCTACCCCTTCGAAAGCATGTTTCGACGCTTTACCTTGCACCTTTCTTCAATCCACTACGTACGAAGGCATTGATACCATGTGTATTGGTTTCGACTTGGTTGAGGGCGGATGTATAGGGTCAAAAGGTAGCTACTATAAGTAGCGAAGCAGTAATCCTTTACAAAACTGATTTTTACCTTTTAAAGTGATTTCTTTCCAGAGAACTTGCCTTATTCGTCAACATATAATTGGTTGCCAATTATTTTACAAAATCTTTTTCTAAAAGTGTTGCCGAATTCGGTAATTAACAATTTTAAAACATTTAACAAATTTCCTTCTCTCCTTTTATAAACATATAAAATATTTAAGTCCCATGCCTTAAATAATTTTATATCTTCAAATAAATACTTAGGAAAATTCTCCTAAAATTCCCATAAATCACTTTAATATATTTTCTAACATATTTAAATTTATGACCCAAAGCTAACATATAATAGCCAAAAGTAATTTAAACCCAATTTAACCATTTTCTTTACTAGAAAGTTCATAATAAATCCACAACAACTTAGAAAATTATGAAACTTGATACCTATCTTTAAAATAATTTTTCAGCACTTATTTAAAAAACACAAGCCACTTGGATGTCATTTAATAGGTTTTTCAAATCAAATCTTATCATAAAATATATATATGAAACAACATAAATCATCAACAATCATACATATCCATTTAAACAATCAAAACATGGCATTTCTCTTGAAAATAAATTTGTATCTCCTCTAGAAACCGAAAGCAATAAAAATTAGATGTAATCTACTATTCACCTTAACTTGATTGTTAATAATGTTGAGATTTGCTCTTGAATTGATTTGATTAAGCTTCCTACTTGAATCCTTGCTTATCTTCCTCTTGTTTTATTCTAATGGTGGCCGGCCAAACTCTATAGTTTGTTTTGTTTGTGAATGTTGGAAGAGAATGGGATAAGGGTTTAGGTATAAGAATATAACCTATTCCTATTTTTCCCTTATCTTATTTCCTCTTACTTATTTCATTTTAATTCTCTTTGGCTTTAGATTACTTAAGCACGGCTACCCTACGATCATACAAATCTCAATTCCTTAACCATTTACATTCTTACATTTAATTTATCTAATTAAATGTCTTAAATAATTTTGTCCAAAGTAGGGTCATTATACTAACCTCGAAATCGCCCAAGTGTTCATGTTGTCTACTCTAAATAAATAGTTGCACAGGCAGCATGAATCAATATCCATCCATGAGATATTTGATACTATCAAGTCACTGATTGGTGAGAAAATTACGTCCCGTAAGGTATGAAACTACTAAGAAATTTTTCAACACCAAAATGAAAGAGGGGTAGAAAGTGGACGATTATGTGCTGATGATGAAGGGTTATATTGAAAGGCTTGCATCATTGGACGTAGCTATAAGAAATGAGATGCATGTTAACTTACTGCTTGGTCAATTGACCCTTCGATATGAATTATTCATAATGAACTATAATATGAACAATCCGAATGTGAATCTCATAGAGCTCCTCAATATGTTGGGATTGGCCGAGTCACAATATAAAGATCAGTCGATTATGCTTGTAGTTAAAGGCGGGGCACTATCTTCGAATAGTTCGAAGAAGTGAAAGAGAGATGGTAAGAAGAAAAGTAAGAAAGGAAAGAAAACTGCTGAAGATTAGGGTGTGTGTCGCCACTATCATAACAAGGGACGTTGAAAGAGAAACTGTTAAAGTGTCTTAAGACTGCAAAAGAAAAGAAGAAGAATAGTTCTACAGCTTCGTCGGGTACATTTATGATTCAAAATAGTTTTGTAATCAATAAAATGTCTTGGAACTCATATTTTGTAACTAGTTACAAGGGCTTAGAAACAGGCGCTACGTGGTGAAAAACGAAGTGAGTCCTTAAGTTGCTGATATGCCTACTGTCGATGCAACGGTGGTGGGAGATTTTCATTTAAGTTTGCCTAGTGGTTTTATGTTGGTATTAAATAATTACTAATTTATGAAAGACTTTATTTGTGGGATTAGACTATTTGAAAATGGATATGTGTTTCATTGTGCAAATAATATTACGAACATTGATTTGAATGGAAATAAAGTTTGTGAAGTTGTTCTTGAAAATAGCATTTATGTAATCAATGCAAATTATATATGTTCTGTGAGTAGTTCTAGTAGCAATATAAATGATTATTATCTTTGGCTTTGTAAGCTAGGTCATAGTAGTGAGAAACGACTACACAAACTGAAAATCGAAGGTTTCTGCCATTACTTGATTCATAATTAATTGACATTTATGAGTCGTGTCTCTAAGGAAAAAAGACCAAACACCGAGTAATGAAAGAGTTAGTGAACTCTTAGGGCTAGTACATAGTGATGTATGCGGCATAATGCATGTAATAACCAAAGATAATAGTTCTTACTTTGTTACCTTCACGGATGATATCTTAGGACTGGGATATGTGTATCTTATTAAGAAATAGTGCGATGTCTACGATAAATTTAAGTTGTACAAGAATGAAGTTGAAAATCAGACGAACCAAAAGATTAAAATTTTACGATTCAATTGAGGAGGCGAGTACGTTGGATAGGAGTTCCAATAGTACTAAAAGATAATGGGATTATCTCTCAAGTTACTCCACTGTATACTCCGCAACAAAATGGTGTGTTGGAGTGCAGGAACTGAACATTATTAGATATGGTTCGTTCAATATGAGTTGCCTCTTTCCTATTAGGGATATGCACTGCCATATAACATATGGCATCGGAAGAAACTCCACTTCAATAATTTGAACGTATGGGGGTTGTCCGGCCTATGTCAAGAATATTAGCCCTAATAAGCTTAAGCAAGATCATATTTGTGTAAGTATATAGGATATCCCAAGAATTCTAGCAGATATATTTTCTAAAACACAGAGGAACAAAATATGATTGTCTCCTCACACGCTATGTTTTTAGAAAAGGAATTTCTATCAAAGGAAATTAATAGAAAAGTTGTAGACTTGGACGAGATACGAGAGACTAACACTGAGACTGAAACAGTGGGAGAACCAAGTTCAACAGTATATGATAACACACAACCTATTAGAAGGTTTAGTAGGGAATCTCATGCACCAAAGATGTACTATGGCTTTCTTGTGAATGGAGAGAAGGAGGACCGTGTCTTAGATGATGGCATTCCTTTATAATTCTAACAAATACTATAGGTAAAGACTCTACACTCTACTTGAAGCAATGAAATTCAAGATGGATTCCATATAGGAAAAAAAAGTTTGGACTTTATCAGAAGTAACCGAGGGGATAAAAACCATCATCTACAAATGGATTTTTTTTAAAAAGCTAAATGTAGATGGGGAAGTAGAGACTTATAAGGCAAGGCTAGTTGTAAATGGATTTCTTCAAATTCATGGTGTTGGTTGTGATAGGAACATTTTGCTCGTAGCCATGCTTAAGTCCATTCAGATTACGCTAACCATTATTGCATTCTATGACTATGAAATATGGAAAATGGATGTAAAGAAAACTTTTCTAAATGGTGATTTAGGGTTTTATTGTCAATGGGAGTGAGGGCAAGGCATGCAGGTTGTTAAAGTCCATATATGGACTTAAATAACTTTTTGAGGAGTTGGAACAAATGTTTTATAAAGTAATCAAACAGTTTCATTTTTATTAGAATATAAAGGAAGCATGTGCATGCAGAAAGAAACCTCTCAAAGCCATCGTATTTTTGGTGTTATACATCGACGGTCTATTATTGAGTGGTAATGACACTGTTGTTGCAATCAATGAAAATCTGGCTTTCCAAGAAATTCTCAATGAAGGATTTGGAGGAAGCAGCCTGTATACAAGGTATAAATATTTATAGAGATAGATCTAGGAGGCTATTGGGATTTTCTCAATCCCTATACATAGATACCATACAAAAAAGGTAATTCCGTATGGAAAATTCCTAGCTAATAAACGTTCTATCCTAGCTTATAAACGTTCTAACACAGTCTAAAATCGTCCTTTTTAAGAAGGACGCTCCTTGTACTTATGAGGAAAAAGAGCCATATGATCCACAATGTGTGTTATGTACTAGACAGGTGTGGCGTACGCATTAGGATGCTTAAGTTGATACCAGTCGAATCCTAGAGAAAAGCATTGGACGGCCATAACATGTATATTGAAGTATGTAAGAAATACTCGAGACTTATTCCTTATATACGGGAATGGAGACTTCCTTATGAAAGGGTATATGGATTCCAGCTTTCAAACTGTTATAGATGATATTAAATCAATGTTTGGTTATGCCTTTATGCTTAACGAGGGAGCCGTTAGTTGGAAAAGTTCCAAGCAAGAACGTATAGTTGATTCGACAATGGAGGTCGAGGTCATCGCCCTCAATGAAGCAGCTAAAGAGGTTGTCCAGATGCGTAAGTTTTTAAGTGAGCTCAGAGAGGTTCTTGATATCGAGAATCCAGTGGCATTGTTCTGTGATAACAATGAGGCAATACATATCTCAAAGGAGCACGGAGTACATAAGAAGTCATGACATATTCTTCGGAAGTTCCAGCTCATTAGAGAATTCATTAAGAAGAAAGAGGTTATGATACAAAGGGTAGATACCAAGGATTACATAGTAGATCCACTTAGTAAGGGTCTAGCTCAGTCAGCTCTCAAGAAGCTGATTGAAGTGATGGGATTGAGATTGCATAGTTGGACCCAAGAGCAAGTAAGAGATTGATAGAGTTAGGGCTATGCTCTCAGGGCAATTCTATGAGTTATTCTAAATTATCAACACTATAATCAATTCTTGTTCATAATAAAGGTATTTTCTTTATGTTATATATATTTGTTATAATGTGTTATAAATATATTAAATATTTAACTAAAATAAATTTAACGAAAACACATAAATGGTATGTTTGTGATAGTAATTAAAAATAGTTGCAATCTTGAGTATTGTATCATAATATAATAGACACATCGTTTTAAATGTTCCTAGTCAAGATGCATTGAAACTGGATATCCATGTATTCTTCGACACTAGAGTACATAAAACTCTTCAAATGTTTGGCAGTGTATTACTCGTGACTGCTGGGACACTTAGAGTTTACATACGGATAGTTATTTGATAACTATGGAATGACTCACTTGATAGTTTTCTGTTGGTTAACACAGCTAAGGTCAAATAAAAAATATCGACATAACCGATTTACACAGTTCTCTCAACTTAGGAATACCATCGATCTTCAATACGAATGATCCACTTTGATTATAGTCAAATCATGGCATGGTATCCAACGAACGACTATAGTTGGGTCGAGTGGAAGTATTGGAAGTGAAACACTATTCGACAAAGGATCCGCCTCCTCGGTTATACGGAGTCAATATCTCGGTCAGCTGAAGTCAACTTAAAGTCAAAATCTCTGACTAGAATAATTTGATTAATAGTTATTATTATTGCTGAACCAAGGGCATTGTATTTAGAATATAGAGTTAAATGTGGACAATATTTGAATTTTGGCCATTATCAAATTCCATAAGTCCAAAGTGATATAGTTTTGACGAAGAGAATCTGTATAAATATCTATCACTACTGGATAATGCTTAATAAAGTAAAATTGGATTTTACCAACACCAAGTAGGCGATAAATTTGGCCATAATGTCACACGACCTAAAAGTGAAGTGTGAACATTAATATTAAAATTGTTCGATATTTATAGTTAACCAAACTTACACCTAAGAGTCGCACAACTGAAACGTTGAATACTATAGATAACACCTGATTTAGTTAAATTATAATTATTATAAATTAATTAAATAATTAATGTTTTATGAAATATTAGTTATAAAAATTTATTTGATGTGTTAAACAATATTAAACAGTGTGTTTTTAATAGTTATAAGTATACCTATCGATATTCGATATCGGTATGCACTTAAATTGGATTTAAATTATGACGGATTTTGTTCAGGCTTGGATTAGGTTGGAGGCACATATGGGGGAATGATAATTTCAGCTCTAAAGTGGTAAAGGTTAGGTCGACCTAGGGTTGGTAAATGGGTGAGGTTTGAATGGTTAAAAGGGAAAGAAATGATATATAGAGAAAAAAGGATCGTGATTTACTTTTTGCTCCATTGTCTCTCCTTTATGTAATGCCACTCAACCCTCACTTTCAAGGTATTTTTCCCACTTCTCCTTGCTGTAAATTTCAACCACCCTTACATTCATACCCCAAAACTTTAAGTGCAAAATACATTAAATCCAAACTGATTGGTGGTGATAGCTATATTCAGAACTATCAACTTCGGAATTCATATTCAATTCTAGGAGCCTTACTCTTCGTTTCTATGTGTGAGTTCTTTGCACAAGCGAAAGGTAGACAACTTAATTACATTATCAAATATATACATACATATATATATATTATAATTTATGCAATAAGTTATTAGAATATATAACGAATCTGATGTATCTAATTGCAATCACAAACTAGTTGGTTGTACACATGCATACATACATATATTAACACAAAACCAAATTTATGAATGTTCCCTGACCTTATAACTCACGAAAGAAAAATATTTATATTATAATAATATTATAAATGATTTTAGTTGACCAGTAAATTTTTTCTAAAGATTAAATTCATTTAATAAATGTTTTGAATTATAATTTGTTTATTTATGTCATAATTATATTTGACAATAATAAAAAATTATTTATATTATAATAATATTACAAATGTTTTTTGTTAACTAGTAGTTATTTTATAAAGGTCAAATTCTATTAATGCTTGTTTAAAATTTTAATTTTTAATTTATGAAAAAAAATATTCGATAGTAAATAAAAAAATATTATAGTAATATTATAAATGATTTTAGTTAACTAGTAAAAAATTTCTAAAGATTAAATTCAATTAATGTTTGTTTTAAATCTAAAAAAATTATGCCAGAATTATATTATCTAGTAAACAAAAAAATATTTTTATTATAATAATATTATAAATGATTTCTGTTAACTAGTAATTATTTTCTAAAGATTAAATTATTTAATGCATGTTCAAATTCAAAAGAATTATCCATGCTAGAAATTTCTTTTAGTAGCAAAAATAATAATATATATGTTATATTAAATATAAGTACATATATATTTATTTACTTGGGTAAATTGATTATGCAGTTAAAAATATGAATATATATTAGCATATAATTTTTTAAATTTTTCATGAACTTTATGTAATATATGTTATACATTTCTAGACTTAGAAATAATTTTATTTATGTGATAATTAATTTTATGTGATAATTAATTTTATGCGAATTTATAATTATACATATATTCATTTATATATAAATTATTAAAACGGGAAAAAATCTTTCGACTTTGAAATTATATGTTTTATTAGCAAAGGCTGGCGGGGCTGACAGGACCCCTACCTGATTTTATTGCAAAGGAAAAAAAATGAAAGATGCTTAAAACATACTTTAAGCATCAAAAAGGAAAAACACACTAGGCCGGTACATAAAAGAAGAAAAAGCACACTAGGAAAACAAGGAGAAAACTAAAGGAGGACACAGAAGAAACCCGTAGACTAACAAAAATATCTCCAAGTCTGACTCGAAGCTGGAGGGAAAGAAGGATTTCTCACAACTGCTTCATAGATTTCTCATTTCAAAACTTTCCATAGTACTTCACTTTCTCTCTGCTTCCTTTCAAAACAAATAAGATTTCATTCTTTCTGTATTACATGCAAGTATCTCTTCATGCAGAGGGTAACCAGTCTTGATTTCATAGATCTCCACCTCGTTGATTTATAAATTAAGTTGAGATCTATTGAAGAAGAGGTAGAGAAAGCACCACATCCCATCACCCTCATCATTAGTCTCCATAAAGTTAGGTTAACCTCACATTGAAAGAAGATATGCTCATGATTCAAGCCCATACCCAACATAACAGCTCTTGTAAGTAGTGCATTGTGAACCACTTTCCATAACATGAAGTTTTCCTTTGGGCTTGAGTCATCTTTCCAAATTATCCTCATCACTTGCATTTTAGAAAACTGTTCAATCCGGAGAGAAGATGGTATACTTGATAGACAGAATGAAGCCTATCAGTCCATACCACATAGTTAGCCTCAATAGTTTCATGACTAACACCCTAGATTGGAGACCAGATAGCTCTCAGTTGCTGATTAGAAGTGTATGGTAGTTAAATATTGCCTTAATAAATATAGTCGGAAGCCTTGGCAGAACAAGGAATTCAAGACTACCTAACTTGTTGGTGAGTTAAAAGGTTGTTAAGGATCATACCAGGGTACACCCATGGTTTATGCTAGAATTTTACTTGTGATGAAGAAGCTAACTTCGTGCAAATATAAGGAAGAAAAGTAGACCTTAAAGCAAGCAATTTTCTTCATGTCCAACTGCAAAATTGAGGGACATTAACGCTCCAGAAGTCCTTGCAACCAATTCTATATGTCAAAACCCTTCTCACCTAAACACTTCCCTTCCTAGAGAGAACAGAATTAAAGGTTGTACTAAAAGCAGCCAAATTCCACATCAGAATGTTAATGACTCCTAACCCTCCATTTTCTCTAGGCATTTCAATTAGACTGAAAGAGCAAGGCATCGGTTTCTTACTATTAATGGATCCACACCAAAGGAAATGCATCATTACACTTCTTATCATTTTAAATAGCTTAATAGGCAAGATAAATTCTTTTTCCTAGTAAACTACCATAGAAAAGGAAGAAAATTTGATCAGAATTAGTCTTTCAGCCTAGGATAGAACGGTTGGACCACTTGACCAAAAAAGAAGTAATTTTGAAGCAAAGTGGTAAGCAGTCAGTAGTGGTAAGTCTTGAAGTCAAAAGGAGGAGATCTAAATAAGACATCTTTGAGTCCATGGGCTAAAGTCCAGAGGCTTGCAGAAGAGAAAAGGATAGGGTAGAATCAATACCCGAGAAAATGATACTAGATTTAGATAGGTTTATCTTTAGCCCAGTCATCAAGTAAAATGATGATAATGTTTATAGAACACAGAGGATAGAAGGGAGATAAGGTTTAGTAAATATCATGATATCATCAGCAACATCAATGCTGTTATATTGTGGAACTTACACTTCGGATGAAAGGAAATCATGTTAGCATTATACTTAATATTGAATAGACTAGTAAGTGCCTCCATTACTAGAATGAAAATATATGAGGAAATGGGATCTCCTCGTCGAATGCCTTGCCTTCCTTTGAAGTAACCAACTGAACGACCATTAAGGATAAGAGAGAAGCTCGGAGAGGAGATGCATTCATAGATCCACCCCACATAAGGTTTAGGGAAGCCTATTAAGGCCATAATCCTAACAATGGAAGACCAGTGAATGGAATAATAAGCCTTCATTATATCAAGCTTCATCATTGCCGTTGGAGTGGCAATGCTCCTTCTATAACCATAGAGAAGCTCCTGGGCATTGTTATCCATTATATTTCTATTAGGCATGAAGGCCACTTGGTTTTGTGAGATTAGGTAGAAAAGAACTCGTATAAGTTTAGAGGCTAGAATCTTAGATAAGCACTTATATACAACATTGCAGGATGATATAAGTCTGAAGGTTGACATTGTGCTTGCATCAGAAGATTTGGGTATCGGGACTAGATTAATAGCATTAACTTCATGGAGAAGAGTACATTTATCAAAAAAATTGTGGACAGCCTTGATAAAATCATGTTATAATATGTCCCAGCAAGAAGTGAAGAAAATAACATTGAATCCATTAGGGCCACCACTTGATTTTTTATTCATAGAAAAAAGAGCTTGTTTAATTTCATCATCAGAAGCTCAGAACTGAGATGAGGAAGAGTTATTTCATCAAACATGCTAAGGTCAGGTGCAAAATTGGACGAGTTACCTAGAATTCCCAAGAAATAACCGAGAAAAGCAGAATCAATTTGTTCAGAAGAGGTGTAAAGTGTGCCATCTTGCCTACATATCATATGCATATTTTCTTTAGCCTGCTTAATTTTGATCGAAGCATGAAAGAACTCAGTATTCCTATTGCCAAACTGAAGCCATTTTTTATGCAACTGTTGTTCTTTCATGCTGCTTTCAACTCCAAGTGCCTTGTTAAGTAATGTGAATAGCATGCCTTCTTCCTCAGCAACCTGAGCAGAGTGCAGGTGATTCGTCATGTTTTCATGAGCCTTTATGTACTTTTCATTAATGAGAGTGAACTGCTTAGAACCACCACCGTAAAGGTTAGCTGCCCAAGATCTCAGAGCCTTCTTTACAAGTTTAAGTTTCCTGCACAAAACAAACATTGGATTCCCATAACAAATTATAGACCAGTAGTGCTTACTAAAGGTTTAAACTCAGAGGAGAGAGTCCGAGCGTTGAAGAATTTAAATCTCCTTTTTTCCTTAATCACAGAAGTACCCGAAGAGAATTAATGGAAAGTGGTCAGAAGGGATAGGAGGAGGGACAAGAACAGAAAGTTTGGGCCAAAAAGAAAGGGAGGTGGATTGTAGAATGCATGATCAATGGTAGAGAGTGTTCAAGTACCACTCCTACTACGATTGTTCCATGTGTATCTAACTCCAGAAGAAGGGATTTTGAGGAGGTTATAGTCTGTAGCAGCAATATTAAGACGTCGAATATGCTTTGGCAGAAGGGGAAGACCACCATGCTTGTCATCAAAGTGGATGCAGTAGTTAAAGTCACCCATGACCAGCCATGGATGGGAATCTTGCCTAAGGTGAGGAATGAAGTCTACAAGTTTTTGCCTAGAATCGGATGAGTTGTCATCATAGATAAAAGTAAGGTAGAGGGAAGTGGTTGACTGGTTGCATTTGACATGAGTATGAATGAGTTGCCGTGAAGAGAGGATAGAAGTCAAAGAGAAAGAAGTAGGATCATAGAGAATAAAAATTCTACCATAATCAGTGTCACATATGTTATGAATCAAATTCCATGTTGGATTTATGTAGCTTGCAGCTCGAAGTGTTAGAGGAAGATTAAGCTTACTTTCTAGAATAGCAATTATTTTCAAGTCATGCAAAAGAATGAGATTTTTAACTTGATCAAGTTTCAAGTTACTGTTGGCACCTCTTATGTTCCACACTCCAATACTTTGTATATTCATTAATCAAAGTGATTGGAGATTTTCTTGCTCCTGGTTGCAGGAGACTGGAATTCAAGTAGTGATCATTTGGACTTAATATATTTAGAAGAGGGAGATTTAGTATTAGCAGCAGTGCTAGCAAGGGTGGAGACTGTAGAGATTTTGTCAACCCATCCAGGGATGGTAGTATTATTAATGTAAGGGAACAGCGGAGGAGCAGAGGGATTAGACTGAGGGAGGTGTGTAGATGCTGAAACTAAAGAATCAGTGAGGGAGGAAGGCAGAGACAAATTATTTTGCGTGGAAAGAACAAGTTCGAAAATATGATTTTCAAGATCCCTACAGATATCAGGTTTAGATGTTGTTACTGCAATTACGTTGGAGTCTTCTTCATGATGATGTTCAGTTTCAAACTGGTGAGATTTAGAGATGCTACTGGCCACTTCATTGCCTGTACACGTTTAACTACTCATAGTGAAACAATATTCAAAAGAGGATTCATCTCCTTCACTATAAAAGGTTAGTACCACCGTGTTAGGTAGTTAGCTTAAAGTAAAAATCTCAAGCTAGAGTAAATCTATTGATTGGTAAATGTTATTGGATTGAACAAAGGGACTTAGAGAGTCACTATGCAATTCACTATGGATATTATTAGAGGTTTTTTACCGTTGATCAAACCGTCAATATCTTAGTTATGTAGTGGCAATGGAAAGAAAAAATGCACAAACATCTTTACTTAAGGTGTAGTTTAATAAAGATTAGAAATTGAATTTCGCCAAGATGATCTATAAACGGTTGAACTCATGCCCAAAATGTATTTCAAAAGAGTCCACACAAGCGTTAGTATTTAATTTTCTTAATAGTACAAAGGACCGAGTTCACACCAAGGAGTCAAAACAATAGTGTTGTTAGTGATTATTCGAGTTCAACGTGTTTAAATTAATTTATAAATCTTATCAATTAATAAAAAATTGTTACAAAGGTTATATTTAATTTTTATGTCTTCTAATTATTATTTTAAGACCCTGGAATGAATTAAAATTATATATAATTATTACATATTAATTTAATTATATATATAATGAAATAAATATTTAATTAATAAATATACAATATTAATTAGGCCAAAAGTCATAGGATTAATTCCTAAGAGGGGTGACATATACTAGAGGGGATAAGGGTTTGAATAATTCTCTTTGATCTGGATCAAATATAGATTTAAAAGAGAGAAAAAGACGGAGAAATTTTTTATATCTGGTGGCTGAAAATAAGATTATCTTCTCTTATTCTATACACACAAAAATAAATACAATCCCCATTAAACTTGTTATAGCCTTAAAGCTGGGATTTGCAAACTGAGCTATAAGGAAAAAGGCTACAATCTAAAGAGCAAGCGCTATCATCACAATGTGTCAAAAACTGGCATGTCTACTATAAAAAATTATTTTAAAAAAATTATTTATATATCGAGAGACTGTCGAAAAGATAAAAAACTGAAATAATATTTTTTTAACTATTTTAAAATACATTTACATACATACATATATATAATTTGGTTCCACCTTAACTTAATATACACGTATGTACGTATGTACATACATACATACATACATACATAATTCGAAATTATATATATACACACGCAAGTACACTTTCGCTTAAGGGTTTTAGAAATTAAAAAAATGTTTGACCTTGATAATGATAATTTGATACACGTGCGTGCACACACAGACACACACACACATATATATAAGCTCTCAGGTTTTATATATAAAAAATATAATTTTCCTTTTGAACATAGAAAAAAAACTATACACATACACAATAATAAAGATTGTGTTAACTTTAGATTTAAATTTTAAATTCTAGTATACAAATTCGCAAGTTAAAAACACATGCACACATCTGGTCGAAAAAAGATAATTTATTTTTTATTTCACTTTACATATAAGCCGAAAAATATATTATACAAATAAATTATTTATATACATATACACACAAATACATATCTCTATAAATATGCCAAATATGAAGAAAATTTTATATTAGATATAGCCATTATATTTTTATTTGTATAATGTGATCATAAATCTCAATTTTCACAAGCACCATAAATAGTTCATCTCATATATATCTTAGTTATATTACATCATGTGTTAATATTCATATTGTGAATATGAATATTTAATAAATAAAGAAAATTGATTAAATTTTAAATTTAAGATCAACTAAAATCACACACGCACTCTAAATAAAAAAAATTAAACTAAAATAAAACAAAATTAATTTCTAATAGTAAATTATTCTTTGTTAAATACTCGCTAACTATTTAGTGTTGGATTTGGGCTAGCATGCAACGGGTTAAATGAGTGAATTTGTAATTTTTTTATTCAATTTTGGATCTTTTTGGGCCTATGAAGTCTAAATTTATTTAGATTTGATCCAAAATTATTTTAAATAAAATCAATATTTTGTTTAAGTTGTAAATAAAGTTTAATTTAATGTTATATTTATATTATATAATATAACAGGCACATCGTATACACATTTGTGTATGTGCATGTGCAACATATATGATGTACGTAGTGTAACATACCCATATGTAAGTGCTAAGATTTAAACGGCAACGGGTATATTAGCCCTCCATAAAGATATGTATTGTCTAATATACACACACACACATACATACATACTTACACACACATATTTATATATAGTTTTATATGATACAAAATTATACTTGTAAAATATAAATTTTTATACATACACACACACACACACACACATATATATAACTGACACTATAATATAAAATAATTATAAAAATAATATGGATAATTTTGAATATAAATTCAATTTTTGAATTTTTAATCTTGATCTACATAAATTACCTACTAATTTCAAATTCGAAATAATTTATTAATTTTATAAATAAATATATAAGTTAAAAATAATTTTTTCACATATATATATAATCTTATATACATATTCAATTAATATTTTAAAATTTAATACATAATAAATATATGTAAATGTATATATTTAATGTAAAGAAATAATTAAATATATATATAAACATATATATACACACACACTCGGTCAAATTATATTCAATAAAATAATTTTTTTAATTACTAAAACCATGCAATTTTAAAATTGTTTTTTAAATAAAGATTTCAGTACAGAAATCATAAAAATTTATTATGTTTTTCGAAAATCAATCATAAAACATATACATAATTTTTAAATATTTATATGTATATTTTATAATATGTATAATATGTATAAATATTAGGTTTTACATTTGAAATAAATTATATATGTATATATATATTCGGTTTTAATTTAAACATGTATGTGTGTGCACACGTGTACGTGACTACACGTATAATTTTTTTTTAATTTCTGAAAATATATTATACATAAGAGTTGACAAAATTATATATGTGCATTTTATATACTTATATATATATATATATTAAAATTAATTTTTTTTAATTGCTTTCAAAATATTCATATAATTTTTGAAAATTAAAATCAACTTTTTTTACTCATTAGCCAAAAATTTATGCGAACATATATACATAAAAATAATTATTACACACACAGATATATATGTGTGTGTGTGTGTGCGTGCGTTTGTATGAATAGATATATATATATATATATATATATATATATATATTCGTCGATTGTTAACAGTGCAGACATATGTGGACTCATGATAATATACATATAAACTAAAGTAGTAAAATGACATGAAAGATAAATATATACATATATGAATATAAATAGAATAACCACCTTTATTTGACTTAGATGTAGCACTTTGAAATGTTGAATCTATCTAAGCCTTGAATCAGTATCCAAACTTCCAGAAAGTGCTATCAGACTAAAAGCAACGACCGTCGATCTACTATTATAATTTAATTTATGTTTTAAAAAGTTTGAAAAATTAAAAGGAGTGCAGGGATATGACCGGCCCGATGTGAGGTAGAAGGAGACAAAAATTAAGAGCTCCTATAGTGGAGGTTTTAGGTGTTTAAGTAGTGGAGATTTAGAGAAGCAACAAGAGGATCTGGACTAATATTTTCCTCTTACCATTTCACACCCTTTGAATCCATGTTCAAACCCAATTTCACCCCTCATAGCCGGCCATGTATGCCTGTATCTGGGCCTCCGGCCTAATGAAATATGCATTTAAATCTAATTCCAACGCACATTGATATCTTATATCGATATGTGCGTGTATAACTTTTATATATGCACTACATTAATACTGATTAATAAAAATTTATAATTAATATTTCATAAATATTAATTAATTTAATTGATTAATAACAATTATAATTAATTAAATCAGTTGGTAGTATGAGTATTCAACGTTTCAGTTGTGTGACTCTTAGATGTAAATCCGGTCAACAATTAATATCGAGCAATTTGAATATTAACGTTCATACGTCACCTTAGCTAGTGGTGTGACGTTATGACCAAATTTATCGCTTATATTGCTTTGGTAAAAGCTAATTTTATTTATATGAAGCGTTATCTGATAGCGATAATTATTTACGCCAATTCTTTTCATCAAAACTATATCATATTAGGACTTATGGAATTTGATAATGGTCAAAATTCCAATATCATCTATATTCAACTTTATAGTTCTAACACAAAGTCCTTGATTCAATAATAACAGTTATTATTAACTGAACTTCTCTAGCCAATGATTTTGACTTTGAGTTGGCTTCAGTTGACCGTGATCTAATCTCATATAACTGAGGAGACGGATCTTCTATTGAATGGTGTTTCACTTTGTGCTTCCACTCGATCCAACTATAATATTTCAATGGACACCATGCCATGATTTAACTACAATTAAAGCGAAGTTTTCACATTGAAGCACAACAGTATTCTCAAGTCAAGAGAACTATGTAATATTGTCACATCGATATTTTCTATGACCTTGGTTATATTAACCAACAGAAAACTATTTATAGAGTCATTCCATAATTACCCAATAATTATCAGTACATAACGTATTGGTGCCCCCCAACGGTCATAATTAATGTTAAAACCTCACTTATTGATTTTGATGATAACAACCTTAATAACCAACAATATACATTTATATAAAATATGGATACTAATTTTTTTTCCAAGTTATATAGTATATAGTGCAGGATATTACACAGGTATTGAATCGAAGACTATTGTGATGATTTAGCTTTTCGATCCTCGAAAATCGATAGTAATACATCCTTGGTATTCACGTCCCACAAATTCAAGTGTTGGAAAACCTGGTTGATATGGGTAGAAAGAAAATAAAGACAAAATAGAATCTTACACGAATGGAATAACATATATTATTTCAACATATAAGCTTTACAGCGAAAATTTTCAAAATATTTATTCGAGTTTAACTTAGCATTAACGCGGATTGTTATAAATATTTGTTCTTACAAATGCGGAATTCAATAGTACATGAGTGTGGTGGAAATGGATAACAATATACATAAGAATCTTCTAACTCCATGATCTAAGCTCTTCCAAAATGCTCTAAACCAAATCTAACTACTAAGCTGCTCGGAAAAATAGGACACCCAGAGTTTAGGGGAAAGAAAATAAACTCCGGGCCAATTATAGGACTAGTGTGAAAAACTCAAAATACGAGTATTTGGAAAACAAAGAATATCTCATAAGACCACACCGGATATAAATATGGAATGGGTTATACCTTATGATAACCAAATCATTCTACGCGAAATCCAATGATATTATCTTTAATGAAATTCTTTTTAATACCTTTCAAATAAACATATTCAAAATAGCCAAAATTGTTACATTATTAAATTTCACCATAATAGGTTTATAGTTAGGACCGAAGGCACTTATTGGAGATAAGATTTCCAAGTGAATAGCGAGGTAAGGGACTACCTCTCGTATAGTGCATCTCTAGAGGGATTGGAACGATCCGCAAATTTATCAATTTAATAAATTATATTTATTTTTGAATATTCAAATATAATTCAAATATAAGGTTTCTTAACATGGATTATGTTGTCTTAAATAATAAATAATTATGGTAATCTTATTTTAAAAGTATGTATTTAACAAAAATATAAACTTTGAAGAAATATCGATAAAATGGCCGAAAACCGTTTTATCAATAAATAGCTCTATAATTACCAAAAGTCGCACATAGAGTTGAATACATACGCTTATACTTATAGTTGAAAAAAAATATGAAATAAAATAATTTATTTTATTTTTAGGAAATAAAATGTATTTATGACATCATGGATAATGGCATTATATTTAATAATTGACTTATGAATTTAAATTGAGATTTACTGATTTAATAATTATTATAATTATTCAAATAATTATTTTAAAATAATAATAATTCATTTTAATTAGTTATTATGTGATAATAAATCATTTATAATAGTTTTATAAAGATATATACGTAGTTTGAAAATATAAGAAAATGGATATTGCTTTATCGATATTATTAACACTTTTTGTAAACAATTGTTTAATATGGATTTATATGTTTTATAAATCAAATAAAATCATTTCAATTATTATATAATGATAGAAATATTATTATTAAACTTTGTTTACAAATATATGTATGTTAACTAATAAGTGAAAATATGACTAGGAATCAGTTTCTCGATTTTCAACGGTTTAACGAACGAAAGTCGTTTAAAGCTGGTGCAACATTTTTTATTCTCTTATGCACATACATACATAATGCACACATATACATTCATATAACATATATACAATCATGTACATATATATACGTACACGTAAAAAAAATCTAAGATATTTTAGGTTTCTTCATCCTTAAGCATTCACAAAGTCAATGCACATACATAAGGACATGCATATGGGCGCGCACACCCATGTGACAGGGTCTTTCAACTGTGTAGGGTGACATAAGGGAGGAGTGGAGTGATTAAGACTGAAGGCACTTATTGGAGATAAGATTTCCAAGTGAATAACGAGATAAGGGACTATCTCTCGTATAGTGCACTCTCTCGTATAGTGCATCTCTAGAGGGATTGGAACGATCCGCAAATTTATCAATTTGATAAATTATATTTATTTTTAAAAATTCAAATATAAGGTTTCTTAACATGGATTACATTGTCTTAAATAATAAATAATGATGGTAATCTTATTTCGAATAAGTATCTAACAAAAATATACTTTGAAGAAATATCGACAAAATGGCCGAAAACCGTTTTATCAATAAACAGCTCTACAATTATCAAAAGTCACGCACAAAGATGAATACATATGCTTATACTCATAATTGAACAAAAATATGAAATAAAATAATTTATTTTATTTTTAGGAAATAAAATGTATTCATGACATCATGGATAATGGTATTATATTTAATAATTGACTTATGAATTTAAATTGAGATTTAATGATTTAATAATTATTATAATTATTCAAATAATTATTTTTAACTAATAATAATTCATTTTAGTTAGTTATGATGTGATAATAAATCATTTATAATATTTTTATAAAGATATATACGTAATTTGAAAATATAAGAAAATGGATATCGCTTTATCAATATTATAACACTTTTTGTAAACAATTGTTTAATATGGATTTATATGTTTTATAAATCAAATGAGATCGTTTTAATTATTATATAATGATAGAAATATTATTATCAAACTTTTTTTACAAATATATGTATGTTAACTGATAAGTGAAAATATGACCAAGAATCAGTTTCTTGATTTTCAACGGTTTAACGAACGAAAGTTGTTTAAAGTCGGTGCAACGTTTTTTATTCTCTTATGCACATATATATATAATGCAAACATATACATTCATATAACATATATACAAATATGTATATATATATACACATATACGTACACATAAAAAATCCAAGATATTTTAGATTTCTTCATCCTTAGGCATTCACAAAGTCAATGCACATACAAAAGGACATGCATATGGGAACGCACACACATGGGGTGGGGTCATTTCAACTGTGTAGGGTGACATAAGGGAGGAGTGAAGTGGTGAGGTAGGGTAGCCAAAATATCATGATATTTTAGGTTGGAACTTTGGCTATAAATACCCACCTCCATAGCTCATTTTCCATCTTCCGTAACTTCTTCAAACCCAAACCAAATGGAGTAATTCATTTTTTTCAAACCATGTAAATTACAGTGGCTACAACTTTATTGTTTACCACTTATTCCCATTTTGAACTTAGCTATGTCAAAAACCCACTTCTTTCCGGTGCATTTTCGGGCCCAGATTTTAAGTCCAAGAATACCCCTTTTAATTTGATCATATCTCCCTCGAAAAAAATCGGAATCAAGTGTTTCTTTTTCTTAAATTGTATAGAAAATAATTTGCAAGTACTCCTAAGAAACATGTCCAAAAATTAGTTAGAAGGTGACCTACTTTCGGGTTGGATTTTTGTTAATCCGAGAATACCTCTTCTTCTTCTTAGCACATGTCCCTTAAAACCACTTGGAATTAAGTAATTTTTTTTGAATAGTAAAGAAAATTATTCGCAGCAACTTAAAAATTGACAACTTTTCCAAATTTTGAGTGCAACATAGTCAAAAAGCATAGAGAAGATGACTAATTTTCAGGTCCATACTATGAAATAAAGACCTCTTCTCTTTCCAATAGTCGAGCTCTTAGACCCTAGACCCTTGTACCATGAGCTACGATAGTGGAGGAAGGATGGCCGAGAGTAAGGAGGGTGGTGTAGTTGTTTTAGTGATGTTTAGTGAAGTATTGATTTGAATAAATGTTGGTAGGAAGTATCGGTTTGGATTACGGTGAGAAGCTCTATATTTATATATACTGGATGATATAATATATTTTGCTATGCTTATTTATTATGGTTGTTTATAATGATTGGGTAATGATTGTTTGATTGTATTAACAAGTCCTGTTTAATACACGTTGAATGTCACAAAAGAAATCACTCTCCTTTAATAATTTAAATGGTGTATATGAGATTGTTAAACCTCTTTAAAATGGTTTAAAATGGTTTATGAATGTTTTATAAACACTAAAAACCAATTTGGTTAAGTTTTGACAAGTTATGAAAAATGAGTCAAAATAGGCGGTCAAGTAATGGTAGTTCGCGATTTCGCGCCGTAGAAAGTTAAATCCACTTATACAGTGGATTCGAAGTTCTTTGTAATAAGAATTCCCCAAACTTTTATCATCATAGTTTTCAAACAAAAGAAAATGATTGAGATTTTGTTTAACAGATTTTGAAATATGAGCAAACAAATTTTCAAAATAGCCAAGGTTTGGCCGTTTGGGAACAAAAATGTCAAATTCTTTGTAAATGATATTTTTGATACTTTTAAAAATCTAGAATAAATTATATAAATCTCTTTAAAAAATTTAAAAGAGATTTGAGTTATAAAAATGGATTTTTAAATGATCGAAAAGTTGTTTAACCAAATAAGCCTTAAAAACACTATTTGCAGCACTTTTTGCAGCATTTTAATAACTTGTGAAAAATGGATTTAAACCTAACTAATATTTTATAAATGTTTTCAAATAAATAATTATGTATTTTAATAATGATTTAGAGGTTTTATAGTATATTTTAAAGAGTTTAAATAAATGATTTGAAGAAAAGCTGTTAAAATCAAGTGATTTAATCTTGGCTCTAATAAGCCGAAGAGTAGACTGGATTTTTCTACTCGTGAAATACGGATATGAGGTGCTTAAACTAAAGAGAAATTCAGGAACAACCAATACCTTGGCTCACCTGGCCTTTTTCTTCCGCGTGGAATAGATAAGGCCGAATTGTCGGAAACGAGACAAGTATAAAAGATTTAATTTTCCAAATTTTAACAACTTGAATTGAATAGAGACAATCTTATAATACTTGGCATTAAATTCGAGGAGGGAACCTATACAATCCATATTAATTTAAAAGGTGATTTCACCTCTATTTGATGGATGGTAAAGGTTTAATACGGAAATTAATGTCGAGTAAAATTAGTATAATTTCTATGGATTCATTTTGCTCGATACTAGCTAATTTGGATTTACTATCTTAGATAACATAGTTTCAAACTATTAAAAAGTTATGATTTTAAAATAATAAATATTTTTCAAGATTTAAATGAAATGCTTTGGAATTACTCCAAGATTTAAAAAGATTTTAAACTAACCAAAGAATTTTATGAGAGGTTTAATAATTTCGTATATACCAAAAAAAATGTTTTAAAGATATATTTCTCTAGAAGACATTTTTTATTATGAGAAAGTAATTAATCAAATGATAAGAACCTACTTACCTAACATATTTTTATTGATGATTGGTTTGAAGGAACTGGGATTGGATTTGAGTGATTCTTATCCGAAAACCACTTCGAACCAATTTACTTATTCGAAGTGAAGACATGGAATGAAAATTAATGGCATGAAGGGCTGCTTGTCACTGATACGCCGGGGAAATTTACCACATCATATATACACGGCCATAATATCTGTGACGCCCCACCTCTATACTCATGCTAACCAAGGACACTACAGGGTAATGCCGTCAACTAACACGGAGAATAATGCTGGTTAGGAGCGACCATCTATAGCCTTGCTTTAACTATCCATTAAATACGTCGGCAAAAATCATACCAAACAGATCGACATATCCAATGAATACTTAAAACAAAACCATAGGTGGCTGGATCTATCAGAACAGAATATAATAACTCAAATGTAATATACATCATAGAACAGTAAATCATCATATACACATATATCGATACACAACAGAGTTTACAAAACAATACAAGTCAAGTGGTATAGCAGACCACAATATACAGACGAGTCAATAGAATAAATATCAGAGTTACTACAAAATGGGACTACACAAAAAGCTATGACAAAAAGAAGCTAGCGGAGTAGTCCATGCGGAAGCAAAATAGGCTAAGTCCAAATGTACCTAACCTGAAACATCTCGGTCTGACCCGAGTATAAAATACACGGGTCAGTCTAGCTAAACAAATCAGTTAGATAAACTGAACCACAATAAACCTGCAAGGTTACAAAGTATAACAAATATCTCTTAAAGAGATAACCCAATCATCAACAAAATATGAATCATATAGAACAAGCCTCATATCATCGGCAACATATAGAAACAAAGGATAAGAATATCCCAAAGCAAGCCATAAGGCAATAACAAATACCAATAAGGTACACAAGTTCCGCAAGGTAAACGCTACGCATCATGCGGCTCATAATGACCAACATCGAAGGGAGATACCTAGGGAATATACATATGAATGAAACATTAGAAAATTTGCTCGAGCTCAGTACTGTACAAACAAGGATCCATGAGCCCGAAGACTCCAAACCCAATATCACCCATGCGGCTCATAACGACCAACATCGGAAGCGATACTAAAGGGCAACCCAATATCACCCATGCGGCTCATAACGACCAACATCGGAAGCGATACTAAAGGGCAACAAACCCGAAGGCACAAACCCGAAGGCACATACCCGAAGGCAACAAATCGTAGTGGTGAAGGTCAGAGACCCAGTACTGGACACCACTAACTGGCGGAATGTGTCACAACTCTCGAAAAGGAATCCGAAAAGTGTTAACGTATGTCCCATAACCACTCGTTCGCACTAAACGATTTACTATCCGTCAGCCACTTTCACACTCAAAGCAGTACAAAGTTTACCTCATATCATCGATAAACCAAACCCGAAGGTCAAAACGATCAATCGAATAGGTCGGGGGTTAATCGGCAAGACAAACGCATGGATTCGTGGTCCATGTTTTACCCAACCATTTAATCACCCTTCCACTCCGCTCGAAGTGCGAAATTGTGTATGTGCGTTTTAAATAGAATTTAAGAATTTGAGAAGGAACTTTAAATACGATTTAGAGGGATTATTTATGAAAACCGTGAATGAAGTCAAAAATAAGTTATCAAAGCCAAAGATGCAATGACAACCACTAAAAACCAACTTGAATCAATAAAATTTGGAAAACAAATCAAAATATGCAAAAAATAGGCAAACAGCAAAATAGGAGCAGGTCGGTCGACCGGTTGCAGGGCTCGGTCGGCTGGCCAGATGCAGGAAATAAGACATGACTCGGGGTAGCAGGTCGGTCGACCGGCTACAGGGCTCGGTCGGCCGAACCTGATGAATTTGCAATTCCTACCCTATATCAATGAAATGCAATTTCTTCCAAATCGCGACCATTCGAGCAATGGACCTAAGGAGCTTTAACCAATATATACCCCAGCTCCATTAGCTCTCCGATTCACAACCAAACATATTCAAACATCAAAGTTAGGATCTTTAAAGAATTGAACCCAAACACTAAAAATTTGGATATTCACCAATTCAATCCAAACCAAAAGCAAGAGCATATGAACAAGTGCTAGGAAATTCATACCCAACATCAAAGAAATCAAGAGAAGTAGATGTGAGTTCAAAACTCACCTTTAACCCAAAACAAAGAAGTAGAAGAAAAAGCTCAATAACAAGGAGAAGACCAACTAAACTCTACTTCAACCCAACAAGCTTCAATCTAAGAATAAAACATATATTTCCCAATTTAGGTTTAGGAAATTTTCTGAAATTGAAGAGGAGAAGAGTTGGAGAAGATGAAGAAGAGCTTACCTATGGATTCTCTTTGATTTTGGAGCAAGAAATCAAGTTGGAAGTTGAAACTAGGGCTTGCAAATTTCTATTTCTCTTTCCCTTCCACCATTTCAGTTTTAGCTTGAGAAATGAGAATGAAATGAAGACGAATGAAGAGAAGGGATTGAGTTAGAGTATTAGTTAAGCTAGTGGGCTGAACCCAAACCCAAAACCCAATAGAAAAAGGGTCAAAATTTCACAAACTCCAAACATATCAAAGATTATACTCAAAAAGATCGCAAACGCCATTTTGGAACCAATGGAGGTAGTTTCGAGTTCCAATTCGGCCTTTGCAAAAAGTAGCTTTTCGGACCAAAATCCGACTAACGACGCTATATTTAAATAAAACATTTAAATATATAATCGTTAAATATGCGGGTTGTTACAGATCTCCCCTCCTTACAAAATTGCGTCCCCGCAATTCCTAGAGACGATATTTGTAACAACTACATACATACAATCAATCAAAAGAAAAGAAAATAAGCTTGAGATGAAAAAAACATACTCACCGTTCTCAAGCTAAGAAAGAAAACCCGGATAAGATTGATCAATAAACTCTCTTGTTTCCCAAGCACAGTCATTGGGATTAGCGGACCATTGAACTTTAACGAGCGGCACGTCCTTGTTTCGAAGGTGTCGCACCTCCGTGTCAAGTACGCGAATAGGTTGTTGTACGATAGATAAGTCCGGTGAGATCTCAAGCTCTTGCAAATCAGGAGAAGTAATAACAGAATCCGAATCCCAAAGACACTTCCGAAGTTGCGATACGTGAAACACGTCATGAATGCCAGATAAATGAGCTGGAAGTGAAACTCTATAAGCCACAGGGCCAATACGTTCAGTAATAGAAAATGGTCCTATGAAGCGAGGAGCCAATTTCCCAGTCGTACTGAAGCGCATCACCCCTTTCAAAGGAGAAACACGAATAAAAACAAGATCGCCAATTGAGAACTCGAGAGGCTTCCTACGGTTGTCCGCGTAGGATTTCTGGCGACTCTGTGCCTCTTTCATTCTCAATCGAATAAGATCAATCTTCTCGGAAGAATGACGAACAAAATCCGGGCCAAGAATAAGCTTCTCCCCAGATTCTAACCAACAAGAAGGAGATCGACATGGCCTTCCGTATAAGGCTTCGAAAGGAGCCATACCGATACTAGATTGAAAACTATTATTGTAGGAGAATTCTACAAGAGGTAGGTGATCTTCCCAACTACCACCGAAATCAAAAATACAAATATGGAGAAGATCTTCCAAAATACGATTCACCCGTTCAGTCTGTCCGTCAGACTGCGGATGATAAGCTGTAGAAAAATTAAGCTCTGTTCCCAAAGCTTGCTGAAGACTCTTCCAAAAATGACTCGTGAATAAAGGATCACGGTCACTAACAATAGAACTAGGAACACCGTGAAGTCTCACGATTTCCTTGAGATATAACTTAGCCAAAAGTGAAGCAGTCCTATTTGACTTAATAGGGACAAAATGAGCAGACTTGGTGAGACGATCAACAATAACCCAAATGCTAGAATGGCCTGATCTCGAACGAGGTAGGCCGTCAATAAAATCCATAGATATTTGATCCCATTTCCACAATAAAATCTCTAAAGGCTGAAGAAGACCCGAAGGACGCTGATGTTCGGCCTTAAAACGCTGACAAGTTATGCAATTACTCACATAACTCGCTACATCGCGCTTCATGCCTTCCCAATAATAAAGACGGCGCATATCGGCATACATCTTGCTACTACCGGGATGAATGGTATACTTAGAACGGTGACAATCATCAAGAACGTCATGCCTAAGTGCAAGATCAGGAGGCACAAAAAGACGGTTCTTCTTACGAAGACACCCATGAGAATCAATGCTAAAATCTTGCAACGCCTCATCACAAGATCCAGACTCACAAAGCTGAATAAAATGCAACAAATCAGGATCACGCCGTTGGGCATCAGTAATACGGTCCAATAAAATAGGTCGAGCTCCCAAACTGAACAATAGAATAGGAGAGTCAGAAGATGAACCTCGATCACGAATTTCACAAAAAGATAGAGTCTCAAGAACATTCCATTCGGCAAGCATCATAGAAATAACAGCCGAATGTTTGCGACTAAGCGCATCAGCAACACGATTACCCTTACCAGGGGTATACTGGATATCAAAGTCATAGGAAGCAAGAAACTCGAGCCAACGCTGTTGTCTCATATTGAGTTCCTTCTGAGTAAACAAATACTTCAAAGATTTATGATCGGTATAGAGAATGAAGCGCTCGTCCAACAAATAGTGTCTCCAAATCTTCAAGGAAAAGACAATGGCGGCTAACTCAATATCATGAGTGGCATAGCGGACTTCATTCGGACGCAGTTGCCTAGAAGCATAAGCAAATACCCGATCTTTCTGCATAAGAACAGCACCGAGACCACTACCACAAGCATCGGTGTAGACAACAAGATCATAATTCCCTTCGGGAACCACAAGAATAGGAGCATTAGTGAGAAGTTCCTTCAATGTCAGAAATTAAGCTTCACACTTGTCGGACCAAATAAAACGAATGCCTTTCCGAGTAAGGCAAGTGAGAGGAAGCACAACACGGGAAAAATCCTTAATGAACCGACGGTAATAACCCGCCAATCCAAGGAAACAACGAATCTCATGAACATTCTCAGGCCTCTTCCAATTCTGGATGGCTTCGATCTTTGAAGGATCGACAGAAATGCCATCGGAAGATACAACATGGCCTAAGAACTAAACCTTATTCTCCCAAAAGTGGCACTTGGAGAATTTGGCTCTAAGCTGATGATGACGGAGAGTACTCAAGACAATTCTCAAGTGATTACATGCTCGGCTTCAGACTTAGAATAAATAAGGATATCATCAATAAAGACAAGGAAAAACTTATCGAGATATTCCCGGAATACCCGATTCATGAGATCAACAAAGAAAGCAGGAGCGTTCGTCAAACCGAACGGCATAACGAGCCACTCGAAAGAACCATAACGAGTGCGGAAAGCGGTAAGAGATATGCTATCCTCCGTGACTCGTAACTGATGAAAACCTGTGGCAAGGTCTAGCTGAGAAAAGACCTTAGCACCACTCAATAGATCGAACATATCATCGATCCTAGGCAATGGATACCTATTTCTAATGGTCAACTCGTTAAGCTTGCGATAGTCAATGCAAAGCCTAAGAGTTCCATCGGACTTCTTCACAAAGACAACCGCGGATCCCCACGGGGAAAAACTGGACTGAATCAACTTCTTGGACTCAAGCTCTAAAAGCTACTTTTTGAGTTCCTGATTTTCCTTTATAGACATCCTCGTGGGAGGACGACTAATTGGTTGTGCACCTGGAATAAGATCAATGTGGAACTCAATTGCCCGCTTGGGTGGAAAACCCGATACAGGCTCAAAAATATCAGAAAAGTCACAAGCAATAGGAATACGAGATATATCATCATCATCTCGTGAATCAAGAGATTATAAAGCCATCTCGGAATTATCCACATCCCGAAGAACAAGAGATAACTGAGTAGGCGAATCCGGATGCCGAAGATATATAATTCTCTCCGAACAAATAATCCTGGCATTATATCTCACTAGCCAGTCCATACCCAAAATCATATCAAATCCCGGACAAGAAATAACGTGCAGATTCACACGAAAAGAAAAACCACATAAAACAATCTCAACATCATCACAAAGCAAACTAAGGGTCGCGGATCCCCCAATAAGATTCGCAATCCTTAAAGAAGTGACCATACAAGAAACATCCAAAGATAAATCATCAACGAGCTTCTTCGATACGAAAGAATGTGAAGCTCCCGTATCGAAAAGAACTCGTACACTATGATCACGAAATAAAATAGAACCTTCCAGAATAGATGGAGATATACCTTTGGGTTGAGAAGGACCTTTTGAAACCTCGGTAGCATAAAGATTGCTGGACTTGGCACCAGCCGGAACAGTAGGACAAGCTGAAACATGATGACCTTCCTTCTTGCAATAACGGCAGAAGAGAGGCTTAGGACAAGCTCGAATAACATGATCCGGAGAACCACAATTGAAACACTTTCGAACGAAAGGTGTTCTGGAAGACTGAGGCTTAGAGCTAGGACCACCGGTCTTCTTCTTCTTAGAAGGAAAAGGATTCTTCTGAATTGGAAATGGCCTCTTGTTAGGGTTCTTGGAAACCTCAACATCAACATCACTATCACACTCCTTCTCGACGGTCTCGAGATGAAGTGCTGAATCAACCAACTCCTCAAAAGAAAGTTTAAGTTGGAGCAACAAGGACTTCTTAAGGTATTTCTTAAGACCAGAAACAAACTTCAAATTCTTCTTATAAGAAGTACTGATGAATTCAAGACCATACTTAGATAAATCCTCGAATGATGCAACATACTCATAAACAGAAGATTTCCCTTGCTTCAACTCAAGGAAGCGACGGGTCAATAAAACTTTTTCAGATTCAGGAACGAACTTGAGTTCAAATCGCTCCCGAAACTGAGTCCAAGAAAGAGTAGACTCATCAATCTCGGCTACAAGAAGCTCATACCAATCAAGAGCATGCTCTTGTAATAAGCTAGAAGTTACAAGAACTCTATCATGGTCAGAAAGATCCATACGAGAGAAGATACGCTCGCACGTGCGAAACCAAGCTTGGACTTCAAGAACGGATTCAGATCCTTTAAACGGCTTTCCTCCAAGATGAGAAAAATTACTGCACTGACGTGCAAAGGCAGACTTGCGAGGTGGAGACACTCGAGGAGGAACTGGAGGCTGAGTGCTCCTAAACAACTCCAAAAACTGATCAGTAGACATATAAACGCCATCCGGATGTGTGCCACTGGATTGCCCAGCATCTGAACGTCGTCCCCTGCCTCTTCCAGCCATACGCTGGGAGTAAGATAAGAACAAGATTATTCACAATTAAAATATGGGATAATACGGAATAAAATGCATTCCTAGACGTATTCCCCAAATTCTATCCCTTGATGGAATAAAGAAACACGATGATTCAAAGATTTGTATCACTTGTACACTTTGATGTACCGTAATATGTGCTCTATTCTGTGTTTATCATATTTTGTTCTGAACCACGCTGTGACGCCCCACCTCTATACCCAAGCTAGCCAAGGACACTACAGGGTAATGCCGTCAACTAACACGGAGAATAAGGCTGGTTAGGAGCGACCATCTATAGCCTTGCTTTAACTATCCATTAAATACGTCGGCAAAAATCATACCAAACAGATCGACATATCCAATGAATACTTAAAACAAAACCATAGGTGGCTGGATCTATCAGAACAGAATATAATAACTCAAATGTAATATACATCACAGAACAGTAAATCATCATATACACATATATTGATACACAACAGAGTTTACAAAACAATACAAGTCAAGTGGTATAGCAGACCACAATATACAGACGAGTCAATAGAATAAATATCAGAGTTACTACAAAATGGGACTACACAAAAAGCTATGACAAAAATAAGCTAGGGAGTAGTCCATGCGGAAGCAAAATAGGCTAAGTCCAAATGTACCTAACCTGAAACATCTCGGTCTGACCCGGGTATAAAATACACGGGTCAGTCTAGCTAAACAAATCAGTTAGATAAACTGAACCACAATAAACCTGCAAGGTTACAAAGTATAACAAATATCTCAAAAAGAGATAACCCAATCATCAACAAAAGATGAATCATATGGAACAAGCCTCATATCATCGGCAACATATAGAAACAAAGGATAAGAATATCCCAAAGCAAGCCATAAGGCAATAACAAATACCAATAAGGTACACAAGTTCCGCAAGGTAAACGCTACACATCATGCGGCTCATAATGACCAACATCGAAGGGCGATACCTAGGGAATATACATATGAATGAAACATCAGAAAATTTGCTCGAGCTCAGTACTGTACAAACAAGGATCCATGAGCCCGAAGACTCCAAACCCAATATCACCCATGCGGCTCATAACGACCAACATCGGAAACGATACTAAAGGGCAACCTAATATCACCCATGCGGCTCATAACGACCAACATCGGAAGCGATACTAAAGGGCAACAAACCCGAAGGCACAAACCCGAAGGCACATACCCGAAGGCAACAAACCGTAGTGGTGAAGGTCAGAGACCCAATACTGGACACCACTAACTGGCGGAATGTGTCACAACTCTCGAAAAGGAATCCGAAAAGTGTTAACGTATGTCCTATAACCACTTGTTCACACTAAACGATTTACTATCCGTCAGCCACTTTCACACTCAAAGCAGTACAAAGTTTACCTCATATCATCGATAAACCAAACCCGAAGGTCAAAACGATCAATCGAATAGGTCGGGGGTTAATCGGCAAGACAAACGCATGGATTCATGGTCCATGTTTTACCCAACCATTTAATCACCCTTCCACTCCGCTCGAAGTGCGAAATTGTGTATGTGCGTTTTAAATAGAATTTAAGAATTTGAGAAGGAACTTTTAATACGATTTAGAGGGATTATTTATGAAAACCGTGAATGAAGTCAAAAATAAGTTATCAAAGCCAAAGATGCAATGACAACCACTAAAAACCAACTTGAATCAATAAAATTTTGAAAATAAATCAAAATATGCAAAAAAAATAGGCGAACAACAAAATAGGAGCAGGTCGGTCGACCGGTTATAGGGCTCGGTCGGCTGGCCAGATGCAGGAAATAAGACATGACTCGAGGTAGCAGGTCGGTCGACCGGCTACAGGGCTCGGTCGGCCGAACCTGATGAATTTGCAATTCCTACCCTATATCAATGAAATGCAATTTCTTCCAAATCACGACCATTCGAGCAATGGACCTAAGGAGCTTTAACCAATATATACCCCAGCTCCATTAGCTCTCCGATTCGCAACCAAACATATTCAAACATCAAAGTTAGGATCTTTAAAGAATTGAACCCAAACACTAAAAATTTGGATATTCACCAATTCAATCCAAACCAAAAGCAAGAGCATATGAACAAGTGCTAGGAAATTCATACCCAACATCAAAGAAATCAAGAGAAGTAGATGTGAGTTCAAAACTCACCTTTAACCCAAAACAAAGAAGTAGAAGAAGAAGCTCAATAACAAGGAGAAGACCAACTAAACTCTACTTCAACCCAACAAGCTTCAATCTAAGAATAAAACATATATTTCCTAATTTAGGTTTAGGAAATTTTATGAAATTGAAGAGGAGAAGAGTTGGAGAAGATGAAGAAGAGCTTACCTATGGATTCTCTTTGATTTTGAAGCAAGAAATCAAGTTGGAAGTTGAAACTAGGGCTTGCAAATTTCTATTTCTCTTTCCCTTCCACCATTTCAGTTTTAGCTTGAGAAATGAGAATGAAATGAAGATGAATGAAGAGAAGGGGTTGAGTTAGAGTGTTAGTTAAGCTAGTGGGCTGAACCCAAACCCAAAACCCAATAGAAAAAGGGTCAAAATTTCACAAACTCCAAACATATCAAAAATTATACTCAAAAAGATCGCAAACGCCATTTTGGAACCAATGGAGGTAGTTTCGAGTTCCAATTCGGCCATTTGCAAAAAGTAGCTTTTCGGACCAAAATCCGACTAACGACGCTATATTTAAATAAAACATTTAAATATATAATCGTTAAATATGCGGGTTGTTACAATATCTTCACTTAATCATCAATGCAAGGATTGCTCGCTACTAATCCTAAGGGTAATTCTCAACAGGATGTGGTAAAAGAGTTCCTTCAGTTTATCCTGTTCCTAGACAACTTGTACGGGAGAATGTCTAACGTTGAATTTCTAATTACATTGATTGATCTCTATAAATGTATCATCTGTTTAGTGGCGGAGAAGGCAAATTCTCTTATCTTGACACCGTTTTTTGAGTCATATGAGCTCAGGAGTTATACGTTTGTAGAAGTCAGTTATATGATTATGAATTGGCAATGTGGCATTCAAAGTAAAAGTGCTATGCAAAAGGAAATCATTACCTCGTCCTTATCGTCCGAAAATGGCTTAAACAGGGCATGCTACGAGGCTAAGTGGGTCGCTACCATTAGGGTATGGTCATCACCTTTCTATATTATTCTATATATGTCAAATACGTTGTGTATTCAAAGAGAGCTCTCTGGTCGGTTACGACCACGATGATGTCATATTTTGTTCTATCCGCCACTAAGTTTGGTCTACGATAGCGGGTCTAGCTTGGTGCAGAGGTTTCAAAATTTGTTGATCCTCGTACATCCCTCTAGAGTGTACTATACAGAAGGTAGTTCCTTATCTACCATTGTATGGAAATCCATTCTCTTGTAAGTGCCTTTGGACTTGATAGTAGAACCTACTTTGTAGCTAATACATTGGAATTTAATCAATGTAACAATTTCGGCTAAGATTCATAAGTTTATTGGAAAAGTAGTTTCAAAAGAATGTCATTAAAAATAATATTACCAGATTTTGCTTAGCAATGTTTTGGTTATCATAAGGTAAAAACCCATTTTGTGTTTATGTGGGGCATGGTCTTATGGGACATTCTTTGTTTTCAAATATCTGTATTTTGAGTTTCTCGTACCAGTCTCCTGACTGACCTGGAGTTTATTTTCCTTTTTCCTTAAACTCTGGATGCCCTAATTTTCTTAGCAGTTATTAGTCAGGTTTAATTAGGAGAAATCTGAAAGATCTCGAAGCATGGAGTTAGAACATTCTTCGGTAGACAACAATCCTTTTTTCCACTAGATTTTTGTACAATTATATTACGCATTTTGTACGGACAGAGATTTATGATTGTCCATGTTTAACTCTGATAATTGTATTTAAAATTTCTGTTGTAAAGATATATATATATATATATATATATATATATATTGAAAAAAAATATGTTATTCCATTCGTGTAAGATTCAGTTTTGCATTTATTTACTCTTATTACATGATAATCTGCCTCTCCAGCACTTGGATTTATGGCGTGTGAATACCGAGGATGTATTAGTGTCGACTTTCAAGAGTTGAGGGGGTGGGTCGCCACATTTGGTATTAGAGCTTCGATTGAGCAAACACCTGAGTCTGATAGGGGTAAAGACTCATTATAAATAAGGTTAGTAATACCTTAAGATGAGTAACTCGCCAGGGATAGGGTAAATGACACCCTCAAATGAGTTGTATGTATTATATATGAGCGCGTATTTGTTAATAATATATATAAATAATTCTTGTTTTGAAAAAGATTGGTAAATGAAATAATTTTACTTAGGATTATACTTTGATGTAAAAGAATATCTTTCAAATGATACAGTTATTTATGTTGTGATTAGTTGTTTGATTTGGAATTTTACATACGAACACCTTGTGAATTAAGTTTCACGATTTGACTATTAGGTGTTTCATAATAATAATGGGTTAAGCTTAATGAATTTATAATATAATAAATGTGCATGTTGTATAAAAGTGTGTTTCACAAAAAAATCAAATGATTTTGTAAAAGATGAATTTGGAAGATATGTTTGATAAAAAGGAATTTAAGAATTTAAATCTTGGTGTTTTGAAATCTTTTAGCAAAGTTTAAAGATATTGGAGAAAAGCCATCTAATATAAAGTAATTAAACGTTTTATTCAAACACACACACACACACACACACACACACACACACATATATATATATATATATATATATATATACTAAGAGCGAAATTTATAAATGTGATATTTTATAAATAAAGTAATAAATTTATTGTTTGCGCCAAAATTGGTCACAAACCCCAAGCGTTGTGAAAGCACCAGTGTTGGAATATAGATCGGCAATATTCAAACACGAATCACAGATCTAAGCAAGCAATACGAAGCAAAACAGAAATTATGAACAAGAACACACGATTTATAGTGGTTCGGCTATCTCCGACCTACGTCCACTTCAAAGGTTTTCACTTTTATTGATATTCTTTGCTGATTACAGTTGATTACAGCGGATTACAATGGATTATAGCTCTGAAATTCAAGTACGATGGTAGTAGTGAAGTGCGCGGTAGAGTCTGGTAGAGCCTGGATGCTTCCAAATCAAGATCCCCTTTTCTGAATGACCTGGGGCTCTATTTATAGGCGTAGGAGGCTGATATTTCTCCTAAAAGTATGGTAGACCGCTTCAGGCACGTGAGGGGGCCCACATGGCCGAAACCTGGAGATCCGGGCCCACATTGGGATCGATTCGACCCTTGGTTCGAATCGATCAGAAAAGTGTCCAATCGTGATGAAACTTGGCTTGAACATTCTTTAACATGTAGGCGAGCTCCTGTAAAAATTTCATGGTGTTTGGATCATGGGATTGATAGATATGATGGATTCAAGATGGAGATTTTCGGCATGTTGGTTGCTTCGAATCGATCCTATGGGTTCGTTCGAATCGATATGGTTCGAACCTATAGGGTCGAATCCATGCTCCTGTGACATGTCGCGTGTTCTTCGAGCCGATCCCTACTTTTCACCGAGTTGAATGGGTCGACTCCGAGTTCGTAGCCGTGCCTACTTGATGGTTTCGAGGCTATCGATTCGAAGAGTCGCTTCCTTCGAATCGATAGAAACTAGTACTTCCATCGAATCGATCAGGAGCGGTTCGATGCTTTCTCTCCACTGGGATTCGAAGACATAGAACATTTCGATGGATTCGGTCTTATGGCCCTGTGGACGAATCCGAATCGATGCATAGTTGATAGAGTCGAAGTACGGTCACTTGGATGGAGTCGAAGCAAGGGCATTTCTCATGGATTCGAAGTAGTGGATGTCTGATGGATGGATACGAAGGAAGGTCACGGGATGGATTCGAAGTAAATGGAGTCGAAGTTGATGGATGCGAGGCAGGCACTAGCTGATGGATTCGAACGTCGTCTCTACTTATGGATTCGAACGTGATGCCTGCCCTGATGGGTTCGAACTGGATGGTTTCGAACCAATGAAGGGGTGATGGATTCGAAACGAGCAAGGTCCATCTCTCTCAACTTGAATCCATCATAACTTGAGCATACGAACTCGGATTGACTTGAAATTTGAGATGCGGACTTCTATGGTCTTTCTTGTCATGTCCTATCAATTGTAGCTCAATCTGGACTCGGCTAAAATTCATCGATATCCATGGTTATCCTTCAATGCATGGTTGATATTCAAGAATAATAATCATTGATTCTTAGCAAATTTTGGATATCTTAACTTTGCCAAAAGTTGGGATAACACTTTGCCCCCCAAAACATGCCTTTTGATAAAAGGTATGTTATGAACGGTCTTAAATCGAATGTAGTAAATTCACGTTTCATTAATGGCTGCAGTATTATCAATCAAGTTTATGGCTGTTCGAAGCCGAATCAGCATTCATGAAGTTCCGTAGTCTCTCCGGACTATTAATGGCTACTCTGAACCCTTACTAAGTCCATTCTAGACTTAGTGATTGAATAGAAAGATCCCATTGCACTCCGGTGTTGCCTTCTATCCCTTGCACTCTGGTCCTGGTTAGGACGTATAGCGATGTCATGGTTGTTCTGGACCGATCATAGCCTCTCCGGGCTCTTGCTGGATCCCATCCTGTCACTCTCCGGTGAAGGGGAACCAGCGCTTAAGCGAGTTGATCCTGTCGCTCTCCGGCGAAGCGACTCACTTCTTGCACTCCGGTTCAGCGTATCTGAACATTAAGCGATGTCTTGGTCGTTCGAGACCGATCATAGCCTCTTCGGGCTCTTGCTGGATCCCATCCTGTCACTCTCCGGTGAAGGGGAAACAGCGCTTAAGCGAGTCGATCCTGTCGCTTTCCGGCGAAGCGACTCACTTCTTGCACTCCGGACCCCGCCTCTTCGGGTAGGGTCATAAAGCGATCATTTTGATGTTGGTATTTAATGTTCATCTTCTAACTCTCTGGTCAAAAGGTTTATTGCAAGAGATTCTAATTTATTTATTAAAATTCGAGTTCTAGATGTTCAATCTCAAACATCAGAAAAAGCTAAACACTGCCTCTCCGGGCATATCGGTCTATCTCCATCTCAGAGCATGCCTAGGGATCTCTCCGGTTCCCGTACATGTGTAAGTGGAGTAATCGTTTATTCCGAAAACAAATCTAAATGAAACTATTCGACCAAAGTCCAAATATTGGACTTGGCCCTTGCCATCTTTTATCAGTGGATGACGAGTCGTGATCTCGATCAAGGATCGTTCCCGTTAGGAGGAGGCGGTAGTTGTTCAGGCCTTACCGCCGCTGTCCGTTCTCTGACAAATTGCGGCAATCTACCTCCCCTGGCATGTTCTTCCACCTCATCCCTTAGGTGGCGGCATTCATCAGTGGTGTGCCCATCCAGCTCATGGAATAGGCAATATTTTCCAGACCTGCGCTCCCGTTCAGTGGAATCCCTTATAGGTGGCTTTCGATAGGGGAGTTGCCCCCGGGTTTCAGTGTAGATTCTTTCCAGGCCTGCAGTCAGATCTGTGTACTGCCTAAATCTCGGTTCTCGGGATTTTTTCCGTTTATCAGGACCATAATGTCTGTCATCCTATTTCCTTTTTCCCTTGTCCGCTCTGGACTGTTCTCTGGAGGTTCCTTCGCTTTGCGCGGCATTTATTTCCAGCCTCTCGGCTCGTGATTCTTCTAATCGGATGAACTTTTCAGCTTTATGAAAGAACTCTCCAAGATCTTGTGGTGGATCTTTATTCAGAGAATCTTTAAACTTGGTGCCTTCCGCGACCCCTGCCACCGCCGCCATCAAAATCATCGATGGATCCGGGCGATCTACAGAAGTCACTGTTACATTGAATCTTAGTAGGAAACCTTTTATGGACTCTCCGGCCCTTTGCTTGATCGAAGCTAAAGTCATCACGCTCTTGGGTCGCGTCACATGGACCCTAAACTGTCTCATGAAGTAGTCTACAAGCTCGCTCCATGTTCTGATTGATCCAGTCTCTAGTTGCCTGAACCAGAGTGCAGCCAAATCTGACAAATATAGAGGGAAGCATCGTGCCATCACTTCCTCGGATGCCCCCAGCACTTCCATGTGCCTAATATATCTGGTAATATGCATGGTTGGGTCTGACCTCCCGTCATAAGGTTCTAGCGTTGGTAGTTTGAATTTTGGAGGGTTCCTCGCGTTTCGGATGTTCGGAGTGAACGGACTCCGACTAACTTCTTCCAGCCCTCCGCTAGGCAGTCCTCCTCTCATGATTCGTCGCATCAGGCCAATCATTCTCTCGTCTCCGTCTAGGGGTTGGTCCCTTATCAAGTTCCTATCCTGCCCCCCGAGCCTTGAAGGGAATTCTGGTACATATTCTTCTGGTGGCTCGTTAGCATATGTATTGACTCCAGCTTGTTGAGCTCCGTCTGTCGGTCTTCCAGCATCGGACCCTGAGGGTCTGCCCCCAAGTCCTTGTTGATCACCTTCAACACCTACATTCTGGTCCTGAACCTGACCTTCATTAGCTTCTGTAATCCTAATTCCTTGTCCTGCACTAGCAGTTGTTGTGGTTGGTCCAAGGTTCTGCATATTCGCCGCCTTCACCTATTCGAGGAAATTCTGCAGCATCTCTATTGGGTCTTCATCATGCTTTCGCGTAATGAATTAGCCATAGCCTCCATCTCATCTCTAGTGATGTAGACGGAAGCTTGTCCTTCTCCTGCTCCGGAGGATGCTTCTTGGCTTCCTCCTTGTTGGCTCCGATCAGCTCTTTGTCTTGTTTGTCGAGTCATTGTTTCTGAAGCGGGTTTCTTCAAACTTTTGAATCCAAATTCTGAATCTGATGTAGCGGGTGCTAGTTGTTCTCAGTGAAAGCACCAAAGTGTTTGCGCCAAAATTGGTCACAAACCCCAAGCGTTATGAAAGCACCAGTGTTGGAATATAGATCAGCAATATTCAAACACGAATCACAGATCTAAGCAAGCAATACGCAGCAAAACAGAAATTATGAACAAGAACACACGATTTATAGTGGTTCGGCTATCTCCGGCCTACGTCCACTTCAAAGGTTTTCACTTTTATTGATATTCTTTGCTGATTACAGTTGATTACAGCGGATTACAATGGATTATAGCTCTGAAATTCAAGTACGATGGTAGTAGTGAAGTGCGCGGTAGAGTCTGGTAGAGCCTGGATGCTTCCAAATCAAGATCCACTTTTCTGAATGACCTGGGGCTCTATTTATAGGCGTAGGAGGCTGATATTTCTCCTAAAAGTATGGTAGACCGCTTCAGGCACGTGAGGGGGCCCACATGGCCGAAACCTGGAGATCCGGTCCCACATTGGGATCGATTCGACCCTTGGTTCGAATCGATCAGAAAAGTGTCCAATCGTGATGAAACTTGGCGTGAACATTCTTTAACATGTAGGCGAGCTCCTGTAAAAATTTCATGGTATTTGGATCAGGGAATTGATAGATATGATGGATTCAAGATGGAGATTTTTGGCATGCTGGTTGTGTGACGCCCCACCTCTATACCCACGCTAGCCAAGAACACTCCGGAGTAGTGCTGTCAACTAGCACGGAGAATAAGGCTGTTGAGGAGCGACCATCCATGTAATTGCTTATCACACGGTGGCTATAAATAATCTTCGGAAACAAACATAGAAATAATCATATCACAAATCAGTCACAGATATTCATATCACAAATGCGGAAGAAGATATGAATATATAACTAACACATGAAAGTGTACATCAGAGTAGTGGTCAGTAAGATCCACGATAATACAAAAGAATAGCAACACATGCTATACAAAAGAATACAACTATGAGTCTATATCTCAAGTGTATACAACAAAAACTGCTAATCTAAACAGTTAGCCAAAAGTCAGAGTGATGAATCCCTGGGAAGAAGTCAAGCAGAAGCACCTGTAACATCTCGGTCTGACCCGAGTATTATTTAAGAAAATAATAAACGGGTCAGTCAAGCTATAAATATCAGATGACATGATATAACATAAAAGATATGGCATAAACATAAACATCCATAATGACATACCACTATAAGTATGTAAATAACGATCAACAGAAGATCAATCAATAAGAGATAATCAATATCACAAGAATCTTCTCAAAGATTCGGAAAGGGCATCATACCCCAAACTTGTACTCATAACAAGTCAATGACATAAATTCTAGAAATCAATGCAAGAAGTCCAGAAATCATAGAAAAGAGAAAGAGGCCTATCACATGACGGTCCGAAGACCAAGGGGAGCTACCCCTCATGTGTGAATGGAATCACACAGATTAAGGTCCAGACTAACCAAAAAGCAAAAAGGTATGTGTGAGTGGAATCACACAAGTGGTGTCTAGTCTAACCTCGCAACAAGAGACATCGCACAGTTGCTAGTCTAAATCATCAGAATGATCGTCATGATCAACGAGAAGTGTCAATTACACTAAGCTAGTAAATATAGAAGTTTAGCTTCATGTCCCATAACCACTTGCTTAACTTAAATATTTACGAACAAACTGTAAATCTTCACTAATAAAATTGTCACAAGAGGTTCAATCGAACAAGTCTAGGAATTAACCGACGAAGTGAACGCAAGCGTTTCATAGCACTTGTTTTACTAAGTCGTTTAATTAGATTTCTCATCCGAGTGAGGTAAAGGTTTGTATATACTAATAGATTGGAAAACGGTTTAAGAAAAGAGCTTTGTTATTAAAAATAGAGTTGAAATTGTTTGTTAAAAGAGTTTTGATATTTACTACTAGTATTGAAACCTTTATATTTTTAAAATGACAAATTACAGAAGAGATTGTAGAAACAATCATCACAAAGATCACATTCGGAGATGTGAATAAAATCCAAGGAAATCAGCTCAAAAGCATCAAGTGGAAGTTCCCCAACGACCAAACGTGGCCGAGATAACCAGAGATGGTTTGTCTCGAAGAATGGTCAACTCAGCATCTCAACAAAGCAAGTTCTATTGAATGTTTTTCAGATAAGATCGCCTACGGAGGGGGGGTCCAGGGGGGGTGGCAACCCCCCAAGGTGGGGGTGCGGGGGCAACGCCACCGCTTACGGGGTTCGACCTGCCCGGTCAGGTCGCGGGGGTCCAGGGGGCAGCGCCCCCGGCGGGGTGCGGGGCAGCGCCCCGACCAAAACGGTACGACCTAGTGAAGATAAAATGAGGTCTAACGACCTAAGGACTCAAGGGTCTAACGACCTAACGACTCAAGGGTCATACGACCTAACGACTCAAGGGTCTAACGACCTAACGACTCAAGGGTCATACGACCTAACGAGCTATGGCCAAACGACCTAACGACTCAAGGGTCTAACGACCTAACGACTCAAGGGTCATACGACCTAACGAGCTATGGCCAAACGACCTAACGACTCAAGGGTCATACGACCTAACGACTCAAGGGTCATACGACCTAACGAGCTATGGCCAAACGACCTAACGACTCAAGGGTCTAACGACTTAAGGGTTGCACGACTTAAGGGTTAGGCCAGGAGCGACCTAATGAGATAACTCGTAACCGACTTAAGGGTTGCGTGACTGAAGGGCTGCACGACTTAAGGGTTAACTCGTAAACGACTCACGACCTATGGATGAACGACTTAACTCCGAACGAGCTAGAAATGGCCAGAACGACCTAGGGTTAACTCGTGAACGACTCACGACCTATGGACGAACGACTTAACTCCGAACGACCTAAAAATGGCCAGAACGACCTAGGGTTAACTCGTGAATGACTCACGACCTATGGACGAACGACTTAACTCCGAACGACCTAAAAATGGCCAGAACGACTCAAGTGCAGAAAATTCAACAAAACGCTAAAAATTGGAGTTTTTTGCCAATCCAATCCAAACCAAATGCTAACATGCATGCAAAAATGATAGGGAATCATTCCCAACAGTCCAATATAGTTATAGGCTAGAATTGTGAGATAAAAATCTCACCTTTGCACCAAATATCAATGAAAATGAAGTTTTAAGCAAGCAAGAATCAATCCTTCTTCTATTTAAGCACAAGAAGCTTGAATCCAATGTCTTCTTCTTGAATTTGGAGTAGAAAGATGGATTGCAATTGAATTTGAGTTTTGGAATTTTAATTTCCCATTCCCTCCACCATTAATGCCAAAGCTTGATTAGTTAGGAAATTTATGAAGAGTGAGGAGAAGAGGGTTGGAACTTGGGCTTAATAGGCTAAACTAACCCAAAGTCCAAAGCGGGAAAAGTTAGTGAAATTTCACTAACTCCAAACCTATCGATGTTTATACTTAAAAAAAGTTGTAAACGACATTTCGAACTCAATGGAAGTGGTCTCGAGTCCTAATTTGACCGTTTGCAAAATGTAGCTTTTCGGACCAAAATCCGATTAACGAGTTAATATTTAAATAAAATATTTAAATACAAACTCGATAAATATGCGGGTTGTTACAGGTTGCTTCGAATCGATCCTATGGGTTCGTTCGAATCGATATGGTTCGAACCCATAGGGTCGAATCCATGCTCCTGTGACGTGTCGCGCGTTCTTCGAGCCGATCCCTACTTTTCGCCGAGTTGAATGGGTCGACTCCGAGTTCGTAACCGTGCATACTTGATGGTTTCGAGGCTATCGATTCGAAGAGTCGCTTCCTTCGAATCGATAGAAACTAGCACTTCCATCGAATCGATCAGGAGCGGTTCGATGCTTTCTCTCCACTGGGATTCGAAGACATAGAACACTTCGATGGATTCGGTCTTATGGCCCTGTGGACGAATCCGAATCGATGCATAGTTGATAGATTCGAAGTACGGTCACTTGGATGGAGTCGAAGCAAGGGCATTTCTCATGGATTCGAAGTAGTGGATGTCTGATGGATGGATACGAAGGAAGCTCACGGGATAGATTCGAAGTAAATGGAGTCGAAGTTGATGGATGCGAGGCAGGCACTAGCTGATGGATTCGAACGTCGTCTCTGCTTATGGATTCGAACGTGATGCCTGCCCTGATGGGTTCGAACTGGATGGTTTCGAACCAATGAAGGGGTGATGGATTCGAAACGAGCAAGGTCCATCTCTCTCAACTTGAATCCATCATAACTTGAGCATACGAACTCGGATTGACTTGAAATTTGAGATGCGGACTTCTATGATCTTTCTTGTCATGTCCTATCAATTGTAGCTCAATCTGGACTTGGCCATAATTCATCGATATTCATGGTTATCCTGCAATGCATGGTTGATATTCAAGAATAATAAACATTGATTCTTAGCAAATTTTGGATATCTTAACTTTGCCAAAAGTTGGGATAATATTTATAAACGGCAATTTGCAAATATTAAAAATGGACTTGTAATTGATATTTTGTTTATGGATTTATAAAAAGGATTTTATAAGTAAATCAGATTTATTAAAAGAGTAGAGTTATAAATGGAATTTTATAAATAAAGAGATTTTATAAGAAGAAGTTTTATAAAATAGAAAGGAAATTTATAAACATAGTTTTATAAATATTGAAATATTTGTGTTGAGATTTAAGTATGGATTTTACAGAGCAAATACATTCACGTTTTAAAAGTTAAAATAATCTTTTAAAGGAATGTTTTGAAAGTGATAATTTTTAAATAAATATTAATGACTTTAAAAAGAGATTCAAAATGTACTAAGTACGGAGTTTAAAAAGATAATTTAAGTATGGAGTTACTCAATCTATATAATTTTTCTTAAGTTAACAGGATAATTTTAAATTATTAATTGATAGGTTCATAGTAAGGTTGGTTAAAAACATGAATATATTATAATGAAAGAAGTTGATTGTAATTTTGGAAAATAAAAGGTAAATTATCTTTTAAAATTGAAATGATTCCTTCGATATGAAATGTTTTCCTGTAAGAAAAATATTTAGAAATAAATATTAAGAGTGATTATATATGAAGAAGCACATTTAAAAGATAAAAGTTTTATAAAAAGTTTTTCATAAATATTTTTGAAGTTTAATAAGTGCATATGAGATACGTAGATTATTTCATCGCACGATTCTAATCTAAGATTCAAGTATGGAACTTTGAGGTGTTAACATCGATACGAAAAGGATTTATCACTAGATTCTTGATGACAAATATTGATGAGAGTTTATGGTTGGATATTTAAGTTTTCTATCATACTTGAGAGCTATGCAAGGAAAACTAAAATTCTGATCGGAAAGTTTGATCGGAGCCCGTACTAGAGGATAGAGGAATTAATACTAATTTGGAAGTAAAATTGTCCATTTGCATAGGACGTCGAATCAAATATTATGTGTAGATGGTCTATATACAACGTATGGATGTAAGTTTAAAAAAAATATTTTGGGCAAACACCTTTAGGATTTATGTTGCAATTTCGAGGAAGAAATTCTTTTAAGAGGGAAATATGTAATGACCAACAAATTTATTAATTTGATAAATTATATTTAATTTTAAACATTCAATTATAAGGGTTCTTAACATAGATTTTGTTTTCTTCGGTAAATAAATTTTAATCATATGTTGAATAAGTATTTACAAAAATATAACTTTCAAGAAATATCAATGAAATGGTCGAAACCCTTTTTAACAATAAACAGCTCTATAATTGTAAGAAGTCGCACGGGGAATTGGATACATAAACTTATTTTTATAATTAAACAAGAATTTGAAATAAAATAATTTATTTTATTTTTTGCAAATAAAATGTATTTATGACATCATCGATAATGGCATTATATTTAATAATTGACTTATGAATATAAACTAAGATTTAATGATTTAATAATTATTATAATTATTCAAATAATTATTTTTAAATGATAATAATTCATTTCAATTAGTTATGAAGTGACAATAAATGATTTATAATAGTTTTATAAAGATATATAATTAGTTTGAAAATATAAGAAAATGGATATCGCTTTATCGATATAATAACACTTTTTGTAAATGTTTAATATTGATTTATATGGTTTTATAGATCAAATGAGATCATTTTAATTATTATATACTGATAGAAATTTTCTTATCAAGCTTTTTTTACAAATATATATATGTTAACTAACAAGTGAAAATGTGATCGGGGATTGGTTTTCAGATTTTCAATGGTTTAACGAGCGAAAGTTGTTCAAAGTCGGGGCAACGCTGTTTATTCTCTTTTGCACATATATATACATGCATAAACATGTCACACGAACACACACACATACATATAACATATATACAAATATATATATACATACACATAAAAATATCTAAGATATTTTAGATTTCTTCACCCTTAAGCCTTCATAAAGTCAATTCACATGCATAAGGACATGCACATGGGCACACACACATAGGGGGTCATTTCGGTTGTGTAGGGTGACATAAGGGAGGAGTGAGGTGGCGATGAAACGGTAAGGCAAGGTAGCCAAAATATCATGATATTTTGGTTTGGAACTTTAGCTATAAATACCCACCTCCTTAGCTCATTTTCCATCTTCCATAACATCTCCAAAGCAGAACCAAATGGAGTAATTCGTTTTTTCAAACAGTGTAAAATTATAGTGGTTACAACTTTCTTGTTTACCACTTCTCCCATTTTGAACTTAGTTGTGCAAAAAACCCACTTTTTTCCAGTGCATTTTCAGGCCCATATTTAAGTCTGAGAATACCTCCTTTTATTTTGATCATATGTCCCTCAAAATTAATTATAATCAAGTGTTTCTTTTCTGTAAATCATAGAGAAAATAATTTGCAAGAACTTTCCCTTTGACAACTTTTCAAAATTCCTTGAGCAACATGTCCAAAAATCAGTTAGAAGATGACCCATTTTAGGGTTAGATTTTTGTGAATCCCAGAATTCCTCTTATTCTAACCATATCTCCCTCAAAATAGCTTGGATTTAAGTAATTCTTTTTTAAATAGTAGAGAAAATAATTTTCAACAACTTTACAATTGACAGCTTTTCCAAATTTTGAGTGCAACATAGTCAAAAAGCGAGAGACGATGACTCATTTTCGTGTCTAAATATTGTGAACTAAAGACCTCTTCTTTTTCTAACGATCGAGCTCTTTGACCCTAGTACCTTGTACCGTGAGCTATGGTAGTGAAGAAAGGGTGGTTGAGAGCAAGGGTGGTGGTGGAGTTGTTTTAGTGATGTTTAGTGAAGTGTTGATTTAAATGAATGTTGGTAGGAAGTATTGGTTTGGATTACGTTGAGAAACTCTATATTTATATATACTATATATTGGATGGTATAATATAGTTTACTATGCTTGTTTATTATGGTTGTTTATCATGTTTGGATGATGATGGTATGATTGTTTGATTGTATCAAGAAGCCACGTTTAATACACGTCGAATATCACAAAGGAAATCACTTTCCTTTAATAAATGACATAGGGTATATGAGATTGTTAAACCTCTTTAAAATAGTTTTAAATGGTTTATAAATGATTTATAAATGCTAAAATCTTGTTTGGTGTAGTTTTGCAAGTTATGAAAATTGAGCCAAAATTAGGCGCGTCGCGTAACGGTAATTCGCAATTTCATGCTGTAGAAAGTTAAATCCATTTATACGATAGATTCGAAGTCGGAATTCTTTGTAATAAGAATTTTCCAAACTCTTATAAACGTAATTTTCAAATAAAAGAAATGGATCAAGATTTCATTTTGCAGAATTTAAAGAGAAAAACAAGTTTTAAAATAGTTGCAATTTGGCAGTTCGAAAACCTAAGCAACAAATTCTTTATAAATTATATTTTTTATTCTTTAAAAATATGGAATAAAATCTATAGACCATTTAAAATGTTTTAAAAGAGATTTTAGTTATAAAAATAAATTTCAATACGATCAAAAAGTTGTTTTGATCAAATAAGCCTTAAAAACATTATTTGCAGCACTTTTAATAACTTTTGGAAAATGGGTTTAAACTTAACAATTATTTTCCAAATCTTTTATAAATATTTTAAATGAATAATTAAATTTTTTTAATAATGATTTGGAATTTTTATAGTTATGTAAAAAGAGTTTAAATAAATGATTTGCAAAAAAGCGGTTAAAATCAAGTGATTTTATCTTGGCTCCAATAAACCGAAGGGTAGAGTAGATTTTTCTATCCGTGAGATCCAAATGTGAGGTGCTTAAACTAAGGAGATGTTCAGGAGCAACCGCTTCTCTGGCTTATCTGGCATTTTTCCTTGACGATGAATAGATAAGGTCGAATGTCGGAAATGGAACAAGCATAAAAGATTTAGTTTTCCAAATTAAAACAACTTGGATTGAATAGAGATAATCTTCTTATATTTAGTATTAAATTTCGAGGAGGGAACCCGTACTATCCATATGATTTTTAAAGGTGATTTCACTGTTGTTCAATGAATGGTAAAGGTTGATTGCGGAAATTGATGTCGAGTAAAATTAATATAATTTCTATGAATTTGTTTTACTCGAATACAAACTAATTTGGATTTACCATCTTAGATAACAGGTTTCAAGCTATTAAAAACTTATGATTTGAAAATAAGAAATATTTTACATGATTTAAATGAAATGATTTGGAATTGCTCTAAAATTTAAAAAGGTTTTAAAGTAACCAAAGGATTTGATAAGAGGGGTTTACTGATTTCGTATACACTGGAAAGAAATATTTTAAAGATATATATTTCTAGAAGAAATTTTTCGATAAATAGAAAGCAATTAATCAAATGGTACACACCTATTTACCTAAAATCTTTTTATCGATGATTTGTTCGCAGGAATCGGGGTTGGATTTGAGTGACTTTTATTCGAAAACCACTTCGAAACAATTTACGTATTCGAAGTAAAGACATGGAATGTTAATAAATGGAATGAATGGCTGCTTGTCACTGACCCTCAGGGGAAATTTACCATATCATATATATATTGCAGTAGTATCCTCATTTGATCTTTGATGCAATGGATGCTCACTACTAATCCTAGGAGTAATTGCCGACAAGATATGGTAGTAGAGTTCCTCGGTTTGTCTTGCTCCAGGACAACTTGTATGGACTAATGTCTAATGTTGCATTACTAATCATATTGATTGATGTATGTAAACGTATCATCTATTTGGTGGCGAAGAAGGAAATTTCTCTTAGCTTAACGCCCTTTCCCAAGACATACGAGCACATGAGTTATACTTTTTTGGAAATCAGTTATGTGATTATGAATTGGAAATGTGGCATTCAAAGTGAAAGTGCCATGTAAAAGGTAATCGTTACCTCGGCCGCATCACCCAGAAATGGCTTAAATAGGACATGCCGTGAGGCTAAGTAGGTTGCTACCATTAGAGTTTGGTTATCACCTTTCTAAATTACACTATATATGTCGAATATGTTGTGTATGCTAAAAGAGCTCTTGGATAGGTCGTTTACGACCGATGTGATGTCTTATTTGGTTCTATCCACCACTAAGTTGGGTCTGCGGGTAGGCTGGTCCAGCTAGGTGGAGCGGTTTCAAAAGTTGTTGATCCTCACTTCATCCCTCTGGAGATGTATTGTACAGAAGGTAGTTCTGTACCTGCCATTGTATAGAAATCCATTCTCCAATAAGCGCCTTCAGATCTGATTGTAGACCTACCTTGTAGCTAGTATGCTAGAATTTAATCAATGTAACAATTTGAGCTAAGATTCATAAGTTTATTTAAAAAGTATTTTCAAAAGAATGTCATTAAAAATAATATTACCAGATTTTGTGTAGCAATGTTTTGGTTATTATAAGGTAAAAACCCGTTCTGTGTTTGTGTGCGGCGTGGTCTTATGAGATTCCTTATGTTTCCAAATATTTGTATTATGAGTTTCTCACAACAGTCCCATTGTTGACCCGGAGTTTATTTTCCTTTTCCCTTAAACCCTTGGTGCTCTGAATTTCCAGGCAGCTAGTAGTCGGGTTTAGTTAGAAGAAATCTGGATGAGCTCGAAGCATGGAGTTAGAAGATTCTTCAGTGGACTATTATACTTTTCTCCACCACACTTGTGTATTATTGTATTTCGAATTTTGTATGGGCAGAGATTTATAATTGTCTATGTTTGGCTCTGATAATTATATTTAAAATTTCCACAGTAAAGATATATATATATATACATATATTTTGAAATAATATATGTTATTCCATTCGTGCAAGATTATATTCTGTCTTTATTTTCTTTTACTCCATGATAGTCTGCCTCTCTGGCACATGGATTTGCGTTATGTGAATACTGAGGATGTATTAGTGTCAATTTTCGAGGGTCCAGGAGGCAAGTCATCACAGGGATGCACCGAGGATCAACATCTTTGAAATCTCTATGAATTAAGACTGACCTATCCACAGACCCATATGGTGGCGAATAGCACCAAATATGATATGACCTTGGCCGTTCACGACCTATCCGAGAGCTTTTATACCATACACCACATATATTTTTACCCGACGTCATAGCGGGCGCAAAATTAATCTTGAAAGGTGATATCATATCCTAATGGTAGTTAACCACTTAGCCCAAAAGTAACCCCTGTTTCACAATTCTCAAAGTGTGAAGCTCGAGGTAACGTTTACCTTTCTTAGAACATTTTCACTTAAAATGTCACAATGCCATTTCCAACAACACACTATTGATTTCCGCAAAAGTACAACCTTTAAGCAAGTACGTCTCAAAGAAGGGTGTTAAGTATAAGAGGGGTTACCTCCTGTACCACCAAACAGATGTACGTTTTTATAGATCAATGCACTATGACCGTAGAAACGCAGTGTCATATATTCATCCATACAAGTTGTCCAAGAACTGGACAAGTTAAAGGCACTATCCTACTACATGCCTTGGGGTTAGTAGCGAGTAGTTATTGTATATGAAGATCCCATAACGAAGGGACCACTACTATTTATTTATCTTGGGAGATACTCTTAAATTATCAACTAGTAATCCTTCTTTTATGAAGATCCCCGCCTTTTAACTTCATTTTCTTTAACATGTCCTTACTTTCGAACTCGTAAATTGATTCGAAATGGTTTTTCGGAAAAGAATTACTCAAATCCAACCCAGGTTCCTTCGAACCAATCATCGATAAAAAACATCAAGTAAATAGGTGCTTATCATTTGATTGATTACATTTCTCTTTATTCAAAATATCTTTTAGAGATATATATCTTTAATACATTTCTTTCTGGTATATATGCAATCATAAAACTCTCTTTATCAAATCTTTGATTACTAAAACCTTTTTAAATCATGGAATAACTCCAAATCATTTCATTCTTTACTTAGGAAAATATTTCACAATCACTTATTTAAATCTTAACAAAGATTTCCAAATCATAACTTTCAAAACTGGTCAACAACAATGTAATCTATGACATCGTTTACTGTAAACCCCAAACAATTAATTTTAAGTGTTGGAATTGAATTAATCCCAATTCATTTATTTAAAGCTTAACAAAAATTTCTTATTTGCAAACCATTACTTTTTAATAGGTTGAAACCATGTTATCTAAGATGGTAAATCCTAATTTGTTGGTATTCAACTAGATTCATAAATTTTTTAATAATTCTACTCAACATTAATTTTTGTATTCAACTTTACTATCCATCGAATAGCATTGAAATCACATTTTAAACTCATAATTATAAAAACTAAATATTTTATACTTGCCTCACTTCGAAAAATTCAGCCTTATCTATCCCTCGCTAAGGAAAGAGTCCAGGTAAGCCAAAGCACTGGTTGCTCCTGAACATCTCCTTAGTTTAAGCACCACCCATCTATATCTCATGAAAAAAAATCCAGTCTACTCATCGGCTTTTAGAGCCAAGATTAAATAACTTGATAATAACAGCTTTTCTCAAAATCATTTATTTAAAATCTTTTAAAATAGATTATAAAACCTTCAAATCATCTTTAAAATACATATTATTTATTTTAAAATATATATAAAATATTTGGCAAAAATTACTTAAGTTTAAAGTCATATTTCAAAAGTTATTAAAAGGGTTGCAAATAGTGCCGCGAATAGTGCTTTTAAGGTTATTTGATCAAAACGACTTTTCTATCCTTTAGAAATCCATTTTTATAACTCAAATCTCTTCGAAACACTTTAAAAGATTTATAGAATTTATTCTACATTTTTAAAGAATTAAAAATACCATTTTAAAAGAATTTATCGCGTTGGTTTTCGAACTGCCAAAGTGCAACTAATTTGGAAACTTGTTTTGCTCATTCAAAATCTACTAAACAAAATCTCGATCTTTTTCTTTTATTTGAAGATTATGATTGTAAGAGTTTGGAAAATTATTATTACACAGAATTCTGACTCTGAATCCATCGTATAAATGGATTTAACTTTCTATAGCGTGAAATCGCGAACTACCGTTATACGGTGCACCTATTTTTACTCAATTTTCATAACTTGTCTAAACTTCATCTAATTGGATTTTAATGTTTATAAAACATTTATAAACCATTTTAAATCAATTTAAAAGGGTTTAGTGATTCCATATCACTTTCATAACTTGATTCGAAAAGTGATTTCCTTGTGTAATATCGATGTGTATTTAACGTGACTTGTTTGCACAATTCAACAATGATATTTAAACAATCAAACTTCATAATCAAAGCATAGTAAACATCCATAGCAATCACATCACATCATTGTCATAATATATTATATATATAGAGAGTTTCTCACCTTAATTGGATATTAAATTTAGGAAAATTTGTTACAGCTTCGCTACGATCAAATCAAAGTCTTCAGAATCGAGCTTTGGACCTTAGGAAAGCTACGGCCTAAGAAAACAAGTGGAGATGGGCTCAGTCTTGGTGGTGGATGGTGGTGGCCGTGAGTTTGGAAGGTGGAGAAGAGGTGTTTGATTTGGTTTTGGATGTGGGTTGACATGGTATATACATGTGTATATACTTGCTTTATTTTGGAATATTTATCCATGGCTTTGTTAATATTTTTTCAAGGCATGGAAAAGCCATTAAAGTAGAGCTCTTAAAGCTTTAAGAAGAAGGAGGAAGAAGAAGAGAATTGTGTGAATGAATGTGTGAATATAAGTGGGTATTTTTAGGAAAAAGTTTGCACAAAAATATCATGATATTTCATATGCTCTCACATCTCCACTTTCCACCTCCTCCTCAACATCATTTCATACGCCACTCACCCCATGTGCCTCCATCATTTTATTTCTCTTCCACGCCATGAGCATTGATTTTAGTTTTACTTAAGGGTTAAGTTTTAGGAAAATATTTTGGTTATTTTGTAATATATATATATGTATGTATGTATGTATATGTATATATATATTTAAATGTATTAGTATATTTGTAAGTGTATATGTGTTCTTGTGCATGTGAATGTGTTCATGTATGTGCACATATATGTGCATATGTATCACATTGTTGTATTGATTTGTCTACAACTTCTTTACGTTAAACCGTTACGAATCTCAATTCCGATCTCCAGTCAAATTTTTACTTCTTAGTTAATATACATATATTTGTAAAAAAATTGAAAACTAATTTCTAATTATTATTAATTAGTTAGAATGATCTTGTTTGAATTAGAAAACCATAAAAAAAAATAATAACAATGGTTTGCCAAAAGTGCATTATATCAATAAAGCGATACAAATTTTCTTATATTTTCAAATCAGTATACATCTTCATAAAACTATTATAAATGTTTTACTATCACTATATAACTAATTAAAATAAATTATTATCATTTAAAAACAATTATTTAAATAATTATAATAATTATTAAATCATTAAATCTCGGTTTAAATTCATAAATCAATTATTAAATATGATGCCATTATCGATGATGTCGCGAATATATTTTATTTCCTAAAAATAAAGTAAATTATTTTATTTCATATTCTTGTCTAAATGGAAAATAGGTGTATATATCCAGCTCCTTGCCCAACTTTTGATAATTATAGAGTTGTTTATTGATAAAACTGTTTTCGATCATTCTATCGACATCTTTTCAAAGTATATATTTTTGTAAATACTTGTTCAAAATAAGATTACCATCATTATTTATTGTTCAAGACAACATAACTCATGTTGAAAAGCTTAATTAGTGTTTGGTTTGTTGTTTTTAGTTTTGGATTTTCGTCCACACAAAAATGCACATGATACATGTATCTTCCCGAAGACGATCAAATTTGAAAACGAAGTTAACATACAAAATAGAAAACCATTTTTTTTGTTTTCCATGCTTTGAAAAATAACACAATCACGTAAATCAATCTATTCTTCCGTCATTCGTCTATCCCCTACATTCTCTCATCTTTCCTTCATCACCTCTGTCTCCCTCCATTCTTCTCATATTTGACATACATACTGAAAACCGAAAATACAAAATTCATTTTTAAACCAAACACTACCTTATATTTGAATATTTTAAAAATAAATATAAATTTATCAAAGTGATAAATTTGTGGGTCATTACAACTGTGTTGTATAAAGACTCAAGAAATGGACCTGAAGACTCATGAGTGTAAATACCAAGATATGAAGATATCGAGACTATAATATAGTGTATCGAGTCATAGAATTTTGTTAAAGTTCCTAATAGAAATCTTTGATCTCTATTTCTTATTTTCTTATCTTTTATATTTTTAACGAAATATATTTTCAAAATATCTTCAAAAATATTTTGTAATAGTTTTTCAAAGTGTAAAATGTTTGTGAACTATGTTTAATTTATTTTACAAAGTATCAAAATATTCTACAGAATATAATGTCTTCAAAAAGTTCAAAAAAAAGTGTTTTCAAAATAAACGTACATATGTCGACATATGTATAGGAGGTATATTGACATACATGCCACAAATTAAATTTTCAAATTTCGAATTGAAGTATCTATTTGTCGCAACTCTTGTGAACGGATGCATCCATTTATACACTATATATAGGAGGTTTTAAATGAATTTTTAGTTAGTTTTTATGTTATTTTCTTCTCTCCACTTGTTCCCTTTAAAAATCCATAGAAACTATATCGAATTCTCTTCAAAATCAAATAGAATCAATTAATACTTTTGTGCATTATTCAATTCTACTTTCTTTCTTACTGTTTTGCAATCATCTCTCTCTCTCTCAAATCAAAGATCAAAAAGCTGTCCAAGGGGATATAGGTTCCTTTGTATCCAAAGTTCAAGAAATTGCATTTAGAAAAACCATCAAACTCTATTTGCATTTGCTTGGGTGTGATTGTAGTCCATTTAAATCAATTGTGTGTGCTTAGTAGCCCGAAATCCAAGTGGGTGTGCTTGTAGCTCATCCAAATCAAGTGGGTGTACCCTGAGCCTGGAAAATCAGGAGGGTATGTCTCGTTGCCTTAAAATTGAGATTGTAATTGGGTTTTCCTTCTACCCATTCAAATATTTGCATTTAAAAAGAAATATGTACAAGCAATTATACGAGACTGTATGTAGGAGAAATTGAAAACGGTATAAAATCCCAGATGTCGTCTCTATAACTCTCTACTTTATTGCTTTATTTTTCTCTGTGATTGATTGTTGATATAATCCGGTGTTGAAAATCTGTGATTCAATATTAAACTTAAAAGAAATTTAAAAAGATTTACAAAATTTAGAAAACATTATTCACCTTGCCCCTCTAGAGTTTAATTAGCCTTAAGTTCCATAATTCCATAACCCACATTTGGTATCAGAGCATTAGATTTTCAAAAGACTTGTAATTTGATTTTTGAAAATTTTATACGGCTGGTAATATTAACACTATAGAAAAAAAAAATTTAAAACCAATATGTTATTAGAAACTAATTGTTTTGAAAAGTCACTTGATTTCGTGGAAAGGTATGTTTCTAAATTGCAGGAACAAGTTTACTGTATGGCTAATGGTAAATAGACACTTGAAAATCAAACATCACAGATCAAGAAGGATAAGTGGATACTGAATGCTCAGGACACATTAATGAAAATCTGGAGATCATACAAGATATTGTCTATAAATTTGTGGATCCGTTAACATCAAAAACAACTCAAAAGGATGTGTGATTAGCATCAGCAATGTCGGTAACTCTAAACTCTTACTATTTATAATGTTTTGCAAGTTAGGACTCTGAAACATAACTTTCTTAATGTTAGTCAATTGTGTGATAAGGGTTTTAAAATTAATTTTGAAAAAAATAATTGTCGTATTGAAGATAATGAGCCAACATTATCTCTGAAGGTATTAGGAAACGTAACATTTATATTTTAAGTACAAAAAGTGTCCAATCATAATTTATGTCTTTTGGCTGAATCTATAGGACCTTCGGATTTGGCACAAAGGATTTAGTCATTAGAATTTTAAACACCTTTCTAAAGTTTTTAGATATGAACTTATTAGGGGCCTTCCTAAAATGAGCGTTAATGTAAAAATTTATATGACGCCGTCAATTAGGAAAACTTCATAAAAGCTCTTTTAAAACTAAAGATATGATTTCTACTTCTCATGCTCTTGAACTTCTTCACCTAGATCTTTTCGGACCTTCACAAATACAATCAATAAACCATAATAGATATGTCTTTATAATTGTAGACGATATCTACAGATTTACATGGACAATTTTCTTAAAACTTAAAAGTGAAGCTTTTAAAATGTTTAAAAATTTTACTAAAAGAATTCAAAATCAAATGTCAACTAAATTAAAATGATTAGGAGTGATCATGGGGGATAATTTGAAAATGATAATTTTGACATCTTTTATAATAAGAAACGAATTACATATAATTTTTCATTTTCAAGAACACCACAACAAAATGGTGTAGTAGAACGTAAGAATAGAACTATATAAGAATGTGCTAGAATAATGTTAAATGAGAGTTAATTACATAAAGGTTTTTGGGCTGAAGAAGTTGCTATGGTATGTTATATTTTAAGTAGAATTTTAATATGACCTTTAACTAAGAAAACTCCATATGAATTATTTTATAATAAGAAGCCTAAAGTATCTTATTTTTGAGTTTTTGGTAGTAAATGTTTTATATTAAACACAAAAGATAATTTAGATGAATTTGATTCTAAATCAGATAAAAGAATTTTTATTGGTTACTCTAATAGAAGTACAGTTATAGAGTTTTCAACATCAGAACTAACACCATTGAAGAGACATTACATATTTCATTTGATGAGAATTTATATTCAATAATTTCAGTTTTGATGAAGAAGAAGATATTGATAAAACTAATGAAATTACTAATGATGAAAATAATAATAACTCTGAAAATTTACATCCAAATAAACAAACAAAATATTTGAAAGATCACCTTATAGAAAATATTCTAGGAAACATATAATATGTTGTAAAAATAAGAAATCAATTAATTAAATTGACTAATGTTGCTTTTATCTCAACAATTAAACCCAAAAATTTAAAAGAAGAATCATTAGATGATTCTTGGATTCTTGCTATGCAATAAGTACTAAATCAGTTTACTAAAAATAAAGTTTGGGAATTAGTCCCAAGAATTGAAAATAAACCTATAATAGGAACTAAATGGGATATAGAAATAAAATGAATGTACAAGGAGAAGTTATTAGAGATAAAGCATGTTTAGTTTTTCAAGGTTATAGCCAAGAAGAAGGTATAGATTTTGATGAAACTTTTACTCATATAGCCAGATTAGAAGTTATTAGAATTATACTTGCTTTTGCAAATCATAATATTTTAAATTATTTCAAAGGATGTAAAGAGTACCTTTTAAATGGATTTATTAAAGAAGATGTCTATGTAGAACAATCCCCACTTTGTGAAGATGAAAAAATATCTAATCGTGTTTATAGATTAAAGAAAGCTTTATATGATTTATAACAAGCTCCTAGAGCATGGTATGATAGACTATAATCCTATTTATTACAATCTAATTTTAAAATAGGAAAGATGGACAATACTATATTTATTAAAATAAATAATGATGATATTCAACTTATACGAATATACATAGATGATATTATTTTTGGATCAATAAATGAACAATTAAATAAAGAATTTTCATATATAATGATTAAGGAATATAAAATGAGTCATATAGGAGAACTAACATTCTTTTTAAGATTACAAATAAGATAATTAAGTAATGGAATTTTTATAAGAAGAAAAATATGCTAAAGAATTACTTAAGAAATTTGGTATGTAGAATACTAGAGGAAAGCGAATTCCCATGGTAAAAAATGAGAAATTAAATAAGAAAGAAAACTCAAAGGATGTAGACCAAAAATTATGTAGAGGTATGATAGGATCATTACTCTTTAATTGCTGGTAGACCAGATATTATGCATAGTGTTTGTCTATGTCCAAAATATCAACTCAACCTAAGGAAACACATCAAGAATCGGTAAAAAGAATACTATGATATTTAAACAATACACTAGACTGTGTATATTTTTATTCAAAAGAAGATTCTTTTGATTCTATTTTATATAATGATGCTGATTATGCTGGATGCAAATCAGGCAAAAAAAGTGAAAGTGGAACTTGTCTTTTTTTAGGATATTCTCTTGTTTTCTGGTTTAGCAAAAAAAAAATTTGTATCCCTGTCCACAACAGACGAAGAATATATTTAAGCCGCATTGGCCAGTTCACATGTTATCTATATGCAACAGACTCTAAAATATTTTGGTTTAAATTTTACTAAATCATTAACATACTCTGATAACACTAATGCATTAAATCTATCTATGAATCCAACACATCATGCTAGAACCAAACATATAGATAGAAGACATCATTTTATGAGAGATAACGTAAATAAAGAAGTAATTTCATTTGAATTTATAAATACTGAAAATCAAATAGTCAATATTTTAACAATACCGTTAACTCAAACATCTTAAACTTAAAGAGAGTTAAAAATATGCTTTTTCCCTAAAATATAAATATAATATAATATAAATTATAAATTTAAAAGAAAAGCAAAATATCAAAGTAACACTACATATTTTGACATACCCTAGCCACATACGTCGACATATACTTGATTTTCAAATAGCAGAATTCCCTTCTAAATTCGAAATACAACCATATAATCGCCATACTTCAAAATAATTCTTATTTTTCTTCCTCTTATAAATTTTGAATAAAACTAATCCATGTATTCTTTAAGTTCCAAACGTCCAAGAGAAGAAACTACGCCCTTTTCCTTCGATATCTCCACTCTAGGCCCTCTATCAAACCACCACCATGGCCAAAGTAATCAAGGTTGAAGATGATCTAAAGCATGTACTCAATATGCTTTCAGAAATAGAGGTTGTTTAACTACGCCTCTTGAAAGAGCAAGAGAAACAAAGGCGCAGTCTATGCAATCTCTAGAAGCATCTATTGGATAATAAGACCAATCCAATTATAGTTGAGGAGTATAATCCTAATCTAGTCATTCATAACTCTATAAATGATGAAGAGGAAGAGGAGGAAAAATTGAAGAGGAGAAAGACACCGCTGAAGGCGATAATAAAGTCAAATGTGTTAGTGAATTATGCTTCGATCGAGATGGAAATTTCGTAGAAGAAAAGGGAAACTTCTGTCTTCACTATCCTTTTTCCCATTTATAAGTCTCTCCTAATCAAGAGAAAACCGTATGTCTAAGTTTAATACATATTAATGTGGTTTATTAGGATTTGGTTTGATTTGGTGAAGTGTGTGTGTTTGAATTTGATTTGATTGTCTTGGTTTGGATTGTTTATATTTTTTATTTGAATTTTTATGTTTCATGTTTGGTTGATTGAATGATATGTATTAATAGATTGTGTTATCCTATATCATGATTAGTATAAAATAGTGCATTATTTCTAAATATATCGTATAATCATCATATATCTTAAAATCTTCATAATATATATCATTTTATATAACTTAATTATTAATTTTGAGTCTATAGTTTTTAAGTATTTTAATTTTGCTGATTTTTATTTTTTTCACCTATTTTTGTTGATGACAAAGGGGGAAAAATATAAAATAGACATATGCATACATTCAGGGGGAGTTATCTAACTCATGGGGAGTTATATCATATTTTATATATAGGATATTAAATTGTGGTCATCATCAAAAAGGAGGAGATTGTTAATACCTCAGTTATCGATTTTGATGATAACAACCTAAATAAACAATATAAATTTATACAAAATATAGATCAAGTTACACAGTATATAGTGCAGAATATTACACAACTATTGAATTGAAGACCGTACATTATAAATATTCAAGAAATGGACATAAAGATTCCTGAGTATAAAGACTAAAATACCGTGACTATAATATAATGTACAGAACAATAGAATTTTGTTAAAGTCCCTGGTAGCAATCTTTGATCTCTATTTCTTATTTTCTAATCTTTTATATTTTTAAAAATATTTTATAAAAAATTTCCAAAGTTTAAAATGTTTATAAACTACGTTTAATTTATTTTACAAAGTATCAACAAATTTTACAAAATATAGTATCTTCAAAATGTTTAAAAAGAAAGGGTTTTCAAAATAAGCATGCATGTGCTGACACATGTACACATATGTCGACATACATGCTACAAATTAGTTTTTCAAATTTTGAGTTGGAGTATCTGCTCGTCGCAATTCTTTATGAATGGACATATCTGTCTATATACTATATATATGAGGTTTCAAATGAATTTTCAGTTAGTTATTATCTTATAATCTTTCCACCTCTTACTCTCTTTAAAATTCCATTGAAATTATATCAAGTTCTCTTCAAAATCGAATAGAATCAATTCACACTTTTTTATCGATTCAATTCTACTTTCTTGCTGTTTTGGAATCATTTCTCTCTCTCAAATCAGCTATCGAAGTGTTATCCAAGAGGCTATATGATCCATTGTATCCAAAGTTCAAGAAATTCTCTTTGGAAAAACCATCATACACTACTTGCATTTGCTTGGGTGTGACTTTGCATTTGATTGGGTGTGGCTGTAGCCGGTTCAAATCAATTCGGTGTGCTTGGTACCTCGAAAATCCAAATGGATGTGCTTGTAGCCCATCCGAATCAAGTGGGTGTACCCTGAGCCCCGAAAATCAGGAGGATGTGTCTTGTAGCCTCGGAATTGAGGTTGTAATTGGGTTTGCAATCTACCCATTTAAAGATTGGCATTTGAAAAGAAATTCATACAAGCAATTGTACAGGAATGGATGAAGGAGAAATCCAAACCAGCATAAAATCTCTGTTGTCGTCTCTCTAACTCTCTACTTTACTTTATTGCTTTATTTTAATTCGTGATTGCATCTGTGATTGATTGTTGATGTAATCCTATTTTGAAAATCTATGATTTAATATTAAACTAAAAGAAATTTAAAACGATTTACAAAAGTTAGAAAACACTATCTACCTTCTCTCTAGTGTTTAATAAGCCTTAAAATCCATTATTCTGCAACCCACAAGTAATACACTGCCTAATCTTTGGAGAGTGTTACATATCGTAGTCTCGAGGATGCATCGATACCATTCTAAACTAAATCATGACCAGGAATATTTAAAATGATGTGTTTATTATGTTATGATAAAATACTACGATTACAACAATTGTAACTACTATCACAAAACAGACAATATATAGATTTTCTGTTAAATATACTTAAATAAAGTAAATAATTAAACATGCATATAACATAAATAAAACACCTTTTATTTCAAATAAGATGTTATTACAGAGCTAATAATTTACAATAAATTATAGAATTACCCCTAGGGTGTACCCCTAACTCTGTCGATCTCCCACTATCACTTGGGGCCAATTACGGATTTCTAATCACATCTCTTTGACGGCTTGAAAAGAACCGATCGAGCTAGTCCCATTGTGAATGGATTTGCTATGTTGTCCTCGATATCTACCCTTTGTATCATGATCTCTTTCATCTCAATGAATTTCTCTGACTAGGTGGAACTTTCAAAAAATATGTCGTGACTTCTTTTGTTCTCTAGGCTCTTTTGTGATCTACATCACTGCATTGTTGTCACAAAACAATGCCATTGGATTCTCCATGTCGGAAATCACTCTAAGTTCACTTAAATACATGCGCATCCAGACTTCTTCTTTAGAAACTTCATTGGGAGTGATGTACTTGACCTCCATTGTGGAATCAACTACCGTTTCCTATTTGAAAATTTTCCAACCGACTGTCCTACCGTTAATATTAAAGACATAACCCGGCACTGACTTCTATCATCAATATCATTCTGAACGCTAGTGTCCGTATACCCTTCATAAGGAGGTATCCATTCCTATATATTTGGAATAAATCCTTAGTGTTTCTAAAATATTTCAGTATATATTTTACAACTATCCAATGCTTTTCTCTAGGATTAGACTGATATCAGCTTATGCATCCTAATGTGGATGCCACCTTCAGACTAGTACATAGCATAACATGCATTATGTAACCGATTTCCGAAGCTTACGACATTCTCTTCATAAGTTTTTTCTCCTCATCTGTTTGAGGAGTGTTAACCCAAAACATGGATCAACACCCTGGGTTGAGTGTGAAAGCACCATCCCTGTTCTCGCAGAGCAATAATATATATAATAGATATAGGAAAATGCTGTAAGAGAAAGAAGACAAGAAGATTTTTATAGTGGTTCGGTTGTTAACGAAGCCTACGTCCACTTTATAATTTCTATTATAGACCGATTGCTATTACAAGAATGTTTGATTACAAAGCTCTTGATTATCCTTTTCCAGATCGAATCCCCAAGGTTGGAATACACTGGAGAATTACAGTGAACCCCTTTGGAGATTGTTGTGAAGGAGGTGAAGAGTGAAGAAAGCTTTCAGCGGAGATTCAACAACTAGTCTAGAGAAGATCCTATTTATGTTTTAGATAGGATGGTATTTATAGAGACCGAAGAGCTATTGGGCCGAGCGTGTGCGTCAATTGCTTGCAAATGGACGCAAGAGGATACATTAAAACCTAGCTCGTGACCCAAGCCAAAAGCATGGATCACTAGCGATCCATGGTATTAGCTCGAGTACGAGCTAATTCCTTAGCCTCATTTTCTTCTTCAATCTGGTTGGATCATGCTTGTACCATGTTCATGTATGGATCGCTGGCGATCCATACACTAAGCATGTGTTGGATTTTGACTTTTGAGCTTTCTTCATTGTCTTATGTCGACGTTGTTTATACAGTCTCGTCGTGCGTCACTTTGTTTTGACGAAAATTATTTGCTAGTTGTATTTAGCTGCTGAATGGACTGGATGGACGCTTGTCTCTTGGTTTATTTAACTCGAAATCTCATCAAACTCAATCATTGCTCTAGCAATATGGATTGGATCATGATGCAAGAGACCCAGTTGAACATTAGACCATTCCTATGGATCGCTAGCGATCCATGCCCTTAGTGGATTTCCTCGTTCTTTTTCCTTGGCCCTCTATGGCCTGTTGATTTAGTCCTTTTGATTGAGTTCTGGGCCATTCTAACTCCATCGAGTTGTTCCGTCTTCTCTTGGATCCTACTGGGTTAAAAATCCGAATAATATATGCCCCCTAGAGTATATCTTCGTTGGAAATATGGCATGCTCTAGAAGTTATTGTTTTTAGTCTCTGCTTGTTGAATTCCAAGTAATCATGTTAGAAATTCGCGAATGTGAGTTGGGTCATGTTATTGTTCACTTAGTCTTGTTCCCGACTGCTACTACTTGTCATAACAGATCGAATTTCTCTCTATAGCTTCTCGATATTCCCCGAAATGTTATGTAAATATAGCTGGGCACATTGGAGATAAAGTCCATAAGGTTACATGGATCACCAGCGATCCATAGATGATGGACTTCTAGCGACCTGATGACATAGAGAGTTCTGGGCACTTTTGTTATGGATCGCTAGTGATCCATAGATGATGGAATGCTAGCGACCTGATAACTTAGAGAATTTTTTTGGAAATTTTATTCTCCTACCAAAGTGGTTGAGCCGACCTATCTCCTTACTTTTGCGCAACCTAAGCTTTTCTTCCTTTGTGCGATTTGAGCCCCATGCAGTGATTCGACGCTTCGATTGATCGACTCGATCCATCACCTCCTGAGATTTGACCTTGCCCAAGCTTTCGCCGTGACTTCTCCTACACCTTCCCAAACCACCAGCGGTCATAACCCTAGTTTTGCCCGTGCTTTGGATCACTGTTGACCTAGCCTTAGATCGTCGCCGACCTATTCTTGACTCACTGGTCGTAAGTCTTCAAACAATTTCGTGTTTAGAGTTTAATCCGAGGTGGGTTCGGTATTTACGATGTTCGTTTAATGTTTTAATGGCGAGGTTGCATTCGTGATGTTTGTCGTGAGGAGTCTGAGTCGATTGTGGCTTAATGGAGGAAGATAGTAAATCAAGTCTTGAGTTCCACCTGAAACGACATTCAGGCCTTGCCCTGGTGCTCGACATGTTTTGCTGTCTTCGTCCATTGATCCGGAATTGTCTTATGTCGATTTTCATAACTGATATTGCACGAGACATCACGAATTGGTCCTGGCTCTTCCGTAAAATTTGGACTTATCTTACTTGCTTTTGTACGCTCGATGTCCTTGTACTAAAAATAATTTTCCATGCTGCTTCAAACAACGGATCCGTTATCAATCATTGATCGATAACGGGTAAGTGTAGATAAAGTAAAAACAAAAGGAAACGATACGGGAAGTCCTTTTCTTTCCCACTATGAGCGAACTATCTACATGGGATAGAGCGTTTGTAGGGTTTCGAACACGAACTCACACCCTACAAACACCCACTACACTTTCCCCAGTATATACTTGAAATCCGATGTGTTGGCATGAATCAATGTCTCTTCGGAATTAAAGTATTGTAAGGGAAACTATTAGTTTAGAATAGAACTACCTGACTGTTTTGGATGTGATTTCTTTTGTTTAGAATGAAGTATCCAACTTCGTGTCGTAAGTCAAGCGGAGGAAGACCGAAAATTTAGGAAGCCGAGTCATCGTCCTTTGCTCTTTATGGCCAGTTGGTCCTAGTAGGCCCGGTCTTGGATTAAACTCCCCATAATTCTAGAGTTCTTCTCAACCCGCTAGAGAGAGCTTCTTCTGTAATTTCCAACAAGGTCCTGCATAACATCTGCATGCAACATGGCATACCAAGGGAAGACGTATGCCTTCTAGAGAAGAACAAGTTCGCTCACATGCCTCCTTCTGGATATACCGCTTTTCATCGTTATATGTGTTTGAATGGAGTTGTGTCCCTATTTAACGACTTTTTGCACAACACTCTCTCGAATTTAGGCATTGCTCCATTCCAGATTCATCACATAGTTATGCTATCCAAACTTGTTTGCACATCCTTTTCATGCGAACATTCAATCGGGCTCGAAGCTTTGACGAGTTGTGATACTTTCTTTCATTTAAGAGGTGAGATGAGTGTCTGTCCTTGGTCATAATCGAAGCTCAAAGGAATCGAAAATTTGTATTATGACTGCAGAGCAACCGATACCAATTCAAGACCCAGTATTTTTTCATCAGATTCCCGAGGGGTTTAACCGTCTTTGGAAAAAAGAGGGCAAGTTATTTTCCTTACTTGATGGGTTCCGACGTGTCATTATGGAGTTTCTAATAAGTAGAATACTTCTTGCAGTTATCCTGAGGTGGAATAGGAACTTGTCTCTCGATGAAGTTTTTCGAACCTTGATGATTACTCGACGTTGAGGAAAGATCCGGTTAAGCCTTGTTGACTGATGAAAACTTATTTTGATATGGATTATTGCATCCGGGGAGAACCGCCATTCCAGTTGAAATGCCCTCTCCTTCTCAATCCAGTGTTCGCATGTGATCCACTTCCTTTTCTCCTGTTTTTGAAGAAGGTGATTCTCAAGAGAGAGAGGGAATGTAAGTAGAATCAAACGAACAGGCTCGCGATGGAAGAGATGTTGTTGCGAACGGAGTTAGTCACCCTGCTAGAATTCCTTCGATTTCAAAAGAAGGAGAAGAGGAGTTCAAATAGAGGGATAGCAAAGCCGCGATGGACATAGAAAAAGCGTAGGGAAATGGGGAGCAGCAGCGATGAGTCCACTTCTAGCGGTGATTTCTATGCAGAATCCAATGATGGGGATTCTGAATCATGCGATGAGACTTCGAGGATGAGTCCCATTATTCCGAGCTCGCCTCCTCCATACATGAGTGGCAAAGACGATGCCCTAGAAACCAAACGATGTCGAGATTCTCCAAGTAAAGATTGTAGCACGGACTTTGGCGATTTGAGTGAAGTTTATGTCGATTTCAACGCGCTCATGGGGGAGGATTTCAAATTTGAGGAGGTGCTCCCTCGTTCGGGCCATATTGCACCTGAAGTTAGACTGATTCCTTTCGTAGTGCCTACCCAATCTGGTTTATGAAATCGTTTTAGGCTCTTCTCCCAAACACATCACATGCTTCATTAAGGTTACACTCACTTATACACACACTTTTCATGTTTATTTTTCGCTTCTAAAACCTTTTATTTATGCTTCATATCAGGTATGATGAGAGGACGTTGCCTTTATGATGATTTTGAGGAATTTACCGACTCTCAGCACTAGTCCAAGTGTTCTTCCAACCATCACCAGCCTCGAGAGACGGAGGAAGAGTATCGAAGAAGAAAAGATCTAGAGGCCGAAACTCATCGCCAAGGAGAGAGAGAGCAGAGTCGAATATACAAAGGCGGGTATGAAAAGTGGAAGACTTTCGACAAGAGAGAAGAGCCATCGAAGTGTTCTAAATTCAAACGCGGTTCCCATTCTTAATAACAGCAAGCTTTCGTTCTGACGTTCTCTTCAATGGGTCAGAAAGTCCTCATTACTTCTTTCCCTGATCCGCCTTCAACTTACATTCCGTCATCTTTTGTTGCTCTTGCCCCTGGTGCCTCACGTCCCCACCAGAGGCTTACATATATTCTTCTGTCCGGTCCTTCCAGGCTTGAGGCGGCACTCCCAGGGTGGTTTCTAAGTGGGGTTAAGTTTGATCGTGATCTTTGTCCGTTTCGTAGGGATTCATACATGCTACATCTTTAGGCTATCCAAAACGATTTAGAATAAGCCGAAGGGTGGAAGAAATTATGTAAGCAACTGGCAGATACCAACCGCAACAACTATTAGGAAATCCTCTCTTTTGAATCAAAGAAGGATGATTTTAAAAGGGTGTTGATGGAACGCGATGCCAGGATCAAACAGCTGGAGAAGGAGAAAGAAGCGGTGCTTCGAGAAAGCAAAAGGAACGTCGACTTGTTGGAGGAATTAAAAGAGGCCCACAAGAGAATTGAAATCGTCTACAAGGACGAAACTAAGAAGGCCCAGGCAGAAGAGGCCAAATTAAAAGAGGAGATGGCAGCTTGTAGCGCAACGATTGAAGCCCGGAAGAAATCCATCTCCGATCACAACCTTATTATTGAGGGGCATAATAAGACCATCTCCGACCAGGCTGAGACAATCGCCTAGATATGGGATAAAGTTGCACAGCTTAGCATTGATATGTCTCGCATTGAAGTTGAAAAGGTCGTAGTTACGGTGGATTATCTGGAGCTTCAGAATGCTTTTGAAAGGAAGATGGAGAAGATTAATGAGACCATCTTGAATTTTTATGTCAACTCTCTACTCTATCTGAGGAGCCTCAACTTAGGCTTGAAATTTCCGCGTACTCTTGTCGTGATCTGGGAGAAAATCTTAACCCACTTTTATGACCACGGTAATGTTTATACTGAGTGAGAGTTTGGAAACGCCTACCTCATGAAGAATCAAAGACATTGCTGGAGGGCTCAGAAATTCTACGTATCAAGAAGGAGAAAGAAGTTGCTGATGCCACCATGACTGCGGCTGTCGAAGAGCTTACGGAGCCTTTCATTTTTAGGGCCGGCAAGCCATTGGAGCAGTCCCACAATCTATCAACAGTTTCTAGGCTTGAGGCTTCCCCTTGAATTATAGAGCCATCGAAGGAGGATGATGGCAATTAATACGAAGTTGACATCTCGATCATTCTTTCGGTGCAGGTAATCCTCTTGTTTCCCTCGAGTTCGAAAGCTTTAAGCTTACGCCACAAGAGCATGAGGAACTTAACGCTTTCTTTTTTGATCTTATAGGTCCATCTACCTTATCTATTGATCCACCTACTTTCTTGGCATCTAGACCTGCTGTTATTTCCACTACTTCCGTTCTTTTTTCGATTCCTGCTACGATCTCCATATCTGTGTCTGTCTCACAGCCCGAGCTGGAGTATGAGAAGATTGCCGCACTTCATGACTTGGATGACCCTTCTTTGTCTTTTGAAGGTACCGTAACGGCGGCCAAAGTTAGGGAGCATGAAGTTCAAACTAAGAAGCCAGCAAGACTCAATAAGAATTGGTCGCTCTCAAGAAAGAGAAGGTTGAAGCGATCAAGGCCTTACAGAGCTCGTGCAAGTCACTGAAGTGCAAAATTAAAGGCGAATCTTCTGAGAAGGTTGTAGAGCAAGAGGAAGACATTAGTGCTGAGGATACTTTTGATGTTATCGGAAGCGACATCACTCCTGAGGCAAAGAAAAAACTTCGAACAAAAGGCGGAATGGGGAGCGGCGGAAAGAAGAGTTGAGAAGCTTCGGTGGGGGCTGCTTTGATTTCGATTCATTTTGAGTTGTTTTATTCAGGTGTAAAGTCTACACTTAGTGTTTTTGTTGTGGTATCTATAGTTTTCTATTGTTGGCTGGAATTGTGTGGGTACAACCCCCACGTTTTGACCTTGTATAAAAGAAAGTTATAAGTAATACATTGTTGATATTTTAGTTGTACTCTAACTTGTATGCTCATATGTGTTCTGTGCACTTATGCTTGTTTTGTTTACACTTATCTGCTTTTGTATGTTCTGTGCGCTTGCGTTTACTCTATAAATTTTCATTTCACTTTATCTAGTCCTATGATTACTGCCAAATTCTTTTTTTGGAGTAACAGAACTTGTGAAATTATTTTTTAAGTATTTATATTCAAGTGTCGATGTATGACCCCAGTTCACAGGGCTGTTTACTTCAAACAATTGAAAAGTGGCCAGTAACTTATAATTTAAATAGTTTTCATATTAAAACTTAAAATTTGAGTTATTCACAACTTGATTTTTCTTCTTTCATAAGTTTTGTAACTTTAGCATGTAGTCCAAGTTTTTTGCATACTGTGTGAGTTAACTATAGGCAATTACACACTATCAACGTTAAATGTTATAGTTAGTCATTGAGTGTCAACAATTGAAATTTTTTCATAGGTTTGTAGCACTCTGATTTTGTTGGAGTCACACCCATTGCTTCCAACAATGGGAGCAGGATGATTCTTGTTATTCTTAAATGGATAAGTTTTTCAGCATTGCCGGGGCAATTCCGGAGATTGAAAGTGCACGCGGTTTATGGGTTGCACAAGTTTTAGGATCGATATGACCCATCGATACGGAATAGTTTTGATGCTCCTCGGCGTTGCCTGTCTTTTGGCAATGTGAGGAGTTTAGGTTTTAGCAGCGTGACTTCATGGCTTTAAGGGTTAATGCACGGCTTATGAAATGCATGGCTTTTGGGATTGATACGACCCGTCGATCCGGAACGGTTTTAGTACTCCTCGATGTTGCCTATCTTCGAGCAACGTGAGGAGTTTATGTTGAAAAGTTGGTGTTGGCTTATGGGATGTGCGGCTTTTTTTACTCCTCGGTGTCACCTATTTTTAGGCAATGCGAGGAGCTTAAGTTTCTAAAAGTTGGTGCGTGGCTTATAGGATGTGCGGCTTTTCGTACTCCTTAGTGTTGCCTATCTTCGGGCAACGCAAGGAGTTTTTTAAAAGTTGGTGCACGGCTTTTTGTACTCCTCGGTGTTGCCTATCTTCGGACAATGCGAGGATTTTATATTTAGGCCTTCCCAATGTTGCATGGGGAACACCGGTTCTTAGAAGGCGGAGATTGGGTTCCGTCGACCTAACGGTTTGAGTTGATTGGCTTTCGTCGACCCGATGGGTAGTTATTATGAACATGGTTTTTTTGGTTAAAAAAGCGAATCAATTTTATTAAGAAAAGCAGGGCATATTTTTCCTATTTACAATGCCCCTGAAATCCCAGGATGGCTTATTTGCTGAAAAATAGAAAGTACACAAGGTAGTTTTTAAACGAAGTAAAGGAGGAGCGATTCGCTATTTCGTGCCCCGGGAATTTGGATTCTGTCAACGGTTGTTAACTTGAATTTTTGACTTCCCAGTTCAGTCCGAAGGCCTCTGGGACGGGGTAGACTCGCTTGGGTTAGATTTCTCCTACTTCGAGGGTTTGGTTGTGAATTTGGAGTTGAAGTATTGTGTGACCCTTTTTTGGTAGGCAGCGATTCTCAACTCAGCTTCTTCCCTTCTTTCGTCAATTATATCCAGCGATTCGAGTAGGAGCTGCTCGTTTTTCTTTTGATTAAAATTTTGGCTTCAGTGCGAAGGGACTTCTAATTCAACGGGAGTCATTACTTCTGAGCCATATGCCAGAGCGAATGGAGTGTGGCTGGTTGCCGCTTTGTGGGTAGTTCGATAAGACAATAATGCGAGTGGAAGTTCATCAACCCAGTTTCCTTTTGCTTTAGATAGTTACTTCTTGATAGCAAACTTGATGATCTTGCTTATTGCTTCCACTTGCCCATTTACTTGTGTATGAGCTACCGCAGAGAAGCTCTTCCTAATCCTGAAGCGTTTGTAGAAGTCTTTAAAATCTGTGCTCTCGAATTGACCTCCATTGTCGGTAATGATTTTCTGTGGCACGCCAAACCTGCAAATAATGTTCTTAGTAACAAAATTAATGACTTTCCCTATGGTTATGATGGCCACCAGTTCCGCTTCGACCCATTTCGTGAAATAATCAACGGCAACTATAGCATATTTGGCTCCTCCTTTTGCTTGGCATGACGCCGATCAAATCGATCCCCTGTATTGCAAATGGCCACGGGCCAACCATCTGCATTAGCTCTATTGAATGAGTTCCTTTAATTTTGTTGAATCTTTGGCAGCAATCGCATCTTCTGGCATAGTTTGCAGCATTTGGTCTATTGTTGGCCAGAAGTATCTGTACCGAAGAACTTTCTTGGCAAGATTCTGCCCCGTAGTGTGGTCTCCGCATTCGCCCTCATGCACTTCCTTTAGGATTCATCGGGCTTTGTCATCAAAAACACATCTAAGAAGGGGGGTTGAGAATCCCCTTCAATAGAGTATTCCGTCTTGTATCATGAATCGCGGTGCCTTTCGGAGAAGCCTTTTCCATTGATTCCGGTGTGTCGGAAGGGTCCCTACAAGTAAATAGTCTTTTATCAGCGTCATCTACGTCTCTGGTTTGATGGTGATCTCGAGGATCCAGTCGACGTCCATTTCGTATATGCTTGGGGTGGTTAGACTTTCAATTGGGACTAGCCCTAATGACTGAGCTTCTATGGAGCTTGCCAGTTTGGCCAAACAATCCGCCTTGGTGTTTTGCTCTCGTGGAATGTGAGTTATGGTGTAATATTCGATGTCACTTAGCAGTTCTTGCACTTTAGATAGGTATAGGGAAGGATTCTCCCCTCGATCTTGGTATTCCCCTTTTACTTGACGGACGAATAGTTGGGAGTCGTTGTAGATGTGAACAGTTTTTACCTTGAGCTCCTTCACAACTTTTAGTCCTGCTATCAGTGCTTCATATTTCGCTTTGTTATTCGTAGCAAAGAATTCCAAGTGCAAAACGTAGCATATGGCTCGTCCTTCGGGGGTATAAAGCACTACTCCTACCCACCGAGCAAAGATTGTTAGATGCACTATCGACATAGAGTCTCCATTGCGTGTCCAATTCCAGCTGTGTTTCTTCCTTGTCATCCCCTATAGTAAATTCTTCAATGAATTCTGCTAACACTTGCCCATTGATGGCCTTTCTATGGTGGTATGTGATATCATATTGACTCAGTTCTATATTCCACTTGAGAAGTCGTTCAGAAGTTTCAGGCCGATACAACACTTGCCTCAGGGGTTGATCGGTCAATACTTTGATTGGATGAGCATGAACCTGTGTCAGTAACTTCCTAGATGCAAGCAAGAGGCAATAAGCTAGTTTTTCCAATTTTGGATAATTTTTCTTAGCTTCAGCGAACCACTTGCTAGTGAATACATAGGTCACTCAATTTTCGATTCTTCACGCATAAGAGCAGCGCTCAATGCATGAGGGGAGATTGCTAAGTAAATGAACAGGTCTTCTCCATCCACAAGCTTCGATGGGAATGATGGAGCTTCCATGTGCCACAGCAGTTCTTCGAATGTTGTCTGACAAGCTTTGCTCCATTCGAAGTTTTTCTTTCCTTTTTTCAGTGCATCGAAGAATGGTATACACTTGTCGGTAGCTTTCGAGATGAATCGACTTAGTGCTACGACCTATCCATTCAGGCTTTGTAGTTCCTTCTTATTCTTGGGAGCTTGGACATCTCGTAGTTTCATTATTTGTTGTGGATTTTCCCTATGTCACTTACGATGAATCCTAAGAATTTTCCAAAACCTACTCTGAAGTGACATTTAAGTGGATTGAGTTTTATTTCATACTTTCGGAGTATTTTGAATATTTCGGTGAGATTATCTAGGTGGTTGGTAGCTGTTCGTGATTTGACAAACATGTCGTCCACATAAACCTCCATAGTATTCCCAATTTGGCGCTTGAATATGGTATTTATCAACCTCTGATAAGTTGTCCCGGCATTCTTGAAACCAAATGGCATTACCCCATAGTAGTATAGGCCCAAGTCGGTGACGAAGCTGGGGTTTTCTTGACCAGGTTCATGCATCAGGATTTGGTTGTACCTGGAGTATGCAAACAAGAATGATAGCAGCTCATGTCTTGCTATTCCGTCCACAAGCTGGCCTATTCTGGGGAGAGGGAAGTTGTCCTTCGAGCAGGATTTGGTTGTACCTGGAGTATGCAAACAAGAATCGATATAGGTTCGCCACTTCCCATTGGACTTTTTGAGTAAGACCAGCTTAGATACCCATTCAGGATAAGTTGCATCATGGATAAAACCATTGGCCATTAACTTGTCCACCTCTTCCCTTAACGCCTTGGACCATTTAGGACCCAAGTTGCGCCTCTTTTGCTTCACTGGTGTGAACTTGGCATCAAAGTTGAGCGTGTGGCATACAATTTCTAGTGATACCCCACAAATATCGGAGTGTGTCCAAGCAAACACATCCAAGTTGGCGTAAAGAAACTTAGTAAGTTCTAACCATGTCTTGTTTCCAAGGTGCGATCCAATTTTTGAGACTTTAGTTGGGTCGTCCATATCGACCGGGACAGACAACGTCAATTCTGCCGATGCTGCCCGTTCCTCCCCTGAACTCTTCTTTCTAGGGCCAAAGCCTTATCGAGTCGACTATGGTCCCTAAACCAGGGGCGGCTCTGTAGTTGTTATTCAGAAGGTTCATGGATGTGGAGAGTTCTCCCTACATCCTTCCCTTTTTCCCTTCTTTTGGATCCACGTAACTTCACCATGTTACATTCTCTGGCGGGGCCCTGATCTCCTTTCACCACTCCGATTCGATTCTCAGTAGGGAACTTCATGGTTAGACACCGTTGGGCCATAGATATTCTGAAATCTACTTGAGAGGGTCATCCTAAGAAGGCGTTATATGCAGACATTCCATCCATGATTACGAAAGTATAAATGAGGGTGACTCTTCGGTCATCCTCTCCAAGTTCCACTGGTAGGTCGATTGTTCCCACGGGTTGCTTGGATTCCCTAGTGAACCCTTAGATCTTCATTTGGCATGCAAACACGCTTTTCATGCTAACCTTCATTTGATCAAAAGTACGTTTAAAAATTATATTAACAGAGCTGCCACTATCGACCAACATTCATCGAACAACAGCGGGACCGATTCCCACAGTTACCACCATTGGATCAAGCGTTATGGCTTCATCCCTTTGGTGTCCCAATTTTGAAACACTATGTCATGACCCAATACTTTCCGCAGCTTTACTGGAGTTTCATATTCTATTGTAAGACATGATTCCTTTGGAGCATGCTTCAACGAACTTACATATCGCTCCATCTCCATCCAGCTTCTTTGCGTGGGGTGTGGTCCCCCAGATATTGTTCCAATAATAAGTCTTTGATCAGTTCATTTAGACGCTTCTTCTCTAGTTCTGGCATGATTCCTTCGTTCACTAGGAAGCTAAGAAGTCGCGGGTTGATTAGGGTTTTGTGACTTTCTCACGTACTGTTGGAGTTTTTTTTCCCAGATCAATTCTTCAATGAGATTCCTTAGATGGAGGCATTCGTTTGTGTTATGACCATGAGTCTCATGGAAGCGGCAGAACTTTCCTGAGCATTTTTGCTGCTCAGTCGCTTCCTTCCTATGAGGTTTTTTGTATTCCTCGGTCCCTTGTGTTGCGAAGTAAATAGTTTCCGCAGTGTCGTTTAGAGGGGTATAGTCTTCGGGCATGAACCCTTTAAGCCTTTTATTGTCGCCATTACCATTCCTTTTATTGGAGTTTTGATTTTTTTTTTCTCTTTTGATTTCCATCTTTCCCCGTGACCACTCAGCAGTTCCAGAAGTGTGCGCCTTTTGATTCATTGCTATATTGCTTTGTTTGATGTTCATTGATTACACACTAGTAGACTTCCTTTCCAACTCCTGCGCTTCCTCCAATCTTAAGTATTGACTTGCTTTATGATTGAAGTCTTTCCTTGTGGTAGGTGGCTTCATCTTAATCCACTTTTCGAATTCAGTCACCAGATGAATGGCACAGACTAACGCCATAAAAACCATATCCTCGTTAGGGTTGCTTACTTCCGTCACTGCGGTATTGAACTGGTTCATGAACGATTTCAGTGATTCGTTGCGTCCTTGGAACGGTCCGGATAGGGATATGACATCTTTTGGTTGTGTGGTATGGAACTTGAACTAATCGAGGAATCTTGTAGCTAATTGGTATAAAGTAGAGATAGATCTCGGCGGAAGCCTAGTGAACCACATAGACGCGATTCCTTCTAGAAAGATAGGAAAACACCGGCATCGAACAGCTTCAGAGGCATTAGCTTCATCCATGTACTAACCGTGCTTGAACAAATAGGGTTTTGGGTCCTTTGTCCCATCGTAGGACGGAATGGTGGGCATTGTGAAAATTTTATGATACTACTCATTCAAGATTTCATCAGTTAAGAGAGTTCGACTTGGTATGGATCCCCATTCATCATCTCTTCTATTTTTACTCTCGTCCATTAATCGTTTGACCATGTCTACTATATATGCCTATAATGTCCGATAATCCTAGGGGCGGCAGTCAGCCACTACACTAGGTGTTTGGCTTTGCAAATGGCCTTGGCAAGTGGGTTGAAGCCTAAGCTCTCTTGTCTTCAGGAGAGTCATTTCCATGGGATCCCATTGGCTTGTAGGTGGCCTGATTGGGGCAGGTTGGACGTTCCTAGCATCATCGAATGCATTGACATTCTCTTCCAACTAGTTGTCTTATTTTCTAAGTTAGCAACATTTACTTCAGTTTGTTAAGGGTTAACATCTTCCCTAGATATCACTGTCCCTATGGAGCTTACAGAGGCAGTTCTCCTTCTTCTAGGAGCCATTGATTCCAAGTGGTAGATTTTTCAAGCAAAGATTTAGGATCTAACTTCTGGACCTATGCGATCCAAAGTCGATAGCTAGATATGAATCCTAAGTTGAGTTCTCAGTGAAAGCACCAAAATGTTAACCAAAAAATGGATCAACACCCTGCATTGAGTGTGAAAGCACCCGCCCTGTTCTTACAAAGCAATAATATAGATAATAAATACAGGAAAAAGTAGTAAGAGAAAGAAGAAAAGAAGATTTTTATAGTGGTTCCGCTGTTAATGAAGCCTACGTCCACTTTATAATTTCTATTATAGATCGATTGCTATTACAAGAAGTGTTTGATTACAAAGCTCTTGATTATCCTTAGCTAGGTCGAATCTCCAAGGTTGGAATCCATTGGAGAATCACAGTGAACCCCATTGGAGATTGTTATGAGGGAGGTGAAGAGTGAAGAAAGCTTCCAGCAGAGATTCAACAACCAGTCTGGAGAAGATCCCATTTATGTTGCAGATAGGATGGTATTTATAGAGATCGGAGAGCTATTGGGCCAAGCATGTGTGTCAATTTCTTGCAAATGGACACAATAGGATTAAGTAAAACCTAGCTCGCAACCCAAGCCAAAAACATGGACCGCTAGCGATCCATGGTCTATGGATCGCTACTAGCAATCCATAGCATTAGCTCGAGTGCGAGCTAATTCCTTAGCCTCATTTTCTTCTACAATCTGGTTGGATCGTGCTTGTACCATGTTCGTGTATGGATCGCTGGCGATCCATAGTGTGTGGACCACTAGTGATCCATACACTTAGCATGTTTTTTGATTTTGAGCTTTGACCTTTCTTCGTTGTCTAGTGTCGACATTGTTCGTACAGTCTCGTCGCGCGTCGCTTTGTTTTGATGACAATTTACTTGCTAGTTGTAATTAGCTGCTGATTGGACTTGATGGATGCTTGGCTCTTGGTTTATCTAACTCGGAATCTCATCAAACTAAATCACTACTCCGGTAATATGGATTGGATCAAAATGCAAGAGACCCAGTTGAACATTGGACCATTCATTTGGATTGCCAGCGATCCATAGGCCATGGATGGCTAGCGATCAGTGCCCTTAGTGGATTTCCTTATTCTTTTGCCTTGGCCCACTATGGCTTGTTGCTTTAGTCCTTTTAGTTGAGTTCTAAGCCATTCTGACTCCATCAACTTGTTTCGTCTTCTCTTGGATCTTGCTAGGTTAAAAACCCAGATAATAAGGAGCACCCTTCTTAGGAAGGATGATTCCAGATTGCTTTGGAATATTCCATGTTATGAACCGAACCTTTTCAGTATGGTACCTATGTACAAATATTTGGACAACACAGCCTCTTAGATCTATCTTTATAGATATTTAAAACCAGTAGATAGGTTGCTTCTCTCAAATCCTTTATGGAGAAATTCTTAGAAACCGAAGCTTTCACTAATTACAATAACGAAATATCATTGTCAATCAACGGAAGATCACTAACATATCACACTGAGAACATGGTAGCATTTCCCTGTCCCTTTCGGCCTACATACACTTCCTCTGTGTTTTGATAAAAACCAAACTATTTGATTACTTCCTCAAAACACTTAGTCCAACTTCTTGAAGCTTATTTAAGTCCATAAATGGACCACAACAACTTGTAAGGCTTTCCCTCACTCCCACTGACCTTGAAACCCTCAGACAGTCACATATATACGGTCTCTTCTAAATCACCATTTAGAAATGTCATTTTTACATCCATTTGCCATATTTTGTAGTATAGAATGTAGCAATAACTAGGTTATCCGAATGGACTTAAGCGTTGCCCCAAGTGAAAAGGTCTCGTCGTAACCAAAACCTTGATTTTGACGAAATCCTTTTACAACTAGCCTTGCCTTCTAAGTCTCCACTTGTCCATATGCATTTATTTTTTCTTAAAAATCCATTTTTAACTAATGGATTTTATCCTTTTGTTTATGTCAGACAAAGTCCTCACTTTGTTTTCGTATGTGGAATCCATCTCGGAATTCATTTCTCTAAACCAAAGTGGAGAGTCTTTACTCTGTAGTGCTCGTTGGAATGATAGAGAAGTGTCATCATCTAAGACATGATCCTCCATCTCGCTATCGATGAGAAAACCATAATATCTCTTAATGTGCGAGATTCCTTACTAGACCTTCTAAGTAGTTGCATGTTTTGGTATACGAGTAAATTTGATTCTCCTTCTGGTTCAGTCTCTATGTCACTTTCTCGGATCTCATCCAAGTCTACAACTTCATTGTTAATTTCTTTAGACAAAAATTTCTTTTCTAAAAAGACAAAATGTGTACAATAATCTTTTGTTCCTCTATGTTGTAGAAAATATATCCCATAGAATTATTGGGATAATCTATATACTTACACAAAACTGATCTTGCTACAAGCTTATTGGGAACGACGCTCTTAACAAGGTTAGACAACCCCACACTTTTAAATAATTTATGTAGGTTTTCTTCTCATATCATATTTCATATAGTGTCTTAGGCACATATTTAGTGGGTAAAAATTTCAATAAAGGCATTGCAGTTTTTAGCACATATCCCTAATAGGACATAGATAATTCAACCTTATTCATCATGGAATGAATCATATCTAACACGGTTGTGTTTCTTCGCTATGAAACACCATTGTGTTGTAGATTATATGGTGGAGTAACATCAGAGATAATCCCATTATCTTTTGAGTATTATTGGAGTTCTTGTCCAACATATTCACCTCCTCGATCGGATCGAAGTATGTTAAACTTCAGTTCGTCTGATTTTCAACCTCATTCTTATATTCAATGAATTTCTCACAGACATTGGATTTATTCTTCATAAGATATGTATATATATCCTAGTCTTGATAAATTATCAGTAAAGGTTACAAAATAAGAACAATTATCTTTGGTAATTGCAGGCACTGCGCCACATACATCACTATGTACAAGACTCAAGAGTTCATCAACTCTTTTGTTGCTTCCACTAAAAGGATGCTTGGTCATCTTACCTTTGAGATACAACTCACACGTATCAAATGATTTAGAATCAAATGACAGTAGGAAACCATCGCTTTTCAATGTGTATAGTGATTTCTCACTTATATGACTTAGCCTACAACGCCAAAGATAATTTTTATTTATATTGTCGTTGTAAGAACTACTCAAAAAACAGACATTATTTGTATTGATTAACTAAGTGCCATTACCTAAAATACCATCATAGACTTTATTACCATTTAAATAATGTTCATAACATTATCAGCACAGTGAAAAATATAACTAGTCTCAGACAATCTAGACACATAAATAATCCCACAAATAAAGTCTTTTACATAACAACAATTATTCTACATCAAAAAAAATCCACTTGGCAAACTCAAATGAATCTAACTACCGTTGCATGTACAATTGTTCCATCAGCAATTTAAAGCTTCATTTCTCCCTTTGTTACGTGATGTCAATTTCTAAGCCCCGGTAATGAATTGTAGATGTGAGTACCAAATCCAGTATCTAAAACCCAAGAAAATTTATTGATTGAAAAAACAAATTTGAATCATATATACCCAATGGAACAGCATAACCATTCTATTTCTTTTCTTTAACAATCTTCAAGTACTCCGAACAATTCTGTTTCCAATGACCCTTCTTATGATAATGATGACATCCACCCTTGTCAGCAGCAGCAGACATCTTATTTTTCTTGTTAACACTTTTCCACTTCTTAGAACCTTTCGAAGTTGACATGTCCCCCTGAAAAGCAAGTGTGTCCCCTTGACCGTTGGATGAAGACTCAACGGACCTCAACATATTGAGGAGCTCCATGAGACTTATGTTCAACTGGTTCCTATTATAATTTAATATGAACGGCTCATACTGGGGAGTAAGAGACCTAAAAATCATGTCTACTTCCAACTTATTGCTTATCGTTATGTCTAACTGTGAATGACTATTAATATAGCCTTTCATCATTAGAACGTAATCATCTATTCTTTGTCCCTTAGTTGTAACGACCCAGAATTTTGGGTCGCTAAATTTGAACATTTAATTCATTTTAAATGTTGAGTATTGATTATAATCTGAATTTTTAAATAAAATACTTTGGTTAAGTTAATAAAATTAGTTAAATTTCAATTACGGGAATGAAATTGAAAATTTGAATAATAATAATTTAATATTAGAATTGGGATAATTGGTGACTCTGAGTGTAAATAAATGTAAAAATGGTTTCAAAAAATTTATTTAAGTTTATTTTGATTTAAATAATAATATTGGACCATTGGATGGAATTAATAGTCGATATATTGAATTTGGAATTTTATATTAATTAAATAATGGAATTTAATATTATAAAAATGAAAATAATCAGATTTTGGTTCGAAATGAGTTAGAATGGTCTTTAATGTAATTATAAATTTTATATGATTTATCATTAAGTTAGTAAAATTTTAAAAGTGAAATTATAAACGTTTTCGACAATTTCAGAAATCGCTCATTTAATAGACAAGTTAAAATAGCCTTCCGGGGCACAGTCTTGGAATTCGACGAAACTAGTTCCATTGGATCCGTAATAGTTATTCATTATCGGATTTCAATTTTTGTAGCAATCGGAGTTGTCGTTTGACTGTGGCAGCTCGAAACGCATAGAAATCGTTTTAACCGATTTAATTTTAAATTGATCGTTTAATTCCGTAACTCGCACATACTATCAAATTAGCTTTCAGAACTTGTTCCATTGTGTCCGGAACGCGGAAAAACCCTAGAAACGCCTGTTGGTACGTGAGAATTGGAGTTCGTTTGCATAGGTCGTTAAAATTCGAAGAACGATATTAAAATAATATTATATAATATTATATATATATATATATATATACACACACTATATCTTTCTCTAACCCTAGAAAAAAAGTGGCCGCCGCAGTTTTCGTTTTGATGGCCGATAATGTCTCTCATTCTCCCCCATTTTCCTCTCAATCTGCTCGTTTGAATTGAAAACTCTTAACTAAGAAATGGAAGAGGGCGACGAGGTCTCTACATCTCTACGGCGATGACAGCGTGAAGTGGAGCAGATCGGCGGCGAAGAGACCACGAACGGCGGCCGTTCGATGGCGATTTTCTGGGGCTAGGGTGTGCCAAGCTTCGCCATATCCAGGTCGAAGGAGGAGAGAGCGATGGCGCGCGTCCTGGTGTCAGTGGATCGAGTTATCGGCGATTGAGGGTGGGGCGGTGGCGAACCCAAGTTTGTACGTTGATGGGTTATTTCGCCTGGAGCATGCGATCGAGAGGAAGAACGGGAGCGGGCATTGATTTCATGATGAACGGTCGTGATTTGGTATTAAAAAAAAGAGAAAAATTGTTTTAACTTTATGTTCAAACTTCGTAAAATCATATCTAATGCGTACGTTATCGGAATTTGATGAAACAGGAAAGACGGGATTGCAGAGGCGAGCACTACGCAGTGGTGCAGTTCTGGAATCATTCCGGGCAAGTAAAAATTTAAGTTAAATCGAACACCGTTCGGTTTAATTTAAATTTCGAACGCTCGTACTCACATCTGGGAAGTTAGCTGATTTAAATAGTTAATATTTAAATGTCTGTGTGATTGGTTGAATATAAATGTCGTTATCAATCTGGATTGATATATATATATATATAATTGATGTGCTAATCTTTGTGGATGTAGGGAAACAGGTTGGAGGGATCCAACTGGATTCCTCACAATATAGTAATTTTTTTATAATTGATGATGCATCCTATTTATATATATGATATATAAATCTGAAGTTAAATTGGACTGGATGTTGTTGGATAAGTATAAACCCAGAACTTTAAGTATAAATGAATTAAATTGGGTTCTTAAAAGATAAAATGAACTGTTAAATAAAGGATTTAAAGGAATTGAAAAATTGGAATCTGGTTTGGTGGAAGATTGGAAATGGGTAAATTTGGAAATTATAAATGAAGAGGAAATTTATCAGTTGATAAATGTGAAAGTATAGATTTCTGGAGATAAATTCTATAAGAAGTTATAAATTGTTTAAAATAATGATGGGGTTATTTGACAATGTTTTCCTATAAATTAAATATGATTTCAAAGAGACCTTTCAAATACAATTAGCAGTTTAAATATATATTAAAAAAAATTATTTTTAGAAATACTATTTTAAACCATTGGAATTTTATTTAAGTAATTCTTAAGTATTAATTTCATTTAATAAATTCCCAATAGTTTTATTTAATAATATTTAAGCCTAGACTTTGAAAGTGAATTTCCGAAAATGGAAAGTGTGTTTAAAACTTCAAAGGAAGTTTATTCTACGCATGGAGTAGGAGTAGTGCCTTGGGTTCCGTTAGAACCCGGGACGGACTTGTATGGACGAATGCTTTCGGAACATCGTCAGGTGGGCGATGGGCATTCTAAGTGAAACGTTCTAAAGGTAACGCTTGGCCTCAAGCCTCATCAACCGGGAATGACTGAAAATAAGGGGATATGCAGCAAGGCTTCGTGGGTAGCCCCCACTTGAGAGTAAGGTCATCCCTGTCTAGATGTCCTTTTTTATTCTGCTTAGTGGTGCGGTTGCTGATCCCAACCGTGGGGTGATCTTATTCGAAACTATCCAGTAAGGGATGGTTTCGGTCTTGTGTTGCAGGGGAGCGGGCGTACTCCTCGGTACTGTGATCTAGACCACGTACTGTGACAGGTGGTACCACGGTGCCTAGTCATTGTTGGAAATCCATTCTCCTTAAGAGCCTTTTTCGAGTTTTGTTTGTATTACCCACTCTTTGGCTAGTAGCTGGAATTTAATAGATGTAACAATTTCGGCTATTTTATAAGTATTTGTATATAGACCCTATTATAATATCAGAGGATTTCTATAAAAAGTGTTTTAGCTATCGTAAGGTAAAAACCCGACATGTTTATTTGTGGCATGGTCTTACGAGATGCTTTTGTTTTCAAAAGGATTTTTGAAACTTTAATAATCAATTTGGATGCATTATTATCAACTGGTATTCCAGACTGACTCAGGTGTTATTTCATTATAATGCTCGGGTCACACCGAGTATTATATGTTCAGGGCAGGATGCTATGGAGCAGGAGAGGAGCTGGAGTCCGAGACGTATTATCCGTATTTATATATATATATCTGCTGCTATGAGTGTATGGTAATGTCCGATTGGTAAATGTTGTTGGTATAAGATACTCTGACGATATGTATGAAACAGATATAGATTCATTTTGTGTAAAGATCTATTATTGAGTATTATATTTTATTCCGCTGCGACTGTGAGATTCTGATATTGTTTAGTTTCTTCTTCTTCTATCTCTTCTTCTTTAACCCTAATGGTCTGTTCTACTTGGGTTAATTGATATAGAATAGTGTTGACTCAAGGGGTACGGATTTGCAGGCTGTTACACTTAGTATCAGAGCTTAGGTTGGCAACAACCTAGGCTTTGGTGGGGAAATTACTCATTAAACGGAATCAATAGTACTCTATAATGAGTTGAGAGTATTAATAACTATGAGAGCGTACTTATTAGTGAATATAAATTGTTTTCATACTGTGTTGACTTGTCGGTTGAGTGTTTATGAATTCTGGTCGGTACGGGAAGTACAACCGTATCGATAGGGGTTTCTAAACTCTTAAACAAGATAAACCGACATAGTATTGTTTTTTTTAAAAGAGGGTAAATGAAATAATTTTACCCAAAATTGTATTTTGATATAAAAGGAATAATTTTCTGAAATTATTATACATATATTTGGATGATTGGTTGTTAATAATATAATCAAATAAGAATCTAAAATTTGATCTAAATTTTGAAATGGTTATAACCAAATAAAATTCTATGAGTATACATTGTATAAAAGAGGAATAACTAAATTTGAACTGAACCAGAATTTAAATCTCGGAAATTTTGAATTTTTTTTTTAAAATATATTGGAAACAATGTTTGGAAATTTAAATCTTGGGAATGTTGGAATGTTTTCCAAAGTGTGAAGGCAATAATGGAATATTGTTTTGGGAAAGTATTTTTGAATGGAAACTGTTTTGAAATGAATGGGGGAAAGTAAGGAAGCACAGAACTCACTTCAGTCGCTGGAAAATAATCTTGATGATGCTGGCCACATCATTAGAATTTATTTTCGAGTTTCTAAGGTGATGGATTGCTTCTCTAGAAATTGGTTATGATATTGTTTGGACTTGTTGGGTATAACAGTTGTTTTGGAAATTTCAAATGGGGAAATTGTTTTGGTACAACCAAGTTGTTTTGGAAATCTGGAGATTTGATTTGGTATACCAAGTAGGTATGAGTAGATTATTATTTCAAGATGGTTTTGAAATAAAACCGGGTAATAGAATTGTGGAAAATTCTATTTAAATAATGTGTAAAATTTAAAATGAATCAACTATTGGACAATTTAGTGAAGTTGATATTTATAAGAAGGAAATGAAAATTTTAATCTTGGAATTAAAATTTAACTTGAGTAAATGGAAGTGAATAAAATATATTGAAGTGAATAGGAAATTTGAATTTAACTTGGATAAGTTAAATAAATTGGGCTTAGAAATCAAGTTGATTTGACTTTGTAATTGTGACTCAGTATGTAATGAATTATACCCACAAGCTATTAAGTATTATACTTATAATCTGAAATTATGGATTTAAAATTTGCAAAGAATTAAGGTGAAAGAAAATTTGTATCTTTAAGAATTCAGAGATACATATATATAAAATTTGGAATTGTGATTATATGATATATGGATTAAATTGAGCAATATAAACCTTAAAGTAAATAATTTGGTGAACTTATAAATAAGAAATGGAATTATAATCACAAATGGGAAATAGTTAAATGGTATGGTGAATTCAGACTTAATCCTAAATGAAAGGTAAATTGAAATAAGATGAAGAAAATATAAAATATAAGGATGTGAATGAACTTCAGTTAGTAAATAAGTTTTGAATTTGTATATGGAGAATTAAAATTGGATTGAATTGGATTTAACTTCGATTAAATAGAATTAAGCTGAATTTGGAATAAATTAAAATTAAAATTCAGTTGTGTTATGAATAAAAAAAGAATGTAATTAAATTCTTATTTAAAATAGTAATAGGAACGGTATGAATCCAAGTTGACTAAATAAAACTTAGTTGAATTAAACTTGGAAAAGAATCAAATTGAAAGGAAATTTAATTTAGACTAAGTAAGAATGATATTATATGAATAAAAATTTTGACTCAACTAAATTCATAGGAATTGTTTGAGAATGAATTTAACGTAAGATAAATTAAATAAAAAGAAGCTTGAAGATGAATTTAGTGTAAACTAAATTAAATGGAATTTGTATTGGTATGGATGAAATTTTGATGGTTTGTTAAGAAAATTTTGAAAAGAAAAATAATTGAAAACCCAGTTCTAGTATGGAATTTAGTTGTGGTAATAAAAGTTTGAGAGTATGAATGAATAACGGAATTAGATTATAATGGTGATGGTTTGAATTGTATATAAATTCAAATGAGTGGAATAATTTAAAGTGGTCATGTTATCAACAAAATTCAGAATGAATCGAGGAGATGAATTAAAATTCCAAATGGATTGAACAAATAAACAAATTGAGTTAAGATTTGTAAATGAATTGGAATTTGGATTGAATGAGAATAAAATGAAAATGAAATAAAATTGTAAGAAGGAATGGAAATATTGAGAACATTTGAAAGAACTTAAGCAAATTGAAAGACAAAAATAATTGTGGATAAGCTTTATCAAGTAATCTTGAATGAAATTTGTTGAGATAATTGAATTGAAATGCAAGTGAACAAGAATTTTAATTAATTATAGTGATAAAATAAGGATGTATGGGTTGTATATAACCCTGAATTAAATGATATTAATATAAACCTATATGTATAATGAATTGGAAATGTAAGATTGGAGATTTAATTCATAATTGTGATAAATCAAGAATGTTTGGGCTGTAAATAATATAGAATGGGATGTTATTAATTTAAACTTAAATGATGATCTTGAAGTGAAAATAAGAAATTGAGTTAAAAATTGCAATGGAATAAGAATGCTTGGATTGTGAACCATGGAAAATCGAATAAAATTGATATGAATCTAAGTTGGAAATTAATGTTAATGGTTATAAGCTTAAGTGATGGTCACTTTCTTGGATAAACTAAAATTTGCATAAGAATTGGTTGTTTTGCTGTATTCGGAATTGAGTTGTTTTAAAAAGCAAATGAAATTGGTTTTTGAATCAATTGGAATGAATTGAAATTTTATTAAGTGGTTTTGCATATGAATGAAAATGGATCACCATAGTAATGCAAATACTTCAAATTTAAAGTAAAATTTAGCTGTGAATCAAATTGGGAATTAAAATTGAAATAAAGAGGTGTAAATAAGGCCTATGACAATCATATTGAAATAGAAATGAATTGGTTGTAATAAATATGAATTGTATATAGTGAACTTGAATGTAAATCATTCAAGTGAAATAAAATGAAGTTGGGACTTGAATAAGAAATTAAAAGGGTGATTGAAATCTTTAAATTGTTGATAAAATATGGTTAACATTGTTAAATTATGAAGTTGCTCGGTTAGGCTATGAAACGGATATGTTTGGCTTACATTTATATTGGAAATGTTGTTAAAATGTTCATATCTTTGAAAACTGATGAGTTTGTTGAGTAAGTACAGGTACGGGAGGCGATTGATAGAGTTGGAGCGCGTATATGCATTATATATTAGCTACTTGCTGTTAAAATTGATAAAAAGGTACGCCTACGCAAATATAATTGGGAAATGATATTTATATTGTGATATATTTTGGTTTTCGACCGTGTGGGTCGATGTATATATATTTATCTATATTGCGATATCGCAAAAGCTCCTCCATACAGGGGAGACTCTGTCAAAAAATTTCGGGAATTTTGGGAGTTAGAAAATTTTTGGGAATTTTGGAAAACTTTATTAACTAGTGAAGTGTTTTGAAACGATGTTGAAACAAAAGCTTTAGAGTAAATAAAGCAAATGAGTCTGGATTTGAGTTAAAGGGTTTTGGGAAGTGTATATAAGTTTTTAACCAAGTAAGTTGGGTAAGTAAGTAGGTTTAGAAGTACTTTCTACCCTAGCAAATTTCGGGGACGAAATTTCTATAAGGGGGGAGGAATGTAACAACCCGGAATTTTGGGTCGCTAAATTTGAACATTTAATTCATTTTAAATGTTGAGTATTGATTATAATTTGAATTTTTAAATAAAAGACTTTGGAAGTTAATAAAATTAGTTAAATTTCAATTACGGGAATGAAATTGAAAATTTGAATAATAATAATAATTTAATATTAGAATTGGGATAATTGGTGACTCTGAGTGTAATAAATGTAAAAATGGTTTCTAAAAATTTATTTAAGTTTATTTTGATTTAAATAATAATATTGTACCATTGGATGGAATTAATAGTCGATATATTGAATTTGGAATTTTATATTAATTAAATAATGGAATTTAATATTATAAAAATGAAAACAATCAGATTTTGGTTCGAAATGAGTTAGAATGGTCTTTAATGTAATTATAAATTTTATATGATTTATCATTAAGTTAGTAAAATTTTAAAAGTGAAATTTTAAACGTTTTCGACAATTTCAGAAATCGCTCGATTTAATAGACGAGTTAAAATAGCCTTCCGGGCACAATCTCGGAATTCGACGAAACTAGTTCCATTGGATCCGTAATAGTTAGTCTTTATCGGATTTCAATTTTCGTAGCAATCGGAGTTGTTGTTTGACCGTGGCAGCTCGAAACGCATAAAAATCGTTTTAACCGATTTAATTTTAAATTGATCGTTTAATTCCGTAACTCGCACATATGATCAAATAAGCTTCCGGAACTTGTTCCATTGTGTGTGGAACGCGGAAAAACCCTAGGAACGCCTGTTGGTACGTGAGAATTGGAGTTCGTTTGCATAGGTCGTTAAAATTCGAAGAACGATATTAAAATAATATTAAATAATATTATATATATGTATTATATCTTTCTCTAACCCTAGAAGAAAAGTAGCCGCCGCAGTTTTCGTTTTAATGGTCGACAATGTCTCTCATTCTCCTCCATTTTTCCCAAAATCCGTTCGTTTAAATTGAAAACTCTTAACTAAGAAATGGAAGAGGGCGACGAGGTCTCTACATCTCTACGGCGATGATGGCGCGAAGTGCAGCAGATCGGCGGCGAGGAGACCACGAACGGTGGCCGTTCGATGGCGATTTTCTGGGGCTAGGGTGTGCCGAGCTTCGCCATTTCCAGGTCGAAGGAGGAGAGAGCGATGGCGTGCGTCCTGGTGTCAGTGGATCGAGTTATCGGCGATCGTGGGTGGGGCGGTGGCGAACCCTAGTTTGTACGTTGATGGGTTATTTCGCCTGGAGCATGCGATCGAGAGGAAGAACGGGAGCGGGCTTGATTTCGTGATGAACGGCCGTGATTTGGTATTTAAAAAAAAGAGAAAATTTGTTTTAACTTTATATTCTAACTTCGTAAAATCATATCTAATGCGTATGTTATCGGAATTTGACGAAACAGGAAAGCCGGGATCGCAGAGACGAGCACTACGCAGTAGTGCAGTTCTGGAATCATTCCAGGAACGTAAAAATTTAAGTTAAATCGAACAACGTTCGGTTTAATTTAAATTTCGAACGCTCGCCGAAACTCAAGGTGAGTTAATCTCACTCACATCTGAGATGTTAGCTGATTGAAATAGTTAATATTTAAATATCTGTGTGATTGGTTGAATATAAATGTCGTTATCAGTCTGGATTGATATATATATATATATATAAATATATAAAAAAAATGTTGTGGTAATCTTTGTGGATGCAGGGAAACAGGTTGGAGGGATCCAACTGGATTCCTCACAATATAGTAAAAAAAATTTATAATTGATGATGCATTCTATTTATATATATGATAGATAAATATGAAGTTAAATTGGACTGGGATGTTGTTGGATAAGTATAAACCCAGAACTTTAAGTATAAATGAATTAAATTGGGTTCTTAAGAGATAAAATGAACTGTTAAATAAAGCGTTTAAAGGAATTGAAAAATTGGAATCTGATTTAGTGTAAGATTGGAAATGGGTAAATTTGGAAATTATAAATGAAGAGGAAATTTATCAATTGATAAATGTGAAAGTATAGATTTCTGGAGATAAATTCTATAAGAAGTTATAAATTGTTTAAAATAATGATGGGGTTATTTGATAATGTTTTCCTAGAAATTAAATATGATTTCAAAGAGACCTTTCAAATATAATTAGCAGTTTAAATGTATATTAAAATTTTTTTTAAGAAATACTATTTTAAACCATTGGAATTTTATTTAAGTAATTCTTAAGTATTAATTTCATTTAATAAATTCCCAATAGTTTTATTTAATAATATTTAAGCCTAGACTTTGAAAGTGAATTTCCGAAAATGGAAAGTGTGTTTAAAACTTCAAAGGAAGTTTATTCTACGCATGGAAACAAATTTACAATAATTAAACGTAAATTTGAATTGAAATAAATCGGCTGAATTTATAAGGAGGATTCTCTGGGTTGTTTGCATAGAAGTGTATTTCCCTGGGAAACCAAGTTCGTGTTTTAAAGCAGATTGTAGGTAAAGTTAAAGTTTAAACTTGTTTCAAAAGTGTTTTTAAGAAATTATTATTTGAAAGTGAATAATCAATAAATTAGCTATAATAGTAATTATTTAAGTATATTATTAGTAATTATTTTTATACATGGATTTATTTAAAGGATAGTTTGATTTAAGTTATTTGGAACCTTGTATCAATTCTTTTAAAACTCCATCTTTAAATTTCATTTAACTAAATCTTATTTTAAACTAGTTTATATCTTATCAAGTAGTTTTACTTTAAATATTTTGAAATTATTTTTGGAGTAAATAACTAGTAGTAAAATTAAATATTTCAAAGTATATTTAAGAATTAAGTATTTTAATTGTTTTAAAATCTAAATGGTTTGGACTTGGTTGTTACCAGTAGGAAGTAAATATTGGGAAATTTATTCTGTTAAGGAAGATGTCTTGAAAAACTGTTTTCAAGGGAGTTGAAAATAGAAATATATCTTGTAAAGATATTTAAGGAAAATAAATAATGTGGGAAATTATTTATTATGTGATGGTTGCTTGTAAATATAATTGATAGTTAAATCACCGACTATCAATATTGGACAAATACATTGATCGTTTCGAAGAGACCGGGATCGAGATTTATTTCTCGAAAACCACTTCGATCCGGTTTGTATGTTTCATGGAAAAACGTGTTCGGAGTCGAAGATGGAGCAGTGAAGTGCAAGGGCTAGTCCTACTAATCCTGAGGATATTTCCAAAGTGGAAGTAGTAGGAGTAGTGCCTTCGGTTCCGTTAGAACCCGGGACGGACTTGTATAGACGAATGCTTTCGGAACATCGTCAGGTGGGCGATGGGCATTCTAAGTGAAACATTCTAAAGGTAATGCTTGGCCTCAGCAAGGCTTCGTGGGTAGCCCTCACTTGAGAGTAAGGTCATCCCTGTCTAGATGTCCCTTTTTATTCGGCTAAGCGGGGCAGTTGCTGATCCCAAACGTGGGGTGATCTTATTCGGAACTGTCCAGTAAGGGATGGTTCCGGTCTTGTGTTGCAGGGGAGCGGGCGTACTCCTCGGTACTGTAATCCAGACCACGTACTGTGACAGGTGGTACCCCAGTACCTAGTCATTGTTGGAAATCCATTCTCCCTACGAGCCTTTTTCGAGTTTTGTTTGTATTAACCACTCTGTGGCTAGTAGCTGGAATTTAATGCATGCAACAATTTCGGCTATTTTATAAGTATTTGTATATAGACCCTATTATAATATCAGAGGATTTCTATAAAAAGTGTTTTAGCTATCGTAAGGTAAAAACCCGACATGTTTATTTGTGGCGTGGTCTTACGAGATGCTTTTGTTTTCAAAAGGATTTGTGAAACTTTAATAATCAATTTGGATGCATTATCATCGACTGGTATTCCACACTGACTCGGGTGTTATTTCATTATAATGCTCGGGTCAGACCGAGTATTATATGTTCAGGGCAGGATGCTATGGAGCAGGAGAGGAGCTGGAGTCCGAGACGTATTATCCGTATTTATATATATATCCGCTGCTATGATTGTATGGTAATGTCTGATTGGTAAATGTTGTTGGTATGAGATACTCTGATGATATGTATGAAACAGATATAGATTCATTTTGTGTAAAGATCTATTATTGAGTATTATATTTTATACCGCTGCGACTGTGAGATTCTGATATTGTTTAGTTTCTTCTTCTATCTCTTCTTCTTTAATCCTAATGGTTCATATTTCTGTTCCACTTGGGTTAATTGATGTAGAATAGTGTTGACTCAAGCGGTACGGATTTGCGGGCTGTTACACTAGTCATTTTGGTATTGAACATGTTATGTAATTTCATACCTTCTGGGACAAAACAATTCGCCAAATAGAGCTTGGAGACTATCGAAAATCTCATGGACAGACATGTTATCATGCTGCCTCTGCAATGGCTTGTCAAATTTTGACAACATGAAAATCTAGGTGATTTCTAGGTCCGTAACCCATTTATCATAAGCTAATTTTAGTTCATATTATGCATCAACGGGTTGTTCTTTTGGAGGTGCAGTTATCAACGACCAATGGCTTTATAAATTAATGTTATCTTTATCGCTCTTAGACAATCAATGTAATAAGGACCAATGAGTTTGTCATTATTAGCAAATAACTTGGGTGTGGACATTTATCTACATATTTTAACTTAGTAGATTAGAACAATTTCATGGTAGATGTTCTTATAATTTTAATAAGGTTAGACATTACATTTCATTTTACTAATCAGCTCCCATTAGTCTTTAATGTTTCACCAAACTCTAAGATGGAACATAGAAGTCTTTCGACTTCATAGTGTGTAACATTGAGGAAAACTTAACAAATCATACTCTTGAATATGATGGATCGCTTCTTATATATTGTATCATATACAACTCCTAATCCATGGTTCCTTATCATAATCTCATCTTTACCCTGAGAAAAGCTAGTAAATAAAGAGTGATTGTCCACTCTTACCTACCTTTTCATGATGACCTAATTAGAATGCACATATCTTGAGGAAAGCTCAACAAATATTTGTAATTATCTTACTTCATCTTATGATATATATTAATAGTATTACACATGATATCCCTAGCTTGACTAAAGCTCAACAACTAAGAAGTATGCAAGTAATATATTAATATATAAATGGTAGAGGGCAACTTTATATTAAAAATTCATAATCTTTAATATATTATATTGAGTGATATCAACTTATGGAATAATGTAATTTCTTATGAAATACCCTCGTGATTCAAGTGTTGGACACATCAAAAGTTACGTTATACATATATACATATGTACTTATCCCTTAAGTATATTTAGGGTTTCTTAATGTTCCATCTTTAATATATGCATTCATATTATATAAGTTTTAATTATTATACAACTTTTATAATTTAATTTACTTATATAATAGTCTTATGCACAGTATTATATTAATAAAATCTTATTTAGTTAACTTAATTGATTAACATTTTAACTAATTTTATAATGTACAAATAAACATTTTACATTTTATATGTATTCCATAACATTTATAATTATACATATGTATCTCTATATATACGTATTCCACTAAACTAACTTCTAATTAATTTATTCAATTAAACAAATTTATCTAAATATTTTTTAAGTTTGAAAGTTTTTGCTATATATATACTTATATTGTCATAAACAATTCAAGTTATTGTAACATATATCATAATATATCTTATGTATGTGTAAATCTAACTTTAATTAATTAACTATTTTATTAATTAATTTATTTTATTCATCTTATTAAGATTAAAAAATTTGAGATATGTTTATTATATTTTCAAAACACTTTTGAAGACTATATTAAAATTTATATAATACATATATATATATATATATATATATATCATATTTTAAATTTAACTTTGAAATTTAAATTTTTATTTTAATTTCAATATACTTTTGAAAATTAGCCAAAGTCTCAATTCATATTGGGCCTTTTCAATTAGGGATAACCTTTGGGCTCACTTCACCATTTGAGCCAGGCCTATAGCCAGGTAGAGTATAAATTACCCAAACCTATCCTAGACATTATTTTTCTAAACACCCTAATAAATGGATACACATAACTGGTTGGCCCTAACATGACAAATTTATACTGCATAGGCTTTTAGATTCTGATACCATTGTTGGATATAGGTTACCACGTAGTGAGTTAAATGGATGAATGCCAAAAAAATTATTCCATTATCTTTCTTAAATCCTATGAAGTCTAAATTTATTTATATTCGATCCAACTTTATTTTAAGTAAAATCAATATTTTATTTAAGTGGTAAATAAAGTTTAATTGAATGTTACATTTATGTTATGCAATGTAACATGCGTATCATGTACACATGTGTGTGTAGGTGCATGTGCAATATATACAGTGTAAATGGTTAAACATGCTCATACGTAAATGCTAGGATTTACACCATAATGGACATATTATCCCCTCCATATACAAATGAGAAATCTGGTACAAACACACAAATTATAACACCATGTAACTTTAAAGATAATTAATTTAAAAAGGGATTAATTAATAATTAGTAACGTCTAAATTTGAATTTTTACAAATATCAGAATTTGACTATGAAACTTACACTATTGGATTCGTGGTGATTTTCTGATCAATTTTCATATATAAAGTTTTACGATCGGAGTTCAAATGAAAGAGTTATAAACGTTTGAATGTTCTAGGTCATAAATAATTATATATGTAATTAAGAAAATAAATATAATTAACAAATGTTGATTAACATTAACAGTCGGTTAACGCTTACTTAACATATAAGCAAAACTAACACTAAATTAGATCTATCGAAACGGGAGAGAATAGGTCGTATAAGGAATAAAACAAACGGCATAAATTTATTAACATATAAGGGTGACCGGTCGTCCCCCTTATTGGGGCCGGTCAACCGCTAGCAATAGACCGGTAGATGTTGATTGGTCGATCGATACTGCTATGTTGGTTGTAAATTGAACCTAGACCAATGGTCCGGATTTAATAAAACATAATCTAATTGCTAGCATTGATTCGAACCCTTATAAATACGGGCTTAATCCCTCACTTTTATTCTCATATTTTCTGAAGCATGACGAAGCTCTGCCACTTCCTTTTCTCCATAAATTCTTAAATCTAAATAAAACTATAATCTATATATGTATATACAAGTGGAAAATAGCTGAGAATAAAAGAGAAGAAGAATAGGATCGAATCGAATTGCCAAAACCGAGGTAAAATTACAGATCCAAATCTAAATTAAATTCAAATCTCTTCCCCGATCTAAATCTCTAATAAATATGTACATTCTTTCGATACGTATTTCGGTAGGCACGAAAGGGAGTCAACTAGAAATAACAGAGTTTAGATATGGAGCTTTGGAAAGCTTAATGGCCAGTGAGAAATTATATACTTTTATATAATATTAGATTTATATCATTGTAAATCTATTCCTTATATGCCTGAATATAATTATTTTAAAGTCGTAGGCTTAAAAATATAGATGTAATGGATCTAAAAACTATGGCTACGTATTCTGTGAATCGTTAACTTGAATTAAATATTACATATACTTGAATCTGGAAAGTAAGGGTGAAAGTAGTCTCTAAGTTAATGAATTGTATAGTAATCCACATTCATTGGGTAAACAACATATGATAATAAATATGAATTAGAGGTTACTATAAGATGAATTGAGATTTAATTAGTATTTTAATTCATTGGAATGAAGTGTGTTGCAATGTATTCTATAAATTATCTGGTTTTATAAATATGAAAACAAGTGTAACATTTGAAATAAAAAGGAATATACCTAAAACAAAGATATGTACAAAATATGGATGTTTACCGTATTTTGCACCATCTATTTCAATGTAAGAACAAAACGATAATTCCTTATAATTCCAAATGTAACACAAAACCCCTTTTTAGATAAGTTATAGAAATTTACGGTGTTAACATTCCCTTTTGGGAAAGGTGTAATTCCAACACATTAAAATGCAGAAATCCTTAAGTATAAACTAAAGAATTGTAAGTACAAATAATAACAACGGTCTAATTATGAAATGAACATATGCAATAAAGACAGGTTATAAATTAAATAATAAGCGAAAAAATGTAGATAAAGTAACAAAATGAGTAAATAAGAAAGTTAGGAATCAAAGGAAGATAGTAAGAATTGAAAATGAACAATAGAAGAAATATAATGAATTAAAAGGGAAGTAAGCAGTAAAATATTTTTAAATCTTTTAAGTTAAAAGCAAGTGGTGAATGACGTTAAATTGACATTAAAGAAATAAGAAACTAGTTATGTAAAAATAATTAAATATTAACAATGAACATTGGAGGTGTAGTAAATAAATAAGTATGAATCTATACATAGCCTCACGTATGAGTTTATGACGGGTGTAAACTATTTAATTTACTCAATAACTTAGATTAATTAGGAATGATTAATTTAATGTCATTAGTATAGGCTGGAGTGCGAGGTCGGTAGTGTTACACAATAGAAGTATGTCCTCCGCAATGGGCTACCAATGGTAGTGTATACATTGTATTGATATCGGACGTCTCCAACTGTAGGACCTATTGGAATATAAGGTGCTTTGCAATAAGTGGTGTTACCATTGAGATGTGGACATGGATGCAAACGATGAGACACTTCAGCGAGTCAGCATTGCAGGCTCCCTTTAAATGCATTACTATGATGCAAAAGTCCTAAGAGCGAGTCCTGAATATGTGAAAGTCCAAGGTGCCGAGTCCTTAGCATGCGAAAGTCTAAGGAGCCGAGTCCTCAATACACTAAAGTCCATGGAACGAGTCCTTAGCATACGAAAGTCTGAGGAGCCGAGTCCTCAATATTCGAAAGTCCAAGGAGCAGTGTCCTTAGCATGTGAAAGTTCAAGGAGCCGAGTCATCAATACATGAAAGTCCAAGGAGCTGAGTCCTTAGCATGTGAATGTTTGAGGAGCTGAGTCCTCAGTATGCGAATGTCTGAGGAGCTGAATCCTCAATATGAGGAAGTCCAGGGAGCCGAGTTCTCAATATGATTAGTTCGAGGAAAGGAGTCCTCAATATGAAATGAGTAGAATGCAACTAAATAGTTATATGCTATTATTAGGCATTAAATGGAAGATCCTCAATGTACGCGGACAAGATGGTCTAGACACAGATGGTGGATACCTTGTGCGGTGTAGAGTTACAAATACTAGCGTGGATAGTATCCAAGTCCAAAGGGGGACTATGGTACTTATTTACACACATGCACACATTTATACGTATGCATTTATTTTACACCTCGAGTGGGTGGGGCATATCGTACGTGTATATGAAGTCTGGGTGATTAAGTTTGAATAGTAGACAAAACATGTAATGGAAAGCAATTGGCATAAACTAGTGTATGTATAGAGTATGTAATTTACCAATCACCAAAACGTTGTTCCGACCCCTCCTCATTACAACCTACATGATAACTTTAGAGGGATAGGTACTGGTACAAGATGGGAACAGTGGAAGGATAGATTTTCTTACACATTCTCGACACTAATAATGGCACTAAAGAATATCAAAGGTGTCAATCTTAGTAAGTAATCATATGTTTTATTATATTTTACTATTCCGTTGTGAGTTTTATCAATAATGCTTTGATATTCTTTTATTTACTATAGGATACAAATACCAATGATTCATACTTTGGTGGACATGGCCTTTTGATTTAGTGAAAACTCGAGCCCACTGAGGTACTGTTGTTACACACACACACAGATATATATATATATATATAGTTTTATACGATATAAAATTATATTTGTAAAATATAAATGTTTATATATATATATAAAATTGACATTATAATATAAAATAATTATAAATATTAATATAAATAATTTTGAATTTAAATTTAAAATTCAAATTTAGAATTTCAATTCTGGATCTGTATAAAATATATACTAATTTCAAATGCAAAACTATATATCATTTTTCTAAATATACATATATATATATATATTACTTCAAAAATAATTTTTTCAAAAATATATTAATAATCTTATATTCAAATTAAATTAATATTCAAAAATTTAATACAACATAAATATATATACATATACATACATACACAGAGACACGCACAGATATATATATATATATATATTTAATATAGAAAAATAATTAAATATATATATATAAACAAATATATATTTAGCCAAATTACATTTAACAAAATAATTTTTCTTTAATTATTAAAACTGTGCGAATAGGGTCGTGGGAAAGAATGGAATATGACCTATCACAAGAATATTTCTTTTATTAGGACTATAACTCAAAGAAGTTTTCAAAATTATTTTATCCTAAATAAAAATTTCTATATGGAAATCATAGAAAAATATATTTTTTTGAAAAAAAATCATAACATATATACCTAATTTTTAAATATTTATATGTATGTTTTATATAATATATATATTTATACATACTATATGTAAAAGTTAGGTTTTATATTTAAAATAAATTATATATATATTCGATTTTAATTTAAATGAATAAATATATATATATAATTTTTTAAATTTCCAAAAATATATTATGTATAAGAATTAACAAATTATATATACATTTTATATACTAATATATATATATATATATGTATGTATGTATGTATATTAAAATCAATTTTATGTTAGTTGCTTTTAAAATGTTAATTAATTTTTTACAATGTTAATTAATTTTTTAAAATTAAAATAAATTTTTTTGCTTCCTAGATGAATAATATGTGTGTATGTGTTACACACACATGTAAGCGCATGTGCATACATAATATATATATATATATATATATATATATATATATATATATATATATATATATATATTCATCCAATGCCGATAGTACATACATATGTGTATTCATGATAATATATATATATATATACACACTAAAGCAGTAAAATGACATGATAAATAAATATATACGTATATGAATGTAAATAGAATAATTACCTTAGAATAGCTTGGATGTAACACGTTGAAATGTTGAATCTGTTTACTCCTTGAATCTCTATCCAGACTTCTAGAAAGAGCTACCAGACTTAAAGCAACAACCATTGGCCAACTATTTTAATTTAATTTGTGGATTTTAAAACGCTTGAAAAATGAGGAGGAGGGAAAGGGTACGGCTGACCAGATGATAGGTAGGAGGAGGCAAAATTAAGAGCTCCTAAAGTAGGATTTGAGGGGTTTAGATAGTGGAAACTCGGAGGAGCAAAAAGAGGATCCGGATCCAAATTTTCCACTTACCGTTTCACATCTTGTGCTCGGTATTCAAACCAACTTAAACCCCCCATAGCGGCTATGTATTCCCATACCAAGGCCATAAAGTGACTTCAAGCCTTATTAAATATGCATTTAAATCTAATTCAAACGCACATCGATATCGTATATCGATACGTGTGTATATAACTTTTATATGCGCACTACTTTAGTCCTGATAAACACAAATTAAATAAAATTTATAATTAATATTCTATAACTATTAATTAATTTAATTAATTTATAACAATTGTAGTTAATTAAATCGGGCGATTGTAGGAGTATTCAATGTTTCGGTTATGTGACTCTCAAGTGTAAATTTGATCAGCAATTAATATTGAACAATTCAAAACAAACGTTCACACATTACCTTAACTACTATGATATTATTGTCAATTTTACCACTTTTATATCTTCGGTGAAATCCAGTTTTACTTATTTTAAGCAGTTACCCAGTAGTGATGATTATTTACACCAACTTTCTTCATGAAAATTATGTCACAGGACTTACTGAATTTGGTAATAGTCAAAATTCCAATATCGTCCATGTTCCGCTTTATAATCCAACACAAAATCCAAGGTTCAATAATAACAATTATTATTAACCGAACTACTCTAACTAGTGATTTTGACTTTAAGTTTACTTAAATTGACAGTGACACTAACCTAATATAACTAAGGAGATGAATCCTCTATTGATTAGTGTTTTGCTTCCAATGCTTCCACTTGACCCAACTATATCGTTTGATAGACATCGCGCTATGATTTAATTATAACCAAATATGCATTTCCACATGAAGCTCAATAGTATTCTCAAATCAAGAGAATTGTGGAATATTTCCATGTCGATATTTTTCGTTTGACCTTAGTTATATTAACAATAAAAAACTGTCGAGTGCGTCATTTCATAGTTATCCAATAACTATCAGTATGAAACTCTTTGGTTCCCCCAGCAGTCATGAGTAATACACTGCTCAACCTTTGGAGAGCGTTCCATACTGTTGTCTTGGTGGATGCATTGATATCCAATTTCGATACATCTTCACTAGGAATATTTAAAATGATGTGTTCATTGTATTGTGATAAAATACTCATAATTACAACAATCGTAATTAATATCACAAATCACACTATTTGTGGATTTTTTATCAAATGTACTAAAATTAATAATTAATTAATTATAACACATTATAATAAGCCTATAACAGAAAGAAAAACACACTTCATTTAAGATGAGATTTTATAACAGAGTCAACAATTTACAATAAATTATCGAATTTCGCTTAAGGCATACACCTAACTCTATCATTTAGTATAAAAGAATTATTCATGTAAACAAAAAATAAAAATATAGTGTAAAATTAATAGAGGATTCTTTTTAGATTCCCTCTTTTCCTCCATTGCTAGTGCACCTGATCCAAAAGAAATACCAAGTGCCAAAGGCCATTAATGTAGACACGCGCCACAACATTTAACGCAATAATGCAAGTCTGCCCTCGCCCGCTACGAAAATATACTTAAGAGGTAAAATTTTGCACGAATTTCCCATGCAAGAAATTCATAGTTTGATACAAAAGCCAATCAAGATTTTCCTAAAGCCTAATTAAGAACAGTGCGACTTGCTACAACAACTGCCTAACATAGACAGTCATAAAGTACACATCGTCGGACGGGAGCATAGGGTCATCTGACAACCCACCCAAGCATTTTCCTACACTAATACGCCCGCTATGATTATCATCCTAAGCCTTCAGCACAATTAGTAGGTGTGACTAACTACATCTCATGCACTTAAGAGTTACTGCCCTACCCGATCTCCAGGAAGCAATCTGTCCATTTACGATAATCCAATGCCCATCGATTAGGATATTGCTCGCTTGTCTTATATCCAATATTAACAAGGAGCTCAAATAACCTCCCAAGGCATCCCTTAGGCGCACGACACTTTGGTCGCCGCTCCTCTTACCACGTACAAATGCATATAACTTCTAAAGTTCTGATCCCTAAACGATATCGTGGAGCATCTAAAATAAGCAACAGTTGAGACATACTTTGACAAAAGCAACTGTTGAAGCAACCCCTTTTAGCTAAAACAGTGGTCAAGGATAACCAACATTTTTTTAATGACTGGATACTTAAATAATTACTTTAAATATTGAATCGTTAATTAAACGAAGGTCCAAAATCTAACATTTCGCACATAGTCAAATTAGAATTCGAGACTACTTATGTTGAGCCATAATTGTGAATCAAAATGAGTATAAATATCGCTATATTTGAAATTACAAGATTTTTAAGATTTTATTGTTATATGTATTTTGTAAAAACACATGCGTTGTCAAATCCAATAGGATCTCGACTCATGGCATGTATTTCTAGTATGAGGACTTCATTATGAGATGTACGGTTGAGGAATTTTTAGAATTGGATGACCCAATGGTCAAAATGACTTTGAAATGCATTAAATTTTCATCTTAGAGCGATGACTCGGATAGCAACGAAAGTTATACCTCCAGGATTGGAAAAATGAGGTGATATGATGTGCTTCGACGAGTTTCATGGTGATATGATGTACTGTGTAATTATATGAGGTTAAAACATATGGCGATTTATTTGAGAAATCAAATAAAAAATATATATTGTTATATATATACTCTTCCACTTAATAATATCTACTTTTTTTCTTTTCCCCTTCCATTTTTTTCCTACTCCTTACCAGCATAACCTCCTCCTTCGTTGAATTAAATCAAGAGCTTTAGGCCAAGATAAATGACACAGTTGGATTCGTTGGAGTTGGGGAGAAGAGAGCTTCAATTTTATGGTGGCTTGGTCATGTGCGGTTGTGTTAGGGGTGCTTGTCATTTACATGTCGTCGGCTAGAGTTCACTTTCGACAGAGGATGAGGTGGAGATAGGCAGAACGAGTTTTGGGGATGGACTGAGGGGACAAAGATGTCTAGAATGATGGTGCTCCAATGGTGTGCAACTGCCATTGGCAGGTGGCGACAATGACCAAGTTAAGAATTTGGCTATGATCCCAATATTTAAATAGGGATTGGAGTTGATGGTGATAGGCTTGTCGGGTTTGGCTCATGAAATGGATAGTGTCAGTGGTGGTAGAAGGTGCTCTGGTGATCCGTAGCTTGGTCGGAGGGAGTAGTTGTGCGCAGTATGCACGTCCATGTATAGTGAAAGCCAATTAGGGAAGAAAGGTTTAATTTCTAATTAAAATGAGTATGTTGATAGATTATTTTAATTAATCCTCATTCGTATTAAATTCATATCTCTTTCATAAGAGGTTCAATCGAGATGTGGTCTTTACGGTTGCACTCATAATGAGATTATCTATGACATGGTGTAGGGTTGAACTGGATTCGGGCACTTGAGAAATTACGATTCAGGTGAGCGGAATTATAACTCAGAATTTATATTTTAGTATAAATCCCTCGTAATTATATATACCGAGAAATATTACGTTGGAGAGGTAGAAAAATACACATAATTAATTGTTTTCCCATTTGATTGGATTAGTTTAAGTAAATATTCGAGATAATTGATTAAGATCTCGTATATATAGATATTGTGTCATATTTGTATTGAATAGAGATATATGGAATTAATATTAATTTATAACATGGTTATAATTTAATTAAACTCTAATTTATAGTTAGATGAGTGATAGGAGTATTATTATATATTTTTGTACTTATATTCAGAATAACTGATCGAGATCTCGTATATATAAATATTATGTTCTATTTATATTAAATAGGATTAGATGGAGGTTATATTATATATAACATGGATATGAATTAACTAGAACTCTAATTTATAGTTATGCTAGTGATAGAAATATTATTATATATTTTATTTCTAATCGAAAATTAGAAGTATAACCTTTAAAATAAGATGTAAGGCTAAAATAATGATTTAGGAAGGTTAACTAGTATTAAAATGGATTAGAAGTTTATTTGGACTTCATATTGGTTTATTATAGTGTAAACCAATAATAAATTAACTAGTGGATTTCTATAAATGTGATTTGAGAAGTTATAAATTACAAAGAAGTATGTATTATTTAATAGGGTTTGATTAACATTACAAAATCTCGAATATTGTAATAACGTGATTTATTAACTTTAGACCCTAAGAAATGTTCTGAAATATATGTGGGCATACATATTGAAATTATATACAGGAGCTATATGATATTTTGATGCCTTATTGATAGCTAAACTTAATTTAAATAGAATGACTACATGAAAATAAGATATAATACGATCGATAGGCAAGTGCATTATTTTATAAAATAATTGCGAGACTTCTATAAAATAATACGAAGAAGATATGATTGTTAGAATGGCGACTTAAGATGCATTTTTGTTGAATTTTTATATTATTGTATGTGAATTATTATTGATATTGAAATTATAGATTTGTTACTTTGATAGTGTATTGCCTTTCTGTATGTAAATGTGCACTTTATGTGTTTATTGTCTCCATATAGTTAGACACACACATTCACCCCTACATATGTGATTTATATATGTTTATATGTATAAATATAATTTTGGTATGTTCGACTTACGGCTACAAAAAGATGCACGAAATATTATACATTTATTTATTGATATGCAGTTTAAAGAGTTTATATATAGTTTCGATACCTTTGACTTGAGGCTAATGATTGGTGCATGTAATCCATTGTACCATTGAGGCGCACGACTTGTAGATATGGTCCCAGAGCAAGGGTGGAGAGAGAATGGGATGCTAGTCTAGAGTAGGTCATATATTGTTCCGTAGTATTCTTGGGTGATGCAATAGGACCTGCATGCCAACTTCTTTTGAGGTGTTGCTTTTTAGGGGAGTCCACAATATAGGTGTAGCTCTCGGTAGGTCTCTTTGGTAGCTAATGGCAATTTGGTGCGATTTATCGTTACGCAATTTAGCCGTATGTATAGTTTAGTGTGCCCGACTTGGGGTTACTGAATAGTGGACAAAATACATATACATACATATGTACACATGCACGCCCCCCCCCCCCCCACCATACACACACAGAGAGATATATGTATATAATATATAATTATAGATGCACGATTTGGGTGATTATATATATATATTGGTTTGATATGCCTTACTTGGCACAACGAGGTAGTGCGAGGCACTTAAGAACGAATTACGATCCACACATGGATGACAATGGCTCGATGTTTTGTATACGGGTGTACAACAGGTTTAGCGTTAGCATATGGTTCTGGTATGTGGGTGTAGACAACCAAAAGGAAAGGACGCTAGTGAGAGAATTCATTGTATCATTAAGATGCATGGCCTGCATACGTGGTCCCAAAGCAAGGTAGAGAGAGATTGGAACGTCGGTCTAGACTGGGTCATATATTGTTCCGTAGTATGATTGGGTGTTGAGGTGTTGGATTTTAGGGGAGCTCACAAGTTAGTTGTGGCTCTCGATAGATCTCTTTGATGGTTTGTGGCAATTTAGCATAGTATTAGTTATAGATATTCGTGTTATGGTTTTAGACATGGAGATGCTACATTAGTAGCATAGTTATATCGCTGTACTTGTTTTGCATTTCAAATGCTTTGACAGAGATTGAGAGAATTATGGTACCATTGCTTATGAAGTGTAGTATTATCCGTACACTCGTTTTAATATTTAGCAGCATAGCTTGTTATAGTAGGAACTATTTTAATTAGAGAACCACTATTATGTATCATCCTGACTTGTTGGTGTATGGATAAAGTAGGGCGAAGTATGATCAGTATTACCCATTGATCCTTGCTCACTTTATGATATGAATATAGGTTGCATGTATATATTGTACTTAGCTACGGTCCCCCCACACCAGGCTTTATGTCTCGTGTTTTATCTTTATCTGTTTATGTCATGATAACTCTTGGGTAGCCGATTGAGTAGTTTGAGAGTTAAGTGCTTTTGAGGGCAGGCTTACACGATAGATGGAGCATTCTGGAGGCATGAGTTCAATATATTGGATATGTATACTTTTTGGTGATGTAGTACATGGCAGACATGCTATTCTGTATATGAGAAAGTTGATATCAGATACTATTTTTGAACTCCAAATAAATGGAGTTAATGTATTTTTACTTTCTATATTGATATTTATTTATCAGTTGCTTCTGCTAGTGCAGTCTCTTGTATATTATTTATCATATTTGTTCATGTATATTCAGTATATTATATGCTATCTTTCCATTGTGAGATTGAACCGATGTGCCTTGGTATAGTGTTTCATTTTAATTTTTACTCCGACGGACTGTCTTTTGTGGTATTTGTAGAATATGCTAGTATATGACTTTTTTTTTGATGATAATAAACATATATATATATATATTTGTTTAAATGTATTTATTGTTGTACTATTTTATTTCTCACTACATTTACATATATTCAATTTCAATATAATTTCAACTACAACACAGTTTTCAATTTACATTTTTCACCTCACTACATATTCACTCTTCACTTATATTTTGATCTTCAACTTTGTTCCAACATGTATCCAACATCTAAACTATCTGCAAAATAAACACTAATGTAGTAAAATTGAAAGAAAAAAATATTTTGCAGTTCACAACGAAGTGTGTGTTTGAAAATATTGTTTGCCTCAGTTATTTGGGTTGTTCATCATCATTTATTTTTTAATTCATCATACATGAACAACCTGTGATATGCACAGTGCATGCACCTGCTTGACAAAATCACAGGGACAGGTGAGCACAAGGTCAAACCCAAGCAAAAACTGGATTCAACTCAATGAGAAAAACATCATGTCTAACCAGGTCAATGAAATGATTCAGAGCAATGCATAAAGCTATAGCAATACAAAGTAAACAAAATGAAACTACCACCAGACCATGCATGAAAACAAGCCAATGGAGGCAAGGCTACAATAACACACAAAGGCAGCAACTAACTCAAAGTGGTGAATGCAAAACAAACATGCAAGGCAAACAAGACTGCAACAGCAAAGGTACCGACCAAACCAGACCGTTCAGAGGCATGTTCAAAGTTTAAAATGCACCAGACATGTATACATTCAACCAAGACAACAGTGATTAACCAAAACATAAATGCAACATCAGTTCAGGTACGGGAGTACCCACACCAGACATGAAACAAATCTAGTGCACAAACAACAAATCCAGACCAGTGAAATGAAATAATAAAACACATATGAATAGCTAAGGCCTGAAAATACAAGAGAGCAAGCAGTATAACATGAATGAAATGACTCAAAGAAACTGCAAATTTAACTCGAAGTAAGAACACATGCAATTATATACATATGCAATAGAGAATGAAAAACCAGAATTCAGGGTTAAGAGAATACATGAAGCCTCAACAACAGGTCAGAGCATGCAAGTGAAGCCTCAACCAAGACCACAGGAACAGACTCATGAACACACACTTACAACTAACATGAAAATATGAACCAGTATCAATTACTAGTGCATAAGCAAAATGCAAGCAACTGGACATGTACTCGAACCAAGCTAGTGGAACCGACTCAAGTGGAATAAGACCACTTCAAACTTCAACATGAATATGAAAATGAAATATACATGGAAGCAAGCAATCGAGAAATAGAACAGTGGATAGAGCACAACAACACAGTTCTGAAACCAAAGAAGCCGACTATGGTAGATAAATCAAGAAGTCGAAAAACCTAAATGGATAGATCTTGAAAATAAACTACAAGATTCTAATGCTAAATCTATGAATTCTATAAAAAAATTCATTAGATCAAATTGAATTTAATCGTATCGCACATTGTCTAACTGCATAAGAAATTTAGCACAAGCTTGAAGTGACTCATGAAGGAACCTCCCAAGTTAAAGAATCTCGCCTTGCAATGCTTAGTAGCGAGTACGAGAACTTCACAATGGCAAAGGATGAAAGTGTCAAAGAAATGTATGGACGACTTTCTAATGTGTATACAAATCAAACTCTCTAGGAAGACCATACATAGAGCTGGAAATAATTCGAAAAATTATTAGAATTCTTCCACGAAATTTTGAAGCAAAAGTGACTGTCTTCCAAGAATCTGAAACAAGTTAAAGTTGAAGAGCTTATCGAAAATCTCACCACTTATGAGCTAGAAATCAAATTCAAGGAAGAACATGAAGGGGGAGATACGCGAAAGAAATTAATAGCTCTCAAAGGAATAAGGAAAAGTGAAGATGATGATGATGATGGAGCAGCTGAATTGGCACTAATAATAAAGAGACTCAAAAGGTGGAACCGCAAATATGGAAATCCTACACTAAATCAACAACTGAACAATATAATCATCAAAGTTCTAGACAAATCAAAAGAGCAGGAGATAATTTTTCACAAGTGTAATAAACCTGGTCGTATTAAACCAAATTGTCCTCAAAATCAATTCAGCAAAGGAAAGAAACCAAAAAAGAGAAGTTTTGCAGCTACTTGGGATAAAAGTGAAGAAGATGATAATAGCACTGACAATGAGAGTGAAAAAGAAAATCTGTATCTTCGAGGAGAAACAAGTGACAGCGATGATGACGAGCCAAGCGAGGTATCAAAACTTACTCACTCTCAATTACTTATATATTTTCATGAAATAAATGGCTACTTTGAAAGATCTAAGGAGAAGTATGCTAAAAGTGAATCACAAAAGGTAGTTTGATAGATATAAATATGCAGCTTAATCAAATGGTTCAAAACTATAGAAATAAGTGCCTTAGGTGTGATAAGTGTCCATCATTTGAATCAGAAATTAAAATTAAATCGCTTGAAAATGAAATTCTGATTTTGAAAGAAAGTGAAAACACTAAAAGAGAAAATTCTACTAAAAAGTGCACTTTGTCATTGAATGAAAATGAATCTCTCAAAATACAAGTCCAACAATTGTCTACAACTTTAGAAAAATTCTCCAAAGAGAAAGATCACTAAATATGCTATTAGGTAAACAAACTGTTAATCCTATTAGACAAGGACTGGGGTATACTCAATCTGAAAAAGTTAGAAGTGAAACTAATTATGTGAATTCCAAATGCACGATTTGTAGAAAAATTGGACACAATTACAACAATTGTGGTATAGATCAAACAAGTGAAAAACATATTAATTTGGGTCCCTAAAGGCACGAATGTGAAATCCCTTAAAGTTAAAATGGGAAACAAACGATGTATTATATGTTGAAAATCTACACCATAATCAGATTTCAATCAGCCAGTGATCAACTAAGAAAATTTGAGCACCACAATTAAGTTTGACAAGGATGAAAAAGGTAAGGTAGTTAATCAAAATAAATATCGAGGTATGAATGATCACTTCTTCATCTTCTTGCTTCTAGACATTATGTTCTCTGCTTGCTTGTATACACGGTTTCAATCAAATTCAAAAGAATCTCATTTTAAAAGTTGTAAAAGGAATATAAGGCATCTGTTGCGCACATGATGATTTGGTCTATGATATACAACTTATGAAAACTTCGATTTAAAAGGGTATTCAGATGCAGATTATGCTAGTAGTCTAGTTGATAGAAAAATTACTAGTGAAATGTGTTTTATGTAGGAACATTCATTAGTTACGTCACTTTCACAAAGAAAATATCTACATAATTTTCATTTCAACTAATTTTCAATTGGAAGACATTTTCACAAAACCCCTTCCAGAAAATAGTTTTTGTCGACTGCATCTCAGATTAGGCATTTTAGAAATTTGATTTTTAATTTTTGGATTTAATCTTAAATGTCTATGTTAACTGATCTGACTCTCTATAGATTATCGAAAAGGAAAATAGTGAATGAAAAAAATTGTGATGAGTGTTGATATTAATCATACATTATACTTGAGACAGTATATCTAGTAATTTTCTTTAAAAATTTAAACAAAATTGTAATAACTTTGATTGGTAAAAATTCCATGACCATCTCTATTTCTATCATATTTCTAACGACCATCACTCATCAAAATTCAATATAGTTTGTCAAAATTTAAATGGGAAATTATTCGTTTTTCTAAAATTAATTATCAATAAATTCATCCAAAAGTACTCACTCTCATCTAAAAGTCCTTACAGTTATGCATGGGTGAAGTACTTGGAATATTTGATTATGTGTTGTCATGCTCATTTAAAAGCCCTCACGGTTATGCATATATGAAACACATATCAAAATTGAAATAAAATAGGCAAGTTGATTATAATCCCATTTAAAAGTCCTTATAGTTATGCATGGTTAGAAGATGCTTAAAATTCATTATTTAAATTAAGAAATACTACTAATCTCGTTTAAAAGTCCTAACGGTTATGCATGGTTAGTAAGTATTTAACAGTTTCATGTCATAAATATACCACAATAGACACAACTGTACGGTTTTTCTATATCGACATCACCCCTATCACTCTAAAGTGAAATATTTTCCTAACAGAGTATTTATGATTTTTGTTCGATTTTTTATTGATATTTAAGATTTATACTCGATTAGGTAATAATGTTGTATTAATGTCTATCACTTTATCACTCTTTTCTAACACTGTTACTCTTTTGCTGATAACCAAAGGGGAGAGAGAAGTTAAGATTTTGGCAAATAAGTTCGAAGTATTTATTTGCATATTCTCATCTAGGTTCATTGCATTGTTTATTGTTTGCATATTTCTTATTTATTTTTATGCATATGTGAAGGGGGAGCTTTGTTATTGGGGGAGCACTCAAATAGAGGGAGCTAATAGATTTCATCAAGACCAAATACATTTAATAAAGTCAGAATCTTATTATATGTTTGTAATCATCAAAAGGGAGATATTGTAGAATATGGTAGTATATGATTTTTGTTTGATGATAATAAACATATATATATATATATATATATATTCGTTTAAATGTATTTGTTATTGTACTATTTTATTTTTCACATAATTAAATAAATATTTATTGAATAAACTAAATAACTCAGAATTCGTATTCAAATATTTAAACAAATATTTTATTCAAACAAATATTTTATTACAAATTCAAATAGTACAAATTTGAGCTCTCACTACATTTACATATTTTCAATAACAATACAATATTACAACAAAATTTTCAATTTACATTTTTCACTTCACTACATATTCACTCTTCACTCGTATTTTGATCTTCAACTTTGTTCCAGCATGTATCCAACATCTAAACTATCTACAAAATAAACACTGGCTCGATAAAATTGAAAAAGAAATATTTTGCAGTTCACAATGAAGTGTGTGTTTGAAAATATTGTTTGCCTTAGTTATTTGGGTCGTTCGTCATCATTTATTTTTTAATTCATCATACACGAACAACTTGCGACATGCACAGTGTATCACTGTACATGCCATAAGGTCATGCACACCGATATACACTCGCTTGACAAAATCGCAGGGACAGGTGAGCACAAGGTCAAAACCAAGCAAAATCTGGATTCAACTCAATGAGCAAAACATCATGTTCAAACCAGGTCAATGAAATGATTCGAAGCAATGCATAAAACCACAGCAATACAAAGTAAATAAATGTAGCTACCACCAGACCATACATGAAAACAAGCCAATGGATTCAAGGCCATAAAAACACACAAGGGCTCCAACTGGCTCAAAGTGGTGAATGCAAAACAAACATGCAAGGCAAATAAGACTGCAACAACAAAGGTACCAAACCAGACCAGACCGTTTAAAGGCATATTCAAAGTTTTAAATGCACCAGACATGTATACACTCAACCAAGGCAACAGTGATTAACCAAAACATAAATGCAACATCAGTTCAGGTATGGGGAGCAACCACACCAGACATGAAACAAAGTCAGTGCAAAAACAACAAACCCAGCCCTGAGAAATGAAATAATAAAACACACATGAATAACTAAGGCCTGAAGACACAAGAGAGCAAGCAGTATAACATGAATGAAATGACTCGAAGAAACTGCAAATTTAACTCGGAGCATGAGCACATGCACTTATATACATATGCAACAGAGAATGAAGAATCAGAATTCAAGGTTAAAAGAATACATGAAGCCTCAACAACAGGTCAGAGCATGCAAGTGAAGCCTCAACCAAGACTACATGAACATACTCATGAACACACACTTATAAACCAACATGAAAATATGAACCAGTTTCAATAACTGGTGCACAAGAAAAATGCAAGCAACGGGACATGTACTCGAAGCAAGCCAGTGGAACAAGACCACTTCAAACTTCAACATGAATATGAAAACAAAATCATACATGGAAGCAAGCACTTGAGAAATAGAACAATGGACAGAGCACAATAACACAGTTGTGAACACAAAGAAGCAGATCATGGAGATCAATATGAAGTGCAGACTCAACCAAAGCAGACTACACATGAACCAGACTTCAAAAACAAGTCAAGGCAGTTTTCTAATCAGTGTAGCATGAACACCACAACACAAAACCAGAACAGACTCCAAAATGCAATGGCAACAAATTGAACCACAAATGTTAACATGAATGAATACAATCAGAAATGAACCAACTGGAGCTGCAATAATCACAATACACAAATATGCATATACACGTATGTACGTGTACATGTATATATAGCATATAAAAATTCAAAGCCGTGAGTCATGAACAAAGTCAAGAATTGTTCCAAAAAGTCAGAGCAGTGAGTGGGCATATGTTTGAACAAGTCATTGAACAAGTCAAGATTCATAAAGTCCAAATCTGTCTCAAATTCAAGTATCGAGCCATAAGAGAATGACGCCAAAGTCAAAGCAGTAAAGAACAGAAAGAAAATTCAAATAATGATAAGATGAACAAGTCAAATTAATCACATCATTCAATCGAAAATCGTATGGCCGAGAAAACAACTGAAAAATTCAAACAAAATATATACGAATAAGATTATAGGATTTCGAATCCTATTTAACCCAATCTCATCATCGACAACTACTCATTTGAGTTCAAGAAAAATCAGAGAGCAAGAAAATAAATCAAGAATCAATCGAGAACTCAAATCAAATTCGAGTATAATCAAAATTGAAAACGGGAAAAATCGCATACCATTTTTATCATTCGTGCTCGACAAAATTGGAGCAGCCGCAAGCTAACAAAGCCTAGGAGTCGATTGAGGAAGCAAAGCGAGTACTTCAATTCAATCGATGTTGATTCAGGGCATTACGAAGGGAGGGTCGTCACAGTCCTCCAACATCTCCCCTGGATGTTCACGACTGCGGATCTAAGTCGTCCAATTGGCATCAACGGTCATAAAAATGGTTGAGGCGCAAGGTGTTAATGGAAGACGTCCAAATCATATAGAAGACATGCTACATTAGAGCTATCCAAGCTGCAACATAAGCATCTTTAAGGGCCTTCACCTGCATGGCACCAAGGATGGAATTATCTACTCTCTTCCTCCATATAAAAGAACAGTAAGATCCAACTAGAGATTCATATGGCGAAATTCATGTATTTATTTCAATTTCTGTAATCGAAAATAAAGCAATAAAAGGGTAGATTCACCGTGAATGTAGATTGGTTTGATCGAACAACTGTAAAATACCGTGTCTTGTTTTCTATTTTTTAGCACTAATCTGGCAATAATTGTGTACACTAAAACACGTCTTTAGCTGTCCAAACCTTATAACTCCAATATTGACTAAAAAAATTCCTTCTAGTACCTGACATTGGCTAAATTTTCAAACAACGGTGATCTTAAATATTAAGGGATTTATGACCGAGGGTGGAGGCAATGTTGCTTAGTTAGGGAACAATTTCTTTTATGAAAAATGATGTTTTAACTAAATTTGGTCTTTTTTGGAAAAAAAAATGACTACCATGCCCTCTCTAAAGTATCAACTAGCCATGTGTGGATCCTTGTCCTATCTGAATTCAGTGCCTAGCCCGCCACAGTTTATGATGTCAATTTTCATTCACAGTAAATCAACATTATTATATTATTATGAGCGTATTTAATGAATCATGAACATATATTTATAATTATTGCTTTTTCACAATAATTTAAACTAATGAGTTAAAATTACTTGTTTGACCTTACTGGTGGTTATCACCCTGAACCTTCAACAATGACAACATATAAAATCATTCCGAACACATGTGATAGGGTACAATTCCAATTAGATAAGAGAGACCTTAAACTAAGGAATATAATATCAATATTAGAAATAGAGGTATCCTTCATTCGGTTGGTCAAATGAATAGACCCTATTTATAGGTGTAATTTTGAGATGAATATTTGACGAAAAAAGAAATGCTAAGCACACTTGCCTACAAGCAAGTGTGCATGGTACTTGCTCCTTTATTGGCTGTAACAATAATATTGGGTTCCACGTGCAAATTTAAAATTATAAAATATTAAATTGACATAGTTTGAGCCAATCAAAAAGCAAATATCTAGTCACAAAAATATCTAGTCAATCTCTTCACAAAATGTGCATAAAAAGTGTGCATAGTAAATCTCTTCGCAAAAATATCTAATCAAAACGGCAAGTCATATGCGCCTTATTGGTGCCCTGTTTGTTGCCCATCTCGCGTAGGACTTGAAGCATATTAACTTCGTTTTGTAACACATTCAACTACAAATCATTACATTGACATATTTCAAAAGTATCATAATTTGAACATAGTCGAACTATTGATTTAACACTAAAAATTGATTTCATGCTTGTTTGCTTAATATTTAAAATTTATGTATTTAACTAATATAACTCTTATATTAATTTTACAATTTATTTACTTTGTATAGCACTCGTCCAATATCATTTATGCTCGATTAGTTTTGTATTAACCATTTTGTGTTGTATGTAAGGAAATGTGCTCTATATTAATTATTTTGCCTTGCACACACGTAGCACATGTCATTAGCAATCGATACAAGAATTGCAATAGCTAAATGATGACGAGCAATACCACTAAATTATAGACCACTTGTTGTTGTTGTTATAACTATTATTATAACCAATGGCTAATTAGTAAAATTCCGTTAATAGGTAATAGGAAAGGAGACGATGATGAATGTTGCAAATCAGTATAGTGATGATAAATAGTGCGGAATATAAAAGTAGTATAGTAAAATGACACCAGAGATTTTATACTGGTTCGTAGCACCGTCCTACGTCGAGTCTCAGACTCCTTCTGGAATTTCACTACAATAAACCTCACTTAACCCGGAGGAACAAGTCTATACAACCCTGAGCAACAGAACAGGGACCTGAGCAGCAGAAAAGGATTTCGCCTCAGCAGCCGAAAAGGACTTCATGCCTGAGCAGCAGAACAGGACTTCAGCAAATACAAAAGTATATTTGACACTGTGTGTTCTTGATAATACTGATTTGTCTCTGATAGTACAAACTTCCTATAATCAAATCCTCAAGTGTATGAAGTGTATGTGAAGATATGAAAGGAAGGTAATGCTAAGAATCGAAGATTATGAAAGTTAATTTGGAGATTCCAAGCAATAAAAATGTATGCTCACTGTTTGAATGTAAATATTAAAGCACAAGAAGAGTATTAGAGAGTTAGAATGAAAATCAATGAATATGAAGTGTTTGGGAGTATCTTTATATAGTAGTTGAAGAGTTACTGCCATTGGTGAAGGGTTCTGACAAAGAGGAGCGTCCATTTCCGTTCGGAGAAGAGTTGCATCCCTTCGCAGAAGAAGATGTCCTTTCAGAAATATGACAGTTAGGTTCAGGTCAGTCGACTGGTCGTTTTTTGGTCAGTTGACTGATTACAGAGTGTAAAAACTGTCGGGTTCAGGTTCAGTCAACTGACTTAGATCATTCAGTCGACTGAATTTAAAAACATGCATATTTATTTTAAAATGCACAGATTCAGTCGACTGGATGATCTGGTTCAGTCGACTGAATTCTGTTAATAAACAAAAATCTTTATAGCTCATTTGGTTAATACACTTGCCTTCTAAACTAGTGACCCGGGTTTGAGTCCCACTCCATGCATTTTTTGAAAACTTGATTTTGATTAAAATATGCATGCAAGTTTATTTGAATGTGAATGATGATTCTTGAGGAAAGATTTTAACAAAGCACTAAACTAGACTTTATATACTCATTTGAAATATATAACTATACAAACCATATATTGTGCCGATGAGTCTGGTTGTTATCGTAGTCGTAGATTCGTGAATTGTTGTGTCTTGTCAGCAATCAAAACCTATGATCCAACATTATCCCCCTTTTTGATGATGACAACTTCATTTGCTACGAACGAATCTCTGACAAGCTTTATTGATCTTATCTCCCTCACTGAATATATTGTTGTAATTGTGCTATAGATTTCTCCCCCTGAATCTATGCTATATATTCCTGTAAATAATTAATCTTTACTCCCCCTTAATTTGTGCTTGCATGGTTTATTCCTGCAAATAGTGTTAGAGTAATATCTTTCTCCCCCTTTGTCATCGACAAAAAGGAGAGTTTAAATGATGATATAAATTATATTTCACGTAAGTGTTAACATAGAACAATATAAAGCAAAATAACTACTACTTATAATGCAAGGTATCAGAAAAAAAATAACATTTAAAGCATGCGATACCCAAGGTTCTTATAATTTCCTAATTTTTAGGAAACCATACCCATTTGGGTGTGGTTGAACCTTTATAAATATAATTTTCATTATTAACTACTATATCAAAATAATCATCAATGTGTTTTTCTCTATTTTTCCAATTAACAGGAACCCAAATACGTAGATAAGTTTTATTCATATTTCCTGTTAATGATTTTATACTTCTAGAGAAATTATCAAAATTATAGGTCATATTAGTATTTGAAATTTTATAAGAATTGGATTTAGGCTTTACTCGAAATTTAGTACTAGCACTATTATTTTTACTATACATAAAAGCATATCTAGTGCTATTTCTACGATCAGTTTTATTATACCCTAAATCACTTTTATCATTGTGAGCTTTTGAATAACCTAATCCCTTCTTATTTGAAGCAGGTTGAGAATTTTCAATAATCCTGGATAAATTTTCTCTCCCTTTATTAAAATTGGAAATATTTTTAGTAATGTCATCTAGCTTAGTTTTGACACTAGTGTTATCTAACTCAACAATTTTAATTTTTGTTTTTAACTCATGATTTTCATAAGCTAGAGCATTATTCTTTTCTTTTTAAGCTTCTATTTCTTGACTTAATAGAGAGAGTTGAGAATTGTCAAAGAGTGAATCTTGAATTTTCTCAGGTTTTTCTTCTAATATTTTCTTCTCGTCTTTAAGCATATCTCTTTCGAATTCTGCTTTCTTCTGATTTTCCAGAGCTTCCTTATATTTTCTTTTGAGACTTTTTAAAGTGTTTAGAAGTTCTGAATTTATTTCTATCATATCATCAAAAGTTAGATCACTAACCTCATTATCTTTTGCCATGAAGCATTTGTTTATTTGCTCCTTTGATTTTTTCTTTATTTCTCTTCCTCTTCTTATTGCCTTGACTAGATCTCTTTGTAGCCATTTATTCTAGGATGTTGTTACGATCTCTAGATTACCAGGCTTTGATACCAAATGAAAGTGTATAGGATCGTATAATATGGATAAACAGTAATACAGAGTATAGATAGTAAATAACGCGGAATATAAAAGCAGTATAGTAAAATGACACCAGAGATTTTATATTGGTTCGGAGCACCGTCCTACGTCCAGTCCCAGACTCCTTCTGGAATTTCACTACAACAACCCTCACTTAACCGGGAAGAACAGGTCTATACAACCCTGAGCAGCAGAACAGGGACCTGAGCAGCAGAACAGGATTTCGCCTCAACAGCCGAAGAGGACTTCACGCCTGAGCAGCAGAACAGGACTTCAACCAATACAAAAGTATATTTGACACTGTGTGTTCTTGATAACACTGATTTGTCTCTGATAATACAAACTTCCTATAATCAAATCCTCAAGTGTATGAAGTGTATGTGAAGATATGAAAGGAAGGTAATGCTAAGAATCGAAGATTATGAAAGTTAATTTGGAGATTCCAAGCAATAAAAATGTATGCTCACTGTTTGAATGTAAATATTAAAGCACAAGAAAAGTATTAGAGAGTTAGAATGAAAATCGATGAATATGAAGTGTTTGGGAGTATCTATATATAGTAGTTGAAGAGTTACTGCCATTGGTGAAGGGTTATGACGAAGAGGAGCGTCCATTTGCGTTCAGAGCAGAGTTGCTTCCCTTCGCAGAAGAAGATGCCCTTTCAGAAATATGACAGTTAGGTTCAGGTCAGTCGACTGGTCGTTTTTGGTCAGTTGACTGATTACAGAAACTCTCGGGTTCAGGTTCAGTCGACTGACTTAGATCATTCAGTCGACTGAATTTAAAAACATGCATATTTATGTTAAAATGCACAGATTCAGTCGACTGGATGATCTGGTTCAGTCGACTGAATTCTATTAATAAACAAAAATCTTTATAGCTCATTCGGTTAGTACACTTGCCTTCTAAATTAGTTACTCAAGTTTGAGCCGCACTCCATGCATTTTTTGAAAACTTGATTTTGATTAAAATATGCATGCAAGTTTATTTGAATGTGAATGATGATTCTTGAGGAACGATTTTAACAAAGCCTAAACTAGACTTTATATACTCATTTGAAATATATAACTATACAAACCATATATTGTGCCGATGAGTCTGGTTGTTATCGTAGTCGTAGATTCGTGAATTATTGTGTCTTGTCAGCAATCAAAACCTATGATCCAACAAGATTCAGTTGATAGATGATGATATTTTGAAAATTTTAAAAAGACACCGTGGAAATCATATTCGTTAAATTCTCTTTATTAATAGTAAAAATCTACAAATTTTATTTTCACAAAAGGCAAAAGGAGACTACAAAGGAGCTATGAATCATCATTTATGTGTGCGCAAGACATATTTGTCTAGAAACTCTTTCTCCTTGTTGAATGAAGTGTAATTGTCTCACAATTAATGCAACGAGAATAGCCTATCATGTGTGCATGGTGCAAAACATGAACAAGAATATCATAGATGAGACCCACATAAATGATACGTTAGAGAGAATCGTTGAAAATCAACGGTTGGCATCAAACACATTTGACGCCAATGCCTAATTATTATCACCAACCCTATAAACTAATTTCCTCTTCGTCTTCACTCTATCTTCACTATGCTTAACCACAAATTCAAAAATATTAATGTCTGAACCGTGCGACGAGGATGATCATTCAAATTTTGATACCGAAGATTTGACTGATGTACAAGCTATTATGAGACTTAGAGCACTATAGAAACTTCCAACGAATAGAGTTCTCTTTCGACTATAAAGGAACTCACTGGGTGAACGATGTACTATGCGGACATGCAGAATGTTGTCAACAAAACTATAAAATGAACATACTTGTTTTCCAACACTGTGTAGAAGGTTAGAATACTACAGTATGAAGCCAACAAATAATACGTGTTAGGAAAATGGTAACCATCTTTATGTATAGAATTACTTTGACACATCCTACTTAGTAGATTGCTGAAAGATTTCAACGATCGAATAACACGGTTTACGTACTTTAACGAATTTTTGAAAATTATTGAATTAATGTTCAAGGATATTACTAAACCGATAGACCTTGAATTTAATACAATCCAAAAAAAATTTAAGGCATCACATCGATATTAATCATTCTTTAAAAATAGCATTGGGGTTATTGATGGTACACACATAGTTGCGCATGTGTGTACTTTAGAAATGCAACGATACATTGGACGCAAATACTTTGCTACGTAGAATATTATAGTTGTATGCGCGTTTGATTTAACATTACGTTTGTTAGAAGTAAGGTGAAAAGGAATGAAATACAATGCTAAACATTTCGTTCAGTATTAAATAGTAGAAATTTGATTTTCCCTCGTCAACTATAAGGACACACAAGCAATAAAAAACCGAAAATAAAATTTTCAATACTACCATTCAACTTTGTATGACAATCGAAATAACCTGTGAAATTTGGAGATATTATTATTATTATTTTTTTACAATCTTACATAAAATATGCCAACATACAAATATAAAGTTCAAAGGTTGTTACTGGCATAACAGTTATTCACAATTTTATACAAAGATACAATGAAAATCCCCTAAATTTATGGCATATAACGATAATTCCAATCTAGTTTCGGAAGAAATTCAAGAATATTACTATAATATTCGAACGTCCAAGAATAACGATTGTGAACCAATCGAAATGCAATGAATTTCATGACAACGCTTTAAGATAACATACGAAATGAACTAGTTATTGCTGGACTGCGTTAGAAGTAGTTTGTATAACACTAGTAATTTGTATTTAGTAACAGCGCGTGTATCTGTAATTTGAAATTGTTGTATTGGTGTAACTACAATTGTACCGTTATTCTAGTTGAATTATCAAATTTTCAGATTATGTTACATTATATAAATACGTTAACAATATAAATTAGTAATAACAAAATTAATAATCTATTTTCATGCATCTTTCAAATGTCTCTTTTGCAAAATAAAAACGCATTCTTTTGTCATTCAATGGACAATCTCTTTCATGTCTCTTTCAAACGTTACTTTCAAAATACTGCTTTCATTTAACACAAGAACCACCCTTAGTTGCTTGCAAATCCATGTAGTTGTAAGCAGGGAGGAGCGAATGGTCCCTAGGACAGTGAAGGATGAATTATGATTTTGATTCCCTTGTGGAAGAAATTTTAAAGATCAGAACAGCTTTCATAATGAGTATCCTATGCAATTTCGATCGGATAAATGATTGACGAAAGCTTTTTCTCCTCAGTTACTATTGCGTTCCTTCCATTTTTTGCTGGTTTTCTTTTATTTTCTTTAGTGTGATCTCTGAGTCCTCACTTCCATTTTCTTGTTCTCCCCGCTTCCTATACTGCCCCGAAATCTTAAAGAAAAATATGGTTTGATATTTAGGAATATTTTGATATTGAGATATCGCATGTTGCTTTTTCCTTTACTATGGATTAAAAAAATTGTAGGGCTTTTTTTTTTGTTTTGTTTTTTTTTTTGGAGAAAATGTCGTGCCGACCTTCTTAATTTACTTTAAAATGCGTGTAAATTTGAATGGAAAAGATGATTCTTTTTATAATGACATAAACCATGGACCAATAGATATGAGCAATCAAGGCACGGTTTAAAAAAGCAACGAAAAGTACATTGGAACTCAACAATTTTATTGCTAGCCTAATCAAGTTGGAAATATTTTATTTGGGACTAAGAAAGCATATATTCATATAAGAATGTACCAAAAAGTAACATACCTGGATTCTGAATCCAAGAAATGGCTGTCTAACTCCCCAAAATTGAAAGAGGATGGAAGAATGTAGAATAGCATATTATGATGTGCAAACTAGAGAGCGTTTACAAACATGTTCATTCCATTTAAGTTACTGAAGCATGTACAAATACAATAGCATAATTGTTTCTCCACAAACAATGAAATTTTCTATCCAGTCTATATTAGTTTGGCCCTCCAAAATGGTTAACCCTTATGATATTCTTGCTGATTTTACGACCCCAAAATACTTGGGCCTTCAGATTATAATTTTAAACAAATTATAGCAGGGAGATACCTTGATCTATTTGAAAAACTCGCTGAAATACTTTAGAGATGAAATCAATATGAAGTGTTGTTGGCTTCAAAACCCAGCACTTTCGGAGATGCAGTTACTTTAGTTTAAACATAAGAATAAAAATGCCTGACATGGGAAAAATTACGAGGAAAATCGCATATCCACTCACCACTCATATAATCATATTTCACCCATGACAATTTTGATTCGAGGATACATGTATATAAGATTCAAAGATGATCTCGTATCTTCATTAACAGTCGACTTGGAATCAAAAACTTTTGGTCCAACCGTAAACTTTCGAAAATACCATTTACTCATATATAGTTTAACGCTCGTCTATATATGTTACCAATCCATTAAAAATTGGATTTAACAAATCAACTCACTTTACAAATTCAACATGTGTCTTTACAATGATAAATAGTTCTATTCACAAATTCAAAACACTTAACTATAATCAAATCTTAATGCCACTTTAAAATAGGATATTACAATGAAATTCTTTTACACGTTTTTTCTTTATCAACAAATAATGGAAATATAAATTCAAACTACCAAAAAAATTAGATACTGAAACTTTAAAAATAAAAATTCAAAAAAAAACTATGCATGAGTTCAACGCAAAATACGACTATATTTTATACAAGTTATTTTTCTGAGTGTTTTGAAACGTATACAATTTGTAGAACAACTCACGGGCAAAGCGCATGTCATAACGCTACACACACGTGTAGGTGTGAATATAACACTATTTGAATCCATTTGCATTCACTGACAGATATAAGATAAATGCAATTTTTTTAGATCTAAAAAAAACAAGTAGAAGCTAGAGACTGATCAGTAGAAAATGGTGTTAAATGTATACGCGGATGGAATCATTGAATGGTACAAGAAAAACTATAGAAGTGAATAATGAACTGTGCAAAACATATCCTAAACACCATTTTTTTCCTATTCTTTTCTAAATATTTTAAATGCCACTAAATATCTCTGTTAAAAAATTTAAACCCTATTTGGCTTCAGTTTGTGTTTCGCGTTTTGCGTTTTTAAAATTCATAATTCATGACAAAATATAAAAATAATAAAAAAGAAATATAAAATTTTAAACCATTGCGACGACAATTAAGGGACGACGGAGGGGATGGACGGACGATGGAGGACATAGATTGTTTTCTTCTTCTTTTTTAAACATGAAAAACAAAATAAATTTGTTTTCTATTTTATATGTTAGTTTCATTTTCCAAATCGGTTGTTTTCCAAAAACATATGCGTCATGTGCATGTTTTTTTTACATAAACACAAAATCAAAAATGCCAAACCAATCAGAGTCTTGTTTTTTATACCTTTTTTTTCTACATTCATATGTTCAATGTTATACTCATTTAACTCTTCATCTTTTTGAGTATCTATTGTAAACTATCTACGACTGGTTGATCTTTTGTGTCTTTTAATATCTTTTTAAATACAAATTTAATATTTTGCATATTTTCTTTTATTTATATAACTTCTTAGTTTAAAAGTCACTTCAAACTACACGTTCATGGAGTTTCATTGTTATACCTTTTTGTCAAGTATTTCATATAAAGGGGTCTGGAAATTATTTATATTTCTTTTGAAATTCCAAATTCATAATATATTTTAATTTCAGTTATACAACTTTAATATTGTAAAAAAATCGTAAATTGAACTAATATCACTAAAAGGTTTATGGCTTGCTTCATCTTTTTATAATTTGAATTTAGTTAACAATGTTTCCTGTAAATTAAAATTGAAAAATTATGTGTTTACATGTTTTGTATTACACAACTATTTGTATACACCTGCAGTTCATCAACGATTTCATATTTCCAAACTTGTACAGATATTGTAAGAAAATGTCCGTATGGCTCGTAGTTGTTATGTGATGCTTTGCGAGTAAAGCTTGTATCTACTCTTACATCCTTTGTTCATTCTTCCCTTATATTTGCAAGTAAAACAAATCCCAAAAAAATAAAAAACGATTTCCCTATTGCTAATTATTTCTTCTTATTTCACTTCAAATTCCAATTCATAGATGTAAAAAAGAAAATAAAACTAGCGTGTGTGACTTCTAGAGTGCAATGGGTTTAATTAATGTTTGCAATAACAGGAGATCAAGAAGAAAACGGGAAGCGAAGACAAGACTAACAAATATCAGAAAATCAAAAATCCAAATGCATCAGTATGGAAAAAGGTGGGAGAAATATCCGATGTTCAAAAAAGTATAAGATTATAGATATGACATTATCCGTATTCAAAAAATATAGTATCAATATGTGTATTTAGTAAAACAGATGATTGATGGTAAACATTATTTATCATCATACTGTTTATTTTGTCATTCCTTTGAAAGCCAGCATTGAAATTGGCTTCATGTTGAGTCATACTCATCCATTTATTTTGTGGAAAACAGACATAAGGACAAACTTTGAAGAAGAAAAATTAGGATAGAGGACAATAAGTTTCATTTTTAAACCAAAGATCAAACATTGAAAAATATTAGGCTGAAGGACAATGCTAAATATAGCTAGCATTTTGTACCGTGTAAAACTGAATATAATGCTAGTTATAACTAACGTTTTGTATACTGTAAAAATTGAATATTACTAGCATTGTCCTTCAGTCTAATTTTCTTTCAAAGTTTGTCCTTCAATCCAAAAATAAAACTTAGTATCCTCCGACCTATTTTTTTTTTCAAAATTTGTCCTTGTGCCTACTTCCCTCTTTATTTTTTGTGTCCATCAATTGTTAGGGAATACCCACAATTTAATATCCACTTGATATTTCGTGGGCATAGACATATGGGATTGAAAATTGCTTTGAACATGGACATGAAAATAATACTATTCATTGAAAATTGCTTTTGAATATTGACATGAATATGACACTATTGTCATTTGAACATATCCAAGGATACACCTGGATTAGATGGGAAGACAACCTTGCCATTGAAAAATATAAAATTCAACAGAGGAACACTATCTGACATTTGAGGTTGTGATAGAATCATCCTATCAAGTTAAGTTGTTAGCTTAAAGATGGCTTTGAATTTCCAATATACCGCTACAGCTCAGATGGTATTGGTACTCTGAGCTTTACATGGACAAATAGAACATGCATAAACTATATCAACATCTAAAGGAGAAAAACAAATTGCAACAAACAGAAGTTTTAACAAAATATTTTGAACTTCCAAACAGAAAATTCAATTTTTGTTCCAAGTTTCACCATCCATTTACAAACCCAAAATTTTTTGTTCTTTTTAAGTTTTAACTAAAGCCAATTACAAACTCCATCTATGGATTAATTCAACACCTAAATCACATATATATTATACTAATATATATACCAACTCAAAGACAATAAAAACAACCCCAATACACACAATTAATTCAACCAAGCAACACCTGATGAAGTATTGACCAAAATAAGAAACGACTCATTCACCTTGGACTCTCCAGAGGCAACCTAGGCGAAGTTGGAGCGATCATGGCCCCGCTTGAACACCCAAACCCAACAGTCGGTGAGGGCCCACCTCTTAACCTCCTCATATAAGCTGTGATAGGAGATTCCGCGGAAGCACCAACAGAAGGCAGAGGTGGAAGCGGAGACAAGGCCGGCCGGCTCCACGTGTCAACAGGACGAGATGCGGCAGGGTCCAGTGAAGAAAGCGGCGGCGGCCGGATGCGGTGGAGACGAGACGACATTGCTGGCGGCGGTGGAGGTGGAGGAGATCTATGGGAAGCGGCGGGAGAGCCTGTGAGTTTCTGGACGATCTCTCGGAAGTTCGATTTGTCTACGTTGTAAACTGGCGGCTGCGACTGCGGGTTCGGGTTTGGATTTGGACTGATGGAATTTAGAATGGGGTTAGGATCTCGTCCAGGATTAGGGTTCGGAACGGAATTAGGGTTTCTAGAAGGAGGTTTGGAAATTTTGTACGAGGATTTATTTAGGGATCTCAGTGTCGAGCTGCTGCTTTTGACGCTGTTTGAATTAGTGATAGTGGTGGAGTGGGAATCAGTGGAGGTTGTGACCTCAGCTACGGAAGAATCGACGACGATGAAATCAGCAGAGGCGGGTGCTGTGGGAGTTTCCATTGTTTGAAAGCAGTTTTGGAAGAGATGAAACTGAACAAAATTTTGAAGTGTGCTTATCCAAATGAGGTGGGCATTTGTCCCCTAACAAACGACTTCTTTTCATTTGTGCTGATGTAAGCACCACTCATTTGAGAAAATGTTAATTCTGCTCGAAGATAAGGTTTCATTGGTAGCTTTTTTGGTCGGTTAGAGTTCAGGTCGAGACTCCAACGCATCATAGTCGTTGATTTTTTTATGTTAAGCTCAACTGCTAAATTGTTACGCTAACTCAAATGTATCGAACGTTGTCGACATAAATCATCAATGGCTTTTCTATTATGCTTCATCAGCATCACCTTTTAAGCATCGGTAAATTACAAATCTCTACAAATGCGATCACACCATCGCAACCAATCACCTGTTTCCATGGCCTGCCTTGCTCCATCGAACATCGAACATCTCTCCTCTCAAACACTGAAAATATTGACTCATCTTAGTTAAATTTCTCTGGTAGTCTGCATAGGGCCTCTTGGAACATTCAAGGTTTACGGAAGTACTTGACGTTGAGTTTGTTGTTGTGCTAGATTTGCTAAAAACGGCTAGAAAATATCATGTATATCTACGTTTCCGTCGGTGCTAACATTTGAATCCCACTTTCTACTCCAACATTCGAGGTTGTCTCCCCTTCTTGGCGGTTAGTCTTCGTGCTCGTAGCACCTTTACTAACGGTTTCCATGGCACCTCCTAACATCAAACAATCCGCTTCAGGTCTCTATTCTTGCATGCGTAAGCAAGCGTTCGCATGAAATAAAAGTAAAGATACCCACCCATACACACACTCAATATCAAAATACAAGTACGTTATATATATATAATATATTCCCTTTCTCAAGGCGTTCGTTTTCTATTATCTAGTTTCTGTTGGAATAATTCAGCATTATGGGGCCACATATTTTAATATTTGAATGTATGAGCTATCTTGCGATTAAGTTTAATTATGTGATCTATTTGGAATAAATACAACAAGCTTAAGGGGTATATTCGTCGTGTAAATTTATAATGTGTGATACCAGAGTGACAATTTTAGTTTGTTGAAGGACCGAACTGAAAAATGTCACACACTATATATATGGGGTTATGGTCCTCAAATTATAAAAGTCTTATCATATTCTCTCCACTCTCTTCTAAAGAGAATTTTCAGATCAAGTTTGTGCCAATTTGAAAGATCTAAAACCTAGTTGATCTTCTTTTTTGCAAACATCAATGGATTCATGTACGACTTCTGCTGAATTATTTAATTTCATATATTTGTTTCTCGATAGAATCAATATGGGTTGTATGTATTCAGATCTAGAATTTATTTATTTATTTATTACAATAAGTGGTATCAGAGCCACTCATCATTGATTTTATTGAGAAATTCTTTGGTTTTAAGAACGTATGAAATTAGGGTTCTTTGATTTACAATTTTCGGTTGATTCACCTAATCCATTTATTTCGTTCTGATTTGTGAATGCTTCAATTATGGTGATTCAAAACATGTTAATAAACAGTATTATACATGGATCCATAGATTTAATGAAATATTGGATTCTGTTGATTTGACCAAAAGTTTCCTGAAATGATAGCAATTCGGATTTAATTGAACCGTATCATTGGATTTATGATCTAAGAATTCATCTACATCTTTTATAATAATTGTACCATGACATGTTTGTGGTTTTGTTTTCTCCTGCAAAAGCATAAATTATTATTTTATTTGGTTGGTTTTTTTAGCATAAAATAGCAACATGCATTGTTGAAATATTGGCCAAGCTTTTACTGTTCATTACTTTTGTACACTATGAATCAGCACATTAATTGATGCTGTCAGATTTGACATTTTTTTTTGTAATTTTTTGTTACTACTTAATATGTTTCACCTTCTATTTTGAATAGTAGCAGTTAAATAAAGTACACAATAATCTGATACTAATTATTATTGCAAGTATTATTCATTTATGTATTATTACAGTTTCCTTGATGTCAAATTTGACATTGATATTTATGGCAAATTTATAAATGAAGGAGTTAAAATAAATTCATATACTATTTGGCGTCTTTTGCAAATTGATTGTGAATATCCTACATTACAAGTGAACTAATTGAAATAATATGTCACCAAAGTGACCTCTCTTATTTTAGTTGCTCGTGAAAAATGTTAGATATTTGTGTGTATTTATTTATGTGAATATTAGTCGGTCCAAAGGAAGGTTAATATCTGGCCAAAATTATATACACATGTGTGATGATAAATATGTAACAATTATAAAGTTTTACAAGAAAATAATTAATCGACCCAAAGAAAGTTTATTATTTGACTTGAATTTATTGTTAATATTTGATGATTACAACAAGAATATCATTTACAGTTAATATTACTGTCCAAAGACTTGATATTAATGTTGTGCTAGGTACCTTTAGCAAAGACTTACCAATTATTTTAAATTTACTACAGTTGTTTTATAATGTAAGTATATTTGATTAATTTAAAATTACAGCTAATTTGACTACGGTATCTGCCAATCTGAACAACATTCCTATTCTGACTGGAACAAACTTTAAGGATTGGAAAGAGAACGTATTGCTTGTTCTTGGCTGCATGGATCTTGACCTTGCACTTAGGATAGATGAACCCGCCCCTCTTACGGATGAAAGTTCTTCCGATATTATAAAGAACTTTGAGAGGTGGGATCGTTCAAACCGCATGAGTCTAATGATCATAAAGCGTGGCATTCCGGAGGCATCTAGGGGTGCGATATCTGAAAAGATAACCAATGCTAAAGATTTCCTTGCTGAGATTGAAAAACGTTTTGCTAAAAACGATAAGGCGAAAACAAGCACGCTTTTGCAACGCTTGATTTTCATGAAGTATCAAAGCAAAGGAAACATAAGGGACTACGTTATGGAGATGTCTAACACTGCTTCAAAACTTAAGGCACTTAAGCTTGAGCTTTCAGATGATTTGCTCATGCATTTGGTATTAATCTGTCTTCCTTCACAATACAACCAGTTCAAGATCAGTTATAACTGTCAAAAGGAGAAATGGACTCTTAATGAGCTCATTTCGTATCGTGTACAAGGACTGAAGCATGATAAGGCTGAAAATGCTCATTTAGCATACACCTCTAAGGGAAAAGACAAAAAGAGAAAGAAGGATAAAGAAACTGCTAAGGGTCCGACTGAAAAGAAACAACAAAAGAAGACTGATGGTTGTTATTTTTGCAAAAAGGCTGGACATTTGAAGAAAGATTGTGCCAAATACCACGCATGGCGTGTTAAGAAAGGGTTGCCTGAGCTACCGAAATCCAACTAATGCTGAAAGATACATCTATGTGGGTGATGGAAAATCGGTAGAAGTGGAGGCTATTGGGCATTTTAAGTTGTTATTAAGAATTCGGTTTTATTTGGATTTATTTGATATTTTTGTTATACCGTCATTTAAACGAAATTTGGTTTCTGTTTCTAAGTTGGACAAATTTGGTTATTCTTGTTCATTTGGGAATGGTACTTTTAGTTTATCAATGAATTCAACTCTTATTGGAACTGGTTCTCTTAATGTTTATGATAATTTTATATATACTTGATGTTAACACCTCTTATAATGAAGCCTTGCATGTAGAGTCACATGGTTCTAAAAGAAAAGCTAATAAGGAGCTTCAGCCACATTGTGGCACAAGCGCTTAGGTCATATATCTAAAAATAGAATTCAAAGGCTCGTGTCAGATGGCATTTTGGAATTCGTTGATTTTTCAGACCTTGATGTCTGTGTAGAGTGTATCAAGGGAAAACAGACCAAACATAAGAAAATAGGTGCCAATAGAACAACTGACGTCTTAGAATTAATACATACAGACATTTGTGGGCCATTCCCTGGGGCATCATGGAATGGTCAACAATATTTTATAACATTCATAGACGACTACTCAAGATATGACTACCTATATCTTATTCATGATAAATCAGAATCCTTAAACATGTTCTAAGAAATTTAAGGTAGAAGTTGAGAACTAACTCAACAAAAGGATTAAAACTGTCAGATCTGACCGTGGCGGTGAATATTATGGTAAATCTGACGGATCAGGTGAACAGTGTCTAGGACCATTTGCCAAATTCCTAGAGGAATGTGGAATAGTCCCACAATATACCATGCCAGGTTCACCTAGCATGAATGGTGTTGCTGAGAGACGAAAACGGACTCTTAAAGACATGGTAAGGAGTATGATCAGTCATTTTACCTTATCAAAATCACTCTGGGGAGAGGCGTTAAAGAAAACAGTTTATATCCTTAATAGAATACCCACTAAAGCAGCTACTAAAACACCTTATGAGCTCTGGACAGGCAAACAGTCTACTCTAAAGCATTTTCACATTTGGGGATGTCCAGCTGAAGCAAGGCCATATAGGCCAAATGAAAGAAAATTGGACTCCAAAACAGTGAGTAGCTACTCTATTGGTTATTCTGAGCGATTTAGGGGCTATAAATTTTATGATCCCATACTGAGGAAAATATTTGAGACGGGAAATGCAACATTTTTTGAGGATATTGAGTTGAGAGGGAGAAATGAAGTAAGGAACATTGTTTTTGAGGAGGAATCATCGTCTATGATTCCTACTACAGTTACTTCTTTGGACAATGTGCAGATTATTGTTCCTATCATTGATCAAGAAATGAATCCAGAACCCCAACAAAACAATGTTGAAGAAAATCCTCTTCAAGTTGAAGTTAATGTTCCACAAGAACAAATTCAACAACCTCAAAATGAATTTCCATTAAGAAGATCCACTAGGGAAAGAAGAAATGCTATTCCGGATGATTATGCTGTATTTCTTCAAGAGTTAGAGGATAATAATGGATTGATGGAAGATGATCCTATCAACTTTCACCAAGCCATGCAAGATATTAATTCTCAAAAGTGGATTGAAGCTATGAATGAAGAGTATAAATTAATGCAAGACAATAAAGTTTGGGATCTTGTCCCTTTACCTGAAGGTAAGAAGCCCATTGGTTGTAAATGGATATTTAAAACCAAGAGGGATGCAAAAGGTAAAGTGGAAAGATATAAGGCTCACCTTGTAGCAAAAGGTTTTACTCAAAAGGAAGACATTGATTTCAAAGAGACTTTCTCTCCGGTTTCATCGAAAGACTCTTCTAGAATAATTTTGTCACTTGTTGCACATTTTTATCTTGAGTTGCATCAAATGGATGTTAAGACTACATTTCTCAATGGAGAAATTGATGAAACAATTTATATGGTGCAACCGGAAAACTTTGTCGTCGAAGATCCAAAGAATATGGTTTGCAAACTAAAGAAATCCATTTATGGACTCAAACAAGCTTCTCGTCAATGGTACCACAAATTTCATAATGTAATTGCCTCTTTTGGTTTTAAGGCAAACACCATTGGTAACTGTGTGTATCATAGGTTTAATGGGAGTAAATTTATATTTTTAATTTTATATGTTGATGATATATTGCTTGCCAGCAATGATTTAAATATTTTGCACGAAACTAAGAGATTTCTTTCAAATAATTTTGAAATGAAAGATCTTGGTGATGCCTCTTTTGTATTAGGGATCCAAATACATCGTGATCGTTCACGAGGCATTCTTGGATTGTCACAAAAGAACTATATAGAAAAGGTGATTAAGAGATTTGGCATGCAAGATTGTAAACCAGGTGATACCCCTGTCGCTAAAGGAGATAAGTTTTGTCTCAAACAATGCCCTAATAACATCCTTGAAGTTAATGAAATACAGAAGATCCCTTATGCATCTGCTATAGGGAGTCTAATGTATGCTCAAGTATGTACGCGTCCAGATATTGCGTACATTGTAAGAGTGTTAGGCAGGTATCTTAGTAACTCTGGAATGGATCATTGGAAAGTAGCAAAAAGGGTTATGATGTATCTTCAAAGAACAAAGGACTATATGCTTACATATAGAAGATCAGATCAGTTGGAGATCATTGGGTATTCTGATTCTGACTTTGCTGGATGTCCAGATAGTAGAAAATCCACTTCAGGATGCATATTTATGTTGAGTGGAGGGGCTATATCATGGAAGAGCATTAAGCAAACACTTATAGCTTCTTCCACTATGGAGCAGAGTTTGTGGCTTGCTATGAGGCATCTAATCATGGAAAATGGCTGCGAAATTTTGTCACTGGACTGCGCATTATAGATAATATTGAAAGACCACTAAAGTTGTTTTATGACAATAGATCAGCAGTATTATATTCTAATAACAATAGAAGCTCAAGTAAGTCAAATTACATTGACATCAAGTTTCTAGTTGTGAAGGAAAGAATGCAAAATAGGTTAATATCCATAGAGCATATTGGGACAAATTCCATGTTAGCGGATCCACTTACAAAAGCATTACCACCCAAGGTCTTTCATAAGCATGTTGCTAAAATGGGTGTATCTTTTATGTAAGAATATTTTGGTTCAGGGGGAGTTTGTACTAAGTCATTTCTTTTGTGACATTGCTCTATATTTTGATTGTGGATATACTACAGTTTTTCTGATCAGAACTAATTTTTTTTAAAAAAAAAAATTGCACTCAAATTATTTATATATGTTTAGATTTTGATCTCATTAAAGTAAAGTAGGACCAGTTGGAAATAGACATGTAAAGATCACATTTTATGTAATTTCCATGCTACACATACATTATTGATCTATGTCATTTGATTATATTGATATACGTGCCCATTGATGGGTTTAGTTACACTAACGATAATGAAAACCGCTTTGATCCTATGTTAACACAATCAATGGACGAGATTATTTTGGATATACTATATTGTCAAGATAGCTATTTGAGAGCTCATAAAGTTAAATACATTCTATAAGGTTACATATGTGGCCCAGGGGATGATTGTTGGAATAATTCAGCATTATGGGGCCACATATTTTAATATTTGAATGTATGGGCTATCTTGGGATTAAGTTTAATTATGTGATCTATTTGGAATAAATACAACAAGACTTAAGGGGTATATTCGTCATGTAAATTTATAATGTGTGGATAGCAAAGTGACAATTTTAGTTTGTTGAAGAGCCGAACTAAAAAATGTCACACACTATATATATATGGTTATGGTCCCCAAATTACAAAAGTCTTATCATATTCTCTCCACCCTCTTCTAAAGAGAATTTTCAGATCTAAGCTTGTGTCAATTTGGAAGATCTAAAACCTAGTTGATCTTTTTTTGCAAACATCAATGGATTCAGGTACGACTTCTGCTGAACTATTTAATTTCATATATTTGTTTCTCGATAGAATTAATATGGGTTGTATGTATTCAGATCTAGAATTTATTTATTTATTTATTACAATAGTTTCTACCTAGATTTCTACTGAGCTTGGTTTTATTTAAATACCTTTAACTTACTATGATATCGAGTTGTAACATCCCCTCCATTTCAAGTTACGAAAATGAATGTCAATGATTCTGCGGTTATCACCAAAATTATTTTCAAGCGACAAGTTGAAATTGGTTTTTTTTCCAACAACATTACGTAAACATAGCAGCTAAATAATTTTTTATTATATAAATTGTCTTTACATTTTACATATCCTAATATGTGCCCGTACATGGGTAAATATAATAAAAACTTAGATGATAGCGTCGTGTCCAACATATGAAGATGACGATACAAAAACTCAGCAAGTTGTACATTCTAATTTTACACAGTAGAGCAGAATCAAAACAAACTTTTTTATCTACTAAGCCTCATGCTCCATCATCGGAGTCTTTATTCGCTTCAAGCAAACCTGTCTAAATCATAAACTTGGCCTACTTAAATGAGTATCTATGATTTTATATATGATGACCATTATGCACCTCCAATACCCAATATTACCGACTATATTGGGAAAAATAAGCAAAAATACAACTGTGATTTTTACTTATGATTATATATATTACATTATGATTAAAGTATGTATGTTAAGTTAATAACTGGGCACAATTTTGATAACTATTTATGTTACTGACTATATTCATTATATCACGTCTTACCCGATTACCATATAAGTAATATTACATCTCGTAGTTATGTTATTCTATTTATTTATAGGTAGTTAAGTTATCCGTTTTAGTCGACACTTCGATTTTCGATGCTTCAAACGGGGTTGAAAATTTGGGTTGTTACATAAAGTTAGGGTAAACACCTAATTTCAAGGTGTAAGTGTTCAGTATGAGAGAAATTTATTATAATCACCAAATCTAGTCTGCATAAACCATGATATTCATTTGTTAAGTTATTTAAGATTAAATAGTATTCCTTTTTCTTATACAAATGATGTGATATTGAGAATAAATTAACTTTAAATATTTGGTATTATATCTACAAAGCATTTTGCACCTCTACTATTTACCGAATTTCCCTACTTTATCCTCACTATAACTTTTGCATATCTATCATAATAGAAACGTTAAACGCTTTAACTGCAAAAGGGTAAGCTGACTGAGGGTGGACCCATAGTCATTAAGAATCAAGACAAAGTAGGGGTGGTTAGGCAACATGACTCCTACCTTGAAGTAGCCAAGAGATAAGGCGAAGAAGCCTGAAGGAGGGTGGTCGGGACATTCGGCATTGGTGGGACATCTAACCATCTTGACATCGAAACCATGGCCAACCAGATTCTTAGCTAAGTCAATTTTCCTATTTGCTAGTTCAAAAACTTTGAGTCTAGCAATGCCGGTAGAGGTAGATGTGCCAGTAGAAACTGATCCATAGGTGACCATCTAAAACACAAGCGACCTAGCTAGACAAATCCCTGACATCTTTTCCTGACAACATACTAAGGCGAAAGCTCGATGATCGTCTCCATGGAATACCTAGGCCAAAAGACCCCATGGAGACCGTCTCCATGGTTGGAACATGTAAAACATTTACAAGAAAAAGTTTCTTCCCAAATGTAAATTCCAATTATATGCTCCCATTCCAATGATAATGGACTTATATTTTATATTCTGCCGCGAGATTTTATATTTGTCACTTCTACATCTTAATTTCTTAAAATAAAACCCCATTAATAATATGTCTTTTGAATGGTTTGAGTTGTTCAAAATGGAGGGTCATCACAGTGGACGCACTACGCTTGCCCATAAGTACTTTATTATCAATGGAAACATTCTCATAGAAATTGAACATCGGTTGGTTAATGCAAACATGTATGGTAGCACCAAAGTCATCCCACCAGTCAGTATCCTTAGCGTTATTGGCCATGTTTAAATCTTTCACCATATCAATGCATAACTTCGATATCATTGCAACAATCTCAGACTTGTTATGCTCATCTTTAACATATTAATATTTATTTTATGTGAGGAAGGAAGATGATTATTACTTCATGGCCAGACTGGTTGTGCTTACATAATGCATGAAATGGCACCTGTGAGGGATATGACTGTTGTATAACAGTCGTTTCATGGATAGACGTGTCTGTTCATTTTAAAATTGAAAAAAATACGATTATTTGTCATAGTCGAATCCATTCAATTTAGTCATGCATACACCCATGTACCCTAAGTGCCCAAGTACTCATCTTTAATATATCAATATTTATTTTATAGCCTTGTGCCCACGTGACCCATTCCTTAAGCCTAATTCTTCTCGTTTCATATTAAGTCTATTAACTAGACTAGTTATATATAGGAATAACTTGAATGTTTTGATGATGTGGGACAAAATAATATTTCAATCTTCCTAATAATCCACTATTAGATTGTAATATTATTTATTTATGCATATAAGAAAGTAACTTCTGGTTTAAAGTTCCTTGTTAATTCATGTATTAAGTTTCAAAAGAATTTTTAGTGGTGAATACTTGAACCAAAATTTTATGCGATGGAACGAAATATATGAACATATAAATATTACCACGCTTAAGTATAGTGCTATTGTAACGACCCAGAATTTCTGTCAATTAAAATTCGTATATTTAATTGATTTTAAATATTAATAAGTGAAATTAAAAAGTCGAATAAATTTTATTTCGAATAATTGGATTTAATTGGATAATTAAATAGATAATTTAATATTTGAAATTGCGTAAATAATTGGGAATTGGGTTTATTATGATTGAAAATGATTTGTAAAATTTTATTTTATCATATTGGAGTTAGAATGATGTTATAGAACTTTTAAAATCGAATTTAAAGTTAATTTGTGAAAATTTAATATTTTAATATTTAATTGACGAGTTAAAATAGTCATTTTTCAAACAGTCTTCGATTTCGACGAAATTAGTTTCATCGGATCCGTAATATGATATTATTGTAACATTTCAAATTTCGTGTCAATTGGATTTACCGTTTCTCCGGGGCAGGCTAAAACGCACAGAAAATTGATTAATCGGTTTAATTTTAAATCGATCGTTTATTGCCGTATCTCGCACAGATGATCGAATTAGCTTCCGAAACCTGTTCCATTGTGTCCGGAACGCAGGTTAAACGCTAGAAACGCCGGTCTCCGCGTGAGATTTGGAGTTTGGAAATTCCGGATGGATAGTGTTTTCGGTAGATTTTCTATAAAAGGACCCATCCACCTTCATAATTGCCAAAACCCTAACTCATTTTGCCTAGCCACCAGAAATGAAACCAAGGGCTGAAAACATTCGAAATTCTTTCCTCAATCCTCTCAATCCACTAACAATTTGAAGAAATATCAACTACAGACTTAAAGAGCGAAGTGAGAGCTTTAAATCTATACGTGCATGATTGGAAATGATGGAGAGAATCGACGGCAAACTTCGTTCGAATGCACACGGTGCGCACGCAAATCGAGAGAGGAGGAGCAACCGAGTGGGGCCGCAACTTGGGCGTTGGTAGAGCTGGAGCACGCGCGCGTGATGATGGTCCCCGATCGCCATCAATTCGTTCGAGGTGGCCGCTTTAATTCGATTTATGGAGGCGGCTTCATGGGTTCTTTGTGCGTCATTCACCTGGGAAGGAGATGAAACGTGAGTGGCTTGATCTAGGGTTAGGAAATGGACGGCTGCGATTTGGTTTGGGTTAGAAAATAAAATTTAATTGTAAATTGAATAATATTAAAATCGTGTAGTGTTTGAAATGCTATAACTTTTTGCTACGAGGTCGAAAACGCACGAAACCAGTTGCGTTGGAATCGTATTGACGAGCACTACGCTATGGAGTTGGATTGGATTTGATTGGAGCTAGTGAAAATTTTGGGTAAAATTAAATGCGCGTTTAATTTTATTCGGAACAAACGCTACAACTGTTATCGGAAATCCAAGGCGAGAACTTCTCACTCAATCGAATTGTTTCGATTTAAATTTTAAATAGTTATACTTAAAATTGCTTGATTATATGTTTTATGATGATTGTTATCTATTGATTGTTAAAATAGACATTATGCGCCGTTAGTAAGTGGAGGTTATTTATTAAAAACATATACCGCGAATATTTCACCGTATAGTGAAATTGGTATTATTTATGTACTTGGAGTTGATTTCCTGCATTATATAGCGGATGTGACCCTATTGCGTCGTCTATTAAGCGGGTAATATTTTTATAAATCCCATATACCACGATAATTCCGTACCGAAACGGAATTGGTATTGTGCTAATGTTTGTGGATGCAGGGAAATAGGTTGGAGGGGTCTAACTGGATTCCTCACCAGTATTTATTTGATTATAGATATTGTGATATTTGTTGATTGTCATAACTGATATACGATGTCTTTGTTGTCGTGATTGACTATTGGGTGCTGTTGCATCATCGGATCCATTTTTGAAGTTTTAAAATAATGATTTTGATTTTAAAAAGAATTTCAAAAGTGATTTTTGAAAGTATACGTTTTATTAAATTTTGAATTGTTAAAATGAATACACATTCTAATTTTATAAAAGTTATATTTTTGGAAAATAGTACTTAAGTATGATTTTGGAGTTATATAAGTTTTAAATAACGTTTTGTAAATTACTAAAAGGATTGGTTTATTTAAATTGAGATTTTTGAATTATTATAAACGGTTTATATAAAAGATTTCTAAGATTAATATTTATAAATTAAAAATATAGGAATTGTGAAACGAGTTTATTAAGTGTTAAAATGAAGCGTAAATGGATTTCACAAGTGAATAAAATTTATAGATTTATAATTTGTGAAGTTATGAAATGAATAGATTTTGCAAAATAAAAGATTTATAAATAATTAACTTATAAATCGGATTTTAGTATTTAAATGAGGTATAAATAGAATTTGTTAATAAATTGATTTTATAAGTTGAAGTTATGAAATATAAACGGGATTTGTAAACGTTGTTTTTATAAATCTGAAATTGACTTATTTTAATAAGTAAATTATTATAGCTTACTAAAGGGAGTATATTCACGATTTTAGACAGTGGATAATCCCTTATATAAAATGTGTAGAAACGTTAAATTTGATTAACGTAGTATATTCACGATTTTGGACAGTGAATATATTATTAAATAAAATGGATATGTGTTGGAAAGTGATGTTTTAAATAGAATTAAAACGATTTAAAGATGTTTTAAAATGTATTATGAATCGAATAAATAGATTTCAACATTCATTGTTGAAATAGACGTTTTCGAGAAATAAGAAAATGGTGGACTATAACACTGTTGTTATAGTAAATGATTTCCGAAAGGAAATGTTTTATATACTATTGGGATTTATATATATCTATCTTAATTTCGAATCCCTATACTAGTGATTTTGGGTCGTCGTAACGATGTTTTACGCAACATTCGTTTTGACCCAAATAAATGTGTTTAAAAGAACGTTTTCCTTAAAGAGTGAAATATATACTTAATTTCGATTTAAGTATATTGAATATTTTCCAAGTGTTGAAAATAAATGGATTTGTGAATTACTTATTATTAAATAAGTATGTAAATGTTTTCCAATATGAAGTGAATGTTTTGAGATTTTATCTTGTAAAGATAAATTGAAAATGAATATTAGAAGTCGATTTGAAAATCGTATATTCATAGGTATTTTGGAAATGTAAATTCACTATGGAATTTATAAAAGAAAAGGGAAATTCGTTTAAAAATAAATATTGATTTATTTTGAAGTGTGGAAATTTTATATCTTGTAAATATATTTTTGGGAAAATAAATAATTTGGAAAATTATTTGGAATCTGACGATGTTGCGCACCTTTATTGATAGTTAAACAACGGACTATCAATATTTACCTTTAAATAGGTATTTGTTGTGAATTGCTTGAATTTGAATGCTACACTTATTTTTAAATAAGCGCTCACTATTCGAGTTAGCCGGGAAAAGGACCTTGGGGTCGTATAACCCATTTCGAATATGTGATACGTCGTTATGGATTGCATTTGATGACCGGTGTTGAAGACCGGATATTTGTGAAAACGGAAGGATTACCGTCGAATGTTTCTGCATCGGCTGATCCCCGATATAGAAATTTATTACCCTTTGTGATGGGAAGTCCGGTTGTGATTGGTGAATATCCGGATTGCAAGGACTTCTTTGGAAGTGCCTTCGGTTCCGTTCGATCCCGGAACGGACTTGTATGGATGTGTGTCTGACGTTACAATTTGAGATGTAAAGCTGGTTTCTATCAAATATATTTCCGTTGGTGGCGGAGAATTTATTCTCTTAGCTTAACACCCTTAGAGGTTATGTGGTTGATGGTTACTAGTGATACATTCCCAAATTGGTAATGTGGCATATGAAGTGCTGTTGAGCATTTGATGATCAAAGCACAGATTTTGTATAAAGCGTGGATTTGTGGACGAGACTTCGTCGGATCTCACACCCCGAAAATGGTCAAAACAGGAAGGATCCGGCAAGGTTATTAGGGGGTAGCACCCCTTTTAGTATATGTCATTCCTTCTGGATAGAGGTGGTATCATGACATGGAGCCCAGATACTTAACATATGTTGTTGCTGCAAATTTATTGCTTTGTGGTTGTTGGAAATCGAGGATCCTCGGATATAGATCGGTTACGATCGAGGAATGACATATTCGTGCCAGTAGTTACCCAGTTAGGGGTAACTCGGCCTTGTGTTGGCAGAGATCCGGTTAGGTTCTCGGGTCGTATTTCCAGAGGCATACCCATGTGGCAATGGAAAGTTCCTTGGCCTGACCATTTGTTGGAAATCCAAAGAAACAATACGATCTTGTACGGTTTTAGTTGTAGAACCTATCATTCACTTATGGTGGCGCCCCACTGTTTGGATGATAGCTATAGTAGGCATACGATAATGGTCGTATGTTGGCTAAGATTTATATCTTTACATTCGAAATAATTTTCCCTACTCTATGCACTAGTAATAATATCAAAAGTTTCTTTTTAATGCGTATCAAGCATCTTTGACTATCATAAGGAGAAATCTTCTTCGATTTTGCGTTTGCATTGATGTGTGTGCGGGAGGCCTTATGGTAGTCTCATTTTCTAAAAAACATTGCGAAATCTATTTTAAAATTATCCTGTTCTTTGTTTTAAAGATAAACTGTTTTAGTTCTCACACCAGTCACATGACTGACTCGGAGTTTATTGTTTTCCTTCCTAAACTCTGGGTGCCCACCAATTTCCACACGGGCAGTCAAGAGTCAGGTTTATCAGGATATTCTGGAATTCAGGAGTTGCTGGAGGCAAGCTGGATGACATGGCGTATTCACTAGTATATAGTATTTCTTTTCCGCTGTTTGTTGTTGTACACTCTGATGATGTAATGAAATGTGATGTGATGTAATGTAATAATTGATATAGTTCTTTGTTTAAAGATTATTCATTTATCTATTATATGTTGTTCCGCTGTGATTGTGAGATTCTGATATTGTTCTGTTGTTTCTTTCTGTTCTGTTCTATCTTTTCCTCTCTTCTTCTATCTTTTTCTTCTTCTTTCACCATAACGGTACGGTTTTCCGGCATTCGATTGCTCGGCAGTTGATGCAGTGGACGTATTAATGTCGGTTTTCGAGCGTCGAAAAGTCGCAAACGTTACAGCTATAACCATAGAATGGTTATTAATTTCCTCTTGGTTTTCATGAATATTTATAGAGTTATATCCAAATTTTATAATAAAAACATTGCTCTTATGTTCATATTGGTGCTCATTCCTTTCTGTCCTCGCTACTACAAATAAAAGGTTACCATAAGATATAACAAAATAAACAATAACACTTCAATGTTTATCAATCACTTATCCACAACTTGTCCTTACCTTTTAAACCTTAAACTATAGAGTTTAAGGTTTGATTTTCATTATAGGTAATTACAGTGGCTTTAGAATCATTGTACTACTGGTAGCTTTCACCATTTCTCTCAGTAATCCTTTGGTTAGTGAGTCTACCAAATTTTTCTTTGATCTTACAAATATAAGAGTAATGACACCATCTACAATTAATTCTATGACATATGCATGTCTTAGCTTATATGTCTGGACATTACATTATAAATCTTATTATAAGCTCTAGACAGTGTAGTTTTATAAGAGTAATGACACCATCTACAATTAATTCTATGACAATTAGTTCTCTCATTTAGTTAATATACCATTTAATTCACAAATATCATAGTGAATTAACACAACTTACTTTGTTTTTCTTTCAGATTTGAGAAATGGATTTTTGTGCATTTTGGCTACAATATTTGTCTCACATCTATACATAGTTTTATCTTCATACGAGATTAATACTACTTAATATATAAACTTTAAAGATTTAAAATTTATATGTTAATCTATCATGCCATAAATCAAATGAATCGAAGAACATAAGTAAATTCATTCATTTTGTTGACACTTAATTTGAACATCTCATTACAAGCATATCCTTTTGCAACAGATATTCCTCCATTTGACAATACTTAGACTGTTACCATAAAGGACACATTTTACACTTCAACAATAAAGAAGACTTGTTGAGACAAGGTTCTTCATAATTTTTGAAACATGTAAAAGATTTACAAGATCAAGTTTCTTTCCAGATGTAAATTCCAATTTTATGGTCCCATTTTCAACGTAGTGGACGTATTATGGTTGCTCATAAGTACTTTGTTATCGTTGGAAACCTTCTCATAAAATTTGAACCTGGATTGGTTGTTGCAAATGTGTATAGTGGCACCAGAGTTATACCACCAGTCAGTATCCTTGGCATTATCGGCTATTTTTAATTATATTACCGTATCAATGTTTAACTTTGATATCATCGCTACAATCTCAAACTCATCCCATTGAACCATGTTTGATTTGTAGGTAGAGTTTTGGTTCTTCCTTCCATGGTTGGAGGTCTGTCCATGTTCCTTCTTTTGCTTCTTAAAAGAATTTGTAGCTCCTCTTGAATTGCCGTGTCTTCCCACAAAAATAACAGTCTTTTCCTTTCTTGTTGGTTTTGTTTGGTTTGTTGTCACTCTTTCATTCCAGTTTCCTTATGTCGTTTATGATCATTAACCGCGGTGTTTTTTTTTTCGAACAAATGTACTTGATTCATTATTAAGCAAAATGAAAGTCTGTACAAATATTTACATGAATACAAACCCAATGCTCGGCCTTATATCTTGGCCCAATTTTGTTTATCGTGTTCTAACTACTTGCCAAATGTATTTAAAATGAAATTTATCTGTTGTTGCGAGACCACCATCTCCGTGTTTTCAATTTTCGCTCTAGTATTCCCCGAAAATACACCTTGTGACACCTTCATTCTCTTTTGTCTAATAAATTACATAACATCATGTGTTCGCTTCTCGTTTCGATTGTTGTGTCGACCTCTAGTCTGTTTACCAGTCGACCCCCTTGAAGCCAAGGATCATGCCATATAGAAGTTTTTCCATCAACGATTCCCTTCCTCATACACTGAATGGCCTAATTTCTAATGTTGAGAAGATAATTCCACACTCTTGACTATTGCTTTCTTTTATTCATTTCCCAAAAAGACTGTTGTTTGATGTATTTTCTCTATATCCGTTCTACCCATATCCTTTCCTTGTTAACAATTCTCCAAATAAGTTTGACCCCAATGCAGTGTTTAGTTCTTTAAACATAATTTCAATCCGAGTCCCCCTTCGAGTTTCGGTTTGATCTATTAACTGGATGCAGTCTTTGCCTCTTATGTTGATGCTTGAAAGGGAAATTCCCAAGTATCTTATAGGAAGTTCAGTTTCCAATGTTAAGGACTTCCCTGTCTCCTTCTCTTGCTCCACTCAATTAAGTCTTAATTCGATGCTCTCACTCATTTTATTAAAGATGTCTTTAATTGCCTGGGCTCCTTTGCAATCGGCCTGTGCGATACACAAGAATGTCATCGACGTAGATAGTGCGAGTAATTTGGTTTGTGTTTGCAAATAGAAGTTTTAGTTTACCTTCTCTCACCATCTCTTCCATCAATATATTGAAAAACTCCATAAAACATAAAAACAGTGGCGATAGAGGGTCCTTTTGCCTTAATCAATTGGAACTACTGAAGTGACCAAATAGACTGCCTTGAGAAATAATACAAAAACTTGGAGTAAAGATTAGTTCCTCAATAATTCTGATCCATTTATTATTGAACTCCATGCTCTTCATTACATGCAGAATAAATTTCCTATTCACTGTGTTATAAGCTTTCCTCGAGTGAATTTTGATACACATACCCGTGTTGTCTCTATGCCCAAGACCTCTGACAAACAAGTGAGCAAATAGGATTTCGTCTCCGATTTTTCTGCTAGGAATAAAAGCACACTGATCAGTCGAAATTTGGTCATTTATAAATAAATTAAGTCCATTGCAATGGACTTTGGCCAACATTTTATAAATCATATTGCAACATGCAATAGGCTTAAAGTTTCTAATATCAGTGACATTTTTTCCTTTAGGAATTAGGTGGATAAATGTGTGATTGCATTCCTTTGTAAATTTCCCCTCCTGATATGCACAGTTCAGAGCTTCGACCATTATCTTTTATTTTATCTCAAGGAATTTTATAAAATTTGGCTCTGAATCCATTTGGGCCCAATGCAGTTTCATCTCCAACGATAAAAATGGCCTTTTTAACTTCATACATATCTATATGGTCATCCAAAAAGTTATGCCCCTATGTTGTAATGATATTTTTAGGGGTCACTTTTGGCATCGTAGGCTTGCTTTCCTTAGTGAGCAGTTTAGAAAAGAATTCCATAGCATATTCTTGCATTCTTTTTGGATTGGTGCAAGCATCCCTATTTATGTTGACAACGTTGCTCCAGTTGCTAGCGCATTTCCTACTCGACATTCTCGCATAAAAGAAAGCAGTTGAATCATCATCTAGACGCAGCCAGTTGTTCTTTGCCTTATATCCTGCATTAATAATTTCTTGCTGAATAGCCACCTCTAGTCTTTCTTTCAGTATTTAGACTACTATCTTCCTCTAGTTTACTTTGTAAGTCTGCACAGAGCTGTCTAAGTTCATTCACCTCTCTTCTCGTATCGTTCTTGTTGCTTCCCCAAGCTTTGAGTTTTTGTTTTATAGCCTTTTCTTTTTGAAATATATAATAAAGTTGTCTGCCTTCACACTTTAGATTTCAACCTGCCTCTACCTCTTCTTTGTGACGATCAAATAAATACTAGTGGTTAATATATTTAAAAAGTTTAATGGACATACAAGTTGACTTACACTATGGAAAGAAGGATTGGTGAGTGGTCAGTAGTACTGGATGAAAGATAAGTAGCTATGGAATTCGAAAACTTGGGACATCCAATCCGTGTTAGCAAACACCCGATCTACCTTAGACGGACTATTTTTCTCAGGACCGGACCACTATAAATCCCTCCGACATTTAACTCTCTTACTCCCGTTTGAGTTATCCAGGCTTCGAATTCTAATGTTTGATTAAACTGGACAGTGTTTCTTTCCTTCCTATCGCCGGTATGCCTGATGCAATTAAAATCCCTTAATATAATCTATGGCTTTGTCATATACATTGCATCCTCTTCAACGTTATGCCAGAGTTTGTCCCTTAGGCTAGCAAAATTGTGGGTGTATACAATAAGTTCAAAAGCGTTGACTTCTCTCACATTGAACATTTACAAGGAAATACGATGTTCGCTCATACTCAAAATGTTAACCCTCCAAACTTCGGCCTTCAAAATAACAATAATCCAACGTTTATAATAACATGAAACATTACTGATTACTTCCCATTTTCTCCCCAACTTCTTTCTCAGCATATAAATTTTGAGGAGTTTCAATTTATTCTCCAGTATACCTACACAACTAACATTGTACTTTCGGATAATTCTGTTCAGTTCCATCGTTCTACTGGGGTTGTGGAAACCCCTTGCCTTCCAATTGACTATGGACATGGTTTATTTTAGTCTGAAGTTCGAAGTACCCTGCCCTGATTGGCTACTCTTTTACTCTCCAAATTTTCTTCTCTGAACTCCTCTCCCCTTTTGGGATTTCCTTTAACTAACAGTTCCTTTTTTTATCGTATCCAATTTACTTTCCTCATTTTTGCTGTCGGGGCTACTCGGTACTCAAATTTGCTATAAGAAGAGTTGTCATTGGACTAGCCATTCTCTGCACACTTGTCACCTTTCACAGTTTGACTCTTTCTTTGATGTCAAACAAACAACCAGCAAAAAAATCATTCCCATTATTATCACACTGTTATTGGAAAATGCTGGGTATTTAGAGATTGAGCCAGGAGATGTACGTCCCAACACAGGGCATCGTAGTCTGACGATGATTCTTGATGCTTTAAAATTATAATTGGAGCTGTAGGTGACTTGCCTAGTAGGTGCACTAGCTATTGGGAAGATTGTAATACTACTTGTCCCACATAGGCAAATAGTATGATATATTTCTCCTTATATAAGAGAAGCTTACATTGAATATTGTGATTTGAAATAACATGGGCTTGGAAATGGACTCAATGATAAGGGATGATGGGGTTGGGCCTATAAAATATTAAACGGATCAAAGATAGGCACTTGGGCACTTGGGCGTGCGTGATTGTACGGCCTAGGTTCGACCGTTCCAAACAGTTGCATTTTTTTTTTAACGAGTAGACACAACTGTCCCCAACGGTCACACCCTTTCGCCCTGTATAAATACATCTCATCTTCTTCCTGCCCAGATCACTTTTTCGAATTCATTCTTCTTCCCTCTTCTTCTCTGCTTTTGTAAAACACAGTACTTGTTGTATCCTGGAGGAATTTCGCTCTATTACTACTGCAAATTGTGGGGGCGAATAATTCCTTAAGGACAACGTTTTTAACGTGCCTCAAGCAACTTCTCCTGGTTCCTTCAGATCAACAAAATTCTCAACAGTCTTAAGGAATTATTATGGCATCCTCTGAGTCGACCTACCGGATAATGAATCAGGAATTCACCAAGTTAGATCGTTTTGATGGCACTAACTACACCCGTTGGCAAGATAAGATCCTCTTCCTTCTGACTACTCTTAAAATTGCGTATGTGCTTGATGAAAACCTGCAGCCGATTCCACCACCTACTGACAAGGATAGTGCAGAAGTTGTTGCCCAAAGGAAAAAGCGCGAAGAAGATGAAATTGTTTGCAGAGGACGTATACTCAACACTCTATCCGACCGACTTTATGATCTATTCACTTCTGTCAGGTCGCCGAGAGAAATATGGAAAAGTTTAGAAGCAAAGTACAGCAACGAAAAACAAGGCGCAGATAAGTTCTTAATTTACGAGTTTTTCGAATTTAAAACGCTTGACAACTGTTCTAGATCAGATTCACGAGTTACAGGTTATTTTCAACAAGTTAAAGGATGTTAAAATTAACATTCCTGAACAACTCCAAGTTGGGGCTGTTATGGCCAAACTTCCGCATACATGGACTGACTACAGGAAAAAGTTTATGCATTCCACTGAGGATTTCTCTATGGAACAACTTCTAAAACATCTTCGTATTGAAGAAGAAACAAGAATTCGTGAAAAGAGGGTATTTGAATCTGATTCAAATATACATAATGTAGTCAATGATCATAAAGAGAATAACCTAAATGGAAAGCGGAAGAGGGATAACAACCAGAAAAAACCCAATCAAAAGGGGAAGGATTGTTATTTCTGTGGAAAACCAGGGCATTTCAAAAGAGATTGCAGATTCTTTAAGAGGCAAAAGAAGGAGCACGGACAGACTTCGACTCAAGGAAAGAAGAACTCAGATTCTTCTCAGAAAGCAAATATGCTTCAACAGGACGAGTCAGAAATTGTTGCAATGATATCAAAGTTAAATGTTGATATGGTGACAGAAGTAAACATGGCCGATAATGCCAAGGATACTGATTGGTGGTATGATTCTGGCGCTACCATACATGTTTGCAACAACCGATCAATGTTCAAATTCTATAAGGCAGTTTCCGATGATAATAAAGTACTAATGGGAAACCATAATACATCAAGTGTCACTGGAAAAGGAACCATAGAATTAGAATTCACTTCTGGAAAGAAACTCGTGCTTGTAAATGTTGTACATGTTCCAGACATTAGGAAGAATCTTGTATCTGCAAGTCTTCTTTGTAGTAAAGGCATCAAATGTGTCCTAGATGGTAACAATCTCATATTGTCAAAAGGAGGTATATTTGTTGGAAAAGGATATGCTTGTAACGGGATGTTCAAATTAAGTATTAATAAAATGAATGAATTTGCTTATGTCCTTGATTCATTTGATTTATGGCATGCTAGATTAGCGCATTTAAATTTTAGATCTTTGAAGTTTATGTCTAAAGAAGGTTTAATCTCATATGAAAGTAAATTATTATCTAAATGTGAAACATGTATTGAAGCCAAAATGTGCAAAAAGCCATTTCCCAAATCTGAAAGAAATACAAAATTACTTGAATTAATTCATTCTGATATATGTGAATTGAATGGTGTATTAACTAGAGGAGGGAATAGATATTTTGTTACTTTTATAGATGATTATTCAAGATATACATATGTTTATCTAATGAAAACAAAAGATCAGGCTTTTGATATGCTTAAACGCTTTAAAGTCACAGTCGAAAATCAAAAAGAAAGAAGAATCAAAGTATTGCGCAGTGATAGAGGTGGAGAATATTTCTATACAGAGTTTTCCTTATTCTGTGAGGAAAATGGAATTATACATCAATCAAGCGCACCATACACCCCGCAACAGAATGGTTTGGCTGAACGAAAGAATAGAACATTAGTGGAAATGACTAATGCTATGATTTTAAATGCCAAACAAAATATAAATTTATGGGGAGAGGCACTTCTAACAGCATGTCACTTGCATAATAGAATTCCATCAAGAAAGACAAAAGTATCTCCATATGAACTATGGAAAGGTAGAAAACTAAGTTTGAAATACTTGAAAGTTTGGGGTTGTTTGACCTTTTATCGAATAACAGATCCAAAAAGGAATAAACTAGGTCCAAGGGCTTTAAAAGGTGTATTTGTAGGATATGCCGAGAATTCCAAAGCATATCGAGTGCTTGACTTAGATTCTAATATCATCGTAGAATCAAGAGATGTGGAATTTATTGAAAATAAGTTTATATGTGATTCCAATCAAGTGTCAGATCCTACTCAAATTATCTATGACAAAGATAATGAAAATTCTGAACAAACTTCTTCTAACAAGAAAATCTTCTAATATACCAGAAGAACCTAGAAGAAGTCAAAGAAGGCTAAAGAGTTGGGACCTGATTTTGTCTCACCAGATGATGTAATACATCTTGTTATAGGTGACAGAAAAGATGTCATCGATGATATAATTTATGTACTAGGTACGGAAGGTGATCCCAAAACCTTTAAAGAAGCAATGACTTCTAGGGATGCTTCTTTCTGGAAAGAAGCAATACAAGATGAGATGGATTCAATTCTATCTAATAATACTTGGGAATTAACCAACTTACCTGGAGGATCAAAGCCAATTGGATGTAAATGGGTATTTCGTAGAAAATATAATACAGATGGATCAATACAAACTTTTAAGGCAAGATTAGTTGCTAAAGGCTTCAGGCAAAAAGAAGGTATTGATTTTTTCGATACATATGCTCCTGTTGCAAGGTTAACATCCATTAGAACTCTATTTGCACTTGCCTCCATTCACGGATTGTATGTACATCAAATAGATGTTAAAACTGCATTTTTAAATGGTGATCTAGATGAAGAAGTATATATGGAACAACCAGAAGGTTTTATTATGCCTGGAAATGAACACAAAGTTTGCAAACTTGTTAAATCATTATATGGATTGAAACAAGCACCTAAACAGTGGCATGAAAAGTTTGACTCTATGATCTTGTCCAATGGTTTTAAACATAATAATGCTGACAAATGTATCTATTCTAAATTTACGGATAGATATGGTATCATTATATGTTTATATGTGGATGATTTACTTATATTTGGCACCAATATGGAAGGCATTAATGATACAAAGAAATATCTAACTTCATGTTTTAAAATGAAAGACTTAAATGAAGTTGATACTATATTGGGAATTAAGGTAAAGAAACACAGTAGTGGTTATGCATTATGTCAATCTCATTACATAGAGAAGTTGCTTCTTAAATACAAACATTTAAATATTAAAGAAGCAAGCAGTCCTTATGATTCTTCCATTAAACTATTTGCAAATACTGAAAGGACAGTAGCTCAATTAGAATATGCAAGTGTTATTGGAAGTCTTATGTATGCAATGCATTGCACTCGTCCAGATATTGCTTTTGCTGTGTGTAAACTGTCTAGATATACGCACAAGCCAAGCACTGAACATTGGAAAGCAATATGCAGAATTCTAGGTTACCTTAAAAGAACCATGGGACTAGGACTTAGATACGAAGGTTTTCCAGCAGTTCTAGAAGGATATTCAGATGCAAGCGGTTCAACGCCTGAAAATGAAAATAGAGGAACTACTGGATGGATTTTTACTCTTGGAGGCGGTGCTATATCTTGGGCTTCCAAGAAACAAACAGTCATATCACACTCTACAATGGAAGCTGAATTCATTGCCTTAGATGCATCGAGCAAGGAGGCAGAATGGCTAAGGAATCTGTTATTAGATATAGAGTTGTGGCCACAACCAATGCCAGCCATTTCTGTGTATTGCGATAGCGAAGCTACATTGTCTAGAGCCTATAATAAGATCTATAATGGAAAGTCTAGACATATAAGTTTACGACATGCATATGTCAGGGAATTAATTGTAGATGGTATCATTACTATTATATATGTTAGATCAAAGGACCCACTAACTAAAGGATTACCAAGAGAACGGGTGAAAACTACTAGTAGTGCAATGGGTCTGAAATCATTCTAATCACCTGTAATGGAAACCAAACCTTAAATTATTCAAGGTTTAAAGGGTAAAAACAAGTTACAGAAATGTGATTGTATTGTTACGTGGTGGTGTTCATTTGTCTATAGTAACAGAGACGGAAAAAAAAGACACCTATATGAACATATGACTTTGTGTCTAATAAAGTTAGTTGTAACTTTGTAAATGTTCATGAAAACCACGAGAAAATTAATAACCAATTAGTGGTTATGATATTTACAGAAGTACTAGAAATATTTATGTGTTCATATATTTCGTTTCATCGCATATGATTTTGGTTTAAAGTATTAACTACCAGATATTCTATTGAAACTTAAACATATGGACTAAGAAGAAAAGTTTAAACTGAAAGGTACTTTCTTGTATGCATAAATAATATTACAATCTTGTGGGGGATTATTGGGAAGATTGTAATACTACTTGTCCCACATGGGCAAATAGTATGATATATTTCTCCTTATATAGGAGAATCTTACATTGAATATTGTGATTTGAAATAACATGGGCTTGGAAATGGACTCAATGATAAGGGATGATGGGCTTGGGCCTATAAAATATTATACGGGTCAAAGATAGGCACTTGGGCACTTGGGGCACGTGGGCGCGTGCGTGATCGTACGACCTGGGTTCGACCGTTCCAAACAGTCGCATTTTTTTTTTGAACGAGTAGACACAACTGTCCCCAACGGTCACACCCTTTCGCCCTGTATAAATACATCTCATCTTCTTCCTGCCCAGATCACTTTTTCGAATTCATTCTTCTTCCCTCTTCTTCTCTGCTTCTGTAAAACACAGTACTTGTTGTATCCTGGAGGAATTTCGCTCCATTACTACTGCAAATTGTGGGGGCGAATAATTCCTTAAGGACAAGGTTTTTAACGTGCCTCAAGCAACTTCTCCTAGTTCATTCAGATCAACAAAATTCTCAACACTAGCTCTATGTCTCCCTTTGGTATGCTAGTTGTCAAGGTTGGAGTTTCATGGGTCAGTATAGCCGCAATGCAACTTGCTCCTTCTGTGTCCTAATCACTCACTTCTGTTGTTTCACTTAATAATACTCGGTTTACTTGGAGTAGCTGCCGATAACCTCCTCTATTTTGTTCATTGTTTTTGTTGAGCCACTAAATTCTCCCTCTTTTAGCTTACTGCTCTTTTGATTCTAGGGTGAAACATGGATGTTCTCCGATCTTTGGTTGCTTCAGATTGCACTTTCGTAGACTCTATAATGGGTTTTGTCTTCTCGTCCAGATTCTCTATGCCTTCTTTCTCACTGTCATTCTTATTGCCTAATCCTCCCTTCTTTTTATCATTTTTGTCGGTTTTGGGTTTTCTGGAACCCAAACCTTACTCATGGACATTGTTGCTTAAAGTGACCAACATATATGCAGTTATCACATCTTGGAGGTGATTTTCATATATTACCTCCTATTGGAAAATTTCTCCATTATCTCCTATCACTTCCACTTTGTTTGGGAACCTTGTGCTGGCCTTGACATCCACAAGAATCCTGGTGAATGATATTCTTGTCTTTTTCTTTGTAGCTTCATCCATCTTGATTGGAACACCAATAGGGAAAACCAAACCATCGATTGCCTTAGGCCATCATAGTCTGAAACTTAAGCTTGGAAGCCTTATCCTCACTGGCATAGTGGTCAATGAGTCCCCATCATTGCTCATCCCTAGAGATAATCTCTTTATTATGCATAGTCTCTGGTCGAAAAACCAAGGACCTCCTTTCAAGATATTTCCGCAATCATTGGCACTTTCAAATCTAACCACAAAAAACCATCGTCTCTTGTTTGCACTTCAAACTTCTTCTCCACTTTCCATACCCTTTTAGAGTATGCTTCGAACGCCTTGAAATACGATTTGTTTCTGAAAACATACAACAATATATAGTTATCCCATCCCTCCTTAGCCTCCTTGATAACTTTTATCGATACAGCCTGATGCAGTGGAGGATGATGCGAGCAGTTGTGATGCTTTAAGTCGCCCGCGAGCTATGCTTCTCTTAAGTCATCCGCGAGCTATGCTTCACCATAAGTCGCTTGCGACCTATACTTTGAGTCGTGCTAGCGAGTTACACAACCTGACAACCTATGCCGCATTTGATTTCTTAAGTCGCGGCGAGCTTAGGTCGCTCCTCTTCCTTAGGTCGAATGAAGCCTTAGATCGCGAGCAGAGCAGGCCCCGTGCTATAGAACCTCTTAAGTCGCAAGCTTCCAGTAGGTCGCGAGCTTCCTTAGGTCGCGAGCTTCCTTAGGTCGCGAGTTTCCTTAAGTCGCTCCAGAATTCCTTAAGTCGAAGTTCCTTATGTCGTTTCCAGGAGATCGCTGCCGTGTTTCCTCAAGTTGCTCCGTCCAGATGTTGAGTCGCTGAGTTCTTAGGTCGTGATGTTGTAATTGGTTGGATCGTATATGTGTTGTATATATTGTTATATCGTGTATTGTAACTCGTGTGTTAACTCGTTTGTTGTTAGGTCGAGATAGTTAGGTCGTAGGTCGTTGAGCACCTGTGTTAGGTCGGTCTGTTGTATTGTAATTTCTATAAATAGGGATGTTGGTCATTTGTAAAGGAGGTTGATTTTTGAATAAACTTTTGTTTGATTGCTTTGTGCCTCTTTAAAATTGAAAGTTGAGCGTTATCTCCTTTCTCCATCTTCGGTTATTCGAGTGCGCTCGAATCAACGATTTTGAAGTTGGTTCATGGAATCTCGTGCGCGAGATCAACGTCGAAGAATTGTAGATCTTCTAACACGGTATCGTGCGCGATCAACGTGTTAAATACAGCTAGAATCCGGTATCTCGCGAGATCAACGGATTTGTGCATTTATCTTGGGTATTATCAATTCATCGATTCATCATTGTATCGTTTCATCATCATCTTATCGATTTATTTGACACGAAGCATCATCTCGTGATCAAAGTTGTTATCCGCTGCGTCAATTTGGTATCAGAGCTAGACTTGGCCAATCATAGCTAAGTCGAGCCTATTGGGAGCCAAGTTGAAGTGTTGGAGTTTGAGCCGAGTATAGAAGTTGGATCAAGGCCGAGAGTTATAGAAGTTGGAGCCGAGTCAAAGTAGTTACAGCTGAGCCAAGCTAAGTGCGGGCCGAGAGAAGTCAAGCTCAGATTTGAATTAAAGTTGTGCTAGTTGAAGTGTGTGTTTGGATTTGTTGAAGATTCGACAATGCCTCCGAGACATGCTAATCGATTTCAAAATGTTGAAGATGTGTATAGAAGACAAGAAGCTGAGCAAATGGAACAACGTATCAATGAAAAGTTCGATGAAGGTATTGGAAAGTTAGAGAAATTGATGAATGACATGAATCAAAGTCAAAGGAGAAGGTCACCAATCTCGAACCATGGAGGAAACTGGGTTTCGCCATCGGTTTCGGAAGCAAGGAGGGTGTCACCATAATCTTGTCGAGAAAGAAGAGAATCATCAGTTTCAGTAAGATGAGAACACCGCGAGTACAGAAATGAAGAGAGAAGAACTCCACGTGAGTTTGGAGATGAGCCATATCGTGATGCTGAAAGACATAGTAGAAGAGATATGCGTGATCGTGGAGATGTTGATGGTCGAGATCGATATCGAAGTACATTTGATTATGATGAAGATGGTGATAGAGGTAGTAGTATTCATTATCGAGATCGAGACCAAGTATGAAGTCAATATCGGAATGTAGAAGTTGATCGTCGATGGGAGTCGGGAATGAAAACAGAGATTCCAGAATTCAAAGGAGGAATGATAGCGGAAGAGTTTCTGGATTGGTTATCAAATATTGAGTAATTTTTGACTTCAAGGAAGTACCCGAGCATCGTAGAGTTGGTTGGTTGCTACACGATTGAGGGGAAGAGCTATGGCATGGTGGCAACAAACTAAACTTACAGGGAAAGAATGGGAAATTCGAAGATTGTTTCATGGGAAAAGATGAAGAAGTTGATGAAGGCTACTTTCTTGCCTTATAATTATCAGTCTCTTATGTATCATCACTTACATAATTTGAGACAAGGGACAAAGTCGGTAAGTGATTATGCAGATGAGTTTTATCAACTGATTGCTAGAAACGATATCATGAAAACGGAGGAACAGTTGACATCTAGATTTGTTGGAGGATTGCGAATGCAAATTCAGGATATGGTGAATATGTTTGATCCAAGGTCCGTTGCTGAAGCGCACCAGAAGGCTCTAGCTTGGGAGAAGCAAGGTAGAAGAGGAGGAGGTGCATTTACAAGTTCGATCAATCAAGTGAAAGGGGCTAGTAGCAATACTAATGTTTCTAAGGCTGTTAGTAAACCGGTTGTCAATGAAGTTGCTAAGACCAAGGTCAACAACAATTTCAAGTGTTATAATTGTCAGGAGTTTGGTCATAAGAGCAATGAATGCCCGAAGCCTAAGAAGCGAGCGATGGTTGCTGAGCTTGAGGATGAGGATGCAGAAATAGAATGTTCCAATTCACCACAAGTTGAGGAGGAAGAAGAATTATTGGTGGGAGACGAGGGATATTCATTAATGATGACGAGATCTTGCTTGACACCAAAGCAGAAAGAGGAGACTAGCTGGTTGAGGAGTAATATCTTTCAGTCAACGTGCACTATTTTGGGAAGGGTTTGTAAGTTTGGTATCGATGTGGGAAGTTGTGATAACACCATCTCTACAGAAGCTGTAAAGAAGTTAGCGTTAAAGACAGAAAAGCATCTCAAACCCTATAAATTAGCTTGGTTGAGGAAAGGTGGGGAAGTGAAGGTTAGTCAAAGAGCTTGTGTAACTTTTTCCTTCGGAAAGAGGTATAAGGATGACATTTGGTGTGACGTGGTAGATATGGATGTATGTCATTTGTTGTTGCGGAGACCGTGGCAATTCGATAGAGCTGTGCAACACGATGGAAGGACTAACTGCTATAGTTTCATGTTCAATGGCACTAAAATCACTTTAGTTTCTAAAAAGCGACAACAAAGTGAAAGAAAGTTGGAGGAAATCGAGGAACTAAAGACTCTGTTATCTTTGAAGGAGTTTGTCAAAGAAGCAGAGGATGGACCTGAAGTATTTCTGTTGATTGGACGTGAAAGTAGTGAAGCGGTTGAAATTCCTGAGGAAGTTAAGCCAGTGTTGAAGGAATTTGAAGATGTATTTCCTAAAGAATTACCAAAAGAGTTACCACCGTTGAGAGACATACAACACCAGATTGATCTTGTTCCGGGAGCTGTGATACCACATAGACCACACTATAGAATGAGTCCAAAGGAGCACGAAGAGTTGAGAAGGCAAGTGGAGGAGTTACTTGAACAAGGGCGCGTACAAGAAAGCTTAAGTCCTTGTGCAGTACCAGCTTTGTTAGTGCCAAAGAAGGATGGAACTTGGAGAATATGTACAGATAGTCGAGCACTAAACAAGATTATAGTGAGGTACAGATTTTTGATGCCAAGATTAGATGACTCGTTAGATCAGCTGAGCGGAGCTGCTATCTTTTCAAAGATTGATCTGAAGAGTGGGTATCATCAGATTCGAATTCGACCAGGGGATGAATGGAAGACCACATTCAAGACACGGGAAGTGTTGTATGAGTGGCTGGTCATGCCGTTTGGTCTTTCGAATGTACCTAGTACTTTTATGCGAGTGATGAATCAGATCTTTTGACCGTTTATTAGAAAGTTCATAGTGGTATACTGTGATGATATATTGATATACAGTGGAAGCACAGAAGAACATCTACAACACTTGCGGGAAGTGTTGATGATACTTCGTCAGGAGAAATTTTACACGGCAACAAAGAAGTGCATATTCATGAAACACAATGTTTTGTTTTTGGGGGCATGTGTTGTCCAAGGAAGGTATTCATGTGGATCAAGGGAAAGTTGAAGCAATCAAGGATTGGTCACAACTCAGGACTATAACTGAAGTGAGAAGTTTCCATGGGTTAGCATCATTCTACCGAAGGTTTATTCCACATTTCAGTAGCGTGATGGCACCAGTGACAGATTGTGTGAAAGGGAAGCAGTCTGTGTGGACTGAAGAAGCTGATTCTGCTTTCCAACAGATCAAGACACTCTTGACTACAACACCGATTCTTAGATACCCGGATTTTCAGTTGCTCTTTGAGCTAGATACTGATGCGTATAAGGTTGGAATTGGTGGAGTATTAAGTCAGAAGGGTCGACCAATTGCTTATTTTAGCGAGAAACTTTTTGGAGCCAAGACAAGATACAGTACCTATGACTTGGAGTTCTATGCTATTGTCCAAGCCATAAAGCATTGGAGAAACTATTTGTTTCATAAAGAGTTTGTGTTATATACGGACCGCGAAGCATTGAAGCATCTGCAGGGATATGATAAGATTGCAGCCAGGCATGCTTCATGGATCGCATACTTGCAACAGTTTACATTTGTTGTAAAGCATAAGTCGGGAATTACAAATCGGGTGGCAGACGCATTGAGTAGAAGAAATCATTTGTTGACTACAATGAGAGTTGAAGTGACGGGGTTTGATGTATTTCCAGAACTGTTTGTTGAGGATCCTTACTTTGCTAAGATTGTAGATGAAGCCGAGAAAGGGAAGACAGATGAGTATGTGTTGGTGGATGGTTTTCTATTCAAAGGAAATCGGTTATGTATACCAGAGTGCAGTTTGCGAATGAAGATTGTGAAGGAATTGCATGAAGAAGGTCATGTGGGAAGAGATCGTACCTTGCAGTTGATTTCTCAATCATATTTTTGGCCTTTCATGAGGAAAGAAATTGAAAGATTGGTGCAGAGATGTCATATATGTCAAGTTTGTAAAGGGTCAGCTACGAATGCAGGATTGTATATGCCATTGCCCGTGCCTACTAGACCATGGGTTGATATTAGCATAGATTTTGTTTTGGGTTTGCCAAGAACTCAACGAGGGAATGATTATATACATGTTGTGGTGGATAGATTTTCAAAAATGGCACATTTCATAGCTTGTAAAAAGACCGCTGATGTAGTCCGTGTTGCTCAATTGTTCTTTAAAAAGGTTTATCGACTACATTGGCTACCTGAGACCATTGTTTCTGACCGGGATACTCGATTTCTAAGTCATTTTTGGTTGAGTCCGTGGAAGATGATTGGGACTAAGATGAATTTTAGTAGTGCCTATCATCCACAAACGGATGGGCAAACGGAAGTGGTGAACAGATCTTTGGGAAACTTGTTGAGATGTCTTGTGAAGGATAATTTGAAGAGCTGGGATGTAAAGTTGTGTCAGGCAGAATTCACACATAATCATGATGTTAATCAAAGTACTGGATTTAGTCCATTTCAAGTAGTCTATTCAGCAATTCCGAAAGGACCGTTGAATTTGTCGATAGTTCCACGTCAGAAAGGGGTTGTTAAACGAGCTTGTGATTTTGTGAATGAGTTGCAGGAGTGTCACAGAATTGTTCATGAACGATTGCTTAAGTCAAATGAGAAGTATAACCAACTAGCGGATAAGAAGCGAAGGAGTGTGGACTTCAACGAAGGTGATTTTGTTTACGCAGTATTGACGAAAGATCGTTTTCAAGTTGGAACTTACAACAAATTGAAAGCTCGAAAGATTGGTCCAGTAGAAATCGTGAAGAAAATCAATGATAATGCTTATCGGTTGAGATTGCCAGACCATATCCATACCGTAGACGTTTTCAACGTCAAACACTTGATTCCATATCATGGGGATAAGTGTGTCGAAGAAGAGGAAAGTGTGAATTCGTGGTCGAATTCTTGTCAACCGGGGAAGGATGATGCAGCGGAGGATGATGCGAGCAGTTGTGATGCTTTAAGTCGCCCGCGAGCTATGCTTCTCTTAAGTCGCCTGCGAGCTATGCTTCACCTTAAGTCGCCTACGACCTACACTTTGAGTCGTGCTAGCGAGTTACACAACCTGAAAACCTATGCCGCATTTGATTCCTTAAGTCGCGACGAGCTTAGGTCGCTCCTCTTCCTTAGGTCGAATGAAGCCTTAGATCGCGAACAGAGCAGGCCCCGTGCTACAGAACCTCTTAAGTCGCGAGCTTCCAGTAGGTCGCGAGCTTCCTTAGGTCGCGAGTTTCCTTAAGTCTCTCCAGAATTCCTTAAGTCGAAGTTCCTTATGTCGTTTCCAGTATATCGCTGCCGTGTTTCTTCAAGTTGCTCCGTCCAGATGTTGAGTCGCTGAGTTCTTAGGTCGTGATGTTGTAATTGGTTGGATCGCATATATGTTGTATATATTGTTATGTCGTGTATTGTAACTCGTGTGTTAACTCGTTTGTTATTAGGTCGAGATAGTTAGGTCGTAGGTCGTTGAGCACCTGTGTTAGGTCGGTCTGTTGTATTGTAACTTCTATAAATAGGGATGTTGGTCATTTGTAAAGGAGGTTGATTTTTGAATAAACTTTTGTTTGAGTGCTTTGTGCCTCTTTAAAATTAGAAGTTGAGTGTCATCCCCTTTCTCCATCTTCGGTTATTCGAATGCGCTCGAATCAACGATTTTGAAGCCGGTTCACGAAATCTCGTGCGCGAGATCAACGTCGAAGAATCGTAGATCTTCTAACACGGTATCGTGCGCGATTAACGTGTTAAAGATAGCTAAAATCCGATATCTCGCGAGATCAACGGATTTGTGCATTTATCTTGGGTATTATCAATTCGTCGATTCATCATTGTATCGTTTCATCATTGTCTTATCGATTTATTTGACACGCAGCATCATCTCGTGATCAAAGTTGTTATCCGCTGCATCACAGACCCCCTCAGGTGTCCCTCCTTAACCTTTAGTTCAATGAAACTGAGCTCATCGGCTGAAACTCCTCGCTCACTCCCCCTAACAGCATCTAGGTAGCTTACTTTTTTACGTCATTAGACACGTTAAATATCTCCTGCTATTTTGGCATAGAAAAGAACCTAGGGTTTGTAGATTCGACTTGGGTTTTACTCGATTTTCCCTAATTCATGATCGATTTTCCCTTCCGACCCACCTTGCTTCCTCCTTCGGCTACCATCCCACGATTACCAATCGATTCCAGCTTCGCTTTGCCCTTCCTTCGATTAACCACCACCCAGCCCTCGTCCTCTTTATAATCCCCTTCTATAGCCATCACTACTAAGAAAGATTAAGGATAGAAGAGAAAAGAAAAAGATAAGAGAAAAGAAAAGAATGTGATTTGAAGGTGCATTAAGTGGCGACAGTGGCTCCTAGGGTTTCCATCGTTTTTTGGATAAAATTATTCACTAGTGTTATGTATAAAGCGTGCATGGAAGGTAACCAATGTGTTTATATTAGAATCATATTCAAAAATCTTCTTCTCATGGATTTTGGTTTCTTCTTCAATATGAAGATGTTTTTGAGCCTGTCTCATAGAGAAATCCTCCGTTGAATGCACAAGTTTCTTTATATAATCACTTCATATTTAAGGGAGTTTAGCCATAACAGCCTAACTTGGAATGCTTCTGGAATAATGAACATAATATTTTTAGTTTATTAAAGAAAACCAGTAACTCGTGAACTTGATCCAGAGCTGAAATGTTGTCAAGCATCTTAAATTCAAAAAAAAATTGTAAATAAGAACTTATATCTGCCTTGTTTTCATTACTATACTTGGCCTCTAAAGTTTTCCATATTTCTCTCGACGACTTGACAGAAGTGAAGAGATCGTATAATCGGTCAGATAAAGTATTAAGGATGTAACCCCAGCATACAACTTCATTTTCTTCACCTTTCTTTCTTTTTTCTATAACTTCGTCGGTGTCTTTTTTAAAAGGTTGTTGTAACACCCTGTAACAACCATGTTTCGAACTCGTAATTTCATATATATATATATATATGGATTGACTTAGAATAGAAGTGTTTGACTTCAAATTTGATAATTTTTATTTTTGAAATAAAATTATTATTAAACAAAATCTATTTAATAAAGGACTTTGTTATAGAAAAATTTAATTAGTTAATAAATTTCATTTTAGACAAAATATTTTAATTCAAATAAAAGGTGTTAATAAATATAAAATATTTTTAGCTACAAATAATAATTATATATAATTGAAATAGATGAAAAGAAGTTTAGATTGATATTTATTTAAATTAATAAGTCAGCGAATATGAATAATTCTATTTATATCAATACAATGAATAATTAAATATAATTAAACAATATTGGATTCAATGAAATTGTGTAGTTTTCGACACACACACACACATATGTATGTATATATATGTGTGTATGTATGTATATGTATTTCGCAAAGTGAAATGTAAATCAGTTTAATATTTAAAATTCGAATATGCTTTAAATAAATTAGAATTGTGGCTCAAAAGAAAAGGAAATTGGGTTGAATAAAATTTAAAGCCCAAGCTCATTCAAACCCAAATCCATCGCCCTTTCTTAACCTCTCTCCCTCAACCTATTTCATTTACATTTACCCGAGCCTTAAAGTTGAAAAATGAGATCAAAGGAAAAAAGAGGAGGCGGTGGACGAATCACGATGGGTATCGATCCTACGTGGGCGTAAAGGCAATGACGAAAGCATGTCGATGGGCGAGGCGAAGGGAAGCCATGACCTAGGGTTAGCTAGCGACATGTCTGTAGCAATGGATGCGGCATAGGCGATCAGGAGACGCGAGCTGGGAGGCGAGGTCGTGGCTGAGGCGAGCAAAGGTAGCAGGACTTCGGTATGGTACTTAGTGTGCTCGAACATGAGGAGTCAGAGGTTGCTGCAGCGAAGTTTGGGGTAGTAGGATCTCAGCCATCGATGGAGTTTGAGCTAAGTCGAGGTAGTGGAGAAGACCAGTAGCTGTCAGTTAATTCATTTCAGTCCTTTCTCTCTTTTTGGATCCAAGGCGAGATTCTTGAATCTCACACGACTATTTTAATAATAGACGTTTGAATTGATTGTTGTTTGATTATATGTGTATTATTGGATTATTCGTTACACAAGAAATTGAATAATCAATCTATGAATACTGTTGGTTCTAAAAACTAATTACTGTTAGTTCTTGTTTGATCAAATATTCTTTTTTGTGTATGCTTATGGTAGGATATGGATGATGTTTGAATGTTAGATAGATCGGTGATAGTTGAAATTGGGCTGTTCTTGGTTGTAGATTTGTTGTTGGTTCAATTATTTGTTTGGCTAAGTTTCACGTTTGTTTTGTACCATGTTTCTTCTTCTAGCTTTGCTCACTTCTCATTTATTTTTGTCGATGGTTTTACGATGTCATTGCATGGTTCTGGTGATTGTCTCGGATGGTTATGATTCTGATAGAACTAAATATTGTCGATTGTTTCTATATATGTTTCTTGTATATATTATTTTTAGCACGCCATGATATGATGTGAAAATACAAATTGTTTATATTCACTGCTTTATTGGGTGAGCTCTTGAGCATACTATTAGGTATGAAATCCTCTGATTTTAGCAACTATAAATTATAAGTAATGAATTTAGAAAGCATATTTACTTCAAGGAATAAAAAGTTTATTTTTAAATTTTATTAATAATATGAATTTGAAGTTATAATTTTCTACGGAAAGTAAATATAAATCATTATATATCAAAAGAATTTGGTTTTAAAATAAGATAAGGATAAGGATTTCAAATATTATAAATATTTAAAAAAAGTAATAATATATCCATATAGATTTTATAAAATATATTAATTATTCAAAATGAAAGCATGGTTTTAAGTCATAATTTAAGCAAAGGAATACTATTTGAAAGATTTAAAACCTTATAACTCTTTTCTTTTTTTATAAGAGCTTATGGATTCTTAAAAGTGAAAAGTTTGAAAGTAAGTTATAAATAAAGAAAATTTTAGAAATCATTTCTATGTGACAAAATGATATTAATTGCTTTCAAACTATAAACTATTATTTACCTTTTTCTTTGTTTTGTCTTTGGCTATCTTATGCGAACTTGTATTGGATTTCATTTGAATTTCGTGATTTTCTATGAAACAAAGAATTTTAATAGGCCATTGAATTGTCGGATTGGTATGAGATTTTTCGTACAATTATTTAGTTCATTACTATAATTTGTTAAATAGAGTTTGAGGGAAAATTGCTAGCTTTTAGTAAATACTTGAATTTATTATCTGGTATGAGACAGTTAGTTAAATTCTTATGATTACTGGTGTGCCAGTAATTAACACTTCAGAATTGTAGTATCTTGGGGTGTTCGGATTTTATTTGAGACCGATAGATCCCCGAGAGACTATGACTCATTTTTCGTCGACCTGAGAGTCGATTTATTTTTTACATTTGTGTAGGCAGACCAATTTTTTAGAGTTAAGACTATTCTGGTATAACATAGCTGCACTTTTTGTTGTTCAAACGGATGTTATAATGCATCCATATCAGTTTATTTCACAGCTAGACATTGTTTACTTATTTATATTCGTTAAGTAAATTCACATAGTTTTGTCATAAACACGACTACTTATTTCTTATCATTAGGAGTCGGGTTTCTTGCCCGATAGTCTATTCTTCGTTAGACTATTGCGCTATGTGGCGGGGTTTATTTATTTTAGTTAGGCCCCGTGTCGCACTGTATCACACTGATAGTTGACTACCATTATTATTTCCTTAGTGATGATCATTTCTTTAGAGGAATAGATATTTAGTATCTTTCGGGCTCCAAAGAATTTTGAATTTGTTATCACCATATTTTTAATAATCTATTTGAGAATTGATATGGAATTATGAAATGATGATTTGGTTTAATATGCCTTCTTTTGGTTAATTGGTTTTAGGCATAATTTGAGATGACTTATTTTATGGTTAAGTCATAAATGAAATTTTGAAATGGTGATTTTATTTAATATGCCCCATTATAATCATTCGTTCTAGCATATTTTTATTATGGCTTATTTATTTTAGGTCATATATTTATGATATCAGTATCACCTCACTTTTCTATTAGATATTGCCTGACCCGTTTATTCTATAATACTTGGGTCAGGTCGAAACTTTAAAGGTACAGGGACCCATTGGCCTTTGGATTTTTGGCCAGCATTGAAGTAGACTATTTTGATATTTTTAGTTTACTTCACACTTGTATATATTGATAGTCAGGAGTTTATGTTGTCTATATTATATAGTAGTGATTTGTACCTGATACAAGATTTTGGATATGATCTCTATATTTGTGTGGGTCTAGTACTCATATTTTGTAGACTCATAATCTATTATGTATGTAACGATGTATATTATTCCGCTGTAATATGTGACCCTGATTCTGATTTATCTATATTATATACTATTTTGAATAATTTTAATCAGTGTGTTTATTACTTTATACTAATACTATACACATCTAAATTTCAGTTCAGATCCTCAAAACGTTAAATAAAACGTGTCAATGTTAGTATAAATATATATATTCACATTCGATTGCCCTTAACCAACCATATTCTCCGAATTAGCAGATGACATTACTTGTAGTGTTCTTTGCTAAACCGGGCATAGCGGTGGGATCATTACACACCCTATAAATTTGGCGTTAGTTATTTAATTCGTTACTTAGCTAATTGGGCTCCAAAAATAAAATTTGTGTAAATGATATAATTTGACTTTGAAACTTACACCATTGCATTCGTCTTGAAATTCCGAGCAACATTCATATTTGGAGTTGTGCGATCAGAGTTCAAACGAAGAAGTTACGAACAAAAAAAGGATTCAGAATGTATATAATTAGATTAGAAAAATTAACGTTAATATATAAATACCAGGACCCACCGTCGATCTCCTTTATTGGGCAAGTCAACATGGAGCAGTCAAGTCCTATAGAGGGAGTGATCGATCGATACTTCCAATTGGGGTGTGCCTTGGCCAAATAGCCCGGATTTTATATAATTTAATCTGACGGGTGTGGTTGATTCGAGTGCCTATAAATTAAGGCCTAACCCTCTCTTCTCTTCTCATATTTTTCTAAAAGCCGCAATAAAGCTTTTCCATTTTCTCTTCTCCGTATTTTCTAAATTATACGTATTTTCTAAATTATAAAATATAATATTTATATTTGGATATATACAAATTGGAGAAGAATAGAAATCAAATAAGAGAAGAAGAAAAATGAATTAACACTATGAAATAACTAGGTTATATACATACATACATACATACATACATACATACATATATATATATATTTATGTGTGTGTATTTGTATTCACACACACACACACACACATATATATATATATATTTGTGTGTGTGTGTATTTATATTCATATTTTCCTTCATCCCCAAATCTCTTCCTAAATCTGTAGTTTTAATATATTTATATACACTTTTTACACATATTTCTTGCAACAAGAAGGAAATGGAGTTGAATAAAAAGTTTTATTTTAGATCTGGAGATTTGGAACACTTTTAGAATGTGAGTGGGAAATTTATTATTGTTTATGATTTTCAATCTATTTCGTTAGCATATATTTGATTTTTAAATAAACATATGTGAGTTTTAGGCTAAAATTTGAATGTGATAAACATCGCCTACATATTCTTAGGAGTTCTTATAGGCATTATTATTACTCCCTGATCTGAAAATCAGTCCTAAAAATTATAGATATGTTGATTTGATTTAAATTTTATTCCAGATATGAAATTGGGATGTAGATTATTAGTATGATTTTGATTACTACCCTAATTATGTTGAATTGAGAATTTTCCGTAGTTTAATTTATGGAAAGAACTTCCATTTGATTTTTATAAATGTGTTGTATTTTCAATTTGCATAGAAAGTGCAATATTTCATTTAACAAGGAATATATGCAAATGAAAAGGTAGAGAAGTGTAAAGTATAGATCAATTCTCCATAGTTTATACTGTCTATTCAATAAAAAAAATCATTCCTCGTAATTTCAAATGAGGCAAATCTTTCCTTTTATTCTTGATATTTTGTTTTAAACTAATTTATGGAAATCACAATGGAGAATCTTCCTAAGGAATGCAATTTCAGCAAATTAAATATGGAAAAGAATATTCTAGTTAAAAATTTGTAACTAGAATATATTTGGTAGAAATATGTATTTATACGTGTTAATAAATATAATGATTTATGCATAACGCTCATATAGGATATTCGCTATACATGGTAATAATGTTGATTTGTGAATAGGAAATAGGAGGAAAGTTTGGAAAGATGTAACCCCAATTAATCTACAATAACTATGAAATGGATTTGAGAGTTATAAGTAACTAATAAGGTAAATGAATTAATGAGACTGATAAATAAGAAGTTAGAATGATAACTATGGAATACTTAGAAAAGATTACTAATTGGAAATTAGTAAATATATATAAATGTCTTAGGAAATGTCCATTAGGATGATATACTTTATCAAGGATAAATTGACATTTATGGAAGAAGCAAACAAAAGGGATTTATGGGTAATTGAATCTTTAAGGTAATTTATATAGCCTTAAATAAATAAAAGATGGTTAGTAAGCCAAGTCCAACATCGAATTCAGGATGATAAAGCTTAGTGATAGTAAAACCTATGATAATATGACTTAAGTTAGTAAAGCCCGGAATAATTAATTAGACTTAGTAGATTGGGACGAGAGGTCGGTAGAGTCACACAACGGAAATCATGCTTTCACTTTGAGGCTATCAATAGTTGTGTACACTTCCTATTGATGTGAGACATCCTTAACCATTAGATCCATAGACTAATTAGTTGGGCTTAGAAGGTTGGGATATGAGGTCGGTAAAGTTACACGATGCAAGTCCGTCCTTCACTCAGAGGCTACCAACAGTTGTTTACACTGATGTGGGACATCACCAATCATTGGACCCATGGGAAATGATTATGGATGAGAGGGTCTGCTTAGGGGTTAGATGTATTAAGTGGTTGTTTGAGGGCCTGCCTCTTTCATAATTAAAAAGTATTAAATGGTCTGAATCAACGGTTAGGAGCGATAGTTGATATATTGGGAAGGGTTAGCTTCAGGTTTGAGGTATTAAGTGATTGATATAGGGTCCGCCTCTGTCCTATAAAAAATACTAAGTGTCCCAATTAGATTATTCAAAGTGATGTCAGCTAGATAGTCCTAGTGAGAAGTCCGCTGTAAGGTTATGTATTAAACGACAAAGGCCAGCCTAAAATATATGTATTAAATGGTCAGAGGTCATCCTGGTCCTTATTAATAAGGTATTAAGTGGATTGGGTACCGTCTCTCACAGAGCTAAGACTTCAATAAACAACAAATGCATTAGTAGTATGGCTATTATATATTATAAAGTCATAAATAGCGGTCAAAGGTCTTTGTAGCTAGGATCAACTGACCAATAATGACGACGCTAGGAGCCCGCTTCATATTTGGAAGTATTAAGTGGCTGATAGACTTACGCTACTATTTTATACCTCGAGAAAGGTAGGTAGGTGAATCATGCTAGGTTGGAATATCCTGTGTGCAATATTAGGTTTATTTGGTTAACCTTAAAATAGTAGGCATAATAATTAATTGGAAAGCAATCAGTATAATTTATGTTATGGACATCGTACAAATTTTCCAACCACCAGAATTTTGTTCTGACCTCTCCACATTGCAACACATAGGACAAATTTAAAGGAACATGTCACTTGAGCTGGATTTGATTAATTATTGGAGAATTCTTCTTTTCTCTTATGCTCAATGCTGATATGGAAATTTGATATCCATGGAGTAGCATTAATTCCAAGGTAGTAGTCACAATCAGTATTTATATCATATTATTGTTTCCACTATGAGTTTAGATTTTTGTCAGTCTCTAATAATGCTCATGCTTATTTGCAGGTACCAAGTACAATGATCTATGCTTTAATGGACTTGGGTTTTGATTCTCACCAAAATTTAGTCTCATGGAAGCGTTGGTTGTTACATTTTGTATCAGAGCCTAGGTTAGTTAATCAGATGAAGTAGGATAAATTGAGAGAATATATTCGTACTTCCCTATCTATTATTAATATTTTTACGCTAGACTCTAAGAGTTCCGATTATAAAATAGTTGTAGCTCCACTTCGAAGGAATGGGCAAAGAAATTCTAGGTTGTAAATATTTTAGAGTTAAGATTTTCACTCTGACCCTGAATTACCCCACGGAGCATTGGCGATGCATAAGGCATAGTCTGGAAGAGCACGAGTACAACATATGGTAGAATCCCAGAGACTGGAGGGTGTTCAACTTGATGGTTGGGATCTAGCTACCTTGTGATTTTGGATTTTGATGATGACTTGCAATCAAAGATACATAATTATTCCAGATAAGTGGGAAATAAATTTTTTAGGTTGCAAATTTTTGAAAACTAGTTTGGTAAGGGAATTTCCGTCAACCACCTTTAGATGACAAATAGGATTTTTATTTGAAAACTTAAAGTCGATTCCCTAGTCTAAGCTCGTGAAAGAATTTTGATAAAGTATACATTGGAAATGCCTTAGACTTAAAAAAAGGATTTTGAAGGATTTCTTTTTCCAAGGATTTGTTTTTGAAAATTTGTTTTGGGAAGTTTTGAATTTTTAATTTTCAAGAAGCACATATACCATTAAGTTGGTTGTGTTAAGAAATTTTGGTTTATAAAGGAGTAAATTTGAGATCCTTAAATATTTATAATACATACATACATATACATACATACATACATACATATATATATATATATATATGTCAATAAAGCTTTGATTTTGATCTTGACAAGTAAATAGTTTTTTGATTTGGAAATAAGTTTCTTAAGGTGAATATATAGCCCAATGATTTTTCTGTTTACAAAAATCGAAGTTTTAAAAAAAATTCTCTACTGAGGGATGGACAAAACATGAATGGCATTTAATTTTGTTGGGGTATTAAGTTAGAAGTGTTGTTGTCCCACCAGCTATTGGAAGAAATATTCCACGCAAATTATGCAGGGAATAGTAGTTCAAATATTATCGGGTTTTGGTATTGTTGATGGTTGAAGCAGCATAAGTTTGAAGTACCATGGAATAGGTGAGGAATGGTTCGAAAAGCTAGACAGCAAGTTTAAGCACCAAAGTAATAGGGAAGATATTTTTGGATCATGTCGAGTTGAAGGAGATGACGTGAAATGATTGTCGTTGTTATTATTACTATTATTAATGTTATAAATAAACCTGCTTAGAAAGGATCCAGGTTCTAAATCGTGTGGATAAACTGCATAGCGGTTGACCGGTAGACCTAGAGGGGTTGATTGCTATATGGGTTTTAGCCCATCTTGAACCTGGAACGCAACTATGAGGCCACGTCCAGTTTTCTTCCAATCGCATTCAAGCTTTGCCTCTCCTTAAATAGTCGAAACCGAAAAGCTCCACCTCTCCTCCTCCAAACCAACTCCCACTTCCTCCATTCGACCTCCAGGTGACGCCATTTCTCCCCCTCTCTAACGAGCAGTAGCCTTGCCTCCCCCTTGCATAGATTTATGCACATTAGATCTTGCCCCACCTCCACTCCAGTTCTAAACCATAATTCTCCAATTCTTAGCCCATGGAACCTCCCCCCACCATTGGTTCCGCCTTGTGCCACCCTGGTGTCACCCCTCAAAAGATCAGATGGCTAGACAAGAATGATTAGAGGATCTCAACCTTTCTCAGCTATGCCAATTTCAAGTTTCTTCATGGGCGATTAGTAAATTTGGAGATTTCACCGCGTTAAGGCTAAAAGAGCTTTTTGAGGTGCACCGATCTTACGCTTTAAGACTTTTGACCTGGAATGCTACCTGCGCTGCATTCGCCTTTTCGAGCTCATCGGCATCGAATTTCGATGAAGGCAACAGATTCATTCGGTCGGAGGTTAAAGGAGTCAGGACCGAGATATCTGACGACGACTTCAGGGATATTTCGAAGATTTCTACGGATGGAGCAGATTGAGATGATACTGAGACGACTGATCCAAAGATCATACAACGGGTATTTTCTCATGATGTCATATTTTGAAGGAAAGATAATCTACGTCTGCCTACCCATCTTATTGTGCGTATTATTTAGCACAACATCATCCTCAAGACGAGAAGCTATATCATATTTATCCTTAGGTGCAGAAGGCCACCTATGCGGTTATGGGTGGTGTGGCCATCAATTTGGCACACACTCTTATGATTTATTTTTTCGATCAAGGAGTTGGCATCCAGTGGAGCTACTTTCCGTATGATCATCTATTCACTCGTCTTCAAACGATACGGGGTGAATCTTAGTAGGAAGACTATCCAAACGAAGGTTCTGCCTGCTATTGATATAGCCTCCCTTAGGAAGATGGGAACTCCTTTTCCACAAGCACCAATAGCCGAGCCAACAGCAAAGCAACGCCGTAGCAGGAGGTAGAGCAGGGTCACGTGCTGAGGGATATCAGAGTCTCGAACTAGTCATCATTCGGCAGGTCAAGACCGAGTTCCAAAGGATCTGTGCCGACCAGCAAGAGATGAGGACCGAGCTACAGCGCCGTAGTCATGATATTAGATGTTTAGCAATTACGCTTCATCCTTTTCGAGGTTGCGATAACGACTTGAGTTCCAGTTGAGGACCGGGACCGTCCCATAGTCTTTAGGTAGGGTTTAGGTTCTATAGCGTGTTATTGTATCTTTTCCTTTCAGTATTTGTTCTTTCTATTTTAGGTTGTTAGGTTGTAATTGTTAGTTGTCTTTTTTAATATGCGTATGATACTATGAGATGTATTTATATTTATATTTATTTACTGTGTTGTTATTTCCAAATATGTGAACAGCACTTATATGTATGTTTGGGAAAAAAAAGTATAAATATTAATATCTCATAAGGAATACAGTTAATTAATAGTAAAATGTAATATGAGACTGAAAGTTTTAAATAGACGGAAATTTTAGCAAGAGAAGGACTTGTTAAAATTGTTTTGGAATCATATATCGTTGTTCATATTCCTTAAAAGCTAAGTTTTTTTGCATAACTGAGCATGTTGACATTTTTAAATAAAATGTCAAGTTTATGGGTTAAGGTTAGTTGTAGAATTGAGTCTATACGTTTAGTGCATAACTGATTTCCGACCAATGCCAAAAATATGTCTTGAATTATCAAAATATTTAAAAAATAAAATATTTTGAAAAGTTTTATTGACTTAAAATGTTTCGCTTGAAAAAAGTTTGGATTTTTAAATTATTTTTGACGCTCAAATAATTTTTAGAATTTATGCTCAAATTTTATTTCGAGGGAAATTTGCATCCATATATTCTGAAAATTTATTTTTCAAGCAACGTAGAAATTTGAAAAGAGAAAAAGGTTTTTATGAAGTTTTTAATTTTGAATGCCACATGCTAAGCGTAGGGAAGGAAAATAGATTAGAAATGACAATCTAGCGACGAATTAGGATCGACGATATAATAAAATGCAAACGATAACAAGGGAATAGTTATTTTAGCTTTGGAATTTCTATTTTCATACCTTATCAATGAAGCATACGAGTCTGTTTTTGGACTTAATTTCATTTTAGAGCTAGGAAACAAGCTTCCTTATGCGTTTTGTGTATGGAAAATTTGAAGTAAATCCAAGGCAGGGAGGAAATTTCCACCGTACAATGGAAAAATGGATAGCTTATAGAGTGATAAGAATATAAAATTCTTCATATAAATTCCTTTTTCTGCCAAAGAAGTGACGTTTAGGAAGCTAGATTTTGACATGTTATATTTTTTTGGTTGGTAGGAATTGGATGCAAATTGGTTGTACCCGACTTCTATTCGTAGGAGTTTGGGAATTTTTGGTGAAAGGATTTTTCAAAATCTTCATACATATAGAACTGCCATTATATATATATAGGTTGTTTGCACCATATTTTCTAACAAAATTTAAAAAAGAAAAGCATTTATATAGGAGGAACCGATTTATAATCATTCTACATACATGTTTCCTATGTTGTGATTCACTATGCACTTATGCACATTGGTTGCAAAATTGATTGTACACTAATTGGTTGTGTAGTTAGGATAATTGCGAGCTAGAGGCATGACTTAGTCAATGTATAATTTTGGAGACGAAAATCTTTTAAGAAGGGAAGAATGTAACATCCTGTAAATTTGGCTTTAGTTATTTAATTAGCTAGTTAGCTAATTAGGCTCCAAAATGAAATTTATGCAAACAATGGAATTTGACCTCAAAACTTGCATCATTGTATTTGTGGCGAAATTTTGAGCAACTTCCATATCTTAAGTTTTTATAGTCGAAGTCCAAACGGAGAAGTTACGGATGAAAAAAGAATTCGAAGTGGAAATAATTAGATTAGAAAAATTAACGTTAATACATAAATATCGAGACCTACTGGTTGACCCCTTTTATTAGGTAGGACGACATGGAGCGATCGACCCCTATAGAAGGAGCAGTCGACCGGTCCTAACAGTGGCGGTTAGGGTTTGCCTTGGCTAAACGACCCATATTTTATATAATTAAATCTAACGGCTGCAGTTGATTCAAATTCCTATAAATTCAGGCTTAACTCTCTATTCTCTTCTCATATTTTTCTGAAAGCAGCAGCAAAGCTCTGCCATTTTCTTTTCTTCGCTATTTTCTAAATTAAAAAATATAATATTTATGTTTGTATATATACAAATTGGAGAAGAATAAAAATCAAATAAGAGAAAAACAAAAGTGAATCAACACTACGTGATAAAGAGGTTATACACACACACACACACACACACCATTCAACCCTAAATCTCTTCTCAGATCTGTAATTTTAATATATTTATATACCCTTTTTATACATATCACTTGGAATAAAAAGAAAATGAAGTTGGATCAAAGGTTTTACTTCAATCTGGAGATTTGGAACGCTTTTAGAAAGTGAGTGGGAAATTTATATACTATTTATGATTTTGAATTATGTCATTGGCGTACGTTTGATTTTTATGCCTAAATGAATAAATATACGTAAGTTGTAAACTAAAATTTGAATGTACTAAAAATTGCCTACATATTCTTAGGAGATCTGATAGGAATTATTGTTACACACTGATTTGGAAATCAGTCTCAAAAGTTATAAATATATTGATTAGATAAGAAATTCATTCCACATCTAAAATTTGTTGCAGATTATTAGTATGAATTGATTATTACCCTAATTTTGTTGAATTAAGAATTTTCCATAGTTTAATTTGTGGAAAGAATGTTCTTTTGATTTTTATAAATTTTTTATGTTTCCAAATTGCTTAAAAAATGCATCGTTTGATTTACCAAGGAATAAATGCAAATGAAAAGGAAGAGATATGTAAAGTACAGATCTATTTTCCGTAGTTTACACTGTCCAATCCTATAAAAAAATCTTTGTAATTTCAAACGAGGCAAATCTTTCATTTATTCTTGATCTTTTGTTTTAAACTAATTTGTGGAAATTACAATGGAGAATCTTCCTAAGAAATGTAATTTCAGCAAATTATATAGGGAAAAGAATATTCTAGTTAAAGATTGGTGACTAGAATATATTTAGTAGAAATATGTACTTATACGTATTTATACATGCTAATAAATATGACGATGTATGCTAAGGCTCGCATAGGATATTAGTTATACGTAGTAATAACGTTGATTTGCGAATAAGAAATAGGAGGAAAATTTGGAAAGGTTGTAACTCCAATTAATCGGTAAAGATTGTGAAATGAAGTTGATAGTTACAAATAATTAATAGGATAAATGGATTAATAGGACTGATAAATAAAGAAGTTGGATTAATAACTATTGAATAGTTATAAAAGGTTACTAAGTGGAAATTAGTAAATATACATAAATACCTTAGGTAATGTCCATTATGATGATATTCTTTATCATGGAAAAATTGACATTGATGGAAGAAGCAAATAAAAGGGATTTATAGGTAACTAAATATTTAAGGTAATTTACATATTCTTAAATAAATAAAAGAAGATTAGTAAGCTAAGTCCAATGTCCAATTTAGGATGATAAACCTAGTAATAGTAAATCCTTCACTCAGAAGTATGACCTTCACTTTGATGCTACGGGCAATTGTGTACAATTCATACTGGTGTGAGACATCTTTAACCTTGACACCTATAAAATAATTAATTGGGCTTAGAAGGTTGGGATGCGGAGTCAGCAGAGTTACACAATGGAATTCTGTCCTTCACTTAGAGGCAACCATAAGCTATATACAATTATTACTGATGTGGGACATCACCTATTATAGGACCCGTGGGAAACGATTATGGATGATAGGATATGGTTAGAGCTTAGAGGATTAAGTGGTAGTTTGAGGGACCCGTCTCTTTCGTAACTAAAAGATATTAAATGTTTCAAATCAACGGTTAGCTGCGGCAATGGATATCTTGGGAAGGGTCCGCTTTGGGTTTGAGGTATTAAGTGGCTGATATACCGTCCGCCTATGTCCTATAAGGAAGTACTAAGTGTTCCAATAAGGTTCCAAGCTATATCAGCTAGATAGTACCAGTGATGAGCATGCCTTCGGGATAGGTATTAAATGACAAAGGCCTGCCTAAAATATAGGTATTAAATGGTCAGAGGTCTACCTAGTCCTTATTAATAAGGTATTAAGTGACTTGGGTACTATCTCTCATATGGCCAAGACTTCAATAAACGATAGATGTGTTAGTAGAATAACTACTATATATTATAAAGCCATAAATAATGGTCAAAGATCTTTATAGTTAGAACCAATAGACCAACGATGACGATGCTCAGAGCTTGTATCATATTTGAAAGTATTAAGTGGCTAATAGACTTACGTCAGTATTTTATACCTTGGTAAGGATAGGTAGGTGAATCATGCTAGGTAGGAACACGGTGCGTGCAATATTAGTTTAATTTAGTTTACCCATAAATTGTAGACATAATAACTAAATGAAAACCAATCGGTATAAATTTATGTTATGGACACTATAGATTTTCTAGTCACCAAAACATTGTTCTGATCTCCTCCTCATTACAACCCGTAGGATAGATTTAGAAAAACATGTCACTGGAGCTGGATTTGATTGATTGTTAGAGAAGTCTTCTTTTCTCTCATGCTCGATGTTGACGTGTCGATATGATATCCAAAATATACCATTAATTCCAAGGTAGTAGGCATAGTCAGTATTTATATCCTATTATTGTTTTTGCTATGAGTTTAGATTTTTATCAATCTTTGATATTGCTCATGCTTATTTGTAAGTACCAAATCCAATGATCTAAACTTTGATGGACTTGAGTTTTGATTCTCGTCGAAATTTAGGCTCATTAAAGTGCGGGTTGTTGAAGTGGCGATGTCAATTCTAGGTTTTCGTCAAGCATCTATGCAATTGTCAACTGTAACGACCCGTAATTTTTGATAATTAAAATTCGTTAATTTAATAAGATTTAGGGTAATTTAATAATGAAGAAATAAAAATTTTGTAATTTAATAATGAAATGAATGCTAAAGTGAAATGCAACCATGGAAATTAAAGCCTAGTATTAACAATTGAAATGAAATTACGATTAATTGAAGTAATGTAAATTTTTATACTAGGCTATAAATTGAATATAAGGAGACAGCATAAATATTGAATTAATTAGTGAATTAATAATAATAAATAGTAGTTGAGAAAAATCAATGTCCTATGAGTAATTATAATATTGTTTGGAAATGATAACTTATTAAAGTATGATTAAGAGTTAGTGGCAACAATTATTATAAGTTACCGATATATTTTAATCCATTAAATTGAAATGGATTAATTGCAATAAAATAAAAGTAAACACTGTATTTGGTAAATTGATTAACTTTGAAATTTACATCTGAACTTGTTTAAATTTTTATAATTGTCTAAGAAGTCAAAAATGATAAGATTTGTTAATTTTGGAATTGAAATTGGAAAAAGTGATTTAGTTAGTTAGTTAATTAATTAATTATTAATTTATTTAACTAACTGAAAAACATCCATTTGGCTACTGACTCAGAGTTCGATGAAACTAGATTGATCGGATCCGTAACGGTGAATTATTGTAGGATTTCAAGTTTTGTAGCGATCGGACTTGTCCTTTGATCGTACGGGCTCGAAACGCCTAGAAATCAATTTAACTGAAATTAATTGAAATCAATTTGAAATAACCTGATTTTAGCATAACTTCTTGATACGATAGAATTTGGACTTGAAACCTATTCCATTGCATTTAAAATATTTTAAAACATCTATTTTGATATATGGGTTGACCCAATTTCATTCCAGAGTCAAAATGGGCTTTTCAGGCCATTTTATCATTCAACGCGTATATCAATCGTGTCCATCCATTTTGATTTCAGCTTTGCATATATACACCTCGTTATAAACCCTTAACTATACCTTATGTTCATTGTTCTGTACGTACGATTCAACTGTCTCTCCACCTCAGTGGCAGACAATCAAATTCTAGATCCAATTGCAATTCAAAACCAAATCAAAATTTCAAACTCTTCAAAAAATATTGAAATTTATATGGATTTGAAGCTCTCGATGAGCGCAAAGCAAATATATGATTCGTTACTCAATCTGGGTTTCGATATGGCCAGAATTGGACGAGTTAGTTTCGGCCTTTCGTTGATGAGGGTTTGATTGTGCGGTGGATTTTCGTCGAATCGTCGATCGAGTTGCGCTGCTGCGTAGAGGGGGTCATATGCTTCAGATCCATACGGCTAATTGTCACAATTATCTCCTCGATTAGCCAAAAATCGGTCATCAATAGGGACGACCGCGTTCACTTCGAGTGGACCGGGGGAGGCGCAAGTGGAGCTGGGGGGTCGGCCGGTGGTGGAGGGTTGAACGGCGAAGGCAGATCGGGTGGTAAGCGGCGTGGAGGTGGTGGTAATTTCTTTGATTTTGGCGGCTAGGGTTTCGGCCTGATGCGTCTCGCGTGCGTGCGTGGTCTGGAAGGAAGAAAGATGTGACGTGCATGTTCCGGTTATTATTTTACTTATTTTATAATTTAAATCGTTCAACCTTCTAGCTCTAATAATTTATCCATACAAGGTCCATTTTATGCACGGTTTTCTCCGCTAGGATCCTATCGCAATTCTGGATATTTTGGTGTAGGTTTGGACGAATTCTAAGACTGTTCAAATTTTGGATTTAAATTGTATTTAAATTCAATTTAAATTCAAAAGGTGAGTGTTTTAACCCACTCACAACTTCTAAAATTTCTTAGTGTGTTAAATTAATTTCTGATGTGATTAGAAATTTATTTATGACTGTTTGGCATATTTTTATCGTCGTTCCAGTTAAAATTAATTTATTGAATTAAATTGTTATTTAATTTATTATTGCGTATAAACCGTCGGTCAAAGAGTTATTTAATTTATTATTGAATATAAACTGCCAGTAAACGCCCGTTGTTTATTATCTGTCCTATATTGATGTTATTGATTGAATTAGATGATGATTGTTATCATTGTCTGATGATTGATATTGGATGAATGGATGTGGTATTTTATACTGTTATAAACTGTAAGTTGTTATGGATTTTATTTCATTCGGGATTGCGGTTTTAAATGATATATAACCGTATTTATGTTTTAAATTACGAACTGAAATGATAAATATCTGTATCACTTGATCATAGGATAGAAAATTTTATATACAGACACCGCGGTTTATATATAAAAATATTTTGAAATGATTACTATGGTTTTGTAAAGAAATATATGGGTTATATAAATATTGATTTCAGATGTTATATAAATGTTATTTTACGATTGATTTTTAGCTATGTGTAAATTTGTTTGGAAATATAAAATCAGCCAAATAATGAAGTTAGATTGTTTTTATATAATATGGTTAAGTACTTGTTTAATAAATTGTATATATAGAGTTTATAATGACTTAAATAAAAATTAAGGTTGGAAGATAAATATGAAATTGGTTTGAATTGAATTATTTAAGAATTATACTCGAATAAATTTGATTTGAAATTTAAATAAAATTGAGATTTTAGAGGGCATGACTCTTATAACTTGATTTGGTTTAGAGTGATTTAAATGAATATAAAGTTGATTTAAATGAATATATCAAGTTAAATAAATTGAAAGGATATCCAGTTATGTGAAGTTTAAAAGTTTTCTTAAATGTATTGGATTTATTCTGTAAAAATTTCAAATCTAAATAATAGTAATTGAATTTGATGTATATGGGATTATAAATGAATTAGTTTTGAAATGGTGGAATATTTAAAGCTTTGAAATATATGGAAATTGAAATGGTTTATTTGGGATTCAAATCTGTATTTGGAATTGACCTGTTAAATTGAAGAAGCAATTTTATTACATAAAGTAACTTAATATTTAAGCCATTTAAGTGTTGTAGTTATGTTTCAAAGTTTTGAGTTTCAAAGTATTATAATTTGGAAGTGTTATATTTCAAGTGGTTTGATTTCGATGTGTTATAATGTTGAAAGTGCTATTATTTTTGGAAAGGATATATTTGAAATAAAAATGATATTATAGTGATTTGAGTTTTTATAAAAATGATATCATATTGATTTGGTTTTTGAAACGAAAAGGATATCGTATTTATATGGTTTTGAAATGGATATTATATTCTGGTTTTGAAGTATAATTATTTTCAAATGATCGCGGTATTATAATAACGTTTGGTTGTTAAAGAGACTGGGATCGGAAGTTGTCATACTCACTGCCAACTCCGAAAATCACTTTAACAACCGTGTACGTGGTGGAGATTCCAGAATGAAGTAGGATGGTGGCGACGTCCTTTGAGGTATGTACGTGGACCCGACTCCTGTGAGTTGGCATAAGGTGGCTAAAGCAGGAGCGATTAACGGGCTAATGAGGTAGCACCTTTGATCGGACACATCTCTTCGATATTATACTCTGACTTTTGCATTGATTCGCTGGCCACTTTTGATTTTTTTTTGATTTGGGGGTGCGGCTCGAGGTGGGCGGTAGCTGCGCGCTACGCGTTACCACTGGCCCAGAAGCGTAATTGGTATACCTACCCTGGCATTGCCAAGTTGTACCATGTCACCTATCCTAGAATGCCTTGTACGATTTTGGATTTCTCCCGTAGCCCGTAGAGTATTTAGGGTAGTCTCCCGATCTGGAGATGCGCTGATACTGGATGGACTACTAGGACTATTATTGTGTTAAGGGGAATATTGTGTCACTCTTTAACGCTGTTTTAAAATAAGTTTATTTTTCTAATAGACATTATTATAATAGCGTATATTACTACATAGTAAATAGTTTAACGGATCCTTAGGAGATATGAATCCCGAACATCTCTTAAGTTACTGCACTTATGTTTGACACTGGATAGGAGATGTCAAATCCCGTAATCATCTCTGACGCTGTTCCACTCATATTTACCATTGATTTAACTTACACAAGATCTTTTAGTTCTGACTCGAGTGTTTTGTCTTTTCAATTCGCCTGGGTCGGTCTGAGCATTTCAGGTTTTGAAGATCTTATTTCTGGAGGACGAGGACGAAGATTGAATTACTATTGTTTATTATATTATTCCACTACATTCATACTGTTCCGCTGCATTATTTATTTTTCTCTGGTATGTGTAACTCTGATATATGTGTTGTATAAGTAAAATCAAACGTTTTGTAAAATAGCTTCATGAACTGTTTATTTGATTATTATATTTTGTCGTACCGTTGCAAGATTCTAGTTTGTTTTATTGTTTTCTCTGCTTTTCTTATTTACCCCAATAACAATCCGCCCTTCTGTATGGTTTGAGTGTCACGTGTGTGGATTATCGTCGATTTAAAGCGTGCAAAAAGGTAGGACGTTACATATGGTATCAGTTTTTTGGTTTAGCGATAAACCTTAACTTTATGGGGTCTGACTCTTTATCAATAGGGTAGTAATACCCTGTGATGAGTCGCTGAGATATATATATATATATGAGAGAGCATATTTGTTAGTGTTATGAAAAGGTTTTATATTGTGTTAATTTTTTCCGTTTTGTATTTATAAATTCTGGTTGGTGCATAGGACGCTATGATATCAATAAGGATTTCTAAACATTTAATAGGACAGACCGACACAATATTGTTTTGAATATAGGTGAATGAAATAATTTTGCCTATTATATTTTCTATATATAAAATAAAATTTATATAAAATTTATATTTGGTTGTGATATATTGATTGCTAGGTTGTGAATTTTTTTAATGTTGATTGGAAATAAGATTTGAAGAAACTAAAATAAATAAAATTTGGAAATTTTAGAACTTAAGTCCCGAGATTTTGGAAAATTTCTTTTGGATGATTTGGGCTATAATATTATAATTTTGAAGTATTTTTCGATAAAAATATTCCAATAAGATTTGAAAGAATTATTTTTTTAAAGAAACTTTGAAAAGAAACAAGTTCTGTACTCCCCTCTCTGTCGCTGGAAAATAATTTCAGTGACGAGTGCACGCATCATCGACATTCATTTTCGTGTTTTTAAGTGGGAAGACCACTGTAGTATTTTTACTGCAAATTTAGTTTGATAAACAAAAATAAATTTTAAATTGTTTTAGACATAAATGGGATATATAAATTGTAAGTGTATACATCTATCTATTATTTTAAAATTATTTAAATTTTTACCCAGTATTTAAATTCTTAAGTTTCCATTAATAAATGGTTTCAATTGCTTTAGTGAAATGGAATTTAACTAATAATTGGAACCTCTAAATGAAATAACAGATTTAATGCTAGGTTATGAATGAAATTACAAGCAAGTTGAAATTGTAACTTATAAGACAAAAGATAAAATTATTGAATATTGAATAAATTAAAAGAAATTGGATAAACTTGTATGATTTTCAATTGCATCCTTAAAAGCGTATATGTAACTTACCAAATATTAAAAGTTCTAATGTTTAATAAGAAAATGTAATGGATATTATGCAAGTAATAAACTTGAGGCAATGAAAGTATGTAATGAAATTCCTCTATAAATAAGAATTTGATGTTGTAATTGTTGTGAACTTAAATTATAATTGAAATGTTATTGTAATAAAGGTAATAGGAAGTAAGTGTTGTAAGTATAAGATTATAAACTTAAGTAAATGAATTAATATGCAAACAAATTGAATTGAACATAAAAACTATAAATAAATAAATGTAAATAAATGAAATTAAGTAATAACGAATGAATAAATATAATGAAATAAAAAGAAACTGACATGATCTGAATAAATGAAATGAATATTTGTAAGTAATAAATGAAAATGAATGAAATAAACACTGAGTGAATGAATGGAAATGAAAATTTGCAAGAAATAAATGTAAATTAAAAAGACAAACCATTATATGAATGAAAAGGAAACCAAACAACAAATGTTATGAAATGAAATTGATAAAAATTAACTTGATCTATTGTTTGGAATTTTGTTTGTTTGGTTTATGGTTGTTTGGGCAAGGATACTTTAAAATTATTGGGATATATAAATAATCTACTTAGTTTCATCTAAGACTGTTGAGTAAATGGTGCACTTAGTAGTTTATTTTCCATTCTGTACAATTTAAAGTTTTAAACCCGAACAACTATTGATTTTGTTTGCTATGGATACTTGATTTGTGTTAATTGTATATGATGATTGTATGTTGGTTGCAAGTGATGGTTGTTTATATTGATTGTTCGTTAGTGATTGAAACAACTTTAAATATTTCATTTCATATAAGTATTAACTCTTTGGATTATATAAGTAAAATACAGGTTATGCAAGCAATTGCTACTGCTTTTGGTTTCATAATTAAGCGTTAATTGCCCGACAAATAGGTACGTTCTCAGATTACGGTTTATAGCGTTATTATATTTTTTTTCCCGTGTTGGGATGTATATTATTTTGGAAAATATATGTTATATATTGTTATATTTGATATTATATTTTCTCCCGAGCCACCCCGTACAAAAGACACTCGGTCAAAATTTTCCGTAAATTTTGGACTTAGAATTTTTTTGAAAATATATTCCAAACTTTATTAATTTCCGTATATAAAGATTTATTGGTTATAAATTGGTATATTTTATTTAAATTAATTAATTTTGTAAATTCATTTGTTTATAAAATTAATATTTTTGAATAAGATGTATTGTTTACTCAATTCTTTCTTTTTCTATTCTTTTTCATTTTCGGAGACGAAAAGTTTTGAGTGGGGGAGAGTGTACAGACCTGTAATTTTTGATAATTAAAATTCGTTAATTTAATAAGATTTTGGGTAATTTAACAATGAAGAAATAAAAAATTTGTAATTTAATAATGAAATGAATGTTAAAATGAAATGCAACCATGGAAATTAAAGCCTAGTATTAACAATTGAAATGAAATTACGATTAATTGAGGTAATGTGATTTTTTATACTAGGCGATAAATTGAATATAAGGAAACAACGTAAATATCAAATTAATTAGTGAATTAATAATAATAAATAGTAATTGAGAAAAATCAATGTCCTATGAGTAATTATAATATTGTTTGGAAATGATAACTTATTAAAGTACGATTAAGAGTTAGTGGCAACAATTATTATAAGTTACCGATATATTTTAATCCATTAAATTGAATTGGATTAATTTTTTTTGCAAGGCAAGCCGGTTTTATAGTGGACCGTCCACTTTTTATTACGAACGTAATAAAATTTGAAGTACAGGAGAAAGGTAAAAGCACCTTAACTACTAAGAAAATGAAAGAAAACAGCACAGGAGTGTGATAGACAAATCACAACTACTATATGAATATAGAAAACAACTACTCCTCTGAAGAGATAACATCACCATCATCCACAAAAACCTGTGAAGTCACCAAAGACATTCCCCAACAGACCAGCATAGGGGCGAAAATAGGAAGCAAGACAAGGATCATAAGCCACAGAATCAGAAGTGTACTCAAAGGAACGATCCCAGGATGTATCGGCAAGTAGGACAGAATTCGATCTCGTAAAATAACCGTCCAAAACAAGAACTAATGAGTCACCTGACGGTCTATAAAAAAGGCATCTAAGATCCAGATGATCATCCGAAACAAATCTAAAGAAAGAACCATCCAAGGGGTTAAATCTCATATCAGAAATGTGATCAACCCAACACCTCTCAGCATCATCCCAAACAATAGAGGGACAAGGCAGACCAGGAACAAGGGCAGCAACAGGAATTGTAGAAACATCACCAGCGACCAATGGCAAACGTGGCAGAACATGAACCTGAATAGGAACCGCAGAATCAGCAGAAGGCGCCACAGAAGATGGAGGGGAAGCAAGCTGAGTAGTACAGGAAGCCGTAACCGGGACAGATAAAGGAGCCACAAGAGGAGGAGCAACCTGAGAAGAAACCTTAGGAACCCATTTCCTGAGAGGAGGCCTAGGAAGAGGGATCTTTGGGGCAGCCGCGGAAACAACAGTCGGAGGAGCAGCGGCTGATATGAGGTGCAGGCAAGAGATCGCCAGATGGCCAAAAGAGTGGCAGGAAGAGCATATATCTAGAACCCAACCATAGCAAACAAGGACCTCCGCAACATGCCCAACATCAAGCTGAACAGGAATAGTTGCAGGGAGAGGCTTAAAAGGGGATATCTCAATAAGTGCCTTTGCATACATCAATTTATCACGGGCTACCGTATTAGTGTCAAAGCATTTCAATTTACCAACATTGCAGGCTAACCAATTCAACCCAAGAAAAGGCTGAAGTGCAGAGGGGATATGCGAAAAGTAGACCCAAACGGCGATGGATAGCACCTGCTCTCGAGCACTCGCCACAGTGGGAGACCAATGAGAAATAATAAAGGGCCTACCAGCAAAAAAGGTAGGCTCAGCACCAAGAACTAGCCGACGATCATCGGCAGAGGAAAACTTTATATAATACATGGAGTCGATTAGCTTAACATGCAATTTTCCACGCAGTTTCCAAGCCCTACGGAAATCCGACACCGGATCACGAAGGCGGTGATTTGGTTCCAGAAAGAAACCGACCAAATGTTCAGACCAAAAGTCAATACCAGCTTGCATCACCATTGGAGGAGGAATGCTCACTCCATTTTCTTCGACAATATCAAATTCAACTGGTTCGTAATTACCAGCATTTCACGGCAGAGAATTGAAAAGTGATGACCAAGATCTGGGGCAAGCCGACAATGGAGCAATAGGACCTGGAGCATCCTCAGCATGGGGCAATATAGGACAGTCAACACTAGCTCCACCCACGCTGAACACAGCAGTAGAACCAAGCTAACCCATATCAGATCTGTTAATTTCAAAAGCAGCCTCACAGCCATTACCACAAGAAGAACTTAGGCATTCATCATTTATCCAATTGGCAGTTACTTCAGGGTTCACATCTGCCACAAGCAGAATTGGATTAATTGCAATAAAATAAAAGTAAACAATGCATTTGGTAAATTGATTAACTTTGAAATTTACATCTGAACTTGTTTAAATTTTTTTTAATTGTCTAAGAAGTCAAAAATGATAAGATTTTTTAATTTTGGAATTGAAATTGAAAAAGTGATTTAGTTAATTAATTAATTATTAATTTATTTAATTAACTGAAAAATAGCCATTTGGCCACTGACTTGGATTTCGACGAAACTAGTTTCATCAGATCCGTAACGGTGAATTATTATAGAATTTTAAATTTCGTAGCGATCGGACTTATCGTTTGATCGTACGGCCTTGAAACGCCTAAAAATCAATTTAACTGAAATCAACTGAAATCAATTTGAAATAACTTGATTTTAGCATAACTTCTTCATACGATAGAATTTGGACTTGAAACCTGTTTCATTGCATTTAAAATATTTTAAAACATCTATTTTGATATATAGGTTGACCAATTTCTTTCTGGAGTCAGAACGGGCTTTTCGGGTCATTTTATCGTTCAACGCGTATATCAATCGTGTCCATCCATTTCGATTTCAGCTTTGCATATATATACCTCGTTATAAACCTTAGCCTATTCCTTATGTTCATTGTTTTGTACGTACAATTCAGCCGTCTCTCCTCCTCAATGGCAGACAATCAAATTCTAGATCCAATTGCAATTCAAAACCTAATCAAAATTTCAAACTCTTCAAACTATGTCGAATTTTATATGGATTTGAAGCTCTCGACGAGCGCAAGGAAAATATATGATTTGTTTTTCAATCTGGGTTTCGATGTGGCCAGAATTGGACGAGTTAGTTTCGGCCGTTCATTGGTGAGGGTTTGATCGTGCGGTGGATTTTCGTCGAATCATCGATCGTGTTGCGCTGCTGCGTAGAGGGGGGGTTGTATGCTTTAGATCCATACGGCTAATTGTCGCAATTGTCTCCTCGATTAGCCAAAAATCGGCCATCAATAGGGACGGTCGCGTTCACTTCGAGTAGACCAGGGGAGGCGCGAGTGGAGCTGGGGGGTCGGCCAGTGGTGGAGGGTTGAATGGCTAAGGCGGATCGAGTGATAAGCGGCGTGGAGGCGGTGGTACTTTCGTTGATTTTGGAGGCTAGGATTTTGGTTGGGAGGAAGAAAGCTGTGACGTGTATGTTCCGGTTATTATTTTATTTATTTTATAATTTAAATCATTCAGTCTTCTAACTCAAATAATTTATGCATACGAGGTCCGTTTTATGCACGGTTTTCTCCGCTAGGATCGTATCGCAATTCCGGACATTTTGGCACTAGTATGGATGAATTTTAAGACTGTTCAAATTTTGGGTTTAAATTGGATTTAAATTCAAAAGGTGAGTGTTTTAACTCACTCATAACTTCTAAAATTTCTTATGTGCGTTAAATTAATTTCTGATGTGATTAGAAATTTATTTATGACTGTTTGGCATATTTTTATCATCATTCCAGTTAAATTTAATTTGTTGAATTAAATTGTTATTTAATTTATTATTGCATATAAACTGCCAGTCAAATAGTTATTTAATTTATTATTGAATATTAACTGCCAGTAAATGCATGTTATTTATTATCTGTCCTATATTGATGTTATTGATTGGATTGGATGATGATTGTGAAAATGTCTGATGGTTGATATTGGATGAATGGATGTGGTATTTTATACTGTTATAAACTGCAAGTTGTTGTGGATTTTATTTCATTGGGGATTGCGGTTTGAAATGATATATAACCGTATTTATGTTTTAAATTACGGATAGAAATGATAAATATCCGTATCACTTGACCATAAGATAGAAAATTTTATATATAGACACCGCGGTCTATATATAAAAATATTTTGAAATGATTACTATAGTTTTACAAAGAAATATATGGGTTATAAATATTGGTTTCAGATGTTATATAAATATTATTTTACTATTGATTTTTAGCTATGTGTAAATTTGTTTGGAAATATAAAATAAGCCAAATAATAAAGTTTGATTGTTTTTATATAATATGATTAAGTACTTGTTTAAGGTATTGTTTATATAGAGTTTATAATGACTTAAATAAAAATTAAGGTTGGAAGATAAATATGAAATTGGTTTGAATTGAATTATTTAAGAATTATACTCGAATAAATTTGATTTGAAATTTAAATAAAATTGAGATTTTAGAGGATATGACTCTTATAACTTGATTTGGTTTAGAGTGGTTTAAATGAATATAAAGTTGATTAAAATGAATATATCAAGTTAAATAAATTGAAAGAATATCCAGTTATGTGAAGTTTAAAAGTTTTCTTAAATGATATTGGATTTATTACGTAAACATTTCAAATCTAAATAATAGTAATTGAATTTGATGTATATGAGATTATTAAAGAATTAGTTTTGAAATGGTGGAATATTTAAAGCTTTGAAATATATGAAAATTGAAATGGTTTATTTGGGATTCAAATCTGTATTTGGAATTGATTTGTTAAATTGAAGAAGCTATTTTATCATATAAAGTAATTTAATATTTAAGCCATTTAAATGGTGTAGTTATGTTTCAAAGTTTTGAGTTTCAAAGTATTATAATTTGGAAGTGTTATATTTCAAGTGGTTTGATTTCGAAGTGTTATAATGTTGAAAGTGCAATGATTCGTGGAAAGGATATATTTGAAATAAAAATGATATTATAGTGATTTGAGTTTTTATAAAAATGATATCATATCTATTTGGTTTTTGAAACGGAAAGGATAACGTATTTATATGGTTTTGAAATGGATATTATATTCTGGTTTTGAAGTATAATTATTTTCAAATGACCGCATGTTATAATAACGTTTGGTTGTTAAAGAGACCGGGATCGAAAGTTGTCATGCTCTCTGCCAACTCCGAAAACCACTTTAACAACCGTGTATGCGGTGGAAATTTCAGACTGAAGTTGGATGGTGGTGACGTCCTTTGAGGTATGTATGTGGACCCGACTCCCGTGAGTTGGCATAAGGTGGCTAAAACAGTAGCGATTGACGGGCTAATGAGGTAGCACATTTGATCGGACATATCCCTTTGATATTATACTCGGACTTTTGCATTGATTCGGTGACCATTTTTAATTTTTTTTGATTTAGGGGTGTGGCTCGAGGTGGGCGGTAGTTGCGCGCTACGCGTTACCACCGACCCAGAAGCGTAATTAGTATATCTACCCTAGCATTGCCTAGTTGTGCCGTGTCATCTACCCTGACGCGCCTTGTACGATTTTGGATTTCTCCCGTAGCCCGTAGAGTATTTAGGGTAGTCTCCCGATCTGGAGATGCGCTGATACTTGATGGACTATTGGGACTATTATTGTGTTAAAGGGAATACTGGATCACTCCTTAACGCTATTTTAAAGTAAGTTTATTTTACTAATAGACATTATTATAATAGCGTATATTGCTACATAGTAAATAGTTTAACGAATCCTTAGGAGATGTGAATCCCGAACATTTCTTAAGTTACTGCACTCACATTTGACACTGGATAGGAGATGTCAAGTCCCGTAATCATTTCTGACGCCGTTCCACTCATATTTACCGTTGATTTAACTCACACGAGATCTTTTAGTTCTGACTTGAGTGTTTTGTCTTTTCAATTCGCTCGGATCAGTCTGAGCATTTCAGGGTTTGAAGATCTTATTTCTTGAGGACAAAGACGAAGATTGTATTACTATTATTTATTATATTATTCCACTACATTCATACTGTTCCGCTGCATCATTTATTATTCTCTGGTATGTGTAACTCTGATATGTGTTGTATAAGTAAAATCAAATATTTTGTAAAACAGTTTTATGAACTGTTTATTTGATTATTATATTTTGTCGTTCCGCTGCAAGATTCTAGTTTGTTTTATTTCTTTCTCTACTTTTCTTATTTACCCCAATAACAATCCGCCCTTCTGTATGGTTTGAGTCTGACGTGTGTGGATTATCGTCGATTTAAAGCGTGCAAAAAAGTGGGACGTTACATCAGCTTAGTTACATGATTTTATCTTGCGAACGTGTGTAGTTTGTGCCATCAAATCGATCAAGCTTGTAAATTCTCGATTCATTATCTTATAAGTTGATTATGACGTAGCCATAATAACTCCTTAAGATTGCTGGCTAATAAAGTTGAATGAAGACCCAGGAATAACTATCTTCGAGGCACGTTATGATTATGTTTTCCTTAAAGAACTATTAGCCCCACTGCGAACTAGACTACATAGGGTATGATGATGATGATTATTTCTTGGTCGGACTTGTTGTGCTTATAGTGCACGCAATGGCATGTGGAAGAGATGTGACGTTGTATAACAGACTATTTATGAACATATGTGTCTATTCATTTTAAAACTAAAACAAAAATACCACAATGTCAATAGTTGAATCTATTCAATTTTATTCACGCATCGCCCACGTGTTCCAAATGCACAATGCTCATTTTTTGACATATTAATATTGTGCAGGGCTAAGGGCGCCACGACTAGCGGCGCCACGACTAGCGCTAGGGGCTTCCGCGGTCGGCGGTTGTCTGCCGACCACAGTTAAACTTTTTTTTATTCGACCATTAACGACCGAACATGGTAGTCGATAACACACATTGTGGCGTACTTAGCACCACACTTAATATTTGTTTTATAGGACCAAGCTCACATGCACTCATTTATTAAGTTCAATTCTTTTCATTTCATATTAACTCTATTAACAAGACTTGTTATATTTTCCTTTTACATAGGAATAATTGTGAATATTTTGACGATGTGTGACAAATTAATATTTTAATCTTCCCAATAACTTTAAATTACACGTTCTTTATAATTTCGGCAAAAAATAATTCGCTTTTATTTTTGAAAAATAAACATGAATATTAATCGCACGTTCCTTGATTAAAACTATTTCTTAGGAAAAAAAAAAAACATTTCCGAATATTTGTAGAGTACAGTTTAGAATCTTCAAATATTTACGTAGTTTTCCGAAAAGTTGCACGGTTTTCCATAGATATCCTAAAACCAAAAAATATAGAACCTTTTCAAGTGTGTTTTTATTAAATGGATGAATATATATTTTGAAACTGAATCAATAATTTACAAAACTTCCTTTTGCTTTTCTTCACCATGGCTTTCCTCTAAGATATTAGATATGTACACGTTGGCAATAAGAATTCCTTATTTTCTATCAGCCGACAGACTAAACACTGCAAGCCACAAATATCTAGCAGCAGTAGCAGTCAGTCAAGGATAATTTAGAAAAAGGAAAGAAATAAGGTCACCGTCTTCTTCCTGTACCTACAGTAGACAACTGCCACATTGCATGCCAAGTGAAATTATAACAGTTTTACTTTTTTAGTAAACATGACAATGTTATAGGATGTGAAATTTGACTTCACCCAATCAGTGAAATATTTCACCCAGATATCTATATATCAACGTAATATCAACAATAAAAACGCTTAATACAGAATATTATTATGAGGGACAAGTATGGCTATATAGATACTCTAGCCAAGAAAAATTTTAACTTAAAAGGCAAAAGAGCTGCAATTTGCGTAAACTTAACTCACTAGCATTTACTTTCTTTGTTTTCGTACAGGCAAAGAAATATTCATGGTCCATTTACTATGGTACATTTATGAAATGCAGCTGCTATGTATATGTATAAGTTTTAATATATTTTTTCTATAAAAGTTTGTAGTTCTTCTTTATTTTTATTTGCGCATATGGTTGGTTTTTCTTTATATATGATGTAGTTTGTAAACGGCAGTTTAATACGCGGCGCTATGTCTTTAGAGTTCCTTTTGCTTTGGTGTGCATGTGAACACCCTGTTCCATTACATTCCTGTATCACAATAAATTAATAAATTAGTAGAGTCTGTCATATTCGATAAATAACTGATGATACGAAATACATGACTGAGATATATGTAGTGCAGGAAAGAGAAGTAAATAGGATATGATCTATGTGGTAATGTTGATCTCCCATTTGCCACTTTCTTTGTAACAGGAGCCAACTTAGTTCACTGAAATGTTAAGTAACCAATACGCTATAGCATACTTCAAAAAAACGAAAGTGAGAAACAAACCAGTTTTGTGTTGTGAACTGACATATGCAGATAATGCATTAAACTCTAAAGTTGCTATAAATACATACGACTAACATTACTTCTTCATATCTGAAATATTCATATAGATTTTGAAGTTCATTACTAATTTTACAATTGCTATATAATACATCTATGCCTAAGTAATAGTTAGCCATCATGCCCATATAGTATAAAAACTTTGCAAATGTCCAACTAGAACGCTAAAATTTGAAGAAACGAGTTTTGAAATTTGAATTTCGAAAACTTAAATTTTGGATATCGAAAAATCGTATTGTGAAAACTTGAATCAAGCGAGACTTGGACCAATAAACTCGCATCAACATTATGAACAATAGCAACACTCGACAACTTCATATTCAAAATGTACATTTAGCTCTCTGTTGTGATTGACGGTTGTACTTTTTTAAAATTTGCGCTCGAGCGACTGTGCAGAAGTCGTTATTTTTTTTCATTAAAACAAAAATAGCTTGTTCATATTGATTCGGAGTAAAGCGAGACTATACGTGACGACTCGGGTTTTCAGATCAACCAGAATCACCGAAAAACTCATCCCTTCTAAAACTACGAATGAAAACTACCAACTTAATACACAATATTCGATAAATATTCAACACTATAAAATGTATAAGATACAATTTCAACTTTACAAGTTATCAGAGTAATCAATTTTATCTACTAGGTGTGCTTTAGTACATACTAAATACTAACACAAATAAATCTACCGCTGCACAACTCTGATGGGAGAGACAGCAATAACCATTTCTACTAATTTAATAAACATGTCAAATGCGGAATAAAATAGTAAACATGAAAAGTATATCAATACACGATATATAGCAACAATAAACAGAAAAATGTAATGTTATTATTGGGGCTGCATCACTAATACTTGTCACTGCCTACGTACCTCTATTTAATTGGGTACTCAATTAGATACAGGATCAAATCAACGTAGTTCTCCTACCGCAAATAGGACTCGTAGAGCCTACGATGGAACAAACAATATGCAATTCCCAAAATTACCCACTTAGGCTTAATCTTCAAATGTAGATTTTAAAATCTATTTAACTTTACGGAAATTATCTCTTTGGATTTTATTCCCGAATTATTATTTCAAAAATCTTGAAATATATATATATGTGTGTGTGTGTGTGTGTGTGTGTGTGTGTGTGTGTATGTGTACAGACACACATATATATATCTTTTCTATTCAAACTATTTCTTTATTTCGGGATCGGAAAACAAATCACCTTTTGAAACGATATCAAAATACAGACATACAAAACTATATGCTATCTGATCGGGAGATTTCTAGCCATAACAAGGCAACTGAGTCCCAGCCGTCCGAAAATAAATATAGATATGTATATCCCACTACAACGAGAGCGGACAATACTAAGGCTACAGAATATCTACACCTGCCTTGTCCACGTTTTTAGTTATGCGCTACCCGAATCTTTGGTAACATAACAAATCATTTTATAACCCCAAGTGACAAAATTATTTACACTAATAATTACAAATACTTTAAATCTATAACAATTTCTATTTTCAAATCCTTTCAAAAATCATTTTAAAACCATCGGGTTTAGTTCTCGAAAATCTTTTCGTTTTACAAAACATTGTTGTAAAACCATTCTTTATATAAATCACTTTTTATTATATAATCGCTTCAAAATATTATTCTCCAATATTTCTATTTTCTTTCAAAAGAAACCATTTCATTTAAAGGATAAAATATTTTTTATTTCCAAAATTTTAATAAATATCTTTTTTTTTATAATTCCTTCTTAACCAATATTTCTATCAAACACCTTATAGTCAAACTTTGAAATTCTAATCACCAGGTGTTCGTATTTAATCATTCTCAATTTATTGTCTACCCAGCCAATGCATATAAAAAGATAAACTGCCCATAAACAGGTCGAGCCTAATTTAAATAATCAATCAATGAAATAAACACAATAATAATTGATAATCAATGCTTCGTTCTATCAAATATTTATAACATTTCATATCATCGTGGGTTAAAACGGTTTGACATTTATTTTAGAGCATTCGGGCATTCCCTTCGACATTCGTTCAACACTTAATATCACATTTCAAATCATTACGTTATGTCTTAATCACTTAATGCATAAGGAAAATAAAGTAAAGACTTTACTTCATTTGATTTGACATAATTTTTTCCTTTAATGTTTACTTTGTCTTAACGATTTTCTAGAAATTTCTAACCTTAATTAGCAAACTTAATTAGTTAATTGTTAATACTTAACATATTTAAAAATATGTGCATGTATATGTACATAAAGGTGCAATAACTTTGCGGCAACTTTTATTCGACAAAACGTTGATTTTCGACAAAATGTTTTACGGTCACATTTTGACGTTTTTGTTAAACTATTTATTCATGTAAACCAAACTTAAAAATAATTTTTTATCATCTTTAAATAATTAAAACGAGTGTATTTGACTAATAAAATAATATAAAACAATACCAAAATTTATTTGCAAATATGCGACATTGATTTTATCAATGCGCGATGAAATTTGTCAATCATTATAACATAAGTATATATACAGTTATCGAACTTTTATCAACCAATTATATAATGATTTTAAAAGCGATTATTTGTCCTTTAAAACAATTATTGGACTGTATTTCAATCTTATCGAAAACCGATTTTTGTCAATTTTGTCAATATAAGCAATTACTCCTATTTTTGTGTATATTTCTCTTTGCAAATCCTATTTAATATTATTTAAATAATAAAATGTTATATTTTTATATTTAAAATCATTTTAAATAGTATATTTTAAAGTGGTTAAATTCTACGTCGTTACACTATAGCTAGTGAATTCATATGAACATTGGAGACAATATTAAACATCCAAATACATCATATTCCAAATGTACATGTAGTTCCAATAATTAGTAACAATTGTGCTTAGTAAATAACAAACAATATCCCCTTAGAATTTTTGATTCGAATAATACCTTATTGATATATTCATCTCAAATAACTGGATAGTCATTAGAAAATTTACCCATAATAATTTGAAGTTTGAAATTTTGGTTTTTGAAATTCTGATTTAAAATTCAGAAACTCTTGAATTTCAATTTCTAAAATTCGTATTTTGTAAATTTGAAGTTCAAAAAAGGAATTTCAAGCTTGAATATTTGAATATAATTTTTGAATTTAAATTCAGAAATTTAAGTTTAAAGGGTGAAACTGAAATTTTAAAATTGAAGATATGAAAGTTTGAATTTGAAATTTTGATTATTTTAGAATTTCAAATTTTAAAAAGAAAATTTTGAATTTTTTTGTACTTTTTTGAAGTTATATATTTGTCAAATTTAATTTAAATCATTAAGTGGGTTAAATGGGCAAACTATATTGTTACTCAAATTTCTTTCAAGTATGAATTAGTTGGCCAGCACACCAAAGCGCAGTCCAGATCCAGTACAACTAGCCCTCGGCTCGACCCAATTCAGACCAACCTATGTGCACCAACCTAGCTCCTTCTTAGTAGGTCCAACCAGCAAGTCACAAGATAGGCCAGCCCATCACAAGACGACGACCAACTCATCTAAACAGACCCGTCTCAAGCACGAGCCGTCTTTGGTCCGGCTTCATCCCGGACTACCTTTGGTTGGGTCGTAGGCAATCTATCTTGTCATCCCATGAACAACTCGACACATCTCTCATGACTTGGTCCTTAGCTGTATTCAGCTCCATAGAATAAATGTGGCAACAAGTGATCGACTGTTAAGTTTCTCATTCAACTTGCCACCTGGACAAGAGAAAGTAAACTGTAAATAGCACGACCATCTATGCTAGGTATCGTACCATGTTTACCAAAAGTATATATATTCCTATAGCATGTTGCCACATTAAATGCGCATTAAATGAAAAACATGCGCTTAGGGTATGCTTCTCAGCCAGATGTTCTACTCCACCTTTATAGCTATTTCTCATCTGCCCATGCAACCAAATCAACTACCAGAGCATTTCTCGCTTGTTTTATTATGCAATCTTAATCATCCATTATCCATATCAGCTCTTGTAAATACCACATGTCACATAACATAAAAGTGGTTGAAAACCAGTTGTAACATAGTTAATATATAAGCTCATAATCTATTCACAGAAAACAATTCCTCTCAAACCTCTTTAATTTAGTATCATCGTAAACTAAGTGCTAATTTTTTTTCTTATAGTGCCATAGCCTGTCACCACATAAGATACTAAACTTCATCGTAAATAACATTTTTATCATTTTGACTTGCGAAAAAAGATTATCACTAACAACAACATTCAGTTCGAGAGAAGCCTTTTTTTAAGACTTAAGCATAAGGAACAGGAACGAGAAATTCTTCTCTTTTGTTGCCCGTCCTCATGCAAATGGATAAGTCAAGGCCATCAACAAGATCATAAATCAACATTCAAGAAGCGCCTCTCAAAAGATAACAGAAAATCATTATTTTATTTAATGTTGTAAATAAAGTTTATTTTATATGATTTTATATTATATTACATTTCATATATGTGTGTAATATGCACATATATGTATGCGTGTGCGTGCACATGCACGTGCAACAGTATAATGTTTATGTGGTTCAACATACCCTTGTATAGATGTTGGAATTTACACCCCAACAGACATATTAGCCCCTCGTGCATACCAATGTATGGCCTAAATATTTATATATGTGCATCAAAATTACTGTATAAATAGATATACATGAATACATACCTACATACATAGATATGTGTGCGTGCGTGTGTATCTATATGTGTGTATGTATATATAAATTTAATTATATATTTATTACAAAATATTGTTTATAAATTATTTATATAAATCATTTATGAAATATAAGTGTATATATATGTATGTATATAATATAATTAAATTTTCAAAATTACTTTAAGTACTAATTGTTAAAAGAATTTAAACCTTTATCATATATTATAAAACAGAATTAAACGTATATTATGAAAAAAATTATATTATATATATATGCATACATAGATATATTATATATATAGTAGTCTAATTAATTAATGTATATATATAATATATTTTAAATACATATATTTGTTGTTGCTCACGACCTAAAAGAAATTCAATTTAATTTTCGGTTTAAATAATTTTTAAATAAAATATAATTTAAAAATTAAAATCCGTGTGGATTTAATAAATAATTAAATATTTAAAAATCATATTTAAAATCACAATGCATATTTTATAATAAATAAAAAATTTCTAGAAAATTATATTATTTATAAATGTAATTTAAATATATTTTATTTGTTTAGCTACTTTTAAATCAGTAAGTAATTTAAAATACTTATATGTTTTCAATATTTTTTTGTTGTCGAATGGTTTTAGGGATGTATAAAAAATTTAAAAAAAATTCAATATATATATATGTATATATTATATTAATTAATATTTTATAATTAATTTTAATTAATAAAATCATTGAATAATAATATTTTAATGATAATTTTTTTTCTCATTAGGGCGTGAACTGCAAAATGATGTATATGACAAAAATTTATTTTTTATTTTTTATTTTACAAACACACATACAAATATATGTATATATATATCGACATTTGACAATACAGTAATATACCGATTTGTGATAAGGTTTATCCAGCTAACATATGAATGAATGATTAACCGAGCAAATAAAAAATTTAACAAAACTGAAGGATACCTTTCACCAATGTCTAGAGATCATACTTTGAAATGAAGAAATGACTCCTTGAATCAAATTCCACGTTCTAGAGTTGTTGGCTCCTAAACTGTTTTACCACACCAACGATCGAATCGAAGAATTTGGATGTGATTTGAGTTTGGAATTTTTAGAAAGCACTATAATATAAATTATACTAGTGTGAATGAATCTTATGGCTACTTTAACACCAAAGGGGGGTAAATGGTACTTTTTTCAAACTGAATTTTTAACCAAGCAGAAGTCAATGGAAGTTAGAACATGTAGACAAGAATGGAACAACTTGAAAACTTGCAAGCACACCTAATGGAGTAGAGAAGCAACTCCAAAAAATTCACACAATTTGGAGCTAAGAGAATAGCTTAGTACCGAGCTATACTTTGGTCGGTACCGACCTATACTTCTCCACCAATTTGCTTCTCAAACTCCATACTTCTCGTATTCGTATACTTCTCCAATAGCTCATGATCAAGTGGTTTCCTAGAGTTTGGATGATCAATTCAAAGGTGGATGAGAAAATAACCAGAAAGCAGGTTAACTCAGTTGATAGAAGAAGATTAATAGAATCAACCGATATTCAACGAAAATAACACGTGACACATCAACATGAAGATTGAAGAGAAGAGCAAGAGTCAATGTTGGATTTGCACCAATGTTTATTACTAAGTACCGGACTGCATAGGTCGGTATCGACCTATCTCCTTGAACGATGGTGCTTCAATTTTCTTATGCAGCATTAGGCTATCTCCTAGACCTTCGTGCAAGTGGGCTTCTAACCTAGTACCCATCTATAAATACCAGCCTAACTGTAACTAAAGAGGTATCTAGTTTATGCTAACTCCATACGTTGAAGCTCTGCCTCTTCTTCATCTCCTACCTTTACAAAATAGTCACCTAGGCAACTATTCTTATCAGTTCTTAGCCATAGAACTTGTCAAACCCTTGTACTAGTGACTTATACTATCTCTTGTTCTCTATAATCCATTGCAAACCTTATCAAATCAATCAATTAAAGCTATACAGTGGACGTAGGCCAGAGATTGCCAAACCACTATTAAAATCTTCTATCTCTCTACTTTATCTTTGTTCTCTTTTCTTCTATTTTTATAATTATCTATTTGATCTAGGTCTTGTAGGTTTCCTACAACCCAATCTTGGGTGTTGATCCATTTATGGGGTCAACATTTTGATACTTTCACTGAGAAAATTGAATCTAGGCTTAGATTTAGCTCTCTAATTTAGATCGGATAAATCCATAAGTTAGATCAAAAAAATTTGCTTGAAGAACTTAAAGAGTTGCTAACAAAAGTCATGGCACCAAGAAGATCCAATATATCCTCAAGTGCTATGGATGGTGGTGATGAAGAGAATGCTTACCAAACTGAAGTAAACAATCAATATGAAATTCCAGAATCCTTTATTTAATATGAAGTTGTCACTAGAGGAGAGCTTAATTGGACGATCAATGAACTTAACCAGAAGTTTACAAATAGTTAGAAAGCTCACATGGAGAAGCTGGATAAGTTGCTAAATTTGTAGCCACCAACAATAAGAAGAGTTAGAAGAGAAACTTCTCATGTAATAGGACAAGAGAACTCTACAGTTTTTGGCTTAAATAACAGAGATGGAAAGAAAAAGCAAAGAGAAGCGACTACTGGACTTGCAGGAAATGTAGCTCAAGGAAGTAGGAGTGCTCCCCCCAAAAGATGATAACTCGGTACCGAGCCAAAACAGCTCGGTACCGACCTAAATATCTCGCTCGAAAACGTTCATGAGGGAGACACATTGCTGATTTCTCACTTTGATGATGACATGCAGTTGGATGATGGTGACGATGGGTTAAATATTGGTGCTAACGGACACACTGAAGCTCAAGTTCAAACGGCTACAACAAGACCAACCGGACACCAACAGAACTCTATAGGAGTTGTTCTCCCATAGAATAGAGAACCTAAACGTCAATAGGCAAGCCAAGATTGTTTACAAAGCCAAACACTCAGTGCAACCCTTAATAGTTGACCTGCAGATTACCGTGCCAACGAGGAGTACATCGCTGACATGGTCAAACGATTGGTAAGGGAGGGCAAAGGCAGGAAAAATAAAGATTGGGGTTTTGTGCCAAGCCAAACTCCATTTACTGAATATGCTCTAAGAGTAGAATACCCTCGAAACTTCACCATGTCAACAATGCCATCCTACAGTGGAACTACTGATCCCAGACAATACTTACTCAAATACGAATGACATATGGATGGAGTATAACTAAGGATGTTATTCGCTGTAGATGTTTTCCTATCTTCTTAAAAGGATTCGCTTCCATGTGGTTTACCAGGTTGGCGCTGAAGTCTACTTCCACTTTTGACGAATAACAAAGAAGTTTCTAGAGCAATTAAGGCTATAGACAACAGGAGTGCAGGACGTTATGTCATTGTCTGACTTGTCACAAGGATCTAAGGAGTAACCGAAAGCCTTCTTGAACCGATTTAACATCACATTTATAAAATTTTGCAATTCGAAGGAATATCTTGTATTCATGGCACTTATCCGGTGCATTCACCCGGACACGGATTTTGATAGGTGGATAAAAATGAAGCAACCAACTACCATGAAGGAATTCCACAGAAAGGCAAATCGGTTTCTAAGACTAGAAGAAGCAAATATGATTGAGGTCTAGATCGTCAATGAGAAATTAAGGGAGGTGATTCAAAGTAACGTTGCAGTTAAACATGATGGAAATAGTTCCGAAACTATTGGAGGAAATGAAGGGAAAATGACAAATCAGAAGAAGATGAGTCAGAATGCTGGTAGCTGTGACGGGAACGGGAAAAGTCAAAGGAATCCGGGACACGAGGACTACACACCTTTGAATGACATTTTGGAAAACATTTATCTTACCAGGTATAACAGATCGCCCAAGAGCTGAGCTGCCAAGCAAAAAAAAAGAGATCGGAAGTTTTGTTGCTTCTACAAAACTCATAGGCTCAATACAAATGAATGTCTTAATCTGAAGGATTTAATTAAAGAATTTATAACAAATAACAAGCTATAGCACTATGTGAAGAAACCATAAAATCCTGATCAACCTTCTGGACCCTAAGCGTCGAATGCTCAAGGAAATTGGCTTGGAACCAATGCAGATGGGCCCAAGAAAACTGATAAAAGACCGGTTATAAATACAAGTACTAGAGCACCTCACCCAACGTAGAAGAGTTGGGGTGAGATGGAATGATATGCTTGTTCTTTGAAACATTCACCATAGGAGAGTTGTCACGCCATGGAAGAAGGTTCCCCAGTTAAACAACAAAGGATGATTACCGACAACATTGTGTTTCGAAATTAGTATATTGACGATGCAGAAGCACCAACTCCTGACCCAGTGGTGATAATAGTTTGGATTGGACCAAAAGTTATGCATCGAGTTTTGATTGACACTGGAAGTTCGGTCAACATCCTATCTCAAAATCCATTTGACCGGACGAAGATTAGCATGAAAGACGTAACTGCATGTTGAACAAAGATTCAGGGACTTACATGTGAACCTAAACAGCCGGTTGGAACGATCGACCTACCTGTAGAACCCGGAGAAGGAAAACGGAGGGTGATTCTCATCCAAACCTTCATGATCGTTGATGAGTATTTAACTTATAATGCTTTCTTGGGCCGACTGGGCTTTGTCGATTTTAGAATCGCTTTGGCTCCATGATGTCAGACGATGAAATTTTCAATGGAGAATGAGATAGTAGTGGTTAGAGGAGACCAAAGTGTTGAAAGGGAATGCTATGTTACTGAATTACGTGAAGATAAATGCCATGAAAAGGGAAAGAATATGCAGAAGACTCTCCACATTCAGGAATCGCAAGCATAGCAATTACAAAAGCGACCTGCCTTAGGTACCATAGTCGCTTTGACAAGGCTGTGAACCCTAGGAAGAAGTGTTCATGGGAAGTGTAGGCAGCACTGGAAGAGATTACGATGGATGTCCCAGTTGACATGTACCACCCAACTCGGGTCTTGAAAGTAGGTTCGTAGCTTGGAATGAAGATGTTAAAGGAATTGATAAATTTTCTCTGTGCCAATCTGGACTTGTTACTTTGACACATTCTGATATGTGCAGGATAATACCAGAGATAGCATGTCACGCACTTGACATTGATCCCAAATGTATGCTAGTGGGGCAAAAGAGACGCCGCCTAGGTCTTGAGCAATCTGCTGCACTGAAGGAACAAGTGGATAAGAAATCGGCCAACGATTTCATCCATGATGCAACATATCCTGAGTGGATATCAAACCCTTTGTCGGTCTAAAAATTGAACTGGAAGTGGCAAATTTTTATTGACTACTCGGATTTGAACAAAGCCTACCCAAAGGATAACTTTCCATTACCTAGAATCGACTTGCTTATTGATGGAACTGCGAGGCATGAAACGCTCCCATTCATCTGTGCCTACTCAGGGTATAATTAGATTATGATGCATGAACCAGATCAGGATAACTAGCTTCATCGTAGCCTTTGGACTGTACTACAGTCGCGTAATTCTGTTCGGTTGGAAGAATGCTGGAGCTACTTACTAGAGATTGATAAATATAATGTTTAAGAACCAAATCGGACGAATGATGGAAGTGTATGTAGAAGGCATGCTAGTGAAGTTGCTGGTGTCTAAGAATCATTTGGATGACTCTCCAAAATGTTTGAGATCCTCTGGAAGTACAGAATGAAATTAAACCCGCTTAAATGTTTATTTGGAGTCTCAGGAAAATTCCTTGGTTTTATTATAAACGCATGAAGCATTGTGGTCAATCCGAAGAAGATTGATGCCTTGCAAAATATCAGAGCCTTAACCACTAAGAAAGAGATGCACAGCTAAAATGGAAAGATTGCTGCATTAAACCAATCCATCTCCAGTGTGAAAGATAAGTGTATACCATTCTTTGATGTATTAAAGAAGGGTAAGAAGAACTTTAAATGGAATCAGGAATGCCAGACTGGTTTCGAGCAATTACTACAACATATGGATGCACCACTAGTTCTGTCTAAACTGGTGGACGATGAGGACATGTTCAATTACCTGGCAGTGTTTGCTTATGCATTAAGCATAACATTTATGCGAGAGAAAGCAAGGGCTCAACGATCCGTCTACTACATTAGAAAGCGATTCACCTGTAGTTGAGCGAATACCCGAAGATAAAAAAGCTAGCACATTGCCACTACTAGCATCTAGGAAATTACGACTGTATTTCTCGGCATACCGATCAAAGTGTTGATAGATTAGCCCTTGAAATGGTTGTATCGACCTAAGACTTCAAGACAACTTCTAAAGTGGAATATCGAGTTAAGCTAGTATGATGTGAAATATCCTCTTCGAAGAGCTATTAATGGATAAGCACTAGATGCCTTCATCCTTATTTCACTATTGGAGATGATGAGGAGGAAGAAGCAACGGTCATGGTATCCAACTGGAAATCGTTCATTAATGGCACGTCAAATGAATTCTTGTCAAGAGTGGGAGTTGTGCTTGAAACTCCTGAAGGATCATCACTTTGCTATGCTCACAAGATGAAATTTCCTGCTTCTAACAATAAGGCAGAATATGAGGCGTTGATAGTAAGATCGAAGATTGCGAAGGAGTTAGGAATAAAGACTTTGCATATCTACAGCGACTCCTAACTAGTCATCTTCAATGTAAAAAGGGAATATCATGTTAAGGGCATGAAACTTTCCCGTTACTTGTCAAAAGCTTGAGAGATGCTTAATGAAATCGAACACTATACGATATCATGCATTCCCAAAGAGGAGAATATGTAGGTCGATACCTTAGTCAAGCTATCCAGTTTCGAAGACGCATAACTAATGAGATTAGTTCTAGTAGAAGTATTAATTGCTCCTATCATAGATCAGATGGACGTAAAATTGGTTATGGAGACTACTAAAGAGGAAGATGGATGACGCCAACAATGGACTGTTTGCTCAGGGGAATACACCCTGGAGACCAGAACGAGTGAAAGAAACTTCTTCGAAAGGCACTATGGTTCATAATACGGGATAGAGTGCTATATAGGAGACGATGCTTCTCCTCCTTGCTTAGATGTATAACCAAAGATGAAGCTAGGAAAATCCTTATGGAAATTCATGAAGGAAATAGCGATAACTACATTGAGGGGTAGACATTAGTGAAGTAGACACTCTGCTATAGATATTTCTGGCCAATAATAAACCGAGATGCTACGCCTACACTAGACGGTGTGATCGATGCTAGAGGTTTTCAAAGATTCCGAGAGCCCCATCTTCAGATCATATGCAAATGGTCAATCCATGGTCATTTATAATCTGGGAAATTGGCATAATTAGCGTTCTACCAATAATAAAAGGAGGGGCTAAATACGCTATCGTTATAGTTGATCACTTCACAAAATGGGCTAAAGCAGAACCGCTTTCCATGATTACTACTAAGAAGTAATTAATTTTGTAATGAAAAATATTATTGGTAGGTTTGGAGTACCACAGGAAATTATCACGGATAATGAGACTAAGTTTGAGAGTGTTGATTCCAAGGACATTTACAAGAAATACCAGATCAAGAAGATATTTCTGTGATAGCACACCTACAAGCAAACGGGCAAGTGGAAACAGTGAACAAGATCATCAAATCTACCATAAAGAAGCGGCCGACTAGAGCTAAAGGCAATTGTGTTGATAAGCTTCCACTCGCACTATGGGCTTACAGGACAACGCACAAAGCTATGACTGAACACTTATTGTTTGCCTTGGCATATGGTTCGAAGCTATGATCCTACTGGAACTGGAAGTCCCCTTTCATCGTAGTTCAATTAGAGAGAGAATAAACAGCTACTGAACGAGTCCTTCGACCAAATCGATGAGAAGCGGGAAGAAGCCGAACTGAGGGTTGCTGCTCACCAAAAAAGAGTGGCACACCACTTCAAAGCCAAGGTTCCTAACCATACTTTTGAAGTGAGAGATCTCATCCTCTAACAAATCTCCTTGGGTATAGGAGTGCTTGGCTCGAATTAGGAAGGACTTTATGTGATTGACCAGAAGCTTAAAGACGGAACATTCAAGCTGGCTATAGTATATGGAGTTCCCATCCCACGTGCTTACACAGAACAACGATTCGCTACGGCAATACTATGTTTAGTTTTCCTTGTTTTTACAAATAAGACATCCAGGGAGATTGGAGGCATTGTAAATAGGAAGGATTTTCATCTCTCCTATTTATAAATAAAGTTAGCATCTTGAACCAATGGAACTGTGTGCTTGCAAGCTAAACCACCAGATCGACGGGGTAAATCGATCTAAGCCTTTTGAGAACCAACGTTGCTCCGAGAACGTCAGGAAGGTTCAACACCACCAAATCGATAGAGAAAATTGACTCAAACCACTGGATGGATGGGAATAATTGGTCCCAAACTTCTAAGAACCGGCATTGCTCTGGCAATATCGATAAGGTTCAAAACTACCAAGTCGACGAGGAAAATTGACCTAAAGCGCCGGGTTGATGGGGAAAATCGGTCCCAGCCTTCTTAAAATAGGTGTTGCTCAGGCAACGTCGAGAAGGTTCAAAATAATCGAGTCGCCAGGGAGCATCGACTCAAACCACCGAATCGACGGGAAAAATCGATCCCAACCTTCTAAGAATCAGCATTGCTCTAGCAACGTTGGGAAGGTTCAAAACCATCGAGTCACCAAGGAAAATCGACTCAAACAACTGATCGATGGGGAAAATCGATCCCACCTTCTGAGAACCGGTGTTGCTCTGGCAAAGTTAGAAATATTCAAACTGCTGTGTGAATGGGGAAAATCGACTCAGACCATCGGATCGACAGTGAAAATTGACCCCTACATTTTAAGTATCGTTGTTGCCTCAACAACGCCAGGAAACTCCAAACTATCGAGTCAACTAAAAATCGAATCAAACCTCGCAGTAATTGACATCGCTCGGAGGTAGGTGATAACAAAATGAATTAACCGGAGCTCAAAGATAAGCAACGTTAAAGAAAAATCCAAGGAGTTGAACGGTTCATGTACAAGTTTCAGAGATAGAAACTGGTGCACGTCCAGGGCTCAACATTGAACTTGGAAGAATTTGTTATGATGAAGGATGATGATGATGAATCTTTACGATACACACAATTAGAATGTCATTGGCTGATGACGTCAACTTGGAAGAATTCAAATAAAGCCGAGGAATTGGTGATGTTAGAAATATAATGGTTGGAATCAAGCAGTGGAGTCAGTAGCTCCTAGAGATAGGAACTATCAAGTGAATTAGACTGGAGGCAACCAGGCGAAGTGCTTGGGATGTTCAATCTCTTTTAAGATTTCCACATCTTAACATTCATCTTTGTGGATAGAGGCATGGACACCAATGCGTAGTTAAAAAGAATTTGAACGAGTCCGAGCACGGATAGGCATAGGGTTAACTGAAGGCATAATTCTGTTGTGCCAAATAGAGCAGTTTGGTGATCAAGAACAGGGCTAAGTAACGGAGTATACTAGAGAAATTATAGGAATATTATTTACATGCATGGAGTTTTGGTAAATATGCATATTACATAGAAATAGAAGTATATAAGTACTGTTCACAAGCTTGTTGTGGCATGTTTACTTTTGGAACACGTCTGATGCGTTCGATGCCTAAATGAGTTAACTCCTTTCCAGCCCCGTTCAGTTGAATGCAAACTTTTGCTCCATTCATTTGTTTAGTTATATTAATTAATAAAATCTAAATTTTTATAAATTTATAAAATTAATAACTTACGAAAATGAGATCCATTTGAGACATGGTTTTTTGCATTCTGATCAAATCAAAGTGCTCTATATTATGGAGTTGGTTTGAATTGAATCCAAGAATATAAATTATAAATAAATTACACTAAAACTCACAACTTAAATACTCTGCTAAAATATCCCGTTCATAGCCTCAAAAGCATGTCCGTTCGCTCAACTTCCCTGCTTAAATACCCCATTACCATTTCTTGCAAACACACCCATAATACAGGAAATTGAAATGTAGGCAATTTTATTATATACACAGGCAGTTTTACATAATCAGGCGCAATACTTAAAATGAAAAGAGAGTATACAGGAGAGATTACAAAGGTAAATCAAATCTTTCACTACTACCAAAATATTTTATGTACAGGAAAAACAACGGGAACTGTGCCCGCATAATCTTGGCATGTTTCAGACACAAAAAATAAATACAAATTCGATCTCGACAACATATAAAAAACTACACGCTCAATCGGCACACCATTGAGTCTTTTACTTCTTGCTGCCTCAGCTGCCTTTATCCGTTTTACCCAGATAGGTCTTGAGCTTTTCTCTCCCTTTAGGTTACCATCCTGCGTATTTGGAACAGTGACTCTCTACGGCACTACCATATTTTGTTTTTTCCTTATTTTTTGCAAATAAGCCATCCAAGGACACCGGGGGACTGTAAATAGGCAGGACTTGCCATATCTTCTATTTATCAATAATGTTAGCTTCTTAAACAAATGAAACCGTGTTCTTGTCGGATCAACATGGAAAATCGATCCCAACCTTCTAAGCACTGGCACTGCTCCAGCAACGTCGGAAAGGTTCAATACCGCCGAGTCAATGGAGAAAATTGACTCAAATCATTAGATCGATGGGGAAAATTGATCCTAACCTTTTGAGAACAGGCGTTGCTCTAACAACGGAATGTCGGAAGGATTCAAGACTGCTGATCAATGGGGAAAATCAATCCCAACCTTTTGAGAACCGACATTGCTCCAACAACATCGGGAAGGCTCAAAACCACTAAGTTGATGGGGAATATCGACTCAAACAACCGGGTCGATGAGGAAAATCGATCCTAACTTTCTGAGAACCGGCGTTGCTTAGGCAACGTCGGGAAGGTTCAAACAGCCAAGTTGATATAGAAAATCGATTCAAACCACCGGATTGATGGTGAAAATCGATCCCTGAATTTTAAATACCGGTGTTGCCTCGGCAAAGTTGGAAAAATCCAAACCATTGAGTCAACTAAAAAACTGACTCAAACCTCGTAGAACTTGACATCGCTTGGAAGTAGGCAATAACAAAAGGAATTAACCGGAGCTTGAAGATAGGTAACGTCAAAGAAAAATCCATGGAGTTGAACTGTTCATTCAAAGATAAAAACTGATGTATGGTCGAGGTATCAAAACTGAACTTGGAAGAATTTGTTGTGACAAAAGATGACGATGATGCATCTTTACGATACACACATCTAGAATGACATTGGTTAATGATATCAACTTGGAAGAATTCAATTGTAGCCAAGTAATTGGTGACATTAGAAATATAATACTTGGAATCAAGAAGTAGAGTTAATAGTTCATAAAGATAGGAACTATCATGTGGACCAGACTCGGGGCAACCACACGAAGTACCCGGGATAATCAGTCTCTTGTAAGACGTCTGCATCTTAACATTCGGCCGTATGGATAGGGGCGCACACATCAACACTTAGGAAAAGAATTCGACCGAGTCCGAGCAGGAATAGCCATAAGATTGGCTAAAGACACTGTTTTGTTGTGCCAAATAGAGCATTTTGGTATTGAAAACAAAATTGAGTGACAGAATATACTTGAGAAATTGTAGGAATAATATTTACATGCACGGAGTTGTAGTAAATAAGCATATTACACAGAAATAGAAGTATATAATACAGGAAATTAAAATCTAGGCAATCTTATTATACACACAAGTAGTTATACATAAACATGCACAGTTTATAAAATGCAAAGAGGGTATACGAGAGAGATTACAAAGGTAACGCAAATCTTTCATTACTACTAAAATCTTTTATATATAGGACAAACAGCGGGGGCCATGCTCGCACAATATCGACCTGTTCTAGACACAAAAACAAAATACAGACTCAATCTCGACAACAGACAAAAAACCAAACGCTCAACCAAGACACTATTGAATCTTCTACTTCTTCCTACCTTAGTTGCCTTTAGTTGTTTTATCAAGATGGATCTGGAGCTTTTCTCTCCCTTTGGGTTCCCCACCAAGAGGAGACCTAACTTTTGATTGAGTGGACTCCTTACTAGTAGTAAAATAGGCTCCCCAAACTTGACGGTAGGATCAACAGGGCGCTTCGACAACTTGATCTTGAATGAGGGAACTTTCTGCTTCAGACTTGACAATTTTGAGGATGCGAGCTTGGTGGTCCCGAGCTCTTTCTTCACTATGATTTTATCAATGTCCTTTAACCTCTCTGCCATTGTTCCATGACCAATCGTGTCGAAAACCCCGGTAATGAAAACATCCTCCTCTAGAGAGACACAAATGTCCTCCAAGCTCTCTAAAGCAGCGATCTTCTTGGAATCAAGACCCTGGCCAGAACTAGATACATGAATGGCTATAGAAAATCCAACGGAAATGTTGGTTGACAAAGTAAAGACCACTTCGGTCCCTAAAATATGCATAGATGGAGACAGAGGAGGCAAGTTAGGTTGACCTATAAGTTGGAAAATAGAGTGATAAAGTTAAATCATGGATTCTCATAAGAGCTGAAGTTTCTCGAAGACTGGAGAAACAAGAGATATACCTGTAGCAAGATCCCGTTGGGATACAACGAATTCACCTACTTTAGTCCCAAGCTCCCCTAGCTAGACCATGATAGGAGGAATGTATTTTCATGAGGAGTACCAGTTAATGAAGCCAGAGTAATGCGAGTAGATGTAGAGCTGACTTCTATAGAAGTAGGGATAGTTTCTGCTGGCACTTAAGATTTGGAAGCAGATGTTTAGCGCTGACCCGAAGATCTCGGGCCAACAAGCGCTTTGGCAGCATCGGAAGCCTCATTAGTAATGGTAGCCTTTCCAATTAAAAGAGATTAGATATCTTCAGCATCAAGATACGCGACCGTCAGCTCCTTTTCGAAGCGATTGTCTCCAGCCTCCGCCGATCTACATAGCACTTCCTCTGAAGTGCTACAAACAGCCTTGGGATTGTCGTTCTTCAACCATAGTTGGTTCTTAAACATGACTACATTAGTATAAAAGTAAAGCATGTTGGCATCAAGCTCATCCTATTGTTTGAACTTCTCATATTGAAGCTCTTTAAGCTCTTGCATTAACCTTTCAAGCTCAAGTGCGAGCTTTAGATTGTTGTATGTTACCATCTATGTTTGCTCATGAGCATGCTTCAACTCTATCATAAGATTGCGCTAACTTTTTGTTTTTGTATGAGATTTCTCTCTCTTGTAACCTTAAGCAAATCATCCTCCTGCTCCTTAAGCATTCGCTCGAAGGCAGCTCTCTCGGACTCGAAAGATTGGATGTTTATATAGTTTATCTTGTTAACTTGAAGAGAGCTGTGCACCATTTTTTCCATTTATACCCTTCATCAATGCCTTGCTCGATGTTCTTTGGACTTTGCATTGCACCTCTTTTGGCACGTATGAGATATGTTAATATAATTTTACGCCATGTAAAAAGAGATTGGGGAATGGATTTGATAAATGCAAAGGACCAGTTGGAAGAGTAAATAAGGAAGTGAAGCTTCCACTTTAGGCATGCTAGACGGTCATAACCATAGCTTGAGAGACCAAAATTTGTTGGACTAAGGAAGTTTGAGCCTCTGTACGAGGTGGAATATTTGCAAAAGTATGCCTATGACACTGTGAGGAATCTCTAAGGCGCTTAGTAGGGTCGTGAGATAGCTTGCTTCAGCATCTCTCTTCTTCTGCTCTCTATCTCTCTCCCTCTCCTTATCTCTGTCGGCCCTGCGAGCCACATCATAATTGTGGTCTTTCTACCTTCTCCTTTCTTCCTCGTTTTCATAGCGAAGTTGTGGGTTTGGATCAGTAGTTTAGCCTCTGTATTCGCTAACATGGTTGGAGAACTTTTCAAAATATCCACGCCCATGGAACGTGAAACAGAATGAAAGCGGAGTTAACTGCGAAACTATGAAGCTAGATTTAATGCAAGAATGAGTATCTGTATTCCTTGTGAAGTGTATGCTATCAATGATCTCTTAAGTACTCTACCAACCATATTGGCAAGGAGTTAAAATGTGGGTCTCCTCCATTTCCTATAAAGCCCATTGGATAAAGAGAGAATTCTGAACCGACATTCCCCAAAATGTTGCTAACTATGTAGTTGATCTCACTAATGCCACTTAAGCCGACAAATATGTAGCTTATGGGGTGGGATTAGGGCAAAACATGTACCGAAGGCAATGTAGATGAATCTACAGCCATCTTAGAAGTTTCGGCAATTTGTTCCTGATGAGGCGAGCTAAGGAGGTAAGGACTCATCCTGGGAAACCAACCAAACAATTCATTCCCTTCCTTGCTGGCATGGTATTCGCTCTCGTCATCATCAGTGTCCTTTCCTTCCTCTTCCTCTACCGTTGACTCTTTGCCTTATATCCTTGTAACTGATTCATCTTCCTCTAGAATAGGGGGCCTTCTGGTTTCTTCTCCACTTTCTCTCGGGACATCTCCTCCTCTAAACTCCTTGATCACTCTTTCATGGTCCCCTTTTGTTTGTGCCTCACTAAAAGGACCCTCTCCTTCCTTTGAACATTCTCGTCAAAGCTATGAGTGGGTGCAGAGGAACGGGTATGACCCCTGGAGCCGCTTTGCACTGGAGATTCAGCAATGGTAAATCAATCCTGGTGAAGTAGACTAAACCGCCGTAGATTTTTGTTTGTAAGAAGGAATGCAATAGTGCATCGGTTGGGTCTGTACCTTTAAAGCATTGAGTGTTTTCTTGTGTTCATCACTATCATCTTAGGCTAAGATGCATACGGTGAAACACATATTAAGTTACAAACTTAGAAATTCCAATGTGGGAATAGCATGAAGATATACTCATTCTTTAAATAGGAACGCTTGTTCTGGAGTTTCTTAATCACTTTACATCCCCGTTGGGCTTCGATTATCAAATAGGATGGGTAATCCTTCCATTTATAGAATCGAAGGAGATATGTAAGCTCGTTAAATCTTAAGGGTTGATTGAATCTACTCATGAAGAGGATGTACAACGAGCTCAAAAAGGAATATTCGTTTGGATGAACTTTGAACGGAGCCAATCCAAGTTCTTGTAGCACCGTCATAAGGAAAGGATTGAATGACGAGGTAGCACATGTATTGATTGCATGCTATGAAGTTTGGCAGGGATTGAAACTGAATTCAGCCCTTGTCGGTAGATGGATATCATCATTAGGGATGCCGTATTGAAGATATATGTTCTAAAGTGACCTGACAGAAAGGATTGAAGGCACCTGCTCCAATGGATTGTTCGAAATTCTCGATCCCAGAGGTAGTTGACCCAACAACGGCTCAACTAAAACTATTTAGCTTTGAGATTCCTCAGGATGACTTGGCCCGATAGGTATATTTGGCAATGCAAGAGCTGTAGAAGACCCAGCTTTGAAAGGGTTAGACGTTCCTTCGTAAAACTAAAAACGAGGTGATCGACGAGTCATTCTAAATAATAAAACTTATCATCAACATGGTCAACTATGTTTTACTTTGAATAATAAACTTATGTGACCAGGGAAAAATCCAAAGGATGTCAATGTGTGTTGACCAATCAAATTTTGAGCATTGACCAGGGCAAGTGTAGTGTGTTAATCTTTATAGTGTGAGGCCAGTGTCCAGTACACCATAAACGAACCATTTTGTACTGATAGCTCACTCATGCAAGAAAAATGAGCAGCATCATATTTTGAAATTATATTTCAGATTTTACTCCTTATCGATGGGCGACCGATAACAGAGCCGCTATTCAGAGCGACGTCGAAAGCTTTTCATTCCAGGGTCACTAGAAGTGCAGAAATAGGAAAATTGATGCAATGGGATTACACTTAAAATTTAGTCAACAATCGAGACTTATTCAATTTTCAAAAAGGAACGGTTGAAGCAAAGAACAGGACTTGTCTTCGGAACAACATACATTCGATCGAGGCAAAACTTAGCTTCACCATCGATCAAATTAAATCGAAAATCAACCATATTCGATCGAGATTGCAATCAACCAAATTCAGTCGCCATCACCACTATGACAAGAAAAATCACTACCAACCTCAAAATTCAAGTCAATTTAGATCTAGGGTTTAGATCGGGAGTTAACTGGGAACAAAACCAAACAGCAGCAACATTGAAGGGTAGCGAAAACAAGCAGGTGATGGCATTAGCAACAAGGTGGTGGCGACAATGGAGATGGTCAGCGGCGACGAAGCGTGGATCGGTTAGGTCGGTGTGGGAAACTCATAAGAAGCAAATAGCTCGAGAATAAAAGCAAATGAGAAGATTTAGAAAAAATTTCTAAGTGTTGAGATATAAATAGGTTGGGGGGAACATTATAGCTCAGTACTGAGCTATATAGCTCGGTGCTTTGTCGTTTTTTCCCTTACACATCACTCAGAAGGCACTGTGAAGATAAGATGTGCTAACCTATAATGTGAAGCAATCTTTGAAGTGCATCTCACAATCTCAATGCAAAGGAATGGAATTCCAACCATGGCTAGACCAAATAGTTAAAGGAAAAATAGTCAAGCGATAACCATGTCTCGAGACAGCACTTGAACAATCGATTAGAGTTTATAGGATAGCATTTCAAAACATGTCTTGATCTAGAACACGCTTTGTTTTTAATGAAATCATACTCCGAGGGCACGTGGTAAATGGGTTTTAACTAAGAAGAAGTCAACGGAAGTCAGAACATCTAGATAAAACAAAAAGACTTGAAATCTTACAAGCACACCTAAATGGAGTAGAGAAACAAGTCCGGAAAGTTTCACACAATTTGGACTAAGAGCATAGCTCGGTAGTGAGCTATCCTTAGGTTGGTACCAACCTATATTTCTCCCTTAATTCGCCTCTCAAACTCCATACTTCTCGTATACTTCTCCAACAGATCATGATCAAGTGGTTTTCCTAGAGTTTAGACGATTAATTCCAAGATAGATAGGTAGAAAGCCAAGAAAGCAAGTTAACTCAATTGATAGAGGAAAGACTATTAGAATCAACCAATGACTAATGAAAATAGCATGTGACCCATTAATATGAAGATTGAAGAGCAGAGCAAGAGCTAACGTTGGATTTGCACCAACGTTTATAGCTCGGTACCGGGCTACATAGGTCAGTACCGATCTATCTCCTTGGGTCGTTGGTGCTTTAGTTTTTCCTATGTGACATTAAGCTCTCTCCTAGACCTCAGTGCAAATGAGCTTCCGACCCAATACCTATGTTTCCCTTTAAATACCAACCAAACTGAAATTAAGGAGAGATCTAGTTACTACTAACTCCATACATGGAAGCTTTGCCTCTTCTATATCTCTTAGCTCCATAAAATAGTCACCTAGGAAGCTACTCTTGGCAGTTCTTAGTTATATAACTTGTCATAACCTTGTACTTATGACTTATACTCTCTCTATTTCTCTATAATCCAACACAAACCCTATCAAATCAAACAATAAAAACTATAAAGTGGACGTAGACTAGAGATTGTCGAACCACTATAAAAATCTTATGTCTCTTTCTACTTTATATCTATTCCATTTTTTTTATTTTCAATACTATCTACTAGACCTGGTCTTACAGGTTCCCTACAACTCAATCTTGGGTGTTGATCTATTTTTGGAATCAATGTTTTTATAACTTATTTGAAAATTTTCTCAGTGGTTTCAAGATTTAAATCAAAACATAGATATATATTAATAGGCAGTCATCGATATAAATAAATGCAGTAAAAATAAAGTAAAAGTAAGACAGATGATACTAGGAGTTTTATAATGGTTTGGATTGACCAATCATGCATCCAGTTGTGTATAATATCTATACACATTTCCTTTCAAAATGCCTACTTTAATCAGGTAGCAAGTAAACCAGAATACAGTCTTGATTTTAAGGCAATAACATACACCCTTCCGACTTTCCAAGATCAAGGTAGAATCTCTTGATTTAAATGGTTAACAAGCTACACGCTTGATTTGAATGAGCAACAAGCACATCCGTTTGGTTTGAACAGGCAATAAGTACACACACAAATATTATTAGAAAGTTATTGATTCCAACTAAAAATAGTTCTACTTTGGATATGGAATATCCTATATCCCTTTTTTAGCACTTTTATCTTTGAATTGAAGAGAGAATACATTTAAATTAGTGAGTAGATTATAGAGAATGAATGTAGTAAGTAGAGATTGAATTTGAAGAGTATAAAAAGTGGATTTTGTCAAATATATAATGAGTGTTGGGAGTAAGAAGAATACAAAGAAAGTATTTGTTAAAATTTATTTTTAAGTTCCCTTTATATAGTGTTTGAAGGGACATGTCTATTCGTGAAGAGGTGAAGCACGGTATGTATGTAGACATACATAGATGGGGTATGTTGACATACCCTTGTATTTTGAGAAAAACAACAATCCATTAAAAGTTTTATAAAATTATAATTTTTCATAAAATCATTTAAAAATAGTTTTTAAATAGTTTTTAATATATAAATTTTTTATAAAACATATGTACCTTGTATTTTGAGGAAAAAACAATAATTTATTTAAAATGTTGTAAAATTTTAATATTTTGTGTAATCATCTAAAATAGGTTTAAATACTTTTTAATATATAGAACTTTAATAAAATAATTGTAGAAATATATTTTGAAAATAAAATAATTATTCTGATGAGAGAGCATCCAAAGAAAAGAAATTGTTACTCAACGACTTTAACTAATTTATGTTATGTCCATTAACTATAATCTGTAATCTTGATCTCTTCATGTCTTTGTCTTTGAACTCACGAGTCTTCAAATATCTTGATCATCTCTGAACCTTAATATCTAATCTCTTTACCGATTAGTCTTTAGACTCGACTATCTTATACTTGTATGAACCTATGTAATGTCCTGCAAAATATTCTATACAACTTGGGAAAACACAAGTACTTATATTTATATGGTTGTTGTCATCGGAATCAATATATATGTGATTAATAGATTTCTTTTAGGTTTAAATGAGTGTTTGCTAGTCAAAAATTATAGGTATAATAGGGAGCAAATTTGTCTCAAGAAATGGTGTAAAAGGTGGCATATAAATAGGAAGTTAAATGGAGAGAAAAGTGGATCACATCCTTATCTCTCTTTTGATAATTCCATCCCTTTTAACTATTTAAAAGCCTTCCTCTACAGCCAAAAATTGGCCAACCTACCGAAGCCATTTCTAACAAAAATTTACATGCCCTATACGGGCCTTAAAACCAATTCAAGCCTGAACAATGTCCGTTGTATTTAAATCCAAATTTAAACACGTACCGATATCGTATATCGATTAATATATTCATAACTATTATAGTACGTTATTTAACATTGTTCAACACATCAAATACAAAATTTTATAATTAATATTTAATAGGGGTTTTAGGCTAAAGGAAAAAGTTAGAGAAAAATTTAGTCTCAAGGACAAGAAGTTTGTTTTGTAGACTGAAGGACACTTTTTACTGTAAATCACAGAATGATAGTTGTAACTATCATTTTCAATTTACACTAAAAAGTGTCCTTCAGACTAAAAAACAAACTTGTCGTCCCTGAGACTAATTTTTTTTGCAACTTCTTCCTTTTGCCTATTTACCTGTATTTAATAAATATTAATTTAATTATTTTATAACAATTAAAAATTAATTAAATCTGGTGGTAAAAAGAAGTATTCATCATTTCGGTTATGTGACTCTGACGTGTATATTTGGTCAGTGATTAATGTAAAACCATTCGAATATTAATGTTCACACATCACTTAGTAGGCGATGTGACATTATAACCAAATTTATTGCTTACTCGATTTTGGTAAAGTCTAATTTAAATTTATTAAACGTTATATGGTTGTGATAATCATTTACACCAATCACCTTCATCAAAACTTTATCACTTTGGATTTATGGAATTTGATAATGGTTAGAATTTCAATATTATCGATATTTAACTATATAGTCCAGACACAAATTCTTTGATTCAATAATAATAATTATTATTAACCATATTGCTCTGGACAGAGACTTTGACTTTGGGTTGACTTCAGTTAACCGTGAAACTAATCTCGTATAATGAAGGAGTCAAATTCTCTCTTGAATAATGTTTCACTTCCATTTCTTTCACTCAATTCAATTATAGTCGCTCGATGGACATCGTGCCATGATTTAACTAGAATCAAGGCAGAGTTTCCAAATTAAAATCAACATTATTCTTAAGGAAAAAGAACCGTGTAATTTTGTCATATTGTTATTTTCTATTTGACCTTAGTTATATTAACCAACAGAAAACTATTGAGTGATTCAATCCATTGTTATTCAATAACTATCAGTATGTAATCCCTTGGTCTCCCCAGCAGTCATAAGTAATACACTGCCTAATATTTGAAAAGGTTTACATACTCTATTCTCAACGGATGCGTCAATATCCAATCTCGATACATCTTGACTTGGAATATTTAAAACGATATGCTTATTTTATTGTGATAATACATACACAGTTACAATGCATTGGAACTACTATGATAAAACATATCATTTATGGAATTTCTATTAAATATACTTTTGATTAATTAATTAATTAACGAAACATATTATATCAAAGTATATAATAGAAAGAAAACAACTTTTATTTCAAACAAGATTGTTTATCGAGTTAGATATATGTAACAAATTACATAATTGTCCATAGGGCTACCCCTAACTCTGTCCCCTTACCCTGGTTTCTTATATACGAGCCTGAGAAAAATGAATAGCTGCTCAAGCTTGTGCTTAAAGCCATTAAAGAACAAAGAGCCGAAGTCGATCTTTGAACTAAAGCCTACAAGAGGAAGATAGCCAAGCACTACAAAACAAGGGTAAAGCTTTGACAGTTCATTGTTAATGGCCTAATTCTATGTCGGGTATTTACAGCAAAGAAACCAGATGAAGGAGTGTTTGAGCCAAACTAGGAAGGGTCAAATGCTATAAGCACCACCTTGACCAATGGTGCTTATCAACTCTCTCACCCGGACAGAACTTACATTCCCACACGTTGAACATCGCACACCTTCAGGCCTATCGTTTATAAAAGCTCGCCACCATTATATGGATATGTAATGCATCTTTTGTGAAGATTACGATTGAAACTTCAGATTCAACTATTTGATGCAATCACGAAGACTATCCAGCGAGGATGAGTTATAATGAACTCACTTTCTTGCTTTGGGACTGCTCGCCCCTACCATCAAGGACCACACAAGTCACTTAATGCTTCCATCCTTGTTGATCGACTATCTAACGAGGGTGAATTATTGTGCATTTACTTCCTTATTCACGGACTTTCACCTCTATAGCCTAAGTAATAAGGATGAATTATTATGTTCTCATTACCTTGTATGGGACTACCAACCTTTACCGTCAAGGATAATGAGAGCCGTAACGGCTCGAAAATCCATACCCCTTGAGTCAACACTATTCTACGTCAATCAACTCAAGTTGTACAGAAATACGGACCATTTAGGTTAAAGAAGAAGAGGTAGAAGAAGAAAATAGAAATCAACATCAGAATTTAACCATCACAGCGGAATAAAATATAATAGATAATGATGATCTTTACTCAAAAGCAAATACATCTGTTTACATATTACATCATCAGAGTACATCAATCACAGCTCAACAATATCATACACTGGATACACAACTACTCAACACAGCGGAATATACATATATAAACAAGTACGGAAGTACGTATCATCATCCTGCTCGTCTCCTGAGCTCCACATCATCAAATCCTGTATCCTATAATACTCGGTCTGACCCGAGCATTACAGTTAAATAATACCCGAGTCAGTCTGGAATACCAGCATGAGAAAATCACACCCAATTTGATTATTAAAGTTTCAAAAATCCTTTGAAAACAAAAGCATCTCATAAGACCACGCCACAAATAACCATGTCGGGCTTTTACCTTACGATAGCTAAAACATTTTTATAGAAATCCTCTGATATTATAATAGGGTCTATATACAAATACTTATAAAATAGCCGAAATTGTTACATTATTAAATTCCAGCTACTAGCCACAGAGTGGATAATACAAACAAAACTCGTACAAGGCTCGTAGGGAGAATGGATTTCCAACTAATGACTAGGCACTGGGGTACCACCTGTCACGGTAGGGGCCTAGATCACCGTACCGAGGAGTACGCCCGCTCCCTGCAACACTAGACCGGGACTACTCCTTACTGGATAATCCCGAGTGAGATCACCCTGCGGTTGGGATCAGCAACCGCCTACTAAGCCGAAATAAAAAGGGACATCTAGACAGGAATGACCTCACCCTGCTTGGGTGCTACCCACCTAGCCTTGCTGCATAACCCCTGATTTTCAGTCATTCCCCTTTGATGAGGCTTGAGGCTAAGCGTTACCTTTCAGAACATATCCCTTAGAATGCCCATCGTCCACCTGACGATGTTTCGCAAGCATTCATCCATACAAGTCCATCCCGGGTCCGAACGGAACCGAAGGCACTATTCCTACTACATCCATTTTGGAAATATCCTCAGGATTAGCAGCGAGTAGCCCTTGCACTTCACTGCTCCATCTTCGAATCCAAATTAGTTTCCACGAAACGTACAAACCGGATCGAAGTGATTTTCGAGAAATAAATCTTGATCCCGGTCTCTTCGAAACGATCAACGTATTTGTCCAATATTGATAGTCGGTGATTGAACTATCAATTTATATTCACAAACAACCATCGAACAATAAATAATTTTCCAAATTATTTATTAATCCAAAATATCTTTACAAGATATATTTCAGATTTTAACCCCTTTTGAAAACAGTTTCAAACATATTCCTTTCCCGAAATAATTTCCCAATATTTATTTCCACTGAAACACCAAGTATAAAATACTTTTAGATTTTAAAATAATTTAAAAGCACTTAGTTATAAAATATACTTCATAGCCTTAAAAATTTAAAACTACTTTAATACTTTATTAAAATATATACTTTAGAAATATTTAATAAATAAGGCTACTTTTATAAAATATAAAACTAGATTTTTCTTTAAAACAAATACCAAGTCATTTAATAATTACTATGATAATAGTTTTGAAAAAAAATATTTATTTTATAATTTAAACATTTAAAAATAATAAATTTTCTAAGATATGCTTTTTAAAACAACATTAAAACCTTTAACTTATATTTAAAATTGCTTGAAAATCGTACTTGGCTATCCAGGGAAACACTCTTCTCTTTCACATCCTTTAAAAATGAATCACTATTTATTTTTAAACGAATTTCCATTCCTTTATAAATTTCCACTTTGAATTCATATTTAAAATATCCACCGATATTTTATTTTACTTGATAACCCAGTCTAAAAATTCCAAAATCTCACTTCAACTTTTAGATTTCAAATCCCAAAACACTTTAATCAATTTACAATTTATTCCCAATTTACTTTGCTTAAAATAAATTTTCTTCCTTGCTTTACTTATTTCAAATTTCATTAATATTTAGATTTTATTTTCTCATTTTGAGTAAGAACCCTTTTAACTGAAGATACCAATTTCAGATTCCCAAAATTCCTTCTTTATCTCTTAATTAAATTTTAAAAAATAAATTCTTTATTCATTCAAATAATATCACTTAAGATTTACAATTTATTATTACCCCTAATAATTCAAATTCCTCTTATTCCAAATTTGTTACAGTTTTGCAATCACTTTTATTTCATTTTGTTTTCAATTCATTATTAATTTATTCCAATTCACTAGAATTATTTTACTTAAAAATTTACTCTTTTATTTCTTTTGAAAATACAATTCTAGAGATTTGATAATTTATTTTACTGAGATATTCAATCCAACCATATCATTCAATACTTCAATTATTCATAAAATCATCACAGGATATCAAATATTCAGAACACAGAATATTAAATAATCTAAATAATTTCGAGGAGTCCAATTGGATCCCTCCAACCTGTTTTCTCTGCATCCAAAGATGTTAGCACAATAATATGCCAATTCCAGAATATAACATACTATAGCACATCAGTCAATTTCAACCATTCAAACAATTATTTAAATTTAATCGTTTAAATTTAAATTAACCGAGTGGGATTAACTCACCTTTTATTTGTTTTGCAATCCGCTTCAATCCCGCCTTGATTCATGGTTTTTGACCTTGGATAAATAATTCAAGATTTATTGACATTTGAATTAACCAAAACAACTTATTACTATTGAATTAACCAAACAATTAATTTCCATTTATTTATCTAATTCTCAACTAATAATTCCCTATAAAATCTCTTGGTACCCAAAGTAATTAAAATAAGTCAATTACTCTAGTTAATCTCCTTAATATATTATTAACAATAACTAGTTGGTGATATGATCTTACATTTATATATATATATATATATATATATATATATATATATCTTTAAAACTCGTCTACTTGAAAACAAAAATTCATTTATATAGATTTAAAAATCTAATTTTTATAAATTCTTTTTAACATTTAAATTCTTATCTATTTTTTTCCAAAATCTTCTTTATATTCATATTTCCTGTTTTTATCTATATTTTAAACATGAATGCATATTTCTGTTCTGTAAATAACATAAATAGAAATTTTATCTATCCGTTAACACATGATTACTCAAACAGTATACTTCATTTACAAAAATCGTTCTCAAACCAGACAAAGTTTTCTACTTTACACTTTACATAAACTTTAAACATTTTTAAATTCCTATATATTCTCAACATTTTATATATATCTATTCACTGCTTATCCTACATATATATAGGTATGAATCTTTAAATTGAAAAATAATTACCAAATATTCCTTTCTAACCTATATATACATGTAATTTAAATCAGATTCAAATTTGAAATTAAATTGTTAACATATACCTTACTGCCAAACACTCCTCAACCATCGCGAGCAGGCCTCCTTCCACCACGTCGCTGGATCGAGATCCAGGCGAGCTTTTTACGCCTCCACCACCTGCTGTCGAGCTCGATTCTCGTTCAAACCCCAGCTTGTTTGACTCCTCTACCAACCCGCACGCACTCAGCCTCGAAGTCCACAACCGAACCCACCGCAAACCCTACTTGCGCTTGGCCTCACACTTTGCGCTCAGCCTCACACTGCAGCTCGAATTCGAGCTCGAGCACAGGACTTCCAGAATCTGTAACGCGAAACCCTAGACCCCTTTGAATCCTCAACTCGCGGCCATCGATGATGATGACGCGATTTCCTCGCGTGCTCGAGCACGCGAGTTCCCCATTTTTTTTCTTTTAATTGCTTTGATTTGTTCAAGCTTCGGCTATTCCTGAACTCCAATTTTTAATTGAAGAGAAAGGGAAAAGATTTTTTTTCTCTGAACGACGTGATATTGATAAGAAGGGGAGGGAAGAAAAAAAGGTACGAAAGAGAAAAAAGTGAGGCGGGATGTACGTATTGTCGGTTTTAAAAGGAAGTGAATATTATTTAAATTTAAATTTGTTTCAAAACAAAGTCCAACGCGTTTATATATCGTACGCTCACACAACTGCTCCAATTACTACGAAATTTGAAATCCGATAACAATACAATATTACGGATCCAATGGAACTGGTTTCGTCGAATTTCAAGACCGTGCCTCGAAGGCTATTTTTAAATTCAATTTAAACGGTATAAAATTATAAAACTGATCAAACCACTGTTAATTTCAATTTGACAACTTCTATTATTTTCAGTGTTATCAAAATAAATTTTACAAGCCTTCAAATTATTTTTAACAGGCCTAAAGTTCCAGATTCAATAGTTTACCAAATTTCGATAATTAAATCCAATATTTAATTATCCAATAAATATTGATATTTGGAATTCAAGTTAAAAATTTACTTTTAAATATCTCAAATCAATTAAATATTCCAATTTAAATTGCTTGAAAATTCCGGGTCGTCACAAGAGCCCTATTCCCATCCTTATAGAACGACTATTCAATGAAGGTGAATTACCATGCATTCACTTCCTTGTTTGGGGATTGACAAGCAATCTAGTAAGCTTGAATCACCATGCATTCACTTCCTTATTTGGGGACTATTCGCCTGTCCCATGGAGTTGGGTGAAAAGTCTCTCCTTTGATGTAGCTTATCTCTCTTATGGGATGGGTAGTCTTATCGAGACTAAGGTTGTTTGCTCGAGTGAATCTAAAGTCCGACATCCATATAGAAATAAGCCAAGCCCAATATCAACTGGCCTGTGTCCTCCAGGAGAAACCATGAGCCATTCAGTGCTTGGGTTCATGCCAGGCCACCCACCTCATTATCAACTAGCATCATGTCACCCAAGAGAACCCTCGAGCCACTCAACGCTCTGGTTTGTGAAGGCACCGCACCATATCACAGAACATAGGTAAGCCCAACAAACATATGTCGGCCTCGTTGTCAATCACATCTAGCATTCCAGGATATGCTTTTGTCCGATCCCATATGCTAACCCATTTGAAATACAAACAAGTTTTGCCTTCATAAATAGCTAAGTACATGTTTCACATGAACATGCCTCTCATTACGCATCTCATTACTATACCTCTTCCTTATCTATTTTTTGAAAATGCTTAGGTACATATAATACAGGGATTATACTGGCTACTCAAAGTATGCTACCCTACGAGCTACGCACGAACGAACAAGAAGCATAGACGAACAAGAATGGATAAAGCAATAAAGTAATTAGGCAAATTTCACAAAACAAAATACACATTATACATTCATCCCAACAATGTGGGGTACACAACATGTTCCACTAAGCATCTAAAAATGAAACAAAAATATCCACACAGCCAGTTCACCAAGCGACTGGGTCAAGAAGTCCAATTGTTCCTATGTAAAGATAGCTACACGACTACCCCAATCGTCCTCATCTCGGTAGCCACCTCCTCCCATAACTAGATAAGAGGCTCGACATTGAATTTCCTTGTGGAGATAGGGAATAGGTAATTTTCCCTGGAAAGGGTTTCCACTAGGTTCTTAAGCCGGCTCGCCCATCTATCCCCCCCCCCCCACTTTCTTAACGGTCTCCACATTCGCATTAGATAGACATCTAGATAGGTGCTTTCTCAAGTCATTCCGCAGACCCTCGGCCTCTTTGTCAACCTTTTCTAGGCTCTTCTTGAGATTCGTGGTCATCTTCTCCACTTTCTCCCTCACCTCGGTCGCCTCTCTTACTATCCTCTTGGTCGCCTCCATTTCCTCCTTTTCTTTGGTGATCTCCGTCTTAACCATCGTTTAAGCAACTTCTTTGGCCTCCAACTCCCTCTCGAGTTTCTAAACCTCGTACAAGATATAGATTGAGTGGTATCCTACTAGAACAACTAGTGTTAGAAAAATAACAAAGTAATAAAAAAATTCAAAGTTGGCAACTTACTAGTAAGGTATCTCAGGTTTGTGCATTTACCATGCACTTAAGAGAGTGTCGGTACCGACTAGTTCTAGCCATTCGGGTACGATAGGGTTCACCATGGAATTAAGTTGGAAATCCATCAACAAGCAATCTAACATTCGTGGCTTGGGAAACATCCAAACTTACCTTCCCCAAACACCATCACATCATCCTCAACAGCCAGCCTCTCCACATCATAAATTTAAAGAAACTTGGAGTAGGAAGGTTGACCTTAAGAAGTGAGGACGTGCCAATCTCATCTCTCCTCCTCTTCTTACTATCAATGGGGTGCTGAATTGGTCACTTAGATTTGGGGGTCAAAGTAATGACCTCTCACCTGCTTTAGGTTCCTTAGGCACTAAAGTCACGATAGTTTGAATAGTAGGATCATTATTTTCAAAGTTGTGGAAAGAAAGCTTGGCAACCACTAAAACAACAAAGAAAGTTATCGTTAGTTTAACTAAAAGAAAAAGAAATTCCAAGTGCAAGTAAACTAACATTTGTACTAGCCCGACCCTAATTTCTGATAAGGGGTGGGCATGATGAAGCTAATATGTCTACACTAGATTGGTCTATTCATGCATAAGGCTTACTCGGAGACAACTTCATATTCGAGATAAAAAGGATCATATATGGGAATTGACTCATAGGAGGGACCTGCATCCCTATCGACTCTCGGTTTTTGTAACCCTCCCCCTATACTACTTTCCTCGAATCTCACCCTAGTATTTTAATCAACAGGCGACATCTTATGTTGAGGGACCTAGACATCAACCAACCGTTATGGGTTGTATTCTTCCCACCATGGCATCGACACTACATCACGTAGCTTATTAAGGTGAACTTGTTGCCACTCTCCAGGTTCCTTATCCATAATAATGTTTTCGTATCTACTTTATACATTAGTGGTCGGTCTGGCCATGGGGTCCCGAAATTTGAGCTTTGAATATTCCGCTTTAATTTGGCCTGCTTTTTATATAGGGCAGCCTGCTCATCCACTATGGTATGTCTTCCCCTTCTCCGCCTGACCTAGCAAAGGTCTGTTTTGGTCATTAATACCATCAAATCCCAGACCTGATTTCTGGCCTCCTTTAGTTGATCACATAATCACTCGGTGTTCCGTAGTTGACGCTGAAGAAATCAATAAAAGCTTCTGTCAATGGGCAAGTCAAACAAAGGAAAGGAAGGAAAGAGTGAAGGAAAAAGAGAGGGACAAGAGGGACTTACTAAGGGTTTGGAACTCAAGGTGTTGTAGCTCAAGGTTGACCCCATAGGGGATGAAAAAGTACTTTCCCATCGATCTAGGGGTAGCCTTGCTCAAGACACCCATAAAAATAGCAGGTTTAATATTGGCCTAGAAGTGAAAGTATATGTTGACTGGGTAGTCCATTATAACGACAGCCCTACTCGTATGGTGTAGAATGGTTTTCAAAGGAAAGAAAGAAGTAAAGAAGAGGAAATAGAAGAGAACAGAATGGAAAAGAAGAAAAATGAAGCATCAAATCATCACTAACATGTTGTATATCTCACATCGCATTAGAGGAAATATAATAGTCAACACAGATATAAAACATTAGAGATAGTAATAATAATTTGAACTAATCATCAGGATATAAGATCCACAGAGTTATACAACAAAGTAATAGAGTTTATACAACTAGAACATAAACTCAACCAATACAATGTATCATATAATAGTAAGTCAAACACCGTTAAGGCTCCAAAGTGTCACGTAGCGGAATATATAATAACAAACTCAAATATAAGTATGCATAAACGTCACCTCCTACTGGTCTATCTATAGAACTGCATATCTCATCCTCGCCTGCTCTCATATCTACTCATTTAAGATTACCCGAGATAATAAGAAGAAAAGAATAAAACCTCAAGTCAGACAATAGTATGATGTGAATGATAGCAAGTCTAAAAATACTATAAAAGTCGATACAATATACGAAACATAGGGTATATAGACTGTACCTGACCTGCCCCTACAACCAAAGAGTCAGCACATAACATAGTTAATATACTACTCTACAACACCAAAAAAGGGTACTCCATGCTCAGTATCTATCTGGGTGCCTTGGTATCTTCAACAATACCTACTTCATACTAAGTAAACTGCTAGGTATCTCTATCCATAATATCTACTCCATACTAAGTAAAGACGAGGTGTCTAGGTATCCCTACCACAATACCTACCTCGTGTGACATTCCTAGTGTGGCAGGTGGCTAGTGAAGCAACCATAACAAATATTACATTGATCAAACAATACTGACTGTCACCCACTGCGCTCTAGATATATGATAACTCGTATGACCATCAAGCCAATGACTAGTGAAAGTCCCGGTTCTCCATCGTACTCTCTTCCAATACCCTAACAACCATGGGGCACTAGACCCAACACTCACAGATCCAGGGTATACAGATTCCAACATGACCATAGGCATCCCCACTATACCTCTACTTTGAGTACAACAGGAAACTCTCCAAGCCATCAACGATCCCTTAGCACATGCACATCCATCCGAGCTGTACTCTCTTAATCCAAAACTGAGCCCTACTTGCTCAATCGAATTTCCACTATCTACGAGAACAACACCAGCATTCCTACACTCCATAACTCCCACCACAAACCTCTTCGGTACCTGCTACTCCCATGACCATAAACCAAAGATATGGAATGTCTAATCCTCAGTACTTGTTACCCCCATGAGCCACAAACCAAAGATACGAGTCCATCGTGCATGACATAACTATCCCCTATGATGCAAATGAGCCCACATCTCGAGCATGATTAATAGAGTCTTAAACTACCTACCTCGGAACCTACTCCCAATACGAGCCATCTAAAGTACCAACTCCCATGTTGAAGCATCACATCATCGCCTCGCGCACCATGAAATCTCATCAATGTCCAAGCCAAAGATCATCCAAATCGCCAATCAACAATAGTGCTGGACATTGACCACTCTATAATGGTAAATACCAACCACTTTGGTCATCTACTTAACAATATGGATAAGTACAAACAAAACGAAAATGTTCAGCACCCATCCTGAAATTTGAAACCTCGTCCTCTACCTCGGATCCATCGGCACGTATCTTAACTCTCCTCTATAACTTATATCGTTTGTTAGGTATCTGCATGTGCAAAAACCCAACGTATAAGATATTCCCCTAAAACACGATCACGGCTAATCGGCATTTTCAACCAAAACACCCAAACAAGCCAAATAACCAAATATATATCTAACAAAAATAAATATATCCAAAGCAGCATAAATACATGTATAATCCATCTATATCGACTAATATGGGAAATCATATCAATAATAGTTCAAATTTAATAATTTTCTAACTATGGCACTTAGATGGAAAATGTGTGATATTTTTTATAAATAATTTTAAAACAATTTTATTTTCTTTTATAAATATCTAGCAGATATATAAGTATAGGAAAATACATTTTAAAACAAAAAATCATTCCCTAATGTCAATCTAATGCTATCCAACCAATCATAATATAGTGAGAGACAATACCACTCAACTCAATGAAATCTATCCAAACCAGCGATAAAATGTAAATCTCGTCATCATAAGCGCAACTCAAGAAACCACATTTAAAACGGACCTTGTATGAAAACGATATGTATATGATAATAATTGAGATTATCGATTAATTAAATAATAATTATTAATCCTTAATCACTTCAATTTGATGCTAATCCTTCTTCCCTAGTCAATAAATACAGGCCGTATGCACCAGAATAACTGTGCATATCATCTTCTTCTACTGCATCGATTTCTCACTCAATAATCCATTAAATCTCAATCTGTCTTTGCTGAATCGTTTCTTTTCTTGCTCTCCTCGATCTACAATAAACTAGACATTTCCACCTCCTCCATACAAATCATGACGTGTTCAACCTACTCCCGACCTGGCCATGGATGGAAATCACTTGGAAGGATCCATCACGGCCAAACTTCATGGAGAGATGCGCCTTGGTTTGAGAAACATGATGATCACCATCGATCCGCTTGTCGTTGCCTTAAAATCCAATAATCCGAAACCCTAGATCATGGTAGGGGTTGATCTCAGTCAATGGTGATCATATGTCGAATAGAAGGTATGAGATTGAAGCTCTCGTCAATACAAAGATGCTGGATTTGATTTCGTGATCTTTAGTGAATGTGGATTTGGATACTATAATTTTTTAAGATTAAGAAATAAGATCGGCCTGATTTTTGAGTGAGCAAGAAAGTGAGAAATGAATTTTGGAGGGAGATCTAGATTTGGTTATTTAAATAATAATATATTGTTCCATTTATTTAAATTCTAAAATAAATGGTCACACGTTTTGAGCCTGTATGATCACATGATGTGTCTGATTGTTATGAAATACAATTGTGTACATCACCTCATTTTTTTTTGGATCCAACGGTAAAAATCTCATCTTCGTCTGAGATTGCATTTCAAGTTGTGAATTTCACGTATTTCGAGATAGTTTCAGCCATGGGATCGTCAAGTCTCCAACTGTAGCGATCCTTATATCATTTTAATTAGCAATGTCGATCCGAACTCAATGGAAGTGGTCTTGAGTCCTGATTCGCCCATGAAAAATCACATTTTTGACCTTATTTAATTAACCGTTAAATACTTAAATTAATTATTTAAATATCTTATTGTCAAAAATATAGGTCTTTCAATTCTCCCCTGCTTAAAAAGATTTCATCCTTGAAATCACAATGTAAAGAGAATGTATGCTAACCCAAGGAATCTCAAAAGTCTCTCAAATTTTGGAAAAATTCAGCAGAACCTCCTTTGCACGGTTAGGTCCAGGAAAAATCCTAATACAACAAAGATATGTGTACATATCTTATCTTTAAGTATACTAGATCATATATAGCAATCGTCTAAAATAAGTATATCACTACACCAAACAGACCTTTTTATAGCATTTAAAAACCGATATTAAAGCCTTCTATAGCCTTTCTATAAATGCCATAAATCAACAAGTCGTAATAAGTTTGATAGATACCATAGCGTTTCAAAATTGCCATGGAAAACAGACTTTTAACAGCATTTTTATTGCCATCTTAGACTAGACGTATCGGTACAATTAATTTTCTATAGCGTTTTGAAGCTTGATATAGAACTTTTACATAGAGTTGTGTTTTATGATACTGAAAATTATGACACATTTAATTACTATAATATGTTGACATGCCATATTATTATAATGTCTAAAAATGCTGTAGAAATAATATGACAGTCTTTTATTACGCATTAAAACTCTATAGAAAATTCGTTACTATATATTGTAGCAATATTTTTGCTATGAAAACTGTTTAAACTTTGCAGAATTTTTGGTATAGTACTATCATAATGTTATAGTATATGAAATCCGTAACAATTTTTCTTTTCATAGCATAGCTAAAACGCAATAAAAAAATTTCCATTGCATTTTTTAATTTCCATATACATTCAAGCTTACAATTTTCAATTCCACTAAACTTATTTCAACTAATATATTATAACAATTCAAAAAACCATACTTATCACATTGTAACATACGTAATTAAATGGAGTCATAAGCCAAACCACAGAATATATATATCCATAATGTTTTATACATGGATTATTAAGCATATAAATATTTGTGGCCAAAAGTAATAATACACAAAACTATAGCGAACCAAAATGATACATAATAAAAACAAAGACGCATGAATGTCGATAGATAGTACATTTATGCAAGCATGATCGATTTGAAGGAGAAATAGTGAGACATCATGTAACAACCTTAAAAGCATCATACAAAAACTGTCAAAAAGAAGCACATACGTGTGTATGTTCACTTTAATAAAATATATAACAGTTTGTAATGATACAAATATGGCTGAGGCTATTCAAACCTCAAATTTACTAATATGTTCATACCTGTTAAAAATAAAAAGCTTTTCATATTATAAAGTTAAAAAAAAATAAAAAGAATCTTACAACAGCAAGCTTGCCTGGTGAAAGTGTGCCATGTGCAGGCTTACTGGAGCAAACTTGCCTGTTGCAGGCTTTCCCTAGCAAGCTTTCCTAGTGCAAGCTTGCCTTGTGCAGGCTTGCCGTAGTAAGCTTGCCTGGTGCAAGCTTGCTCTGTTGCAAGCTTGCTCTCCAAAAAGCATGCACCATATGCAAGCTTGCTCTGTTGCAAGCTTGCTCTCCAAAAAGCTTGCACCATATGCAAGCTTGCACTGTTGCAAGCTTGCTCTCCAACAAGCTTGCAACAACAAGCTTGCACTATTAGTAAATTCTGGTTGAATTGTTTCCAGTCTACTCTTCTTTTCATTATTTCATACTTTTAATATCCACTCAATAAAATGTTTTCAGTCATAGTATATTAGTGATAACTCGCTCCTTATAATTAGTAAGGTTAGATAATAGCTACAAAGTAGGTTTATTGACTATGTCTAAAAAGAATGAAGCTAAAATCTTAAAATTCGAAGAACATTACCAATTTTGTATTGGTGAGGAACCATGATACGAATTTTACAATGAATGTGGTTCGTAGTAAATTAAAATATTCAAATAAGGGTTTTCAACTACAGATATAAATTACCTGATTAAGTTGGTTAGAATATGTCGAATCCTGAGTACATCCCCAACTACCTTCAAGATAACATGAGTAATACAGTTACAAACAAATGTCAAATGGTTATTAACACAAACTGTTTTGCTTTTTAATACAAAAAATAAGTATAAGAAGTCTACAGATATCGCTTAAATTATATTGGATCAAATTGTACATGATGCCATGATAATTAAAAAATAAAATAAGCAAACAAACTAAAACAAGAATAAAATGAAGTAAACATAACAAATGCAGACCACTCAGAGATAAACTAAATTTGAATGAGGAAACTGACCTCGCTTCGGACATTTTCAGCTACATGCCCTTCCAATATAAGTTCTTTCTTCAAAGATGCAGCAGCTGTCCGAAGTACATGTCTCACTACTTCTCTTCGCCTGAATTTTGTTGATTCCAATTTCATAACTCCTAAAAATGATAAAAGCTTAACATCTATAAATTACTATAAGTTGTGTTTGTGTGAGTCTACATATGATTATTGTGCCTCCAGCTCAATCTATAGGAAGAATCACCTCACAAATTGATCATCATGATGCAGGATAAATGTAATACTACCTCAAGCCACAATCGTTAAATTTACTTATAATTAAGTAAAATTATTAAATATAGTTGTATGCTACAGTTTGTATATTTCATAAGTGGAATTGTACAGTTCGTATGCTATATATAATACAAATATTTTATGATGCATTTTTCATCACTACAAGACATAGAATAAAGAAAATATACCAGATTCAACTTTGGAAAGATTGAGTATATCATTAATAAGCTGAAGAACCAGATCTCTAGAAGAAATCATTACATCAAGCAATTGTCTTTGTTCCTTGTCCAGTTTTGTATTTGTAAGAATTTCATCCATACCAACAACTCCAGTAAAAGAGGACCGTATCTCATGAGGCATGGTTGCCAACATTTGCTTTGGTCTCGTTGTCTCCTCTGCAATGCATAAAATAGCTTATAATATAAATGTTACCCGACCACTTGGACCGGCTATAAGATGATAGTCCTAGAGGTTTCGATTTGGCCGGGACTAGACTCAAGCCAGTAAGGGGTTGGAGATGTGAGAAATGGGTCCAATCTGTTTGGTTTGACCTGTATGCATGGTTCGACCGAGGGAGGAGGGACGTGTGTCACACGGTATTGTGAGATAACGTATGTCGCTCGGCTAAAGAAAGATGTTGGTAGGAACTCCATATATATCGCTCAGCTTAGAAGAGAACATTCATCGCTCGGCTGAGGGAGATATTATCTCGTTCGGTCTTGGGAAGTTCTGTTCAAATATCGTCCGACCGGAGAAAAAGTCATTCGGTCAGGATGGTCCAGCAAGTATTGTTTAGTCAAATTTGTGCAGCCCTTGTCGCTCGGTCGGGGCTGGTTTGGCACAAGTGTTCGGTATATCTATTCCAGTGCAAGGTGAGGGAGTTAGCTTATTCTTGGAAGTTAACATCAAGGTAAGGGATTCGACATTGCTTCACTTCGATATCCATTACAAATCGCTCTGAGTCCCCTGAGACCTTACTTCGAGTCACTTGCTAAATGACCACTGGTCAGTCGTAAATCGTTCGACCCAGGGAGTTAGCGAATTTTCAACAGGACAATGTAGTTTTTCTCTACTTCGGGTTGCATCGCTAGCCACTCCGAGTTATGGGAGACTTCGCTTCGAGTCATATATGGGGAAGTTAGGGTTCGGTCAGAGAGGCTTGGGGGTTACTGGCTTGGTGAAAGTGGCTCGGACTGACTTGTTCGGTCAACATTGACTTACAACTATGGGCCGAGCTACCTTGTTCTTAGGCTTACGCTGGTTATCCTACCTATCTTTGTCCATAAATAGAGAGGCAGGGGCACAGTTTAAGGGGACCTTTTTTTGAGAATTCCGGGGACTCTGCCATTTAGAAGACTCGTCTATTTTCGATCCAGACTTGTAATCAAGTTGTTAGTGTACGGTTTGTATATGTATTCAATTGTTTGAAAAAGCAATAAAGATCACATTCAAAGTGGACGTATAGGCAGTTACGTCGAATCACTATAATTTTGGTGTTCCTATTTCTTACTATTCTATTTGCATTATATTGTGACAATCCTCTGTTTTAATTTATTTTTTTCATTACTCTCTCTACATAATTCTACTCAAGGGTGTTAGTGACCAATTTGTGTGCTAACATTTTAGTGCTTTCACTAAAAACAACATTCTCAGGATTTTAGGATCAACTTTGTCGCTATTGGATTGAAGAAATCCCCCAAAGAAGATCCAAGTTCATTTACAAGAAGTTCATAGATTCTACTCAGAGTTTCTACCAATAACTCTATAATGGGAAGACCACGTACCAGATCAGCCTACTATGATGTGGATGTCAATGAGACCGCTAGCGTCAAAAAGTAGGACCCAGCAATCAACAAGCTACTCCAGGTGCAGGGACCGCCGTTGTTCTAAACCAAACAGAATTATCACCAGAATGGAGTTTAACGAGATGATAAGAGAACTCATGGAAAGCAGAAGACAGCTTAATGAGCAAATTCAAGAGAATGCCAACCTCATGACTAAGCTTACTCAACAACAACATCAGAATGCTGGAGGAAGTCCCGTTGCCTACTCCTCGTCCAACAGCTCCACTTCGTCTGATGCCATCAAGGAGTAGACGTCGTAGAACTGAAACAACACAAACAGGTTCAGTTGAACGATCCACCAGGGATGGTCTAGGTTCCCTACCTGGGCCATGGCCCCTCGTTTACACCAGGGTAATCATACTCAAGTTGGAACAGGAAACTTGGGATCCGAAGCACAAGTGGAAGCTGGATGACCGGCTCACCAAGGTCATAATGAAGCAGGTCCCCAGGATACGCATTTGGTAGATTGCCAACCGAGGAAGCACCAACCAGAACGGTCCCGTAAAATAGATTCCAACTTACCACCTTCCATACAAACCCCAGACCTATCAGCTATGGTCAGACAGCTGATGAGGGAAAATCAAGGCTTATCTAATGATGATTGAGGTGTATCTAGGAGCCACACTCCATTCACAGATGCTATCCCACAGGCTGAGTACCCCAGGAAGTTTGACATGCCGACTATTCTGGCCTACGAAGGGAAGACTAATCCCTAACAACATGTAATGAGATATGAGTGGATGATGGATTCAGCTAGGGAAAACGATCCAACTAAATGTATATGCTTCCCAATAACTTTATCTGGAATCGCTACCATGTGATTCACCCGACTTCCCCTGCGATATACATCCAACTTTGATGAGCTAGCGACGAAATTTGTGGAGCAGTTCAAGATTCATGCCACTCGTCCCAAGGATGTGATGTCCTTATCTAATGTGATCCAGGCTTCAGGGGAGTCGTTAAAGGAGTACTTACAGAGATTTCACATTGCTACTACTGAAGTTAGCAACCCGAATGACCATGCTATTCTAATGGCCGTGATGCGAGGAGTAGATCAGATTTGGAGTTTGGTGATTGGTTGGCCGGAAAACCTCCAGCTACACTGGAACGTTTTTATTCAAAGGCGCATCAATTTATAAGAAAAGAGGAAGCCATGTGAATGAGGCGGGACAATGCACCAGGGCTTGGCAAGGAGACTGTGTAGAGCAACATTGCTATAGAAATATCCGGTGATAACTCTGGAAAGGTCCAGGTCAATGTTCAAAACAAGCCAGAGCAATATAAAGGATCTAGGGGAGGAAATCCTAGAAAGAAAAGGGAAGCAGGAAAGTGGAAACCAAGGATCCCAACTTACAATGAATACACTCCTCTGAATGCATCTCTGGGAAATATTTACCTATCAACTTGCAGTACTTTTCAATATCAAAAGCCATGCCCAAAAGAGTCCACTGAAGAGAAAAAGTGAGCTGGGCAGTATTGTCGCTTCCATGAGACTTACGGGCACAATACCGAGGATTGTAGGCATCTCCACAATTCTATAGAAAAGATGCTTCGACAGAAAAAGTTACAAGTGTTTTTTAAAGATCCATAGGAAGGCGGACATGGGACATCCGACCCCAATTGCGGATAGGCTCCACATCGATCTGAGCAACCCTTTCGAACTTGAGATAGGTTTGTCATAAACACGATAGTCGATGGACCTCACCCTACAGACAAGAATCGGCAAGAAATGGAGTGTTATGCTAGTTCCCTAAAGCATGAAGATTTTGAATGTTGTTCAAACACGGAAGATGGGACCCCAGCCGAATAGCAGCGGAGGATGATGGACGATATCGTGTTCAAGAGCAGAGACGCCGATCAGGTGGAGGCACCTACCATTGATCTGATGGTCATCTCGGCCACTATTGGGCCAGTGTCTGTGATAAGAATACTGATTGACTGTGGAAGTTATGTTAACATTATCTTCAAAAAAGAATATGACCAGATGAAGATGGAGACAAAGGATCTGAAACCATCTAAAGCCCGTATTCATGGATTTAATGGTGCGGCTACAGATGCAGTGGGTTTTGTTGAATTTCCAGTTGAACTTGGGGAAGGTGAACGTTGGAGGGTGCGGATCCTACCGTTCATTGTTTTGGATGTCGATTCCCCATATAATGTTTTTCTGGGTCGACCGGCCCTAGCGGAGTTTAGGGCAGCTTTGTCCCCATGGTGTCTAACTTTGAAATTTTTGACGGATAAAGGAGTTGGTGTGGTGCATGGCGATCAGGCAACTGGTCATGCATGTTATATGGCTGATCTAAGAGAGGCCTAGAAAAGAGAGAAGGGAAAGGTTGTGGACAACTCAGTCCGCATTCGAGCTAACGAAAGTTGACAAGTAATGCCCTAGCCTTGGCTCGAGCAACATGATCGGATCTATAGAGACATAGATCCGAAGGACGATGATGATGAACCTAAGGAGGAAAAAGCAGCACCGGATGAACTGACGATTGACATTTCAATCAGCCGTGATGACCCATCGTGGGTACTTAAGATTGGATCACAACTCAACCCCTCGATGATCGAGGATCTTACTGATTTCCTTCGAGCGAATCTGGATGTTTTTGCTTGGACTCATTCCGATATGTAGGGATTTCTTCCGCCATTGCGAGTCATATGTTGAACATAAACCCGAGGTACGTGCCAGTGAAGCAAAAAGGGAGAGGCATGGACCCGAAGAGGTCCACTGCTCTTAGAGAGGAGGTGGACAAACTCAAAGCCAATAGGTTCGTCCACGACGCCCTTTGCCCGAGTGGGTATCTAACCCCGTGCTAGTGTGAAAAGCGAATGGGAAATGGAGGATCTATGTTGACCTACCGACTTGAATAAGGCATGCCCCAAGGATAGCTTCCCTTTACCCAGAATTGACCAGCTGGTCGACTCAAATGCAGGACATGAGTTATTGTCATTCATGGATGCGTATTCGGGATATAATCAGATCCCGATGCACACTCCAGATCAGGAACATACTAGTTCTGTCACAGATGTTCGACTGTATTGTTATATGGTGATGCCTTTTGGGATGAAGAATGCATGTGCGACTTATCAGCGCTTGGTAAGCCGGATGCTTAAAGACCAAATTGGTAGAAAAATGGAAGTCTATATGGATGACATGCTCGTAAAGTCACGGTAGTCAAAAGACCACATTCGAGACTTGTGCGGAAATGTTTGATATACTCATGTACTACAGAATGAAAATCAATCCACTAAAGTGTTCCTTTGGCATTGCGTTGGGAAAGTTTTTAGGTTTTATTGTAAACACATGGGGAATTGAGGCAAACACAGAAAAGATTCAGGCTTTTTGAGACATATAAATGCCTAGAACTATAAAGCAAGTACAAAGCCTGAACGGAAAAGTGGCCGCGTTGAGTCAAATCATATCCAGAGCGGTAGACAAGTGTATTCCTTTCTTCGATATGATAAAGAAAGGGAAGAGAAATTTCGATTGGATACCCAACTGTGAGGATGCATACTGAGCTCTGGTAAGACATTTGAAAAGTCCTCTAGTGCTGTCAAAGCCTATAGACCATGAAGTGTTGTATGTATACTTGGTCGTATCTCAACATGCCATCACTACGGCCTTGGTTCACGAGGAGGACCGAGTCCAAAAGTCAGTGTACTATGTCAGTTAACGTTTAACGGGGCAGAGAGAAATTATCCTAAAATTGAGAAGCTAGCCTACTGCTTAGTGATTGCATCACGCAAGCTTCGTCCGAACTTTCAAGCACACCCGATTAGTGTTTATACCATCAACCTCTACGACAGGTGCTCCAACGACCCGAAACCTTTGGAAGATTGTTGAATTAGAACACTGGGTTGAGTCAATTCGATATCGCCTACCTGCCATGGAGGGCTATCTAAGGGCAGGCGCTGGCAAACTTCATTGTAGAATTCACTGTATCAGACGAGCCAAGCAGTGAGGAAGTTATTCCCCCCATTCGATGGAAACTATGCACCGATGGGGCATCCAACGACCGTTGTTCTGGGGCTGGTGTAATTCTTGTAACTCTCGAAAACCGATCAATTTGTTATGCTTTGAAGATCGATTTCCCAGCTACAAATAATGAAGCTGAGTATGAAGCATTGATTGCTGCTTGAAACTTATCAAGGAACTTGGAGTAAAATCGGTTGAAATCTTTTATGACTCGCAATTGGTGGTGTACCAGGTGCGAGGAGACTATCAAGCAAAGGGGCAGAGACTTGCCCCATACCTTGCTTGGGTTCAAAAGCTATTGGCAGACCTCGAATATTACAATATTTCGCACATCCCACGTGAGCAAAGTGGGAAAGATGATTCTTTGGCAAAATTCACGAGTACTGATGATGCACAACAGATGGGATTGGTTCCCACAGAAATCTTACATGATGCGAGTATGAATGAGATGGAAGTAGATTTTGTGTTAGAAATAGAAATCGAGAAGGAGTCATGGATAACCCCATTCAAGTAATACCTGCTACGCGGGGTTTTTCTCGAAAGAAAGAACGAAAGACGACAAGTCAAAGCTTCGCGATATGTAATGTAGGACGGAGTAATGTATCAAAATGGATTCTTGGTTCCCTTACTTCTGTAATGATCCCGGTTTTAAGTCAAATTTAATTAAATTGTGAATTAATTTGGATTTTTCCAAAATAAATAGGATATGTGTTTATTTTATATAGATTGTAAATTGAATTTTGGATTTTAAATTCAAAAATAAATATATTACAAAGAAACTATATATATATCTTTTGAAATTAAATAAGATTTATAAAAGAGTTAATGTTCTTTCTTTTAAAATTATATATAAACTAAGTATAGATTGTAAAAATAAAAGTTTAAAACATAATACCTTTTCTTAGTATAAATATAAACATAAGAAAACATATTACATAATTTATAATAACATAAGGGTTTAAAATAAAATTTATAAATTAAATAAAGTAGAGGTTTAAACATAAAAACATTTAGTTTTAACATTTGTAAACTTGAGAATTCATGCTTAGACAAGTGTAGCTATTTTATCTTAGCAAATAAACAAGTGGCAATATGGTTTCATTGAAATTTAAACACATAAATATATTGCTTAAGAAAGAAACCAGGCTTCTCTTCTTCACTTCATCTTTCAAAAAAAAGATCAAACTTGTAAACAAACTAGGAAATAGAAAATAGAAACAAACCAAACAAAACTCTTTCACAAATCTTCAACCTGAATATCAAGAAACAAATCAAAGATCAACTCAAATAGGATTCAAATCAAATACAAATGTCAGATCAAACAACAGTTCAAACTAACATCAAAGTTTCAGTTTTTAAGCTCAGATCACCTTCCAGTTTCCTCTGTTTCAAAATTTTCAAGGTGAGTAAACTGATATTAAACTTGAATCTGTGTATATATATTCTGGTGCTTTGAAGTATGTGGTAAAAAATGTGTGATGGATGTAAAAATATGCCTGTATATATATATATATATATATATATATATATATATATATATATATATATGTATAGGTGGATTTATGTATGCATGTCTGTGAACCAGGTATGCATGCTTCTATTTTACATTTTACAGGTTTTAAAAAGTTCAAAATTCAAATTCTCATCCCCTAGTGCCCTTTAGGATTTGTTAGTATTAACTTGATTCTATTTTTAAAAATAAAAACAAGTAGAATTATTAAGAAATTTTTCTGCAAATTGGAAATTTACAGTGAATATATATAAAGTCAGGAAAATCGTTGAATTAAAATTCATGTTTTGAATATATAGCCAGAATCATACTAGAATCGTATTGTAAAATAAGGAATTTAGACAATGATATCAATATTTTTTGATTCGTATATGATGGGGACTCTCGAATCGATCGATTTAGGTCTTTTCATCAATTGCCGATGATCGGCGAGTCTGGGTTCGTCGTGGTTGATGTCGAAGGTAGTTTGGAGGATGTAGATCGTTGAAATAATGATAAATTAGTGGTCGTGGCGACCAATCGACGACAACGTAGGGTTTAATACTTAGTTTTGGTTGAGGTGGTTCTTGTGACGATTTCGTTAATGTCAAAGCACCGGAGGTGATCGGACCGGAGGTGGGGGAGGGGGGTTCGATGCGTAGTGTTGCGGCAAGGCTATGGTCCAAATTTCAGACCTTCTGGTGGTCGAGGGTGGCTACACGAGGTGGATTTAGGTCGATAGGTTGGGTTCCAGGAAGAATCGATTGGTTCGATTTTGAATTCTTAAAGAAGTCATTGATCTGGGTGGTTATTTAGGGTGAGGTGGTCACCTGCGACTTGTCAGATTATCGACAATGATCGAAGGGGCGTCATTCGTCGGTGCACGTGCACAAAACATCACTTGTATCAGGTGAATACTGAGGAGTTTGGGAAGAAGGCTTTGCCTCGGGGTCGAGCTCGAAGTTGAACTTGATTGGACTCAAAGACGAGAGTGTGGGAGGTTCTTCGGGATTGGCTCGAGAAAATGATGGGGTTGCCTTGGGTTTTTATGATATCCAGTTTTTTTTTTAAAAGAAAATAACAAGTTTTAAAATCTAAACTAAGTCAAGTTTTAATAAATTTCTTAACCACTTCTTTCCTAAATAATAAATGTTGTTTATGTTTGAGATTAATTAAATGTTTTAAAATATTTTTTTTTAAATAACTAAGTTTAAAAGTGTTTTAATATATATATAACCTTTGTTTTTGAAAGTTTATTTTAAATAAACTTAATATTGAAATTAAGTAAATGATTAAAAAGGTGAAGTGTTTTGATCCTTAATTTAACTTAAAGGTTTAAGTTAAGTGGTTAATGATAATTAATTACAAGATTATTAAACAAGGTTTAAATGATAATTAAAGTAATTAATTAAGATAAATTGATTATCTTTTAATTAATTAAATTCTTAAGTTATTAATGATTTATTATTTAATGAAAGTAATTAAGGATAATTACTTAAAGGATAATTACTTAATAATTAATTTCTTAATTAATGATTAAAGGGTAATTAATTACTTAAGATAATTACTTAATGGAAGAGATTAAGAAAAATTGATTAATAATTAAGAATAATTAACCAAGGGTTAAAGGACAATTACTCAATGTAATTAATTTGTGATTTATTAATATAAGTGATTAGGGATAATCACTTATTGTAATAAATTAAGGATAATTAATTAATGATTAAAGGTTGATTGATTTATTAATTAAGGTTGATTAATTAATAATTAAAGGTTAATTAATTAATTAAAGGATGATTAATTTATGCAACTAATTAAGGGTTAATTAATTTATGAAATTAACTTAGGGTTAATTAATTTATGAAATCAATTAAGGGTTAATAAATTAAGATGGATGATTAAGGATGATTAATTAATTTTCATTAATTAATTAAGATAATGATAAATGGTTTGTAATTAATTAATGTTAACTAACCATAATTAGTAATTTATTCATAAGTAATTAATCTGGTTTAAATTAATCAGGTGATTAATTGACCTTACTTATGGATGTTTGGATTGTATGGAATGTTTTGAATTATTTGATATCCCTGATGTGTGATGATACGATTGAGCTGTGAACTGTGGTTTATTTATCTGTAATGAATTTACATATTTATCTATGAATCTGTGAATGAAGATAAGCGTTATAAGATTTTATCGCATATCGATATTGTTGTGTTTGAATTGATGATGATTGTGATATTGTATTGTTGTGTGCAGAACCCCTGGACGACACCATACACACAAATATGGATTTCACGGGAAATCGATTAAATCACATATATTTTGAATTCAATATTATTTTATTCAAATGGTGAAAAGTTTAAAATTTGAATCCAAATGGTATTGGAAATGGAATTGGATTGAATACGAAAGGCTTATGAAAAAGAAGTTTTGAAATTGGAATTTAGTTTGAATATAATATGTCTTGTTAAAGTTTTGAAATTATTTTGGAAACTATGGTTGACAGTGTTATACAAGTTATACAATATATATATATATATATATATATATATATATATATGGATTTATACCATCTTGAAGTATATTGAATAAATTATTTTGTGAATTTAAATTAAATTCAAATAGAACTTGCCGAGAATACAACAGTTTGCTGTTTTTCCAATTTATATCTTTAATAGGCTATAACTTGTGCTTATTTGGTCAGACTTTCCCGAAATGAAAACTCTTTGTTTTCAAATGATAATGGCTTTTATATAAGGAAAGAACTTCTAGTTTTTGTTGAAAGGATTTCAAGTTATGGGTGAATCAAATTGAAAATAGTTTTGAAAGCTATGAATAAATCTTTGTGAAAAATTGGTGAATCTTTTACTTAAAAGATTAAAAGTGGAAAATTGTTTAAGCCATTCTAAAAGAAAGGTCTTGGGCTATGAGTTGTGACTTAACTAAGATCCCAATATATCCATATGTTTTTAAGCGCTCATTATTCGGTTTAGCCGGGAGAGGAATTTATGTCATAAAACCCATTCCGAATGGGGATACGACGAAATGGATAGCATCTGAAGACGGTGGTGAAGACCGGGTATTTTTAAGAACAATAGGATTACATATCGAATGTCTCTGCACTGAGTTGCTCCGGTATAGAGATCTCCATATGTGATGGGGAGTCCGATCGGGATTGTGGATACCCGGATTAGCAAGAGCTTCTTTTGAAGTGCCTTCGGTTCCATTCAGACCCAGGATGGACTTGTATGGTTGTATGTCTGACGTTACACTTTGAGATGTAAAGCTGGTTTCTATCAAATACATTTCTGTTTGGCGGCGGAGAATTTATTCTCTTAGCTTAATACCCTTCTCTGAGATGTATGAGCTCAGAGGTTATGTAGCTGATGGTTACTGGTGATATATTCTCAATTGGGTAATGTGGCATGCTAAGTGTTGCTGATCATTTGTTGATCAAAGCATGGCTTTTGTGAAAAGCATAGCTTTGGGACGAGACTACGTCGAACATCACAACCCGAAAATGGCCGAAACAGGAAAGATGCGGCAAGGTTACGGGTGGTAGCACCATTAGGGTATATGCATTTTCTTCTGAATAAAAAGTGATATCATGGTATGAAGCCCAGATATTTAACTTATGTGGTTGTTAGAATTTGTTGGTGTTTAGAGATCTCGGATAAAGGTCGGTGACAACTGGGGGATTGCATACTCGTATCAGTAGTTACCTAGTTATAGAGGTAACCCGACCTTGTGTTGGTAGAGATCAGGTTAGATTCTTGGGGCGTCCCTCCAAAAGCCTAACCATTCGGTGAGGAAGTTCCTTAGCCTAGCCATTGTTGGAAATCCAAAAAACAATACGCGCCCTTTACGATTGCAATTTTATAACATGCCATTCTTAGATGGTAGCTATAGCAGGCATAATATAATGATACCTATGCTGACTAAGATTAATATTACACTTTCGACATGTTTTCTGCACTATGCACTGATAATAATATCAAAAGGATTTTTCCATATCAAGCATGTTTGACTATCATAAGGATAAATCTCCCCCAAGTGTGCGATTGCATTGTGTGTGTGCCGGGAGGCCTTATGGTAGTTTCATTTTCCAAATGCATTACAGATTTCTTTTTATTTCTTTTGTTGTTACTTTTTGTCTAAACAACTGCTTTTGTTTGCTCACACTAGTCCAATGACTGACCTAGAGTTTATTGTTCCCTTTCTAAACTCCGGGTGCCCACAATTTTCCACACGAGCAGCCTAGAGTCAGGTTATCAGATAGTCAGCCGATAGGTGTAGCTTTTGGAAATCTTTGGAATCTTTGATTTGGCGATCGCATTGTGCACCGAGTTTGCTTCACTTCAGCATGATGGTGGTTCAAATTTCTTGGTTTGGCGTATGGAGCTTGGCATTGAAGATGTTGTTTTCCACTGCTGTTGCTGGTGTTTTCTGCGATGTCTTCCGCTATTATATCTATCTCTGATATGTGTTGATCATTTCATTTGTATCATTGTTGCATTAAATGTTGTGTATCAATAAAATTATTCTTCTATTTCTGCTGTGTCGTTATTACCTAATATTGTTATAAGCTCCGACGAACTAGACTCAACGTTTGAATCTGCAGCAGGGTGATGTATTTGGGTGTCGATTTTCGAAGGTCGAGTCAGGGTCGTTAGAATTGGTATCAGAGCTGAAGGTTGAGTAAGAACTTTAGCTCAGGAGTATAACTAATTAGGTGACTCATTAGAGATAGGGTTAAAAATACCCTAGAATGAGTATATCCCTAAAATATCTTGTCCGTATGCCTCAGTTAATTTTCCTACTATTCACTGATAGTAAGAATGAGTGCAAGAAGAGGACGAGGTAGGAGACACGGGAGTACCACTATAAATGGCCAATACCCTGCAACAACAAGGAACAGTCTTTTTCCCTCAATCTCCTTTGGTCATCGTCTGATTTCAATTCTTTAATGCTTCCTGGCAGCTACAAGAAGAAGCTTTGGTGGTGGCCCTGCGAATCATTGTAGAAAAGGTTCTAAATTCCTATTTCATAGTCTAATCATTAGTTTCTTACGAGTCTTTCCATTTTAACTTTAATGAATTTGAATTATTATTTGAAATGAATTGATTAAAAAAATATGAAGCTAAAACTAGATTGTATCAATAAAACAATTTCGGTCAAAACCAAATTTGGAAATTTTTGTTGTAATTTCTTGTAAGGGTCCAAGTCCCAAGAGGGACAAGATAGTGTATACTTTAGGGTATTCCGACCTAAGTTGGGTAACCATTTGTCTATTCTTTAGGGTCCAGATACATTCTACGAACGGTTAGTTATCCTTCGGACTAACCAATGCCTTGCATATTTCGTAGACCGGGTGAACCGAGTATTTCGTAAGGTATTGAATAAGTTGTTCTCATATTTGTTGATATTCTGATTTGGTAAGCCAAAAGTAGAATAGATATTTCAGCCTAAACTGACAAACTATTTCCCTATCTATCATCTGTTCTTTGTTTCTCTCCCTGTCTAGCAAATTTCGAGGACTAAATTGTCATAAGGGGGAATCTGTAACGATCCCCGTTTTAAGTCAAATATAAATTGGTAATTAATATAAATTTTTGAATTAAATTGTGAATTAATTTGGAATTTTCCAAAATAAATAGGATATGTGTTTATTTTATATAGATTGTAAATTGAATTTTGGATTTGAAATTCAAAAATAAACATATTACAAAGAAACTATATATATATATATCTTTTGAAATTAAATAAGATTTATAAAAGGGTTAATGTTCTTTCTTTTAAAATTATATAGAACCAAGTATAGATTGTAAAAATAAAAGTTTAAAAATAATACCTTTTCTTAGTATAAATAAATATAAGAAAACATATTACATAAGTTATAATAACATAAGGGTTTAAAACAAATTTATAAATTAAATAAAGTAGAGGTTTAAAGATAAAAACATTTAGTTTAACATTTGTAAACTTGAGAATTCATGCTTAAACAAGTGTAGCTATTTTATCATAGCAAATAAATAAGTGGCAATATGGTTTCATTAAAATTTTAAATACATAAATATATTGCTTAAGAAAGAAACCAGTTATCTCTTCTTCACTTCATCTTTTAAAAAAAATCAAACCTGTAAACAAACCAGGAATCAAATATAAATGTCAGATCAAATAACAGTTCAGATTAACATCAAAGTTTCAGTTTTCAAGCTCAGATCACCTTCCAGTTTCCTCTGTTTCAAAAGCTTCAAGGTGAGTAAACTGATATTAAACTTTAATCTGTGTATTTATATTCTGGTGCTTTGAAGTATGTGGTGAAAATTGTGTGATGGATGTAAAAGTATGCCTGTATATAATATATATATATATGTATGTATGTATGTATGTATGTATATGTATATGTATGTATGTATGCATATGTATATGTATATGTATATATGTATATGTATATGTATAGGTGGATTTATGTATGCATGTCTATGAACCAGGTATGCATGCTTCAGTTTTACATTTTACAGGTTTTAAATAGTTCAAAATTCAAATTCTCATCCCCTAGTCTCCTTTATGATTTGATCTCTAAAAGTAATATGTTAGTATTAACCTGATTCTATTTTAAAAATAAAATAAATAGAATTATTAAGAATTTTTCTGTAAATTGGAAATTTACAGTGAATATATATAAAGTCAGGAAAATCGTTGAAGTATAATTCATATTTTGAATATATAGCCAAAACCGTATTGTAAAATAATGAATTTAGATAATGATTTCAAGATTTTTTGATTTGTATATGATGGGAATTCTCGAATTTATCGGTTTGGGTCTTTTCGTCAATTGCCGACGATTGATGGGTCTGGGTTCATCGTGGTTGATGTCGAAGGTAGTTTATAGGATGTAGATCGTCAGAAAAATAGTGGGAAGGTTTTCAGGTGGTCGTGGCGATCGATCGACGATAATGTAGGGTTTAATACTTAGTTTTGGTTGAGGTGGTTCCTGTGACGATTTCTTCAACATCAAAGCACCGGAGGTGATCGGACTGGGGGGGTTCGATGAGTAGTGTCGCGACAAGGCTATGGTCCAAATTTCAGACCTTCTGATGGTCGGAGGTGTCTACACGAGGTGGATTTAGGTCGATAGGTTGGGTTCCGGAAGAATCGATTTGCTCAATTTTGAATTCTTGAAGAAATCATCGATCTGGGTCATTATTTGGAGTGAGATGGTCACCGGCGACTTCTCAGAAGTATCGGCGATGATCGAAGAGGCGTCATTCATCGGTGCACATGCACAAAACATCACTTGTACCAGGTGAATATTGAGGAGTTTGGGAAGAAGGCTTTGCCTTGGGGTCGAGCTCGAAGTTGAACGTGATTGGACTCGAAGACGAGAGTGTGGGAGGTTCTTCAAAATTGGCTCGGAAAATGATGGGGGTGCCTCGGGTTTTTATGATATCCTGTTTATTTTAAAAGAAAATAATAAGTTTTAAAATTGAAGCTAAGTCATGTTTTAATAAATTTCTTAACCACTTCTTTCCTAAATAATAAATGTTGTTTATGTTTGAGATTAATTAAAGGTTTTAAATTATTTTTTCTTTAAATAACTAAGTTTAAAGGTGTTTTAATATATATATATATTCTTTGTTTCTGAAAGTTTATTTTAAATAAAATTAATATTGAAATTAAGTAAATGATTAAAAAGATGAAGTGTTTTAATCCTTAATTTAACTTAAAAAGTTAAGTTAAGTGGTTATTGATAATTAATTACAAGATTATTAAACATGTTTAAATGATAATTAAAGTAATTAATTAAGATAATCATTTAATTAATTAAAATCTTAAGTTATTAATGATTTATTATTTAGTGAAAGTAATTAAGGATAATTACTTAAAGGATAATTACTTATGATAGTAATTAAAGAATAATTAATCAATTTCTTAATTGATGATTAAAGGGTAATTAATTACGTAAGATAATTACTTAACAGAAGTAATTAAGAAAAAATGATTAGTAATTAAGAATAATTAGTCAAAGGATTAAAGGATAATTACTCAATGTAATTAATTTGTGATTTATTAATATAAGTGATTAGGAATAATCACTTATTGTAATAAATTAAGGATAATTAATTAATGATTAAAGGTTGATTGATTTATTAATTAAGGTTGATTAATTATTAATTAAAGGTTAATTAATTAATTAAAGGATGATTAATTTATGTAACTAATGAAGGATTAATTAATTTATGAAATTAACTTAGGGTTAATTAATTTATGTGATCAATTAAGGGGTAATTAATTAATTAAGGATAATTAATTACGATGGATAATTAAGGATGATTACTTAATTTTCATTAGTTAATCAAGGTAATGATAAAGGTTTGTAATTAATTAATGTTAACTAACCAAGTTCGTAATTTATTAATTAGCAATTAATCTGGTTTAAATTAATCAAGTGATTAATTGATCTTACTTATGGATGTTTGGATTGTATGGAATGCTTTGAATTATTTGATATCCCTGTTGTGTAATGATATGATTGAGCTGTGAATTGTGATTTATTTATCTATAATGAGTTTACATATTTATCTGTAAATCTATGAATGAGGATAAGCGTTATAAGATTATATCGCTTAACGATATTGTTGTGCTTGAATTGATGATGATTGTCATATTGTATTGTTGCGTGTAAAACCCCTAGACTACACCACACACGCACAAATATGGATTTCATGGGAAATCGGTTAAATCACAGATATTTTGAATTTAATATTATTTTGTTCAAATGGTGAAAAGTTTAGAAGTTTAATTTTGAATCCAAATGGTTTTGGAAATGGATTTGGATCGAATATGAAAGGTTTTTGAAAAAGAAGTTTTGAAATTGGAATTTAGTTTGAATATAATGTGTCTAGTTAAAGTTTTGAAACTATTTTGGAAACTATTGTTGAAAGGGTTATACAAGTTATACAATATATATATGGATTTATACCATCTTGATGTATATTGAATAAATTATTTTGGGAATTTAAATTAAATTCAAATAGAACTTGCCTAGAATACGGCAGTTTGCTGTTTTTCCAATTTATATCTTTAAAAGGCTATAACTTGTGCTTATTTGATCGGATTTTTCCGAAATGAAAACTCTTTGTTTTCAAATGATAATGGCTTTTATGTAAAGAAAGAACTTCTAGTTTTTGTTGAAAGGATTTCAAGTTATGGGGGAATCAATTTGAAAATAGTTTTGAAAGCTATGTATAAATCTTTGTGAAAGATTGGTGAATCTTTTATTTAAAAGATTAAAAGTGGAAATTGTTTAAACCATTCAAAAAGAAATGTTTTGGGTTATAAGTTGTGACTTAACTAAGATCCTAATATATCCATATGTTTTTAAAAATTAAGCGCTCATTATTCGGTTTAGCCGGGAGACGATTTTATGCCATAAAACCCATTCCGAATAGTGATACGACGAAATGGATAACATTTTAAGAAGGTGGTGAAGATCGGGTATTTTCGAGGACAATAGGATTACCTATCGAATCTCTCTGCATTGAAAACAATAGGATCTACATATGTAATGGGGAGTCCGATTGAGATTGTGGATACCCGGATTAGCAAGGGCTTCTTGAAGTGCCTTCGGTTCCATTCAGACCCAGGATGGACTTGTACGGTTGTATGTCTGACGTTACACTTTGAGATGTAATGCTGGTTTCTATCAAATACATTAATTTTTGGTGGTGGAAAATTTATTCTCTAGCTTAACACCCATCTCTGAATGTACGAGCTCAAAGGTTATGTAGTTGATGGTTACTAGTGATATATTCCCAATTTGGTAATGTGACATGCTAAGTGTTGCTGATCATTTGTTGATCAAAACATGGCTTTTGTGAAAAGCGTAGCTTTATGGATGAGACTTCGTCGAACCTCATAACCCGAAAATGGCCAAAACAGAAAAGATGCGGCAAGGTTACGAGGGTAGCACCCCTTAGGGTATGTGCATTTCCTTCTGGATAAAAAGTGGTATCATGGTATGGAACGCTGATATTTAACTTATGTGGTTGTTGGAATTTGTTGGTGTTGAAATCTCTCGGATAAAAGTCGGTGACGACTGGGGGATGGCATACTCATGTCAGTAGTTACCTAGTTACAGAGGTAATCCGACTTTGTGTTGGTAGAGATCCGATTAGGTTCTTGGGACGTCCCTCCAAAGGCATACCCATTCGGTGAGGAAGTTCCTTAGCCTGGCCATTGTTGGAAATCCAAACAAAACAATATGCGCCCTTTACGATTGCAGTTGTATAACCTGCCATTCTTAAATTGTAGCTATAGCAGGCATAATATAATGGTACCTATGCTGGCTAAAATTAATATTATACTTTCGAAATGTTTTTTGCACTATGCACTAATAATAATATCAAAAGGATTTTTTCGTGTCAATCATGTTTGACTATCATAAGGAGAAATCTCCTCCAAGTGTGCAATTGCATTATGTGTGTGCTGGAAGGCCTTATGGTAGTTTCATTTTCCAAAAGCATTGCGGATTTCTTTTTATTTCTTTTGTTGTTACTGTTTGTATAAATGACTGTTTTTGTTTGCTCACACCAGTCTCATGACTGGCCTGGAGTTTATTGTTCCCTTTCCAAACTCTAGGTGGCCACAATTTTCCACACGGGCAGCCTAGAGTCAGGTTATCAGATAGTCAGCCGATAGGTGTAGCTTTTGGCAATCTTTGGAATCTTTGTTTTGGCAATCACATTGTGCACCGAGTTTGCTTCACTTCGGCATGATGGTCTTTCAAACTTCTAGGTTCGGAGTTTGGAGCTTGGCATTGAAGATGTTGTTTTCCGCTGCTGTTGCTGGTGTTTTCTGCCATGTCTTCCGCTATTATATCTATCTCTTATATGTGTTGATCATTTCATTTGTATCATTGTTGTATCAAATGTTGTGTATCAAAAAAATTATTCTTCTGTTTCCGCTGTGTTGTTATTACCTAATGTTGTTATAAGCTTCGACTAACCAGACTCAACATTTGAATATGCGGCATTCGAATACGGGTGATGTATTTGCGTGTCGGTTTTCGAAGGTTGAGTCAGGGTCGTTAGAATTGGTATAAGAGCTGAAGGTTGAGTAAGAACTTTAGCTCAGGAGTATAACGCATTAGGTTACTCATTACAGATAGGGTTACAAATACCCTAGAATGAGTATGTCCCTAAGATATCTTGTCCGTATGCCTCAGTAAATTCTCTTACTATTCACTGATAGTAAGAATGAGTGCAAGAAGAGGATGAGGTAGGGGACATGGGAGTACCACTGTAAATGGTCAATAACTTGCAACAACAAGGAACCGTCTTTTTCCCTCAATCTCCTTTGATCATCGTCCGGTTTCAATTCTTTAATGCTTCTTGGCAGCTACAAGAAGAAGCTTTGGTGTGGTGGTGGCCCTGCGAATCGTTGTAGAAAAGGTTCTAAATTCCTATTTCGTATTCTAACCATCAGTTTCTTATGAGTCTTTCCGTTTTAACTTTAATGAATTTGAAATATTATTTGAAATGAATTGATTAACAAAATATGAAGCTAAAACTAGATTGTATCAATAAAACAATTTCGGTCAAAACCAAATTTGGAAATTTTTGTTGTAATTTCTTGTAAGGGTCCAAATTCGAAGAGGGATAAGATAGTATATACTTTAAGGTATTCCGACCTGAGTTGAGTATCCATATGTCTATTCTTTGAGGTCTAGATACATTCTACGAATGGTTAGTTATCCTTTGGACTAACCAATGCCCTGCATATTTCGTAGATCGGGTGACCCAAGTATTTCGTAAGGTATTGAATAAGTTGTTCTCGTATTTATTGATATTCTGATTTGGTAAGCCATATGTAGAATAGATATTTCAGCTTAATCTGACATACCATTTCTCTATCTATCATCCGTTCTTTGTTTGTCTCCTTGTCTAGAAAATTTCGAGGATGAAATTTTCTTAAGGGGGAATCTGCAACGATCTCGGTTTTAAGTCAAATTTAAATTGGTAATTAATATAAATTTTTGAATTAAATTGTGAATTAATTTGGAATTTTCCAAAATAAAAAGGATATGTGTTTATTTATATCGATTGTGATTTGAATTTTGGATTTGAAATTCAAAAAAAAAATATTACAAAGAAACTATATATATATATCAGGAAATTATTGTCAAGGACAAAATTTCACAGCTTTTTAGCCTCAAGGACAGACCTTCAATATTTTATCCTGAAGGACAACTTTCTGTAGGTATCAGTTTTTAGTTATTGATAGCAGTTTTTAGGTATCAGTTTGTAGTTACCGGTAGCAGTTTTTAGGTATCAGTTTTTAGCTCGGTATCAGTTTTGTTGTCCTTATGAATAATTTTGGAAAATGTTTGTCCTTGTGAATAAATTTTAGAAGAATGTTTGTCCTTGTGGCAAAAATATTGAGGTCGTGTCCTTGAGACAAAAAATATAGAAATTTTTGTCCTTTAAATTAATTTCCCCTATATATATATATATCTTTTGAAATTAAGTAAGATTTATAAAAGGGTTAATGTTCTTTCTTTTAAAATTATATATGAACTAAGTATAGATTGTAAAAATAAAAGTTTAAAACATAATACCTTTTCTTAGTATAAATATAAACATAAGAAAACATATTACATAATTTATAATAACATAAGGGTTTAAAACAAAATTTATAAATTAAATAAAGTAGAGGTTTAAACATAAAAACTTTTAGTTTTAGCGTTTGTAAGCTTGAGAATTCATGCTTAAACAAGTGCAGCTATTTTATCATAGCAAAAAAACAAGTGGCAATACGGTTTCATTAAAATTTAAATACATAAATATATTTATTAAGAAAGAAACCAGGCTTCTCTTCTTCACTTCATCTTTCAAAATAAAAAATAAAAAATAAAAAACAAACCTGTAAACAAACCTGTAAACAAACAAGGAAATAGAAAATAGAAACAAACCAAACAAAACTCTTTCACAAATCTTCAACCTGAATATCAAGCAGTGTATCAAAGATCAACTCAAATAGGATTCAAATCAAATACAAATGTCAGATCAAATAATAGTTCAGATTAACATCAAAGTTTCAGTTTTCAAGCTTAGATCACCTTCCAGTTTTCTCTGTTTCAAAATTTCAAGGTGAGTAAACTGATATTAAACTTGAATCTGTGTATATATATTCTAGTGCTTTGAAGTATGTGGTGAAAAATGTGTGATGGATGTAAAAATATGTATGTGTGTATATATATATATATATAGGTCGATTAATGTGTGCATGTCTGTGAACCAGGTATGCATGCTTTTGTTTTACATTTTACAGGTTTTAAAAAGTTCAAAATTCAAATTCTCATCCCCTAGTCTCCTTTAAGATTTGATCTCCAAAAGGAATATGTTAGTATTAACCTGATTCTATTTTTAAAAATAAAAACAAATAGAATTATTAAGAAAATTTTCCGGAAATTGGAAATTTATAGTGAATATATATAAAGTCAGGAAAATCGTTGAATTCAAATTCATGTTTTGAATATATAGCGAGAATCGTACTGTAAAATAATGAATTTAGATAATGATTTCAAAATTTTTTGATTTGTATATGATGGGAATTCTCAAATTGATCGGTTTGGGTCTTTTCGTCAATTGCCGACGATCGGTGGGTATGGGTTCATCGTGGTTGATTTCGAAGGTAGTTTGGAGGATGTAGATCGTCGAATAAATAGTGGGAAGGTTTTCAGGTGGTCGAGGCGACCGATCGACGACAATGTAGGGTTTAATACTTAGTTTTGGTTGAGGTGGTTCCTGTGACAATTTCGTCAAGGTCAAAGCAGCGGAGGTGATCGGACCGGGGGAGGGGGTTTGATGCGTTGTGTCGCGGCGAGGCTATGGTCCAAATTTCAGACCTTCTAGTGGTCGGAGGTGGCTACATGAGATGGATTTAGGTCGATAGCTTGGGTTCCAGGAATAATTGATTGGCTCCATTTTGAATTCTTGAAGAAATCATTGATCTGGGTGGTTATTTGGGGTGAGGTGGTCACCGGCAACTTATCAGAAGTATCGGCGATGATCGGAGAGGCGTCATTCGTCGGTGCACATACACGAAATATCACTTGTATCAAGTGAATATTGAGGAGTTTTGGAAGAAGGCTTTGCCTTGGGGTCGAGCTTGAAGTTGAACGTGATTGGACTCGAAAATGAGAGTGTGGGAGGTTCTTTGGGATTGGCTCGAGAAAATGATGGGGTTGCCTCGGGTTTTTATGATATCCAGTTTTTTTAAAAGAAAATAACAATTTTTAAAATCTAAACAAAGTCAAGTTTTAATAAATTTCTTAACCACTTCTTTTTAAAATAACTAAGTTTAAAAGTATTTTAATATATATATATATATATACACACACACACACATATATGACCTTTGTTTTTGAAAGTTTATTTTAAATAAACTTAATATTGAAATTAAGTAAATGATTACAAAGATAAAGTGTTTTAATCCTTAATTTAACTTAAAGGTTTAAGTTAACTGGTTAATGTTAGTTAATTACAAGATTATTAAACAAGGTTTAAATGGTAATTAAAGTAATTAATTAAGATAAATTGAACATCTTTTAATTAATTAAATTCTTAAGTTATTAATTATTTATTATTTAATGAAAGTAATTAAGGATAATTACTTAAAGGATAATTACTTAATGATAGTAATTAAAGAATAATTAATCAATTTCTTAATTGATGATTACAGGGTAATTAATTACTTAGGATAATTAATTAATGGAAGCAATTAAGAAAAATTGATTATTAATTAAGAATACTTAATCAAGGGATTAAAGGATAATTACTCAATGTAATTAATTTGTGATTTATTAATATAAGTGACTCGGGATAATCACTTATTATAATAAATTAAGGATAATTAATTAATGATTGATTGATTTATTAATTAAGGTTGGTTAATTAATAATTAAAGGTTAATTAATTAATTAAAGGATGATTAATTTATGTAACTAATTAAGGGTTAATTAATTTATGAAATTAACTTAGGGTTAATTAATTTATGCGACCAATTAAGAGGTAATTAATTAATTAAGGATAATTAATTAAGGTGGATAATTAAGGATGATTAATTAATTTTCATTAATTAATTAAGATAATGATAAATGGTTTGTAATTAATTAATGTTAATTAACCAAAATTAGTAATTTATTCATAAGTAATTAATCTGGTTTAAATTAATCAGGTGATTAATTGATCTTACTTATGGATGATTGGATTGTATGGAATGCTTTGAATTATTTGATATCCCTGATGTGTGATGATATGATTGAGCTGTGAACTGTGATTTATTTATCTATAATGAAGTTACGTATTTATCTGTGAATCTATGAACGAAGATAAGTGTTATAAGATTATACCGCTTATCGATATTGTTGTGCTTGAATTGATGATGATTGTGATATTGTATTGTTGTGTGTAAAACCCCTGGACTACACCACACACACAAATTTGGGTTTCACGGGAAATCGATTTAATCACAGATATTTTGAATTTAATATTATTTTATTCAAATGGTGAAAAGTTTAAAAGTTGAATTTTAAATCCAAATGGTTTGGGAAATGGAATTGGATTGAATATGAAAGTTTTGAAAAAGAAATTTTGAAATTGGAATTTAGTTTGAATATAATATGTCTTATTAAAGTTTTGAAATTATTTTGGAAACTATGGTTGAAAGGGTTATACAAGTTATATAATATATATGTATTTATACCATCTTGAAGTATATTGAATAAATTATTTTGGGAATTTAAATTAAATTCAAATAGAACTTGCCGAGAATACGACAGTTTGCTGTTTTTCCAATTTATATCTTTAAAAGGCTATAACTTGTGCTTATTTGATCGGATTTTCCCGAAACGAAAACTCTTTATTTTCAAATGATAATGGCTTTCATATAAAGAAAGAACTACTAGGTTTTGTTGAAAGGATTTCAAGTTATGGGCGAATCAAATTGAAAATAGTTTTGAAAGCTATGAATAAATCTTTGTGAAAGATTGGTGAATCTTTTATTTAAAAGATTAAAACTGAAAATTTGTTCATACCATTCAAAAAGAAAGGTTTTGGGCTATAAGTTGTGACTAAACTATGATCCCAATATATCCATATGTTTTTAAAAATTAAGCGCTCATTATTCGGTTTAGCCGGGAGAGGACTTTATGTCATAAAACCCATTCCGAATAGTGATACGACGAAATGGATAGCATTTAAAGACGGTGGTGAAGACTGGGTATTTTCGAGAATGATAGGATTACTTGCTAAATGTCTCTACATTGAGTTACTCCGGTATAAAGATCTCCATATGTGATGGGGAGTCCGATCGGGATTGTGGATACTCGGATTAGCAAGGGCTTCTTTTGAAGTGCCTTTGGTTCCATTCAGACCCATGATGGACTTGTATGTTGTATGTCTGACATTACACTTTGCGATGTAAAGCTGGTTTCTATCAAATACGTCTCTGTTTGGTGGCAGAGAATTTATTCTCTTAGCGTAACACCCTTCTCTGAGACGTACGAGCTCAGAGGTTATGTAGTTGATGGTTACTAGTGATATATTCCCAATTTGGTAATGTGGCATGCTAAGTGTTGCTGATCATTTTTTGATCAAAGCATGGCTTATGCGAAAAGCGTAGCTTTGTGGACGAGACTTTGTCGAACCTCACAACCCAGAAATGGCCGAAACAGGAAAGATGCGGCAAGGTTACGGGGTAGCACCCCTTAGGGTATGTGCATTTCCTTCTGGGTAAAAAGTGGTATCATGGTATGGAGCCTAGATATTTAATTTATGTGGTTGTTGAAACTTGTTGGTGGTGAGAGCTCTCGGATAAAGGTCGATGACGACTGAGGGATAACATACTCGTGTCAGTAGTTACCTAGTTACAGAGGTAACTCGGCCTTGTGTTGACAGAGATCCGGTTAGGTTCTCAGGGCGTCCCTTAAGAGGCGTACCCATTCGGTGAGGAAGTTCCTTAGCCTGGCCATTGTTGGAAATCCAAACAAAACAATATGCGCCCTTTACGTTTGCAGTTGTATAACCTATCATTCTTAAATGGTAGCTATAACAGGAATAATATAATGGTACCTATGCTGGCTAAGATTAATATTATTTTTTCAAAATATTTTTGCACTTTGCACTAATAATAATATCAAAATAACTTTTGCGTATCAAGCATGTTTGACTATCATAAGAAGAAATCTCCCCCAAATGTGCGATTGCATTATGTGTGTGTGTTGGAAGGCCTTATGATAGTTTCATTTTCCAAAAGCATTGCGGATTTCTTTTTATTTCTTTTGCTGTTACTTTTTGTATAAACAACTATTTTTGTTTGCTCATACCTGTCCCATGACTGACCCGGAGTTTATTGTTCTCTCTTTAAACTCTAGGTGCCCACAATTTTCCATACGGACAGCCTAGAGTCGAGTTATCAGATAGTCAGTCGATAGGTGTAGCTTTTGGCATTCTTTGGAATTTTTGATTTGGCAATCGCATTGTGCGTCGAGTTTGCTTCGCTACCGCATGATGGTGGTTCAAATTCTTGGTTTGGAGTTTGGAGCTTGGAATTGAAGATGTGGTTTTCCACTATTGTTGCTAGTGTTTTCTGCTGTGTCTTCCGCTATTATATCTATCTCTGATATGTGTTGATCATTTCATTTGTATCATTTCTATATCAAATGTTATGTATCAATAAAATTATTCTTCTGTTTCCGCTGTGTTGTTATTACCTAATGTTGTTATAAGCTCAAGCGAACCAGACTCAATGTTTGAATCTGTGACATTCGAATAGGGGTGATGTATTTGGGTATCGATTCTCAAAGGTTGAGTCAGGGTCGTTAGACTTGGGTGCATCACCAATGATGAAATAAAGTGGGTCTTGAAAGAGGTTCTGAAGGAGAATGTAGCGACCATACTGGGTGGCAGACATTAGCGAAAAAGATCCTCTGCTATGGATACTATTGGCCGACCGTGAATCGGGACGCCGCAGACTATGTGGAAAGATGAGACAAATGTCAAAAATATGCCAAAATTTCGAGAGCTCTACCAACAGAACTCACACAAATGGTTTGCCCTTGGCCGTTTGCAATATGGGGAATTGATATAATCAGCTCCTTGCCAGTCTCCAAAGGTGATGCAAAATACGCAATTGTTGTAGTCGATTACTTTACCAAGTGGGCGGAAGCAAAGCCCTTAGCTACAATCACCACCAAAAAGGTCATTAATTTCGTTGTGCGAAAGATCATGTGCCATTTTGGCCTCCCACAAACTAACATTACGGACAATGGAACTCAGTTCGAAAGTAGGGAGTTCAAAGAATTTTTTCAAAAGTATGGCATTGAGAAAAGGTTTGCAGCAGTTGCTCATCCAAAAGCCAAAGGACAAGTAGAAGCCGTAAACAAAATAATCAAATCCATATTGTAAAAACGTTTGGAGAAGGCTAGAGGCAAGTGGGTGGATGAGCTTCCGACAACACTTTTGGCTTACATAACCACCTACAAGTCCGCTACTAGCCACAACTCCATTCACACTGGTATATGGCACGGAAGCTGTTATACCCGTGGAACTTGAAGTTCCTTCACATCGGGTAACTCATTATGACCCTAAGATGAATTGGGATCTCTTACTGGAATCACAGGACTTTGTTGATGAAAAACGTGAAAAGCTAATTTAAGGGCTGCTGCATATAGGCATCGAGTCGCTCGATATTATAATCAAAAAGTCCGACCAAGAATCTTCGATGTAGGCGATCTCATTTTGAAGCGAGTTTTTTCGATCCTATCACATATGAATCCCACATTGGAAGGTCCATACGTCATTGAACAGAAACATGGAGAGGTAACTTTCAAGCTAGCGACCGTCGATGGCGCGACACTCCCCCGAGCATGGAATAGCGAGCATCTGCGACGTTATTACACTTAGTTATTTCCTTTGCATTTTAGTAGCAAATATTTCCAGTATGTTTTTTTTTTTTTTGGCATGTAATAAGAAAATTCAGTTGTTCCTATTTAATTATTGATGATAAAGGCTCGAAGCCACATTTCTATGAACTATCAATGTTTCGTATGTTGTAATTCCATGGAAAAAATCAAATCACATTATTATGTTCGGCGTATGAACGCATGCGCAAAATTAAAAATCAGTCGATAAAAAAAAATCTCTAAATCCCCAAAGCGCGGAGTGGAGTACTCTGAGTCCCTAGAGCGCAGACTAGAGTATAAACGACTTAAAAATCTCTAAGTCCCCAAAGTGCGGACTGGAGTACTCTGAGTTCCCAAAGAACGGACTAGAGTATAAACGACTTAAAAATCTCTAAGTTCCCAGAGTGCGGACTCGAGTACTCTATGTCCCCAGAGCGCGAACTAGAGTATAAACGACTTAAAAATCTCTAAGTCCTCGAAGTGCGGACTGGAGTACTCTGAGTCCCTGGAGCGCGGACTAGAGTACAAACGACTTAAAAATCTCTAAGTCCCCAGAGTGCGGACTGGAGTACTCTAAGTCCCCAGAGCGTGGACTAGAGTATAAACGATTTAAAAATATCTAGGTCCCCTAAGTAGGGACTAGAATACTCTGAGTCTCCAAAGGGCAGACAAGAGTATAAACGACTTAAAAATCTCTAAGTCCCCAGAGTAAGGACTGGAGTACTCTTAGTCCCCAGGGCATGGACTAGAGTATAAACGACTTAAAAATCTCAATGTCTCAGAATGCAGACTGGAGTACTCTGAGTCCCTAAAGCGCAGACTAGAGTTTAAATGACTTAAAAATCTTTAAGTCCTCATAGTGTGGACTGGAGTACTCTGAGTCCCCAAAGCGCAGACTAGAGTATAAACGACATAAAAATTTCTAAGCCCCCGAAGTGAGGACTAGAGTACTCTGAGTCCCTAGAGTGCGGACTAGAGTATAAATGATTTAAAAATCTCTAAGTCCCCGTAGTGCGAACTAAAATTATTCTAAGTCCACAGAGCATGGACTAGAGGATCTACGATTCCAAAAAAATTCGAGTCATATGGAAGTGAACTGGAGCTTGTGTAACTCACAAGATATTGAATTTCGGCTACAAGCTATATAGTAACCTGAACAACAAAAATCATCAAATGCAAAGAAACAAAGTTTTATTCACTAATCCAAAAAATGTTCCACTACAACTTCTCCTGAACTCGGAGCAAAAGTCTATTTACAACGACTATGAAAATAAATTGAAATAATTACATGATCCAGTCCTATTCGCATTGAATGAGGCATGATAGCTATGTTTTTGAATTCTTTTCCTTCTTCGGTTTCTCTAAAGACTCCTTCCCCAGGCGTTTTCTCTTGGACGCCTTGCTTGCGAGGGAAGCGGTGCCCGAGGAAGGGAGAGGAACTTCTAGTGGAGAGGTACCACCGGAGAGAATAACCTTCAAGGGTCTGTTCAGTGGATCGTCAAGTTCCACCACCCGAGGCTCAAGCTTAATATCAACCTTCTTCTTTCCCTCTTCCATGATTTGCTCCTCCATGCTCAATTTTGAAGTGTGTTCGGAGGCTCCCGTAATTTCAACTTCATCATGTTCTTCTACAGGCAATGGAGTTATAGATTTGTCTTCGTCAAGCGCCTTGATCACTTGAGCATTAGGTCCGGGAGTCTCCCCGTATGAATTGCTTCTCCCACGTTCTCCTCCCTCTCTGTGGTGACATCGCTCCTTGGAGTAGGTTCGAGATTGAAATGGCCTATATGAAGTCATGAAAAGCAAATGTTAGAATGCGCCTATTACATGCCAGAAGCAATTATCTTTTGGACTCTAGAAAGAAAAACTACGTATCGATTTCCGGTTGGCTCTCAATTATTTTAGGAGTTTTGCCCTTTGGAATAGGAGATAGAGCGTGAATATCAAGTCCAGGCTTCTCTGGGTCAAAGCTAGTATGCTGCTCGAAAGTATCAAGTGATGAGCGACCAGTTGGCTAAACAGGAGGAGGAACTAGAGAATAAGTTCCGGGTGGACCAGCAGCGTCAGTCTTTCCTTTTGATAAGGAGGAGTCTCTTCCGTAAAGGGCCTTTACCGCAGATAGGTCAGTGTGCTCATTCTCTTGAAGCACTTCCTTCACAAGGGAATTCTCATCAACTTCTTCAGTTAATAACTCAATCTTTTTAATTTTTATTAAAGTGCCCCATGCTTCGGTTAAAGATTCGAGGTAACCCTCACCAAGAAATGTTAGGTCATGATGCATGAGAACTCGAGCATTGTACTTGGCTATAAGTGGATCAAACATGCACTTGATTTCCTCCCAACGAGCATCAACAGCCGCCTCGAGGCGAGAATCGATTTTCAAGAATTCCATTCTTTTGCCCTTCTCACAGGCTTCATCCTTCAGCGCTTCGTTCTTGAAGAGCTCCTCATCGAGCTCTTTTTTAGGAGTTGTGTAGCGATAATCTCTTCACAATATTGTGACTCCTCTTAAGCGGCTGACTTTTCTTCTTTTTCTTTGAGGAGAGGCTCCTCCAATTCTTTGACTCGTTGAGTGAGGACAACTTTCTCATTTTGAACGGAGTCTTTTTCTAAGGCTAAGGCGCCACAACATCGAACCTCTTCATCAATTTCTTTTTTGTGGGTAGCCTCCAGGCGATTGACCGCCTCAGCAATATCTTTAGCATTCTTCTGAGCGACCTCAAGTTGAGATTTATACGAGGAAAGCTCTTCATCCTAGGATTTGATGTTGTATTTATCATGAATGGCTTCAAATTTTAGGTGATCGATCTCATATTGACATTCCATGGAAACTTCTAAAACTGTTTCAGCCAAGTTAACAAACGCGTCGTGTTGGACATAGACATCATTATTGCAAGCAATGACACTTTACTTAACATGCCCTGGAATAGGATGGATTGCAGAAAGAAATTTTAAACCATTAAAGCATATTTTTGCAAAATGTGGCTTAAGCTCGGCTAGCTTTTCTGCTATCGGTGGATCATGTGCAGGTGTTGAGGAAGTTTGTTTAGCCAAAATCACAGATTTCTTGTGAGGATCGCGAGATTTCCTAGTGCTTGATGAACCAGAGTATTGGTTGCGAGGAGCTTCAGATTAAGATCCCCTTTGAGCAGGTTTCTCCCTTATTTGTTCTAGTTGAGGAGAAGGATCATTGGGGTACGAAGAACGATTGTCAGTTTTCCTTCGAGACAACGACGAATCTCGGCAACGATAGTCTCGATCGTTGTTGTCGTCTCTATCTTGGCATCTACCAGACCCCGAGTCTCGACTGGAGTGATGAAAGATAAAAGACCCACGAAGGCGGTCGACTCCGTGAGTTCTCCCCATATCACTTGCACAGAAATTAAGGTGAGGGCAAGTTAGCAAGAATAACATGATGGCTAAATTTTAAGTGCAGGGTGAAGTGTAAATGTTCGTGTGTGTCCTAGTCGACGGACCAGTTTCTTTTGCTTTACTTATTGGGGTTGACTCTCCGTGTCGGCTAAGCAAATCGCCTGCATCGCCTCTCGTGGGCGAATTAAGTCCCATATCCCTTGGGTCGTTAAAACCATAATTCATCAGGTCATTGGGGATGGTCAGGTCTGAAAGACCTTTAAGTGAACCCTCTAGATATTGGGGAGATGGTTTTTTCTCGACCGGGGTGATCGAAATTTTAGATGTCCCGCCAACTATTTTCTTCTTCAATTTATAGGCTAAGCTTTTATGCCTCTTCGAAGAGGGAAGCGATTTGGTGACGTCAGATATGTCGGTTATAGGTGCAACATCAGAGCCTAGGTTCTCATCGGTCAACTTTGACACCTCGGCCTACTTTATTTCAACTTCTTTAGATACATCGGGGGTCCCTCTTGTGGAAGGCCTCGAAGGCCCAGCTTGCCTTTTGCGACAGGTCCGGTTGTAGTGGCGCTATGAGGGAGACTCGTTCGACGACCTTCCGCCAACAATCCGAAATTTAAAAGCGATTCATAGAAAATGACAGATTTGATTTCCTGGTCTCCCATGGGAATAGCTCGAATGGCTCGACGGCCTCAAGATACTTGGTACCTTTGGGACATGGGATGTTACCTGTAAAAAATGAAAGAAGTTTAGAAACAATCCACTTCGTGCCTTAGACAAATATTGGACCGAAAATGGAATTTACTCCCTTCCAGCCATCTTCTTGCAAAAGCCGGGGGAAATGTATGTAAAACCATTCCTGCTTATATTAGGAGAATTTACTCCACGCCCCCATCAGGATCTGACACTTGGAGCGTGACTCGAGGAATATGAAAGATGGACTGTCAGATCGTCTCTTAAAACAATATATAGCATATATCATTGGGAGTAGGGAGCCTGAATAAGATGCTATGAAGAGAATACAAGTTCCATAGATGAATGCGTAACTCTTGGGATGTAGCTGTAATGAGGAAATCTTGATGTACTGTAACACATCACGAAGAAAGGATTTGAAAGGTGGCACACTACCAACCCATCACATGAATTTATTACAAGCTGTACATCCAGATGGGGGGTAGGTGAGGTCGATCTTGCACCGATGGAACTAAAACATCGTCGAAAGGGTTTCCGTGAATTGTGCACAATCTACAAAGAATGGCTTCGCCTATTTTTGATGCTTGCGAATCAATAGGGTTATCTAGAATAACCACTCCATCTATCGCATCAGGAACCGAACCAATAATTGCAGCTGATGGATTTGGGATATCCAGTGCAGGAGTTGTCGATGGATTTGAAGTTCCCACTACTTCCTGCTGAGAACTTGGCTCAGGTTTGTCTGAAACTGTGGTGGAGCTTGACATTTTAGACATCCTTAACAAGCGTCAAATTTGGGTTGAATAATGCAATTGTTCTAATACAAGTGTGAAAGAATTAAAGATTTAAAAAATAATGAAGTGTGATTAAGCATTGAACTGTCATCTTCGAAGACCATCATCGCCGACCGTCTCCGAGAGCTTATCCTATATTTGGTAGTCTGAATTTTGAAATCAGACATTGGCATCATATGTTGAAGGCTGTTATTTGCTTTTCTTAAGGTGATCTAGTGTTTATAGTTGTTAGAGCTGGGGAGATATCTGTCCAAACCAGTGCAATATGCTCGTGTCCCTAAGTTTTTGTCATTGTTCTATGGTCAGGCATGGCAGTATATAATCTTGGCATGTGCTATACTTAAGTGGAGACAATTTTTATTATCAATGCTGATCCTAGGACCTGAGTACGAATGACACGCTGGGCCAGAGACACCGACCCGCTCGCTCTCCTCCATCTCACTTCCTCAAATCACCTAAACACTCTCCTAGGTACCCACCGAACAACACTCTCACTCATACACTACTCCTACAAAGGAATTATCGACTAGTAGGCTTCCTCCAACCTACTGACACAGCATTGACACTCATCCTACACCTTCTTAACTTACTAACTCCTACTGACCCACTTCCACTTCCTTCTCCCTCATTCCCTATTAGCTGAATGACTTTGTACCAGATCACCAATTCAACTCTACTTCAATAACCTAACAACCACACTCCCTCGCTCAGTAGCCCAATAGGAGCCTACATCCTAGAGACCACCGGTATCCTCTTTCTTTCTCCTCTCCATCTCACTAGCCTCAAAATCAGTTAAAGCTGTATAGAATTCCAACCCTAAGGCAGGTTCCCACCTCAAATTCATCTACCTCATCTACAATAGCTTCTACCGTCCGTAATCTGAAGAAAATTCCTGAATTCGAATTTCACAAAACCCCTAATTTGGGAAAGTCGATCGAATGAGAAATTTATAACTAAGAGAATGAATCGAAGCTTAGGGAACCGTTAGATTTGGGACTGAAGTTCATTTAGACTCGTTATCAGGGGGAGTTGTGGAGCAAACGTACTGGATTTAGGATGAGAAAGGAAGGTTGAGGCGGGTAGCAGAAGTTCGAGGGAAGGTTGAGGCTTTTATATGAAGAAGGGGAGGTGAACATGCATTACCCTATGGAACCGGTCTGACCACAATATTGGGTCGGTGAGTGAACGTAGCCAAGTGACACCGAGTAGGATGATTGCATAGCTCGATGTTCGTACGCTAATCCATCCATTTAATAAAAAAAGAAAAAGGAATATAGCCATGTTTCGACCTTCGTGAGATCATAGACCTTCGACTTTTGAAACCAGGAACTGATGATTGATTCAAAGCACATCATGTTGTTTCACATGACACACTTTGGGGGGCAAATGTTACCCGGCCACTTGGCCTTGCTGCAAGATGATAGTCCTAGATGTTTTGATTTGGTCAGGACCAAACTCAAGCCAGTAAGGGGTTGGAGATGTGTGGAATGGGTCCAATCTGTGTGGTTCGGCATGTGTGCATGGTTCGACCGAGGGAGGAGGGACGTGTGTCACATGGTCTTGTGAGATAACCTATGTCGCTCGGCCAAAGAAAGATGTTGGTAGGAACTCTATATATATCGCTCAGATTAGGGAGAACATTCATCGCTCGACCGAGGGATATATTATCTCGTTCGGTCTCGGGAAGTTCTGTTCAAATATCGTTCGGCCAGAGAATTATTCGTTCGGTCATGATGGTCCAGCATGTATCGTTCGGTCATGTTTAGGTAACCCTTGTCGCTCGGTCGGGGATGGTTCGGCACAAGTGTTCGGTATATCTATTTTAGTGCAACGTGAGGGAGTTAGCTTATTCTTGGAAGTTAATGTCGAGGTGAGGGGTTCGACATTTCTTCACTTCGATATCCATTAAAAGTCACTCCAAGTCCCCTGAGACCTTACTTTGAGTCACTTGCTAAATGACCACTGGTCAGTCATACATCGTTCAGCCCAGGAAGTTAGCAAATTTTCAGCAGGACAATGTGGTCAGTTTTTCTCTACTTCGGGTTGCATCGCTAGCTTCTCCGAGTTATGCGAGACTTCGCTTCGAGTCATAAATGGGGAAGTCGTGGTTCGGCCAGAGAGGCTCCAGGGTTACCGGCTCGGTGAAAGTGGCTCGGCCTGACTTGTTCAATCAACATTGACTTACAACTATGGGCCGAGCTACCTTGTTCTTGGGCCTACGCAGGGGATCCTACCAATCTTTGTCTATAAATAGAGAGGCAAGGGCACAGTTTAAGGGGACTATTTTTCTGCAACTCCGGGGAGACTCTGCCATTTCGAAGACTCGTCTATTTTCGATCCAAACTTGTAATCAAGTTGCTAGTGTACGAATTGTATCTATATTCAATAGTTTGAAGAAGCAATGAAGATCACATTCAAAGTGGACGTAGGCAGTTGCGTCGAACCACTATAATTTTGGTCTTCCCATTTCTAACTGTTCGGATTGCATTCTATTGTGACAATCCTATGTTTTAATTTATTTTCTTCATTACTCTCTCTACATAATTCTACTCAAGGGTGTTAGTGACCAACTTGGGTGTTAAAAATAAATATTACATATATGATCTTAAACTGAATGGACAAATCATTGTCTCTTGAACAAACCGGTTATGTGCATAGTCTTATTTAACTCTATATCTTTGGCTTTCTGTACAGCTATATCTTCTCGAAGCTTGGTCATTTTCTCCCTTTTTATCACCTTTAATGGAATCATATTTTTAATTAGTTTTACTACTCAAATTAGAGAACAAAAGCACTTTACTTGGAACAACACTGATACTATATCCAATTCAGCCACTTCTTCTATATGGATCAAGTAAAATATGAGTATTTGTTCCTCAAAAGGACTCGCTGTTTTTTGCATTCCAAATTAGAAGTTTATTATCACTTGCCATGACAATTGAACTAACAAACAATATAAGAAGCTTGAAATAATTACCCGATCCATTACATCCATTCCCATATAATTAACATCGATTGTATCTCCAGCTTTATTAAATGCACGTTCTGCATATATCAAAAATGTCTTTGACCCAAATAATTCAGTTCAAAAGTAATCTCCCTTTTAGTAGGTTTCCCATTTTTCATTACCTCCCTTTTAAACTCTTGCGATTCTTTTACACCGACTCCACAAATATCTCGATATCACTTTTAGCTATAATGTCCTGAAAATATTCAGTCATGGCCAAGTAAAACATCAAGTTGAACAAATATCAAAATAGAAGCTAGATACACTGAAAAGAAAATTGATTACCACATCCTGCAAATTGGGAAAAGGATTATATTAGTTAACTTAATTAATTTAATTAACTTAGCTACTTATTTCAAACTTAGTTAATTTGTTGTTATTGTTATTATATTATTAATATTATTATATTACTTTATTGCTATTATTATTATATTATATTATTGTTCTTCTTCTATATTTAGTTAACTTTTATAAACATAATAAATTGTTATAAAACTTAGTTAACTTAGTTATTTTTTAGAAAAATTAGATAATTTTTATAAAATGTAGTCAATTTTTATAACAATTTAATAAAGATTTCAAAGTAGAGAACATGATTTATAAAACTTAATTAAATTTTATAAACTTACTTAATTTAAAAAAAAAGCTAACTTATTTAATTATTATAAAACTTAATTAACTTAGTTACTTATTTTAAACTTAGTTAATTTATTATTATTATTATGTTATTATTATATTATTTCATTATGACTACTACTACTATTATATTATATTATATTATTATTCTTCTTTTAAATTTAGTTAATTTTTATAAACTAATTGATTTTTATAAAATCAACTTACCTTAGTTATTTTTTATAAAAATTAGATAATTTTTATAAAACTTAGTTCATTTTTATAATGATTCGACAAAGATTTCAAAATAGAGAACATGAATTTTATAAAACTAAATTATTTTTCCTAAACTTTAGTTAATTTAATTAAAAAATTAAATTTTGTTGATTTTTATAAAACTCAATTAACTTAGTTAATTTTTATATAACTTAGTTAATTTTTATATCCTTTAATTAATTTTTATAATACTCACATAATTAACTTAGCTGAATATTTATAAGACTTATTTGATAAATTAGTTGATTTTTTTAAATTACGTAATTTTTTTAATTTTTTTTATATAACTTGGTTATCTTAGTTAAATTTTTATACTTAGTTAATTTTCATAAATTTATTTAAATTTTATAAATTTTTATCAATATTTAGATATTAATTTAATTTTATAAAACATAGTTAATTTTTTGAAAATTATTTAATTTTTATAAAACTTGATTAACTTAGTTAATTTTTATAAACTTTTTTGATTTTTATAAACTTATTGGATTTCATGAATTTTCGACAGCATCTCCTTTGCATAGTTAGTGCTTTCCCGCATGCCCCAAATCAATATAAATATACATGATCAAAACAAGATCGGATTTATGTCATATAAAAAAATAAACTTCATAATAGCGTACACATTCAAATGCATAAAAACATACCTTTAAGTAGTATGTATAAACTTTATTCTAGTTATAGATTCATGTACAGCTTATCTTCGTAGTGTCTTTCATGACTAATTGTTCTAGAAGATGCCAGTTCTTCCAAGGATTATGTTGAATGCATAAGTCAATGTATCTTTTGAGTGTAAGGTGGGGTTAAAGAACCTTTTTGTAAGCGATAATAGGTTGTTGAAACTGTAATTGAAGATATATGCCAAAGCTAGCAAGAAATGATAAAAGAAATTAATTGAAGGTCAAAACCACCAAGTTGAAAGATACGAGATGGGTAAGTTTGAATAAGCAAAACAGTAAAAAAAACTACTCTTACCATGAAGAATTAATGTGATAAAGAAGCCTAAAAGTTAACAATACGAAAACAGGGTCCATCTATTTTCAGTTTCAGTTTAGCAATCATAGAGCAAAATGGCATCCTATTGCTAGATTCGACATCTATAATCCAATAGCATGTTAAACTTTACGTATTACGGCATTAACCGGTGTTTATTAGTAACTATTATAGGAGGATTATTCGATCCTCTAAAAAGGTTGTTGAGATGCGATATAATCTTCTTAAAATAACAAAATTTCTTAGTGGCTATAGTAGACTACTTCAAATTTTTGACCCAATTAAATAAGAATATAACAAAAAAACATAATTGAGTAGAACGTGCTATTATAAAGTTTTTGATTATGTATCATAAAAGCGAAAAATATGATAAAATAATTTATCGAGCTATAAAAGAAAGATTTTGTAAAGGTGGACTTCCAACCAAAAGTCAAAAAAGACCAATCTTGAATAATTTAACTTAATCGGTCACTGAACACTAATGCTAAGAATAAAGTTATCAAATAGATTAATGTTGGAAATATTAAAATCAATCATACAAGCGAAGAAGCTAAATACCTAAGAAGAACAGTGTGAGTCTGATGGTCAATGAAACTGATAGCTCCATGAAAGAAAGAATACTCTTTGTTTTTGGCTCAAATGTCTGGTTAAGTGATCGCGCCCACTCCACTTCATATCCATTCGCTGATGGTTGTATATGAAAATATATTATCAAATATTGTGAAAAATCAATGGAAAAAATAGTCAATTGTAAACTACAAATAATTGTGCTGAGTGTAAATAAAAATTTATATTAAAAATCCACACATTAAGTGTTGTAGATGTTTAGTATTATTCTTACCATTAATACTGCTAGCTAATAAACTGCTACGCATACCTTGTACCAGTCAAACTTGGGACACTTGGTATGCTTCTTAATTAATTCAACTTAAGGCTGAAGCTCTTCACATATAACAATTAGCTCTTTCAAACTCCTTCAGAAAAAAACTAAAATGAGCAAAACCAAAGTACATAGTAGAACACCGGGTCGTAATGTGCAGAAGAAGTGAAATACAAAGTCAATAATAACCGAATTTTAATGTTTTTATCAATGTCCTAGATGGATGACCTACCCACTTCCACAAAGATGAATAACCGCATTTAAATTTTTTTAGAAGAAATGTTGAAACATCTATATACCCTAGATGCAATGGTGTTTGACCATTCGCCTATATTAATCTTCAATTCTTAATTTTTGATAACTTGCAAATTTAGAAACAACCGAAATTTCAAACATATATAGGAAACAGATAAACCACAGGAGAGAAAAATAAAACTTTCTATGTTCTAAATCATTTATAAATACATGTAGTGCATGATTCTAAATCTTTTCTATGTCTAGAAGTAATCAAACTTAGTAATTAAAAACAAATACTAAAAGTAGAAATCCAGTAAACATGCATGCTACTTTACCAAACATTTTTGTTCACTTGCATATCATGGTGATGCAAGTAGATATAACCGATGAGTAATTGAGACCCTTTTGCAACTAAATTGCATTTTGCAACTCAATTTGCAAATTGAGTTGCATTTGTAGCTCAGTTTTTCAAAATTGGAGTTGAAATTTGCAACTCATTTGAAAATTAGGCTACATTTGCAATTAAGTTTCAAAACTTTTTAAATTCATAATAATAACTATATACCTCAATCAACTTATTTTCATATTATTTGACATAAAAATTTCATTAGCTTTCTGTCACACACATTTCATATACAATCTTGATCCGTGTCCAATTCAGAATAGGTGAATTCAATTGTGAAAGATCCCAAACTCAAACCAATATATTAGAATTTTTGAATCCAGTACATATATTTAGTATTGGATCAGATAAGCTTCTGAGAATGAAAAGTAGCTACAAACAACAGAAAAAGTGACGATGAATATTAACGCACCTTACAGAATGGAAAAAACTACATGATCTTACATGAATAAGAGTTATACGACACTGAGATTCTGAACCGGTTATTAAATATCCAAAAAACATAAACTTGGATACTTGGTAATTAAAATCAGTATTTTTAGCCAAGGAAATGAAATTTTTTTGTGAAACACATAAAATTAAAGTTGTTGCTTATGTATTTAGATTTCCAGAAAGTGTATGATCAACAAAATTGGATTAACTATTTGAAAGATATGGTCATTTGAATACAGGGGTATTATGTGGTGTTTGCATTTTATGGACAATGACATACGTTGTTTATAATTCATGTTTTATCACTTCACATTTTTTTCACAACACATCTTATTGTTTAAAAGTGAAACAAAACTTCGCGTCAGAAATGTATTAGTAGTATAATGAAACTTAGGTAATAGGTAATGGTAAGATAGAAGCATAAAATACTATCACGATCTGTATACATGCTTTTAGTGCTTTAAATACATATCACGTTCAATTTCTAGAATATTTTTTCCATACACGTAGCATTTTTTTATATAACGTTTTACAATGACATTATTATCTTTTCGCCAAAATCTCATAGAGGCACAAATTTGGTAGCAGCAAATTGCTAGTAATTATACGACATGGAAAATATATGAATTTGCTCTTTTAACAACTTTAATAAAGACATCTTCCAAAATAGTATCAACCAAACCCCATGCATATACCCTCAAAGCAACTAAAAAATCATTAAAATAAAGTGGTAGAAAAACATCTGCAAAAACTTCATGTAAAGGGATGGATATTCAAGGAGATAAAGCTATCTCCAACACATTTTTTTTATAAATTTTTTTGTTGACTGAAAGTTCATTATAATCCCACATAAATGTATAGAAACGTACCTAGAGAAACAACTAAGTCACATTACAAACCATGAGATGAACATGAGTACAAAAGACATAAATAAATAACATTTAGTGTTTTTACCTTAATACACTATTTCACATTATCCCAAACACTTCTATGGTTTTTTTTAAGATACAATCATTTACATTTTAGAATAACAAGATGAACTTTTATATCTTTTCGTAAAATGATAAATCCATCTATATTTTTGTGTTGTGGACTAAGTTCTAATATAAGATAAATATAATTTCATTTGTTATATTGCATAAAAGAAAGTGTTATTTAATTTATGAAAAGATAAATTCACTTATTTTTTTACTACTATAATAATTCTTTTTACTTAAAAGTCAAATTCGCTAAACCTCTAACTTAAATATAAATTCATCCTTTTGCATTTAAAAAATTAATTTGTTTCATTTCTATTAAAAGATAAATTAGTCAACCTCTTGATCATAACAAGGACAAATTAAATGGCTTTGTTATTTTATTATTAATTTTATATAAAATGATGGTTCTTTATCTTTTTATATAAAATGATGATTCTTTTATCTTTTTAATGTAAAATGATTATTATTTTTATATCTTTTATGTTAAGATGGTAAATTTATTTATCTTTTATAGTTATTGACAAAAGATAAAAACGATCACCACCATCATTTTTTATAGATATATAATGGTAAAAGATATAAATAATAAATATGATTATGCAAAATTTACTCATTTTATTAACTGGACATGATAAACATTCATAAAAGATGAAAACATTTACCATTTTGTATATATCAACTTAACTCGTATTAAAAAAATCTCAATTATAGGTATTTAAAGGCACAAATTCATTTATCTTTTTATATAAAATAATCTAGAACAAAAATGTAGCTTCTACCTCGTGTACATAATCATGATTATTGACAATAGAAATAAATAGAACATTTTGTATAGTGACCATTGCTAACTGAGATGAACAACATATTAATGAAGAGTAACCAGACATTTTTTTTAATGCATGACTGCATCTACTCTTATAGGCGTCGATATTCAATATACGTTATAGGAACACAAATAAAACCATTGCCAAAATTATAAAAAAACCTAAGCGTTATCTACTGCCAACAGGTGAAAAGCAAAGAACAAAGATCTCTTCAAGTGCCTCTCTATCGAAGTGATGCACAATACAACTCGCCAATTATTTGGAGATCATTAGGTAAAACGTCGAATGGTTTCATAGCATTAATTTCTTTCTCCTACTAATGTGGATGAAAGATAAAATTTGAGGAGGATTCATATTATACACATATAAATAGTAAATTTATTTATGTCTACACCTCAAATTCTGTCAGCATTCCTCCCTACATCACTAGTACATCCATGAGCGGTAAGCATCCTCAGCATAGTCCCTACATCGTGCTTCAACACGACATAGCCTTTCTGTCATGTACATCACCCTGCACTTATATTTTGTGCATTGTTGCTGGCCATTCACTTTTCAACCTGGACAGGTGCATGTAAAGATGTCCAAATTAGAGATCACGATTAGAAGGACCAATGGACAACGAATCCCTATGCTTAAAGGATCCATACAATAACATCAATAGTCCAGTAAAAATGACATTTTCAACTAAATTCTATACATAGAGATCACAGAATAACTTGTAATTTGAAGTGGAATAATCACATAAGCATATGTTCTAATAACATTTTCTTTCACAATACTTTGATATCACTTTTAACATGATCTAGTTGCATGAATACAGTACTAACGCTAACAATATCCCAAAAATTATCTTTCATCGGACATGCTACATTGTTGCTAAACACCCACAATATATAGCTTTGCTCTTGTCACTCCCATATACAACTTACTACAACAACAACCCCTGCCAGTTCATTATTCAAATAATTTGATAGTTCATAAAATCTCTAGTAAAAATCTAGAAGTCCCTCCAACTATTGAGAAAAATGAGAAACTGTAAAATAAAGTCATCATTTTGCGCCAAGTTCAACGTAGATATTCATTTCAAATACATCAAGGAAATACAATGGATGGTAAAACAAGGAAACACAACATATTACTTCAAAGGGAACTTAAAATGAAAATCAAAGCTCTATTGCAAATAATCTTATTATGGAATGAAGGAAGTGATGTTAGAAGTTTCAATATCTAAACCCTTGATCCAATTCCCACCCTGTCTAATGCATGTACCTTAAGCTGGCAACACTTACTTCCTAGTTCTAGAGTGCTTTAATACTTCTTCTCATACACCTATTTTTGGAAAAATATTCAATTATCATCCAAATATAATCTTATAACCATTGGACATAATCATATACTCTAGTGCAAACCTTCTGCCCAAGTAGTACTAAATGTGTAACACTATTTGTTTGAAAGCATGTTTAAATAAAAATTAGCTAAATCCAAACTAAATATATAGCTATATCATACAACATGCTACCTTTTGTTCCCTTTGGGTGGTAAATAATTATAAAAAATAAAATCTTGCAACACAATACATTTCTATAAGCCATCCATAGTAAATAGAAGAAAAAATTTCAATTTTGGATTTCCATTGTCCGTGTTTGAATTGCTACCGACCAGTGCATAAAGTATACCTACTAATTCCACCCATGCATTAGCCATTTTTTCTATATGAATTTTATTAGCACTATGGTGATTTTTGACAATTATTTCACCTTATATAATACAAGGTGCCTATGTTATGTACATATAAATAGTTTTTCATACTTTCATAGCTTCTTAATTTTTATAGTCATTAATGTAATGATCCTACACTCTACGCAATGCTACCCATCATGCAAGTTGATGATATTTGGTATTCATATGTTAATAAAATGTTGAGTGCACTCCTTCTAATGAGGATCACTCTTTTGTCCAAAAATGCAAAACTTTCTTTACCGTATTTATATAAGATTATACATGACAATGTCAAGGGTGCAAAATGGAGGAAAATGTCACAGCAGCATTAATCAAAGGAACCTTGTTTATAATCAAAAATCTTAGGTAATGATAGCAAAATTTATATGGTAGATAAAAAAACATAAATGCCTTCCTTTGATTTCTGACCAGTTAAGCATTCATTAAGCTATGTGTCTTCTGTATATTATACATCTGTCAGTAATATATAATGTATACTGTGGTTGTTGTTTCTCAAATTCTATTTTAGTTTATTTGTATTTTAAAGAGGGAAAATTTTAGTTGGGTGGGTCTTAACAAATTTTATACTGTAAAAAATAACATCCAATCACAAATAAGATCAACTATCCCCTTCTGATGATTTTTATTATGGATAAGTATTTCAAGCTCTAAGTATTGTTCATATGTTTCGTTGAAGTTATAATTCTCCAAATCCGGTTATCCACTTATACCATTTCAATGCTATAATGAATTTTATAGGATTTTCATTTGGTATATCACCATCCAGCACAGGCTACATGTTCACTGACAAGCACCATTGTCCCAGTGGTTAAGTGATTTGACTTTGGTGCGAGAGGTCACACGTTCGAAACTTGCGTAGCATGATTCGAACATGTATCGACTTGTGATTTGTGTTATGTTGTTCCAGTGTCATGTTGTATCTAAGTACCAATTCAAAAAAAAGTAAAATAAATAATTGAGCATATTATATTATGTTATATGAGGAGCATTATTATACGTTGTACAAAACTAAGAAGCAAAGGAAGTCAACGTTAATAAACAATTATGTACACAATGAATGCAAGTTTAACCATTTCCTCATTCTTAGCATTATCCATATGCTTAAACGTACAACCTCTTATTATTCCTTATTTAAACAAAGTAAATCACACACTTGTAAGAATCACTTAACTATTACTAGCTCAACCAACCATAACTGTATATTTAAAAATGCCCAAACCTACCAAATGTAGATGGAAAGAGCTGTCATCTTTCAGTATTAATTCAATCTTTCAAACATAGTTGAATTGATTCCATAAATTCTAGATGATTAATGTAAACCTTAATGAAAAGAACGCTTAATTCATGAAAACTTTCATCTCCATAGAATTTACGGAAAATCTAAATGAAAAAAACACTCAATTCATGAAAAACTTTCATGTTCATAGAATTCATGGCAAACCAATATGAAAACCTGAAAGTAGATGGTAAGATCTAACCTTGATCGATTTTTTTCACCTAATTCACGACAATAAGTACATTCTCAAAGGGAAAAGGTTTTCAAAAATGACAGTTCATCTACGTATAGTAAAAGAACCACACAATGGTTGATAAAAAAATGCGGTAGGTTGGAAAATATACCTAAAAGTAGTCAAAGTTGGACATCGAAGCAGCTGCTTCAGCAAAGTTGAGAAATTGGAGCTTTAGTAGGATACATGAGAGAAGAACAGTGGAATCACGGCTTCAACGAAGTTTATGGACTTTAAAATGAATATGAGTGCTTGTAAATTAGGTATTTTGGGAGTGAAGGGTGGGAAGAGGGATAGAGGAAAAAGGAATAAGAGAGAGGGAAGGCAAAAAAGTACCGCTAACATTTTATTTTATTTTCATTAATAATAGCATGAACCGAAGCTATGTTTTTAATCTAAATGACTACAAAATAGCTAACAATAGCAAGACACATTTCAACGTTGTTGTCGTTTGCTATTGATAGATCATTTCTTGTAGTGTAAGCTATATCAAACCATAACTATCCTACATGCCTAGAAACTATACAAACATAGACTATCATCTCAAATGCTAATAATCCAATTAAACATTCATAATTATATCCACGACTATCCTAGCATACAGAGTACTAAACTATCTAGCATAAAACATCAAACATGATATCCAATATGAAAGTCGATGATAAAAATAAAATCTCTCCAAGTGAAGAGCTCTGGATAAGCGGTCCTCGTGCTCTTCTCAGTCTTCCATATCCTATCGCTTTGGCTTTCATTCCACTGAGCCTCTACTACTCCACTGCCTTCCTCTAAACCTGTTCGTATTACATCTATCGGTACAAATAGGCCTACAAGGTCTCAATATCTCTGTTCTAGTCTACATATCGTATAATTGATTTGGTGTCAATTTCTAAAACACCTCTCGTAAGTTCCCGCAAAATCCCCTATCGACCAACAGATTTCGGCCACTTACAATGTGCTTGGCACACAATAGAATCATACTATCTATCCCACATATAATTCGACATATAAGAATGCCATTCTACTGGACTTAAGGAATACAAATCTAACATTATTTGTCAACTAAGTAACTGTGACTTAAATGCTATCATGCTATACTCAGTCATCGGCGGTCCATTGATGTAGTCTATAAATATATGTTCTCACTACTCGAGAATAAGCAATCTCTCATCTCTATGGAACCAATGGTCTTTATCGAATCCGCACTGCATCACTTCTACACACATTACTCACTCTTCTAATTATCCATGATCTCCACTAGTCAAGCGAATCGCCTCTTACTAGTACCAACCCGCTAAATCAAAGTAGGTTTGATGGTCATACAAGCCATCATCTTTGGCCATAGCTCATCGAGTTCTAATGTCATAACCAGTGATAAGCTCGAGCAATGCCCGCTCTAGGAATATAGCTATCAAACTGGTATGTCTTCCACTTAAAGTATCAGCAACTACATTTCCTTCACATACGTATAGGAATATCAAATCCATAGGAGGCTATAAACTATAACCATTCATGTTGGCGAAGGTCAAGATCCTTCTCGAAGAAGAGATATTCCAATGATATGGAATCATTGAAAAACTGGACCTCTCTCCTAATAGACAGTGCCTCCAAATTCCCAAAGCAAACTCTATCGCCTCCAACTCTGAATCAAAAGTCAGTTACTAACTCCCATACGGTTTCACCTGTCAACTAACATACGACAATCTTACCTTTCAGTATCACAACCGCGCATAATTAAGTACCATAGGCTTAGGCGTAAAATCGCCTCCTCGTTCCCACTTGGAATGAGTAACATCGGTGCACTTGTCAACCTCACGGTCAGATTCACTAATGCGTGTCTACACCTTGCATCTCAAATAAAAGTCTGATCCTCTCCCATCAAATAGGTTAACGATGCTACTACCCTGGGTCTATTCAAATTTTAGACTATAATAACTATAGGATTTACAATGATGCCCTAATCTAAAACAACATGACCCAATCATCTAACTTCCCTCCTCTAGAAGTGATACTACCAAAATCTCATCATCAATCGGTGTCTTCTCAACACTTATCATATAACTATCAATCGTGCCATGTGCTCTCCTTTTTTCCATGCATAGACAAAAGTATCATCAACTAGCACAACCACAGCTCACTTAAGTGACCCTCAAAACACAGTCCATGAGATTAACAAGGTATGCCGACATATTGGTTAACCCGAATGGCATGACCAATCAAACAAAATCAGGTAGCGTACTAAACAGCATAATCAACGTACTCTTCCTAAATACTCTCAATTGGTGAAACCATTACAAAGTCCAACTAAGAGAACGTTCTTGTACTATAAAGCTGATTGAACAAGTCATAAATAAATGGGAATATAAATTTGTTCATCATTTCATCTAGCTTATGGGAACCAACAAATTACTCCAAAGAGACATCCGCCTTACTGATGAACCCTGTTGGTGCATCCTACCAAAACATACTCCCATGAGTGAACAATCACCGCAAGAGCTCATCCCCTCACACCTTTAGTTTCCTAAACTCTTTAGGAATCATATGCCTTAAAGGCATAACCACTGGTCTACCTTCCCTGACATGATCGATACAGAACTCTATCCCTAAATGTTGGTAATCTGGTCACCTTATCGAATATGTCTCGACACTCTCTATCTACAGGCACAGATGACAACATATAGTGTGGAATATCAAGAGAATTTAGAAATATATCCATAACCCCATCCTCTATTGGTAGCCAATTACCGCTATTCGCTCCTCTACAACCCAATCGTCATCAACGGCTCTCACATTCCCTTACTATTACATACCCTCTTCAACTAGTCCATTCCCAAACCATAATGCCAACACAACTAAACCCCAAAAAAACCAATAGCAAACAAACAACATCCACGAGTCAATTAGACAAAGTCGCGACAAACCATTTATAGGCTGGCTGAGCCCCTAACTAGGTTTGTCACAATAAAAGGGTCGGTTAACCATCTCGAGTCTCAATCCCAATATCTCCATCAAATCACGATATAAAGGGATATGAAACCTCAATGTAAAATAAAATGCGTATGGAAATGCCATAAGTGGAAAGCATATATTAAATGGTAATTCCATTTCCCTTCTCTTTCATTGACGGAGTGCTCGACGAAATTGGAACGACAATCAATCCATATGCTTCCACAGTCTGTCCCTACTCAACTGGTTCAGAACAACCCTTCTCCATCGAGTACAGGCTCTCTCATCATAAAATATTCTCGATCCTCTTCACGAAGCCCTCATCAATATGACCAATCAATCGCTTCCCAAGATGATCATTCATCCCGATAATAAATTCTTCATTCTTCAAAGCAAAGTATGAACTAACCCCAAGCAAAACAATCCTTAGGAATCGAGGCTATAGAAGCACTATGCTAGTTCATTATTCATCCCTGGAGTTATCTAGAGGTCAACATCTACCTCATTTTTTCATCTAACTCCATGTTATCGAAGATACTCTCACAAATAACTATCCAATCTTGCCTTCCAATAGCTGACTACGTTCCGCGGAACAGTTTGCCTCCTAGACTCTCATAGTCTATATACAGCTCAGCAAAGTCGACAATAACCATTTGCACTTGAGCACCATAACCATCCAAAACAAATTGAGCATTCCGAGAAATGATTTGCACCATCTCTGCGAACATGTCCTATCAACCAAGGTTAGTGACCCCTATCCTGCCCAATCCTCAGCTCTGAAAATAAAGTTAATAGAAATATTTCTCGTATGCTTGATCATTCCTATCCTATAATAGGATGATTAGTCTCCCATAAAGAAAACAGCTTCTTTAGTACTCGTTTGTGCAATCCAATGCATACTCTATTATATAGTTTTGACAACTAGAACATATAACAAATATGAATACTATCTTACACACACACACACACACTAGATCCAGTCTAATGCAATAACTCCTACGCTATCTCTACTGTATCACGATATCAACTCAGGTTAATCATGTAACCAGAGCTCTGATACCAAATGTAACGACTGCCATATACCTATGGTGTAGAATGGTTGTCAAAGGAAAGAAAAGAAGCAAAGAAAAGAAAATAAAAGAGAATGGAAAAGAAGAAAAAGGAAGCAACAAACATCACGTAACATGTCGTATATCTCACATCGCATTAGAGTAAATATAATAGCCAACACAGATATAAAATAGTAGAGACAGTAATAACAGTGTGAACTAATCATTAAGGTATAAGATCCATAGAGTTATACAACATAGTAATAAAGTTTATATAACTGGAAAATAAACTCAACCGATACACTGTCTCATATAATAGTAAGTCAAAACTGTCAAGGCTCTTTAGTGTCACACAGTAGAATATACAATATTAAACTCAAATATAAGTATACGTAAACGTCACCTCCTGCTGGTCCATCTGTAGAATTCCATATGTCATCCATACCTGCTTTCAAATCTACACATTTAAGAGTACCCGAGATAATAAGAAGCAAAGCATAAAGCCTCCAGTCAGACATCTATCTGGTGTGAGCGATATCAACTCTCAAAATACTATAAAAGTCAATATAGTATATGGAACAAAGGGTATATAGACCATATCTGACCTGTTCCTGCAACCAAAGGGTCAGCACATAACATATATAATATGCTACTCTACAACATTGTAAAAGGGTACTCCATACTCAGTATCTATCGAGGTGCCTAGGTATTTCCATCCACAATAACTACTCCATACTAAGTAAACTACTAGGTATCTCCATCCACAACCCCTACACCTTACTAAGTAAAGTCGGGGTATACCTAGGTATCACTACCATAATACCTACCTCATGTTACATCCCTAGTATGATAGGTGACTAGTGAAGCAACCATAACAAGCACATCATCCAACAAACAATACTATCTATCACCCAATATGCTCTAGAAATTTGATAACTCGTATAACCACCAAGCTAAGGGCTAGTGGATGTTCCTATTCTCCATCGTACTCTCCCCCAAAACCCCAACACCCACGACGCACAAGAGCCAACATTTATAGGTCCAGGGTATAAGGATCCAAACATGATCCATGGATGTCCCCACTATACCCTTGCTTTGAGTTAGATAACTCTTTGAGTCATCAACGATCCCTAGCATATGCACATCCATCCGTGCTCTACTTTCTCAATCTGGATATGAGCCCTACTTACTCGATCAAATTTCCACTATCTACAAGGAATAACACCCACGTTCCTCCGCTCTATGACTCCCACTACGAGCCTCTTCGGTACCTGCTACCCCCACGAGGCACAAACCAATAAACAGAGTATTTAATCCTCAGTACCCGCTACCCCCATGAGCCACAAACTTATAATACTAGTCCATCATGTCGTACATCATCATCCCCCATGATGCGAATGAGCCAACATCTCCAACATGATCTACAGAGTCTTATACTACGTACCTTGGAACCAACTCTCAGCATGAGCTAATATCCAAAGCATCAACTCTTATGTCGAAGCATCACATCATCGCCTCAGCATCTAATTCGCTCCTCCTAGAGCAAAAACATCAAGTGTGACGATTAGGGTTTTGCCCGCTCGAAAATCGACATCCATACTTCATATCGTATTCGAATGTCATAGATTCGACCGTTCAAATCCGATTCGCCGGAGCTTATAACAACATTAATTAAATAACACAGCGGAATAAACGAATAATACATTGATATATAGCATTGATACAACAGAGCAATACAATGAATATCAATATACATCAGAGATATGATACAACAAATAGCAGCGGAAAAGAAAATGATAACATCAGCAGCGGAATAAATAACTCTAAGATAATCTTCAACGAAGAACTCCAAATCTGAACTCCATCTCCAAGAACCAATCCAGCAATAGCTCGGACTCCCCATAACAATGCACCAAGCTAGGCAAGACTGGTGCGAACCAAGGACTGAACTAACTCCAGATAATTCACTGAACCTAACTATCTGAAAAACCCAACTCTAGACTGCTCGTGTAGAAAATAATGAGCACCCAGAGTTTAGGAAAGGAACAATAAACTCCGGATCAGTCATGGGACTGGTGTGAGCAACAAAAACAGTTTATCTTTTAAAACAATCAACAAGAGAATTTTAAAATAAATTCGCAATGCTTTTTGAAAATGAAACTACCATAAGACCTCCCACCACACACACAATGCAAACGCAGAATTGGAGGAGATTTCTTCTTATGATAGTCAAACATGCTTAATACGCAGAAAATTTCTTTGATATTATTTTTATAAGTGCACGGTGCAGAAAACATTTCGAAAGTAGAATATTAATCTTAGCCAACATACGACCATTATCGTATGGCTACTATAGCTACTATGTTCAATAGCAGGTTACCGCCACATTCCATAGCAGGTTATACAACTAAAACCGTACAAGGATCGTATTGTTTCTTTGGATTTCCAACAAATGGTCAGGCCAAGGAACTTCCCATTGCCACATGAGAACGCCTCTGGAAGGACGTCCCCGAGAACCTAACCGGATCTCTGCCAACACAAGGCCGGGTTACCCCTAACTGGGTAACTACTGACACGAGTATGCCACCTCCCGGTTGTAACAACCTTTAACCGGGGCCCCAACATCAAATCACAAAACAAGATATATATAGGTTTGTGATGTCCACATAAGTAAGTATCTGGGCTCCATACCATGATACCACTTCTATCCAGAAGGAGATGTACATACCCTAAAGGGGCGCTACCCCTAATAACCTTGCCGCATCTTTCCTGTTTTGACCATTTCGGGGTGTGAGGCTTGACGAAGTCTCGTCCACAAAGCTATGCTTTGGTACAAAGCCATACTTTGGGTCAACAAATGATCAAAGTAATGATCACAAAGATAAATGATCAAACAAATGATCATATCACAAATGATCAAACAATGATCATTTCACAGCAACACTTAGCATGTGACATTACCAAATTGGGAATATATCGCTGATAACCTTCAACTACATAACCTCTGAGCTCGTACGTCTCAGAGAAGGGTGTTAAGCTAAAAGAATAAATTCTCCGCCACCAACAGAAAAGTATTTGAAAGAAATCTGCTTTATATCTCAAAATGTAATGTCAGACACACAATCTATACAAGTCTGTTTCGGGCTCGAACAGAACCGAAGGCACTTCTTACGAAGCCCTTGCAATCCGGGTATTCACAATCCTGATCGGATTTCCCATCACTTAGGGAGTCTCTATACCGGCGTGACTCAGTGCAGAGACAATCGATAGGTCATCCTATCGTTCTCGCAAATACCCGGTCTTCAACACCGGTCTTCAAATGCTATCCATAATGACGTATCACATATTCGGAATGGGTTATACGACACAAAGGTCATTTCCCGGCTAAACCGAATAGTGAGCGAAACGTTTAAAACATATGGATAGGGATTTCAATTAAGTCACAACTTAAAACCCAAAATTTTCTTTAAATGGTTAAACAAACTACCATTTCAAATCTTTAAACAAAAAGATTTATTTCACAAAGATCAATTCATAGATTTCCAAAACAATTTCATTTCTATAGGATCAACCCATTAAATCTTTAAATTAAAGATTTAACTTATAGCTTTCAAATCGTTTTCATAACTTGGAAATTATCTTCATTTCAAATTAGAGATCATTTTAACTCAAATTTGAAGTTCATTTCTTATGTGAAAGCTTTTATTAATTGAAAACAAACAGTTTTCGTTTCAGAAAAATCCAATTATATTTGCTCGAGTTAAAGTCCTTGAATTTAAATTCTAATTCTCAAAATCAATATATTTAAAATGGTTTAACTCATATATAACTGGTATAACATCTTTAATCTCTAATTTCAAATTATAGAATTCAATTTCTAATTTTGAATTCAAAGGTAAATCATATTACTTAAATTCCAAACTAAATCAAGTAAATTAAAATAAGTTTTATCTTGAAATTCCATTCCAAAAGCTTTTCACATTTATTCCTATTCCATTTCCAAAACATTTGAATTTAAATATTCAACTTTTAAAATCATTTCAGAATCTGTGACTTAATCGATTTCCTTGTGAAATCCATATTGGTGTGTGTAAAAGTGTGGTCCAGGGGTTTAACACAATAGTGCAACAACATTCAATCATCAAAGATTCAAAACACAGAAATATAGTTGATAAGCGATATAAAACTATAACGCTCATCGTCCATTCACAGATTCACAGATAATATACAAATGTAATAAATATACACAGCTCAATCTACAGAACAAAATATCACAAATCAGATAGGATAATCAATTCAAGGCATCACATATAATACGATCATTCATAAGTAATTCGAGCATCCAATAATCATTTATAAACAGGATTTATTGATTGTTAAATCCTATGTAATTCAATTTATCTCCAATTAAATTTATTGCTTATGAATTTATTATCCAATTCTGATTAAATTATTTTCATTAAGTAATTACATTTAAATCATTTATAATTGATCAACTAATTTATTTAATCCAATAAATCATTAACATTAATCACTTTAAATCAATTACTTAATAATCCTTAGTTAATTATCCTTATTAACTAATAATATTTCTTAATCACTTTCTTAAGAAATTATCTTAGATTAATTCATTATTAATCATTTCTAATTATAAATTAATCAGAATATTTATTTATAAATTAAATAAATCATTCTTTAATTACCATATTAATTTAGTCATTTTATTACCTTAATTATCTCTAAGATAACAAATTTCTTTATTAATGACTTCATTAATATTTAAGTGTATTTCTATCGTTATACTTTAAATCTTAAATTCAAATTAATTTAAAAATACACTTAATCATTCATGTTATTTAGAACAATTTAAATTTCAAAAAAACTTCTTTTATTACAAAACTAAAATTCAAATTTAGATTGAATTCCAGATTTAAACTTGGATTAAATCTTTTTGTTAGAATTCATTTCTTTATAATTTTCAAATTCCATTTTAAATTCAAATTCTTTAAAACATACTTTAATTGCTTAAACTCTTTTATTTAAAACAATTTAAAATTTAAATTTTTAAACTAAGTTTCAAACCTTAACTTGAATTTATTCTTTAAACTTTGCTTTAAATCTTGTTTCAAGTTTTAAATTAAACTTAAATCTGAAACAAATCAGGTTTCTAAAACCTGGTAAATTAACTAACCAAACCCGAGTCCCTTTTTTTCATACATATTTCTTTCTGGAGTAAGTTTTAAGTTCAAAACAATCAGAACTAGAAATGCTCACGCGAGAAGTCCCTGAACCAACTCAAAAACCACTTCTTCTTCTCCCTATCTCAAATGCTCTGATGCACGACTTCAACATGTGCACGTGCACATCTGAATCGATCAACGTCGACCAACATCTCGACCACCCGCCACTCACTCTCGACCCCATCAACAAGCTTGACCACCCAGTTCGACAATCCTCACCCAAAAATCGAATTTGGCAATTCGAGCAACCTGGAAACAAGAACAGGTATTCTTCAAAACCTGTCACGGCGTCGCGCACACGTCACCGACCACCAGAACGTCAACTACTCCGGCCGCGAACTCGACTATCTCCCCTCTATCATTCCCCAAACCCGCGTACAGCTCGGTGCTTTCACGAGACAGCGGTGCATAAATTTCTCGCGTGGTTAAAACTAGGTTAAAAAAAAAACCCCCACGCCGCCGCCACCACGACCAACCGGACCACCTTCTCCCATTTTTCCTCTACCCTCCGATGGCTCGTCCATCACCAGAAGAAGGCTCGGTCCCTCCAGTCGCCATGATCATCAGAGAAACCCAATTTCTTATTTCATTCAAAACCAAAATTGCTCGTTCAATGCTTAACTAAAAAATGTTATTTTAGTTTTAAAAATCATGATTTATAGTATGGATTCAATTTATAAACTCAAATTTATATTTTACAACAATATATTTTTATCAAATTTAACTTAATTTCCTGTAAAAAGATTTCAGTGATATATTTGTACAACATGGTTTAAATCAACTTCTAATATTTTTTTATTATTTAAGTTTAAACCTATTGTTTCAATTTAAAACTTTCAGATTTAACAATGTTTAAATGAGAACAATTTGGGTTTTGAGAGAGATCTGCAAACTGTAACCAACACAGAGAGTACAGAGCATACACAACAGCATATGATCATTGAATCATGAATTAAACTTAAAGTTTTTTTTTTAAAATTTGATGTTCACTCACAAACAAACTAAGTTGCAAAGATAAGCAGGCAACAGAACTATAGAGTTAAACTATTTAGGTTGTGGAGTTACTCACTTTTAAGGAAGAAGAACAGAGCCAGCTTAATGAAACTGATCGAACTCGCAAGGTGAAGTGAAGTCCCCCTCTATAATCTTTGGTTTCAGTTTGTTTGCGTTTCTTCTGAAGTTGAACTTCCACATTTTGAATCTATTTATTCTGCTTTGAATTGTTTTAAAACTTCCAGGTTTTGATTCTTGTTTAGTTGTAACTGGAGCTTTTTTTTTTCCTTTGGAATTTATTTAAGTACAAGATGATACTTCAGTTTTTTTTTTCCCTTTCTCCTTCCTTAGTTTTTCAGGTGAACGAAATGATGAGGAGAGATTTATAAAAATAAGTGTGCAGGCTTGCATTTTCCTCTGGTACAAGAGACACCATTTTTTTATATACAGAGCATATACGAAACCAGAGATCTCTATGCACCATTGTTTATATTTTTATCTTTGGGTTGTACAAAACAGGACAGGGATATTTTTCCTTGCGTAGATTTTCTAAGCTCTTTGGTGGCTGGAAATATTTTTATACAATTCGTTTTGACTAAAAGTTGCTATTAACATTTAATGTCAAGGTACTTTATGTTTTCTTTACATTTTATAAATGCACATACTTATATTGTCCCTGGTGGCTGAAGATACATGCTGTCATATATGTATATCTAACTTAAACACCAATTACTGTCTAGTTTATCTATGAAAATCAACCCCTTTTTCTTTGTTTTGTTTTAAGTTATAGTTTGTTTTTATACTTCCTTTGTTATATTATATCTTGTTTGCCTTGTTTATTACTTCAGATTGGATGGTGGCTGCATTTATTATGCAGTGGTGGCTGCAGCTTAGTCTTGCTTTTATATATACTTTATGTCTTCCTTTCATATATCTGTTTTGCTTATGTTTGATATATATTCCTTTTACTTTATGTACAAATTGTAAAAGTTGTTTTAGTGTGTTTGTTCCTTCACAAATTTGTTTAATGCGTTTTATTCTATGTTTCATTTGTTCTTAAAACCCCATATTTAAGACTTTATTTCAAATCCAATCTATATTTGTATATATTCACTATATACAAATTCATACGACTTAATATATTTTCTATTTGAATCGGGGAAACTCGCTTCAATTCATCGATACATTTCACGAATATTAATTCAAAAATTCAATTAAGTATTGAATTAAAATCCGGGGTCGTTACATCAAGACTCTAAGTCGATCGGACGAATAAATCATCAAATCGTACACCATGAAATCTCATCAACGTCCAAGCCAAAAATCTTCCAAATCGCCAATTAACAATGGTGATGGACATTGACCACTCTACGATGGTCAATACCAACCACTTTAGTCTTATACTTAACTAAATGGATAAGTATAAACCAAACGAAAATGTCTGGTATCCATCGTGAAATCCAAAGCCTCATCCTTTACCTTAGATCCATCGGCATGTATCCTAACTCTCTCCTAAATTTATCTTGTTCGTTAGGTTTCTATATGTACAATATCCCAACGCATAAGATATTCCCCTAAAACCCGATCTTTACTAATCGCCATTTTCAACAAAACGGCCAAATAGGCCAAAAAACCAAAGATTCATCCAACAACAATGTATACATCGAAAATGACATATATACAACATGTATAATGCATCCATACCAACCAATATGGGAAATCATATCTATAATAGTTCAAATATAATAACTCCCTAACTATGGAACATCGATGGAAAATATGTGATATTCTCTATAAATCATTTTAAAATAATTTCGTTTTCTTTTATAAAAATATAGCAGATATATAAGTATAGGAAAATCACATTTTAAAACCAAAAGATCATTCTCAAAACATTAATCTATAACTATCCAACCAATCATAGTATGTGAGAGAAAATACGACTCACCTCATTGAAATCTATTCAAACCAGTGATAAAATTAGATCTCGCCTTCACAAGCGCAAAATAAGAAACTACATCCAAAATGGACCTCGTATGCAAAAGATATGGATATAATAAGAATTAAGATTATCGATTAATTAAATAATAATTGTTAGTCCTTAGTCACCTCAATTAGATGCTAATCCTTCTTCCGTACTCAACAGATACAGGTCGCGTGCACGAGAACAAACGTGCATATCATCTTCTTCTGCTCTATCGATTTCCCACTCAATAATCCATAAAATCTCAATCCCTCTTCGCCGAATCATTTCTCTTCTCACTCTCCTCGATCTACACATAAACTCAACATCTCCACCTCCTCCTTACGAATCATGACGTGTTCGACCTTCTCTCGACATGGCCATAGATGGAAATCACTAGAAAGGATCAGTCATGGCCAAACTTCATGGAGATATGCGCCTCAACGAGAGAAACATGATGATCGCTTTCGATCCGCCTATCGTGACCCCAAAATCCAATGATCTTATACCCTAAATCATGGTAGGAAGGTCGATCTCGGTCAATGGTGATTTTATATCGAATCGAGGGTATGAGATTGAAACTCCCGTAGATACGAACAGGCTGGATTTGGTTTCGGGATTTTAAGTGGAGTGAATTTGGAGATTTTAATTTTTAAAGATCAGGAAAGGAGGTTAGTTATGATTTTTGGGTGAACCGAAAAGTGAGAAATGAATTTTGGAGGGAGATCTGGATTTGGTTATTTAATTAATAATATAATATTCCATTTATTTAAATTCTCAGACAAATGGTCGCATTTTTTGAGTCTATGCGATCACACAACTTGTCAAATCACCATGAAACTCGTCTATGTACATCACCTCATTTTTTTCGGATCCAATGGTACAAATTTCATCGCCATTTGAGACTCTGCCAAAGGATGCTAATTTGTGTATTTAGAGATCGTTCCATCTATCGGATCGTCCATTCTCCAAACGTAACGATCCATATACTCATTTTAATTCGTAATGTAAATTTGTACACGACGTAAGTGGTCTTTAGTCCTGAATCAACCATACACGAAAAATCATATTTTTGGACCTTCATTTAATTAACGACTAAATATTTAAATTAATTTTTTAAATATCCAATCATTAAATATACGGGTCGTTATACCGGCCTCCTTCTACAAGTGGAAGGCCATGCTGACTTGTTGAGCAGTCGTCTTAAGAAGATGAAGCTCGGCACATGCGACATAGAGCCCCACAGAAACACGTAGCTATTAGGTGTAAGCTAACCACGAGCAAGATCATAGAAGTTTAAGATAGAGACAAAATAGGGGTGGTAGAACAACATGACCTTGACCTTGAAGTGGCCGTGAGTTCATGTGAAATAGCCCGGTAGAGGGTAGTCAGGTCGATCGGCGGTAGTATGATACCAAACCATCCAGATGTTACATCCATGCTTGGTCATGGCCACAACCAAATTCTTCCAATAATAAAGCCCTAATTCGATGGTTCTTTAAAGGTGACCAAGGATTTTGCAAATTGCTTTCTAGTATGCAATGCTTAGTTTATGCATATATATATATATATATATATATATATATATATATATATATAACTTGCATATAGAAAAAGCAATACCTAACGAGTACAGTGCATTGCATACATGAGACTTCCAATAATGTCTGTATATTTTAGTTGAGTTATTGCCTTATTAGAATTTGCAAATTATTTAATAGAGGGGTGATAGGGATTACTTGCGTTTTAACATTTAAGTGTTTATATTTAAGATGCAGTTTTTAAATGTAGTGAGATTAACATAATGCATGTCCTCCACTATTTTTCTCTACTTTTATTACTAATATTATATCAACTTCATTTAGATCTTTCATCCTAAAACATGAAGTTAGATATTTCTTTTCTCGTTAATACCTTCTATATTTGTTCCAAATATGAGTAGAACATCCACATATAAACATATTATAATACCATAATGATCAATAATATTAGAGTAGATGCATTTGTCTACATTATTATGCTTGAAACCATTAGGAAAAATCACAGAGCCAAACTTCTCATGCCACTATTTTAGTACTTGTTTTAATCCATATAAGGACTTAAAAGTCTGTAAATTTGTATTCCTTTCTAAGCATAACAAACCTTCTGGTTGTTCCATGTAAACTTCTTCATCTAGATCACCATTTAGAAAAGTAGTCTTAACATCCATTTGATGTACATGCAATCTATGAATGGAAGTAAGAGCAAACAAAACTCTTATGGGGATGTTAATCTCGCAATATTTGCATATGTATCAAAAAAATCAATAACTTCCTTTTGCCTAAACCTTTGGCAAGTAGTCTTTCGTTGATAGTTTGTATTGATCCATATGTATTGTATTTTTTATAAAATACCCATCTGTATTCAATTGGTTTTTATCCATTAGGTAAGTTGGTAAATTCTCAAGTATTATTAGATAGAATTGAATCCATCTTGCTTTGTATTGTTTTTTTTGAGATGGCAGCATCCTTAGAAGCCATCTTCTATAAAATTTCTAGGATACCCTTATATATTTAGGACATAAGTTATCTCATCGGTAATATTATTTCTATCACCTATGATGAGATGAACTACATCATCAAGTGAACAAAATTTGGTCTCGACTCTTTAGCTTTCCTTGCTCTTTGACTTCTTCTAGGCTCTTCTGGTATAATTAAAGACTTTCTTTTATTAAAGGAATTTTATTTATATATTTCATTATCTTTGTCATAGACAATTTAAATAGAATTTGAGACTTGACTGAAATCACATATGATCCTATTTTTAATAAATTCTATGTCTCTTGACTCTATAATGAAACTAAAGCCTAAGTCTAGCACCCGATATGATTTGGAATTCTGAGCATATCGTATGAATATATTTTTCAAAGCACTTGGTCCTAATTTATTTCTTTTTGGATATGTTATTCGATAAAAGGCTAGACAACCCCAAACTTTCAAGTATTTCAAACTTGGTTTCTACCTTTTCAAAATTCATATGGAGGTACTTCAGTTTTTCTTGATGGAATTCCGTTATGCGAATGACATGTTATTAGAAGTGCCTACCCCCATAATTTTACATGTTTGGCATTAAAAATCATACCATTATCCATTTCTACCAATGTTCTATTTTTTGTTCAGCCAAACCATTCTGTTGTGGGGTATATGGTGTGCCTGATTGATATTAGTTCCATTTTCTTTACAAAATAAAGAAAACTCTATAAAGAAATATTCTCCCCTATCACTGCACGATACTTAAATTTTTCTTTCCTTTTGGTTTTCAACTATGATTTGAAGCATTTAAACATATCAAATGCCTGATCTTTGGTTTTCGTTAAGCAAACATATTTATATATGGAATAGTCATCTATATGTAAAAGAAATATGTTCTCTCATTGGGTTAATATACCATTTAATTCAAAAATATCAGGGTGAATTAACTCAAGTGACTTTGTATTTCTTTTAGATTTAAGATTGGTTTTTCGGACATTTTGGCTTTAATGCATGTTCCACATTTAGATAGAGTTTTACCTCCATATGAGATTAAACCTAATTTATACATAAACTTTAAAGATATAAATTTTAAGTACGTTAATCTACTATGCCACAAATCAAATGAATCAAAGAACATAAGAAAATTCATTCATTTTATTGATACTTGATTTGAACATCTCATTACAAGCATATCCATTTCCAACAAATATTCCTCTGTTTGAAAATATTTAGTCCGCTACCATAAAGGACACATTTTACACTTCAACTATAAAGAAGACTTGTTGAGACAAGGTTCTTCATAATTTTTGGAACATGTAAAACATTTACAAGAACAAGTTTCTTTCCATATGTAAATTCCATTCTATGTACTCTTTCCAACGACATTGGGCATATTATGGTTGCTCATAAGTACTTTGTTATCATTGGAAATTTTCTTATAGAACTTGAACATGGAGAGGTCATTGAAGATGTGTATTGTGGCACCAGAGTTATACCACCAGTCAGTATCCTTAGCATTATTAGCCATGTTTAATTCTATTACCATCTCAATGTTTAAATTTTATATCATTGCTACAATCTCAAACTCATCCCATTGAACCATGTTTGATTTCTAGGTAGAGCCTTGGTTCTTCTTTCCATGGTTGGAGGTATGCCAATGTTCCTTCTTTTGCTTCTCAAAGAATTTGTAGTCCCTCTTGAAGTGCCGAGTCTTTCCATAAAAATAACAGTCTTTTCCTTTCATGCAGGTTTTGTTTGGTTTGTTGTCTCTCTTTCGTTCCAGTTTCCTTATGCCATTTATGGTCATTAAGCACTATGTTTTTTTTGAACGAATGTACTTGATTCTTTGTTAAACAAAATGAAAGGCTATACAAATATTTACATGAAGCCATATATCTTGGCCCAAAACCCAATAGCGAAGCCAATATTAATCATATATACCCTTTATGGACAAAAACAAACCAGCACAGTAAACTAAACTCGAAAATTTCCATTAATAACTCGAATGTTCGATTGTCTACTTCTAAAACTATTAATAGCGAATAGCTATCCATTCCCTCTCTTCACCGCTGCTTCCTCCAAGCTACGTACTCCTTAAGACCTCTTCTAAACGATAGATCCATAGCTGCTAATTCCAGATCCGACCTCTATTTCTAGATTCCAACTCTTGGTTTAAAGTGTAGATCTAACTGCTAAATCCTGCCGCATATAAAAGATAAGTGTACCTATCTTCTGTGTTTCTCTTGCTTATGGTTGGTTACTTAATCGATTTTGATTTAATTGTAGTCTAACTAGAGGCAGCATCCACCTGGGCTCCGATTCGTTCTTTATGATAAATTAGATATGAAACGCAAATAGTGATGTAAATGAAAGTAATGTAAATAAAACAAGTTGGATATAAATTCTTCCCTCTGGCGGAATTGACTTGGAAGAGACATGGTGCGATCTTGACCAATTCTAGACAACCCACTCCAACAGTGGCTCAGGTGATCTCTCTACAACCCCATTTTCTACAGATTTCTTCATTTGTGGCTAATTAGAACAGTTTGGATTTATATTCAATACATGTAATTGAAACAACATCAGCAATTTGCTTACATAATTGTTGTTCTGTTTTGTAACTCTTGTTTAATATCTTGTTGTTACGTTCTCCCCAAATTAACCATACACATGTAAACAGTGCTAATTTGGGGATCTCACTGCTCTTGATGTTGATCGAAAATTTGTCCATAAGATCCTTAATTTAAGCACTAATTTGTTAGTAATAGAATTAGGGGTCGACTAGTTTAACCTATTTGTACACCATTTCCAAACTGACATTATATAGATGCATTTAACAAATAAGTGATTTATGTCCTCATCTTCAGCTTAACATAGAACACACTTGTTATCTACCCTTATTATCCTTTGAATTTGTCTCATCTTGGTATTTTAAAAGGTTGTTTACTGCTTTGTACATGCAAATGGTCATTTTAGGGACACGAATTTTGTGCCACACAAAAGTAGTCTAATTTTGCTTATCTTATTCGTGCCTAATTGCTTGCAAAATGTATTTAAAATGATATTCACCTTTGTTGTTGCAAGTACACCATCAAAAATCTTCCCTACCATTTCTGCATATATCCATATTTTTAATTTCTGCTCTAGTATTCCCTAAAAAACTCACCCTGTGACACCTCTGTTGGCCTTCTTCTAATATATCACATAACATCATGCATTCACGTTTTGTTCTGATTGTCGTGTCCACCTTTGGTCTGTTTACTAGTCAATTCCGTTAAAGCCAAGGCTCATGGCATAAAGAAGTTGTTTTATTGTTAAATGATCCTCTTCCTTATACACTAAATGGCCTTATTTCTGATGCTGAGACGAAAAATCCACACTCCTAAATACTCCTTTTCTTTAATTCATTTCCTAAAAAGATTGTTTTTTGATGTATTTATGCTACATCCAATCTGCCCATATCGCTTCCTTGTTAACAATTCTCTAAATAAGTTTAACCCCCAATACAGTGTTTAGTTCTTCAAACATTTTCAACCGAGTCCCTTTAAAGTTTCGGTTTGCAAATTGTCTCCCAAGGGTTGGCCAGTTTTCCTTTCTACAAGAAATTTAGCCAAACATACTTAATTTTATTGATGGTGGCGAAAGGTAGGTGGTGTAACGACCCAGAATTTTTAGAAATTAAAATATGAATATTTAATTAATTTTAAATATTTATAAGTGAATTTATAAGTCGAACAAATTTTTATTTGAATTATTGAATTTAATTGGATAATTAAATCGATGATTTAATACGTTAAATTATGGAAATAATTGAAAATTGAGTTAAATATGATTGTAAATGATTTGTAAAATTTTATTTTATCATATTAGAGTTAGAATGATATTTTAGAACTTTTAAAAATGATTTAAAAGTTTATTTGTGAAAATTGAATATTTTAATAATTTAATCGACTAGTGAAAATAGCCAATTTTTGAACAGTCTCAGAATTCAACGAAACCAGTTCCATTGGATCCGTAATAGTTAGTTATTATCGGATTTCAAATTTCGTGTCAATCGGAGTTATCGTTTGATCGTGGCAGCTCGAAACGCATCGATTTATTTTTAATTTAAATTTGGCGAGTGAAAATAGCCATTTTTCAAAAAGTCTCGGATTTTGACGAAACCAGTTTCATCGGATTCGTAATGTGATATTATTGTAAGGATTCAAATTTCAAGTCAATTGGATTTACCGTTTGTCCGGTACAAACTAAAACGCCTAGAAATCGAGTTAAATCGGTTTAATTCAAATTGAGCGTTTATAGCCATAACTCGCACAGATATCCGAATTAGCTTCCGAAACCTGTTCCACTGTGTCCGGAACGCGGGGTAAACCCTAGAAACGCTGGTTACGGCGCGTAAATCGGAGTTCGGAATTTCCGGATGAATAGTGATTGAAAATTCCCTATAAATACACCTAAAACTCACAAATTAAAAAAAAATAAAAAATAAAAACCTAACAAAACCCTAGCCGCCGTATGCAATTTCAATGGCCAGTATTTCTTCTTCTTCCCCCTCTCTTTTCTTTCAATCCGTGCAATATTACAACAAACTTTCAACATGAAAGATGTAGAGGGCAACGAGAGCTTGGAGATCAACGGTTGTGATGTAAAACGGAGCGATGTGGTGGCGTCTATGGGGGCCGACCGTGCTTACTTGCGCACGCAACCCTAGGCACATGATGAGGCCGAGCATAGGGGGGTTATGGCCGTGGGTAGCTTAGGTTGGTGGCTTCGATTTGGTGCCTACGTGATGAGGTATCGTTGCGAGATGAGGTCGATAAAATTAACCCTAGTATTAAGATGTTGGGTTCATGGTGTCGGCTTGTGTCTGTAGAACGAAGGGAGAAGGAAGATGGACGCGCACGGCTATGATCTGATGGAAAATGAATCTAACGACCCAGATTTGTTTTGGTATTAAGTTGTAAATTTAAGTTGTAAATTTTAGTTTAAATCGTGTACAAACTTGTAAAATGCATAACTTTTTCATACGAGGTCGAAAACGCGCGAAACCAGTTGCGTTGGAATCGTATCGTCGAGCACTACGCGATGGAGTTGGTTTGGAGTTAGTGAGAATTTTGGGTAAAATTAAACGCACGTTCAATTTTATTCGAAATAAATCGCTAAAACGGAAATTAAAATCAAGGTGAGAACTTCTCACTCAATCGAATCAGTTTCGATTTTATTTTAAATAGTTAGATTTAAAATATTTGAATGCATGTTTGAATGTTGATTGATATCTATTGATTGTTAAAATAGACATTATACGCCGTTAGTAAGCGGATGTTATTTATTAAAAACATATACCGCGAATATTTCATAAACAGTGAAATTGGTATTATATATAATATCAATATATATATATTGGCATATGTATATATTGCAGTTGTTGATTCCCCGCATTTTTTTAGCGGATGAGACCCTATTACGCCGTTATTAAGCGGATAATATTTAATAAGAACATATACCGCGATAATTTCGTACTGGAACGAAATTGGTATTGTGCTAATGTCTGTGGATGCAGGGAAACAGGTTGGAGGGATCCAACTGGATTCCTCACAAATATTTGTTTGATTCATATATTGTGATATTTGATTGTTTATCATGGATGATATATGATGTTGAAAGTCGTGATTGACTATTGATGTGTCGCATCGTCGGATCCAATTTTTGGAAGTTTAAAAATAATAATTTTGATTTTTAAGGAATTTCTAAAGTGATTTTTGGAAATATACGTTTATAAAATATTTTTGGGATTGATCCATTATAAATAAATAAACGTTATAATCTTAATGTTATAAAAATTTTATTTTTGAGAAATATAGTTAAAGGTTGATTTTAGAAAATATGGGATTTATGACTTTATAAAATAGTTAAATTGGGATTTCTAAATTTATTATAAGAAAAGTTTAAAATAGGATTTATGAAATTTGATTATTTTATAAATCAAAATGATGGAATTCTAAAAGAGTTTAAAAGATGTTTAAAATAATAATACAAATTCATTTGTATTAAAAGATTTATAAATTGATATTTGTAAATTAAAATATTGGAATTATAAAACGAGCTTTTATAAGTGTTAGAATGAATTGTAAATGAATTTCATAAATGAATGAAATTTACAGAATTATAAACAGTGAAGTTATAAATGAAATTTTGTAAACAGTAGGTTTATAAAATTTATAAAGTTATTAAAGGAATGGATTTGGATAAATAAATGAATCTTAGAAGTTATAAGATTTATAGATTTGGGAAGTTTGAAAGAATGATTTTGTAAATAAATAAATTATAAGTATTTGACTTATAATATGAATTTTTAGTATATCATTGTGATATGAATTGAGATAGGTTAATAAAGAAATTTATAAAAAGGAGTTGATATAAAATAAATAGAAATATAATTTATAAACATTTTTTTATAAATCCGCAACGACTTATTTTGATAAGTGAATTGTTGTAATTTATTAATGGAGTTATATTCACGTTTTACACAGTGAATAATCCTTAAAATAGAATGAATAGAAATGATGAAATTTGTTAACGTAGTATATTCACGTTTTTGAATAGTGAATGATATGTTAAAGAAATTATTTTGGATGTGATGTTTGAAATAGAATTAAAACGATCTAAAGATGTTTTAAAAGGTGTTGAGATTCGAAACCATAGATTTCAACGTTTATTGTTGAAATAGATGTTTTCGAGAAATAAAAGGAAATGGTTGATTATAACACCGTTGTTATAATAGATGATTTCCGAAAGGAAATGTTTTGTATAGTATTGGGATTTATATATCTATTTTAATTTCGAATCCCTATACTAGTGATTTTGGGTTGTCGTAACGATGTTTTACGCAACATTCGTTTTGGCCCAAATAAATATGTTAAAGAGAATAATTTCCTTAACGAATGAAATATATACTTAATTTCGATCAGAGTATATGGAATATTTTCCAAGTGTAGAAAATAAAAAGATTGTGAATTACTTATTTAATAAGTATGGAAATGTTTTCCAATATAAAGTGAATACGTTGAGAATTTATCCTTTTGAAGATAAATTGAAAATGAACAATAGCAATCGTATATTCATAAATATTTTGGAAATATAAATTCAATATGGAATTTATAAATGAAATTGGAAAATGGGTTTAAAAATAAATATTGATTTATTTTTAAAGAATGTAAATTATGTTTATATCTTCTAAAGATATTTTTGGAAATTAAATAATTTGGAAAATTATTTGGATTCTGTTGATGTTGTGCATATCTATTGATAGTTCAATAACCGACTATCAATATTTACCTTTGAATGGTATATGTTGTGATTTGTTTGAAATTGAATGCCACACTTATTTTTTAAAATAAGCGCTCACTATTCGGGTTAACCGGGAAAGGACCATGGGGCCGTATAACCCATTCCGAATATGTGATACGTCGTTATGAATTGCATTCGAAGACCGGTGTTGAAGACCGGATATTTTCGAAAACGAAAGGGTTTCTTGTCGAATGTTTTTGCATCGACTGGTCCCCGGTATAGAGACTCCATATGTGATGGGAAGTCCGAACGTGATTAGTGAATATCCGGATTGCAAGGACTTCTTTGTAAGTGCCTTCGGTTCTGTTCGAGCCCGAAACAGACTTGTATGGATTGTATGTCTGACATTACAATTTGAGATATAAAGCCGATTCTTTCAAATATATTTCTGTTGGTGGCGGAGAATTTATTCTTTTAGCTTAACACCTTTCTCTGAGACGTACGAGCTCAGAGGTTATATAGTTGAAGTTATCAGCGATATATTCCCAATTTGGTAATGTGACATGCTGAGTGTTGCTGAAATGATCATTGTGTTGATTATTTGTGATAGGATCATTTGTTTGATCGTCTATCTTGGTGATCATTTGTTGACCCAAAGCATGGCTTTTGTATAAAGTATGTTTTTGTGGACGTGACTTCGTCGAACCTCACACCCCGGAAATGGTCAAAACAGGAAAGATGCGGCAAGGTTATGAGGGGTAGCACCCTTTAGGGTATGTACATTTCCTTCTGGATAGAGGTTGTATCATGGTATGGAGCCCAGATATTTAACCTATGTGGTTACTACGAATTTATTACTTTATGGTTGTTGGCTATCGGGATCCCGTGAGAAAGGTCGTTTACGATCGGGGAATGGCGTGCTCGTGTCAGTAGTTACCCAGTTAGGGGTAACCCGGCCTTGTGTTGGCAGAGTTCCGGTTTGGTTCTCGGGGATGTCTTTCCAGAGGCATTCTCATGTGGCAATGGGAAGTTCCTTGGCCTGACCATTTGTTGGAAATCCAATTCCCAATACGAAACTTGTACGGTATTAGTTGTAGGACCTGCCATTCACTTATGGTGGTCACCACTGTTTGGATGGTAGCTATAGTAGGCATACGATAATGGTCGTATGTTGGCTAAGATTTATATTCTACTTTCGAAATGAATTTCTTCTACACTATGCACTAGTAATAATATCAAATGTTATTTTAAATGCGTATCAAGCATCTTTGACTATCATAAGGAGAAATCTCCTCCGATTCTGCGTTTGCATTGTGTGTGTGCGCGGGAGGCCTTATGGTAGTCTCATTTTTAAAAGCATTGCGAATTGAATTTAAAAATATTCCTCTATTTTGATTTTAAAGTTAAATAAACTGTTTTGAGTTCTCACACCAGTCTTATGACTGACTTGGAGTTTATTGTTTTCCTTCCTAAACTCTGGGTGCCCACCAATTTTCACACGGGCAGTCAAGAGTTAGGTTTATCAGGATATTCTGGATTTGCTGGAGGCAAGCTGGATGGCATGGCGTATTACTAGTTATATAGTACTTCTTTTTCCACTGTTTGTTGTTGTTGTATACTCTGATGATATGATGAAATGAAATGTATAAAATGTAATAACTGATATAGTTCTTTGTTTAAAGATTATTCATTTATTATTATATGTTGTTCCGCTGCTAATTGTGAGATTCTGATGTTGTTCTTGTTTTCTGTTCCGTTCTATTTTAAAATTATGTTCTATTTTTCTTTCCCCTCCATTTTCTATTTTCTTCTATTTTAAAATCTTCTATTTTCTTTTCCCTATCTAAATTTTCTTTCTTCTTTCTTCTTCTCTTTTCTTAAATTCTTTTTCTTAAAACCATAACATTTCGGGTTTTTGGCCTTCGATTTCTCGGCAGTCGATAAAGTGAGTATCGATGTTGAATTTTCGAAAGTCGAAAATTTCCGTTTGTTACATTTGGTATCAGAGCTTATGGTTAAGCGACAACCATGGTTCTGTTGGGTATTACTCATTAGAGATAGAGTCAGTAGTACTCTAGAATGAGTTTGAGTGTAATAATAGCTATGAGAGCGTATTTGTTAGTGAATATGAAATTGTTTTATATTGTGATGATTGGTTTGTTGAGTGGTATATAGATTCTAGTTAATACGAGTAATTAACGTTGTTGATAGGGATCTCTAAACACTTGAATAGAACAATTCGACATAATATTGTTTTAAATTTGGTAAATGAAATAATTTTACCTTGATTATATTTTATATATAAAGGAACAATTTTTCAGAATTATTAAAGTATATATAAGTTGATTGTTAGGTTGTTTGAATAATCTAAATAAAAGGATAATTGTATAAGGAAATGAATTATAAGAGTTGAATTATAACTAAAGTAATTTACAATTGTGAAATAAACTTATATATATAAGAAGTGAAACTATATGAATATATTTATGAATGTGAGTTGTAAATAAAAAAAGTGATGTTTATAAAATGGAATATAACTTAAGTGTTGTGTGAATGAAGTTGATATTGATATCAAAGTAAATTATTAAAGTTAAGTGATAAATATGAACTTAAGTTATTTAAATGAAATTCAACTTTAGAAATTGGATTAAATGTTAATCAATTGAATGTGAATTAAATTGATATGAAATAATGAATATAAGTGTTAAATTCATTAAAATCTAATGTTATTGGAAGTTGAATAAAAATCAATTAATTAAACCAATTGTAAGCAAAGGGAATTTGGTTGTAATGAATAAACATTGGTTGTTATTTGATTGATTAGTTGATTGTATATAATTCATTAAGCGTTAATGAAATTGGAAGCTAAAGTAATTGAAATTCAATTGGAAGTTAAGTGAAACTTAAATAGAATTGAATTTGATTTGGAAGTGAACCAACTTGAATACGAATTAGTGAATATAAACTAATTGAAAATGTTAGTAAGAACATCCACTGTTAATGAATCAAATGTGATTTGATATTGAAAACCATTTCATTGTATATAAATGAGAATATGAATGAATATATATTGGTTATGAATTTGTTGAATGTTAGTTGGTTGATGTTTGCATTTGTTGCTTTAATTGCATTTGCTATGTTGGCATGTATAGTTATTATGTTGCTATATGATGTATATCGATACTATTATCTATATGCATGATTCTCATGTTGTTTGTTGAGTAATTAGTAGGTGCGGATCGCGTTTGCTTCGCATTTGGAGCTCGCTTTTGCGCTATATTAGCCGTATATGCTTGCTAATAAAATATAAGGTACATATCTCGGATTAAATATCGTACTTTTACACTTTTTTCCCTTCGGGATGCCTCATTACTTGATGAGATGTATATTTGTGATATATATACTGTCATTTTTTTTTCGGATCGAGCCGCGCAAAGGAGACTATGGCGAATTTTTCCGGAAATTTAAGGCGTTAGAAAAAATTTGAGAAAATTGGAAAATTTTGAAAACTTAAACTTTGATTTTGGAATTGAAAGTTAAACAATAGTAGTTGTTTTTGAAAAGATAACTAAGTATGATTTGGAAAACTTAGTAAAGATTTGTAAGAAGTTTAACTATGGATTTTGGAAAGTAAATAAATTCTATAACTTTTCTTACTTGATAATTTCGAGGACGAAATTCTTTTAAGTGGGGAAGATTGTAACGACCCAGAATTTTTAGAAATTAAAATATGAATATTTAATTAATTTTAAATATTTATAAGTGAATTTATAAGTCGAATAAATTTTTATTTGAATTATTGAATTTAATTGGATAATTAAATCGATGATTTAATACGTTAAATTATGGAAATAATTGAAAATTGAGTTAAATATGATTGTAAATGATTTGTAAAATTTTATTTTATCATATTAGAGTTAGAATGATATTTTAGAACTTTTAAAAACGATTTAAAAGTTTATTTGTGAAAATTGAATATTTTAATAATTTAATCGACTAGTGAAAATAGCCAATTTTTGAACAGTCTCAGAATTGAACGAAACCAGTTCCATTGGATCCTTAATAGTTAGTTATTACCGGATTTCAAATTTCGTGTCAATCGGAGTTATCGTTTGATCGTGACAGCTCGAAACGCATCGATTTATTTTTAATTTAAATTTGGCGAGTGAAAATAGCCATTTTTCAAAAAGTCTCGGATTGCGACGAAACTAGTTTCATCGGATCCGTAATGTGATATTATTGTAAGGTTTCAAATTTCAAGTCAATTGGATTTACCGTTTGTCCGGTACAAACTAAAACGCCTAGAAATCGAGTTAAATCGGTTTAATTCAAATTGAGCGTTTATAACCATAACTCGCACAGATATGCGAATTAGCTTCCGAAACCTATTCCACTGTGTCCGGAACGCGGGGTAAACCCTAGAAACGCTGGTTACGGCGCGTAAATCGGAGTTCGGAATTTCCGGATGAATAGTGATTGAAAATTCCCTATAAATACACCTAAAACTCACAAATTAAAAAAAAATAAAAAATAAAAACCTAACAAAACCCTAGCCGCCGTATGCAATTTCAATGGCCAGTATTTCTTCTTCTTCCCCCTCTCTTTTCTTTCAATCCGTGCAATATTACAACAAACTTTCAACATGAAAGATGTAGAGGGCAACGAGAGCTTGGAGATCAACGGTTGTGATGTAAAACGGAGCGATGTGGTGGCGTCTATGGGGGGCCGACCGTGCTTACTTGCGCACGCAACCCTAGGCACATGATGAGGCCGAGCATAGGGGGGTTATGGCCGTGGGTAGCTTAGGTTGGTGGCTTCGATTTGGTGCCTACGTGATGAGGTATCGTTGCGAGATGAGGTCGATAAAATTAACCCTAGTATTAAGATGTTGGGTTCATGGTGTCGGCTTGTGTCTGTAGAACGAAGGGAGAAGGAAGATGGACGCGCACGGCTATGATCTGATGGAAAATGAATCTAACGGCCTAGATTTGTTTTGGTATTAAGTTGTAAATTTAAGTTGTAAATTTTAGTTTAAATCGTGTACAAACTTGTAAAATGCATAACTTTTTCATACGAGGTCGAAAACGCGCGAAACCAGTTGCGTTGGAATCGTATCGTCGAGCACTACGCGATGGAGTTGGTTTGGAGTTAGTGAGAATTTTGGGTAAAATTAAACGCACGTTCAATTTTATTCGAAATAAATCGCTAAAACGGAAATTAAAATCAAGGTGAGAACTTCTCACTCAATCGAATCAGTTTCGATTTTATTTTAAATAGTTAGATTTAAAATATTTGAATGCATGTTTGAATGTTGATTGATATCTATTGATTGTTAAAATAGACATTATACGCCGTTAGTAAGCGGATGTTATTTATTAAAAACATATACCGCGAATATTTCATAAACAGTGAAATTGGTATTATATATAATATCAATATATATATATTGGCATATGTATATATTGCAGTTGTTGATTCCCCGCATTTTTTTAGCGGATGAGACCCTATTACGCCGTTATTAAGCGGATAATATTTAATAAGAACATATACCGCGATAATTTCGTACTGGAACGAAATTGGTATTGTGCTAATGTCTGTGGATGCAGGGAAACAGGTTGGAGGGATCCAACTGGATTCCTCACAAATATTTGTTTGATTCATATATTGTGATATTTGATTGTTTATCATGGATGATATATGATGTTGAAAGTCGTGATTGACTATTGATGTGTCGCATCGTCGGATCCAATTTTTGGAAGTTTAAAAATAATAATTTTGATTTTTAAGGAATTTCTAAAGTGATTTTTGGAAATATACGTTTATAAAATATTTTTGGGATTGATCCATTATAAATAAATAAACGTTATAATCTTAATGTTATAAAAATTTTATTTTTGAGAAATATAGTTAAAGGTTGATTTTAGAAAATATGGGATTTATGACTTTATAAAATAGTTAAATTGGGATTTCTAAATTTATTATAAGAAAAGTTTAAAATAGGATTTATGAAATTTGATTATTTTATAAATCAAAATGATGGAATTCTAAAAGAGTTTAAAAGATGTTTAAAATAATAATACAAATTCATTTGTATTAAAAGATTTATAAATTGATATTTGTAAATTAAAATATTGGAATTATAAAACGAGCTTTTATAAGTGTTAGAATGAATTGTAAATGAATTTCATAAATGAATGAAATTTACAGAATTATAAACAGTGAAGTTATAAATGAAATTTTGTAAACAGTAGGTTTATAAAATTTATAAAGTTATTAAAGGAATGGATTTGGATAAATAAATGAATCTTAGAAGTTATAAGATTTATAGATTTGGGAAGTTTGAAAGAATGATTTTGTAAATAAATAAATTATAAGTATTTGACTTATAATGTGAATTTTTAGTATATCATTGTGATATGAATTGAGATAGGTTAATAAAGAAATTTATAAAAAGGAGTTGATATAAAATAAATAGAAATATAATTTATAAACATTTTTTTATAAATCCGCAACGACTTATTTTGATAAGTGAATTGTTGTAATTTATTAATGGAGTTATATTCACGTTTTACACAGTGAATAATCCTTAAAATAGAATGAATAGAAATGATGAAATTTGTTAACGTAGTATATTCACGTTTTTGAATAGTGAATGATATGTTAAAGAAATTATTTGGATGTGATGTTTGAAATAGAATTAAAACGATCTAAAGATGTTTTAAAAGGTGTTGAGATTCGAAACCATAGATTTCAACGTTTATTGTTGAAATAGATGTTTTCGAGAAATAAAAGGAAATGGTTGATTATAACACCGTTGTTATAATAGATGATTTCCAAAAGGAAATGTTTTGTATAGTATTGGGATTTATATATCTATTTTAATTTCGAATCCCTATACTAGTGATTTTGGGTTGTCGTAACGATGTTTTACGCAACATTCGTTTTGGCCCAAATAAATATGTTAAAGAGAATAATTTCCTTAACGAATGAAATATATACTTAATTTCGATCAGAGTATATGGAATATTTTCCAAGTGTAGAAAATAAAAAGATTGTGAATTACTTATTTAATAAGTATGGAAATGTTTTCCAATATAAAGTGAATACGTTGAGAATTTATCATTTTGAAGATAAATTGAAAATGAACAATAGCAATCGTATATTCATAAATATTTTGGAAATATAAATTCAATATGGAATTTATAAATGAAATTGGAAAATGGGTTTAAAAATAAATATTGATTTATTTTTAAAGAATGTAAATTATGTTTATATCTTCTAAAGATATTTTTGGAAATTAAATAATTTGGAAAATTATTTGGATTCTGTTGATGTTGTGCATATCTATTGATAGTTCAATAACCGACTATCAATATTTACCTTTGAATGGTATATGTTGTGATTTGTTTGAAATTGAATGCCACACTTATTTTTTAAAATAAGCGCTCACTATTCGGGTTAACCGGGAAAGGACCATGGGGCCGTATAACCCATTCCGAATATGTGATACGTCGTTATGAATTGCATTCGAAGACCGGTGTTGAAGACCGGATATTTTCGAAAACGAAAGGGTTTCTTGTCGAATGTTTTTGCATCGACTGGTCCCCGGTATAGAGACTCCATATGTGATGGGAAGTCCGAACGTGATTAGTGAATATCCGGATTGCAAGGACTTCTTTGTAAGTGCCTTCGGTTCTGTTCGAGCCCGAAACAGACTTGTATGGATTGTATGTCTGACATTACAATTTGAGATATAAAGCCGATTCTTTCAAATATATTTCTGTTGGTGGCGGAGAATTTATTCTTTTAGCTTAACACCCTTCTCTGAGACGTACGAGCTCAGAGGTTATATAGTTGAAGTTATCAGCGATATATTCCCAATTTGGTAATGTGACATGCTGAGTGTTGCTGAAATGATCATTGTGTTGATTATTTGTGATAGGATCATTTGTTTGATCGTCTATCTTGGTGATCATTTGTTGACCCAAAGCATGGCTTTTGTATAAAGTATGTTTTTGTGGACGTGACTTCGTCGAACCTCACACCCCGGAAATGGTCAAAACAGGAAAGATGCGGCAAGGTTATGAGGGGTAGCACCCTTTAGGGTATGTACATTTCCTTCTGGATAGAGGTTGTATCATGGTATGGAGCCCAGATATTTAACCTATGTGGTTACTACGAATTTATTACTTTGTGGTTGTTGGCTATCGGGATCCCGTGAGAAAGGTCGTTTACGATCGGGGAATGGCGTGCTCGTGTCAGTAGTTACCCAGTTAGGGGTAACCCGGCCTTGTGTTGGCAGAGTTCCGGTTTGGTTCTCGGGGATGTCTTTCCAGAGGCATTCTCATGTGGCAATGGGAAGTTCCTTGGCCTGACCATTTGTTGGAAATCCAATTCCCAATACGAAACTTGTACGGTATTAGTTGTAGGACCTGCCATTCACTTATGGTGGTCACCACTGTTTGGATGGTAGCTATAGTAGGCATACGATAATGGTCGTATGTTGGCTAAGATTTATATTCTACTTTCGAAATGAATTTCTTCTACACTATGCACTAGTAATAATATCAAATGTTATTTTAAATGCGTATCAAGCATCTTTGACTATCATAAGGAGAAATCTCCTCCGATTCTGCGTTTGCATTGTGTGTGTGCGCGGGAGGCCTTATGGTAGTCTCATTTTTAAAAGCATTGCGAATTGAATTTAAAAATATTCCTCTATTTTGATTTTAAAGTTAAATAAACTGTTTTGAGTTCTCACACCAGTCTTATGACTGACTTGGAGTTTATTGTTTTCCTTCCTAAACTCTGGGTGCCCACCAATTTTCACACGGGCAGTCAAGAGTTAGGTTTATCAGGATATTCTGGATATTCTGGATTTGCTGGAGGCAAGCTGGATGGCATGGCGTATTACTAGTTATATAGTACTTCTTTTTCCACTGTTTGTTGTTGTTGTATACTCTGATGATATGATGAAATGAAATGTATAAAATGTAATAACTGATATAGTTCTTTGTTTAAAGATTATTCATTTATTATTATATGTTGTTCCGCTGCGAATTGTGAGATTCTGATGTTGTTCTTGTTTTCTGTTCCGTTCTATTTTAAAATTATGTTCTATTTTTCTTTCCCCTCCATTTTCTATTTTCTTCTATTTTAAAATCTTCTATTTTCTTTTCCCTATCTAAATTTTCTTTCTTCTTTCTTCTTCTCTTTTCTTAAATTCTTTTTCTTAAAACCATAACATTTCGGGTTTTTGGCCTTCGATTTCTCGGCAGTCGATAAAGTGAGTATCGATGTTGAATTTTCGAAAGTCAAAAATTTCCGTTTGTTACAGGTGGAAATACTGCATCCAATATTGGGCTATACGGTAGATTGTTGATTTTATGAGTTCAATACGACCTGCTATACTCAAACTTTTCGCTTCCCATCCATGTATCTTTTGCTCCATCTGATCTATTTACTAGATGTAGTCTTTGTCTCTTATATTGAAACTTGAAAGGGAAGTCCTAAGTATCTTATAGGAAGTTCACCCTTTCTAATGTTAAGGATTTCCCTTATCTCCTTCTCTTGCTCCACTCCACTCCTAAAAGATATTCGAGACTTTTCAAAAATAAGTCTTAGTCCGATGCCCTCACTAATTCTTTTTAAAGATGTCTTTAATTGCCTGGGCTCCTTCACAATCAGCTTGCGTGAACACAAGAATGTCATCAATGTAGATAGTGTGAGTAATTTGGTTTGTTTTTGCACACAGAGGTTTCGGTTTACCTTCCCTCACCTTCTCTTCCATTAATATAGTGAAAAACTCCATAAGGAACATAAAAAGCAGCGGTGATGGAGGGTCCTTTTGCTTTAATCTATTAGAACTTCTAAAGTGACTAAATAGTTTGCCTTGAGAAATAATAGAAAAACTTGACGTAGAGATTAGTTCCTCAACAATTCTGATCCATTTATCACTGAACTCCGTGCTCTTCATTATTTGTAGAATAAACTTCTTATTCACTATGTGGTAAGCTTTCCTCTAGTCAATTTTGATACACATACTTGTGTTGTCTTTACACCAAAGACCTCTAATATACTAATGAGCAAATAGGATTCTACGTGTAGTTTTTATGTAAGGAATAAAAGCACACTGGTTTGCCGAAATTAGGTCATCCACGAATAAATTAAGTCTGTTACAAAGGAATTTGGCCAACATTATATCAATCATATTACAACTCGCAATAGGCCTAAAATTTCTAATATCAGTGTCGTTTTTTCTTTCAGGAATTAGGTGGATAAATGTGTGATTACATTCCTTTATAAATTTCCCCTCCTGAAATGCATGGTTAAGAGCTTCGTCATTAAATCTTCTATTTTCTTTTAGTGAATTTTATAAAACTTGGCTCTAAATCCATTTGGGCCTGGTGCAGTTTCATCTCCAATGCTAAAAATGACCTTACTAACTTCGTACACATCTATATAGTCATTCAGAAAGTTATGCCCATATGCTATATTGATATTTTTAAAGGTCACTTTGGGCATCGTGGGCTTGGTCTCCTCATTGAACAGTTTAGAAAAGAATTCCATAGCGTCTTCTCGCATTCTTTTTGGATTACTATAGCCAACCCCATTTATGTTGACAATGTTGCTGTAGTTGTTAGTGCATTTCCTACTCGATATTTTCGCATAAAAGAAAGTAGTTGAATCATCACTTAGAAGCAGCCATTCATTCTTTGCCTTCTGTCTTGCATCAATAATTTATTGCTAAACCGCTACCTCTACTCTATCTTTTAGTACTATGACTATATCTTCCTCAAGTTTCCTTTGTAAGTCTTCACAGAGCTATCTAAGTTCATTCACCTCTCTTCTTGTATTGTTCTTGTTGCTTCCCCAAGATTTGAGTCTTTGTTTTATAGCATTTGTTTTTGTAATAGACAATAAAGAGGACTGCCTTCACACTATAGGTTCCAACCCGCCTCTACCTCTTCTTTATAACTATCAAATAAATATTAATTGTTCATATATTTGAATGGTTTAGTGGAAACAAAGTTGACTTTCACTATTGAAACGAATGTTGGTGAGTGATAACTGATATTGGATGAAAGATAGGTAGCTATGGTATTCGGAAACTTAGGCATCCAATCTGTGTTAGCAAATGCCCGATCTATCTTAGGGAGAGTATTTCTCTTAGAACCAGACCACTAAGTGAATTTAAATCCTCCCACAATTAACTCCTACTCCCGTTTCAGTTATCCAGGCTTACAATTCTAATGTTTGATTGAACTAAATAGTGTTTCCCCCCTCCTGTCGTTGGTACACCTGATTCAATTAAAATATCCTAATATAATCCATGGCTTAGTGATATACATTGCATCCTTTTTAAGGTTATGCCAGAGTATGTCCTTTAGGCTAGTAACATGGTGGGCGTATACAAAAGTGCAAACGCATAAACTCCCCTCACATTGAACATTTCTAAGGAAATGTGATGTTCGCTCATACTCACGATTTAACCCTCCAAACTTCGGCCTCCAAAATAATAATAATCCGACAGTTCTAATAACATAAAACGTTACAGATTACTGCCCATTTGCTCCCTAACTTCTTTCTCAGCATATCAATATAATGGAATTTCAATTTATTCTCCAGTATACCTACATAATTAACTTTGTATTTTTGGATAATTCTGTTCAGTTCCACCATTCCATTGGGGCTGTGGAAACCCCTTATGAAACACCCCACAACCCTTAGTATACCCAAAAGGATACACTAAAAGGTGTGGTGCGTTGTAGGTATAACTAAAACTAGCAGAGACTAAGATTCATAGAACAAAAACTAAATAATAATAATAACACAGCGGAAAAAATTATAGTATTTTGCTAAAAATCAAACTCCATAATATAAGATGATAAGAATAAGTCACCAAATACCAAATACATCATAAGTCAAAATACCCATACAAGTCTCGTGAAATCAAAAACCATAGTCTCAAATAAATCAGAGTACAACTTTCCCCAAAAAGTGCTAGTTACAACAAGGGAAACTAAAAACTAGAAATAAAGAAAAGGAATACATGATTGAATCTTTGACAAAGAAGTCTCCATGAATCTACAATCTACCGTCCTTATCTCTAATTGTCTAGAGGATAAAATGGAAAAATAGAGGAGTGTGTCAGACTAAAAGTCTGGTGAATGATAGTAATCACTAGTATTTTCAAGCAAAGTAAAAGTAATAGGCTTTACAACAGATATAGTATTAAAAAGGAAATAATGAAAATAGAAGGAAAGATAAAGCTGGAAATTAGTACGAATTAACTATTGCTAAATTAATATGATAGGTTAACTTTGATTGTTTGTACTTGTCTTGATAGCTATTTTGATTAGGCTAAAATCCTAATTCTACCCTTTGATCGGCCTGCTACTCTATAGTACCTACTGTGGACTAAATACTATATAACTCCCTACAAAAAAGGAAATGGTTTCTACACAAGATACACATAGTACCTACTATGGAGTAGACGATATATAGTTTTCTACATATAAGGCAATGATGCCTACGAAAGGCACACATACTAAGCGATTGGAACTCATAACGATTACTGAGCACCCAAATGGAAGTCGCACACGTAACCGCCACCATGCTCATGTTACCTTTTATTCCACCTATTGGGTCTTCTTATTACCTCAAGCTCCAGCATAAGCCTGCCCCTCATCCCACTTCAGGCAAATGTGAGACAGCCATGTTCATAGAAAATAGGGGAAATGATGTTGGTACTGGCCCGTCATCCAAACAATATCTAGTTGCGCCCCTTGTCCAAATCTCCATGATTTGAACTTCTATTTATTGACCAATTACTACCATTATTAGCATAAGCGTGTCCTCATCTCATTTTAGGCTAATGTGAGACCACCATTTTGTCTAACAGGGAATGCTATTTGGTACATGTCCTACTTTAATTCTTTGCTCATTAACTTAGATAAATTATTTAAATAATCCTTTATTATTATTCTGACTATCTGTGCTTACTAATTTATCCTAAGTCTTAAAATAAGCCTCAATATGTTTTGTTTTCTTATCATAACCTACGTTATAATCATGCTTATTACTTAACCCAAGGTCTAAGTGTGAAAACAAGCTTCTTTCGTCTTTTACGCTTTTTAGTTATAATTCTAAATTATAACTAGGCCAATTTATTTAATTTAGTCTAATTCTAATATTTACATCACAATTTTAGTCCAATTCCATTTTTATTACAGTCTTCACAATTTATATCTTACCTTCCGTTATTTCATATTGTTTTAACTTAATCTAGATTCGCGTTTAATCTATTCTAATCCATTCGCGAAGAAAAAGAAGTAGAAGAAAATTGTCGAAAATAGAAGAAAATCCAAAGCGTAGAAGAAGATGTAAATAAAGCATAAATGATAGTAAATAATTAAAAATACCGTAAATAACAATAATTAAACGAAAAAGCTATAATTAACAGAAATCAACTACGAATAACTGAAAAGAATAGCTAAAATGAAATAGACTGAAAACAAATCTAAAAATGAAAATAACTGGCAAAAAGGTATTTCCAAAATCGTAGAAAAATTATAACTATTGGAAAATCTATTATTTCAATTGCTTAAAAAAATCTAAATAATTATAATCACTCACATGTGGTCCTAAGCTTTTCCCTTTAGGTCTTCTCGAATCCACTTGTGGCTGTTAAATATTTTAATTTAAAATGATTTTCTCCTTGGAAAATTATTTTGTTTAGGATCCTTCCTAAAAAGGTGAACCCAATTGGAGAAAATCTTAAAGTGAGAAAAAATGTTATGCATAGGGTCTTATTTATAGGGGTGGAACTAGATATCAGACCGTTAGATTTGGGGATAGAATAGGATGCAACCACGTCACAGGCTGAATAAGAGTCATCGGATGGAAGCACAAAGGGACCAGATTGAACAAAAGAATGAAATTGACGTGTTAAAATTGCATAACACGAAGGGAAATTCTTTCGCCTCATAAATGTAGGTGGGTCGATGTACAGGTCGACTGGCCGGTCGACCTAGGCCTTGGGATGGTCGACCTCTAGGTCGACCTCCCTATATATATGTATATGTATATATATTTCATTTATCTTGTTAATTCCGTATCTTGCTCATATAGGCTTGGATTTTAACGTTCTATATATGGAAATTAACCATAAAATTAATGTGGATACAATGGTGCAACTCCCGTGGCTCAATTCTGAAAATTTAATAAAGTTATTTTATCATTTCGTTTACTCGTTAGTTAATTTAGCCTAAATTTTGGGTTGTTACATTCTTCCCTCCTCAAGGGATTTCATCTCCGAAATCTCTAAGGATAAAAGAATGAACTAAATGTTTTCATCCAACATTACACCCAACTGCTCAATCATTAACCACATCCATTGTCCTTAAGTTTTCTAATGCGATTGATGTTACTTATGCAATTAGTGTAGTGTTACTGTCCCTAACTAATGCAAATATTAGGCGGTCCAGTTATTCAGTTGACCTCCTTTTATGCAATCATGCCAATGCCATGTATCCCAACGAATGCAAAAATTCCTAACGATAACTAATTGTTTTGTATGCATGCTTCAAACATCATCCAAATGCAACAATCATGTGATAATCATCCATTTATAACATTCATGTAAAATAAAATAAAATGCGCATACATCCATACACATATGCTCTAGTGTCCTAGTTAGGTCGATTCCTAAGAGATAATAGTGCCAAGTGTAAGTATGTGCATCCATTAGCATCCACTAGCAAACACTTGCAACCACTGGCATACATCATTCATAACATGTTCTATTAACATGTTTACATCAAATCTTATCATCCATAGGTTAAATCCTAAGTCTACCCTCCTAAAGGATAATAAAGGAAAGAACCTATTCAAAACTAAAGATGGAAAATAGAAAATTCAAAAACTTACTATCGAAAAGATAAGGATAAGAAGTACGAATCTTCTCTTTAGTCTCCCACGAAGTGTCTACAACATCGTTTCCCTATTGCACCTTTAGTAACGGAACTACTTTATTCCTAAGTCGCTTGGTGTCTCGTCCAAGGATTTTTGTAGGAATACGCCGAACCGATGCTTCCATTTCTACTTCTACCTCCTCTAACTGACTAGGCTCTACAACATCCGCCAAGTCATGTAAGCATTTTCGCAAGTACAAAACATGGAAAACGTCGTGTGCTCCTGCGAGCCACTCTAGTAGCTTCACTCGGTATACCATCTTCCCAATTCTCTCTAAGATAGGAAATGGTCCTATAAATATGGGGGCTAACTTTCCATTCAGCCGATACCTTACCACCTTTCTAAGCGGGGATATTTTAATAAAAACTAAGCTCCAACCGCAAACTCGACGTCTCTCCTCCGCTTGTCTGCATAAGATTTCTGCCTGTCTTGAGCTATCTTCATCCTCCGTCGAATCAAATCCACCTTCTCCGATGTCTCACGAACCATGTCAGATCCAAGTAGCAACTTCTCCATAGACTCCACCCAACATGAAGGTGACTTATACGATCTCCCATATAAAGCCTCGAATGGTTGCCATTCCTATGCTTGCTTCGTAACTGTTACTGTACGCGAACTCCACTAATGAAAGATGATCCTCCTAAGCTTTTCCAAAATCCAAATTGCACATCCACAACAAGTCCTCAAGAACCCTATTAACTCTCTCCATTCTGCCATCAGTCTGAAGATGATAGGCCGTACTCAATCTAAGCTACGTCCCTAATGCCTCTTGCAAGCTTCTCCAAAACTCGCTAGTAAAAATAGGGTCTCTATCGCTCATTATGCTAGAAGGAAGTCTATGAAGTCGGACTATTTCATAAGGATGCCAAATAAGATGCCATACACATACTCTTAACTAGAATGAAATGGCGCTTTTAGTCAAGCAATTTACAATCACCCAGGTGCTAGTATTCCCCTTTTTAAAACGGGGTAAACCATTTACAAAGTCCGTCGAAATGATGTCCAACTTCCATTCAGGTACATCCAAGGGATGAAGTAATTCTCCGGGATTCTACTGCTCCGCCTTAACCCTTTGGCATATAAGACCCTTAGCTATAAACTCCTCCACATCCTTCTTCAAGCTATTCCAATAAAACATCCTCTTTATGTCCCTATATATCTTGTCACCACCTGAATGAATAATCATACGAGAATGGTATGTTTCCTCTAAAACCGCTTTCAACCAGTCACCAGCGTGGGGAACACAAATCCTTCCATCTCTCCTAAGCCACCCTTTGCTATCAATGGAATAACGTTAAAGATGTCTAGAGATCTCTCCTCTACTAATCCAATCCATCACATCCATAAGTTATGTATCCTCTCGCTGCCTCAAGCCAATCGAAGCTACAAGGGTGGGCCTCACCTCAAGTGTAGCTAGCAGTCTAGAGATAATGTCCGTAGAGGGCTTAAAATCAAAAGTAGAAATAAACTCCAGTCTCTTCCACTCTACGAACAAAGGACTAAGGGTTTCTTTCCTCCTACTCAACGCATTCGCAACCACATTACCCTTGCTAAGGGTATAAGCTATCTCGAAGTCATACGATGCCAAAATCTCCATCCATCGCTGTTGTCTCAAGTTCAAATCCTTCTGTGAAAATAGGTACTTTAATGACTTTATTCGGTGAAAATCTCGAACCTCTCTCCAAGCAAATAACGCCTCTAAGACTTGAGTGCAAAAACTATAACATCCAACTCTAAATCGTGGGTAGAGTAGTTCTTCTCATGTGTGCTCAACTATCTACTTCCATAACATACCACCCTCCTTTCTTACATCAACACTGCTCCTAGACCCATCCCACATGCATCAGCATGTGCTATAAAAGGTTTAGCTCCATCGAGTAGAACTAACATTGGTGCACTAGTAAGGGCTCTTTTAAGTTTCGTGAAGGAATCTTCACAATCCACGTCCCACGCGAATGTTATTTCTTCTTAGTAAGGCGCGTGAGTAGTACTGAGATTTTAGCAAAGTCTCTAATGAACTTCGAATAATAGCCAGCCAATCCTAGGAAGCTTCTAACTTCGATGATGTTCTTGGGAGCTTTCCAATCTTGCATCGCCGTTACCTTAGCGGGGTCAACAACCAAACCTTCTTTCGAAATTACGTGCCTCAAGAAACGTACCACCTTTCTTCAAAACCGGCAGTATAAAAATTTAGCTCTCAAATGATGACTACGAAGCGTGTGAAGAACCTCTTTTAGATGAATAGCATGCTCCTCCATACTCTTGGAAAACACCAACTGTCATCCATGAATACAACAACTAACTTATTTAGGACTACTCTAAAGACAGGGCTCATCAAATCTACGAAGTAGGCTAAGGCCTTGGTTAGCCCAAAAGGCATAACCAACCACTTATAAAATCCGTCTGGAGTCCTAAACGTCGTCTTATCAATGCTGTCATCAACGACCCTAAGCTGATGGAATCTCATGGCTAAATCAAACTGAGAGAATACCAAAGAGCCAACTAACTGATCAAAAAGGTCATCTATCCTAGAGAGTGGATAACGGTTCTTCTTTGGGAGCTTATTTAATCCCTATAGTCCATGCAAAGTTGAAGAGAAGCATCCGCCTATGACAACTGGCGCTCCCCACTCTGATATGCTCCTTCTTATGAAACCCTTTTCGAAAAGCTCATGGATTTGCTTGCTCGATTCCTTCCTCTCCTTAGGTTGCATGTGCCTAATGGGTAATGCCGCTGGCTTAGCATTATCCGCCAAGTAAATCCTGAAGTCAATCTCTCTCTTAGGGGGTAGTCTCCTAACCTCCTCAAAGACATTTGGAAAATCTCCAATGTCAGGAACCAAATCTAGCTCTGATGATGATGAATCGCGGGAATAAAGAAAGCTCAACATAACTTACCCTTGCCGGTCGTAAGAAACCTCGGGAATCCTACCGCTGCATGCCTCTAATCTAATGGCTCTCCTCTCGCAATCTAATATAGCTCCATATATGGATAGCCAATCCATTCCCAAAATCATTCCATACCCCGAAAATCGAGCCAATCGATTCCTAAAATCATACCATACCCTGAAATCCTAAAACATAGGCATCGTAGTTAAATTCTACGTTTAAGATAAAAAAAATTCAAACCCTTACAAAGCATAGACAAGTGTGCCGATCCTCCTATGGGGTTTGAAACAACGATGAGGTCTATTGCTAAAGAGATGTCTAAGTACAAACAATCCACAAGAGAGCTAGAGATAAAAGAGTTTGAAGCTCCAGAATAAAAAAGAGTCCAAACGGAAAAATAAAAAATAGAAATCAAACCTTCAATGGTGAATTTCCTACCTCTAGCTGGAATGTTGCCTGAAGGTATTGTATCTAAGGTCTGAATCTACACGACTGGTGCACTCATCCCTTGCCCTGCTCCTTGCAGACAACTCCTACTCAAGTGACCAGGTTTCCCACAATTATAGCACTTTACTTTCATTCTTTCTTTTTTGCAATCTTAGGAGATATGTCCCATAATACCACAGTTATTGCACTTCAAACCTTTTTTAATCTGCTTCTAAAGGCCTTCACTTTTCTTCTACTCTTTATTGTTTTTCCACCATTTCTTCTTTGGACCTTCCATCTTAACAACCTATTTAGACTCTCCTTCCTTGACTGCATTAGACATAAGCGCCATTTTCACCAAAGATTGATAAGTACCTCCCATCGGCAACTGAATCAACAACAATCCTTGAAGGGATTTATTCAACCCCTTCGCAAACTTCAAAGCCTTCTTATGTGGTGTATTAACCAACTCCATCACAAACCATGACTAACTCATTAAACTGATTGATGCACTCCTTTACAGTCAAACTCCCTTGCTTCTAATTAATGAATCGATCCAACTGAACACTCTCTTCTGCTTAAGATAAAAACTTCCTATCAAATCGCCCCCGAAATCCATTCCAAGCAACTTCCCTTCCTTCCAACTCGATAACTTCCCACCAATATGAATCCTCCTCTTTCAGCTGCCAAGATGCTAGCTGAACTCACTGCTGATCATTCAATTCCAATATTCCAAATATCCTCTCCGTTTTATGTAGCCAAGCCCGGGCCTCCACAAAAGCCTCCATACCAGAAAAAAGTCTTCCCACCCATATTCGCAAAGTCCTTACAAATCTTAGTGAAATTAACTATTGCAGGTGGGTTGATGGGATTCCCACCCGTTGGTGCTAGATTGGGTGCTTGCACTTACACCTCTGGAGTCGTGGCTTGTAGATACCTATGAAACCATCCTGAGACTGGAATGCCCTCAGGAAGATTAGGGGCATCCGCCATTCTAAGCAAAGAAAAAGAGAGTTTAGGAAAGAGTCGAAGGAAGACTTAACTAGACTTTTGAGGGGATTTTCATAAAAACTCTTTTATACTTAAAAATCATTTCTAAGACTTCCTTTTTGGAAAATACTTTTAAAACAAGTTATTTTGGAAAAATATTGTACTTTTAAAATAAATTTTTAGGAATCCTTTAACCTTATGTTTCGACGTCATGTGAAAAATCCTACACCCCTTAGTTTACCCAAAAGGATGCACTAAAATGTGTGGTGTGTTATAGGTATAACTAAGACTAGCAGAGAGTAAGATTCACAAGACAAAAACTAAATAATAATAATAATTAATAACACAACGGAAACAATTATAGTATTTTGCTAAAATTCAAACTCCATAATATAAGATGATAAGAATAAGTCACCAAATACCAAATACATTATATGTAAAAATACCTAAACAATTCTAGTGAAATCAAAAACCATAGTCGCAAATAAATCAGAGTACAACTTTCTCCAAAAAGTGCCAATTACAACAAAGGAAACTAAAAACTGAAAATAAAGAAAAGGAATACATGATAGAATCTATGCCAAATAAGTCTCCACAAATCTACAGTCTACCGTCCTTATCCTTGATTGCCTAAGGGGGAAATGGAAAAATATAGGAGTATGTCAGACTAAAAGTCTGGTGAATGATAGTAATCACTAGTATTTTTAAGCAAAGTAAAGGTAGTAGGCTTTACAACAGTTCTAGTATTAAAAAGGAAACAAAGGAAACAGAAGGAAAGATAAAGCTTGAAATAAGTACAAATTAACTATTCCTAAATTAATATGATAGGTTAACTTTGATTTTTTGCACTTGTCTTGATAGCTGTTTTGATTAGGCTGAAATTCCAATTCTACCCTTCGATCGGCCTGCTACTCTATAGTACCTACTGTGGACTAAACAATATATAACTCCTACACAGAAGGAAAGGGTTTCTACGAAAGATACAAAATGTACCTACTATGGACTAGATGATATATAGTACCCTACACAGAAGGCAATGGTGCCTACGAAAGGCATATATACTAAGCGCTTGAAACTCATAACGATAACTGAGCACCCAAATGGAAGTTGCATGCGTAACCGCCACCATGCTCATGTTACCTTTTGTTCCACATATTGGGTCTTCTTATTACCTCAAGCTCTAGCATAAGCTTGCCACTCATCCCACTTCAGGCTAATATGAGACCACCGTGTCCATAGAAAATAAGGAAAATGAGGTTGGTACTGCCTTGTCATCCAAACAATATCTGGTTGCACCCCTTGTCCAAATACCGTTGATTTGAACTTCTTTTTATTGACCAATTACTACCATTATTAGCATAAGCTTGCCCTCATCTCACTTTAGGTTAATGTGAGACCACCATTTTGTCTAATAGAGAATGCTATATGGTGCACATCCTACTTTAATTCTTTGCTTATTAGATAAATTATTTAAATAACCCTTTATTATTATTCTGACTATATGTGCTTATTAATTTATCCTAAGTCTTAAAATAAGCATCAATCTGTTTTGTTTTCTTATTCTAACTTATGTTATAATCATTCTTATTACTTAACCCAAGGTCTAAGTGTGAAAATAAGATTCTTTCATCTTTTACTCTTTTTAGTTATAATTCTAAGTTATAACTAGGCTAATTTCTTTAATTTAGTCCAGTTCTAAAATTTACATCACAATTTTAGTCCAGTTCCATTTTTATTACAATCTTTACAATTTACATCTTACCTTCCGTTATTTCGGTATTCTTTTAATTTAATTTAGATTCACGTTTAACTATTCTAATCCATTCGCGAAGAAAGAGGAGAAGTGGAAGAAAACTAAAAATAGAAGAAAATCCAAAGCGTATGAGAAGATGTAAATGAATCATAAATGACAGTAAATAATTAAAAATACTATAAATAACTGTAATTAAATGAAAAGGCTATAATTATCAAAAACTAACTATAAGTAACTGAAAAGAATAGTTAAAAAGAAATAGACTGAAAATAACTGATAAAAAGGTATTCCCAAAATTGTAGAAAAATTACAACTATTGGAAAATCTATTTTTTAAATTGCTTAAAAAATCTAAGTAATTACAATCACTCATCTATGGTCCTAAGCTCTTCTTTTAGGTCTTCCCAGATCCACTTAGGGTTGTTAAATATTTTAATTTAAAACGATTTTCTTCTTGGAAAATTATTCCGTTTAGAGTCATTCCTAAAAAGGTGAACCCAATTGGAGAAAATCTTAGAGTTAGAAAAAGTGTCAAGCTTAGGGTCTTATTTATAGGGGTAGAAGTGGACCTCATATCATTAGATTTGGGGATAGAATAGGATGCAACCACGTCACAGGCTGAATAAGAGCCATCTGGTGGAAGCACGAAGGGACTAGATTGAATAAAAGAATAAAATTGACGTGTTAAAATCGCACAGCATGAAGGAAAAATTCCTTCGCCTCACAAACATAAGCGGGTCAACCTATAGGTCGACCGCCCATAGTCCAAGTCGACCAGCCGGTCGAGCTAGGCCTTGGGATGGTCGACCTCTAGGTCGACCTTCCTATATATATATATATATATATATATATATATATATATATATATATATATATATATATATATTAACTTGTTAATTCCGTATCTTACTTATATAAGCTTGGAATTTGACGTTCTATATATGTAAATTGACCAGAAAATTACCGCAGATACAATGGTACATATCTCATGGCTCAATTCTGATAATTTCACAAAGTTATTTTATCATTTCATTTATTCGTTAATTAGTTATTATTGCTTAAATTTTGGGTTGTTAAATCTTACATTTCAACTGACTATGGACATAGTTTAGTTTTGTTTGAAATTTTGGGTACCCTGCCTGATTGGCTACTCTTTTACTATACAAAAGTTCTCCTTTGAAATTCTTTGCCAATTCGGGATTTCTTTTGACCGATAGTTCCTTTTTAATCGTGTCAAATTTATCCTTATTTTTTTACCGCCAAGGCTTCTATGTGCTTCAGATCTATGACCAGAAGGGTTGTCACTGGATTGGTCAACACTTGTCACCTTTCACAGTTTTACTCTTGCCCTTAAGGTCATAACCAACAACCTGCTAAAAAACATCATTCCCATTATTATCATATATTTACATTGTTATTGGAAAATGCTGGGTATTTAAAGATTGAGCTAGGTGATGTATGTCCCAACAACCGAGCATACATCCTCGGTCATGTCACTTGTTTCACTGATTCCTTTCTCAACTTTAGACTTTAAGTCCTAATCACTCACTTCTATTGCTTTACTTACTAATGCTCGTTTTGCTTAGAGTAGCTGCTCGATAATCTCCTCTGTTTGGTAAATTGTATTTGTTGGACTACTCAATTCTCCTAGTTTCAGCTTACTGCTCTTTGGATTCTGGGGCGAAATTGGGATGTTCTCCAATTCTTTGGTCGTTTCAGGTTGCTCTTTCTTAGACTCTATAATGGGTTTTGTCTTCTCGCCCAGATTCTATGTACCCTCTTTCTCACTGTCATTCTTACCGTTTGATCTTTCTTCCATTTTATCATTTTCGTTTAGTTCCGAGTTTTTCAAAATCCAAACCTTATGGGACATCGTTACTTAAAGTGACCAAAACACACGCAGTTATCACATCTTCGAGTTGGATTTTCGTGCATTACCTCCTGTCAAAAAATTTCTCCATTATCTCCTACCTCTTACACTTTGCTTGGGAACCCTGCGTTAGCCTTGACATCCACAAGAATCCTGGTGAAAGATATCTATATGTTGTTCTTTTTAGCTTCATCCATTATAATTGGAACACCAATAGAGCTAACTAAACCATCGATTTCCTTGGGCCCCATAGTCTAAAACTTAAGCCAAGAAGCCATATCCATACTTGCATAGTGGCCAATAAGTCCCCAGCGCTGCTCATCCCTAGAGTTAATCTCTTTATTATGATTAGTCACTAGATAAAAAACGAAGGACCTCCTTTAAAGATTTTTTCGCAATCATTGGCACTTTCAAATCTAAACACAAAAAATCATTGTCTCTTATTCACACTTCGAACTTCTTCTCCACTTTCCACATCCATTTAGAGTATGCTTCGAATGCCTTGAAATATGGTCTCCTACAACATACGACAATACATAGTTATCCCATCCCTCCTCAACCTCTATGATAACCTCCATCGATACAACTTGCCTCAGTTGTCCTTCCTCAACCTTTGGTTCAATAAAACTGAGCTCATCAGCTGAAACTCCTCGCTTACTCCCCCTAATAGCATCTAGGTAGCTTACTTTTTTGCGTCATTAGACAAAGTACTCTAACTTGCTATTTTGACATAGAATAAAACCTAGGGTTTACATATCTGACTTGGGTTTTACTCGATTGTCCCTGATTCATGATCGATTTTCCCTTTCGACTGACCTTGCTTCCTTCTTCGAACACCATCCCACTATTCTCGATCGATTACAGCTTTGCTTTTCCCTTCCTCCGGATAACCAACACTCGTCCTCCTTATAACTGTAGCCATCCCTACTAAGAAAGATTAACGATAGAAGAGGAAAGAAAAGAAAAGAAGAAGAGAAAAGAATGTGATCTAAAGATGAATTAAGTGGTGGCGGTGGTTCCTAGGGTTTCCACCTTTTTTTTTGATAAAATTATTCACTAGCGTTCTGTATAAAGTGTATAATAGAAGGTATATTAACCACTGTTTTTATATTAGAATCATATACAAAAATCTTCTTCTCATGGATTCTGGTTTCTTCTTCAACAAAAAATGTTTTTGAATCTGTTTGATGGATAAATCCTCCGCTGAATGCTTAAGTTTCTTTTTGTAATCACTTCACATTTGAAGGAGTTAGCCATAATAGCTTAACTTGGATTGCTTCAGGAATGAGGATCTTAACATTTTTTAGTTTATTAAAAAATAACTAGTAACTCATGAACTTGATCTAGAATGGAAATTTTTTCAAAGGTCTTAAATTCAAAAAATTGTAAATAAGAACTTATATGTGCCTTGTTCTAATTACTATACTCGACCTTTAAAGTTTTCCATATTTCTCTCGACGACTTGATAGAAGTGAAGAGATCGTCCAGTCAGTCAGACGGGGTGACCCCATCATACAACTTCATCTTCTTCACGTTTCTTTCTTTTTTCTACATCTAACGGGTGTAGTTTGTGCCATCAATCGATCAAGCTTGATGAATTCCTGATTCATTATCTTATAAGTTGATTCTAACGTAGCCATAACAACTCCTTAAGATTGTCGGTTAATAAAGTTGAATGAAGACCCATGAATAACTATCTTCGAGGCACATGACATTAATGACAATATATGATGTGAAACAGGACAGTAACAACATCCTCTTAATTAACTTCCTCTCTTAATATATAAGACAGCTATCATATTGCATGCTAAGCGAAATTATAACAGTTCTACTTTTTTAGTGAACATGACATTGATGAAAATATAGGATGTGAAATTTGACTTCACCCAATCAATGAAATATTTCACCCAAATATCTATATATCAACGTAATATCAACAATAAAACGCTTAATACGAAATGGTAGTTTCAATTCATACTCGGCTCTCTTCGAAATTAAGCTGCTTATGCTGAAAACTTTCTAAGTAGACAAGCATCGATTTCAATAAATTTCGTGGTGTGATCTGTCTGGAATAGAAGAGTTAACTGTTGTATGCAACTTCTTGATTTTAGAAGGTGTATTTTGGGTATGGTCCGATAAGGAAGCAATTAAAGCAAATTGCAACGAAGACCATTATCATTTTGATTGAAGCATATACATAGGTCAGTAATGGAATCGTAATATTATTATGAAAGACAAGTATGGCTATATATATAGGCAAGAAAACCTTTAACTTAAAAGGAAAAAGAGCTGCATTTTGCATAAACTTAACTCGCTATCATTTTCTTTCCTTTTTTGTACAAGAAAAATAGAAATATTCACGGCCCATTTACTATGGCACATTTATGAAATGCAGCTGCTATGTATATGTATAAGTTTTAATATATTTTTTCTGTAAAGGTTTGTAGTTCTTCTTTATTTTTATTTGTGCACGTAGTTGGTTTTTCTTTATTTATCGTATAGTTTGTAAACAGTAGTTTAATATGCAACACTATGTCTTTAGTGAACACCCTGTTCCATTCAATAATACAAAATTTCATTCATGCATCACATTAGATTGATAAATTAGTAGAGTTCGCCATATTCGATAAATAACTAATGATGCAAAATATATAGTTAAGATCATTGGGACTTATAGTAGTATGGGAAAGGGAAGCAAACAGGATATGATCTAATCTTAATATGTGGTAATGTTGATCTCCTATTTGCCACTTTCTTTGTAATAAGAGCCAACTTAGTTCACTAAATAGTAAGTAACCAATACACTACAACATACTTCAAAAAAATGAAAGTGAGAAACAAAACATCTTTGTGCCATGAGCTGACACGTGTAGATTATTAATTAAGCTCTAAAGTTTCTATAAGTACATGCTACTAACATTATTTTTCATATTCGAATTATCCATATAGATTTTGAAGTTCATTACTTATTTTACAATTGCTATGTAATATATCTATGCTTAAATCCATCATGGCTGTAAAGTACAAAAACTTTGCAAATGCCTAACTAGAGCGCTTAAATTTGAAAATATGAATTCTAAAATCTGAATTTTGAAAATTGAAATTTCAGATATCGAAAAACCGTATTTTGAAAACTTGAAATTTAAAATTTTATACACGAACAACTAGAAAAAAGTCGATGTTTTCTTGGTTAAAATTGCAGTAGCTTCATATTGACATAGAACCAAGCGAGATTTGGTCGACCATAAACTTGCATCAACAATACAAACAATACGAAACAGTCGAGAACATCATATTTTGAACATACGTTTAGTTCTCCATAGTGACTAACCATTGTACTTTGCGAATAAAATGTTAAATCCTTAATCTACACACTAACTCAAGCAGTACTTCAGTGATTCATTCATCACCGAATCACCAGACGATTGTGTGGAAATTTTCTCGGTACAATTTAAAATTTTAAAATTTGCACTCGAATAACCAAGTAGAAATCATTATTTTTTCTTCAAAACAATAATAGCTTCTTCATATTGATTCGTAATCAAGCGAGACCATAGCTAGTGAATTCATATCAACATTGGAGATAATATGAAACATCTAGATACATCATATTCTAAATGTACATGCAGTTCCAATAATAATTAACAATTATGCATGGTAAATAATAGACAATATCCTCATACAAATTATGATCTAAATAATACCTTAATGATTCATTCATCTCTAAATAATTAGATAGCCAAGCAAAAATTTTCCAATAACAATTTGAATTTTGAAACTTTGATTTTTGAGATTTTGAATTAGAATTTTGAAAATCTCAAATTTCGATTTCTAAAATTTGAAGTTTGTAAATTTAAATTTTGTAAATTTAAATTTCAAAAAATGAATTTCGAGCTTGAATATTTGAATTTTATGTTGAATTTGAATCTAAAAACTTGAATTCACATTTGAAAATTTATGTTTAGAGGGTGAAGCTGAAATTTTACGATTGAAAATATGCAAATTTGAATTTGAAATTTTGATTATTTAAGAATTTCAAATTTTAAAAATAAAATTTTGAATTTTGTGGTATTTTTGAAGTTGTGTATTAGTCAAATTTAATTTAAATCGTTAAGTGGGTTAAATGGGGAAATAATATTATTGCTCAAATTTCTCGCGAATATGAATTAGTTGGCCAGCACATCAAAGTGCGATCCAAATTCAGGACAGCTAGCCCTCGACCTGACCCAGTTCAGACGCCTATGTACAATAACCCAGCTTCTTCTCAATAAGTCCAACTAACAGGTCACAAGATGGGCCGGCTCGGCACAAGTTGATAGCTAATTTGTCTAACCAAACATGACTCATGCGCGAATCGTCTTTGGCTTGGTTCCATCTCCAACCACCTTCGATTGGTCATAGGCAGTCCGTCTCGTCATCCCATGAATGACTCGACACATCTCTCATGACTTAATCCTTAGCCACATTTAGGTTCATAAAGTAATCGTTGATAATAAGCGATCAACCATTAAGCTTGTCATTCGGTTTACTACCTGGACAGGCAAAAGTAAATGATAGATAGTATGACCAGCTATGCTAGGCACTGTACCATGTTTACCAAAAGCACATGTCAACTGCTATAGCATGTCGCTACATTAAACATGCATTAAATGCAAAACATGGGACTGATACAAAGCGACAGCTGGTATGCTTCTCCCACATATTCTACTTCACCTTTATATTTGTTTCCCATCAGCTCATGTGACCGGATCAACAACGGGATCATTTTTCGCTTGTTTTACTATACAATCTCAATCATCTATTATTCATATCATCTCCTATAAGTACCCCATGTTATATAACATCAATGTGGTTGAGAACCAGTTGTAATATAGCGAATCTATAAGCTCATAATCTATTCACAGATTCTCCCAATGCTCTTTAATTTAGTATCATTATAAACTAACTACTAATTATATTTATTATTTTCTTGTAGTGCCAAAGCATGCCATGATCCTAAGATGCTAAACTTCGTCGTCAAAAGCATTGTCTACCATTTCGACTTGCCAAAGAAGATTATCGCAAACAATGACACTCAGTTCTTGAGAAACCTCTTTCAAGATTTATGTGTAAGGAACGGGAACAAGAAATTCTTCTCTTTTGTTGCCTATCCTCAAGCTAGTGAATAAGTCGAAGCCGTCAACAAGACCATAAAATCAACACTTAAGAAGCGCCTCGCAAAAGAAAAGGGAAAATAGGTCAAAGAACTATTATTCATTCTTTGTCCTATTGTACATCCAACTGCACTTCAGTCGACCATACTCCTTTCTCGCTTTCTTATGGGTACGAAGTCATGCTGCCACTTGAAGTGTTGGAACTGGGCCAGTTTTTAGCGAAAGAAATGAGTGAATTTAATTTTTTTTAATTTTTTTGTTTTTTATTGGTATAAGAAGTCTAATTCATTTAGAAACTTTCTAAATTTCTTTTAAATAAAATCATTAATTTATTTTATTATATTTTATAAATAAAGTTTATTTTATATAATTTTATATTATATTTCATATATATGTGTCATATACGCATACACACATACACAAACACATATGTGTGTGTTTGTGTGCAATAATATAACGTGTACATGGTTTTACATGCCCGTGTATAGATGTTGGGATTTACACCGCAATGGACATGTTAGCCCCTCGAGTATACTAATGTATTGTCTAAATATACATATGTGCATCAAAAGTATTATATAGACAGATATATATTATATAAATGCATGTATGTATAAATTTAATTATATTTTGTTACAAATTATTGGTTATAAATTATTTATATAAATCATTTATGAAATATATGTGTGTATATATATATAATTAAATTTTCAAAATTATTTTAAATATTAATTTGTAAAAGAATTTAAAACCTTTATCATATATATATATATATATGCACACATAGATATATTATATATATAAACATATAGCTATCTAACTAATTAATGCATATATATAATATTTTTTTATTAAATACATATATTTGTTGTTGCTCAAGGCCTAAAAAAACTAATTCTCCTTTCGGTTTAATTTTCTAATAAAATATACTTTAAAAATTGAGATCGGTGTGGATTTAATAAATAAAAATGTATTTAAAAATCATATCTAAAATCGAAATTCATATTTTATAATAAATAAAATTTCTAGAAAATTATATTATATATAAATGTATCATAAATATATTTTGTCTATTTAGCTCATTTTAAATTAATAAACAATTTAAAATACTTAATATATAATTTGTTGTCGAGTGGTTTTAGGAATGTATAAAAAATATTAATTTTTAAAAAATACATATTTCATATGAATTAATATTTTATAATTAAGTTTAATTGATAAAATCGTTTAGTGATAATATTTTAATAAAAAAATTATTTTTTTATCATTAGGGCATGAGCAACATGATGACTTCTACACAAAAAACTCTTTTTAATTTTTTTATACACACATTGAGAATATATATATATATATATATATATATATGTATGTATGTATGTATATGTATATATACATATATATATAAAATCATCGACATGCCACAATATAGTGATATACCGATTGGTGGTAAGGTTTATCTAGTTAACATCTGAATGATTGGTTAACTCACAATTAAAAATGTTAATAAAACCGAAGCATACCTTTCCTCGAAGCCTAGAGATCAAACTTTGAAATGATGAAATGGTTCCTTGAATCAAAATCAAATTTTTGGAGTTGTTGGCTCCCAAACTACTTTACCATCGACGATCATATCGAAGAATTTGGATATTATTTGAGCTTGCATTTTGTGGGAAGTGGTATAGTATCAATTATACTAGTGTGAATGAATCTTAAGGCTACATTAACACTAGAGGAGATGAATAGTGTTTTATAACTTACACTACACCAAAATAGTGATTTTGCAACATTTTGTATTTGTTAATTTCTAACACTTATAAGTGTTACAGCCTAGTGACAATAAAAAAGTGCTAGGATACCTGAAAAAGTGTTGGGAAATATAAATAATGTTTTTTATAAACTTTCCAACACATCAGTTATAATTTACAACACAAAAAATGTTAGAACAATTGGTAAATTTGTAAATAACTCACTAAAAATTGGATCCTTTTGTAATCTTGTATATGTAGCATCTTTCTAACTCTTTCCCTTCCATCTCCACTATCGGCCGCCTCATTTTTAATTTAATTGGTGTTCCCGCGTTCCATCACCATCTTTTACCGCTTTCCCAATCGCGCATCCTCTATTTCTTCTCGCAACTCATTTGTTGACAGGTGCTTCATCTCAACATCCTACTAATGATTTCCCATTCCATCCCACGCGTCATCTCCAGGTACATCGACTTAGGTTAGATTTTGATTTTGAATTTTTATATTGGTTCAGAACTAATTTCGCATTATTGTTCGATTTCATACCTTGAATCAGGTTTTTTTCTTTTAGTTATGATTATTTACCATGAATTAGGTTTTTGATGTTTGTGAGGAAAATGGCTGAGCGTCACAGTAGTTGATTTATTTAGCGGTTGATTTATAGTCTATTATGAGCATTTATAGTATGATTTCTTCAAATCTCAAATATATATATATATATATATATATATATATATATATATATATATATATCTTTCGGTGAAGTTTTGCTTAATGCGAGTGTCACAGTAGTTGAACGAGATTTTGGATGATGATTATTCTTGGCAGTATACGATTACTGGAATTTTACAAATAAAATGTAGAAGTTGCAATTCTCCCTTTACTGAAATATATTGCCAAGGGTTTTAAAATTGTTGTTTTACAGTTTTATTTGAGAAGAGTTATTCTAAAGGAAAAATCTAAAATCAATTTTAGTCTGACGACAGAATGATAATTATTTATATAACATTAATGTATTCGTGTAGCATTGCATATATATTAGATATTCAAAAATATTTTCGTTTTGTTTTTGGACATGCATGTAGGAAGCAACAACTACCAAAGGTAATTGGGTTTTGAATCATATAAGATAGGCAAATCATTTATATCCAAATCACATACTCAAATATGAAGAAGTTCACAAATAAAACAAAACATCACTTATCAAAATAAAAAAATTTATATCACCTAATGAAGTATATGCTATTAAATAATAAACATATGATGAACAGAAGAAAATGCGGAGCTAGTAAAGAACAGAGGAGATAAAAAGAAAAAATGTACAAGTTATACCACCCTATCATATTACAGTAAACATATAAGCAAGACGGTAATGGTCATAGTAATCCATTTACAGTTTTGGCAGAATCAAGAGTAGAGAGAAGCATAGCAATTGTAACAGGGCCAACCCCACCAGGCACAGGAGTGATAACTGAAACCATCTGTAGTGCTTCTTCATTTATGTTTTATACACACTTACCATGATCTTAGATTCCTTGGGCATAGCTATCTGCCTTCTGGCCAATCTTGTTCAGCTAGTTGATAACTGAATCCTTTTTATCTACACATACAATACAATATTATATCATAATACCGACTAAAATAGCTATATTATGACATTATATAAAGGGCAGGGATTTACTATGTTTGTATAGAGAACATTCTAATGAAGAGTAGTGAAGAAATTTATCAGTTGTACTAGCGATAGGTATTCCGATAACCTGACAATTGTTTTTAGTCTTCATTTTGGACCTTGTATTTTGTTTCTGTACTAGGAAATGAGAGATTGCAATGCTACTTATAGTATGAAGCAAAAGGTTAAAGGTAGGTGAGTACATACAAGAAACAAGTTAGTAGTGGTTGAATGAATCGCTAGTGTATGCTTTAGTGTCACCATTTGCTCATACGTGATAAAAAAGATAAAAAGTGTTGTTATCCATAATGTTAAGGAAAGTGATGAAGTTGCGAGTACTAGTTTAAAGAATACTTTTTTGAACCTCTTTTGAATATGGGTTGGATTAACTTTGAAATTTCCTCAAATTTTGGAGCATCTGTTTTGAATATCCAAATCAGCAGTAAAATTTCCTTTCTCTATTAATTAAATATAACAATTTTATAAGTTACTCCTCATCTTAGTTATTTTGATTACATGCTAAAGAACAACTTGTTTTGTTTATAGATTTTTTATGGGTGACCTTATTTGATTGGTTGTTACTAGTTCCGTTTAAAAAATCCCTTAATATTTAAAATCATTTTACATATACAAGGTCATTTCATATGTAATACTTTAACCATGTAAATGACAGAGAAAATATATGAATAATAAAATTATGGAGAATGATATCATCTGTGATGCATTGAAGGAAGATTTTTCTAGCATTTAACATAACGAAGCACAAAGAAGCAACTGTTGAGGTTGATGATCAAATTTGAAATGGATTTTTCTCTTTATAAATTGCATTGCTGGTGGAAACTTTTATGATATCTGCATTCTAAACTTTAGAATTGTGGGAAGCCAATAAATAGGCAGAAAAAAAAGTTTTGGGTGCATGTAAATAACTGTTTTTCTTTATTTACTAGCGAAATACGTGTATTTACTTCAATAATCTGTATATGAATGATATTTAAGATCATTTATGTATAAACCGATATGTTATTATATTATCTAACGTAATATTATATATTATTTTTCTTTGCAAATCTATGTGGCACAAACGTAATATTATATATTATTTTAGTTATGACAGAACAAACTTAAAGAGGGTGGATAAAAAATCCACGTAGAAATGAGGATGAATATAAGCAAGGTGTTCATAACTTAATCAACTTTGTAAAGCAACACTCACCATAAGATATCCAGTTATGTGTGTCCCTGTAAGAAGTGTAAAAACTCCAAAAAAATCTCTACAGAAACAGTTGAGAAACACTTGATAGTTTTTGGTATGCTTTTGACATATGATGTGTGGTTCTTTCATGGAGAGAGAAACAATGCTACAGTACAAATGACTCGTGCATCAGATTCCGCCCAAGAGTTACCTATTCAAGACCAAATGCAAGTAGAAGAGCCTATTGAGGGCGTTATTGGAAATCTCGTTAATGATGCATTTAGAGTGCATGATATGCCACAGGTTAGTGGTGAAGTGAACTTTGAAGAGATACATGTTTAGAAAATGTACCATGAATACAGAAGCAAAGCAAATGAGAAAATATATCCTTCTTGTGAAGATGGACTTTCAACTTTCGGTGCAATGGTTGAGCTTTAGAACTTGAAAAAAGAATTTAACTGGTCAGGAAATAGCATGACAGAATTGTTGAAATTATTTAAAAAATGTCTTCCAAAAGAAAATACATTACCCGACTAGTATCCCACCATGAAAAAAATGTTAAAAGATTTGGGAATGAAGGTAAAAAGCATTCATGCATGCGAAAACAATTGCATGTTATTTTGGAAAGAGAATGCTAACATAGTAGAATGTCCTCATTGTCATACACCAAGATTTAAAGATAAGGCAAATGCGTTAGGCATAAAAAAATGACAACCCAACCGAGGAAAGTTCTAAGACATTTCCCTATAATTCCAAGGCTGACTAGATTGTACACTATGCCGTGGATAGCTCGTAAAATGCAGTAGCATAAGCATGCCGATCCTTCTTGGAATTTCATGCGCCATCCCGTTGACTCGGCCGAATGGAGATCAATCAAATGTAAGTGGCCAGAATTTGCAAATGAAGGACGTAATATATGGCTTGGTATCGCTAGTGATGGATTTAATCCGAATGGGGTTCTCTCCAATAGTTACAGTTGTTGGCCTGTATATATGATTCCTTATAACCTACCTCCTTCGTTATGCATGAAATCACAATTTCAAATGTTAAGTTTATTAATTCCTGGACCAAAAGCACCAAGTCAAGACATTGATGTATACTTAGAACATCTTGTTGATGAGTTGAAGAAACTTTGGACGGAAGGAGTGGCTTCTTTTGACATGGACAGGGGAGAAATGTTTACAATGAAGGCAATACTATTATGGGGAATCCATGACTTACCAGCATTTGGAAATTTATCTAGTTGCATGACACATGGTTATAAAGCATGTCCAGTTTGTGCTATGGAGACCGAGTCAGGGTACATCGGTAATAAGGTTGTTTATCCAAAGTATAGAAGATTTTTGAAGGATGACCATCCATATAGATTAATAAAACATGGATGGTATAAGGATACCGAAGATAAAGAACTGCCAACAAGGTTAAGTGGACCATCCCTTTTGGAAAAGCTTAATTGTATAAAATATTTTCCTGAAAAATTACCAAAGAATAAGAAGCGAACGATATATGAAGCTACCGATAAAAGTTTCTTTACAGTTGGAGATGGTGACATAGAAAAATTATCTTGGTATAAGAAGTCAATTTTCTATGACTTAATTTATTGAAGTAGTCATAAAGTGCGTCATACTATTGATGTGATGCATACGGAGAAGAGTGTTGCAGAGCATCTTATCAACTTAATGTTTGACAAGGGAAATCAATCATCTAAGTTTGCATGGGACAAGATTTATAAAATGAAATGTTGTCAAGTTCTAAAAGATGCCAAACTTCCATCGTGTCTTGGGACAAGATTTGGTAGCCTTGTTACTATTCAACCACCTACTTTGCACATAAAAAAACATATGATTATCATATTTTTATGCAATGCTTGCTTCCTATAATGGTTCAACATGCATATCCAAAGCTTCGTGAGTTACGACGAGCTATTTTACAAGTGAGTTTGTATTTTAACATAATATGCTCGAAAATTTTAGTTCGAGAACATGTTCAAGCTGCCAAAGATATGATTTCCGAGGCATTGTGTGTGCTAGCACATTATTTTCCTACAGACTTCTTTGATATAAGTGCTCATCTTATGGTGCATCTAGCTGACCAAGCTTTGCTATGCGGACCTACAAACTATATATGGATGTATCCATTTGAAAGGTGATATATTATTTTTACAAGGTTTGTAAACATTATTTCAAAATGACAATTTCTACATATATGTGCATGTGTACATGTGTGTAGGGCTATGAAAGAATGCAAAAATATACCTAGTAATAAATGCTATATAGAAGGATCAATCGCTGAAGCATATCTTGTTTCAGAATCAGTTAGATATGCAATGGAATATATGCCGAACCCACGTGATGGAAATCATAGTTCTACACAAGCATCCTTTTTAGATGATGGTGATGATATATATGAACGCCCCATCATTGAAGGCAAATACATTAAGCTAACTAGGATGCAACGTGTTCAAATTCGAAGGTGGATACTTTTTAGAATCGATGTTCCCAAGAGAAATGAATATTATAGGTATGAATTTTCTCCATATTATGATAAATACCAATGAAATAAAATAGCAAATGTATTCACATTATAATATCTAATTTGAAGTTCATATTGCTCCTTTTTAGAAGGTTTGTCTCGTGGTAAAAGAAAAGTTACCACAATGGCAGAAGTAGTTGTACAAACTGAATTTATTGATTGGTTGCACAAAAAGTAAGTTATTTCAAAATGAAAATTGTAGGTTTTGTTCTTTTTATGTTAGTCATGCAAATTTGTTTGTTCCTGACAACTACTAGAAGAAAAATGCATGAAGACAATGTTGTGGCAATATGTTAGTGGTCCAAAGTGGGAAGCCAAAAGCTATCTCAAGTATAGAGTGAGTGGATATATATTCTCTCCTCAACATTACGACGACACTCTTTTGACCCAAGATAGCGGTGTTTGCATGGATGCAATCACCACATTTGTTGCAAGTGCAAAAGATATAAATCCTACAGACGATGACACCACTTGGTATGGTATCATTAAAGATATCATAGAAGTCGATTATTATGATTCTCAACATGTAGTATTCTATTGTGATTGGATAAACGTCGCGGATAAGATAAATGGTTGTAAGATTTGTACCGATTCACATTTGTTGATGTTGAACTTGAAAAAGCTCAAAAATTCTAATAGAGAGCATGATGAGCCAGCTATTCTAGCAATCAAAGCATGTCAAGTTTTCTATGTAAAAACACTCAAAATCCTGATTGGTCCGTTGTCCGACGTTCTCCGAAGCGCATGACATACAACATAGATGACTACACAGTACCGACCAATTTTTAGTCTGTTATGAAAGAACAAGCCAACTTAGGACCATTATTGAAATGTGTTGAAATGAAATAGATATCATTTTGAAATGAATATTTGTGTTGTTTGATATAATTGGTACTTGGTAAGCTAGCATATGAGTTTATGAACGTACATGCTCATGTTATTTGATATATTTTTGGATTGTTTCAGATTGATTTCTGAGCATTGCTACTTCGGTAGGAACCTGCACATTATGGAGTTTATCAACAAAATTAAAAGAAGTTATATTTATTTTATTTGCTGTAACATCATTGTAATTAATTGGCATGTTTGACTCTCTGTGTTGTCTGCTTGGTTTATCAAAGTTTGGAAGAGCTGATGATGAAGGTATTTAATATTATTTAATTATTTCTCGACCTACATCTTTATTTCAAATCATTCTACACAGGAAATTTTACACTATAGATCTTGCAAATGGTCATCTTTTCTTCTGTAGATTTATATAAATCAAATCTGGTATCCTAGATAGATTTTTAACAATATACACATTCTACTTTTTTCCCTTTTTTTTCCTGTTTATTGTAGCATTCATTTACATTTTATTTTTCTTTCCTTAAATTGAATTTATTCACTTTACTAGATTTTGAATGTATAATTGCATGGTTAAAAAAAATAAAAATCCTCTAAAGGTACAAATGCAGAGCTTGAAGCATGTTTTTTGAATGAATTCAGCAAAGATGTCATGCCTGTATTTTGAAATGACATTTTAAGTTTCATTGTATACTAAAATCTTTTTTATGCAGGTCTAAATGCTGAGCTTGAAGCATATAATCCTCCTCATACAAGTGATAAAAAATACTTAATAAGTGTTGATCTTGAGAGTGTTAAGGGTAAAGATGAAGCTAAATGGAGCTCGAGATGCGGAGCCCTAATTCGCTGTCATATACCGATTGGCTATGACGAGTGGAGAAATGTTGATGATTATTACAAGAATATTTTGTGGCAAGAGCTATTGGTATGTCACGAATTCATCTTATTTAGTCATTTATGTTTTGCACAAGATTATCCTTAGTACTAAAGTTTATTTGTTAAACAGAATGAATTTGACATGGATATAGATCCCGATCTAGCTCGGCCAATTTTAGAAAAAACTTTTCCACGATATTATCGTACGGTAAAGTCTACTTTGCGGAATAAATTTCTCAGAGTCGGAGGAACCACCATACCCTAGAATATTGCTATTACTAAATGTCCCACGGACATTGACAGAGTATGGTGGGAAAAGTTTATGGATGATGAATATTCAGATAAAAAAAAGCAATGTAGGAAAAACGCCGAAGCCAAAGCTAAAAATACTATCACTCATACACTAGGAAGAAAATCATACCGTAGAGTTTACGACGAAATGGTAAGAAATAGTATAAAAAATATTTCTTGTAAATAATAATAATGAATAGTTAATTAGTTTAATTTGTTCTTGCAGGTCAAGGAAAATCCGAAAGAGAAAGTTACGCGAACAATGGTTTGGAAGGCGGGACATATAAATAAGAAATCTGGACAAGTTCTTCCATCTGCGGCAAAAGCCAATGTAAGTATTTTTTACTTTAGTACGAATTACTGATCAATTGTAAAAAATTTGATAAAGCTTTATATGTATACATTGGCATCTTCTTTGCACTTAATTTATTCCATATAATAGAATGTCAGTCAACTGTCTAATTGTAATTTCGAATTGTATTCCAAACTTATCAAAATATAAATCTGTCTGATCCTTGTATAGTCCAATAATTTGCCTGTTTGCTTGTATCCACTATAATAGGTAAGATATAATGTTTGATTTCTCTAGTTTTCGGTAGAAAATCTGGATTAAGTCGATGATTCTAAATTATAGCAGAGACTTTCTGTCTATAGTATTAAACAATGCTAATATATTCCAGCCCAAAATATCCACCAATGATTTATGGTTTATCCATGGATCAAACCAAAAAGATGTAGTGTTGCCATCAACGATTACTCTGCTTAACACTTTATTGGCTAAATCCGTATGTCTTAAAATGAGCTTCATCATCACTAAAAAAATTGTTGTTAATATGAACATACGAAAAAACATGTTGCGATAGGTACTTGTTTTAATAAATTAGTAGTTCGCAAATCTATGAGTTTTCATAGACCAATCCCCTCAGTTTTAGGCATGCATAGAACATGCCAGGCTATTTTGTGCACTTTGCCTAGATTTTGTTCCTCATGTTGTATGCATAGTTCTCCAGCGCATTCTTAGCCTCCACCTTTTTCTTGTGCTCCTTATCCTCAGACTTGTACTTCTCCACCTCCTGAACCATCTTCTCTAACCCTCGAACACTTGAATTAAAACACCAAGCTGGTTGTCGGAGTATGTGGAGAACACTTGTTCTTTTTTAGTAGGAATGGTAGTGTTCCTTGGGATCAAAACGGTCATGACACCACCGGCTGTTTCCAAACCTAGAGACAAAGGAGTGACATCCAGTAGAAGCAGGTCCTGAACTTTCTCGTTGCCCTCACCACTCAAGATAGCTGCTTGCACAGATGCACCATAAGCAAGTTTGTATGGTGGAGTTTGTTGAACAACGATGGGTGTAGGCTGTGGGAGGTGTGTATGAATTTGCGTGTGTTTTGTGTGAGTTTGCAATTAAAAAAATTAGTGGTAAGGTGAGTGAATACATGAGCTTGTATGGGAGTCAGGGAGTTGGCAGTTTGCTGCTTGTTGTAGCAACTAGTGAAGTGGCTTGTTGACAGAGGGAGGGAAGGAGTTGATGGATGGAAGTCGCGGTTTGATCAGAGGGAAGGTTTGTACAGTGGGAATAGTATGGTCTGGAATGTGGTTTTGTATTTGTACAGTGGGTATTTGCTGACAAGCAGTTTTGAAATGAAGTTGTTGTTCGAGTAGATGGTGCACAGAGATGTCAGGAAGTGCACATTTGTACCAGAAGATGAAGTGTGATGATGGAGTGCGGTGAAGTGTTTGTTAGTATTTGGTCATTCAGAGCAGTGAACTATAGATGGTGATCAATTTATAGGATGTGTATGATGGTTGAACGGAGGAATTCAGTTGATGGTTGGAGGAACTGTTGGAATTGGAGACTGTTGCAGTAGGTTGAAGTGCACTGGTGGCTGTGAGGATGATCAGAAGTTGAACTGTTTTGTTGAGACAGTGGGAGGATTTGCTAGTAATGGTTTTGGGTATTATGTTGATCAGCTGAGAAGTAGTATGTTTGGTGTAGCAGGGTGGTATGAGTCGAAGTAGCCTGATATGGTTGTTCGTTTAGTGATGCTCGTGCAGTTTTGGGGTAGTGATGCAATATGAATTTGGTTTGGTAGCAATTTGTGGAGAACGTGAAGCAATTGTGGCAGTGGATGATGTTTGTTGCACTGGTGGAATGAAAGAGTTGTGGCAGTTTTTTGTATGGAGAAGTGGTAGTTGCAAGGCATAGGTGGCAACAGTTTGATGGAAGGAAGAGTGTTTGATGGCTGAAGTTGCAGAGGAGGGGATTGCTGTTGAAGTGGTTGTTGCTGCAGTGGTGATGTATAGGTTGTTGAGCAATGTACGAAATTGGATGGTTGGAGTTTGTTTTTTCGTGTTGGCGTGGCAGCGAGGGTAAATGAAAACAATGTAAACAAAATGAAAAGACTAAATTAAAATTGTAAATGCAATGTAAAAAAACGTAGACGAAATGTAATACAATGTTTCTTTCCCTGCAATGTACAGATGCAATTGTAAACAATTCAAAACAGATTCTTTTTAAATACAAAGAAGATTATAGTTTTTTTAATCAAATGCAAAATGAAAGAGTGCAAACTGAAATGCAAATGAACCAAAAATAAAAATGACAAACAGTGAACGGATGTAAAAACAATAAAAAAGAGGGCACAAAAACAATGAATAACATGCACAAAAATTTCTCACAATCTTGAATAGAAATGCAAACAAAACAACACTAAATGTTACAACATGTTTGGAGGAGCTTGACTTTAGCCTACAGTTTGAAGTTTGTGTGCAACTGCTTACAGTAAGGTGATGATAGAGGAAATGGCAACAGTAAGGTGAAATTTTTGTATGCAACTGCTTACAGTTTGAGATGTGGTCTAATACGTATTGAGATGTGTTTGCAACATTAAGCGTAGGTTTATAATATCATATCATATAACTAATAGTTAGTCTGATATAATCCATCCATAATATTACTAATACTAACCTGATGTGGGGTATGTAAGCACGTGAATTCGACACACTAAAATGAATATCTGACTACATATATATGATTTGAAATATGTACCTGTGTTTTCGGGCTAATAAAACATGTATGTGAATGCATCCAGTTCTTATGATAGGTAAATGTTCTGGTATCAATTTATTGTGCGCGACCCCCTCAAATTAATACAAACTTTTATGTCATTTGATATAATCCCAACGTGTTCAATTGTTTATTATTTATCTTATTGCTTCTCAACCGCTAATCTTCTGTACGTATTGAATGCAGGCACTTGTGGAGGAAGAGGAAGAAAAACAGAAGTTGGAATGTAGCGGTAACGAGGAAGCAAACACATACAACCTTGACAACGATCCCATCTCTAAAGTTTTTGGGTCCGATAGAAAGAAAAACTATTGTCATGCAATTAGCTCCACTTCCTATGCAAAACAAGTAAAGTTGATGCAAGCTTCAAAAGCAATTGCCGATAAGAATAAAAAGGAAGATTTTCGTCAATGGTCATCGGAATTACAAAACCAAGTGGCAAATCAAGTTGCAAATCAATTTGTAATGCTAGTATTCCGTCAAATGATGTTGGATCATCTACAAGAGGTAAACAATTTGTAATGCTACTATCACAGGATACGAAGAAGGATGTAGCAAAAGCTTATATTGGAACACAAACTGCGTGTTATTTCAGAGAGATAGTTCCAAATGTTGAGAAAGTTGTTTGGATAACAGAAGCTTTAGAACCGGAAGCACCAATTTACGATGGTCCTCAAAATGGGCACCACAAGCTTTGTGAATTTTCGGATGGGGGCTTTGTGATATGGCCTGTGTTTCGTCTTCGCAGTATCTAAAATTCTATTTATTAGTAGCTCGTATTATATTGCATATTTAAAATTAGATATGAAATTGCTTTTTTGTAATTTGGATATGATATTGTGTTATTTTTAAATTGGAAAGTTTGTAGCTCATATTATAGTATTATCTAAATATGATATTGTTGCATTTGAGATATGGAAGCATTTTAGACTTCATATTGAATTGATATGATGAATTATATATGTTATGGACATCATCATTTATGAGATATTATATCATTTGTTTTAAGAATTTAATATTAATTGTGTATAAAATAGTGTTAAAACATAATTTCAATTAGTAACGCATATAAGTGTTACCAATATTTTGGATAACAACACTTACCTACGTCACAAACCTAAATGATAAGCAAAGCATTTTATGTGTAACAACACATATATGTGTTACTAAATAATCATTTTGCAACACTTATAAGCGTTGTCGTATATTTCTGTACCAACACTTATAAGCTTTACCGGATTTTTCTGTACCAACACTTATAAGCGTTACCGCATATTTCTGTACCAACACTAATAAGCGTTACCGTATATTTTTGTACCAACACTTATAAGTGTTACCATATATTTTTGTACCAACATTTATAAGTGTTTGTAATACGTATGTTTGTAACACTTATAAGTGTCACAAATTTGACCACTTCATTCCTCACGGTCCATTAGTAACACTTAAAAAGTGTTACTGAAATTATTTGTAACACTTATAAATGTTAGGATTTGCCTGTTTTGGTGTAGTGTTATATGGAACTTTTCTAGGCAGTTTCAAGATTTAAATCAAAATACAGATAGTAAACATAGGTATATATTAATAGGAAGTCACAGATATAAATAAAACCAGTAAAAATAAGAGAGATGACACTAGGAGTTTTATACCAGTTTAGATTAAGCGATCATACATTCAGTCCTGTACAGTATTTGTACAGATTTCCTTTCAAATTGCCTACTTTAATCAAGTAGTAACCAAACCAGAAGACAATCTTGATTTCAAGGCAAGAAGATATACCCTCTTGATTTTCCAAGCTTAAGGTAGAATATCTTGATTTAAATGGGCAATAAGCATAACCACTTGATTTGAACATGCAGGAAGAACGCCCACTTGATTTAAACAGGCACCAAGCATGCCCACATAATTAGTAATAGAGAACTTTTGATTCCACTTAAAATATTGTGCTTTGGATGCATAATATCCTATATCCTTTTATAGCACTTTGAACTTTTAATTAAAGAGAGAATGCTTTTAAATCGCTGAGTAGATTATAGAGAATGAATGTAGTAAAATAGAGATTGAATTTGATTGAATTTGAAGAGTATAGAAAGTGGATTTTGTCAAATATAAAATGTGAATTTGGAGTAAGAAGAATATGGAGAAAGTACCTCTTAAAATTCATTTTCTAGTCCTCTTTATACAATGTTTGAGGGAACACGTCTATTCCTGAAGAGATGGAGTGAAAAATCACAACTATTTAATAATTAAAAACATCACTTTAACGATACATGTGTCGACATACATAGGTAGGTGTAACATCTCCCGTTTTAAGGCTCGAAACTAAGCATTACGGATGCTGCAATAATTCATAATATTAATTTCCGATGATAAAATGCAGCTATGTCAACTATATTAATAATCATAAGCACATGGATAAAAAAATATTAAACAGAATTTTCCTTAACAAATTTTCATATTTCATTTCAGAAACGATATTTCATAGTCATTGCATAATCCCATTCACAAATCCACATTTAGAGAGATTATAATTATTACCAAACGCTCCAAGAGCGACATATGAAGATGCCCTTTTGGTTGATCAGAGTCTAGTACTTTTTAATTATATAACTTGCCATTACATCCATACAGGCAAAACCAAACAATACAGCGGATTAGATAGGTACTCATAAAAAGCAAGATTGCCTCCTGCATGTCCTCGAAAGCTTATTCATTTAATTGGAAACCTGAACACCCTTACATCCGACCTACTCAAATGAGTACCCAAGAGTTTAAGGGAAAAAAAATAAAAACTTCAGGTCAAAAAAAAGTCTAATGTGAATCATAACCTACCATTTCAGACCAAATAGATATCCAGTGAGACCAGTCTGCTAAGAAAAATGGGTTTTTCACTCACTAGCATCATAACTAAAATATCTCAACTATATACTATGCTCCTGCATCCATAATGGTTACAACATAATAATATACTGATGTGTAAACATGCAATATACACTGGATTACCCATCCTAAGTTATTAGACTACCCATCTAAATTTCCATTGATTATCCATCTTATACTTATGTGAACTACACACCTCATATATGTTAATTCTTTGGATTACCCATCCCCTACCATTCTGACTACCCATCACTTATGGTTTCATTGTTAAAGTTATATGGACTATTCATCTTACATATAAACATTTTTATGGATTATCTATCCCCTCCCATAGGGATTACCCATCACATATGGTTTCATCTATTTAAAATGATGTGGAGTATCCATAACACATCCCATAATTTTCCTAGGATGACTATGAACCATTCAGTATCCATCTAGAGACTGTCCATTGTGGACATGATGTAGACTATCCATCACATATGCCATAGTTTTCCTAGGATAACTATAAACCCATCATTTAACATTTTAATTCATGTTACCCATATGTTCAGCCTATGTCTATTGTTGTCCCTATCTAGGTTATCTTCTAGTAAAGTTTTAACATCTCGAAGTGACATACATTGGTATCCCTAAATGATCTATATCGAACTTATTAAAAATATATAATGATATCCCAAGGTTTAATGTCAAAATCATAAAACATATGGCTTGCTGCCATTAAATAGTTTAATATAGATCAATGTCGACGTCAATAACAATGTCGACAAAGAGGCTCAAGGCTCTCTTCCTTTAATAAGATACCATCCAACACAAACAACGTTAAAACATTGTCGACCTCTATCCAAGGTCCAAGATAAAATTTAAACTATTTTATTTAAGTATAAAAATTTCATGTCAAAAATGATGTAGTCGACTAACATATCCTATAGGTTACTCAGCTACTTGAAACAAAATTTGTTTAACCCAAAAACAAGGCCACAAGGCCTAACAAGCCTTTATCGGTGCCATTGAAGAAACACAGCATCGATGCTATGTGTCGTCGTTTCCAAATTAATATAATTTAAAATCTTATCAGCTTTGATGAATAGCGGCAACAAGGCCAATGCCATCATTATTAAACCTTTTACTCAGCATACTTTAGCTACTATAGCGTAATTTTATTAGGTGGAAGTCAAACAAGCGATATCATCTCCTTATTATAGTTGCTATAAAAAATGATCAACACAGTGGGGTGTGTTGATGTATAAAACTATGGTGATAACACATGTGGCACTGAAAGGTGCCAAAGAGATGCAATACTGATATGGGCACCATGAAAAGCGACGTCATTAATTCTTGGCGACACTATTGGTATGAGGCATTGTAGCCGCATGCATGGCCCAACGCACCACATACTTATAATACTATGTATCCCATGTGTTGTTCCATGTTGTTGCCGAATTTATTGTCGATGCCGAACTTCATGGGGTTGCTGCATATCAGTGGCATCATAGTAAATTTTATAAAAACTGTATTATAACTACTAAAGGCAATACTTCTCACCAAATCCAATCTCTTGTCCAGTTTCTATTGGATATCGTTTAAAGTTCCAAAATCATTTGTCAAATCAATTGTTTAATGACCTTTGTTAATTATTAACTTAAGTGCTTCTCTAGCAAAAATAATAATTCGAAATCATTTAGGAAAAATCTCCAAAAATCATAAAAATTAAAAAAAAAAAAATATTATTTTCTTTATAAATATTTGGGGCCAATAACCATATTAAATTATTTTAAACAATCAAAACTAGAAATAAACGGTGGGTTAATAAATTTGAATGTCCTAAGGTTAATGGTGGATTAGGTGTGAAAAATATACTCCATTGGAATTTAGCTGCTTTTAGTTCTCATTTCGACTCTATTCTAAGTAGGAGGGAAAGTGTGTGGGTGAAATGGACGTGGGTCCATAGCATAGGCAGGAAAAGTTTTTGGTGCATGGGTGCCACAGTCATGTAGCTGGACGTGTGTTAGGGTTAAGACCAACTTACCTTCCCCTTATTAGGATGAAGCTATTCGTGTCTTCTCGTGTTAATCTTTGGGATGAGCCATGGGGAGGTAAGGGTTTAATTCTGTCTAAATATATGACATATCAACACATCTTACAATCGGGTATAGTAGGGCTACTAAGGTAAGTGAATATATAATGGATAGCCACCTTCAACTACCTTATTCTTCCAATCAAATCATCATAGCAGTCTGAGATTAGCTATAAGCTAATATATTACCTTCTATGGAGTATGACCATGTTGACTGGATTAACAAGCCTCATTCTGTTGCCTTAGTTTATAATGAGTTGGAGAAATTTAAACCAATGCCTACTTACAGGTGGTCAAAAATTATTTGGAATACCACACCCCCAAAGGATAATCTGATGTTGTGGAAGGTGATTAATCTTACATTACTTATAAAGGATGTTCTGAACAGGTATTGCTTTGATCATAGCTTGTTATGTTTTTTCTGTAAGGCCCATAATGAGATGCTATGGCATGAAATGAGGAATGAGGTAGATTTTAGCATGAAAATGATGAGATGTTATGGCATGAAAGGAGAAGCAATGAGATGCTATGGCATGAAATGAGGAATGAGGTGGATTGTAGCATGAAAAGGATGGCCACTTTCTCTGTAACCTCTATCATAGATTGGAAATAACCTTTTCTTTCTTTTATTTTTCTTCCCTGTTTGTTTGTGCGTCTGTATTTCTTTGAGTTTGTCTTCTTGTGTGTTCTTTGCTCAAAGGTTGTTTTGAGCTAATTTATTTTATTGTTTTGGTTGCAATAAAATCTAGAAGAGACCCAGCCAACCCCACCAGGCTTGCTAAAAAAATCCCAAAATAAAGCTATTTCCTCCTTAGGAAATTCATAAAATATTTAATATAATTTGAAAAATTATGAAATTAAAAACCCTTTTCCAAATTGACGTTTACATCACTTACCCAAAAGTCAAATCAATTAGAGACTAAATACTTAGGTTTTACGCTTAAAACCCATTTAAATAATTTTATAAAAATTCCATAAATTATTATTCTATCTAAACAATGACTATAAAACCATATCTTGGTAAAAAAACAATAATAATTCGGGTACTATCCCAAATCGAACATAAACACAAGTAAAAGAGATGGTTCATGTGTTACGTTTTATTTACCTTAAAATTTATGTTGGAATTGAGATTTGATTGAACTTTAGTTTCTCTAAATTTTGCTTTAACCACCTTTGATTTCATGATCCTCCTTAGCTAGTTTAATAGTTGACCTTCATTTATTATCTTTAACTATTTTGATGTTAGGAAAATGAGAATGATAACGAGGGGGAGAGGGTTTATCAGTTAAAAAGGATGGATCTACCTATTATGCCCATCTCACATATTCTCTTATATGTTTAAAGTTTTCCAAAACAATCTCCTTACTTAGTTCATTAATAGTGGCTCGATCTTATAAAGTTTCAAATCTCATTCTTCTTAACCAATTTACATTATTCTGTTTAATCTGTCCAATTAAATATCCTGAACAATGTTAAACTAAAATTAGGGGTGTTACAGGCTCCCCTCTTTAAAGACTTTTGTCCTTGAAATTTAGCAAGGACTACATAACAAGCGTATCAAATATGCAAACAATGCTAGTATATCCTACCAGCTATAAAATATATATACAACAAATATAGAGCATACCTTCATAACAGCTTAGGATAAGTATCCCTAATCATGTTCTCTATCTCTTAAGTATAGTATTTCTCATTGTCGCTCCACTGGACTTTCACTAACTTGACTGCCTTTTTCATTAACCTCTTCTTATCTCTCGTCGTAACTAGAACTGGTTGCCTATCAAAAGACGGATCTGGTTCTACTACTAAATCTTCCAATGTAGTCAGAGCGATAGTAGTTTCTAGATCATGTACATAGTTCATAAGATGAGAAACATGAAACAAATTATGGACACCAGGCGAACTACTTGGTAACTCTAATCGATACGTGAGTTTTCCGATCCTTTCTCTAATAGGGAACGTCCGATATATCTCGGTGCCAGTTTCACTGACTTCCCAAATCGTACCACACCCTTCATCGATGATACCTAATAAAAAATGATCTCCAATTGAGGACTCTAAATCTTTATGCCTTTTATCTGTATAACTTTTCTGTTTAGACTGAGCTTCTCTCATCCTATCTCGAATTAGCTCAATCTTCTCCGTAGCTTCTCTTACCGTATCTGAACCAAGGATCAATCCGTCTTCGGTCTCTAACCAATATGCTGGTGATTTGCATGGCCTTTCATACAAAGCTTTGAAAGGCACCATTCATATACCATTCTGATAACTGTTATTATAGAAAAACTCAACCAAGTGCAAATGGCCTTTCCATGACCCACCAAAGTCTAGTACACAAGCCTCAATAAATTTCCAAGTACCTTATTGACTCTCTTTGTTTGCCCATCTGATTGTAGATGAAAAATGGTACCCGTCTTAAACTTGGTACCTAATACCTCCTATAGACTCTCCCAGAATTCACTAATGAACAAAGCATCTCTGTCATTGACTATACTACTAGGAATCACATGCAGTCCAACGATATTCTTCATAAACAACTTAGCCAATACATGTGCCATCTTGGTTGACTTAACGGGAATGAAATGTGCACTCTTGGTTAGTCTACCCACTATGACCCAAATACTTTCAGTTAATGACATTGGCAACCCATCAATAAAGTCCATAGATATAGAATCCTATTTCCAAACTGGTATATCCAAAGGCTAAGGCAATCCACTCGACTTCTGATGTTTAGCTTTCACTTTTTGGCAATTTGCACATTGCTTCACCCATAAACCAACATCTCTTTCCATACCTTTCCATTAGAAACTTCTTTTTATATCTTGGTACATCTTAGTTCCTCCATAGTGTATAGTAAACTTCAATCAATGACACTCCCTAAGAACTTTGTTTCTAGGTCACCAACATCTGGAACACATAACCGTCCCTTATTTCTTAACCATCCACTCTGGTTAAGAATAAAAAATTTCAAATAATCAATCTCGGTTCCACCTTCCAATCTTCTAATCATTTCGACTAACAATAGATCATCTCTCTACTTAGAAGCGATCCTCTAGATCAATAATGATTGAACTTCCAAGCAAGATAACATGGCGGAACTTTGATAGAACTAGAATCGACCGTAATTGCACGCTACAAGTAGTCAGCGCCTTTAAATCCTTCCATTCAGCCAACATGGCTAGACCATATTCTGATATTTTCTGTGAAGCCCATTAGCAACATTATTTCTTTTCCACAGGATATACTCAATACCAAGATCATAAGCGGCTAAAAATTCCAACCATCTCTATTGTCTTCTATTCAATTCTTTCTAAGAGAATAAATACCTCAAAGACTTGTGATCCATATATAACTTGAAATGTTCTCCTAAGAGGTAATTTTTCCACACTTTCAATGGAAAAATCACACCTACCAACTCCAAGTCATTAGCCAGATATCTAACTTCATGTGGTCTGAGCTGTCAAGAAGCGTAGGTAATCAATTTACCCCTCTGCATCAATACAGCTCCTAATCCAGTTCCACACGCATCTATATACACCACCAAATCCCGATTCCTATCTAGAAAAGCTAACATGGGTGCATTGGTCAACAAATGTTTTAACTCAAGGAATGCTTCCTCACATTTATCGGACCAAATAAACTTTGTGTCCTTCATGGTTAGTTTAGTCTGGAGTGCTGCTATCCGCGAGATATCCATGATGAATCTCCCAAAATATCCAACCAATCAAAGAAAATTCCTCATCTCGATCAATATCTTGGGTCTTTGCCAACTATATATAGCCTCCATCTTGGCTAGATCCATGGATTACCTTTTCTCTTAAACTACGTGACCAAGAAACTTCACTTCTTTCTTCCAGATATGACATTTTGAAAACTTCACTTTCAACTGATATTGCCTTAATGTCTCTTGCATTATTCTAAGATGAATCTCATGAACGTATTCATTCTTAGAATATAACAAAAGGTCAGCAATGAATAACAACATGAACCTATCCAAGTGCTCTCAGAAAATCCAGTTCATTAAGTACACGAAGAAAGTAGGCGCATTAGTCAATTCAAATAGTATCACAAACCACTCGTATGAACCATATCTTGTTCGAAACGCTGTTAAAGGAATACTATTCTCTGCCACCTGTAACACCCCGCATTTTTCGATAATTAAATAATCAAATAACGCTGAATAGTGAAGATAAACATTTTGGAATTGTTAGAATGTGGCCTTGAAACTTATACTATTGTGTTCATGGTGATTTTCTAAACAATTTTCATATATAACTTGTCAAAAACAAAGTAAATATGAAGAATTTACAAGAGAAACAAAAATCAGAAGAACAAAAAAATAAAATCAATAAGACCCATGGGTCGACCCATAATTCAACCCATAAAGCACAAGGGTCGACCCTAAGGTCGACCATAATGAACATAGGTCGTCCTAAAGGTTGACCCGTGTTTTCCCCTGGACGTGAATTCGTCCAAGGACGTGTCTAGCCTATTTAACTCAATTTTTTTTGCAATCTAAAACGTTGGCTTCTGAATCCAACGATCCACAGCAAACCTGTGTCATGGTTGCACCAAATTCAATCTTAAAATCAAATGGTCTAAGATCCCCAAACTCTCCTATAAATAGAACCCTAGGCTTAGCTATTTTCTCACAATCAGATTTTCTCCCAATTGGGTTCATTGCCTGAGGCTGAATCCTAAATAGAAAATATTTCTATGGAGAAGATTTTCTTAATAAAAATATTAGACACCTTAGAAGCGGATCCAGGAAGGCCATGGAGCAAAACTAAGGACGTGCAAAGCTAAGGACGATAGGTGAGTGGATTTAAATTATATATCATTTACGTTTATAATGTATTATCGTTAGATTCTCGTTAAATATTTTAATTCAACATTTATCTCAACAATTAATTCTATTAATTAGTTAAGTTGAGACTGTAAATTTTATATGAAACTTATATTTAATTATTCTTTATATGGAAAAGAAAGAAAGAAATCCAATTAAAAATAAATAATATTATGCTTAACAGTTATAGAGAAAGGCTTAAGCCTAAAAGCAAGATATTTACAGTAAATTATGCTAAAACGGGAGAAATAAATTAAAAAGAGGAAAATCTAATAACTTTATTTGGAAGTTAGTGGTAGATTAGTTGGTTGATTTAGAAAAGAGAATAAATTTCCAAAGTTTAATATTGCAAATATAATGATAAACGCAATTGCAAGAATAAAATAGAGAAAAAGGGAATTGGTGTAAAACATGGACATTTCTGTACATTGCATTACCCAATAGTTAAAGAAACAATAAAAGAAATATCTTGTAATTTCGAATTATTGTTTATAGCATTATGTAGTATTAAAATATGGAAATGTATTTTTACCATAGTTTTTGTAACCAACCAAATAGAATAGAACTACTTCCAAGAATAAAAGTGAATAATGTGAAGAGTTAAATAAATTAAATAAGAAATCAAATTAATTATTTGACAAGACTAAAAACAATAAACAGAAATTTATCTAGATCTGCATTTACTGTGCAGATAGTAGAATAAAAGCAAGGTAGTTACTATGACAAATAAATTTGTGACAGTCGGGCATTGTCCAAGCCAAGATTGTCATATAATATAAGAGAACTAAAGATAATTCAATATCATAATAAAGAAGTCAGACTAGAATAGAAAAGAGACATTTGCAATTATATTTACAATGTTTAGATTATAAAAGAATATAGAAGTTACAATTGCAAGTATAATTATAACATAGGGTATAATTAGAGATAACTAGAAAAAACTTATTTTAACACTTACACTAGGCCAATAAGCAAACGTAGAAGAAATGCCCATACTAATAGCATGCCCTTTCAATCAAGAACTGACGGCCTCACAATAATTAGGTGAGGCTGGGTCATGCTTATGTTGATTAAGGTAAATAAGTAGCCACGAAATTAGAAAAGTAAACTAAACGCGTAATAAAAGATTAGACATAGGGTCTAATAAAATGGTAAGATGCATTTGGAGCAGCCCAAAGGATGAAGAGCTTAACAAAGCAGTTCATCATAGATTTTTAGCACAGAAATAGCACGTCCAACTTAGTTAATTTGGGCTGGATGTAAGTATGAGACTTCAACGGGACGTAAGGGTACTCTAGGATGGTCCTTTAGGGTAGGCCTAACGAAGCTGCACCCCTAGAGGCTGGTCTATAGAAGTTCCATCTAGAGAGTATGCCTTGACTGCTTTTGCATTGCAGGCCTAACGAAGCGGACCATTGTAGGCAGTCAAAAGGTAAATGAACGGAGTATGATATTCATATGAGACCGTACTCTGATTTGCGAGTAGGTTTTAGAGGGCATGACCCAAAAAGGTAGTCACATACGAAGATCAAGCCACCATCAACCAAGAGCGAGTTTAAGAAAGACTAGAGTTAAACCAACAGGCCAATGATTCTTTCACTGTCGAGACATTAGATGAGGGGTGCAGCCAATTAGATGTTTAGATTGTTTATAGTAGGACACATCCATTTAACTCTTTAGAGGTCTTTCAATTAGTTGAGGGGTGGCTGCGCGGGGCCATAGCTACGATGAGAAAAGAGACTGACCAAGTAGAATATCTGGATTGTAGGCCTAACGAAGCTGCCATTTACATATATAGAAAATCCTCGACTGAGTTCCATACAAGATAGACCTTGTTGGCGAGATTCAAGGAGTAGACAAAATGATAATGTATAGTCCTCAAGGTATGCATTGGGTGGTACATTGTGGATGTCCGAGCATTATTATAGGCTAGTGCGGATGCAATTTTAAGTTTTCATAGTAGACGACGGAACATCTAAATTGTACGTCTCATGAAGCTATCGTTTACAAATGTTGTCATAGAACGATCTAGGAGCAAGACGATGGAGTCCTTTATGAGGAGGATACGGAAGGTACTATGGTTAGTACCTAGGACCGATGCGGTCAATGGGCATGTAGCAACATATATATTTGTTATTAGGTTTTAATCTACTAGGGAGTAGATGGGTATGCTTCATGCATAGAGGCGAGAGTATTATAAACCCAATAAACCTAACATAACAGAAAATGGAAATAAAACGGTATATGTAAGTTTAAGCTTAGAAGCGTATAATTTGTCCATCCACCAGAACTTTAGCTCTAAACCCTCCTCATACATCCCACAGTTTGGGTAGATGGCAGAGACTTTCCAGCTTTGAGATACTTATTTAGAAAGTGTTATTATCTTGGTGAGTATTTACTATTATATTTAGTCAGTTTCCTTGTAAGATATTTACTTGAGCTCTAATATATTTGTCTTTGCCTATTTGCAGTATAACAGATACTCAACTTGGGCTCTAGTGGGCTAGGGTTTTAGCATTTTTGTAAAAAATCCGGACCCACTGGAATTCGCGTTATTTCATTTGGTATCAGAGCCTAGGTTTAGGGTTCCTAGGTAGGTAGTGACTGAACATATTTGTATTTTTAAATCAATATAAAAATATTATGTACTAAAATCCAAATGGTCCCCAATTATAGATTTTAACATATGGAAAGCTTTTAGAAGTACATTTATGCATAGTTTGCTAGGTGGGTTTGGGATGACCTAAGAGTGGTGAGCCCTAAGTTATCACCAATTTGTAGTGTACAATAAGCTATTTTTATGTCATAAGAAGTGGGAAAATTCCCTAGGGATAACAGGGAGAGTATTTTTATTTCAAAAGGAATAAGAGATTTTAGCAAGGGAATGAGATTTCCAAAATTTAAGAAGGATATTGCTAGGGTAGTAAGAAGAAAATCCACTTTATGTCTAGGCCAACAAAACGAAAATTTTCGGAATTGAAAAGTTGAAAAGTATAATTGTTAATATGTTTGAAGTAAATACTGGATTTTTGTAAAAAAAAGTGGTATGAAATTTAAATTGGTTTTCATATGATGTGAATTTTAATTCTTTTTGAAGAATTATAGAGCATATATAACCCGCTAGTTTCCTTGTAGGTTTAAAATATTAAAACCTAGAGGATGTTAAGTATCGAAAATGTAGGTTACAATATTTATTGTTGTAAATAGACGTTTTCATGAAAAATAAAGAAAGAATAGACTATGACACTATTGTTATTGTAGGTGACTCCCAAAGGAATTTTTTTTACATAGCATATGAGATTTATTAATATTTATTTTAACTGAAACCATTACTAATGTCGTAGTAATGGTGTTTTATGCAACATCTGTTTTAACCCAAATAAATATGTTTTTTGAAGATAATTTCTAAGCATATAAATAAAGTGGTTTGTAAGCACACTTATTATTTAATTAAGTATATGGAAATGTTTTCCAGTTATGAAAGTTAAAACTGTTTTGAAAATGAATTCTTCTAGAAAAGATGTAAGTCAAATATTAGGAAATTAACAAATTTCGTTGGAAGTATCTATTGTGAGTGAATATTGATTAAACATACTTTAATTTGTTGGAATGAAATGAATAATGATATAATTTTCTATGACACCAAATCACAAGTGAAGATGTTTTGTGCAAGTCAAGTTATAAGGAATTCGTGGAAAAGATGTACAAAGTATGGAAAGCGCCATATTTTGTAGCCTATTTCAATAAATTATAAAATAAGTTACTTGTAATTTCACACAAAAATGAAATCCTCTTTTAAAATATTCATAGAAGGTTTTAGTGTTAATGGTTTCTCATAAGAGAAAGTGGTTCCAATACATTAAGGTATAAAACCATTAGTTATAATGAGAAGTGTAATAATTAGAGACAATGTTAGTTAGGAGGGATATTATAGAGAGCCTTAGTAGGAAAGCTAAGTAATGGAAATTTTATATTCCTCTATTGATTATGCGTGTGGGTTCCTTGTCTTTGTAGAAAATCCCCATTTTTAGTAAACTAGAAACTCCTCCAAGGTTAGGTAATTGGAAGAGTAGGAAATTTAAGGGATTTTTGATAGAATAATTGTTCTTATTTACTCCAGTTTTTGTAAATTTGAAAATATATGAAATGAAGATGTTTTGAAAACATGTGTGGATATTTTTGGAAGTCAAGAAAAGAAAACTGTTTTAAAGACAAGCAAGACATGCTTTAAAGAAAAATGGTTTGGTGAAAATGTAAATAAGTTTTGGGAAGATAAAAAATTAGTAAACAGTTAAATTTAAAAAGTCCAAAATATTTTTAAGGAAAGCTGTAAAGGTCTTTATAAGAAAAGAAGGAATAAGTTTTGAACTTAGAATTTTTAAGTTTTGTCCTCTAGGTTTGAGGAATTATTTAAATTCAAAAAGCTGTAAAGAAGCAAGTCTAGAAAGATAAAATGTTAAGTAACCAAGTACCTTTGAATTTAATAGAAACTACAAAGTAACACTTTTAAAGGCAAGAATTTTGGGATTTTATGTTTCGAAAATTTTGAAGCTTTAATTTTAAAATGAAATGACAAATACCAAACCAAACTTTTAAATATGGAGTAGATAGGAATCATTTCCTAGTATGATGGGAAAAAGGGTAAGGCTATATAGGAGATAGCGGTGATTACTTTTAGTAGTAATAATAAATGTTCTCGTAAAGTGTATAGGACACTGGTGTGAACCTAGGAATGTTGCTTCATGTATGTAGACTATAGAAGAATAGTGAAGTGATATTAGTAAGATAGTAAGACACATGATGGGGATATATAGAACTTAATTGGGGAAAAATGAATGGTAAAGGTAAAGAGAAAATTTTCCCAAGCTTAGTTGATTTTTATATAGAGACTGCATAGATTGAAATCCTTATTCATTGCAGTAAATGAGACTTGGTTGTTCCATTTTGAGTGTGGAATGGAAGAGATGAATAGATCTTATTCATCGTGAGTAATACATCATAAGTTAATAAAAAGTAATAGGCGGCAAGAGGAGCATATGGGTTACTTGGATTCCTAGAGTAGGACATTTCTGTGTCAGAGTGGACATGGTCTAGGCCTCCTAGCCCTAGAAGATAACCATGTTTTGTTGTTATATTAAAGTAAAATAAAAGCAGATAAAAGTAACTAAAAGAAAACAGTAAGATCTAAAGAACGTAGCAAAAACGTCAATAGAAATAAATGAGAATTGCAAAAGAAAAATACATTTTCCCATAAATTAAGCTTGGGAAAAAGTTTGAAAAGGAAATTTTTTTTCTTATGTAAACAGTGCTTGGGAAAGAAAAAAGAGTTTTTATAGAATAGCGGCACAAGTTCCAAGTACGACACAAAAGTAAAACGGTAAACGTAAGGTTTTCCGTTTTCTACCTTCTTTCTCACATAAGAAATCGAGTTCAGAAAATTAGAATTTTTCTTTGAAATTCGAATATTAAAAGTTATGTGGTAGGATTTGGATGTAAAAATTGTTGAACTCCCCTATTCGGTAGGAGTGTGGGAAAAATTGAATGAAAAACGTTTTTGAGTTTTCAAAAGACTGCATTCATATAGAAATTGCAAGCATATTTAGGGTGTATGCATCATGTTTTAAAATACATTTTTAAAGAAGAAAAGGATTCATATAGGAGGTATCATTTAGAAATTCATGTATATACATATATTTTATGTTGAATGACATTTGCACAAGGGCACAAATGGTTGCAAAATTGGATGTACACAAAATGGATGTGATTGATGTGAGAAATTACATAATTTTACCCTTGTCGAATTTCGGGACGAAATTTCCCAAAGGGTGGGAGAATGTAACACACCGCATTTTAGATAATTAAATAATCAAATAACGTAGAACAGTGAAAATAAACATTTGGAATTGTCAAAATATGGCTTCGAAACTTATACCATTTTTTTCGTGAAGATTTTTTGATCAATTTCCATATATAACTTGTCGAAATCCGAGTTAATATGAAGAAGTTACGAGAGAAACGAAAATCGAAAAAATGAAAAAATAAAAATAAATAAGACCTATGGGGCGATCCATAGGTCCCCAAAGTGCACAAGGTTGAACCTTGATGAACACAAGTCGACCTATAGGTCGGCTCGCATTTTTTCCATGGACGCGAATTCGTCCAAGGACGTGCCGAGCCTATTTAATTCAATTATTTTTGCAATCTCAAACGTTGGTTTCTAAATCCAATGATCCATAGCAAGCCTGTGATGTGGTTGCACCGGGTTCATTCCTACAATCCGACGGTCTGAGATCCCAAAACTCCCTTATAAATAGAACTCTAGGCATATCTATTTTCTCACAATTAGATTTTCTCCCAATTGGGTTAATTGCCTGAGGCTGAACCCTAAATAGAAAATATTTTAAGGGAAAAGATCTTCTTAATAAAAATATTAGACACCTTAGAAGGGGATCCAAGAAGACCATGGAGCAAAACTAAGGACGAGCAAAGCAAAGGACGACAAGTGAGTGGATTTAAATTATATATCTTTTATGTTTATGATATATTATCGTTAGATTATCGTTAAATATTTTAATTCAGCATTTATTTCAGTAATTAATTCTGTTAATTAGTTATGTTGAGACTGTAAATTTTATATGAGAACTTATATTTTATTATTATTTATATGGAAAAGAAAGAAAGTAATCCAATAAAAAATGAAAAATATCAGGCTTAACAGTTATAGAGAAAGGCTTAAGCCTAAAGCAAGAAATTTGCAGTAAATTATGCTAAAACGGGAGAAATAAATTAAAAAGGGAAAAGTCTAATAACTTCATTTGGAAGTTAGTGATAGAGTGGTTGGTTGATTTAGAAAAGTGAATACATTTCCATAGTTTAATATTGCAAAAATAACGATAAACCTAATTGCAAGAATTAAAGAAAGAAAAAAGGAGTTAGTGTAAAGTAGAGACATTTCTATATTTTGCATTACCCAATAGTTAAAGAAACAATAAAAGAAATATCTTGCAATTTCGAGTTACTGTTTATAGCATTACGTACTATTAAAAATATGAAAATGGATTTTTAGCACAATTTTTGTGACCAGCCAAATAGAATAGAATTACTTTCTAGAATAAAATAGAATAAAGTGAAGAGTTAAAGAAATTAAAGAAGAAATCAAGTTAATCGGTTGAAAAGACTAGAAACAGTAAAAAGAAATGTGCCTAGATCTACATTTACTGCGCAGATAGTAGAATAAAAGTGAAGCAGTTATTACGATAAGTAAGTTTGTGATAGTCGGACGTAGTCGAAGCCAAGATTGTCATATAATATAAGAGAACTAAAGAGTTTTAAATATCTTAATAAAAGAAAACAGACTAGAATATAAAAGAGACACTTGCAATTTTATTTATAACGTGATGATTATAAAAGAACATAAAAGTAACAATTGCAAGTATAATTATAACATTGGTTACAATTAGAAATAACAGAAAAGGCTTATTTTAAAACTTGCACTAAGTTAATGAGTAAACATAGGAGAAAGGCCCATACCAACATCATTCCCTTTTAGTCAGGATCTGATAGTCTCACAATAATTTGGTGAGGCTTTGACACGCTTATGCTGATTAGGGTAAATAAGTAGCCAATAGAATTAGAAAAGTAAACTAAAGGCAAAATAGAAGATTAGATGTAGGGTCTAATAAAATGATAAGATGCGTTTGGAGCAGCCCAAACAATGAAGAGCCTAACGAAGCAGTTCATCACAGATTTTTAGCATAGAAATAGCATGTCCAACATAGTTAATTTAGGCTAGAAGGAGGTACGAGACTTCAACGAGACGTGAGGGTACTATAGGATGGCCTTTTGGGTAGGTCTAATGAAGCTGCACCCTCGGTGGCAGATCTGTAGATGTTCCATCAAGAGAGTATGCCCTAACTTCTTTTGCATTGTAGGCCCAACGAAGCGAACCTTTGTAGGCAGTCAAAAGGTTGATGAATGGAGTAGGATATTCATATGACACCGTACTCTGACTTGCGAGTAGGTTTTAGTGGGCAGGACCCAAAAGGATACTCGAATGCGGAGATCAAGCCATGATCAACCAAGAGCGAGTTCAGGAAAGACTGGAGTTAAACTAATAGGCCAATGATTCTTTCACTATCGAGACATTGGATGAGGGGCGCAACCAATTGGATGTTTAGATTGTTTGCAGCAGGACACAACCATTAGCTTCTTAGAGGTCTTTTGATTAGTTGAGGGGTGGCTGCTTGGGGCTGAAGCCATGATGAGAAAAGAGACAGACCAAGTGGAATATCTGTATTGTAGTCGAACGAAGCTGCCCTTTATAAATATAGAAAATCGTCGACTAAGTTCCATATAAGGTAGACCTTGTTGGCAGGATTCAGGGAATAGACGGACCGATAACATATAGTGCTTAAGGTGCGCACTAAGTTGTACGTTGTGGATGTCCGAGCATTAGTATTGGCTAGTGCAGATGCAGGTTACGTTTTCATAGTAGATGACGGAACATCTGTATTGTAGGCCTCACGAAGCTGTCCTTTACATATGTAGTCACAGCACGCTATAGGAGCGAGACGATAGGGTCCTTTTCGAGGAGGATACAGAAGTTACTATGGGTTGTACCTAGGGCCAATGCGGTCATTGGACATGTTTCTACATATATATGTATATATATGTTATTAGGTTTTATTCTACTAGAGAGTAGATGGGTATGATTTCCGCACAGAGGCTAGAGTATTATAAACCCAATAAACCTAACATAATAGAAAATGGAAATAAAATAGTATATGTAGAATTAAGCTTAGAAGTGTATATTTTTCCATTAACCAGAACTTTAGTTCAGACCCCCTCCTCATACATCCCATATGTTAGGTAAACGGTAGAGATTTTCCAGCTTTGAGACACTTAATTAGAAAGTGTTATTTTCTTGATGAGTATTTACTATTATATTTTAGTCAGTTCCACTGTGGGACATTTACTTGAGCTCTGATATTTTTTTCTTTGCCTATTTGTAGGATACCAAATACCTAACTCGGGCTTCAGTGGGTTGGGGTTTTAGCACTTTTGTGAAAAATCCGGACCCACTGTAATTTGGATTGTTACACCACCCTCAATTGATGGAACCTTGTCGTCGGTCCAATTGAGAAAATACTTTGGCTCCACTCTACGGATCAAATAAATTATCAATTCTCGACAAAGGATATCTGTTATTTAACATCTTCTCATTCATCTTACGATAATCGGTGCATAATCTTAACGACCCGTTCGATTTTTTTTGAATACCAGAGCCGCTTCCCAAGGTGAACTGCTTGGTTTGTTAAAACTCTTTTCTTCTAAGTCCACTAGTTGCACCTTTAACTCTTTCGTCTTGATAGGTGTCATCTTGCTAGATGGTCTACTTATAAGTTTAGCTCTAGATGTAAGATCTATATGAAACTCAATAGCTCATTTCGGGGGTAGTCCTGTAACCGACTCAAAAACATACCCAAAATAATCCATATGTGCTCAACCAATCCATACTCAAAATAATCCCAAAACCCGCAAAATCAAACACATACAAACTACATGCAAAGTATATCCTAGCAACTCAAATTCTAGATGGTCACATCTTACCCCAAAAGTTGTGTACCCTCCTATTGGATTAGCTATTCTTAAGGAAGTAACAAGGTATGATGGTTCTAAGCATAATTTATCTACCAAACTTTGAAAGATAAATGAATGTGATGCACCAATATCAACAAATACTTTAATTAGTATGCTATGAATCAGAAGCGTACTTTCCATCATAGACTTTCACTTCTCAACTGTTGTTTGTCTTGATACAGATGGCTCCAAAGGAAACACCTTTCCTTTATTAGCCTTCGCTGCTTCTAGACATTTGTTCTAATAATGCCCCACCTGGTCGTAGTTATAGCACTTCACGTTATTCTTCTCCATAACCATCTTTCCATCACCCGAACGACGCTCGTTAGCATAGTGCCCCTTCTTGTCACGATTATAACAAACAATATCTGCTTTTCCTTCTTGCCAGCTCCACCCTTATGACCTCCTTTTTTCTTAAATAGCTTCCTCTTCTTATTCTAAGAACACTGAGTTCCAACCGGCTTCTCCTTTTCGAAAATAGAAAGCATCTTCTAGTTCTCGATATCCATTTCAACCACTACATTCGATGGATCTTGAAGATATGGCTTGGTCGTCCTATCAATCTTCGGTCTCCGCTCCTGGAATAACTTCTTATTCCTCTTGATAACAGTGTCAATAGTGGCATACCCACAAATTGATAGCTCATCAAACTTAGCAGAGTATTTCAATACCGACATTTCCTTTGCTCCAAATCCATGAACTTCCTGAGCAAGGCTAACTTGGCTATTTCAGACAAAAACTTTCCTCGAATATCCTTCGAAATTCCACACAAATCTATTCCTCCTCTGGTACCTCTACGGTCACCCCGTTCCACTAGAACAAAGCAACTCCTTGCAATTGTCACGAAGCCAGCCTCCTTTTTTGCTCAACATTTAGACCCAAATCAACTAAAATCCTTCCATAATGTAACAGCCAATTCTTTGCTTCTATTGCATTTTCAGTCCCCAGAAAAGGCTTCTCACCTAGACTAGCATAATCTTGATTCGGCTTAGCACAGTTATTACCAACAGGCGCTACTGGATTGACTCCTCCCACATCCGCATAATTTCCTCAAGCTATTCCCACAGTTGCTCCAGCTTGCATCAAATTGATGAAGAACTAACACATGGCCCTGATATCTACTGGTAGGGTCGTAGAACCTACATTGGCATTTGCATTTTGATTAGCATTTTCCTGTCGACTCGGATTTCTTCTAGTGTTGGGCGGAGCATTTCCATTGGTTGTGCTGCTTTCACCATCTAGATTCACACTTCCATTTTTCGATTCCATATCTTTCTTTCTTGTAAATTTGCATACAAGCCTTAGTAAGATAAAAAAGAATGCTCTAAGAGAGACAGGAGAATACATACTTACATATAGCAAATACAAATATGTTACTATAGCGTCAACACATACCCCAATCTTATTCTCTGATTCGTTAGGATTATGGTTTCAAAAATCCTTAAAGTTTACATAAACCTATGCTTTGATACCAGCTTCTAACATCCCCATATCGAGGCTCAAAATTAAGTGCTAGGGATGATGCTGCGATCCATATTATTAATATTTGATGACAAAATGCGGCTATGTTGATCATATTAATAATGATAAGTACATGAATATGAAAAATATTAAACACAATTTTTCTTAACAAATTTTCACATTTCATTTCACATATGATATTTCATATTCACTATATAATCTCATTCTCAAACCCATGTTCAGGGAAATTATCATTATTACAAAATACTCGAAGAGCAATATATGAAGATACCCTCTTGGTTAATCAAAGTCTAATAGTTAGCAATTATATAACTTGCTATTATGTTCATGCAGACAAAACCAAACAACACAGTGGATTAGATAAGTACTCCAAAATAGCTAGGACGCCTCTTGCATGTCTTTGAAAGCCTAATCATCTAACTGGAAACCTAAAAACTCATACTCCCGACCTATTCAAATGACTACCCGAGAGTTTAAGGGGAAAAACAAAAACTTCGAGTCAGAGAAAAGTCCAGTGTGAAGAATAACATACCATCTCAGACCAAATAGATATCTATGGAGACCACATCACAGAATAGAATGAGTTTTCCCCTCACTGGTATCATTAATAAAATATTTCAACTATATACTATGCTCCTGCATCCATAATGGTTATAACAGAATAATATACTGATATGCAAACATGCAATATTTAATGGATTACCCATCCCAAGTTCTTAGACCAACCATCTAAATTTCCATTGACTATCCATCCTATACTTATGTCGACTACCCATCTCACATATATTAATTTTTTGGATCACTCATCACTTACCATGTTGACTACCTATTACCCATGGTTTCATTGTCAAAGTTATGTGGACTATCCATCTCACATATAAACATTTGTATGCATTATCTATCCCCTCCCATATGGACTACCCATCACATATGGTTTCATCTATTTAAAATGATGTTAACTATCCATCACACATCCCATAGTTTTCCTAGGATGAATATGAACCCTTCATTAACCATCTAGAGACTATTTATCTCTGACATGATGTGGACTATCCATCACCCATGCCATAGTTTTCCTAGGATAACTATGAACCCATCATTTAACAATTTAATTCTTGTTACCCATATGTTAACCTATGTCTTTTGGTGTACCCAGTTAGGTTACCCCCTTTAAAGTTTTAGCAACTTAAAGTGATATATAGTGGTATCTCCAACTAATCTTGGTCGAACTTATTAAAAATATACATTGGTATCCCTAAGGTTTAAAGTCAAAATCATAAAACATATGACTCGCCGGCATTAAATGGTTTAATATAGATCAATGTTGACATCAATAATAATGTCGCCAAAGAGGCTTAAGGCTCTCTGCCTTTAGTACGATAACATACAACACACAAGACGTTAAGACATTATCGACCTCTATCCAAGGTCGAAGACAAAAGTCAAACTCTTTTAAGTACAAAAATTTCATGTCGAAAATGATGTTGTCGACTTACATATCCTACACATTACCCATCTTCATAAAACAAACTTCATTTAACCAAAAAAGAAGGCAACAAGGCCTAGCCAGCCTTTACCGGGGCCATTGAAGAAACACGACATTAATGTTATGCAACGTTGTTGCTAAACTAATACAATTTTAAACCTTGCCAACTTTGATAAATAGCGATAAAAAAACCAGCGGCGTCATTATGAAACCTTTTACTTAGCATACTTCGGCTACTATACCACTAATTTTATAAAGTCGAAGTCAAACAAGCGGCATCTCTGCCTTATTATAGTTATTAACGAAAATGGTCAACACAGTGGGATGCAACGTTGTATAAAACTGTGGTGATAACACATTCAGCGTTGAAAGGTGGTAGAGAAATGTGACAATGATATGCGACAATATGACTAGCCACGTCATAATGCTTGACGACACTGTTGGTCTGTTGCGTTGTTACTACATACATAGCCCAAAGCATCACTTACTTATAATACTAAGTATCCCATGTTGTTCCATGTCATTCGCACATCATTATCGATGCTGAACTTCATGGGGTTGCCGCACATCAGTGGCATCATAATAAATTTTGTGAAAACTATATTATTACTACTAATGAAAAATGCTGTTCATTAATTCCAATCTCTTGTCCAATTTCTATTGGATATCAAAATACTTTACACAAAAATTTCTCTAAAAACTGCCGCACCTAAGTTTAAAGTTCCAAAATTGTTTGTCGACCTAAATGCTTATTAACCTTTGTTAATTATTAACTCAAGTGCTTTTCTAGCAAAATAAACGGACAATAATTTGAAATTATTTAAGAAAAATCCCCAAAAATCACAACATTCGGAAATATAATTTTTGTTTGCCATATAAAAATTTTGAGGCCAAAACCATATTTAATTATTTTAAACAATTAAAACCTAAAATAAAGCTATTTCCTACTTAAGAAATTCATCAAATATTTAATATAACTTGAAAAATTATGGAATTAACGTTTTACATCACATATCCAAAAATAAAGTCAATTGGAGACTAAAGACTTAGGTTTTACCCTTAAAATCTACATAAATAATTTCATAAAAATTCCATAAATAATTATTCTATCCAAACAATGATTATACAACAATATCTTGGTAAAAAGTAATTCGGGTACTATCCAAAACCGAATATAAACACAAGTAAAAGAGATGGTTCATGTAATATGTATTATTCAGCTTAATATTGATGTTGGAGTTGAGAATTGATTAGTGTTTTAGTTTCTCTAAACTTTAGTTCAATCCCCTTTGATTTCGTGATCCTCCTTATGCAACGACCCGATTTTTCGACGACCGAAAAATCGAACCATTAGGGTTAAAAAAAGAAGAAGGTAGAAGAAGAAGTAGAACAATATCAGAATCTTACCAATGCAGTGGAATAAAATATAATAAATAATAATTGATCTTTATACAAAAGAAAACCATATCTGTTTTATACATTACATCATCAGAGTACAACTCAAATTAAGTCACACAATCAATATTCAAATGCTGGACAGTTATATAAACTCGTCCACATAACAGAATACACAACGGAATAATAATCAAATACGGATGTACGTCTCGCCATCCAGCTCGTCTCCTGAGCTCCACAGCATCATGTTCTGTATTCTATAATACTCGGTCTGACCCGAGCATTATAGTTAAATAACACCCGAGTCAGTCTGGAAAACCAGCTGGAAAACCAGCGTGAGAAAACACACTCACTTGGATTATTAAAGTTTCAAAATCCTTTGAAAATCAAAAGCATCTCGTAAGACTACGCCACAAATAAACATGTCGGGTTTTTACCTTACGATAGCTAAAACATTTCTTATAAAATCCTCTGATATTATAATACGGTCTATATACAAATACTTATTCAAATAGATGAAATTGTTACATGACTAAATTCCAGCATACTAGCCAAAAAGTGGGTTCTACAAACAAATACTGTAAAGGCACGTAGGGAGAATGGATTTCCAACTAATGACTAGGCACTGGGGTACCACTGTCATAGTGCGTGGCCTAGATCACCGTACCGAGGATTACTTCCAATCCCCCGCAACACAAGACCAAGACTAGCCCTTACTGGATAATCCCGGGTAAGATGACCCCACGGTTGGGATCAACAACCGCACAACACAGCCGAAATAAAAGGGACATCTAGACAGAGATGACCTTACCCTAATGGGCGCTACCCACTTAGCATTGCTGCATAACCCCTGATTTTCAGTATTCCCGGTTGATGAGGCTCGAGGCTAAGCGTTACCTTGTTATAACATTTCACTTAGAATGCTCATCGTCCTCCTAACGATGTTCTGTAAGCATTCATCCATACAAGTCCGTCCCGGGTTCGAACGGAACTGAAGGCGCTACTCCTACTACATCCATTTTGGAATCACCCTCAGGATTAGTAGCGATTAGCCCTTGCACTTCACTACGCCATCTTCGACTCCCAGCTCTTGTCTTCCATACGAAAACGTTCAAATCGGATCGAAGTGGTTTTCGAAAAATAAATCCCGATCCCGGTCTCTTCGAAACGATCAGCGCATTGGCCAATATTGATAGTCGGTTATTTAACTATAAATTAACATTCACAAAAATTCATCATGCCATAATAATTTCTACCAAATTATTTATTAACCTCAAAATATCTTCGCAAGATATTTCTCCATTTTCAACCCTTTGAAAACAGTTTCAAACCATTTTCTCTCATGGAATAAATTCCCCAAATATTTTCGATTCCCATTGAAATCACCAAGTACAAAATACTTTAGCTTTTAAAATAATTTAAAACACTTTATTATAAAATATACCTTAAAACATTTAAATGTAAAACTACTTAAACACTTTATTTTGAAAATATATTCTTTAAAAATATTTAAAATAAAAGTACTCTACAAAATATAAAACTAATTTTTAGAATAAAAGCTAAGCCAAACTAAATTTAAAAATAAGAGATTACGAAATCCCATACAAGATTTTAAATAAATCTTTAACCAAGCTATCTTTAAATAAAACTACTTTATAAAATTTAGATATTAATAATTAATTTTACTAAATATTTATCTTTTAAAATTTTAACAACTTAAATAATAATTTCTTAAAAACATTCCTTTAAATAACTTTTAAAACTTCCAACTTATACTTAAATGTCTGTTTTGAAAACGTAGTTGGCTTTTCAGCGAATCCACTTCTCTTTCACGCCTTTAAATAAACCACTATTTATTTTTAAAACAAATTACCCATTCCTCTCTAAATTTCCATCGTGAAATTTATACTTTCAAATATCCACTGATATATTTTTTTCACTTTATAAACCCAGTTTATTAATTCCATAGTCTCACCCTTCTTTTAAAACACAGTTTCAAATACTAAATCAATTTCCAAATTGATTTTCAAAATTACTTCATTTTAAAATAAATTCCTTTACTTCTTAATTTATTCCAACCCATAAATTTCAGATTTTACTTTTAATTATGATTTAAAACCTTTTAATCAGAGAATACCAATTTCATATATATTTTTTTCCAAAATCCTTCTTATCTTTTCCAATAAATTTAAACCTTGAATTTTAAAATAAATTCTTTATCCCTTTAATTAATTTCACCTAAGCTTTAAAATTCTTTATTTCCCTTTTACTCCAAATTTCCTTCCCATGTTCGGAATTTATTTATTAAAATTTAACAATCAACTTTTATTCTTCCTCTAATTTATTCATATTCTCTAAAATTATTTTACTATCAAATTCTCTCTTTTATTTCATTTCAAAAATCCAATCTATACAGTCGGTATATCCAAATATATTAAATCAAACATAACATCCTTTATTTCCAATTATCAATGTAATCTAACACAGATTATCACACAAACCATATCACAGAATATTAAACAATCAAAATGATTTTGAGGAATCCAGTCGGATCCCTCCAGCCTGTTTTCCTGCATCCACATATGTTAGCATAATATAAAAAAGCCAATTCCACTTCGAGGTGGAATATCGCGGTATATGGGATTAATACAATATCATCCGCTATTATGCGGCGCATAGGGTCTTATCCGCAATATACTGCGGGAAAACAATCACTCCAAATACATATATAATACCAATTCCACTTCAAGGTGGAATATCGCGGTATATGTGTTTAATATAATATCGTCCGCTACTATGCGGCGCATAGTGTCTAATCCAATATAATTGATAATGATTTATCATCCAAGCACACAATCAACAATTTTAAATTTAACTATTTAAATTTAAATAAAACCCAGATGAGTGAGATTAACTCACATTTGATTATATTTGCATTCTGATTCAATCTCGACTCATTTCTCCATGATTTAGACCTTGTATAAATATTTGTGCAATTTATTAATATTTGAATTGAATCGAACAGATTAATTACCATTTAATAACTTTTAATTTTAACTAATGATTAATTTTTTACAAATATCTAAATTCTAGCTAATCTTCCTTTAAAGGTCTTTTAGTAACAAAATAAATTAAATAAGCAGTTAAATAAGTTAATCATCTTAATATTCGTCTTTTTAAAATGGAACTACAGGTGAAAAAAAAAATATTTTTATTCTTTCTTTTAAATTCACATATATACTTAAAAATAACCCATACTCAAAAATCAAGTTTTTAAATAAATTCTTCAACAAATTTTAAAAATTCCTATTTTTAACAATAGTAACTATTTGCTGTATAAATATTTTCCTGCATATACATACGCCTATGAATTAATAAAAGAAAAGCTTATACCTTAGAGCTCCTATCGAACCCCTCACTATCAAAACTCTGCTGCACTTGAACGTCAACGACCATGCGAAACGATCGACGACGGGCGCTTCCTGAAGATAACAGTGCCTCCGCATGCTCGCTCGACTTCCAGCTTCGCTCGATTTCCACGAACGCGAAATCCTCCCTGATTCGATCGAACCCAAGATGACAGCACCGCAATAATCACAAGACCATCTACACGACCGCGACCCTTCGCCACATCGTCGACCTCGTCCTACCAAATCAACGCGACCATCGCGCTGAGAGCATCCCCAATTTCCGCCGTACCTCCACGCTTTTATTGTTTTCCATGCTCGCAAGCAACGCAAAACCCCAACGATACCGTGTCGCCGAAGTCAAGTCGCACCCCTCGGCCTAGAAGCGTCGTTCCTCACCTCACCGCGCGCGACCCAAAATCGCGATCGATCGATTTCACGAGACTCTTTTTTTTTTGCATTCGAGCAAAAGGGATTTGGGAAAAGCATGATTTTCTTTGAACAGGAAAGGAGGAAGAGGGAGAACGGGGTTTTAGTTTGGAAAGATAATTGTTTCCTACAATTCTTATTTTTTCCGAGGATGCGTGTTCTACAAAGACGGACACGTGTTTTGAAGTTCTCAATGTGTCAAAGCCTAGTATAATGTTTGATTTTATTATTTATATTTAAAATTTAAATTCAAATTTTAATCGTTTCGATTCCCGCAACTCACAGTCTCGATTTCCAATTGAGGCATGCCGCTGGGCATTTATAATGTTAAACCCCTATTCTGTACGCAAAGGAAAAGGTTTGGAGTCCCAACTCGATCGTATGGAGAAGATAGCTTTTTGGACCCAGTTATTAAATTAAATTTTCGATTTAATTTCAGCACGTTTACTTATCATACGGCCAAACGATCAATCCAAATACTACGAAAACTGAAATTCGATAATAATACAATATTACGGATCCAATGGAACCGGTTTCATCGAATTCCGAGACAGTCCATCGGAAGGTTATTTTTAAATTCGATTTAAACTATATATTTTTAAAACTGAACAAATCACTTCCAAACTTGAGTTTAAAACTTATGTAATCTCCAGTATTATAAATATAAATTTTCCAAGCCTTCGAAATATTTCTAACTGTCTTAAAAATCGAGATTTAATATTTTACCCAATTTCCATTTATTAAATTCCATATTTAAGTTATTAAATAAACAGAATATTTAAAATTCAAGTTAGAAACTAACTTTTAAATATTTAAAATCAATTAAATATTCCAATTTCAAATATTTAAAAATTCTGGATGGTCACATTCCTCCCCCCTTAAAAAAATTTCGTCCCCGAAATTACTAGTTAGGAAGAATGGTCCGTAACCCGTTCACTATTTTTCCCAAACAATAAGCTTTTAACAACTTCCCAAAACCAAACAGTTTAAACATAACCCAAAACAATCTTTTCATAACAACACTATTACCCTTACTAAACTTTCAAACCTATCCAAAATTTCCAAACAACATTGCTAACTCAATCATTCAAATTCAAATTCAAATTTTAAATTATCAAAATTTTCCCAAAAATTTTCTAACTCCCTAAATTTTTGAAATTTTTTGCCAGCGTCTCCTTTGTGTGGCTAGCTCGATACAACTACAAAATGCCACTATGGGCCCCCAAATTTGAAAAGAAAACAAAAACGCCAAGTGGCTAGACCAGAAAATCATCAAATTTCATACAGAAATTTAAATACATACCTTTGCCGAGCAAATTTCAATTTATCTTCAAAATCAAAAATCCCAATTCCCTTTTTCTGCTTAATACCGGAATACCTTACTTAGCCATAACATCCAATCATAGCTTTCGAATTCACTTTGTTCAATTCCTTTCAAAATTTTCAATATATATTTCACTTAAACCCGTACGATGCACATATATCATTCGTACGTAATGCCAAATCCGATCGCTTACTCAATCACACAATTTCACGTCCGAACTAGTAACGTTCACCCGACTTCCTAGTGCGGACTCAAATCTGATTTCTTAATCAGAAACCGTCATTCTCCTTGCATAGCCACAAACTATGATAGAGAATTTCCAGAATCAATCAAAAATCCATATGCAGATTCGCCGTCGAAAATCGAGTGAAAAATCCTAATTCGGATCGGTATGACTACCTCGATATTCTGTACTTGAATCTGGATCAAATCGCTATGCGAATAAAATAATATACGTACAACTTACGTATTTATCTAAATTGATTATTAGCTATATCAATTCTCTTTTATTCACATTATTTTGATTTCTATTCACCTATGCACAATTATCCCATTTCACAACTTTCAGTTTTAATCTTCATTCAATTATTCACTTAGAATAATTTTTCCCAATACCAAATTTACTGAAGAATTTCACCATTCATTTCATAAGTTCAATATAAGCATTTTATATACTCTTATATTATTGCTGTACCACTTTAGTCTTTATATCCACCTACTTTTAAACTGAATCTCCAATCCCATATAAATTCAATTTACCTTCATCTCAAGCCATATTCAATTAATTGTTTCTTTAATTAGTTTCACTACTAATTTATTTAAATCCCAATAGATTTATTTCCAATTTTAAATTATTTTAAGTCTATAACAAAATAATCTTTCGATTTGACTTTATCACTTGGCTTTTTTTCATCTATATTTAATCATATTAGATTCCAATTCCATATACGTTCCATTTCCTTCAATTTACTAATTAAACTCAATACCTTTTTCCAAGTTTTCATCCATATTTACATTTACAATTCTACTTGAATTAAATCCATCTTTGAACTCTGAATATTGAATTTCATCAACTATCTTCCATTCACATCCGGTTTATACCATTATTTAAATTAGTTCCACTACTAAATTATTTCTAATCTCAAACAATTTTTTTTCCTGACTACCTTCCATTACTCACAATTCAAATTAATTTCCAATATTCAGTTTCAATTCTATTTTCTTACAAATGCAAATTCATTTGTCTATCCACAATTTTATTTCCATTCCATTTACCAACCTTCTTTAATTGGCTTATCTTTCTAACCTTATTCTCTAGTCACACTTACCTTTATTTGACCCTTTTCAAGTTGAATCTAATTCCACAAATTTCAATAAAAAGTTTATTTCTTAACTCTTACTTCTTTTAGTTCCTTTACAATTCACTTTTCCCAACACAATCTAAATTGATTCCATTCTTCGACTTTAATTCTAGTTCATTTACTTACAAATTTAAATAAATTTGTTCTCCCATAAATTTACTTCCAATAAAAAAAAATCTTTTATTTACTAGATTCAATTACATTCCATTTTAATTCGAAATTTTAACTTCTACAAGTTTTCCAGCTTATTTATATTCTAATTCTATTTTTAGTAAGATTATAGAGTCTTTTTAAACACCTACTCAATATTTCAAAATCATTTTTGAAATCAACCATAAACAAAATCCTTTGGTATCAAATTATCCTTTGAATTTTAAAATCAAAAGGTTTTACCAAACCAAAACTTCAACATTTCAAAAACCATTTTTGAAATCCATAATTCAATTGCATATCCAATTATTCCTTGAATTTTTTAAAACCAACCTAGTTTTGCAAACAACTCCAAATTAAATTATTCAGGTAGCAATTCCTCTCTTGGAAACTCGAAAATGAACATCGATGATGCTGCAGTCATCACCGAAGTGATTTTCCAGTGATCGAAAAGAGTTAAATGCTTTTATCCCTTTAAAACCCTTCAAATATTTTTAAATTTCAAATCTCACCAGATTTCAAATCCAATTCAAAAATATTTCCGAAACAATATCATTATCATTTCTCCAAAACCTTTGAAAACCATTTCCAAATCCAAAGGAATTTAAATATTCCCCAAAATACCAAATTTCTAATCTTTTCAATTCATATTCAAATATTACTTTGGAATTTTTTTTATTTCATTTCCAATCATAAATTTCATTTATAATTCACATTTATAAATTTCATTTTATTATATAAATTTATTCCTTAACCTTTGGTTATAATTTCAGTTCTTTATTCAACTTTCACTTAACAATGATAATAATTTAATATTATCATCTCCTAACAATCAAGCAACCATATATAGCTATAATAATTTATGAAAAGTTATTTCTTCTATATAAAAAAATAATTTGGGTAAAATTATTCATTTACCCTATTTTAAAACAACATTGTGTCTGTTTATCTCATTTAAGAGTTTAGAAATCCCTATCGATGACACGGCGTCCCACATATCGACCAGAATCGTAAACATTCAATCGATAAGTCAACACAATATAAAAACAATTTTTATATTCACTAACAAATACGCGCTCATATTATTAATACTCTCAAACTCATGCTAGAGTACTAACGGACTCTATTTGAGTAATTTCCACTAGAGCTAAGGTTCTCGCTTAACCTTCAGCTCTGATACCAAGTGTAACGACCCGATTTTTCGACGCTCGAAAAATCGAACCATTAGGGTTAAAATATGAAGAAGGTAGAAGAAGAAGTAGAACAATATCAGAATCTTACCAATGAGGTGGAATAAAATATAATAGATAATAACTGATCTTTACACAAAAGAAAAGCATATCTATTTTATACATTACATCATCAGAGTACAACTCAAATTAATTCACACAATCAATATTCAAATGCTGGAAAGTTATATAAACTCGTCCATATAACAGAATACACAGCGGAATAATAATCAAATACGGATGTACGTCTCGCCATCCAGCTCGTCTCTAGAGCTCCACAGCTTCACGCCCTATATTCTATAATACTCGGTCTAACCCGAGCATTATAGTTAAATAACACCCGAGTCAGTCTGGAAAACCAGCTGGAAAACCAGCGTGAGAAAACACACTCACTTGGATTATTAAAGTTTCAAAATCCTTTGAAAATCAAAAGCATCTCGTAAGACCACGCCACAAATAAACATATCGGGTTTTTACCTTACGATAGCTAAGACATTTCTTATAAAATCCTCTGATATTATAATAGGGTCTATATACAAATACTTATTCAAATAGCTGAAATTGTTACACGATTAAATTCCTGCATACTACCACAAAGTGGGTTCTACAAACAAATACCATAAAGGCACGTAGGGAGAATGGATTTCCAACTAATGACTAGGCACTGGGGTACCACCTGTCACAGTACGTGGCCTAGATCACCATACCGAGGATTACTCCCAATTCCCTCCAACACAAGAACGGGACTACCCCTTACTGGATAATCCCGAGTAAGATCATCGCACGATTGGGATCGGCAACCGCACCACACAGCCGAAATAAAAGGGACATCTAGACAGGGATGACCTTACCCTAATGGGCACTACCGACTTAGCATTGTTGCATAACCCCTGATTTTCAGTCATTCCTGGTTGATGTGGCTCGAGGCTAAGCGTTATCTTTTTAGAACATTTCACTTAGAATGCTCATCGTCCTCCTAACGATGTTCTATAAGCAGTCGTCCATACAAGTCTGTCCCGGGTTCGAATGGAACCGAAGGCACTACTCCTACTACATCCATTTTGGAATCACCCTCAGGATTAGTAGCGATTATCCCTTGCACTTCACTATGCCATCTTCGACTCTCAGCTCTTGTCTTCCACACGAAAACGTTCAAATCGGATCGAAGTGGTTTTCAGGAAATAAATCTCAATCCTGGTCTCTTCGAAACGATCGGCGCATTGGCTAATATTGATAGTCAGTTATTTAACTATCTATTAACATTCACAAACAATCATCAAGCCATAATAATTTCTCCCAAATTATTTACTAACCTCAAAATATCTTCGCAGGATATTTTTCCGCTTTTCAACCCTTTGAAAATATTTTCAAACCATTTTCTCTCACGGAATAAATTCCCCAAATATTTTCGATTCCCACTGAAATCACCAAGTACAAAATACTTTAGATTTTAAAATAATTTAAAACACTTTATTATAAAATATACCTTAAAACATTTAAATTTAAAACTACTTAAACACTTTAATTTGAAAATATATTCTTTAAAAATATTTAAAATAAAACTACTTTTTAAAATATAAAACTAATTTATAAAATAAAAGCTAAGCCAAACTAAATTTAAAAATAAGAGATTACGAAATCCCATGCAAGATTTTAAATAAATCTTTAATCAAACTATCTTTAAAATAAATCTACTTTATAAAATTTAGATATTAATAATTAATTTTACTAAATATTTATCTTTTAAAATTTTAACAACTTAAATAATAATTCCTAAAAAACATTTCTTTAAATAACTTTTAAAACTTCCAACTTATACTTAGAAATCTGTTTTGAAAATGTACTTGGCTTTTCAGGAAATCCACTTCTCTTTCACTCCTTTAAAAATAAACCACTATTTTTTTTTAAATTGCCCATTCCTCTATAAATTTCCATCGTGAAATTTATACTTTCAAATATCCACTGTTTTTTTCACTTTATAAACCCCGTTTATTAATTCAATAGTCTCACCCTTCTTTTAAAACACAGTTTCAAATACTAAATCAATTTCCAAATTTATTTTCAAAATTACTTCATTTTAAAATAAATTCCTTTATTTCTTAAGTTATTCCAATCCATAAATTTCAGATTTTACTTTTAATTATGATTTAAAACCTTTTAATCAGAGAATACCAATTTCATATTTTTTTTCCAAAATCCTTCTTATCTTTTCCAATAAATTTAAACTTGAATTTTAAAATAAATTCTTTATCCCTTTAAATAATTACACTTAAGCTTTAAAATTCATTATTTCCCTTTTACTCTAAATTTCCTTCCCATATTCAGAATTTATTTATTAAAATTTAACAATCAACTTTTATTCTTCCTCTAATTTATTCAAATTCTATGAAATTATTTTACCTTAATATTCTCTCTTTTATTTCATTTCAATAATCCAATCTATACATTCGGTATATCCAAATATATTAAATCAAACATAACATCGTTTTTTTCCAATTATCAATGCAATCTATCACAGATTATCACACAAACCATATAACAGAATATTAATCATTCTAAATGATTTTGAGGAATCCGGTTGGATCCCTCCAACCTGTTTCCCTGCATCCACAGATGTTAGCACAATATAAAATAGCAATTCCACTTCGGGGTGGAATATCGCGGTATATGGGATTAATATAATATCATCCGCTATTATGCAACGCATAGGGTCTCATCCGCTATATACTGTGGGATAACAACCACTCCAAATACATATATAATACCAATTCCACTTCGAGGTGGAATATCGCGGTATATGTGTTTAATATAATATCATCCGCTATTATGCGACACATAGGGTCTAATCCAATATAACTGATAATAATTTATCATCCAAGCACACAATCAACAATTTTAAATTTAACTATTTAAATTTAAATAAAACCCAAATGAGTGAGTTTAACTACCTTTGATTATATTTGCATTCTGATTCAATCCCGGATCGTTTCTCCATGATTTTAGACCTTTTACAAATATTTTTACAATTTATTAATATTTGAATTGAATCGAACAGATTAATTACCGTTTAATAACTTTAATTTTAACTAATGATTAAATTTTAACAAATATCTAAATTCTAACTAATCTTCCTTTAAAGGTCTTTTAGTAACAAAATAAATTAAATAAGCAGTTAAATAAGTTAATCATTTCAATATTCATCTTTTTAAAATGGAAATGTAGGTGAACATATATATATTTATTTATTCTTTCTTTTAAAATCACATATATACCTAAAAATAACCCACATTCAAAAATCAAGTTTTTGAATAAATTCTTCAACAAATTTTAATAACTCGTATATATAAAAAATAACAACAGTAATTATTTACTGTATAAATATTTTCCTACATATACATATGCCTATAAATTAGTAAAAGAAAAGACCTTAGAGCTCCTATGCAAACCCCTCACTATCGTAACTCCGCTGCACTTGAACGTCAACGACCAGGCGAAACGATCGATGACGGGTGCTTCTTGAATTTAACAGAGCCTCCACATGCTCGCTCGACTTCCATCTTCGCTTGATTTCCATGAACGCAAAATGCTCCCTGATTCGATCGAACCCAAAACGACAGCACTGCAATAATCACACGACCATCTACACTACCGCGACCCTTCGCCACATCGTCGGCCTCGTTCTACCAAATCAATGTGACCATCGCGCTGAGAGCATCCCCAATTTCCATCGTATCTCTGCGCTTTGACTGTTTGCCATGCTCGCAAGCAACGCGAAACCCCAATGACATCGTGTCGCCGAAGTCAAGTCGCACCCCTCGGCCTAGAAGCGTCGTTCCTCACCTCACCACGCGCGACTCAAAATCATGATCGATTGATTTCAGGAGACTCTTTTTTTTACGTTCGAGCAAAAGGGATTTGGGAAAAGCATGATTTTCTTTGAACAGGAAAGGAGGAAGAGGGAGAACGTGGTTTTAATTTGGAAAGATAATTGTTTCCTACACTTCTTATTTTTTCTAAGGACACGTGTTCTACAAAGACGAACACGTGTTTTGAAGTTCTCAACATATCAAAGCCTAGTATAGTGTTTGATTTTATTATTTGTATTTAAAATTTAAATTCAAATTTTAATCTTTTTGATTCCCACAACTCACAGTCTCGATTTCCAATTGAGGCGTGCCGCTAGGCTTTTATAATGTTAAACCCCTATTCCGGATGCAAAGGAAAAGGTTTCGAGTCCCAACTCGATCGTATGGAGAAGATAGCTTTTTGGATCCAGTTATTAAATTAAATTTTCGATTTAATTTCAGTGCGTTTACTTATCGTGTGGCCAAGCGATCACTCCAAATACTACGAAAATTGAAATCCGATAACAATACAATATTACAGATCCAATGGACATAGTTTCGTCGAATTCCGAGACAGTCCCTCGGAAGGCTATTTTTAAATTCGATTTAAACTATTTATTTTTAAAACTGAACAAATCACTTCCAAACTTGAATTTAAAACTTCTGTTATCTCCAGTATTATAAATAATAATTTTTCCAAGCCTTTGAAATATTTTTAACTATCTTAAAAATTAAGATTCAATATTTTACCCAATTTTCATTTATTAAATTCCATATTTAAGTTATTAAATAAATAGCAATATTTGAAATTCAAGTTAGAAACTAACTTTTAAATATTTAAAATCAATTAAATATTCCAGTTTCAAATATCTAAAAATTCCGGGTCGTCACACCTTAGCTTGTTTAATGATCGCCTTTGCTTCTTATACTCGTTTGTTTTAACATTGGGAAAACTGAGAATAATAATGAGGGAGAGTGGGTTTATGAGTTAAAAAGGACGGATCTACCTATTATGCCTCTCTCATATATTTGCTTATATGTTTTAAGTTTTCCAAAACAATCTCATTACTTAGTTATTAATAGTGGCTTGAGCTTATAAAGTTTCCAATCTCATTCTCCTTAATCATTTACATTATTATGTTTAATCTATATAATTAAATATCCTGAATAATGTTAAACTAAATTAAGGGTATTACAGTAGGATATGTCGAAATGCCCTTGAATTTTAAGAGAAACAATAATTCAATTAAAGTGTTATAAAATTCTGATATATTGTAAAATCATTTCAAAATATTTTTTTAAATACTTTTTAATATATAAAACCTTTTTAAAATATATGTACCTTGTATTTTGGGAAAAATAATAATTCATTAGAAGTGTTATAAAATTTTGGTATTTTGTAAAATCATTTAAAAATAGTGTATAAATACTTTTAATGTATAAAAAAATTACAAAATATTTGTAGAAATAAAATATATTTTGAAAATAAAATAACTATTTTAATGAGAGAGTATTCGAAGAAAAGAAATTTGTTATTCAATGACTTTAACAAATTTATCTAATGTCTATTAACCATAATCTATAGCCTCGATATCTTCATATCTTTGTATTTAAACTCTTAAGTCTGCAATCATATTGATCATCTCTGGATCTGGATCTCTATCTCATTACTGATCAGCCTTCGAACTCAATTATCATATACTTGTATGAATACGCGTAATATTCTACAAAATATTCTATACAACTTGGAGAAACATTAGCATCTATATTTATATGGTTGTTGTCATTAAAATCTATATTTATAGTATTATTAATTTCTCTTTTTTATGATAACAACCATGTAAATATATTTATTATAATATATAATGTATCTTCCCCTAAATTTGTTAACTCCCACTAGTATATGCATATATTATATTTTATATTTTTCTTCCATTTTGTCATCAACAAAAATGGATGAAGAAAAATCAACCCCCTAAATGTGACATATTAAATACTATGAAATGTGATAATTTTGTATGTGAAATCAAAATCAGTACTAATTGTAGAATAATACTTCTAAGAAATAACTTTATATATATAATTTATAGTTACATTTGTTTAAATCATATCACATAATTTTTGTACTTATACATAATTATATACAATTAAGCACATGAAAGAATAAATAAAACTAGAGTTAATTATACATACTAAAATGTGCATATAGTAAATACTTATTTTAAATCAAATTAAAAATAGATTTTCTTAGGAAATTCGATCCATTCTTCGATTCCAAAAATTGGATTGGTGTTGATAACTCCCTAATCTTTAGATTCCACTTTCTCTTTAGAGTTCGAGCATTCTAGGATGTTGCCTTGAAATTCTTTAGCGAAACAAAAAATTAAAATCGAAGAGAATAACATAGTTTTTCTAGGTCTTTGGTCATTTGCATTTGACTCAAATCCAAGTGTCAATGATCGCGATGAATGAAGCGAAGAGCATTCTTGAATGATTAAAGAGTTTTTTTAGACTGTCGCTAAGCTTTTGCTTTGGAAAGTTGATGTTTGAATTCATTTTTATGAAAAAAGATGCGTATAAAGGAATAAAATATGAGGATAAATTGATTTTTGATTTTTCTAGAAGAATTATTTTTCTATAGAAGTGAAAAGTCGGATTAATAACTAATCCCTTCGAAAAAATAAATAATCTTTTTGAATTTCAAATCCTAGAAATATCAAAGTATATTGACATACATAGGTACAATATGTCAACATACATGCAGAAATTTGCATGTTTTTGTTTTAAATTTTATTTACATTTGTTATTATTTTAGTTTATGATTACAAAGAACATAAGAACATTATTGAACAATAAAATGAAGTCTCTAAGCAAATTTCATTAATAGTATAGAGAGATACATAAACATAATGAGAAATACATGAACATGACATAAATAAAACTAGAAAACATAAGGATATATAATTAGATCTAGAATAATGAAGATAAAGAAGAAGAATTTCCACCAAGCTTTCTCATTATATTTCCGAAGTATTTGTCCACTTTGTTTGAGAGGCTAGTGAACTTCTTACTAAAAGAGCGCTTAAGCTTCTTTTGATTATTAAAAGAATCTCTTGATTCCTAAGTATCTTTTTGTTTGAATAGAGAGATGGTTTGTCATAGCTTTGAAGAGATGTATCAATTTCCTATTTCTACTCTTCCCTTTCTTCCTCCTTTTCTATTTCCATATCATCACTTTCTTCTTCTTGAAGAGTCTCTTGCTCTTTTTCTGTTGCCAACCTTTCTTTCTTTTTGGTAAGAGACTCATAGTGTTCATATTCGGGAGGAATGTGCATGAGAGAGAGGTTTATTTTGTCAAAAAAATTATAAGGCAAAATACTTTCATCTCTTATGTAACAACCCAAAAATTCGTAGATATTTTTAAATTTAATTTATTTGAAAACTTTGATTTTTAATCTTATAAAATTTGAATTTTGGAATCTTTTTCCAGTGTAATTTTGGATGTGTTTATAATTTATCTTCCAAATAGGATAAAATAAACAATTTCTGAAAGTTTAATATTTTGGTCAAACTTTAACTTTTATTTGAAAATTTTAAATTTTAAAATTTTAAATTCTAATCTCTTTATTTGAAGCTGGATATAATTCTGATATCCGTTCTGCTTTTCGTTTCGTTAAATTTTGATTTATACTTTTAAAATTGGATAAAATACAGCGTTTTTCACGCAATTAAATTCTGTATTTTTATTTTATATTTTCCCATGTCGATCTATTTATTTTTATTTCTCTATTTTATTTTTCTACACTTTTATTTTATTTATTGGATTTTTACTTGTTTATATCTTTGTATAAATGGCTTGAGAAAATCAAGGAGACATAGGTTACATTATTTTAAATGCTTGCCGTTTTATTTGCGTACCTCTTTATTTCTTTTCTAGCCGTTCATTACTCTCTACCCGTGTATTTCCAAACCCTAGCCACCTCTTACTTTTATCAATCACGTACAAAAACATTTTCTCACATCTCATTTTCATTTGCTTTCTCCTGGAGAAAATTACAGTAAGTTTACATGGCTTCTCTTCCTCTTTCTTTTTCCTTTTTCTTTTATTTTCTTTTGTTTTTCTTCATCAAGTGCTCAGCCTCTACCATATTTTCGACCTCATCACCTCTCCACCTCCTCCATGACCGACCATCACCTCCTCCACTCATGGCCGTGACCCCTAGATCTTGATCCACCACCAAAACTTGACCAAAACCATCATAAGCCTTCCATTATTTCACCACTCTTCCATTTGCCACGACCACACCCTAAAACTCCACTTTGTTTTGACATTCCGTAACCTAAACCCTACCAAGCCGTGCCTTGAGATGCACTTGACCCAAAGCCCAACCTTAGCCGAGCAATACTAGGCTATGACCGAGCCTATGTGAACCCAAACCCCTTTGTTCTTTACCTCTTTACATTCCATGCTTGTAACTCCACCACTCTTCACTTTCCTAGCCTTAGCCGTGCCTACGGACCCCATAACCTAGCCTAGCTTGCATCTAAACACCATGGCCGAGCCTATGGGTGATGAGGCCGAGCCTATATGTGATGTGGCCGAGCCCACTTGTGATTTAAACCAAGCTTTGTTTCAAATTGATTCATGTTTTATATTGTTGAATCTTATCTTGTTCGTGTTAAATCATATGCTTATATTTGTTTTATTTATTTGATTACAAGATGTAAATTTTGGTGTTACTTCTTCTCGAATCTAGTGCGTGCTTGTCATGCCTTTCTGTGTTTGTTGTGTGCCTTTACTTCGTAATCTCTAGCTTCAAAAAGGTGAGGTATTCACTTTAGACTAATCATACTTATATAACTGTGAAACGATGGCAAGTGAATATGTAATGGTTAATATACTATGTTGATACCTATGATCTGTTTATATGATTTGTAACCTGACTTTATACCTGTTACATCATTTGTTATAATGTTATACTGTTATTTTATTTTATGTATCTTACAACTGCAAGTTCCCTTATCACTATGGGTTGAAATGATACATACCCGAATGGACTTTATAACAAGGAAAAATCATTATGGGCTAAAATGATAGGCTCGAGTGATTTTAATTGTATTTGATTTACTTGGGATTTCGGGTTTGAAATGTTAGAACCCGGATTTTTTCTTTTTAAATTAAAGAATGAAATGATATATTATCTGTACAACTTGACCTAGGTTAGAAAATATTACACAAACCCATGGCTAATTATATATATATTTTGAGATTTATAAGTATTTTTAAATGTAAAAATATGACATTTTAACTTAAATTGGATTTAAATTATTTAAATGAATTTATAGTGATTTTTCTATAAGTTAAAATGTATAAAGAATTAAATGGAAAGGTGTATTTTAAAAATATGACTTAACTTGGAAATTGAAATTTTGGTTTTAAATGGAAATTATTATGTTAAATACATGAATGAAAATTTATTTTTATTTATGAAATGGGTATTTTAAAATAAAGTATTTAGTTAATTGTTAAAAATAAAAGTTGAGAAAATAGTATACTTTTGACTTAATAAGTGAATTATATTTAAATTGGATATTTATTTATTAAAGGTTTATTTTATTGAATCATAAGTTAAATGATATCCAAACGAATATTTTTGAACCGAAAAATATGATTTTTATAAGTTAAAATGGCTAAAATTGAAGTTTTAATGTTTTTGAAATTTTATACTAAAATCTGGAATTAGTAGTGGCAGCACTTCAGAAATGTTGTGGTTTTAAGATAGCATTTACTAAGTGCTATTATTTTTGGAAATAAACTAAGTTCTGAAATAAAAAAGAGCTACTGCAGCACTTTGTAAGTGCTGTTGTTGCTGAAACTAAACCATATTTTGAAATAACTAAATAGCTACTGCAACACTTTGTAAGTGCTGTTGTTACTGAAACTAAACTATATTTTGAAATAACTAAATAGCTACTGTACCACTTTGTAAGTGTTGTTGTTGCTGAAAGTAAACTATTTGGATAACTAAATGGCTACTGTAGCACTCTGTAAGTGCTGTTGTTGTTGAAAGTAAACTGTTTTGAATAATTGAATAGCTACTGTTGCACTTGGTAAGTGCTGTTGTTGCTGAAATGAAACTGAACTATTTTAGATTACTAATACCTACTGTAGCACTTTGTAAGTGCTGCTGTTTTTGAAATTGAGCTATTTTGAAATAACTAATTACCTACCGTAGCACTTTATAAGTGCTATTGTTTTTGAATTTGACAATGTTTTTGAAATATTACTATATCTACCGTAACATTTTATAAGTGTTGTTATAGCTGAAATTCACAATGTTTTGGAAATTTTATAATTGAATGAATGAACTTGGAAATGTTACAACTTTGAAATGAATATTATTTGATATTGAATTTAAATGGGTTAAATGAATATGTTTTGAAGTGAAATATAAACCATTTTGAAATTTATAACCATGGGTTATAATTACGATTGGTTGGCAAAGAGACCGAGATCGGATATGGGCATACTCTCTGTGGATACCGAAAACCACTTTGACAACCATGTACGCAGTGGAGATTCCAGAATGAAGTAGGATGGTGGCGACGTTCTATTGAGTATGTTCCTGAACCCGACTCCCTTGAGTTGGCATAAGGTGGCTAACATGAGCGATTCCGGGCCAGCGAGGTAGCTCCTTTTATCGGACACGCTTCTTTGTATGTCATTCTATTACTTTGTGATTGATTGGTGCGCACCTTTGATTTTGGGAGTGTGGCTCGAGGAGGGCAGTATTGACTGCTAAGCGTCACCATCAGCCCGAATGCGTAATTGGTATATCTACTCTGGCATTGCCTCGTTGTGCCGTGTCACCTACCCTAGTGCGCCTGGTATGATTTTTTAATTTCTCCCTAGCCTGTGGATTATTTAGGGTAGTCTCCCGATCTGGAGATGCGCTGATACTGGATAGACCACTGGGACTATTATGTGTTAAGGGGAATATTGGATCACTCCTTAACGCTATTTTAAAGTAAGTTATTTTACTTTTAGATATTATTATAATATCATATATCACTACATAGTAAATAGTTTAATGGATCCTTAAAGGATGGCCGGTCCCAAGCATCCTTTAAGTTACTTGTGCATTTATTTTACAGTTCACTAGAGTTGGTTTACATTATATAAGAATGTATGTCCTGACTCGAGTGTTTGTGTTTATTTCTGACGCTCGGGTCAGCCTAAGTATCGCAGCTTGGATCCATCTTCTAGAAGCTAGAGATTTCTAGAGACTATCTTCTTATCTACTTTTATCTATTTCAGTTCTATCATTCTATTTCAGCCTATGTGTTAGAGACTTATATATTTGGGTATTGTATTTGGTTCAGAACTGTATTTGTTTTCAAGACTATGTATTTTGTACTTGTTTGAGACTGATTTTGTAGTGGCTTCATGAACCACTATGGTTATTTTTATTTCAGCTGCGAGTATTCTGATATTCTTTGTCTGTGATTGGTTTTATTTGCTCCAAATTTTATTACGATCTATTGTTTTGAACTATTCAAGTTTGACATATTTTGGTTTTATTGTCAAATTTGAATGGTCCAAAATTGTGGGTCGTTACATCTTAGGTCAATACCAAATAATTGAAAATTTTAGTAAGATACACACAATGATAAAGTGTGTTTTCATGTCTAGATATTTTATTTTGAACAAAGTCATCCAAAAATACGTAAGCCCAATTTATATCATATTTTCTAAAAATAGCAAAAGGAGCTTTGAAATTTTTTGAGTGGGGTTATTGTAATTCTCCGTCCTCGGTGTAAAACTTTGTTGTAGAATAAGACTCATTAGTGTTGCTTTTGGTCTTAGATTCTTTCATTTAAAACCATACCCCTCATTATTTGAAAAAATGAATGTGCATAACTTCTATATTTCCGTAATCAATTTCCAAAGTGGAGTAATCATTTCTGCTACTTTTACAACCAAGAATTTGATGAAGAATTGCACAACCCAAACAATAGTAGTATCTTTATTACTACTCCAAACTTAATATTCTTCTCCTTGATGAAACATTCCATTCAACTTAACATAAAATATTTTGACCAAATCCAAAAAGCATTCAAAATCATTATGAAATTAATCGGTTAAACCAAAAATACTATTTTTCAAATCAAGATTTTGTAAACCATAACAATAAAACTCATTAAAATTAGCAAATCTTCCTGAAATACTTTACCACAAGTTTCATGGTTAATGTATATTTTAATGGACCCTTGACCACTAAAAAATTGACTTGATTTTTTGGTAAACCTAACGGTTTCAGATGAAGAGGGTAGGTTTGAGGAAGACATTATTGGTTTGTTTTGGAGGAAAGAGAGTGAAGAATATGTTTAATTTTTGAAATAAAATGTGTGTAGAAGATGAGGTAAGAAGGAGTGAATAAATAGAGTTTGAATGATCATTTGACTTGTAAAAAGGTGCCTTTTCAAAATTTTCAATCTAATGTGAAAGAGAAGAAATTTCAAAAGTGCAAAATTTGAAAAGATTCCTCAAGTTCTGCCAGATATGTCGACCTACCTAGGTGGCATAATGCCGAAATTTCAAATTTCAAAAATTAAAGAAATATATTTATATTAATATATATATATATATATGAACACACACATATACTTATTATTATTATATATTTTATTCCTATATTAAATAATTTTCAAAAAAAATGAAATGTTAAAAGTGCCAATCTGCTATTTTTTGTTTGACTTGATTAATCTTCCCTCATCGTAAAATACATGTCGATATTTTCAATGTTTGATCATTGTCACTAGATGTTGTATCAGAATCGTCCAAGGTTGCATTGTAGCTTTTGTTTTAAATGAATCGATTTTTGGTGGATTCATTGTTTTCTTCTATTGCAGACAGTCTCTTTGTGGATTGCTAGATTTACTATATTTGTAACACTTAAAAGCATTTCTATTTCTAAAATCTTTGTTTTCAATTTTACTAAAGTTGTTCACCTTTCTATATTTCAGATTTTTTTTTTGAAATTTCAAGCCATAAGAGCAATCTCCTCATCATTATCACTGTCGTCTGAATCTTGATCGTCAACTGTTGCGTTGAATGCAAGTGATTTCTTTTACGATAGCCTTATTTTCCTTTCTATCATCAAATTGTGCTTCATGGGATATTAGATTACCAATTAATTCTTTAATTTTTAATGTACTGTTATCATTGGCTTCCTCTATTTCTAATGTCTTTTGTCTCATTCAAAAGAGAGCGAACTAAGGATTTTTCTAACTTATCCCCTTTTAAGAAATTTTTTCCTAATGATACTAATGAATGTATTATATCTTAAGATCTAAAATACATGTCAGATATACTCATTTGGTTTCAATTTAAAAGTTTGAAATTGGATGTCAGAATAGAAATCTTAGTTTGTTTTACTTTACTAGTGCCCTCACGTGTGACTTGTAATGTTCTCTAAATTTGATAGGCTGACTTACAAATAGAAACTCGAATAAATTCATTGTTATTTATGGAGCAAATTAAAACACTCATGGCATTTGAGTTATTAAGTGCACGTGTCTTTTGATCTAGTGGGCAGTGTGAATATTCAGTTTGGTGTTCAAGGTATTCAATTTGTGTAATGTTCCAAATATCATCCTACATAACCAATAAGCATAATTACTACCATAAAATAGTAGGGGGTCTAGCAGTTGATTGTCCTTTTACAAAAGTATTAAAAAGTGTTCTACCAATGTTACTAGCCATTTGTAATTTTCAAAAATCAAATAACGAGTTTTTGAAAACATAATGCTATAATATAAAATATGGGAAGCGGTATAGTACAAATTATACCAATGCGAATGAATATTAAGGCTACTTTAAGACTAAAGGAGGATGCATAGTGTTTTATAACTTATATCAAACTTTTCTAAGTAGTTTCAAGATTTAAATCAAAACATATAAAATCAACATGGATACAAATTAATAGACAGTCATTGATATAAATAAATGGAGTAAAAATAAAGTAAAAGCAAGAGCTATGACACCAAGAGTTTTGTACTGGTATAGACTAAGAAATCATACATCCAGTCATGTACAGTATCTGTACCGATTTCCTTTTAAAACTCCTACCTTAATCAGGTAGAAAGCAAACCAGAATACAGCGTTGATTTCAAGGCAACAAGGTACATCCTCCATATTTTTCGAGCTCAGGGTAGACTCTCATGATTTAATCTTGCAATATGTTCACCACCTTGATTTAAATCGACAACAAGCACACCAACTTGATTTAAACAAGCAACAAGTACACCTATATAAGTGGTAGTGGAGAGTTGTTGATTCTAAATACAATTGTACTTTGGACAGAAAATATCCTATAGCCCTTTTATAGCACTTTGATCTATGAATTGAAGAGAAAATATTTGTAAATCAACGAGTAGATTCTAGTGAATGAATAAAGAAAAATAAGGATTAAATTTGAGTAAATTTAAAGAGTATAGAAAGTGGATTTTGTAAAATATATAACGAGAATTTGGAGCAAGAAGAATATAGAGAAAATAGTTATTAAATTTGTTTCCACTCCCTTTTATGTAGTGTTTGAAGGAACGTGTCTATTCACAAAGAGATGGAGCAATAGATCACAACTTTTTGAAATTTGAAAAGCATCTCTTCCATGCTACATATGGCAATATGCATAGGTAAGGTATGTCGACATACCCTTGTATTTTGAGAAAAACAATAATTCGTATAAAGTGTTGTAAAATTCTATTCTTTTGTAAAATCATTTAAAAATAGTTTTTAAATAGTTTTTAATATATAAAACTTATATAGGATATTTTGGAAATATATTTTGGAAATAATAGTTATTCTGATTAGAGAGTATTCAAAGAAAAGAAAGTCGTTATTCAAGGACTTTAACAAATTTATCTTATCTTTATTGACTATAATCCATAGTCTTGATCTCTTCATATCTTTGTCTTTAAACTCATGAGTCTTAAATTATCTCAATCATCTCTGGATCATGATCTCTAATATCTTTACTGCTCAGTCTTCAGACTCTATTGTCTTGTACTTGTATATACATGTTTAATATCCTGCAAAATATTCAGTTTAACTTGGGAAAATATAAATACCTATATTTATATAGTTGTTATCATCACAATCAATATCAGTGTTATTAATTGATTTATTTTGGGTTTAAATAGTGGTTTGCTACTCAAAATTTATAGGTATAAGAGGGTATAAATATGTGTTAATAAATTGTGTAAAGGCGGCATATAAATTGGAAGTCAAATGGAGAGGAAAGTTGATCACATCTTTATCTCTCTCTTACCAATTCAACCCTTTTTAACCATTCAAAAGCCTCTCTCTTTAGACAATATTTGGCCGGCCTACCCAAGTCATTTCTAGCTAAAATTTGCATGCCCCATATAGGCCTCAAATCTAATTCAAGCCCAAACAATGTCCATTTTACTTAAATCCAAATTTAAATGCGTACTGATATCATATATAGATTAATATATTTATAACTATTATAAATACATTATTTAACATTGTTCAACACATCAAATAATTTTTTTATATAACTAATACTTCATAAATATTAATTAATTTAATTATTTTATAATAATTACTAATAAATTAAATCAGGTGGTAAAAGAGAATATTCATCATTTCGGTTATGTGACTCTTATGTGTAAATTTGGTCAGCGACTAATATCGAACAATTCAAACATTAACGTCCACACATCGCTTAGCAGGTGGTATGATATTATGGCTAAATTTATCGCTTACTTGATTTTGGTAAAATCTAATTTTACTTTATTAAATGTTACCCGATAATGACAATCATTTACACCAATTATCTTTGTCAAAACTCTATAACTTTGGACTTATGGAATTTGGTAATGGTCAAAATTCCCATATCATCCTATTCTACTTTATAGTCCAAACACAAAGTCCATAGTTTAATAATAATTATTATTATTAACTGTACTACTCTTGCTAGATACTTTGACTTTGAGTTGACTTCATTTGATCGTGATACTAACCTCATATAACGTGGGAGATTAATCCTCTCTTAAATAGTGTTTTACTTCCATTACTTTCACTCGACCCAACTATAGTCATTCGATGAATGATGTGCCACGATTTAAATAGAATCAAAGTGGAGCTTCCACATCGAAAATCGACAGTATTCTCATGTCAACAGAACTGTGTAAATTTTGTCACATTAATATTTTTTGTTTAAACTTAGTTATATTTACCAACAAAAAACTATCTAGTAATTCATTCCATAGTTATCCAATAACTATCTATTAGTACGTAATCCCTTAGCGTCCCCAGTAGTCATGAGCAGTACACTGCCTAACATCTGGAGAGCTTTATGTACTATCGTCTTAACGGATGCATCAATATCCGATCTTGATACATTTTGACTAGGAATGTTTGAAATGGTATGTTTATTTTATTGTGACAAATCACTCATGGTTACAATACCTTGTAACCACTATCATAAAACATACGCTTTATGGATTTTCTATTAAATATATTTTAATTATATTAATTAATTAATATAACATATTATGTTAAAGTATATAATAGAAAGAAAACACCTTTTATTTCGAACAAGATTGACTATCGAGTTAAATATATGTAACAAATTACATAATTGCCCCTACGGCAAACCCCTTACTCTATCTGAAGTAGAGGTCCCCTTACCCTGGTGTCTTACTTATGAGCTTGGGCAAAATGACTAGCTACTCAAGCTCAGGCTCAACGCCATTGAAGAATGAGGAGCCGAAGCCGAACTTCGAACTAATGCCTACAAGAGGAAGATAGCCAAGCACTACAACTCATGGGTAAAGCTCGGAAAATTCATTGTTGACAACCTAATTCTATGTCGGGGGTTTGCCGGTACAAAAAACCAACTAAAGAAGTGTTTGGCCCAAACCTAGAAGGGTTGTACATTATAAGCACCTCCTTGACCAATGGAACTTCCCAAATATCTCATCTGGACAGAACTCACATTCCCCATACTTGGAACATCGCACACCTCTAAGTCTATCATATATGAAACTTGGCCGCCATTATAAGGCTATATAATGCATCTTTTGTAAAGGATACAATTGAAACTTCGGATCCAACTATTCGATGAAATCGCCAAGGCTAGCAAGCAAGGACGAGTTATCAAAAGCTCACTTCCTTGCTTCAAGACTGCTGACTCCTGCCGTCAAGGACTTCACGAGTCACTCAACGCTCATATCCTTGTCAGCCAGCTATCCAACGAGGGTGAATTACTAAGGAATCACTTCCTTGTTCGGGGACCGCTACCTCTATAGGTTATTCAACAATGATGAGTTATTATGTGCTTCTTACCTTGTTTTGGGACTGCCAACCTTTATCACCAGGGATTACACGAGCCCTGTTTCCATCCTTGTCCATCGACTATTCAATGAAAGTGAATTACCATGCATTCACTTCCTCATTTAGGGACTATCGAGCTACCTGATAAGATTGAATCACCATGCATTCACCTCCTTGTTTTGGGACTATCCACATATCCCATGGGATTTAGGTGAGACATCTCTCCTCTCGTGACAGGATGCATTGACGACTGGAGATGCAACCACTACGGTCCTGTATCTCTCACCCATGATGTCGCCCATCTCTCTTACGAGACAGCTAGTGTTGTTGAGACTAATTTTATTACCTCGAGTGATTCTGAATCCCAATATCCATAATGCACCCACACAATAATAAACTAGGCCCAATATCAACTGGCCGCACGTCACTTAGGAGAGCCCTTGAGCCACTCAACACTCAGGTTCGTGATGGGATCGCCGGCCTCAATATCTGCTAGCACCGTGTCACACAGGAGAACCCACGAGCCAATCAAAGCCCCAGTTCCTGTTGGGACTGCACCACATCACATAACATAGGCAAGCCTGGCAACCATATGCCCTCCTCAATTGTCAACCACATCCGACATTCTAGTATATATTCATGTCCAAGTCCATATGCTAGCCTGGCTCGAAAAGCAGACAAGTCTTACTTTCACAAACAGCTAAGTACATGTTTCATATTAACAGGCCACTCTCATCACACATATCATTACCATACCACTACATTATCTATTTTTTGGAAATTTTTAGGTACAGATAATATAGGGACTATACTACCTACTCAAAGTATTATACCCTACGAAATACGCACAGATAAACAAGAATTGATAAAGAAGTAATGTAATTGGACAAATTTCACATAACAAAAGACACATTATTCATTCATTCCAAAAATGCAGGGGACACAGCCTGCTCTTCCAGTGCCATGCTAGGCATCTAAAAAATGAGACAAAAATATCTACACAGCTGGTTCATTAAGCGACTGGGCCAAGAATTCCAATTGCTCCAGTGTAAAGATGGTGGCATGGCCAACCCAATCGTCCTCATCTCGGTAGCCACCTCCTTCGGCATCTAGGCAAGGGCTTTGGCATTGAATTTTCTTATAGAGATAGGGAAGCGATAATTTTCCTTGAGTAGGGTCTCCACCAGGTTCTTAAACTGATTCGTGCATCTATCCTCCACCACTTTCTTATCAGCGTCTACATCCTCATTCGATAGGAATCAAGACAAGTGCTTGCTCAGGTTATTCCATAAATCCTCAGCTGCCTTATCAGCCTTCTATAGGCTCCTTTTGAGATTTGTGGTCATCTTCTCCACTTTAGCTCTCACCTTGGCCGCCTCACTTTCCATCTTGGTCGCCATCACCACCTCTTTTTCCTTTGTGTTCTTAGTCTTAATCGTCGTTAAAGCAACTTCTTTGGCCTCCAACTCCCTCTTGAGTTCCTAAATCTCATCTCCGATGCATATAGAGTGGTATCCTACCAAAACAACCAATGTTACAAAAATAACAAAGTAATAAGAAAATTCAAAGTCGGAAATTTCCTAGCAAGGTATCTTAAGTTTGTGCATTTACCATGGACTCCAAAGAGTGTCAACTCCAACTAGTGCTAGCCCATTGGGGTACAATAAGGGTCACCATGGAAATAAGTTGGAAAGCCATCAGTAGGCGATCTAGCATCCACGACTTGGGAGAGAACCAAACTTTCCTGGCCGAACAGCAACGCATCATCCCCGACGAGCCAACCCCTCCATAAATATGAAGGAAATTGGAGTAAGGAGGGTAACCTTAGGAAGTGGGGACGTGTCAATATCATCTCTCTTCCTCTTCTTATTATTGATGGAGTGTTGGAGCGGCCACTCAGGGATGGGGTCACATTAATGACCTCTCGACCTACTTCGGCTTCCTTGGGTACCAAAGTCATGATTGTTTGAATAGTATGGTCATGATCATCGAAGGTGTGGAAAGAAAGCTTGGAAGCCACGGAAACAATAAAGAAAGTCATGGTTAGTTCAATAGAAAGAAAATAGAAATTCGAAGTGCAAGTAAACTACCATTTGTACTGGCTAAACCCTGCTTTCTAACAAGGGGAGGGCATGATGAAGCCAAACCGCCTACACCAGTTTGATCTGCTCCCGCAAAAGGCTTACCTGGAGACAACTTTTTATTCGAGATACAAAGGGTCATATGTAGGAATTGACTCAGAGGAGGGACTTGCGTCCCTATCGACTCCTGGTTCTTGTAACCCTACTCCTACACTACTTTCCTCGAAGTCCACCCTAGTACCTTAATCAATGGGGCGACATCTCATGTAGAGGGACCTAGACGTCAACCAACTACTATGGATTGTATTCTTCCTACAGTGGCATGGACATTATTAAGGTCAACTTATTTCTACTTTCCTGGCTCATCGCCCATAACAAAGTTATCATATCCACTTTCTATGTCAGGGATCGACCCGACCATGAAGTCCTAAAATTTGACCTTGGAATAGTCTGCTTTAACTTTTCCTTCTTTTTGGATAGGGTGGACTGCTTAGCCACTATGGTATGTGTTCCCCTCTGCAGCCCGACCTAGCGAAGGTGTGTGTTGGTCGCTAAGACCTTCAAGTATCGGACCTGACTTTTACCCCTTTTAGCAAATTTCATAATCACTTATTATTCCATAGTCGACGATGAAAAGTCAATTGAAGCCCCTATCAATAGGCAAGTTAAGCAAAGGAAAGGAAGGAAAGAGATGAAGGAAAAACAGAGTGACAAGAGGGACTTGCTTGGGGTTTGGAACTCAAGGTGTCGTAGCTCGGGTTTGAACCTATAGGGGATGAAAAAATACTTTCCCGTCCAACTAAGGGCAGCCTTGCTCAAGTCATCCATAAAAATGATGGATTTAGTGTCAGCCTAGAAGTGGAAGTATGTATTTATTGGGAAGTTGACCTCCTTCTACAAGTAGAAGACCATGTTGACTTGTTGTGCGATCAATTTAAGAAGATAAAGCTCAACACATGAGGCATAGAGCCTATGAAAACATGTAGCTATTTGGTGCAAGCTAACCAGGTCAAGGTCATAAAAGTTCAAATTAAAGACAAAGCAGGGATGGAGGGGCAACATCACCCTGACTTTGGCCTTGAAGTGGACATGGGTTCATGTGACTATCCCGGTGGAGGGTAGTTAGGATGATCAGCATCAGAAGGATATCAGACCATCCTGATGTTACATCCAAGCTTGGCCATAGCCTCAGCCCAATTTACCATTCCCTTCGGAAGTTTAGAAAATTCAAGGTTGTTAACACTGATCAAAGAAGACGTAGAAGTTTCCATCTGAAACACAAGTTACGTATTTAAACAATAGTTATACAACCAGCTCTATCAAAGCCTCCATTGATGTGCCTTGACGAAGCATGGCATGACGACCAGCTAATGACTCAAAAAGCTCATAAAAGAAGAGTTATGGGCCTTATGGTCCATACGTATTACTCTGTCTATTTTACTTAAAGTCTATGGCTATCGAATTAGGCCTAATCTACATCCGAACACTAATACATTTATGAAAAATTCCAGGCCACTAGAATAGTTCATCAATGTCGATCAACCACCGCTGACATGGCAGCGATGGTCGATCGACATCCAAAAGATGGTCATAAAATAGTGGATTCCGACCAAACATCAAACACAAAGGCACTGAATTCAAGCATTTAAAAATGCAAAAAAGGAAAGAAAGACTTTAAAAGCTTCTATTTTTACCATGGCTAGGACCTTTGAAACACAAAGAAGAAGCATGGAGAAGACGAAGGGGAAGAAGCTTGCTGATTTAAAGTTTGAAAGCTTTGAAAGCAACAGAGGTTTTTCAAGTTTTTAATGGAAGAAAATTTCTATAGCTTCTGCAAAAAATAAAAGAGGAGAAGATGATGGGTATATATATTACCTACCCCTTCGATCGCACTTATAGGATTCAAAAGGAAGATCCATCTCAGCCATCTAAGTATCGTCAATGCAAACATCACTTTACATATGTTGGAAACATTAACGCCCCTTCCATGTTGGGTAAAGTGAACCACCTCGGCCAATAGCGATGTGCCACATGTGGCATGCATTAAATGAAAAGTATAAGAACATGTCGGTTGGATCTGAATGATTAGACAAGTCTGCCCCTGCTTATAGGGGCAGGCTTAGGAGACAAAATGTTGATCAAAATTCATGCAAATGTGAATTTGCCAGCCAACAAATCAAGGTTCGATCCAAAACTAGGAAAGCTATCACCCGTTCTGGCCAATTTCTGACTGGTCCTACGCATGAACCTGACTCATCTCAGCATGTCTAATCAGCTAGTCAAAAAATTGGCCGACCAGGCTTCCTATGCTAAACCCCGCTCGACATAAGTTGGCAGCCAACTCATTTAACTTGACCAGACTCAAGCACGATCTGTCTTAGGCTTGACTTCATCTTGAACCGCTTTTGACTGGTCCTTGGTACCCATTCTTATCATCTCATGAATGGCTCGGCATACTTCTCACTACTTGGTGCTGAGCAATATTGAAATTTGTACAATAATCTTCGACAATAAACGACATGAGGCTAAGATTTCCATCCACCTTGCCACTTGGACAAGCAACAGTAAACAATATATAGTATGACCAACTGTGCTTGGTAGTGTAGCATGTCTGCCAAAAAATTATCTGCTACTATAGCATATCGCCATAATAAAAGTGCATTAAATGCAAAATATGCATATGGTATGGAGTGATAGTTGGTTGCTTCTCAGCCACATTCCATTCTACCATTCCAGTTGTCTTCCATCAGCCCATGCGACAAGATCGACCGCCATGGGTGTTTCCTGCTTGTTTTACTGTGCAATCTTAGTCATCCATTATCTGTGTTAGCTCCCATAAATACCACATGTCATACAACATCAAAGGGGTTCAAACCAGTTGGAATATAGTTAATCTATAAGCTCATAATCTATTTGCAACAAGAAATTCCTCTTAAAGCTCTTTAGTTTAGTATCGTTGTAAACTAAGTCTTAGAATTCTTATTATTCTGTTATAGTTTCCTGTAATTGTAAGAAATAAGATAGTAAGAGATCTATAATGGACATGCAAATATCTGCTGAACCATTCTATATCTTTCTGTCATATACTTTAATTTGCATTTTCTCTCCTTGTTTTACATTTTTAATCCTAATATTAGTAAGTGTATTTTTTATAGTATGACACCTTAGTGTAATTCTGAGGTTGGCTAATTTTTTAGTCAACACATATATGTTGGATTAGACCGACACTCAATACAAAACAAGTATGCCATGTTTTTTGTTATTTTCTCTACATTGATATGAAAATTTCTTTTGTCAATAACCAACTCAAATGACAAGTGGTAAGGATTTGAATCCTGAAACATCATAATGAGTTCTCTAATTAAGTAAAGTACCGCACTTCTCAAAAGTTACCTTCCTCTCTTTCAAATTGAATCCAAAATCATGTCAACATTTTTTGTGCGTGCGTATGTGTGTCTGTATGCGCAAGCGCATGCATGTGTAGTAACTACCATTCTCCTTCTTATGTATTCTACATATAATATATTACATATTACATGTATATCAATTCTAGAACTTTATTGTCGATTATATGTAAGCTCGGTAAGGTGCATAATCATAGCTCATATGGGGCACCAACACAAGAGAAGCATAACGAACTTTGAGTCATAGCTACTATTGTATTTCTTCTATTCTTTGTTTTATTTTTAGTTTGCAAATTAATTTTATTAGTTTTATAATTATACTTAATTTCAAGCTAATAAAAAAATCCAAAGATTGTTTTTATCCTATATTACATATCTACACGGTCGTTCTTCCACCGTTGTCATGTGCAAACAAAAATAAATTCAAACTTTACAAGAATGTAAGGGTGCGTTCGCCACCAATTTTATGCCATTTTGCATTGACATCTAAAGAAATGTGTCATATTTGATAGACGTGGGGCTTACAAAATAGGTCGTTTAAGTGAATAGTTGGAAAAATATTGGCCGACATCAAAAGTGTCAGACGCATCTAATGCCAACAACATAAACCAACAGTAAACATTCCCCCTTATAACATCTTCTAATCCCCCAAACTCTCATACCCACGTCACCACATCTCCTCATCACTCTTTATCTCGATATCAACATCTTTTAATCTATCTTAATGACTGAAATGGTAGATAATGGTTATTCGACAGATTCTGATGCAGAAGATCAGGCTGATATATAAGCTATAACGAGAATCAGATCGCTAAATAAAGCTTCAATTTTCTAAATTCACACTTCCAAATACAAGATAATACACTGGGTTAATGATATACTATGTGGTTGTGCACAACGTCGTCAACGAAACTTTTGAATGAAAGACTTCGTTTCCTCACATTGTGTGAGCGATTGGAAGGTTATGATTTGAAGGAAACCCCCAACATTTACGTTAGGGAAATGGTAACCATCTTTACATATGCAATTGCTTTATCTCTTTCTACACAAGTGGTTGCTAAAAGTATAACGACTCGCAAATTTGTCACTTTAGAAAAATTTTAAAATATTCAAATATAAGATTTTTTTTAACGTAAATGATAATGTTTTGAACAATAAATAATATTGGTAATCTTATTTTGAATAAATATTTATAAAAATATATACTTTGGAAGATATATCGATAAAATGTCCGAAAACTGTTTTACCAATAAAAAGCTCTTAGACCATCCGACGTATAGAATCTGGTAGGATGCTACCAAAATGATAAATTCCTTAAAAGTGATATTTTAATTCTTTAAAAATATGAAATAAATTCTATTGATGCATTAAAATGTTTTAAAAGAGATTTGTTATAAAATGGATTTCTAAATGATTGAAAAGTTGTTTTGATCAAATAAGCCTTAAAAACTATTAACAACACTATTTGCAGCACTTTTTGCTAAATGATCGAAAAGTTGTTTTGATCAAATAAGCCTTAAAAAACTATTAACAGCACTATTTGCAGCAGTTTTTGTAGCACTTTTAATAACTTTTAAAATATGGCTTTTAACTTAAGTATTCCTTTCCAAATATTTTAGGAATATTTTCAAACAAATAAATAAGTGTTTTAAAGATGATTTGGAAGTTTAATAATTTATTTTAGAAAGCTTAAATAAATGATTTAAAGAAAAGCTGTTATAATTAAGTGATTTAATCTTGGCTCTAAAAGCTGATGAGTAGACTGGGTTTTTCTATTCGTGAGATACAGATGTAAGGTGATTAAATTAAGGAGATGCTCAGGAGCAACCAGTGCTCTGACTCACCTAGCCTCTTTCCCAGATGAGAAATAGATAAGGTCAAAGTGTCGAAAACGAGGCAAGTATAAAAAAATTATTTTTCCAAATTTAATACAACTTGTATTATATAGAAATAATCATCTTATACTTGGTATTAAATTCTAGAAGGGAACCATATTATCCTTGTGAATTTAAAAGGTGATTGCACCGTTATTCGATGGATAATAAAGGTTGAATATGGAAATTGATATTGAATAAAATTAGTATAATCTCTATCGACTCTTTTTACTCAATAAGGTTTTGATATATGATTTAAGAGAAATGATTTTGATTTGGTATCTCCCAAGTTAAAGAGAGGTTTAGTGATTCCATATATACTGGAGAAAAAAATGATTTAAAGATTAATATCTCTAAAAGAGATATTTTATTTGGTAAAAGGTATAAATAAATGAAATCATAATCGCCCTCAAACTTAACATATTTTTCCCGTTGATTGGAAGGAACCAGGATCAGATCCATGCGATTCCTATCCGAAAACCACTTCGAACCAATATACACATTCGAAGTGAAGACTTGGAATGATGATAAATGGAATGAAGGACTACTTGTGACTAACCCTTACGGGAAATTTCCCATATCATATACATACATACATACATACATACATACATACATATATAGCAATTGTATCTTCATTTGATCTTCGATGCAAGGGTTGCTCACTACTAATCCTAGAGATAATTTCCGACAGTTTGTAGTAGAAGAGTTCTTTCGGTTTTTCCTGTCCTTAGACAACTTGTACGGATTAATTTCTGACATTGTATTTCTAAAATGCACGTACATTGATTTTTACAAATGTACATTTATTTGGTGGTGTAGAAGGAAACTCTCATATACTTAACACTCTTCTCTGAGACGTACAAGCTCAGAGGTTGTATATTTATAGAACTCAATAGTGTGTGATGGAATTGGCAATGTGGGATTCAAAGTGGAATGTGCTATATGAAAGGTAATCATTACCTCGAGTCTCATAACCCGAGAATGATAAAAACATGGTAGTTACGGTAGAGCTATGTAGGTCGCACCCATTAGGATATGGTCATTACCTTTCTAGCTTCCTCTATATTCGAGTATGTTGTGTATGCTTTAGGATCCCGGTTAGGTCGGGAATGACCTAGGTGATGTCATGTTGGTACTATCTATGGTAAAGTTAGGCCGGTTCTGTGTTGGTAGAGGACCATTTGTTGGTGTCTTGGTGCATTATTCTAGAGATGTACTATCGAAAGGTAGTCCATTACCTTGTCATTGTATGAAATCCATTCTCCAATAAGTGCCTTCGGACTTGATTGTAGAGCCTAGTATGCTGGAATTTAGAAATGTAACAATTTTGTCTAAGATTATGTATATTTATCTGAAAATTGTTTTCAAAAGAATGTCATTAAAAAATATTACCAGACTTTACGTAATTAAAATTTTGGTTATCATAAGGCAAAAAATTATTCCGTGTTTGTGTGCGATATGGTCTTATGAGATACTCTTTGTTTTCGAATATCCATATTTTCAGTTTTTCATACCAGTCCCATGACTAACTCGGAGTTTATTTTCTTTTCCCCTTAAACTCTGGGGGTCCTATTTTTCCGGGCAGCCAAGTAGTTAGGTAGCATGAAGCATTTTGAGAAGGAACATGGAGCATTTTGGGTCCTTCATAGAAAGTTATCTTTTATTCTATTGTATTATGTATGATGTATCTACCAGCACTTGTAAGGAAAGACAGCTATAACTATCCTGGCTGGATTAGTACTTACTAGAACTCTGATGAAGCAATTAGGAGTAAGCATGTACTACTTATCTTTACAACTAATAAGAATTCACTGAACTAATTTCAACCGCGTCTTTTGGGATTACCAAAAATACCCTTCAGAAAAAATCACTCATCGTTACTTCTCCTTGAACCCTAAATCATTCGCAGATCAAAACCTCCTTCATCATTCCTCTACCCTCTCTCCACCCCTTATTCTTCCAATACCCTAAATCAATTCGATGACACCTCTACCATCAAAATCCAATGGAAATGTCGCCGCCATCATCTTCCTACTGGATTGCAGCATAGAATTCACCAGTGCATCACACTCATCGGAAAAATGCCCCATTATTATGCGACGGCTACTGTTTACTCAGTCCAAACCAAGAAGGGAAATCTCCCTGCCATCATATTCCTACTGGATTGAATTGAACGATTCACCCATGCAGCACACTCCCTTGAAAATGTCCCATTATTATACCATGACTGCTGCTTATTGCTAAGATACAGGTATTACTAAATATTGATTCGTTCATATTTGTCAATTGTGTTGAAGATTTATGTAACAAAATTAACTCTTATAATTTTTATTACTATTCTGAATTTGAACCATAACTATGGATATTTAAGGAAGTATAGATTTGGATTTCTACCTCGAAAAATATATGTTTTCGATTTCTGTATCGAATTGATTAGTATCATACATGTAGATGTCCATTGTACTATGAATTCGCTGCCATGAGATAAGTTTTTATGAGTTGTTATGTAATTTTAGTTCATTATTAATTTATGTGTATATTTATCATTTTGTACTTATTTTCTAGTTATACATGGTTATTGTAACTGGCGTGCTTCCTTCACTAAGTTTGGATCGTCTAGCAAATCTACAAAACATTTTTAGTTGTAAACGATTCAGTAGGAATTTATTAATTGATTATATTATTAATGACTAGGCTTTAGTCCAATGGTAATGATTAATTTTAAGATTAAGGTTGAAAATACTACATTATGTTTGAATTTGACATGAAAGTAGTGTACAATACTGATACTTAACTTATTCAACACGTACTAATTTGATCTCTTCTATCTCCAATTTTTATTACACTGAATAATTTAATTTTTTTTTAAATTCAACCAATTTATAGTTCATCAGATTATATCATATAAATTTGAAATAATTCTATATAACTTTGTTTAATTTTGACTATAATGATACAACTACTATAACAAACAAAATAATATTGTTAATTTTAAGCACATATCAAAACATAACCCCTTTATTTGTTGATTTCAATTGCTAATTATAACCCTTTTAAAATCTACATGAATTGTTGTACTCATAATTCAGAGCTTTGGTAAAGAATACATAGATGAGGATAGATTTCGATGGACATTTGGGCTTTGAAAATCTAGGCAAATAAAATACTTTGGCATTATCTTCAATCCTGATCTCTTTTCCCTCATTGTATATTCATTTTTTTGTTCGTGTTAGTTTACTATTTTTTCGACTTTTTTTCTCTAACCGCTTACATAATGGAGGCCTTAAGAAATGTAAACCATAGGTTTTGTACTCCATTTGTTTGATGATATCTAATGATATTATACAACAATTGTATTACAAAGCATGAAAGAATGATTAGGTAGTGTTAACAAAGGAAGTGGAAATATTAGGACTGAAAGTTTTTGTTTCATATGATATTCATAACTGATCATTTCCTTCTGTGTTTTCACCAAGATCTAGAATAATATATCAGTAAGCATTCCATCAATTACTCATGTTTTTCCTTTGCTAAAGATCAAGTAGATTGAATGTTTTCCGTTTTGCATGTGTAGGCACCATTGCAAAGTTAAAATAAAGCTTAAATTGTCATGGACTTATCACATGGTTTACATAAATGGTGTCTGATTTATTTGTAGCAATCAATGTGTTATTAATGATTTTAATCATGCAAATAACATTGTCAAGCCATTAAGAAGAACAAACCACATGCCTTCGTTGCTTCTCATTCAGAATTTAATATTAATCACATAAACATGAGTGAAAATAGAGTAAGGGATTGGAGGGACATTATCAGATAGGATGAGGAATTCCTAAAGAGGAAACTGTGTATCATTTTAACTTGAGCCAGAGGATAATTGGCTAATCAATGCCTGACGTTGCATGAATTATTCTTCCAAGCCTCTATCATAAAAAGATGTACACCATGTGTTCATTTTTATCTTGATATTATTATAATTGGAAAAAGGAAAGTTATTATTAACATTTAGTTGCTTGATGGTAAACCGTTGCACTACAATTAGCTCTTCCAGTGGTAGCGGTTTAATGACATACACTAAGCACTAGCATACACTTAGCAGTAGAAAAATAAGGGAAAAATATAGAAAAAATACCGATTGAGTTTTGCAAACTAACAAGATATTCAATTTTCTAAAATTATTATGTTCTTTGGAATTTGGTTCGTCCATTAAAACTATATTTTTATGGGAATTATATTTCGGCTATTACTTTCTAATTTTTTGAGAGAGTCTAGACTACAAAACTTAAAACTACAAGTTGTGAAAAAATCAAAATGTTTCAAAACTCTTAACTACAGTAACTCAAAGTTGGCACAAGTTTTATTTATCATTTCTGAATCCGCCTCAATAGATATTGATATTGTGTTTTCTTTGTGATGAGTCCCTTCTCACTTAGAAACTCATATATATTTTTTAATCGGTGAAACTAAATTTTATTTCAACCAAAAATTTCATGGGATCAAAATTATTTTAGAAGAAGTTATTCATTTGCCCATAAGTATTAACATTTATTGTTATGAGATCAACCATGGACTCACTTTATTGCCAAAACATGTTAATGGCAATCATAATGTTAGATTATTCAGATGTCGGGTATAAATTAGTTTTAAACTTGGCGTCTTTGTCCAAAACTTTTGCTTGCTTGCATTTGCTCAACAAGCATTTCCTTATAGCAAGCAAATGTTCATATAAACCATTTTAAAAATACTCCCCATAATAATGTTGCATATAGGCATATGAACCAATTTTTTCATCCTTGGTGTTGACGTTTTATGGTGGTAACATAATACGCCTTTCGGATTCCTAAATAACATGCCATATTTTTGAATACCGTTGCCTACCATCAGTGCTGGGTCTTTGCTATAGGAAGATTAAAACTATCAGTTCTAACTTCCAAATTATGAAATTACCACCATTAATTATTTGCATACATCATGGTGGCAATAATTCATCGGTCTTAATTATTATGCACTTGAATTATTTAATTGACAAAAAAGGATTTCTTCCTATCATTTTTTTTACTGGAAAGCTTACAAGTTGTATTACTGAAGCAATCGTTGTTCTCCAATTCATAGTTTAGAGTATTGTTAAGCTTCATGCTCTCTTGGCATCTGAATTTCATGTATCATGAATGTATCATTCCAAGTTAAAACATGAGCATAGTAATTGGAAAAAACAAACATAATGAAAGTCCAAATAAAACTAACCAGATGTACCTGCATGTATTTTATTAACCTGCTTGAAACAATATGAAAGTGTCTAACCGTGTAATTGTCAATGAACCATCGATTGGAAAATTTTAGCTGGTTATGGTTTGGACTTTCGATGTGTTTGGGTTTGGACCATTTGATTACATAGGTACTAAGATGCATTTATGTGTCAATTTATGGAATTCAACTTACACTTGCAAATATACTGGCTGACGTACAACTGCTGAACTTGGCTTTCAAGTTTTACACTTAACAATATAAGTGACATTACTGTCTGTTGAACTTGGTTTTCAAATTCTTTAGGTACTAATAGTAATTGTTGTTTCAACTTCTTTTTAAGATGAATATTTCAAGTGTTGTTTTGCATACATTGATGTTGTAAAATTTTATTATTTTACAAGGTAACTTGTTTATTCTGTCATATCTATTGTCACATGAATTGGTCAATTAAGCTCCTAAAATAAATAAAAAATGAACGAGGGTATTAATAATGATCAATCAGAAACTTATGATGTGATTCTTAATAAAATATTTACTTGGGAAAAGAAGTTGTGTGAAGAGGTTAAGATAATTTTTTTACCGCATTTTCCTGTTATATCTGTACAATTATCTTACGCGGCAAGATTTATGCAGGTGAGCAAGCATATGGAAATCAAGTATTAGAGATTCAACAAAAAGTTGCATCACTAAATAAGCAACAAAAGTTAATTGAGGTTTTAATGTTATAATGAGTTAATTGTGGTTCTAATGTTATAATGAGTTACTTGTGGTTCTAATAGATTTTGCAATACAAAAGAGCCACATCTACAAGCTGTCCTACTAACTCTTTGAACAAGGGGAATATTATCAACAGTTGCAGCCGTAGGGTTTCAGCCTTTCTTCAGATTTAATTGAATCAAAGTACATTTGGTCAGTAATTCATATGGAATTAGCAACCCTCCATGTGACTGATTAGCTAATCAACTATCAAGTTCATTGGAAGAAGTTTTGATTTATCTCTTAATGTAAATATTGCTTATCTAACGTCAATTCATGGTTCATGATCAAAATGAAGGAGCGTGCCTTTAAGTATGTTATAAAAAGAAACACCTTTTGTTTTTTGACAGATTTATGCTGCTTGACCAAAATCACAGCCATGAGGTGATGTTTTTTACACTGATATAGTTGAAATAATTATGAAGCTGAAACGATACCTCATGCTGACTACACCTTGCACTTTAATTCATAAGCTTTTGTTTTGGGGGAAAAAGTGTGTTCTGGTAATCAAGGCCTAGCATTTTGGAAGCCTAAGGCACAACCAAAAGTGAAAATTTATAGGCATGCATTTAAAGTAAATGCATCAGATTCAAACTTCGGTCGTTTAGGAAAAAATTCTAGCAAGACCTGCTTTACCATATTAGCAACAATTTGAAAATGTCATAGCTAACAATCCACCAAGTCCATCACATCAAATTCTACACCATCTTGGGTTACCTCAAATAGCTCCATCCTGATAATGGATAGCTATATTCACTAGGTTTGGATCTCATTCATAAATATTCTTCTAAGATAATTGAGGTTAATTCATTGTTATAACGATTTTTAATGTTTTACTAGTGGGTTCATTTATTGTTATACTGATTTTTAATGTTTTATATGTATTTTAAATATTCTTCTAAGGTAATTGAGGAGATGGAATTTAAATATTTTTAATGTCTCATCTCTTGATCTTCTTAGATGAAAAGTCAATGACAGAGATTCGTATTTTTCTTCTCTTGATCTTCTTAGATGAAGAGTCAATGCTAGAGATTAATATATTGCTTCACCCTGAAAAGAGTAGAACTAAGAAAGTGAGCAAACGACTAATTGTGCCGATGAAATGTTGAGGCCACAAAGAGCAAATAATTGGTATATTGGTATATAAGTTAATGTGTAATGAAGGGAAGAAAACAACGTGCTAGCTGAAAATAGTAGAATAGATGTAGCGATATATAAAGTCTAAACTAGATACAAGCCCAAAGAATAATGAAAAAACAACCACCATTTAATTACATATGGAGACAATGGAATGAGAACAATGAAGTCAAAAGGTTAGAATATGAAGTGGAAAGAAAATTTTAAATTCTTATGATATGCTAATAAAAACTAGAATACACATAGGAATAAAAATTCAACTTGATGAAAAATACAACAAGCATTCAAAATATCATCCATTGTAACTTGATCCATGTTCCTTGTCCAACTACTACGCACGAAGATGCAAAATTTATTCCAAATGTAATGGTATATATTGTATAAGTGAGCATGTAATATCAGAGTAACAAAACAATAAAATATCATACAAAAACTTGAAGAAACGAAGGACGTAGAGAGAAAGACTTAAGAAATGAGCATGGTTCTTCGATTTGTAACATACATCTGAAGTCTATATCCTAATATTTGCTGTAAAAAACATTAAAAAAACAATTAGCTAGGAAATCAAGGGGGGTTATGAAAACACCTGATTTTGTAATTGATGATTACCGAAATAACCACAAATTTGGCAACAACAGTAATCATATCTTTCATTCGGTTTACTATGACATACATGGTAATTTTCAATATTATGAAGATTGCGTATAATAAGAACTACATATTTGTAGATTTTCAAACTAATAGTTTTGGCTAGAGTTTGTAGTCTCAGTTAGGGAACAAGCACCTTTTGGGTTCAAACAAGCCATCCTATATCAAATGTAGTATATCGTACAATAATTTTTCCTTAACCTTCTTTAGCATATTTGGAACATAATAGCTTATAGAAAATTATTGGTGTATACAAAAACAAATAATTGTTTTATTAATCCCAAAACAATATGTGTGTGTATCCATCCATAAACCCCCAGTGACCTTCTTCACCAAAGCATCACCATATATATATATATATAGGGGGCAAGGATCAGTTACACCTCCAATCCCATGATTTCCACCACACAGTCCAAATTAAATAATACTACTTTTTCTCTCTTTCCACTGACTATATTATTTAATTCAAAATGTGTTGTGAAAATCAAGGAGGATCAAAGGTATAGTCAAATTAAGGTATAGCTGATCATTGCTCATATATATATATATATATATATATAAAGTTATAAAAGCATATATATTAATTTGTACAAAATGTCTATTGAATTGGTGAATTACAAGTGGTACAAAATATAAAATACTCATCACATGCGAATGATGTTTGTTATGCGTGCAAAACAAAATGCATATTATGTTGGTAAAAGCTAAGCGAGCGAACATGTATTATACAAGTTAGTACAAAATGTATATTACGTTGGTGAACGCTGAAAAAAATGCATGCAAAAGCTATACAAGTAAATATATATTATTCATGACATGCCAAAGAGATATACATGAAAAAGATATTATGAATGAAGGCTCTGGTCTAATGCACAATGATGAAGTAAATATTTTAACGTGCAATGATAGAGTAAAATTTTAACTAGCGAGCGTATGTAAAATTTTAATGCAGGACGGTCTATATTTTAGTGCGTTAAAAAAAATGAACTTTTAAGGCTGGCAGCCTACAGTTTTAAATAGTGGGGGATATCTATTTTATAACACTTGAAATAATCTCAACCTATTTTGAAGTTAAATTTTACTTAAACAAAAAATGTGATTTCGTAAATTATTTTGATGAAATTTCTAAAGAAAAGAAAAACATATTAGCCTATTTTTGAAAGGAGCTATTTATTTGAAAAAGTGATTTGCGTATAAATTGGATTTCGTATTGAACATATGTTTAATTAATTATTGATGTGTCATGCATCCATTTTATAATTGATCATTTATTATTGCATATATTGAATTATTGACATGCTATCTTATATATTATAAGATATTACCTACATTGTGAACTTGGGGATTGGGCGAACAGATGATCGGTTGAGGTTGTTCCAATAGTGTGTATGGCCAGACTTAAACTTCTAAGTGAGCATAATTGCAACCAGAAGATCGTGAAGATCAAAATTGTGTTAAGATGTACGAATCGATCAAAGATATAACTCATTGATAATCCAAAACCATATTACGATTTAATAATTAAGGGTGGAGATTGGGGTAGGGTCATGCCCTATCCCCTAATTGCTTAGCTCATGGTTGGCTAGATCCGCGATTCCATTGCATTGGGCCTAGCCAAAGGACATACAAAATTGAGATTTTGCAAAGAAAGAAATTGTCTTATGTAACAAAATACATACAAAAATAAAAACAATGGAAATGGTTTTAGCATCAATATTACTCTTTGCTAATTGCATAAAACTATTTTCATGGAGTTTTTACATCGATGATTCTTCCAATTTCCAACTGCCAATAACATTTCATTTATTGAATATAATATATCTAATTAATTATGAATCTGTGTACATATTTGTTAAGGAAAGGTTTACTATATTTGTAAATAAAACTTTGTACATGCTTCGAAGAATGCTACAAAGTGCTTTGTTGAGTTAATACATGCACATTGTGATTAGATGCAGGCCCACCCGGGCGTGCTTATATAATCGTATGTATAATTAAATGTTGAATAAGATGTGAGATTCAATTTTGTTTGTCTTCTACCTTTATTTCTTTAAAACCCTTGATAATCCGCCTCTTCGGCGCTTGGATTTGTGGCACTTGAATACCGAGGATGTATTTGTGTCAATTTCTAAGGGTCAAGGAGGTGGATGGTCACAATTGGTATCAAATCTTATGGTTGAGTGAATACCTAAGCTTTGATGGGGTCCACTCATTAGAGATAAGGTTAGTAATGCCCTAAAATGAGTTTAGTTAGAGAAAGTGCATATTTAAAATTTTATCCGAATAAGTATATTCAAGTTTTATACCCATTCCCTAAGATAATTTCGTCAATAATTCTAAAGATGTTTCTATATTATATGCAGATAGTAGGAGATGAGTAGTAGAAGAGGACAAAAGGGAGGTAGCAACACTATGGCCACCAACATAATATGCATTTTGTTTTGCATGCTTAGCTTGGCTTCGATTATTGAAGTAGAGGATTGGCTCCAATTATGTGAAAGGATCTTTAAAGGATTGAATAACAAAGATGAGTAGAAAAGGTTTTTAGCTTCTTGGCAGTTATAGGAAGGGGCTCTAGCTTGGTGGGAGTACATAACTTTGAAGATTTGGAGGACAATTTCCCACAGGAAAGGTTTGAGGATGTATTTGAAGAGCAATACATGTCAGCAACCGAAAGATCCCATCTCTATAGTAATTTTATAGACTTGAAACAAGAAGAACTATTTGTGGAGGAATATTCCCATAAGTTCAATGAACTATCTCGCTTCGAGTCTAGTTTGATAGACACGCCCCTAACAAAGAACAAGATATTTATAACAGGAATGAACGAACAATATCTGGATAGCATGACCACTCACGTAAAAGGAACCTCTATGGACCTATTGCATATGGGCTTCTGATATGAAGCCTTAGACAAGAATAACTCAGTACCTGCTCAAGGAAATATTGAGAAGAAATGCACATAAAGCTAAATTCTTGAAATGTCACTTTTAGGAGAAAGAAGCAAGATTTCTTAGGCCTTGTATTAGGAGAAGGGATCTCAGTAGATCCAGGAAAGATTTTTGCTATACGAGATTGGAAACAACCACAAACTTCGAAGGACATCCGCAGCTTCTTAGGATTGGTAAGATATTACCGCAGATTCATTCAAGACTTCTTCGAAATTTCCTCCCATCTAATAAAGTTGATTATGAAGGATGTTAAGTTTGAATGGACACCAAAATATGAAGAAGCATTCCAATAACTCAAGAAAAGGTTAACTACCGCTCCAATCCTAGCTATTGCTAACGAAAGCAACAGATTAACTGTATATACTGATGCTTATGGAGAAGGAGTAGGTGCAGCGTTGATGCAACATGAAAAAGTTATCGCTTATGCAAGCAGATAACTGAAGACTCATGAAAGGAATTATGCAACACATGAATAAAAATTATTAGCTATTTTGTTCATTTTATAAATGTAGAAGCATTATTTACTGGGTAATAATTTCTCATAGTTTATTTTGATAAACTTTGATAGACCTTGGTAAATAATACTCCTTCTTTAAATAGGTCAAAAGTTCGAACTCTTCACAGATCAGAAATCTTTGAAGTATCTTTTCACTCAAAAGATCTTGAATACGAGACAACAACATTGGTTAGAATTTCTTTCGTCATATGATCTTGACATTTTATATACTCCTGGGAAGGCCAATATAGTAGCGGATGCGCTAAACAGAAGACATGCTGTTATAGCTTATTTTATGGTGCATCCATCTTTGATTAACCGTATAAAAGAGAACCAACTCAAAGATCTGTTTATTCCAAAAATGATCAAAGCAGCGGATAAAAAACAATACTAGGAAGATGGATAGGACTTAAGGTGGATTATCAAGGAATATTAAGGATAAATGGAAGAGTAAGTATCCCAAATGTCGATGGGATATGGCAATAAGTTTTAACGGAATGTCACAATTCTCAACTTTCATTACATCCCAGGGTTACCAAAATATATCGAGATATGAAGAAAACTTTTTGGTGGGATGGTTTGAAGATGGATATCTTTATCCATACTAGTAGATATGCAAATCGTCAACAGATTAAAAGTGATTGGCAAAATAATGCTGGATTACTCCAACCTCTTGAAATTCCGACTTGGAAATGGGACCAGATATCGATGGATTTCATAGATGGCTTACCTCGAACAAAGGAAATGAAGGCGTTTGGATTATCATAGACCAACTGACCAAGAGCGCATACTTTATTCCAGTAAAGCCAACAAGGATCGTTTCAACTCTGGCAGAAATATACATAAAGGAAATTGTACGATTACGTAGAGTTCTAAGCAGTATAGTGAGTGATCGGCACCTGATTTTTACAAGTCAGTTTTGGGTGGCATTATAAACAACTTTAGGAATGAAGCTGAATTTAAGCATCGCATACCATCCCCAAGCTGATGGGAAAACTGAAAGGGTAAACCGAGTATTAGAAGATCTTCTATGTGCTTGTGTCTTAGATTTTGAAGGTTCATGTAAAAATCATTTTCATCTTGTGGAATTCTCCTACAATGACAGCTATCAGGCAAGCATTGATACGACACCATATGAATCTTTATATGGTCATCCATGTAGATCTCCGACATGTTGGATCGAAACTGGAAATAGGTTTGTACTTGTCCCTGATATGATCCGAGAAGCCTCGAAAAAGGTAGGCATGATCCGAAAAAAGTTTAAAGAAGCTCAAAGCAGGAAGAAGCATTATGCTAATCAACGGCGTAGGAATTTGGAATTCTCAGTCGAAGATTTTGTATTCTTGAAAGTTCCTCTGATGAGAGAAGTGGTAAGATTTGGATGAGAAAGGAAATTAACACCTTGATTTATTGGACCTTTTCCGATTCTTGAGTGGATTGGCCCATTAGCTTATCATGTGGAGTTTCCTAAAAGGTTATCTAGTGTGCATAGAATCTTTCACGTATCCCATCTACGGAAATACGAGCATGATCTAGAACAGATTATAGAAAAAACTATAAGAAGATTTAGAAGCAGAACGAAATTTGGATGTTATCAAATGACCGGTTCGAATCGTGGATCACGACACAAAGCGATTGAGAAGGAAGGTTGTAAGGTTGGTTACAGTTCAATGGAGTGGTGATGCCGAAGACTGCATATGGGAAACAAAAGATAGAATGAGGAAAGCTTATTCTGAGTTTAGGATTGATGTGTAGTTTGCATGTGGTATCGAGATTGTGAACTCCTCGCCTGTAATAAGGTCACTTGTCATATTTTGAATATATTTCCCTTTGTATAAATATATATTCCTTTTAGAGTCATTTTATTCTTATCCTTAATTTCGAGGATGAAAATCTTTTAAAGGGGAAGTATGTAACCACCCGCGAATTCATTACTTTAGAAATTTTTAAAAATATTCAAATATAAGATTTTTTAACATAAATGATAATGTTTTGAACAATAAATAATATTGGTATTCTTATTTTGAATAAATATTTTAAAAAAAATATGTACTTTGGAAAATATGTAGTAAAATGACCAAAATCCGTTTTATCAATAAACAACTCATGGACCAGCAACATCGTGCACAGAGCTGAATACATAAACTCATTTATATATATATATCAGTGAGAATATGTAATAAAAATATTTATTTTATTTTTGAAAATAATTTTTTATGATATCATCAATGATATCACTATTTTGGAATGAATGATTATTGAATTTAAATTGAGTTTAAATGATTTATTAATTATTTTAATTATTAAATAAGCTCATTTAATAATTATATAATGACATAAATATTATTATCAAAATTTGTTTATATATATATGTATATGTATATATATATATTAAATAAGAAGTGAAAATATGATCGGAAATCGAATTAGAATCCATAACGATTCAACTTAGAAAATTTGTGCAACATTGTGAATCATTTGAGATATGCATATGCACAAATACATATGCATGCACGTGAACACGTATATACATAAAAATATACTTTCACACACACACACACACACACATACACACACACATACATACATACATACATACATACATACATACATACATATATAATGCAAAATATCTTTGACATTTTCCGAAAACTTCATCTTGAAGTAAAACCGAAGTAAACCTCTTACACCCTAAGTACAAGCACAAGGCAACACACATGGAGGGCGTGTTCGACCATGGATAATGAGGTAGGAGGGGGTGTGGTGGTGAGGCAATGATGACGAAATGGCAAGTAGATATCATGATATTTTTGTTCACATTTTTGTCTACAAATACCACCACCCATATTCACTTCATTTGTTCATAAATACCTAAGATTTTTCACTCGTTATACTCCACTTTAATGGCTTCTTGCCTAAAGAAAATAATGTCAAATTTTATTGCAAAAGGAAATTAAAATTATACAGTAAGTATATATTTTCCAAAACTCTTCAAAACCAATGCAAATCCATTCCTCCCCCCCCCCCCCCAACCGCCACTACCTTCTACCACCAAATGCCAAGCCTTCCCCCTCTTCCCAGCAAGGCCATGAGCACCTACCACCAAAGGCCAAGGCCGAGCACATCTAGGAGTTTTAGTGCAAGCTTAGCAAGCTAAATTTTTCGAATAGTGGAGTTATAATCGTTTTAAATTTAGTTCGATTAAATCAAAGGTGAGAAACTCTATTTACATTATGATATATTGGATGATATATATGTTTTGTTATGCTTGGTTGTAATGATTGTGAACCATTTTTTGATATGATAATAAATTTGTTTGGATTTGCAATGCCAAATATCACAAAGAAAATCACTTTCCTTTAATAAATGAAATGGTGTATATGAGATTGTTAAACTACTTTAAAATGGTTTATAAATGTTTTATAAATAGTAAAACCCAATTTGGTGAAGTTTTGACAAGTTATGAAAATTAAGTCGAAAAATAGGCGCGTCGCGTAATGACAATTCGTAATTTCGCACCTTAAAAGTTTAAATCCATTTGTACGATGGATTCAGAGTCGGAATTCTTTGAAATAAGAATTTTCTAAACTTTTGTAATCATAGTTTTCAAAGAAAAGGATCGAAATTTCATTTAGTAGATTTTGAAATATGAGCAAATCAAGTTTTCAAAATAGTCGCGGTTTGGCAGTTTGAAAACCAAAGGGACAAATTTCTTAAAAGTGATATTTTCAGTTCTTTAAAATTATGGAATAAATTCATTAAATAAATTAAAATGTTTTAAAAGAGAATTGAGTTATAAAAATGGATTCTAGATGTTCGAAAAGTTTTTTTGATCAAATAAGCCTTAAAACACTATTAGCAGCACTATTCGCAGCACTTTTTGAAGCAGTTTTAATAACTTTTGAAATATAGCTTTAAACTTAAGTATTCTTTCCCAAATATTTTATGAATGTTTTCAAATAAATAAATAAGTGTTTTAAAGATGATTTGGATTTTTTATAATTTAATTTAGAAGTTTAATTAATTAATTTAAAGAAAAGCTATAATAATTGAGTGATTTAACCTTGGCCCTAAGAGCCAATGATTAGATTGGAATTTTCTATTCGTGAGATCCGAATATGAAATGCTTAAACTAAAGAGATGTTCAGAAGAAACTACTGCCCTGGCTCACTTGGCAACTTTCTTAGGCGAGGAATAGATAATGTCAAAATGTCGGAAACAATGCAAGTATAAAAGATTTTATTTTTTCAAATTTAATACAACTTAGATTGTATGGAAATAATCTTCTTATACTTGGTATTAAATTCCAAGGAGGGAACCTGTACTATCCGTGTGAATTTAAAAGGTGATTTCCCGTTATTCGACGGATAGTAAGGTTGAATACGGAAATTGATATTGAATAAAATTAGTATAATTTCAATCGACCCTTTTTACTCAATAAGGTTTTGAAATATGAGTTAAGAGAAATGATTTGGATTTGGTATCTCTAAAGTTAAAGAAAGATTTAATGATTCCATATATACTGGAAAAGAATATGAAAAGATTTATGTCTCTAAAAGAGATATTTTATTTGGTAAAAGATATAAATAAATGAAATGATAATCACCGTCAAACTTAATGTCTTTTTATCGAATATTGGTTCGAAGGAACTAGGATCAGATTTGGGCGATTTCTATCCGAAAACCACTTCGAATCAATATACGCATTCCAAGTGAAGACATGGAATGATAATAAATGGAATGAGGAGCTGCTTATCATTGACCCTCGGGGGAAATTTTCCATATCATATATATGTGGCAGTAGTATCTTCATTTGATCATTGATGCAAGGGGTTCTCGCTACTAATCCTAGGGGTAATTCCCGATAAGATGCAGTAGGAGGTTCCTTCAGTTTGTTCTATTCCTGGACAACTTATATGGACTAATGTTTGACATTGTATTTCTAAAATGCACGTACACTGATTTTTACAAAACACGCATCTGTTCGGTAGTGTAGGAGGTAACTCTCCTATACTTAATACCATTCTCAGAGACGTACGAGCTCGAAGGTTGTACATTTTTGGAAATCAATAGTGTGTGATGAAATTGACAATGTGGCATTCAAAATAGAATGTGCTACGAAAGATAATTGTTTCCTTGAGCCTCAACACCTAGGAATAAAAAAGGAAGATGCGGAAGAGCTATGTGGGTCACACCTATTAGGATTTAGTGATCACCGTTTTTGATTACCTTATAAATTTTGGGTATGTTGTGAACGCGTTAGGATCCTGGATAGGTCGGGAACAACCGGAGTTATGTCATATTCGGTACTATTTACGGTAAAGGCAGGCTGCTTCTGTGTTGGTAGAGAACCATCTGTTGATGCCTCAGTGCTTTTTCTAGAGATGTATTGTCGGAAGATAGTTCCTTACCTTATCATTGTATGGAACCCGTTCTCCAATAAGTACCTTTGGATTTGATTGTAGAGCCTAATATGCTATAATTTAGTAACGTAACAATTTCGGCTAAGATTGTGTATATTTACGTGAAAGTTGTTTTCAAAAGAATGTCATTAAAAATAATATTACCAGATTTTGTGTAATAAATTTTTTGGTTATCATAAGGTAAAAAATTATTCTGTGTTTATGTGTGGCACGGTCTTATGAGATACCCTTTGTTTTCAAATATCCATATTTTGAGTTTTTCATATCAATCCCATGAATGACCCGGAGTTTATTTTCTTTTCTCCTTAAACTCTGGGTGTCTTATTTTTTCGACCAGCCAAGTAGTTAGGTAGCATGAAGCATTTCGAGAAGGAGCATGAAGCATTTTCGCTCCTTCATAGAAAGTTATCTTTTATTCCACTGTATTATGTACGATGTATCTACCAGCATTTGCGAGGATAGGCAGTTATAACTATCTTGACTGAATTAATACTTACTAGAACTCTGATGGAGCAATTTAGAGTAATTACATATGCTACTCGTGGGTATAATTAAATGTTGAGTACGATGTGAGATCCTATTTTGTTTGTCTTCTACCTTTATTTTCTATAAAAATCCTAATAAACCGCCACTCCAGCACTTGAATTTGCGGTATGTGAATACCGATGATGTATTTAAAATGAGTTTTGAGGATCGAGGAGGTAGGTCGTCACAAAAGATTTCAACAATCAAATAGCACAGTTTGTGTTTATTTTCATGAAATTTGTTATGTTATTATATGAAAATATTATTAAACCGGTAGACCTTGAATTTAATGAAGTCCCATAATAGATTAGGACATCAAACTGATATTATCCATATTTTAGAATTTATATTAGGGTTATTGATGGTACACACGTAGTTGCACACGTATCTAATGCAGATATGCACCGATATATTGGGTGCAAAGGATTTGCTACACCAAATATTATGCATGTGGCTACAGTTTAACATTTATGTTTATAAGGGCATGGTGGGAAGGTTCTGCATACGATGCTATAGTTTTTCGTTCGAGTTTGAACACTAGAATATGAATTTTCGTCATCCACCAGCAGGATATTATTTGGTTGACTTAGGGTATCCACTAATGGATGGCTGCTTACCCCCTATAGCAATGTTATATACCATATTCTAGATTTTAATGAAACACAAAATGAGCAAGGACTGAAAATGAAAATTTTAACTATTATCATTCAAGTTTGCGTATGACACTCGAAAGAACTTTCGAAATCTGGAAGAAAAGGATTGCAATCTTACGTAGCATACTGACGTACAACTTTATGTTTCAAGTAAAGGTTGTAACTAATACAATGACTACTCACAATTTCATACGAAAATACAACGAACGTGATCCTAAGTATATGGCATATGACAATGATCCTTATCTAATTCTTGAAGAGTATCTAAATGAGTATTATACTATTCGAACGTTTGGGGATAAATATCATAAACTCGTACAAAGTACCATTGGAAATTCCATTGCAGGCGTCCACGGTAGCATACGAGAGGAACCAGTTGCTGGACTGTGCTAGTAATTTGAATTTTATAACTGCAATTATATCGCTATCTTATATGTAATTTGAAATTGTTGTTATAATGTAACTGTATTTTAAAATTGTTGTAATACTGTAACTGCAACATCATTATTGTATTGTTATTGTTATTATAATAACACTTCTTTAAAATAATACAAACGGTTAATAGTATAATTAATAAGGCTAAGAATGTCTCTTTTAAATGCTTCTTTTGTACACAAAAACATATTACCTTTTTGCGGAACATTCACCTTTCATGCTCATTTCAAATGATCGTTTCGTATGTCCCTTATCGCCCAATACGATACTTACTATTAGCACCAGAATTGGTCACTAACACCCTTGAATCAAGTTATGAAGAGAGATTAATGAAGAGAGTAAGTTAAAACTGAGGAATTACACAGTAGAATGCAATTATAACTATAAGAAACAAGAACACTAGATTTATAATGGGTCGGCGTAACTGGCTACGTCCACTTTGAGTTTAATCTTTATTGATTTCTCAATCACTTGAATATAGATACAACCCGTAAACAAATGACTTGAATACAAGTTTGAACCAAAAAGGGAAGAGTATAAAAAATGGTAGAGTCTCCCCAGTGTTTTCGGAAAAAGGTCCCTTTCACTGTGCCACTGCCCTTCTATTTATAGACGAAGATGGGTTGGGCTTCCCTCCCGGGCCTTGGAAAAAGGTACCTCGGCCCACAATATGTGACTTCTACGCACAAGGCCAGGCATACCAAATGAGGAATGACGGTCGAGAATTGTCCGGTCTATCGTTGAATGACTCAAAGCAGAATTATGTCACACGCTCCTGCTTTGTTGTGGGCTTGACAACTTGCTAACACCTCCAGTCTGCACCGAGCCAGGGATGCCGAAACATGTCGATTGCATCAAACCCTTATACCTTCAGGCTCTTCTTGGTCAGAATCTTGTCTAATGCTAATAATAATATCTTCAACTGTCGTTCTGTAGCCGGGCCAAGGTGTCGGGTAACATTTGCTTCCCAAAGTGTGTCGTGTGAAGCAACATGACACGCTTTGAATCAGTGAGCATTCCTTGTTTCCAGAAAGAAATCCATCACGTTTTCTGAACAGTCATTATCCTTCAATTTTATCCTCCCAAGGTGTCATATCCTTCTTTGGTCGTCTTGACGCTTGGTTGATTCCCAATATTATAAATCCAGGGTTGTAGTTCATCAGTGGCCATCCGTGTTCGGTTCTACAAGGGTAGTAAGCTTCGGCTAACTGATCCAATATTTTCTTAATGGCCTTAACTAAGAATTCAATTTTTTTCCATTTCAAGAAGTCAAACTTTACCTGATGTACACATGCATGTTTGGGTACATGTTCTTGCCATTGGCTCTCGGATGCATTTTATATGCTCATAAGTCTTCATCAATTCCATCTAGTTTAATTGCAATTCAATTGTGATTCCTTATTTGTATTTTCTGTGAAATAAGGGTTGTAATCAACCACTTGATGAGAGGGGACTTCAAGTTTTACATGGATGACGACCTCAGTGCAGTAAACAAGGGCGAATGGAGTACGGCCAGTCACAGACCCATGGGTAGTTCTATAAGCCCATAATGCTATTGGGAGTTCATCCATCCATTTACCTCTAGCCTTTTCCAAACTTCTCTTCAGAACAGACTTTATGATTTTTTTCACAGCTTCAACCAGTCCATTTGAGTTATAATGAATCATGGAAGGTCGTAAGGACAGATGACGTTACGGACAATGAAGTTGATTATTTTCTTTATCTTGGTCGTGGTTAAATGTTCTTCATCTGCCAATTTGATGAAGTAATCAACTGCTATGATGGTGTATTTCGCACCACCATTAGGTTGGCAAGAAGATGATTGGGGCATTTCACCAGAAGGACAAACTTTGCAGTCCAATTAGTTTCTAGGACACACATTCAAAGAAATTACTTTCAAGGCCAAAGTCAGCAGAATAATTACTTTCAAGGACAAAGTCAGTAGTCCGTTTACTTTCAAGGACATAATTTCATAGCTTTTTAGGCCCTAGAAACTAATTATTTTACGTTTTGTCCTTGAAAGTAATTATTTTAGTTGTATGTCCTAGAAAATAATTCCACTTGCTAAATAGGCCCTTGTGGCTAATTTCCACAAGATGATTTCAGTTCCTCCAAGTGGCAAACGGGTATGGACTAGTCATTTGAGTAATATCCATCGGTGGGGTTCCCGGATTTTTTGCAAACATCTTGCACTCGTTGCATTGTCTAGCATGATCAAGCTCATCTGGATTGATAGTTGGCCAGTAATACCTGTAGCAAAGTATTTTCTTTATCATCGTTTTCTCTCTGATGTTATTGCCGCATTCTTCTTCATAAACTTTTTTCAAGATATCATCATGGACGATACACCGAAGCATGGGGATGGATAAACTCCTTTCTACACATGACTTCTTCTTGGATGATTTGCCGTGAAGCTTTGAGGAGGATCTGTCGTTTTCCATTCCTCCGTTCAGTAAGAATTACTCATCGTAGATAGTCTTTGATAGGAGTCAACCATGACACCTTTTCTAGCTCTGTCTCCAAGACCTAGCCGATCTCCATCCGTCAATGCTTGGAATATTAAATATTTCAACCGAAACAATGTATGTCTGTTGCACGTCCCAAAAACTGGCCAGCTTGGCCAGTGACTGGACTCTTTTCATTTTGTTCGCTGAGTATGTGTGTAATGATGTAATACGTGAAGTCGGTTAGTAGCTCTTGGACCTGGCCGAGATAAGGAGCAAGACAATGCCCCTTAGCAAGATCAACCTCCTTAACTTTGCGTACTATCAATCAGGAATCACAAAAGATATGCAAAGTTTCCACTCCAAATCCTCTAGCAAGTTTGAGGCTTGCGATCGAGGCTTTATAATAAGCATCGTTGTTTGTTACATAGAAATCGAGTTTCAGGACGTAGCAGATCGATCGTTCCTCGGGAGTCATTAACAAGACTCATGTGCCATAATTGTGATCATTGGATGCTCCATCCACGTACATTTTCCATTTGTCAGTTGGTTCTCTACTACCCTTCGAGTAGTCATCTGATGTAGTGAATTTGGGTATGAGGTCTGCTAGTTTCGATCCTTGGATAGCCCTTCGAGGGAAATAAGTGGCATCGAATTGGCTTAGTTCGATATTCTATTTATGTAGTCTTTCAGACGTCTCAGGTCGTTGTATCCCCGGTTGCAATGGCTAGTAGGCATAGACGTTGATGGGGTGAGCCCAAAAGTAAGAGTGGAGCTATCATGATGAAATCAGTAGACATTGCGCTAGCTTTTTTAGTTTCGGGTCGATATCCAATGCATGGCTCGCGATAGTTGGTGAAATCACACATGCATGTCAGAATGGGTCCAAGGAAACGTATCATCGTTTATTCAAAAAAATCCAACTAATTCTTTTATCATCATTGCACTGAGCTGTGATCCGATATTCAGCACCTGGATTCTTTGAGTTCGGATGTAACTATTTTGCATAACATTCAATGTCAAATATAGTTGGGACGGTCAATGTTGATGGTTACTCTGGTCAAATCCTAGAGTCTTGTCATGAGTTATTAAGTCTAATAGTGAAGGGCTATGAATGCTCTAATCGATTATCGGCAAGTGGCCAAAGATCAGGCTTAAAAGCACGTTGAAGTAAGTGTCGATTAGGGGTCAGCCTCGAGTTGCGTGTAGCTACATAGCTGGATCTTGCTATTAGTTTGAATTTGCTTGTATATTCGAGTAACGCACTTTCTATTCAATGCATTCATGATCCTATAACCGTCCTTCGGGTTGGAGTGACAGTCAGTTGCCCATGAGCTTAGGTATCGATTTAATGATTCTATCCCTAGGAATTCTTCCGGTCGTAACTTTAAGTAGCTGTAAGCACGATATATAAGTTTCAATATTGAGCTATCGCATCCAATCTTTGGATGACCATGCATCTGCTTCCAGTCTGGAGTTTAAAAATGCACTGCATGGATGGTTGATTCTCGCCCTAGCTATGTTTATATTCCCACCTAAACTCCAAAGACATAGAGTTGATCGATGAATAGTCGGTTCACATTCATCTTGCTTCTCGCTCGTGCCCCTAGGTCTGGGGCATACACTGTTAAGTAGGAAGACCAGCCATGCCCACTTTAGCTTTACTCTCTTTCCCGTTGAATCGTGGGATTAGGTCAGTTGATGGAGGTCGGTTCTCGCCTATCTTGGATTGTATTGTGGTTTTTCATTCCAGGAGGAATACTTCGATGCCTCGTCAGTTTTAGGGCGTAATTTGGACACTAGACAGTCAGCCACGTCCACTTTTGTTCATGTTTAGTAATCAGATCTTGGGGTAAAGTTGGCTCAAATGCAGTCGGGTCATGCTCATCCAGTTTCATACCCCTCCAGACGGATTGAAGGAGGGTGCTGTAGAATTTTTAACCAAGTCTTCATGGTTTACCCTCCTTTCCACACTCTGGAGGTCAAAGTTTTTCAAGGAATATCCGAGGCACATTCGTATGTGCTTGGTGCGGATCGGTATTGACCCTCGATCTGAGGTATGATATAATCGGTCGCCCGTAGCTTTGGATGCCGTTTCGATTGGTTCTGTATTGAGGCCTCCCTGTAGCTGTTGCCTTAAGTTGTAAAGAACGCCAAGCTAGAGCTATAATAATCTATCGTATTCAGCTTTTAGTGATTTGTACTCCTGCTCCCAGCATTAATTTGGCCAGGCCACTAATCGGATGGTTGAATTCCATCCTTAGTAAGTTTATACTCTTCTTGTCAGTTTCGGGCTGAAGTTTGCGGAATAGAGAACGGTCGGAATCCACTCGCCTATTTATCAATGTTTATGCACCACTCTGCATTCTGGTGACTTAGTGTTATTCTCCTCCCAGTCGACTCGTGCCCAATTTGTGTTTATATTTCGGTCCATGCTCTGGGGACTTGGAGATTCGTCGAACGGTTTATGCTTTGGTCCATAGTTCGGGATGCAGAGATTTTCGTCAATTCGTTTATACTCCATTTCACACTCCGGGGACTTAGAGTATTCTAGTCCACTTCTGGGACTTAGAGATTTTTCTCAAGTCATTTATAATCTAATCTGCACTCTGGGGACTTAGAGTACTCTAGTCCGCTTCAGGGACTTAGAGGTTTTTAAGTCGTTTATACTCTAGTCCGCACTCAGGGGACTTAGAGTACTCTAGTCCGCACTCAGGGGACTTAGAGGTTTTTAACTCGTTTATACTCTAGTCCGCACTCGGGGGACTTAGAGTACTCTAGTCCAATTCAGGGACTTAGAGGTTTTTAAGTCGTTTATACTCTAGTCCGCACTCTGGGGACTTAGAGGTTTTTAAGTCGTTTATACTCTAGTCCGCACTCAGGGGACTTAGAGTACTCTAGTCCGCACTCTGCGGACTTAGAGGTTTTTAAGTCGTTTATACTCTAGTCTGCACTCAGGGGACTTAGAGTACTCTAGTCCGCACTCTAGGGACTTAGAGGTTTTTAAGTCGTTTATACTCTAATCTGCACTCAAGGGACTTAAGAGTACTCTAGTCCACTTCAGGAACTTAGAGGTTTTTAAGTCGTTTATACTCTAGTCCGCACTCAGAGGACTTAGAGTACTCATGTCCGCACTCTTGGGGATTTAGAGGTTTTTAAGTCGTTTATATTTTAGTCTGCACTCAGGGGACTTAGAGTACTTTCGTCTGCACTCTGAGGACTTAGAGGTTTTTAAGTCGTTTATACTATAGTCTGCACTCGGGGGACTTAGAGTACTCTAGTCTGCACTTTGGGGACTTAGAGGTTTTTAAGTCGTTTATACTCTAGTCCGCACTCAGGGTACTTAGAGTACTCTAGTCCGCACTTTGGGGACGTAGAAGTTTTTAAGTATTTTATATTGTAGTCCGCACTCAGGGGACTAAGAGTACTCTAGTCCACACTCTGGGGACTTAGAGGTTTTTAAGTTGTTTATACTCTAATCCGCACTCAGGGGACCGAGAGTACTCTAGCCTACACTCTGCGGACTTAGAGGTTTTTATTAAGAGCAGTCGTATTTCCAGCCTTTAATTTGTATTTCATTTACCGTATCGAGGCTAATGTTGTCGAATGAACGATCGAACCACGTTTGCTCATGGAATGGGATTCTGCCCCCAGCATGAGGGACGAAACTTGAAAATGGACGGTCGATTCTCGTCTGCTTGGTGATTATTGCTCTTCTAATCAAGTCAAGGAAGGAGGTATATGACAGATGGTTGGATCACGTCCATGCTGGGTTAGATAGTCAAATCTCACACAATTTGCTTCGTATCTCTTTCTAGAAAATAAGGATAATGGATTATTGAGAGCGATGGTTGACAAATAGGTAGTCCATCACAACTACTCCAAGTCGGGATTTTGAATAATCTTTTGTGGTTAGGGTAGGATTTGATGTGTAGATGATCAAACCACGTCTATTCTAAATAGATCCCAACGTCACTGAGCTTCAGGAAAGGCATCTGCATTTTGTCAAACTTTGTTCTATGACTTGATTTGAGTGAATGATCGGGCCATATTCATTCCAAGCCTTGCTTATGTCTTCAAATCAAATGTGGAGGTCGATGAATGAACGATCGGTCGTGTTCACTTTATATCGGGCTCTGATCGTGATGAGCTTTTCAATCTCTAGTCTATAGCCCCAAATCGAAGGCATATGGTTGATGGTTAGCGGTGAATCATGCTAGTCTTGACGAAACTCCACAGGCCTGATCACGGTCTACATGGATTGGTTGGTGGCCAAATCTGAGTACTCGGTCACTCATTGATAAATGGGGGTAGTATCGTGTGCTCGCTATTCAACTTTGCCCCTGGATCCTTTCAAAGGGATGTCGGCCGTCAGCAGTCCAATTGATAATCATAGCCCTTTATTAATAGGCATCGGATGTTTGCTGCCCGCCATTCTGTAGGACTTGTACATACTATTGAAGCTTTCCTTTCCGGATCGGCTTTTCGGTCACACCTCGAAGGTGTTTGTAATCGCTCGTGTTAGGATCAGTGAGCATCTTGGAATATACAATATTCCCTTGATTTTCTTTAGACTTTAGTTTACTCTCTCGAGGTTGGTTTCCGGTACTACTCTGAGTCGCGAGTCTTCAAGTGGAGGTTGTCGATCGAATCTTTCAAAAAGCATATGAGTCAAATTTTGTCTACTGGGATCATTGTCCTTAGCCAACAGGCCTTCAATGTTATTTCTCCTAGTCTTCTCCACTTCTCCTCACTTTGGTTCTAATTGATTTTGTAACATAAACAATCCATGGTCGTAGGAGGCTCTCCAGCTAACTAGCTGCGAAAATATATCTGGGGGTCGATTTTCCTCAAACGCGATTAGTATGATATCATTTTTAGCATTTGGAACAAATTGATATCCTTTTTAGCTCCTTTTTTTGAAAATTTAGGTCGTACCCGAATTTTTTTTATATAAAAAATAGGGGTAGTATAAAACGTGTGGCTCGGCCTGGACGTGTGGCTAGCCTGGATGTCGCTCGGCATAGACGTGTGGCTGGCCTGGATGCCGCTCGGCATAGACGTGTGGATCGGCTTGGATGCCGCTCGGCATAGATGTATGGCTCAGCATTCGGATGTCACTCGGCATAAACGTATGGCTCGGCATTCAGATGTCGCTCGGCATAGACTTATGACTCGGCCTGAAAGTCGCTCGGCATAGACGTATGGCTCGGCATTCGGATGTCGCTCGGCATATACGTATGGCTCGGCCTGGAAGTTGCTCGGCATAGACGTATGGCTTGGCATTCGGATGTCGCTCGACATAGAAGTATGGCTTCGTATTCGAATGTCGCTCGGCATAGACGTATGGCTCAGCCTGGATGTCGCTCCAAGACGGTTCGGCCAAGGCGGCTCGACCTGGAGGTCGCTCGGTATAGACGTATGGCTCGGCCTGGATGCCGCTCGGCATAGGCTTACGGCTCGGCCTGGGTGCCGCTCGGCATAGGAATGGGGCTCGGCCTGGATGCCGCTCGACATAGGATGTCGCTCGGCATAGGCATGTGGTTTGGCCTGGATGTCGCTCGGCATAGGCTTTTTCTGGAGCGGTCGACATATGCCTTTTCTGGGGCGATCAGCATATGCCTTTAGAGGAGGGTCGGCCTTCATTCAACTTGAGTGCAAACTTCAACGTTCAATCCCCAGATCTTGCGTAAACTTGGTTTCTCTAACTACAACTATCAGCTTCCTTTAGATTTCTTTCAAATCTGAGTAAAATAGGAAGTTTTCTAGTAAACAACTGAATCTATCTCGCGAATATGGAAATCCACTAATAGACGATGAGATCCAATCAAGCTGAGAATTCAATTCTCAGTGAGAGCACCAAAATGTTAGCATCAGAATTGGTCACTAACACCCTTGATTCGAGTTATGTAGATATAGTAATGAAAAAAGTAAGTTAAAACTGAGGAATTACACAGTAGAATGCAATAATAACTGTAAGAAACAAGAACACCAGATTTATAGTGGTTCGGCGTAAATTCGTACGTCCACTTTGAGTTTAATCTTTATTGATTTCTCAATCATTTGAATACAGATACAATCCGTAAACAAATCACTTGAATACAAGTTTGAATCAAAAAAAGAAGAGCATAAAAAATGGCAGAGTCTCTCAGTGTTTTCGAAAAAAGGTTCCTTTCACTGTACCACTGCCCTTCTATTTATAGACGAAGATGGGTTGGACTTCCTTCCTGGGCCTTGGAACAAGGTATCTCGGCTCACAGTATGTGACTTTTGCGCATAGGGTCAGGCATGCCGAACGAAAAATGCCGATCGAGAATTGTTCGGTCGATCGTTGAATGACTCGAACCAGAATCATGCCGAACGCTCCTGCTTTGTTGTGTGCTTGACAACTTGCTAACGCCTCCAGTCTGCACCGAGTCAGGGATGCCAAAACATGTCGATTGCATCAAACCCTTATACCTTCAGCCTCTTTTTGATCAGAATCGTATGTAGTGCTGATAATAATATTTCCGTCCCAAGCTGTCAGCTAACCCTTACTAATTTTGCTTTTCCTAGCTTTAGCTTTCCTTTAAAAGATGCTACGTTGGCGACAAGATTTCCCTCCTTTCTATCTACTGACCAAACACTAAAAGCCAGAAATATCTAGCAGCAGTGGAGCAGTTAAGATAATTTAAAAAAAGAAACAGAAACAACGTCACCATCTCCTTCCTCTACTAAACAGTAACCACACCCTCCTAATTGACTTCTCCTTCTCCTGAAAAAAAAACCCTATCTCGTTCATTCATGCTTTTTCTTCCTTTTCCTTGATCCCCGCCCTCTATGATTCTTCCTCCCACCCGCCTCCTCCTCCACCCACGCTCCGCCTCCTCCAACCACACCACCTCCTCCTCTGTTAACGTCACCGCCTGCCTCTTCCCCAACTGCATCTTCCCTCTCATCGACCTCCCTTCTCCTCCTTCCATCCCTTCCTTCCCCGTTCCAGATACGTTCGTCATCGACGTCCATCGCCCTAATCGTCTCCTCCCAAACTTCCTCATCGCCGCCGCCGCCTTAATCGCCGTCTCCCTCCTCTTCTTCTGCTTCCTCCTTCGCCTCCGCCGCCGCAGACTCCACGGCGGCGGACTCCACCTTAACCGACAAATCACTCATCCCCACGCTGACGGTCCCCACAACCTACAGAACAGCGATCTCACTGGCAACGGCAGCAGCAGCCTTTTCCTGGATTCGTTCGATGGAACCCACCACGTCTGGGCCATAAGGACTATTGGATTGGACGAGACTCTGATCAAGTCGATTGGATCCAGGGTTTACAAAACCGGGGATCTATTAGAGAATTGCTCGGTTTGTTTAGGGGTTTTCAGAGACGGGGAGATGGTGAAGATACTTCCGAAATGCAAGCATGCGTTTCATAGGGAGTGCATCGATACTTGGTTGAAGGCGCATGTTAATTGTCCAATTTGTAGGACAACAGTTTTGGATGAAGGAGTGTTGAAGTTGGACCAATTGGAGATTATAAGTCCGCATCAGAATCCAGAAAGTAATAACGATGATTCAAGTTCTTCTTTGAATTCTGGAATGAATGGGAGAGAGGGCGAAAATGAAGTGCAGGTTGTGAGGAGATCTGTTTCTATGAATGAATTCGGGATTGGTATGCTTATGATTAGTGGAGGTTTGGAAAAGAGGAAGAAAGAGATTGAGTTGGGAGATGATGATAATAGGAATGATGGGGTGGAGACGAAGATGACTATGTCCAGTAGGAGTGGGAGGTTGTTCTTTCCTAGATATGGAAGAGGAAGGAGCGCATCAGTGCTCCCATTTTAATGGAATTGGAGGCAGCCATTGTTTGTTTGGAGATGCTACATGTATAAAGAGGAGGTAAAAAAATCACTCTTTTTGTATTTAGTTCCATGTAAAATGAATACATTTTGACATAATGTTTCCAGGTAAATAATATGCTTTCTACGTGCTTATGCCAACGCGTTACTGATCAAAATTTGTACAAGCACAATAATTAATAATTAGTCGGATAAATTGTTAAAGAGTTCTGCTATCATGACCGAACTGATTTCGGTCAAAACCTGAGAAATAGTGCTAAACATGGAAGGGGTTTATTTTGTAATTTAAGTGGTGGACCTCAGATTATTCAGTTTCTAGACGCAGATTATGATAAAATTAAACCCGGATATAATAGCATTTTCGATTATTAATTACAACATTATGATTGCTACATTATGAAATCTTCTTTTATGCTTATCTGCCTGCATTCATACAGAGTTGTTTACGTATAATTGATTGGCATACCATATTACTAACTTTTGCATTTAATATTTGTCATCTACTTCAATTGCCAAGTCCTTGCTAACAAATACATGTTACCAATGGGATGAACTTTCAGTACATAGTGCTAATAGGTGGTATACATACAGTGTAAAGAGTGAGAGAAAGCATATGCAATACGTATCTTTCTAATTCAGTAATATACACAAGGCAAACTAAAATAGGTTTTATATAACGGAATTATCATTTCTAGTAGTACCATGTGATTGCTAAGGTGGAGCCATAAGTTATTAACTTTTATATTGAATAACTGGTTAAGTAGTAGGCTCCAATCCATGGCTTTCAACCCACTACTAGAAAAACAGTATATTCCAACGCCTCTTTTCCAACGGCCGCCAACGGCTATTCCAACGGCTTCCAACGGCCCGTTAATTTTTTACGTAGCCGTTCGAAGCCGTCTGAAAATTAGCCGTTTGCGGCCGTTGGAAGCCGTTGGAAAATTTCCTGCATATTTTCCAGAGACCGATCTCAGCTCATTATTCTTCTTCCCCACCAAATCTTACCCTCAATTCCACCATCTCCAATCTTCAGCTGCCGGCCCAAACACCAACCCAACAACCTTCGACGCCATCTGGAAGCTACTCCGGCCCATCTCCACCCTTCTAGCTCTTCAAATCGGTAATTTTGCTAAAGCTAATATTTAGGTTTTTTTATTATTTAGGGTTTAATTCGAATGGTGATTGATTCCTACTTGTTAGTGTATGCATATAACATTATATTATCCCCTAATTTTAGTTATTATCCCATAATAAACAAGTTATTACCGATTGAAAATTTTGTAATTTAGGATATTTTAATAGTTTATATATGTTGATTTGGTTAGTATTGAACGTATATGTGTGTGATAGAGTTTATTGCATTTGGAATCCGTTAGAACGGATATTGAATTTGTGCGAATACGATTTTTGTATTTGTAGGAACACGTGAATTTGTAAAAAATGAATTTTGTGTACTAATTTAGTGTATAAAATGAATTTAGTACTTATGTAATAAAACGGTAAAATATAAACCAATATTAATTAAAAGAATTATATATTCATATTTAATATAAACAAATATTTAAATCCTTAGATATTATTCGGCCCCGTATGATAAGTGTTGTATATGATCGTTTTAGGGATATTCGTTTTTTCCACAAAACGGAAAACTCTATTCATCTGATACATCATTTGTCGGATTTGTCCCAGTATTGGACAAGTTACAAACACTATAAAGTAATTATATTCCGTCAATCATATCACTTTAAACGGTTCACAAAATTTCGACGGCATTTCCTTTACGTTCCTTGTGTACACGTATTTGTGTACGATACAAGGAACACGGGGGAAATGCTGCCGAAATTTTGTGAATCGTTTAAAATGATATGATTTACGGAATATAATTACTATCGTGTTTGTAATGGGAAGTAGGATGACCGACCATCAAAGAAAGACACATAAGTGGCAATGAAACAATAGCTGCTTATTTAAAATAAAGTTTGTGAAATTAGCAGTTTGCGGCCGTTGGAAGCCATTGGAAAATTTCCTGCAAAATATAAAATGAATGATTTATAACATTTTTACTCTATCATAGGTTTTCTAGTAGGGAAACATGGTCAATTATTTTAATGATCGGAGCTGGATGTATCAAAGAAGAGAAACTAGTGGCGCAATAAGCGAACATTTTCTAAAAGGGGTACAAATGTTCATCGAATTTGCTATAAGTAATATTGCAAACGATGAAGAAATTCGTTGTCCGTGTAGTAGATGCAAATTGTTGAACTATTTAGAACCGAATATGGCTAAGGTTCATTTGCGCCAATTCGGTTTCGTACCCAATTATTTGTTGTGGGATCGTCATGGAGAAATTGTAGCCCCTGATAATCAAGAACAGTCGGTGGAGGTCATCAGCGAAGAAGGTAGTACGAATCTCATAGAACATATGGTCGAAGATGCAGCATGATCAATGTTTTCTACCGTTGTAATTGATAATGACGATGTTAACATCGAAGAGGAACCAAATGTTGGAGCTAAAAAAATATATGATTTATTGGATCATGCTAAAAAACCCCTTTGGAATGGATGTTTAAGCGGCTCTCAATTATCGGTAACTGCAGAATACATTGCAATGAAATCAAAATACAACCTTATAGAAGCTGGATTTACGGCTGTTGTGCAAGCTGCTAAACGTCATATGCCATCCGATAATTTAATGTGCGAAAATTATTATGAAGTGAAAAAATTTATGTCATCTTTCGGTTTGCCATATCAAAAAATAGATACTTGTTTAAAGGGTTGCATGTTATATTGGAAAGAAGACATCAATCTTAGAAATTGTAGAATATGTAATCAGGAAAGATACAAATCGAGGAAAAAGAAGGGAAAAGAAGTTCCATACAAGCGTATGCATTATTTGCCCCTCACCCCTAAACTTCAACGATTATATGCATCATCTGTAACAGCGCATCATATGAGATGGCATAGTGTGAGAACACCTCAAGAAGGTACGTTGACACACCCAGCCGATGGAGAAGCATAGAAACATTTTGACAAGAAATATCCCGATTTCGCAGCGGAGAGCCGAAATGTTAGACTAGGTTTATGTACAGACGGTTTCTCACCGTTTTCTCAGTTTGGTTCTAAATATTCATCTTGGCCTATAATAATCACACCTTACAATCTACCTCTGTGGATGTGTATGAAAACTCCATATATGTTTCTCACGATTGTCGTCCCTGGTCCTAATGATCCGACACAGGGTATTGATGTTTACTTACAACCGTTAATCGAAGAGTTGAAAATATTATGGTATGAAGGAGTTGAAACATACGACATATCAAAAAAGAAAATTTTTCGGATGTTCGCTTCTTTGTTATGGACTATTAGCGATTTTCCTGCATATGCAATGCTTTCGGGTTGGAGTACGGCCGGTCGTTTTGCTTGTCCTTATTGCATGGAAGAAACACGAGCATTTTCTTTGCCAAATGGAAAGAAAATTTCATGGTTTGATTGTCATCGATATTTTCTTCATATTAATCACCCTTTTAGAAGAGACAAAAAAAACTTCATAGCTAATAGACATGAGACTCTACGACCACCAGCGGTTTGGTCAAGCGAGGATATATATGAACTTGTAAATGACCATCCAAAGATACACGAAACCGGACAACAAGAAGAAATTCAAGATAAATCGACGTTTCATAATTGGTGCAAACAAAGTATATTCTGGGAATTGCCTTATTGGAAAAATCTATTAATCCGTCATAACATTGACGTGATGCATAACGAAAAAACGTATTTGATAATGTGTTTTATACAGTTTTGAATGTGAAGGGAAAGACTAAGGACGATTTGAAATCTAGACGTGATATAGAGCAAATATGCAACCGTCCTGAGCTTCATATGACTCCCGACAATAAAAAACCCAAAGCATGCTATGAACTAGACAACAACCAAATTAAATTACTGTTACAATGGGTGGAAGGATTACGATTTCCCGATGGAATTTCCTCTAATCTTCGTAGATGTGTCGACTATAAAAATGGGAGACTGAGTGGAATGAAAAGCCACGATTGTCATGTAATGATGGAAAATTTGTTACCCATCGCTTTCAAAGAATTGTTACCGATAAAAGTTTGGACGGTAATAACAGAACTTAGTTTATTTTAAAAGGAGCTTTGTTCAACTACGTTAAAAGTTGACCGTCTACTTAAACTTGAAGAAGAAATTCCTATACTGCTTTGCAAACTGGAGAAAATATTTCCTCCGGGTTTCTTTAATGTAATAGAGCATTTGCCTGTTCATCTTCCATATGAAGCACGTCTTCGAGGTCCGGTGTTATATGGATGGATGTATCCATTCGAAAGGTATGTTACTATTTTGAGTATGTAAATGTTGATTTAAGTATAAATATAGTAGTTAATACTTAACCCAAATATTTTTTATTAGGTACTTAAATCATTTGAAGAAAAAAGTGAGACAAAAAGCTCGAGTTGAAGGTTCTATTTGCAAAGAAGGAGCTTCTTTCTTTTTCTCTCATTATTTTAAAGACCATGTGAACTTATCATTTGTAAGTGTTCCGCGTAATGACGATCAGGCCGTTGAACAAGATTCTTCTTCTGAATCAGTATTATCTATTTTTAAACAACATGGCCGACATGCTGGAAAATGTGAGGAAGTATGGCTAGATGATAAAGAATACCATGTAGCACACACATATATTCTTCTTAATTGTCCTGAAGTTGCACCATTTGTTAGGTAATTAGCACATTTCAAGTTTTGTTAAATTTAATACTACACGTGTGAATAAATAATAATGTAACATATCATGTTTGTGTTTGCAGTATTTATGAATCACAAAATCCAGGCGGCGATTTAAGCAAAGATTTCAGTACTTGGTTTTCGAAATACGTTTCTGATCCCACAAATAATGTGCTCGATAAAGAACTGAAACATTTGACGTTTGGACCGAAAAGAAAAGTTAACACGTATCCAGTATATTTTGTTAATGGATATAAATTCAACACCAAAGAATACGGTGCTGAAAAATTAACAAACAATACTGGTGTATTTGTTAAAGGCAGTGATGACTCTAATAATCATATAAATGATTTTTATGGCGTGTTAACTCAGATATTGCAGTTGACATATTTTACAAGACCCGTGGAGGATGTTTATTTGTTTAGATGCAACAGGTTCAGCAATGTTCCAGGTCAAACCGATTTTGGACCTTTAAATGATGAGACAAATGTATTAGTCGAAGCATTTGAGAGTGTAGAGGAAAACGACATAGAGCACGAAACCGAGTCTGAATCAGAAAACGATGAGGACGACTGAGTAATATCCGGTAATTTTTAAAAGTATTCACATTACATTGATCTCTTCTTAATAATGCATTTATCCAATTTATACAATTTTAATGACAATAAGTGTATACTCACACACGCAACACATACACAACATGACACATTTGTAGCATATTGTATTACATTTTTTAATGGTTCATCATATCATGATTATTATAATGTGTATATGTATGTATATATGGCAGGTATATATATTATGTCCGGTTCCAATTCTGGTTCTGGGTCTCGGCGACGTGGCTCTTCACGTCATATTGGAGAGAGTAGTGGTAAGCCACCAGCTCAGCCACTTGTTTACTTGCAGCCTAAGGCTGATGAGACGTAAGTATCATAATTAGCGAGCATGGCATTTTAGTTTTTTAATTGTACATGATATATCTACAATTGTCTAAAGTTCAATTTTATATTTAACGCAGTGGATTTGGGTTGGAGCCATCCAAAGTGGTTCTGAGCATTTCGAAGCAGGCGTGCATGGCTAGGATGACCGATTGCTGGCCCAAGTGGGGCAAGATCCCCGACGACGTGAGAGAGACGATTTGGCAAGATTTTCTGGTAAGTTTATACCGCTTTACAAGATGATTAATTAAATACAAATAATTAGTAATATTTTCTCATTGGACAGGGCGCCGTAGATTTGCAAGAGCCTGACGTTAATTTAGTTCAGCGACACTGGAACTCCAGGATCGCGAAGAACTATAGGGAGACTATGTCGGAGGTTAGAAAAGTAGGAAAGAAGCCCAAGTGGATGAGCGCGACTGTATGGGAGAAATGGGTTGATTGGTGGAACTCTGAGGAGTTCAAGGTAAATCTACAATAAATTTCAGCAATTTTTTACCGTTTAATAAATAATTAATCATTGTAAATTTGCAGGAGGAGTCAGCTAGGAACTCGGCAAACAGGAGCAGGAATCCTGTATCACACCGTGGAGGCTCCAAATCTTTCCAGCATCACCGCGAAGATTTGGTAAATTTATCTATTATCACATTTGTATATTGATCAGTTCAGTAATTAGTTATGTACAGTTAAATTATCTAAATTATCAATTGCAGGAACGAGCTCGTGGAGGCTCTGTTGGCTTAGTGGACGTGTTTGCTCACACCCACGCGTCTAGGCAAGTAGATGAGGCTGGCAATATCATATATCAGTGGGGTGATCAAGATAGGGCGACCGAGGCATATGTATGCATTTTTTAATTTCTAATACTTACACCGATAAGTTTATTAATTTCTAGCTATGCAAAATAATTACATGCTACTATTTTTCAACTGAAATTGTTTTTTTTCATTATAGTCGAGGTTGTAGGAGGCACAGGCTTATGCGCTTGAGCAGTCTGGTCGTGATGCGCTGACACAGAAGGAGCAGGATAACAGTTTTACCGCTGTTATGGATCCGGCGCAACGGAGTAGACGTTTTTGGCTTCGGAAACCTAACGGTAATTAATCCTTTTACATATGCACAAAAAATCAGCGTTTAGATATATAATGTTATAATATTTTATATGCTGAGACAACCCTTTTGCTATTAATTTTATTTGCAGGCTCGACAAGCTCAAAAAGACCGAGACAGAGAAGAAATCAAGGAGCTTAGAGCTATGGTTGAGCAGCTACGGGAGGATAATTGTCTACGAGCCATCCAGGTGGAGTAGTTGGATCAAAAGCTTGCGCAGTATTTGCAGAATCATGGTACCCTTCCTTCGTCGTCTGGTGCTTCTGGAGGCGACGAGGATCCTTGAGGAGGTATGTTTTTGAGTATTTGTGTTTGAACATTGTATATATTGATTGGAGATGTTTTGATGTTGATGGTGATGTTGTATATATTGGTACGGAGTGGGTGAGAAATATTTTGATGGTATGTACATGGTTTATGGACATTTGTTGATGGTATGTACGTTGATGGTATATTTTGTGATGTTTGATCGTTTTGGTTTGTTTATATTGGTGTTTTATTTATTTATGTGTGTTGTTTGTATTGATATTGATATATATATATATATGTGGAATTGATTGGAAATGGAATGGATTGGAAATGGTGTGGTGGAAAGTAAATAGGCTTGCTGTTATACAGCAAAATAAATCCAGTATTTCCAACGGCTTCCAACGGCTTGTTGGCCATTTTATTGTAACGGTTTCTAACGGATTCCAACGGCTACAAGCCGTTAGCGGCCGTTGGAAATGCCGTTGGATCCGTTGGAAAGCGTTGAAAGACGTGAGATTTATTCCAACGGCTATTCCAACGGCTTCCAACGGCCGCCAACGGCTAGGAGCCGTTGGAATAGCCGTATTATCTTGTAGTGACCACTTAAGTTTGAGTTGTCTATTAGGGTGCCTTTAAACTCTTAAGAAACCAACCATTGAAAAAATCATAATGCCGGTAGCAAACACATGAAAAATGCTTAAGTACGTGACGTATATAATATACAACCAACTAGGAATTTATAAATTTGTCAGTATATTGTGATATTTTTGCGGAACAACTTAGAAACTCTTGGTTCTGTATTTGGGATAACTAAACCTTATTTGTTGGTATTATTTGTGTTGTTTTGCATCTTCAAATTCCGTTTTTTCCCCTTTCTAGTCTGGTAATCCATTTTTTTTTAAATATAAGCTGCTCTAACTAGGTGTAAACATGAGTTTACAAGCTCATTTGATAATATTATTCCTAACTAAATGCTACTGTTTACTTAAATTTTTTATCGTAGGATATGCAATATAAGAATCCTAAAAGCAATAGCTTATATGTTTGGTTGCGGCGATGTGATTTCGACTCACAACAATTATCCTTTTGTAGGACTGTCACCAAATACTTTCGAAAGCAGATAATATTATATTCGCATCCGTATCTGAAATCGTTTTCAATTATTGGATATTTCCGTCCAAAATCATTCGTAATACTAAAATGCACATAATATAAATTATAATCTTGAAAAAATCGGACAAATAACTTTTGGATACGGATTCATATCCGCACTCATGTCCATTTATGTAGATATAGGATATTTATTTATTTTTCGGACGTAGGTAAATTTCGGATTCATCATAGATCAATTGACATGGTTATCTTCTTTGATATCTTTCCTGTAGTAATTGAACCAAAAAATACTGCATGTATATCAATATTTTCATAAACATATAATGCTTTTCCCAAAGCTGCTACTATTGTCTATGTAATTGCTTGGAACTTAAATAGTTAACAGCTGTTTAGGCACAAGGAAGAAGTTGCAAAAAAATTTAGTCTCAAGTACAACAAATTTGCTTTTTAGTCTGAAGGACACTTTTTAGTGTAAACTGAAAATGATAGTTACAGCTATCATTCTGTGATTTACACTAAAAAGTATAATTCAGCATAAAAAACAAACTTCTTGTACGTAAAACTACATTTTTCTCCAACAGCAGTCGCATAGAAGTTCTAATTACATAAATTTTTATATTCAGAGCTTAGAAAAAAAAATGTTATTTTTCATCATTATTGGGTAGGATTTCAATTGGATGTAAATGTTCAACATTTTTTTAGCTCTTCTTCATAAATTAATTTCACATGTAACTCATGTTCCAAAATGAAAACTGAACTTATTTATTAATATTCATGTTTCTGTATATAATTTCTTTTGGATAAAAAATACTGAAGGAGTTCAACACAATCAAACAATTATTGTAATACAGTAAAAGGTTTGACTATTAAATGTAAACTAAAATAATCATTGTTTATTCAATTAATGATGCAATGTTAGAGTCTAATGATCAAAAGCTTATTAATTATGGACAAAATTTTGATATAGGTTCATGAAACAAATTAATTGTTGATATGTACTTCTTCTAAAACTAATTGTCAAACTATATCCCTTCTACCATTGTTCTTGCACAATTGTGGAATGAACAAGAGTAATATCAAATTTCATCTTGTGCATTTCGCAATAGTGTACAAATGATATTGTAATGAAAAATATATAATCATTTAGTGGTAGAGATTCAAGTTTAAATTAATCTATGTTTGTCCTGGGTTCTGTTTCCATCTCCAACATGAATTTCTACTTTCAGAATTTAATTATCACATTTGAAGTTTAACCTCAATTTTTTTAATATCAAATCAAGTTTATATAATTTTGACAGTATATTCTGAAATTGGATTACGTTGGCAGCACTTTTACATTATAAATGTGTTTTTATTTTTTGGCAGAAAAAACATCTTCCTATAGTAATATTGTTGAATTTGTCATCATAATATACTTGAGGTTTAGTTCATTGATATTATTTTTTGCCGATAATGAACTTGGTTTTGACTCACTTATTATAACATATTGTCAATATGTGAATTTAGTTTGTTTTCCTAATCAGGTATAAGGAAGAAAAACATTTATACACTAATATAATTAAATTTAAATTGTATTGTCAAGATTACTAATGAAAAAACATGAATTTGCTAAAATATAAATCAAAATGTGAAATTTATGTTTGAGAAGAAAAAATAAAGGTGGATTCAGTTGTGATAATTACATCGTGAGAATAAGAAGTCAAAACTAGGAATTCCAAATCTCAAGCACTAGATTAGATTAATGTTACAGCCGAATTCGTTGTAGCCTTCGAATAAAATTGGACAAGTAAACACTCAAATTTCTTAGGCCGCACTCCAAGTCTGTTAACAAAGATGGAGGCAATTGCAAGGCTACCTTGAAATTCAACGACACATATCCATCAAAGTGATCGATAGGTACCGATCCATAAAACCTTCTCAAAATCACTTCATTTTTCTCATATTACTTAGTCTTGATGCCAGAAGTCTATTCCAAGCTTCATAGATCGATCGTCTATCATTTGCTATTGAACTTCTTAAGCATTAGAAATCAACAACTCTACTTCTCCGTCGATCCACCATTTGGACTTAGAAACAAGCTCATAACCATACAAAAAAGTTGAGAAATTCGAAGGTATCGAATATCACTTCATCCCAAAGTGGCTAAAATGATCCACAAGTCAATCTTATGGGTCGATACCAAGCCGTAGCTGATTGCTGACTTAGCCACGTTTCCTTGAGTACAACTGCTGCTACATTATGGAGATCGTGGAGGAGAACGTGGTGGAGCATTTCCGACCGACCTACAACTACAAATAGGCATGGAGGGACATCATTTGGGGGATCTTTTAGCTCGCTAGCAATTCTTACGCCTTTCTTGTAATTGTCTATCGAGTGGTATCAAATTATAAAAACAACACTTGTAAAACAATAGCATAATCAAAAGAAGATTCAAGTGGATGTAGGCATCGATCGGCCGAACAACTATAAACCTTGCGTGTCTTATTTTTCTTTGTTTTTACTCAATTTCTTCACTCTTTTCTCTGCTATCCTCATCTAGGTGTTTGTGTCATTTTTGGCGCAAATATTTTAGTGCTTTCACCGAGAACACCAGCTCAGGATTTGACCACTAGGAATTAGAATTTAAGAAAGATGGCAAGACAATATGTTAGGAAGACCGTTACTGGAGAAAATAAGCAAGGTGGCAATCAGGAGGCATCTTCAAGATCTAACCCCCCATCCATCTACATAATCAGGGATGAAATTGAGACTATGATGAATGAAATGCAGGAAGAGATGATAGCTTGCCAGGAAGAGATGATAGAGAATTCCATCAGAAGAATGAGGCAAATAGGAATAGCCGAAGTCGCAGCAAAGAAGAACCAAAGGCCAGAAGTTGGAGAAAATGCACTTGGGAGACGAATAGATCAAATCAAAATTAACCCTGAACAGGTCACACAGATTGGTACCGATCCACAGGTTATCTAGGCATTAAGGCTCATCCTATTTCTAAATCAATCGTGCCCCCGAGTTCTTGTGGTTTGGTAACGATCCGCAGGTATGGATCGGTATCAATCCACAAGAACTCGTGCCACGATCGATTTGGATATAGAATGAGCCTTAATGCCTAGATTAGGCAATGCTGGAGCTAGAGAGGCAAATTGGTATAGGAATGCATGACAGCAAAAGCTGGAACCAGAAGCTTTCCGTTGGAATGAGGGGCAGAATGAAGTTATGGATCAAAGACTTCCATTGGATAACCCTATGATGGGGATGGATTGAAGTCAGGTTCGATTCCTTCACCCTGAATTTAAATAAATGTTGCAATATAATCTCAGGTCGCTTACACTTGTACAAGATCTAGATTCGTCTCTAGGCATGTTATGAGTTGGATATCTGAGATGAACACTTAGGGTTTTTGCTTATTTGATTTTTGAAAAATCCACATTGAATGTGATGACTGATATCGATTGCTTTAAGTTCCATCCGAAGAAACGAGATCGAAGTGCTGGGTTAAAGTTCCCTTGTCGGAGAGCGAGTGGATTAATTTGTGCAACATTGATCGCTTTAAGTGCCAGTCGAAGAGCAGGGACCAGAGTGTAAGAAGTAAGTCACTTCGTCGGAGCGTGAGCGGATGAGCTTGCTTTTCATTGAGTCCTCTCACCGGAGAGCGAGCAAATTGGGCTCAAGAAGGGTCAGGAGAGACCATGGATTTGATTATCGGTCCTGAACGACCATGGATTTTATTAACGGTCTGAAGAGTCCATGAATTTGATTATAGGTCCCGAACGACCATGAATTTGATTAATGGTCTGAAGAGTCCATGTATTTGATTATCAGCCCCGAACGATAACAAATTCAATGAACGATCCAGAGAGATCATGGATTTAACTATCAGCCCTGAATGACTACAAACTCAATTAATGATCTCGTCCGGAGAGAACGTGGATTTGATTATTAGGCCCGAATGACCACAAATTCAATTAACGATCTGAAGGGATCGTGGATTTAACTATCGTTCTTGAACGACCACAAATTCAATTAACGATCAGGAGAGGTCATGGATTTAACTATCGGTCCCGAATGACCACAAATTTGATTAACGATTCAGAGATATCGTGATTTTGATTGTCAGTTCCAAGAGGCCAAGGATTCCATTGACGATCTGGAGAGACCAAAATTCAACTACCAGTTGGGAAAGTCCATGGATTTCACTAACTATTCAGAGAGATCGAGATTTTAACATATGACCGTTAGCTCTCGGATGAACACGAGATGACCTTGATTAGTGATATAGCCTATGGCTTACCGATTTCGGGAGAACATGGAATCATTGTCATGATTTTCATTCAAGCAAGGACTTGAATCCATACCTATCACGATTTGGAACGACCTTTGATTTATAGGCGAATCCAAAGGAACACGATGATTCGCCATAGGTCGATCGATTGATAACCAGAAAATTCGACTACTAAAGTTCCAATAACTTCGATGTCTGTTTTTGAGCAAAGCACAACTTCCATTCACAATGTATGCTTTGAGGGGCAAGTGCTACGACCGAATTTGCCGTAGCCTTCAAACAGACTTAAACTGTTGAATCAGATAAGCAAACACTCAAATTTCTCGGGTTAGACTCCAAGTCTTTTAAAGTTAACAAAGATAGAGGCGATTACGAGGGTATCTTGAAATTCAACACCTATCCATCAAAGTGATGGATCAGTACACCCATGGATCAGTACCGGTCCATACAACTTTCTCAGAATCACTCTATTTTCCTCATACTACTTAGTCTCCATAGATCGCCTATCATTTTCCATTGAACGTTCGAAGCACTAGAAATCAACAACTCTACTTCTCCATCGACCCATCATTTGGACTTAGAAACAGCTTCATAACTATGCAAACAAATTGAGAAACACAAAGATATAGATATATCACTTCATCTCAAAGTTGTTAAAACCATCATCTTATGGATCAGTATTGATTCATGCCTATGGATCGGTGCCGATCCATAGTTGATTGCTGACTTGGTTACGTTTCCTCAAGTATAATTGCTGCTACATCATCATGGAGATCATGGAGGAGAACGTAGTGGAGCGTTTTCTGTAACGACCTGTAATTTCCGATAATTAAAAATATATAAGTTAATAAGATGTTGGTGTTAATATTGGAAGAATTTTTTTTGTGGTTTATTAATAAGAAAAATTACTAGAAAGAAACATAATAATGTTAATGTAAGGTAATTGATAACTACTCTAAGGCAATTTCAATTTATTGAAATGATTGTAAAAATAAAAATTGGTATAATATAAAAATTGGTGTAAATTGTAGTAAGCAAATAAACCAAATGTTGTATTAAACGATGAAATTATATGTAATTAATTGAAATTGGTTAATGCAGAATAACTAATCAGCATGTGAATTTATTAGTTTTTTGTTAACCATAAACATAGAAATGTGTTTGAAATCATAAGTTGTAACAATTGTTTAATTATCATTTCACTATTTAATGCATTGAAATTTAATTGGAAATCAATTACAATTAATTTATTTAAATATTGCAGATAATGTGAATTAAGATGGTAACTGTAGAATATTGATGTAATAAATGGTAAACCAAAGTTAATTATATCCATTGAGTAATAGTGGATTGAATAATAAGATTGAAATCAAAATAAATTAATTTATTGGAATTTAAAAATTATAATTGATGGGTTTATTGAAATTGAAATTAAACATTGTAATTAGTGAAATAATTAACATTGAATTTTACATGGGAAATAGGTTTTGAAAAGATTGTTAATTTCTATGTAATTAGAAAGGATAAAATTTGTTAATTATAAAAATTGAATTGAAAGGTGATTTAATCAATTTAATATTAATCGATTTAATTTGTTGTGAAAATATCCATTTTAGCCACAGTCTCGGATTTGGATGAAACCAGTTTCATCGGATCTGTAAGAGTGAATTATTGTAGAATTTCAATTTTTGTAGCGATCGGACTTGTCGTTTGATCGTGCGGGCTCGAAACGTATAGATATCAGTAATTGAATTCAATTTGAAATAAGCTGATTTTAAGAGCTAACTTCTTAATATAACATAATTAGGACTTGGAATCTATTCCATTGAATTTAAAAATATCGAAAGCATCTATTTTGATATATGGGATGATCCTTTTGCGTTTCGAGGGCGGAACGGGCTTTTCGAGTCGTTATTGGCGTTTTGAACCAATTCGATACATGTTCAATTTTCTTATTGGACTTTGTTCATATAAATAGATGTAACGTCCCGCCTTTTCATACGCTTTAAATCGACACACGTGCCAATTCAAACCATACAAAAGGGCGGTTTGTTACAGGGTAAATAAGAAAAATCAAGAAAGGAATAAAACAAAACAGAATCTCACAGCGGGAGGATAAAATATAATAATCAAATATACAGTTCTTGAAGCTGTTTACAAAATATTTAATTTTACTTATACAATATATATCAGAGTTATACATACCATAGAATATCAATAGTGCAGCGGAATACAATAGTGCAGTGGAATAATATAGTAGATAATAGTACTACTGACCGTCGTCGTCTTCCTCCAGAGCTAAAATCTTCAAATCCTGAAACGCTCGGACTGACCCGAGCGAATTGAAAAGACAAAACACTCGAGTCAGAACTAAAAGATCTTATGTGAGTTAAATCAACAGGAATAAATATGAGTGCAATAACTTAAGAGATGCTCGGGATTCATACCTCCTAAGGATCCGTTAAACTATTTACTATGTAGTAATATTTCGCTATTATAATAATGTCTATTAATAAAATAAACTTACTTTTAAATAGCATTAAGGCTTTACATTTTCCACCGTAACACGTAATAGTCCTATTAGTCCATCCAATATCATGGTCCCTCTTGATCGGGAAGCCACCAGAGGATACCGCACGGGCTACGGGAGAAAACCAAACTCGTACAAGACGCGATAGGGTAGGTGACACGGACAACTAGGCATTGCCAGGGTAGATATACCAATTACACTTCCGGGTCGGTGGTAACGCGTAGCTGCTACTACCGCCCACCTCGAACAACACCCCCAAATCAAAGAAATCAAGAGTGGCCACCGAAGCAATCCAAAAGTCAAAGTAGAATATCGAAGGGATGTGTCCGATCAAAGGTGCTACCTAAATTAACCCGTCAACCGCTCCTATTTTAGCCACCTTATGCCAACTCACGGGAGTTGGGTCCACGTATTTACCTCAAAGGAAAACGCCGCCGCCATCCTACTTCATTCTGGAATCTCCACCGCGTACACGGTTGTTAAAGTGGTTTTCGGAGTTGGCAGAGAGTATGACAACTTCCAATCCCGGCCTCTTTAACAACCTAACGTTATTATAACACTGCGGTCTTTCAAAATAGTTTATACTTTAAAACCAGAATATAATATCCATTCCAAAACCATATAACTACGATATCATTTCTATTCAAAAACCTAAATCAAAATAATATCATTTTTATTTCAAATATATCCTCTTCCAAAATCATAGCATTTTTAAATCTATATACCTTGAAACTCATAGCTTTGGATCATAACTCTTAATACTTAAATGGTTTAAATATTAAAAATACTATATAAATAAATATAATTTCTTTAATTTCCCAAATAGATTCCAAATACTGATTTGAACCTCCAAATAAACCATTTAAATTTTCCATATATTTTAAAGCTTTAAATATTCCACAATTTCAAAACTAATTCTTTTGATAATTCCATTATATCAAATTCAATTTTTATTATTTAGATTTGCAATGTTTACTTAATAAATCAAACATCAATTAAGTAAAACCTTTAAACTTCAAATAACTGGATGTTCTTTAAATTTTATTAACTTGATATATTCATTTAAATCAACTCGATATTTATTTAATTCGCTTTAACCCAAAATCATGTTATAAAATCATACCCTTTAAAAATCTCAATTTTTATTTAAATTTCACATCCATTTTATTCAAGTCAAATTCTTAAATCTTTCAATTCAAACAAATTTCATAATTATCTTCCAGCTTAATTTTTATTTAAGTTATCAAAACTTTATATATACAATATCTTAAATAGGTACTTACCCATATAATAATAAAACAATCAAACTCCGTTAATTCAACTATTTTTATTAAACAAATTTATACATAGCTTAAATTCAAGAATTTAACTATATATATAAAATAATATTTATATAATATCAAAAATTAATATTTATTAGACCGTATATTTCTTTCCAAACCATAGAAAATCACTTTAAAATATTTTTATATATAGACCACGGTGTCTGTATATAATTTTCTACCCTATGGTCAAGTGATACGGATATTTATCATTTCAATCCGCAATTTAAAAATAAAAATTACGGTTTTATATCATTTCAAACCGCAATCCCGAATGAAATAAGAATGCATAATAACTTGCAGTTTATAACAATATAAATACAGCATCCATTCATCCAATATCAACCATCAACCATTTATCAAAATCATCATCAAATTCAAAAAATAGCATCAATAGAACGGAAAATAAACAACAGGTATTAAATAGCAGTTTATATTCAATAATAAATTAAATAACTGTTTAACTGGCAGTTTATATGCAATGAATAATTAATTAACAATTTAACTGGCAGTTTATATGCAAATGAATAATTAAATAACAATTTAATTAAATAAATGCGATTTAACTGTGATGATGAATAAAAATATGCCAAACAGTCATAAATAAATTTCTACTCATATCATAAATGAATTTAACAAATATAAGAAATCTTAGAAGTTGTGAGTGGGTTAAAACACTCACCTTTTGAATTTAAATTAAATTTAAATCCAAAAATTTGACCATCTCAGAATTCGTCCAAACCAGCGTCATTAAGTCCGGAATTTTAATACGATCCTAACAAAAGAAACCGCGCGTAAATCGTATATCGTATGAGAAAGATATAGCGATTATTGCGGTTGAATTTTAATTTAAAAAAAAAAAAAAAGGAGAACACATTACCAAACTAGAATATGCCACGTGATTGTTACAGAACGCGTACGTTCTTTCTTCCCAGAACCCTACGCACGAACCAACACTGCTACAGAAAATCACCATCGCGCACGAGATGCTCGCCTCCGTGAAACGCGTATCACCACGCTATGCTACCCCAACGCACGCCGACCTCCCCCTCGCCGCAGATGGCGCTCGACGTCGATCGCGTTGCCAAAAATACACAGCCGCCGCCTTTAGGGTGTAAGCCCTAGTTGAATTATGCGCAAAATCCAACCGTCGATTTGCCAAATAAACTGCATAGATGCAGTCCACTTGGTCCACTCTACAATACCCAGAAACGATTTGACGATCCGACAACGTTCATCGACGCGCGATGAACGGTTGAGACTTCTTCAAATTTTACCGGTCAAATAACAATCCAAAATGAAAAACGAATTTCACCAGAAGATTACGCACTTCGATGGCTTCAACATATATTTTTTCCAGATTTTTTTGAGGACTTTGAATTTTATGCTTTGGATTTGATTTGCAATTGGATATGGAAATATAAATTTTTTTCTGCCATTGAGGAAGAGGAGAAATAGAATGAATTTACATACAGACAAATGAGAATTAGAGAGGCTAGGGTTTATAGCAGGATATTTATAGAGAAAGGTGGAATAGAATAAATGGATCGGGTTGAATACGCGCTAACGACAAAGTGGCCCAAAAAGCCCGTTCTGACCCCCGAACGAAATTGGGTAAACCCATATATCAAAATAGGTGTTTTAAAATATTTTAAATGCAATGGAAAAGGTTTCACGTCCAAATTCCATCGTATGGAAAAGTTATGCTCAAATCAATATTTTTTTCAAATTGATTTCAATTGATTTCAATTTCATTAATTTTAAGGCGTTTCGAGTCCGTACGATCAAACGACAAGTCCGATCGTCACGAAACTTGAAATCCTACAATAATTCACCGTTACGGATCCGATGAAACTGGTTTCATCGAAATCCGAGTCAGTGGCCAAAATGACTATTTTTACATCAATTAAATAAATTAATAATTAATTAATAAAATCAAATTTTCAATTTTATTTCGATAATTGACAAATTTCAACATTTTTAACTTCTTAATCATTTACAATGATTTAAACAAATTTAAGTGTCAATTTATCGTTGATTAATCTATCAATTGCAGTGTTAAATTTTCAATTTCATTATATTCAAATTTATAAATTAAATTTCCCCAAAATATATTAAATTTGCTTCCATCTTATTATTCAATTTATTGATATCAATTGGATGAAGTTATCATTGGCTCAATATCTATAACATTAAAAATCTCCAATTTAAACTTAATTTCAATTAACGACATAATTAAATAATTTATTCCATTCATTAGTAATTAATCCAATTATTGAATGTTTATTCAAATAAATAAATAAATCCTGACTCCCATTCTTTTAATTCAATTAATTATCATATCTTCATCCTAGGTACCATTTACATTAGTATATATCCTGATAAATAACATTTTCCCAATTTATCTTTATTTCAAATTGCATAACATTAAATTCCAATTACTACAAAATTTACATTTTTTTTATAAATTGGATTTCAATGGGTTGATTTGTTTTAACTCAAATCTTTTTATTAAGTTCAATCCTATTCTATAACTTAGTTGCCTTGTTTTTCTCATTTATTACTTTAATGTACCCAAATTAACAACTCCTAACTATTGTATTAAGTTTCACACAAATGTAACATTTATTTCCATTTATTACAATTTATCTCCAATTCCAATTAACAATCTAAATAAATAGGTAACCTAAAATAACATTACCGTTACTCTTTAGTCACATTAATAGGCTTTTATTGCTTACAATACAATGTTAACATTTATTTTCGTAGTGCTAATTTCATTCACTCTATCCATTACTACATTTATATCCATTTAAAGAAATATTTAATTTCCTTTATTCGAAATAACCTTTTATTACCAATATACTCTTTAAAATACTTCTATAGTTATTCTCCACAAACAATTACCATCTATCCTATTATTTCATTTAATTCAATAACTACATTTGTTTTACTCAAATTCCCGTTATTGTAAACCTTTATTTGTTCATTAAAATTAAACTTCAATTCCAATTAAATCAACTATTTCAACATGCGACTTATAATAATTGTTTAAAAGCATGAATGGAATTTACCTTAATTTCAACTATTATCCTAATTTACACCCCATTATAACCTAAACATCAATCAAATTTGAATTGCATTAAATTTGGTTATTCATCAACTGCCATTTACATTACTACCTTAATTCACATACAGTTACAGTTTATCAATATATTAATACATAGGTAAATTAAATTCTTGTCTTTAATTACTTACTTTAAATTTTATCCAAGTGCAACAGTTAACACTATTTCTTTATTGGGATTTCACTTAAATTTTCAACAATTAGGTTTAATAATCATTTCTACAATTCATTATTAATATTTATTTCAATATACATTATAAAATTTTTATTCCTTTCTAATTTAATTTTTGAAAATTTAATTAAATTGACCAATTTTATTTATCAAAATTTACGGGTCGTTACAATAGATCTTTCTAAACCTTAGCATCCTTTTTATTTCTTATCTCAGTATGTACAATTCCATATGTCTGCTTCTAAACCAATTCAGATTACAAATCCTAAATTCAATTTCCAAATCAATTTCAAAATCAAACTCCGCAAGACCCTATCATATTATATACCGGTTCGAAGCTCTTGATGAGAACATTCTAGATCTGCAGTTTGTTTTTCGATTTGGGTATCTGTGTGTATAGGATTTGGCGATTAAATCTCAGTCGTTCATTGGGGTTCGATCATAGTCGACGGATCGTCGATTCAAGGGCATGGGCGGGTGGAGAGTGACGAGAGGTGTTCATCCATGTGGATCATTCATTGTATCAACGGCCAGATCATTGGCTAAATTTCGATCTAGGGTTGGATGTGAGGCGGCGGCTTGCCATATTTTGGCTCACGATGGTTGAACATGGGTGATCGGAGGGGGTCGAGGTAGCTAAGGCGAGGTCACGGCGATGTACGGTGGCTTCAGGCGGCATTCGAACGTGGGTTGTGGCTGCGTTAGGGTTTCATACGGGAGTGGTAAGCGCGTGAAGAACAAGAGGGAGAGACGAGTTGCTCTGTGCTGATCTGGATAGGTAAGTAAACGTGTATTTTATTTGCTTTATTTTAATTTAATTTTAATTTTTCCAAACTTCTAATATGCATAACTTCTATATACGAGGTCAGATTTACGCGCGGCTTGCCCCGCTGCGATCACCTCGAAATTTCGAACATTTTGAAACTGGTTTGGACGAATTTGGAGACTGTTAGCTTTCGGGCCTTTATTTTGATTTTAAATTGATTTGAAATCAAAAGGTGAGTGTTTTAACACGCTCAAAACTACTAAATTGTCTTATGTTATTTAATTTAAATTTATGATGTGATTGGAAATTTCTTGGTTGATGTTTGATATATTTAATACGTCATTCGAGTTAAATATAAATTTACTGAATATATTTGCCATTTAATTTAATATTAAAATTTATTTTGCTAGTTTATATCTGGTAATGATAATCTATTATCTAATGATGTTTATTGGTTGATTTGAAAGATGATCGTGATGGATGTTTGATTGTTGATATTGGATGACTGGATGTTATATTTTATATTGTTATAACACTGCAGGTTCCCTTAGTTATTGCTAGGAAAATCCCTATGGGTTGAAATGATACATACCTGAACGATCTATAGATCAAGGAAAAATCATTACGGTTTGAAATGATAGACTCGAGCGATTTTTTGGATTTTAAATTTAAATTTGGGATTGCGGGTTGAAATGATATATACCCGTAAATTTTAAATTATTGCGGGTTGAAATGATATATATCCGCATCACTTGACCATAGGGTAGAAAATTATATACGGACACCGGATTGGTTAAATTAAATGATTTTATTCCTAAATTTTTTGAATCCAGTTAATTTATTTGATTTATATAAACTGATTTATTTTCGAAAATCAAAATTTAAATGTTGAAATTTAAACTGGTTCAAATGAATTGTTTAAAGAATTAAATTGAAATTTCAAAGTTGAATGTTGAAATACAAATGAAATTTATAGAAGTAAAGTTATTGAAATGTTTGAATATTTAAATTTTTAAATCCACTAAATTTATAGTTCAAACATGGAGTTGAAATCGATATGGATTTAAATTGTTTTATTGAGAATCTGAATTGAAAGATAAAAATTAAATTTGTTAATTTGAAAGCTGGATATGGTCTAGATATATTGAAATGGAAGAAATAGTTTAATTTGATATTACTTTCAAATTCATTATTTTTCTAACTGTTAAAAATATATTATTTTAAATTTAGATTTATTTTGATTTTCAAACCATATTATATCAAACTATATTAAACCTATTTTTTAACTGTTTTAAATTATTTAACCTATTTCAATCTACTTTAAACTATTTAATCTATTTTAATCTATTTCAACTATATGTTTGAAACTAGTTTAATCTATTTAAACTATTTATAACATTTGCACTATTTTGAAGTATTTTTAAACTATTTAAAACTATTTGTACTATTTTAAAACTATCTAAACTATCTACTAAAAATAAACTATGCAAGGCTGCGTTGTTTATATTTAAATCCTGGTTTAAAAGTGAATATTATTAAATGATGTTATAACCTAAGTTGGGATTTGAAATGATATTTTCTAGTGAAATAACATATTTTGAGTAAATATGATGATTTTGCAATGAGAGTTTAACCTATTTTGAAATATGATTTCGAAAGTGAATATGATTTCGAAAGTGATATGATTTTTAAGAATATGATATTTTGATATCAATATGAAATGGTTTGGAAAATATAAAAGAACCATCTGGTATGTAATAAGCGTTCGGTTGTTAAAGCGATCAGGATCAGATTTTCCATACTCTCTACCAATATCGAAAACCACTTTAACAACTGTGTATGTGGTGGAGATCCCAGAATGAAGTATGATGATTTGGCGAACGATTTTGTATGAGGTATTTACGTAGCCCTGACTCCGATGAGTCAGCTTGATGTGACTAAAACAGGAGCCACACTGGGTCAACTGAGGTCGCTCCTCCTATCGGGCACATTTCTTCTATACCATATTATGACTTTGTGATTGATTTGGTGGCCACCCCTCGATTTGATTATGGGAGTGTGTTCCGATGTGGGCGGTAGTAGATGTTATGCGTTACCACTAGTCTAGATCTGCAAAACGGTAGTATCTAACCATAGGCATTGCCTCCGTGCCTTGTCACATGCCTTATCGCGCCTTCTACGAGTTTGTTTTGTACCGTACCTATGGAGTGCCCTCTAGGTAAACCACCGGTTTGATGGAGCTTACGTTATTGTATAGACTACGGGAGTATATAAAACGTGTTAAGGGGGATATGGATAACACCTTAATGCTATTTTAATATTTTACTTTACTGACAGACATATTATAATAGCGTATATTACTACATAGTAAATAGTTTAATGGATCCTTAGGAGATGGTATTTTCGAACATCTCTTAAGTTATTGCACTCACGTTAAACATTGGATATAAGATGTCAAACCCCGTAAACATCTCTGACGTTGTTGCACTCATATTTATTTACCGTTTATTTAACTTACACAAGATCTTTTATTTCTGACCCGAGCGTTTTATCTTTTCAATTCGCTCGGGTCAGTCTGAGCTTTTCAGTGTATTGAAGATCTTATTTCTAGAGGATGAAGATGAAGATTTTGTACTATTATTATTTATTTTATTTATTCCGCTACATTATGTTGTTCCGCTGTATTATTTATTTATTCCTGCTGTAGGTACTCTGATTTTGTATTTTAAAAATGTAATCAAATGTTATTTGTAAAACAGCTTCATGAACTGTTTATTTGATTATTATATTTAGTCATTCCATTGTGAGATTCTATGTTTTGATTTTTTTCTTCTTTCTTTCTTTGCGTTTTCTTATCTACCCATAATAATCCTCCCTTTTGAATGGTTTGGGTCTGACATGTGTGGTTTATTGTCAATTTAAACTGTCCAAAAATGTGGGTTGTTACGTTTGGTATTAAAGCTTTGGTTTAGCGATAACCTTAGCTTTGTGGGGTCCGACTCACTAGAAATAGGGTATTAATACCCTAGAATGAGTGGTTGAGTGTATATATATGAGAAAGCTTATTTTTTAGTGTTATAAAATATTTTATATTGTGTTAATTTGTTCTGTTTAGTATTTATAAATTCTGATCGGTACATAGGATGCTATGATGTCGATATAGATTTCTAAACACTGGATAGGGCAGACTGACACAATATTTGTTTTGAAATATGGGTAAATGAAATAATTTGACCTAGCGTTATATTTTGTATATAAAAGAAATTTTTGTAGATGTATATAATTGTATATGATATGTTTGGTTGTTTGCTAGGAAGTAAAATTTTAAAAGTATTGATTGTAAAATAAGATTTACAAATAAAGTAAATAAGAACTAAGAATGGGATTTTTAAAATTTCTTTCAAAAGATTTTGGGATATAGTATTAGTATTATTTGGAAGTATTTTCTGATATAAATATTTCAATATGATTTGAAAGAAATGTTTTAAAAGAAATTTTAAACTAATTTTGTTATGTACTTTCTTTTCTTTTCTATCATTGGAAATAATTTCAGTGATAAGTGCACGCATCATCGACGTTCATTTTTGAGTTTCGAAGTGAGAAGACTACTGTAATAGTTTTAATACACATCTGTTTTGATGAATGAATCTTAATTTTTAAATTCCTAAATATGATTTGATCTATAAAGGATACAAATATATATATTATTTTCAAAATGACTGAAATGAATCTGGAATTTGGTTCTTAAACTCTCTGATAGTTAGTAGTTTTCAGTTATTGTAATAAAATAAAATCTTAACTATTTTAATAATTGGAAAACTTCTAAATTGTGTAATTGGAACTAGATGCTAAGTGATTTGTGAAATATATAAGAAATTGGAAATTTGTAACTTGTAAATTAAAAAAAATGAATATAATAAGATGTAAATGGTGAACATTTTGTTAACTAAAATGAATAAAATAAACTTGTGTAACAATCAATTTCATCCATAATATATATATATATATATATATATATATATATATATATATATATATTACCAAAAAATTTAAAAGTTGAAATGTTAAATAAGAATATGTAACATAATATTATACATGTAAAACTTAAGTAATGAAAGTGTTCAATGGAATTACTTCTATAAATAAGAATTCTGATGTTATAAATTATTATAAACTTAAGTTAATAATTTGAAATGTTACTAATTAAATTTATAGAAAGAGTAAATACCGTAAGTAAATGATTATAACTTAAGTTAACATTTTAAGCTATTTACAATCAGATTGAATAGTAAAGGTGAATCCTACATTAATTGAATGATTATAACTTTAGAAAATGTTGAAATAATTTAAAAATGGATTTAACATTCAATAGTACTACATATGGAAGAAATGAATGTGAAATAGAAATAATCTATTAATGGAGAATTAAATTGTAAAGAGACTTACATAATAATGGATAACCTAAATAATTGAAATGGAAATAACTAATGTAAGTAATGAATGTAAAATAATGAAAAGAGGAAAATGACATTGTGTAAATGAATGGGAAATGAACTTTGTTGGTGATGAATGTAAATTAATAAAATAAGCATTGTACGAATGAATGTAACTGAAGAATAGTAAATAATGTGAAATGAGATTAATAAGAATAAACTTAAACGATACTTGAAATTCTTGTTTGTTTTGACTTATGGGATGGTTGGGAAGTGATACTTTAAATTGTTTAGGATGTATGAATAATCTATTAAGTTTTATCAAAGACTGTTGAGTGTATGGTATACTTAATATTTTATTTATCCTTCTATACTTAAATGTTTTTGAACCCGAACAAACCATTTGATTTGGTTGTTATATACGAATGGTTGATAACTTTGATTGCATGTGATGATTTTATGGTTTTGTTTGCGAGTGATTGTTGTTATGCTGTGTTGGTTTGTTTTAGTATTTACTAAAGCAACTAAATATTTCTCTTCTACTTCTTTGGATTATATAAGAGATATATAGGTTTATGGAAGCAATAGCTACCGCTTTTGGTTTTATAAATAAGCGGTGTTTTCCAACAAAATAGGTACGTTTTTGGATTACGGTTTATAACGATATTATATTTTTTTCCCGTGGTTCTGGGTATTTTATTTTGAAATATGATATATACATATATTGTTATTATTGATATTACTATTTCTTCCAAACATCTCCATACAAAGAAGATTCTACCGAAATTTTTCATAAATTTTGAACATTGTGAAAGTGGAAATGTTTTCAAACTTTTATTGAACTTGAATATGAAAAGATTTAATTGTTTATAAATTGATATATTTTATATAAATTATTTAATTATGTAAATTAATTGTTTATAAATTGAATACTTTGAATAAGATATATTGATTCCTTAATTCATTCTTTTCCATTCTTTTTCCTTTTCGAGGACGAAAAGTTTTGAGTGGGAGAGAGTGTAAAGACCCGTAATTTCCGATAACTAAAAATATTTTAGTTAATAAGATGTTAGTGTTAATATTGGGAGAAATTTTTATTGTGGTTTACTAATAAGAAAAATAACTAGAATGAAAATAACAATGTTAATGTAAGGTATTTGATAACTACTCTAAGGCAATTTCAATTAATTGAAATGATTGTAAATATAAAAATTAGTTATAAATTGTAATAAGTAAATAAACCAAATGTTGTATTAAACGACGAAATTATATGTAATTAATTGAAATGGTTAATGAAGAATAATTAACCAGCATGTGAATTTATTAGTTTTTTTTGTTAATAATAAATGTAGAAATGTGTTTGAAATCATAAGTTGTAATTATAGAATATTGATGTGATAAATGGTAAACCAATGTTAAATATATCCATAGAGTAATAATGGATTGAATAATAAGATTGAAATCAAAATAAATTAATTTACTGGAATTTAAAAACTATAATTAATGGGTTTATTGAAATTGAAATTAAATACTGTAACTAGTGAAATAATTAACATTGAATTTGACATAGGAAATGGGTTTTGAAAAATTGTTAATTTCTATGTAATTAGAAAGGATAAAATTTGTTAATTATAAAAATTGAAATGAAAGGTGATTTAATCAATTCAATATTAATTTATTTAATTATTGTGAAAATAGCCATTTTGGCCATAGTCTCGAATTTCGATGAAACCAGTTTCATCGGATCCGTAACATTGAATTATTGTGGAATTTCAAGTTTCGTAGCGATCGGAATTGTCGTTTGATCGTGCGATCTCGAAACGCGCAGAAATCAATTTAATTGAACTCAATTTGAAATAAGCTGATTTTAAGAGCTAACTTCTTAATATAATGGAATTAGGACTTGAAACATATTCCTTGAATTTAAAAATATCGAAAACGTCTATTTTGATATATGGGATGATCCATTTGCGTTTCGAGAGTGGAACAAGCTTTTCGGGTCAGTATGGCGTTTTGAACCAATTCGATACATGTTCATTCTTCTTATTGAGCTTTGTTCATATAAATAGATCTTTCTAAACCCTAGCATCCTTTTATTTCTTATCTCAGTACGTACATTTCCATCAGTCTGCTTCTCTCTTCTCAATGGCAGAAACCAATTCAGATTATAAACCCTAAATTTAATTTCCAAATCAGTTTCACAATCAAACTCCTCAAAATCATATCATATTATGTACCGATTCGAAGCTCTTGACGAGTGCATTTTAGATCTGCAATTTGTTTTTCGATTTGGGTATGTGTATGTAGAATTTGGCGATTAAATCTCGACCGTCCATTGGGGTTTGATCATAGTCGACCGATCATCGATTCAAGGGAATGGGCAGATGGAGTTTGACGAGAGGTGTCCATCCATGTGGCTCATTCGTGGTATCAACGGACAGATCATCGGCTAAATTTTGTTCTAGGGTTGGATGTGAAGTGGCTGCTGCCCCTGTTTTGGCTCACGATGGTTGAACACGGATGATCGGAGGGGTCGAGGTGGCTTAGGAGAGGTCGCGGCAATGTCAGGTGGCTTCAGGCGGCATTCAAACGTGGGTTCAACACTAGGGTTTCGTACGAGTGTGATAAGCGCGTGAAGAACGAGAGGGAGATATGAGTTGGTATGTGCTAACGTGGATAGGTAAGTGAACATGTATTTTATTTCTTTTATTTTTATTTAATTTTTAGTTTTCCAAACTTCTAATATGCGTAAATTCTACATACGAGATCAGATTTACGTGTGGTTTACTCCGCTGCGATCGTATCGAAATTTTGGACGAATTTGGAGACTGTTAGATTTTGACCTTTGTTTGGATTTCAAATCGATTTGAAATCATAAGGTGAGTGTTTTGACCCACTTACAACTACTAAATTGTCTTATGTTATTCAGTTTAAATTTATAATGTGATTGGAAAGTGATTGGTTGATGTTTGATATATTTAATTCATCATTCCAGTTAAATCTAAATTACTGAACATATTTGACATTTAATTTAATATTAAATTTTATTTTACCAGTTTGTATCTGTTAATGATAATTTGTTATCTATTGATGTTTATTGGTTGATTTGAAAGATGATTGTGATGGATGATTGATTGTTGATATTGGATGACTAGATGTTATATTTTATATTGTTAAAACACTGCAAGTTCCCTTAGTTATTGCTAGGAAAATTCCTATGGGTTGAAAAGATACATACCCGAATGTTCTACAGATTAGGAAAAAGTCGTTATGAGTTGAAATGATAGACTCGAGCAATGTTATGGATTTTAAATTCAAATTCGAGATTGCGGGTTGAAATGATACATACCCGTAGATTTTAAATTATTGAGGGTTTAAATGATATATATCTGCATCACTTGACCATAGAGCAAAATATTATATACGAATACCGGATTGGTTAAATTAAATGATTTTAATCCTAAATTTTTTGAATCCAGTTAAATGATATTTTGAAATAAAATTTGATTTATATAAATTGAAATACTTTCGAAAATCAATGTTTAAATGTTGAAATTGACACTGGTTCAAATGAATTGTTTAAAGAATTTAAATTGAAATTTCAAAGTTGAATGTTGAAATACAAATGAAATTTATTGAAATTGAGTTATTTAAATGTTTGAATATTTAATCTTTGAAATCTACTAAATTTATAGTTCAAACATGGATTTGAAATCGATATGGATTTCAATGGCTTTATTGAGAATCTGAATTGAAAGAAAAAAATTAAGTTTGTTAATTTGGAAGCTGGATATGGTCCAGATATGTTTACTTTCAAATTCATTATTTTTATATAACTTCTTAAAATATATTATTTTAAATTCAGATTTATTTAGATTTTCAAACCATATTATATCAAACTATATTAAACCTATTTTTTAACTATTTTAAATTATCTAATTTATTTTAATCTATTTGAAACTATTTTAAATTATTTAATCTATTTTAAATCTATTTTAAACTATTTTAATCTATTTTAATCCATTTAAACTATATAAATCTGTTTGAAACTATTAATATATTTAAACTGTTTAAACCATTTACACTATTTTAAAGTATTTTTAAACTATCTAAAACAATTTTTACTATTTTAAAATTATCTCCTAAAAATAAACTATGCATGGCTGAATTGTTTATATTTAAATCCTGGTTCAAAAGCGAATATTATTAAATGATATTATAACCTAAGTTGGGATTTGAAATAATATTTTCTAGTAAAATGGCATATTTTGGGTAAATATGATGATTTTGAAATGAAGGTTTAACCTATTTTGAAATATGATTTCGAACGTGAATATGATTTCGAAAGTGATATGATTTTTAAGAATATGATATTTCGATATCAAGTTTTGAAAATGTAAAAGAACCATCTGGTGTGTAATAAGCGTTTGGTTGTTAAAGTGATCGGGATCGGATATTGTCATTCTCTCTACCAATACCGAAAAACACTTTAACAACTGTGTACATGGTGGAGATTCCAGAATGAAGTAGGATGGTTTGGAGAACGATTCTGTACGAGGTATTTACGTAGCCCTGACTCCCATGAGTCAGCTTGATGTGACTAAAATAGGGGCTACGCCGGGACAAGTGAGGTTGCTCCTTCTATCGGGCATATTTCTTCGATACCATATTATGACTTTGTGATTGATTTGATGGCCACCCCTCGATTTGATTATGGGAGTGTGTTTCGAGGTGGACAGTAGTAGCTGCTATGCGTTACCACCAGTCGGGATCTGCAAAACGGTAGTATCCTACCATGGGCATTGCTCGCGTGTCTTGTTACATGCCTTATCGTGCCTTCTACAAGTTTGCTTTGTACCGTACCTATGTAGTGCACTCTGGGTAAACCACTGGTTTGGTGGAACTTATGGTACTTTATAGACTACAAGAATATATAAAATGTGTTAAGGGATATATGGATAACGCCTTAATGCTATTTTAATATTTTACTTTACTGATAGACATATTATAATAGTATATATTACTACATGGTAAATAGTTCTAAGAATCCTTAGGAGATGTAATCTCAAACATCACTTAAGTTATTGCACTCACGTTAGACACTGGATATGAGTTGTCAAATCCCGAAAACATCTCTGACGCCGTTGCACTCATATTTATTTATTGTTGATTTAACTTACAAGAGATCTTTTAGTTCTGACCCGAGTTTTTGTCTTTTCAATTTGCTTGGATCAGTCTGAGCTTTTCAGTGTATTGAAGATCTTATTTCTAAAGGATGAAGATGAAGATTTTTTATAATTATTATTTATTTATTTATTTGTTCCACTGCATCATGTCGTTCCGCTGCGTTATTTATTTATTCCTATTGTAGGTACTCTAATTTTGTATTGTAAAGATATAATCAAATGTTATTTGTAAAACAGCTTCATGAACTGTTTATTTGATTTTTATATTTTATCATTCCGCTATGAGATTCTGTGTTTTGGTTTTTCTTCTTCTTTCTTTCTCTGCTTTTCTTATCTACCCATAGCAATCCTCTCTTTTGAAAGGTTTGGGTCTGACATGTGTGGTTTATTGTCAATTTAAACTAACCAAAAAGGTGGGTTGTTACATTTTCCGCCGACCTACAACTATTGAAACACCCCACACCCCTTAGTATTCCTAAAAAGGGCACACCAAAGGATGTGGTGCGTTATACGTATAGCTATAACTTCACACAGACTAAGATTCACATGACAAATAAGTAAAAGCAGTGAAAAACATTTAAATAATAATTTATTATCTAGAATTAAAATTTAATCTTAAAATAAGTCATAAAATATAACATGTCTCCAAAACTCAAAATATTTCATGTCTCATGAAAATACATCTCAGCCTCATTAAATCAGAGTATAAAGATAATAATAATAATCAATAATAATCCTTCGCACACGTGCCAATCCATCATAAACAAATGAAAAAGATGAAAAGTAGAAGAATACATCTGAAATGAGAAATCTTCAGGAACGGATCTCCAAGCAACCTGAATCAACTCAACTCTGCTAGCCTGTGGGGTGAAGAGGGAAATAGAGGAGTGGGTCAGACAATAAGTCTGACGAGTTAAAGTAATTACTAGCATTTCTAAGCAAGATAAACATAATAGATTAAGCAATAGTTCTTGCTTGAAAGGAAAATACAGAAAGATAAAACTCGGATAAAATACTATTTCTGATTCTACTTGACTGTTTGCTTTGATTGTTTGATTTGATTGTTTGCGCTTTTCTTAAGCTGCTGTGATTAGGCTGAAACCCTAATCCTATCTCAATTGCTAACTTGATTAAGCTTGAATCCTAATTCTCTTTTGATCGGCCTATTCTATCTCTGTTGCGCCACTATAAGCTGATCCAATCTTGTTGGTCTCATAGAAAAAAGACAACCTCTTTAGCGCTTAGGATGCAATAGCGAATTATTTACCCTAATCGAGTCGCACGCTCGGTCATCGCCGATACACACTAACTATCGCCCTCTATTTGACCCTTTTTTTACCCTAATCAGCAAAAGCATGCGAAACCTCACCTAATTATTATGAGACCATCGGTCCTAGACCTGAAAGGGAATGCTCTCCAGTCTCATCTAACTGTTGTGAGACCATTAGTTCTAGACCTGAAAGGGGATGCTGTCGTTACTGGTCCTAATAATCAATCTTCTAGTTTTGCGCCATTTTCTCAAATCCTCAAATTTGAGCCTCTATGTATTGGCTACTTATTTACCCTAATCAGCATAAGCGTGTCCCAGCCTCACCTACTATTGTGAGACCATCGGTCCTAGACCTGAAAGGGAATGATACCGCTACGTGCCATACTTCTATATTTGCTTATTAACTTAATCTAAGTTTTAATATAAGCCTCTTCTTTTATTTCTGCCATATTTTCTTATTAACTTAATGCAAGAGCTAAGTTTTAAAATAAGCCTTTTATGTTATCTCTTTCTTTCTAATTATAACCTATGTTATAATTGTTCTTGCAACTGTTACTCTTCTATTTTCTCTTTCAGCTATAACCTCTTGTTATAATCATGCTTGCAAATATCTTAAATTTGCCGATTTCAATCTATCTCTTATTTTATTTCAGTTTTTCTCATTTTATATCCGATTTCTATAAATTTAGTGTTATTCTATTTTAATCCATATTAGCAAATTCTTCTCTTTTTAATGTACTCGCGTAAAAAAGGATTAAATCTCTATAAAAAGAAACTAACATTTACATGCTAAACTCCAACTTAAAGCAAATGTAAATAACTGTAAATAATTGAATAAAATAGCTAAATGAAATAGACTAAAAAGAACTTCTGAAATTTACTTCAAAACTGACTGTACATAAACTTATATAAAAACCATCTCAAAATTATAGAAAAACTACAACTATTGAGAACCATATTATTTTAAATTACTTAAATATCTAAAATAATTACAAAACACCCACCTGTGGTCCTTAGCTCTAGTCCTGGGCCTTTTTGGATCCACTTCTAAGACGTAGAATATGTTTATCAAAAAGATTTCCTCCCTAGAACTCTTTTCTATTTAGGGTTCAGCCTCAAGCAATGAACCCAATTAGAAGAAATATGAATGAGAAAAATAGCTAGGTCTAGGGTCTTATTTATAGTGTGACATAGGGATTTTAGGCTGTCGGTTTGATGATTAATTCTGGAGAAACCACATCATAGGCTCTCTAGGAATCGTTGGATGCGACCACGGACGACGAGATTTGACAAAAAAATGAAATATGGTTATCGGCTCATAAATGGACGTTTTCACGTCTGTGAAGAAACACGGGTCGACCCATAGTTTGACCTGACCCTAATGCGGGTCGACTTATGAATGTGTATTATTATTAGTATTGTTTCGTTTTCTTTTTATAAAATGCTGATTTCTTATTTCTTTCGTAACTTCTTCATATTAGCTCGGATTTCGACAAGTTATTTATGGAAATTGATCGGAAATCACCATGGGCCCAATAGTGCAACTCCCGTAGCTTGATTATGACAATTTCACGAACCTAATTTATTGTTTAATTAATTCGTTATTTAATTATTATATCTCAAATTTTTGGTTATTACATTCTCCCCTCCTTAAAAAATTTCGGCCCTGAAATCTCCACGGACAAAAGAATGAATTAAAATATTTACATTCAAATTCTACAACCACGTATTCAACCATCATCCATTACATCCATTGTCCTTAATCTTTCTAATGCAACTTATGTTATATGCAATAGTGTATTCTCCATTTCCCTAACTAGTGCAAAAGATTAGACGGTCTATTAATTCAGTCGACCTCCTTTTATGCGGTCATGTCCGTGCCATGTATCCCAATGAATGAAAATTTCCTAATGATAGATGATAGTTCTATATGCATGCTACAATCATCATCCAAATGCAATAATCATATGCTAATTACTCATTAAAGAAACCATGGAAATAAAAATGCAAGTGCACACACATCCATATGCATATGCTTTAATGACTTAGTTAGGCTGATTCCTAAGAGATAATAGTGCATAATGTGTGTATATGCGTCAATTAGCAAACACTTGCAACCACTATCTTCCTACATACATAAGATGTTCTATTAACTTGTTTACATTCAGTCCTACCATCTATAGGTTGAATCCTAAGATCTACCCTCCCAAAGGATACTAAATGAAAGAACTTATTCAAAACTAAAGATGGAAATAAGAAATTCAAAACATATTATCGAAGAGATGCAGATAAGAGATACATATTTTCTCCCCAACCTCCCATGTAGCGTCCTCAATACTATCCCCCCTCTGCATCTTAACCAAAGGGACTTCCTTATTCCTAAGCTTGTTGATATCATGCCCAACGATCTTGGTAGGAATACGACGAACCGATGCTTCTCTCTCCACTTTAAAATTCCTCAAGTTGGCTAGGTTTCACTAGCTCTGCTGAATCATGTAAGCATTTTCTCACGTGCGAAACATGAAAAACATCATGAACTCCCATGAGCCTCTTTAGTAGCATTATCCGATATGTCATCTTCCCTACCCTTTCTACAATGGTGAATGGTCCTACGAATCTGGAAGCAAGTTTCCGATTTGATCCAAACCTCACTACCTTTCTTAGCGGAGGCATCTTAATGAAAACCAAATCTCCTACCTCAAACTCAAAATACCTTCTCCGCTTATCTGCATACGATTTCTGTCTACCTTTGGCATCTTTATTATTCTTCTACTCAAATCAATCTTTTACGAAGTCTCTCTAACCATGTCTAGACCTAGTAGCAATATTTCTGTAGACTCCAACAAATGCAAAGGCGACTTGCAAGGTCTTCCATAAATGGCTTCAAAAGGAGCCATCCCAATGCTAGCATGAAAACTATTGTTATAAAAGAAGTCCACTATAGGAAGGTGCTCCTCCTAAGTCCCTCCAAAATCAAGAATGCACATCACCAACAAATCCTCAAGAACTATATTAAATCTCTCTCCATTTGGCCATCTGTTTGAGGGTGATAGGCTGTGCTCAATCTAAGCAGTATACCTAAAGCCTCTTGCAAGCTCCTTCGAAATTCGCTAGTAAAGATAGGGTCTCTGTCGCTCACTATGTTAGAGGAAACTCCATGAAGACAGACTACCTCACGAACGTATATGGATGCTAAATATGGTGCTGTCCTCTTACTCTTGACCGAAATGAAGTTGGCGCTCTTAGTCAAACGATCTACAATCACCCAAATACTGGTATTTCTCTTCCTAGATCAGGGTAAGCCATCTATGAAGTCCTTCGAAACACTATCCCACTTCCATTCGGGTACATTCAATTGTTGAAGCAATCTTCCAGGCCTCCGCTGCTCTGCCTTAACTCTTTGGCACACAAGACACTTAGCCACAAACTCTGCTATATTCTTCTTTATTCCACTCCAATAAAACACTCTCTTCATGTCCCTATACATCTTATCACGGCTCGGATGAATAGTCATCCGAGAATGGTGTGCCTCTGCTAGAACTGCTCTCATCAAATCACAGCGCGGGGGACATAAAGTCTTCCATCTCTCCTTAGCCACCTTTTACCGTCGATGAAATAACGTTAGAGATGTCTAGAGACCTATCCTTTGCTAATCCTATCCAAAATATCCAAAAGTTATGAATCTCCTCGCTGCCTCAAGCCAATCTGATCTATAAGGTTAGGCTTAACCACAAGTGCTGCCAATAATCCAGGTGTAATGTCCATAGAGGGCTTAAAATCAAAGGTGGAAATAAACTCTAGGCTCCTCCACTCCACAAACATTGGACTAAGGGTTGCTCTCTTCCTACTTAATGCATCCGCAACCACGTTCTCTTTGCCAGGGATGTAAGCTATCTCAAAGTCATATGATGCCAAAAACTTCATCCAACGATGCTGCCTCAAGTTTAAATCCTTTTGTGAGAACGGGTACTTCAATGATTTATGGTCAGTGAAAAGCTCGAACCTCTCTTCTAGTAGGTAATGTATCCAAGACTTGAGCGCGAAAATAATAGCAGCTAGCTCCAAATCATGGGTGGGGTAGTTCTTCTCATGAGTTCTCAACTATCTACTCCCATAGCATACTACCCTCCCCTCTTGCATCAATACTGCTCCAAGGCCAGTCCCACATGCATTAGTGTATGCTGTAAAAGGCTTAGCTCCGTTGGGTAAAACTAATACTGGCGCACTAGTAAGGGATCTCTTTAGCATCGTGAAGGAATCCTCATAATCCACGTTCCATATGAATGTTGCATTCTTCTTAGTGTGGCGAGTAAGCGGTGCTGAAATCTTAGCGAAATATCTGATAAAATTCCTATAATAACCAGCTAAACCTAGGAAGCTTCTAACTACGGTAGCATTCTTGGAGGCCTTCCAATCTTGTACTTCCACTATCTTAGTGGAATCCACAGCTAAACCCTCTCTTGATACTACATGTCCAATGAAACGCACTACCTTATGACAAAAGTGACACTTCGAGAATTTTGCTTTCAACTAATGAATACGAAGTGTACGGAGAACCTCCTCAAGATGAATAACATGCTCTGCCATAATCATGGAAAACACCAAAATGTCGTCCACAAACACTACAATGAACTTATTTAGGACATCTCAAAAATACGGTTCGTCAGATCTACAAAATACGCTGGGGTATTGGTCCGCCCAAACAGCATAACCAACCACTCAAAGAATCCATCAGGTGTCCTAAATGCTGTCTTATCGATACTACTGTCAGCGACCCTACGTTGATGAACTCCAGTGGCTAAGTCAAGCTGAAAAAAATACTTAGGAGTCAACCAACCGATCGAAAAAATCGTCTATCCTAGGAAGTGAGTAACGGTTCTTCTTTATGAGCTTTTACCTCCCTATAGTCTACACAAAGTCGAAGAGAACCATTTGCCTTTGTAGCGAAGACCACTGGCGCTCTCCACTCAGATATGCTCCGTCTGATGAAGCCTTTCTCCAATAGCTCACCAATCTGCTTACTTAACTACTTCCTCCCCCTAGGAGCCATATGTCTCATAGGTAATGCCACTGGCTTAGTATTGTCATTCAGATAGATCCTAAAGTTGATCTCTCTCTTAGGGGGTAGTCTTCTAACATCCTTAAAAACATCTGAGAAATCTCTTACAACTGGAACTGAATCTTACTCTCTAGTGATGAATTAAGAGAATAAAGGAAGCTCAACATGACTGACCCTTGTGAGTCGTAAGAAACCTCGAGAGTCTGTCCACAACATGTCTCTATTCTAACGACTCTCCTCTCGCAGCTCAATATCACCCTATAAGTGGATAAACAATCCATCCCCAAAATAATCACATATTCCAAAAATCCTAGTACATAGGAATCACAATCAAACTCTACGCCTACTATAAAAATTTTCAAACCCCTATAAATTATGGATAAGAATGCCGATCCTCCTACGGGGTTTGAAACAACTATAAGGTCTACAACTAGAGAAATATCTAAGTGCAAACAATCAACCAAGGAACTAGAAATGAAAGAATGCGATGCTTCAGAGTCAAAAAGAGTCCGCATACGAAATTTCGAAATAGAGACCAAACCTTCTACAAAGACTTTCCTACCTTGGTCCGGTCCACTACTAGAAGGTGTTGCATCCAAAGCCTATACTTGCGCTGTAGGTGCGCCTGCTCTCTGCCCCATCTTTTGAGGACAAGCTCTACTAAGGTGTCCAAGCTGCCGGCAGTTATAACATCTCCCCTTCATCGTGTCCTTCTTACATCCTTTGTAAAATGCCCAATCAATCCATAATTATGACATTTCTCGCCTTTCTTGATCTATTCCTTTTGAGGTCCTCCTCCTTTCTTCTTGTCCTTCTTATTCTTCCACTATTGCTTCTTAGAGTTTTATAATTTAGGAACCTCCTTAACCTCTTCTTCCTTAATAACATCTGACATGAGAGCCATTTCGACAAGTGACTCATATGTCACTCCCATTGGTACATGTGTCAATGTCAACCATTGGAGGGGATGGTTCAAACCCTTAACGAACTTGGTGGCCTACTTGTGCGATGTATTAACAAGCTCCATTCCGAACTGTGATAACTCATTTAACTGATTTATATACTCTTTCACCGAAAGACTCCCTTGCTTCAGACTAATGAACTTCTCCAACTGCATGCTTTCCTTGGCTTGCGACAAGAACTTTCTCTCAAAACTTTCCCAAAATCCAAACCAACCAATGTCTTTACCCTCCATCTTTATGATCTCCCACCAGTAAGAAGCTTCTTCCTTCAGCTGCCAAGATGCAAGCTGAACTCTTTGTCGGTCCTCCAATCCTAACAGTCCAAATATTTGTTCCGTGTTCTTCAATCCAGTTCGTGCCTCTATGAAATCCTCCATGCCAGAAAACATCTTGCCTCCTTGACTAACGAAGTCCTTGCACAACTTAGAAAAATTGGCTACTACAGGTGGATTAAAGGGATTTCCACCTACTGGTGCTACATTCGACGCTTGCCCTTGCACCTATGGTGCCGTAGCTTGGAGGTTTCTACAGAAACAGGCAGTGGCTTGGACACCCTCTGGAAGATTTGGGGCATCAGCCATACTATGCAAGGAAAAGAAAATTTAGGCTCGAAAGAATCGAAAGAAGGTTGAACTGAACTTTGGGGGGATTTTTATAAAAAACCCTCTTATATTTGAAAACTATTTCTAAGAGTTTCTTTTTGAAAAATGGTTTGGAAATATGTTACCCTTGGAAAATACTTTACTTTTAAAACAATTTTTTAAGAATCTTGTAATCTTAGGCTCTGATACCAAGTGAAACACCCCACACCCCAAATATTCCCAAAAAGGGAACACCCAAGGATGTGGTGCGTTACAGGTATAGCTAAAGCTTCACAGAGACTAAGATTCACAAGACAAATAAGAAAAAGCAGTGGAAAGCATTTACATAATAACTTATTATTCAAATTTAAAATTTCATCTCAAAATAAGTCACAAAAACATAACATGTCTCAAAAAGTCAAAATATCTCATGTCTCATGAAAATGCATCTCAGTCTCATAAAATCAGAATATAAAGATAACAATAATAATCAATAGTAATCCCTCTCACAAGTGCCAATCCATCATAAACCAAATGCAAAAGATGAAAAGTAGAAGAATACATCTAGAATGATAAACCTTCGAGAATGGATCTACAAGAAACCTGAATCAACTCAACTCTACCGATCTATAGGAGGAAAAGGAGGAAATAGAGGAGTGGGTCAGACAATAAGTCTGGTGAGTGAAAGTAATTACTAGCATTTCTAAGCACGATAAAGATAATAGACTAAGCAATAGTTCTAGCTTAAAAGGAAAACACAGAAAGATAAAACTCGGATAAAATACCGTTTAACTGTTTGCTTTGACTGTTTGATTTGATTATTTGCACTTTTCTTAAACTGTTGTGATTAGGCTGAAACCCTAATCCTATTTCAACTGCTAACTTGATTCGGCTGAAACCCTAATTCTACCCTTTGATCGGCCTATTCTATCTCTGTTGTGCCATCGTGAGTTGATCCAATCCTTTTGGTCATATAGCAAAAAGGCACCTCTTTAGCGCTTAGGATGTAGTTGCGAATTATTTAGCCTAATCGATGTCGCACGCTCGGTCATCGCCGATATACACTAACTGCCGCCTCCTATTTGACCCTTTATTTACCCTAATCAGTATAAGTGTGCCCAGCCTCACCTAACTGTTATGAGACCATCAGTCCTAAACCTGAAAAGGAATGCTGCTTAGCCTCACCTAACTGTTGTGAGACCATCAGTCCTAGAACTGAAAGGGAATGCTGCTGGTACTGGTCCTAACAAACAATCTTCTAGTTTTGCACCCTTTGTCCAATTCCCTAGATTTGAGCCTCTATCCATTGGCCACATATTTACCCTAATCTGCATAAACGTGTCTCAGCCTCACCTACTATTGTGAGACTATCAGTTCTAAATCTGAAAGGGAATGCTGCCGGTACTTGCCACTACTTCTATATTTTCTTACTAACTTAATCTAAGTTTTAAAATAAGCCTCTTATGTTATTTCTACTACATTTGCTTGTTAACTTAATCCAAGATTTAAGTTTAAAATAAGCCTATTCTGTTATCTCTTTCTTTCTAATTACAACCTATGTTATAATTGTTCTTGCAACTGTTACTCTTCTATTTTCTCTTTTTAGTTATAACCTCTTGTTATAATCATGCTTGTAAATATCTTAAATTTGCCTATTTCAGTCTATCTCTTATTTTATTTTAGTTTTTTTCATTTTACATCTGATTTCTGTAAATTTAGTGTTATTCTTTTTTAATCCATATTAGCGAATTCTTTTCTTTTTAATTTATTCGCGTAAAAATGGATTAAATCTCTATAAAAAACTAATATTTATAGGCTAAATTCCAACTTAAATCAGATGTAAATAACTGTAAATGACTGAATAAAATAGCTGAATAAAATAGATGTATAAAATAGACCGAAAAGTACTTCTGAAATTTACTTCAAAACTGACTGTAAATAAACTTATATAAAAAACCATCTCAAAATTGTAGAAAAACTACAACTATTGAGAACCATATTATTTTAAATTACTTAAAAATCTAAAATAATTACAAAACACTCACGTGTGGTCCTTAGCTCTAGTCCTGGGCCTTTTTGGATCCACTTCTAAGGTGTAAAATATTTTTATCAAAAGGATTTCCTCGCTATAAAAATTTTCTATTTAGGGTTCAGCCCCAAGCAATGTACTCTATTGGGAGAAAATCTGAATGAGAAAAATAGCTAGGTTTAGGGTTTTATTTATAAAGTGACATAGGGATCTCAGGCCACCGGATTTGAAGATTAGATCCGGTGCAACCACGTCATGGGCTCTCTAGGAACATCAGATGCAGCTTCAGACGCACGGGATTTGACAGACTAAATATGGTTATCAGCTCATACCTGGATGCTTTCAAGTCCAGGCAGAAACGCGGATCGATCCATAGGTTGACTTGACCCTAATGCAGGTCGACCTATGAACATGTATTATTATTATTCGTTTTCTTTTTATAAAATTTTGATTTCTTATTTCTTTCAAAACTTTTTCATACTAGCTCGGATTTTGACAAGTTATATATGGAAATTGATCGGAAAATTGCCATGGACCCAAAGTTGCAACTCCCGTAGCTTGATTTTGAAAATTTCACAAACTTATTTTATTGTTTGATTAATCCATTAATTAATTATTATAGCTCAAATTTTGGGTTGGTACAGCTATAATTAGGCATGGGGGGATCATTTCAGGGATCTTTTAGCCTTCTAACAATTTTTACACCTTTCTTGTAATTGCCTATCGAGTGGTACCAAAACATAAGAACTGCACTTGTAAAACAACAGAATAACTAAAAGGAAAATTAAGTGGACGTTGTCATTGATCAGTCGAACCAATATAAATTTTGCATGTCTTGTTTTTCATTGTTTTACTCAGTTTCTTCACTCTTTTCTCTACCATACCCATCTGACTATTTGTACCATCTTTACGGCAATCAGTTAACAGCTTATATCACTACCATTGAGCCGCTAATTTTTTTTAAAACAAAGTTACCCATGCGCTATCATGGAATGTGCAAGTAGGAATTTGAATTTACTCTTCATCATTCCATAATTATGCAAGTGCAACTTTTGATATATTTTGATAATTTGTTGAAAAAAAGCCATATATCAACAGTTAGCTTTTCTGATCTCGTTCGGTTTTGGTTGAACTTAATGTCAATGGAAATACAAATACCAAGTAAACACTAAATAGAAAAGAAAGTTCTTAAAAATGTTCAGGGTAATTCTATTGGCATACCTTTATTTTCCTTGCCCATCCCACTGAAAAAGAGAGAAAATTGTGAAGATTTTTCTTTTCTATCTCAGACAATCTGTGAAGATTCCACTTCTTCCAAAATTGATCACTCCAGACTTTATCCATTTGATTCTAAATCTGTCATAGCAAAACAGTGTCAAAAACTATAATCTTCAAATCAATGTGCAGACGAAACACAGTAGTGAGACTTTCAACCAAGTCTTACTCGTCCTGTTCCTCAAATTTTAAGATTATTCGGAACCGAAATTACTTTCAAATGAGAAAAAAGCAAGTTCAAAGAAGAAGGAAGAATTTTATTCTGATGTGTCATGGTAATTTTTCAACTCAGTAACATACACAAATCTAAAGAAGAAAGTATAAAGGTTGAAGGAGGGAGATGACAGGTATATTTGGATTACTGCGGTGGCTAAGTCAGAAGAAGTAAGTCAGAAGTGAAATGAGACAAATTTATTGTATTTTTTCTAAAAAAACATAGTATGATTTATTCCCTATAGGTATAGGCCGGAGAGCCAATAATTGAAGTTTTAAAACTTCTGGACGTTGGTGAACAAGGCTATGAAAATGAGGTGAAGTGCTATAAGTTATAACGCCATAAGCCGTCGAGACACTAGAGTTCAATGATTAAGTTTGACAACATAAAATTTTCCGAGACATTTGATTGGGTTGAAAACTAAAATATGAGATATCAATTTGAGATTTACATTTGCTATAAGCTCCATGCCATCAAGATCTGTCCGGTATGAAATACTACATGGAAAAAGAAAAAAAAAACATCTCATCTGAGACAAGATGCTGTTCTATGACTTGAAACCTTCTCTATGGTAGAAGACTGGAAACCCGTCGACATGCCTAAAAGCTTCAAATAATACGGTAGGAACTACAGTAAAATTGGCTTTTTGTTTTTATCATATTATTATGAACTCAATGATTGCAAGCATTCTTTTTACTGTTTTTTTGAAAGAAATAACTGCAATGGATTCTTGTAGGACCGTTGTTAAACTTACAGATGTTATTGCAGAGAAAATTTGGTTCCTGGGGTATGTTTTGTATCAATTTCGAAGAAACGCAGTAACTAAAAGTCTTCACTGGTGATGTTTTGTAATCATTTAAACATACTTCTTATAAGATGATGTTTTCATTCTTTTAAACATAAGAAGAATAGAAAGAATCAAAATTTGAAATAGTCAGCCATGATTACATAAACTTGCTATGTGATTTCTAACTCGAGACCACTCAAATCAAAATCTCAAATACAGCGGAAAACGAGATCATGTTAAAAAGTGTAAAAACAACCAATAAATATCTCAATACAAATCTCAGCCTTATCCAAAACCAACCACAATCACCAAACAAGCAATAAAGAAACAAAACAATAACGACAAAATAAATCACATACCGGTTATAGTGGTTCCACTAACATTTTATTGTTGTACATTCACTTTGAGAGAAAGTCTTTATTAATACCAATAAGAATGATATTAGAGATTGATCACAATGATCAATATTCAAATAGAACAAATCTGTGGAGAAAAGAATTGAAAAAAAACTATGTTTAGATAAAGCCTATTTTATTGGAGGATAAACTTTAATCAAAATCCTTAGAGTTCTCCTTTGTTTTGAATCCTGAAAATAGCATATATAATGCACTACCATTCCTTGATAAACACCTGATTTGCCCCTTGAAGCTCTACAAGCAAATACACAAATTCTAGGTTGGAAAAACAAAACTACAAGACGTCAGATGTTTGGCAAAACCCTGTAGACGTCTATCATAAGTTTTGGGATGCATAATTTCTATTGTCAGACGTCTTGGGATGCATAATTCCTATTATCAGACGTCTGGAAGAACACGCGGGTTATAATAAGCCTACTGTCAAACGTCTGGGGATTCCTGCCAGACGTCTGACACAACTTTCAGCCTGTGCATCACCCAGCTTCAAATCGTGATAAATTGAGCATCCAAGTTCCGATTCATGCACCGTTTTCACGGTTATCAAGCTATTTTCGTCCTCTTCCATTCTCCATATAATGTTGTCGAAATTCAACAATCCACCTCGACACTATGTTTATCTCCATCACTAAGAGCCGGTAGTGCTAAACTATCCTCAACTCTACCTTCTACAATACAAACTTGAATATTTTTCCAATCAGCTCCGGCAAACCCACCACCCATTACAAACCATCAATGAGCTCCGACAAAGTCACTGCCCACCAATGTAGTGTTGAAAGCACCCAAATTCGAAATCATCTCACCAGAAGACAAAAGTACTAAGGAGTGTAAAGCAGCACTCATCAAGAAGATAGAACCAAAACCTCTCACTCATACTCTTCATCATCTACAACCAAGCTCCTCCTTCATCTATGCCCCCTCGTGGCATCTAGCACTTCAACAAGCGAATCAAGTTCAAGCAATGCTCTAATCGGCAATACCTTAGTGAACATATCTGCCGCGTTATCTTTTGTGTGCACTTTTCGAAGATATACTTGATTATCTTCATCTATGGCTACTAAAAATGACTCTGTCACTTCATTATGTTATGTCCATGAGCTAAACACTAGATTCTCCGCCAAGTGAATAACACTCGGGTTATCACACCCAACATCAATACTATCATGCTTGTATCCTAAGTCATACAATAATCACCTCAAATAAAGTGCCTCCTTTGCCAACTCCACCGCAGTTGTCAACTCTGCCTCCATAGTTAATAAAGAAACTATGATTTGCAATCTCGATCTCCAACTTATGGTCGTACCACCAAGTATGAAGACATATCCAGAAGTTGATTTCCTATGATCCCTATCACTGGTGTAGTTTGAATTACCATAACCAACCAACTACGGTCTAGGTGATTTCTTTAAACCATATATTGATTTCTTTCACTTGCAAACTAAATTTGTCTTACCATCTATGAGAAAACTTTAGGTTGCTCCATGTAGATGTCTTCATCCAAGTCACCATGCAAGAAGACGGTTTTCACATCAAGTTGCTCTAACTCCAAGTCGTGAATAGCAACTGTAGCAAGTAATATTCGGATTGAAGTATGGCACACAACCGATGTGAATATCTCATCATACTACTTTCCCTTCCTTTGTACAAACCCCTTAGCTACTAATCTAGCTTTGTATCTCCCATCGTCCTTTATCTTATATATCCATTTGCTTCCAATAACACGGTTTTCTTTAAGAAGTGGAACCAAATCCCAAGTTTGATTCTTCAACAACGATTGCATCTCTTTCTCTATGAAACAAATCAACTTCGAGCTATCACTCGACTCCATGATGCCATCAAAGTCCATCAGCTCATCTTGGACTACATGAAAAGCATAGTCCAAATTATCACAAAAGATAAGATAGTTCCAATCACCATATCTATCGGGTGGCCATATAGCACGTCAGCCCACCCGAGTAGCAATACTATCACCCAAACTCCTTTCAGCTCCACCTTGGACCAAATCCTCTCTAGAATCATGTACATCACCAACATTACTAGAGGCACTCTTTGGACTATATGACGTAATATCAACCGCTCCCTCCTCACAAGCATCTTCAACTACTCTACTCCTTCGACTAAAAGTGGGAATAACTTTTTTCTCCCTTGATTCACCATGAAACAAATCCAGAGCTTCCTATGAGCTCTCATTCTCCTTATACAAAGCCGACTCATTAAAAGTAACATGACGAGAATTCACAACCTTCTTTGTTTCCGAAATTCATATCTGTAGCCTTTTACATCGTCTGTATAACCAAGCAAAATCCCCTTGAAAGCTATAAGCTTAAGCTTATCATTTTTTGGATCATGCACATAGACATGACTACCAAACACATTGAAGATAACTCAAGTCAATGATCTTTCCCTTCTACACTTCCTTTAGAATTTTGTTATCAATAACTGAGCAAGAAATTCGATTAACAATATGCACCGTAGTTGACAAAGCTTCAGTCCAAAATCCCTTAGACAAATCGATGTCAATCTTAAGCATCAAGCTTTCTGAAGTAGAATATGGTTCATCCTCTTTGCAACTCCATTTGACTAATGCCTCAAAATACCACGAGCTTGCAGAAATCCAAGAACTCTTCAAAAAAAATACTCTCCGCAATTATCGGACCTTAGAACCTTCAAAGACTTGTCACTCTCATTCTCGTTAAGAGACTTCCAAACTTTGAACTTTGCAAATGCCTCCAACTTGGACTTCATCACACATACGCATAACTTTCGAGAAAAATCATCAATGAAAGAAATTTAATACCTTGCTCCTCCCAAAGAAGCTACCGATGTCGCTCAAGAACCTCTCTCGAATCATATTTTCCTTCACCGAATGAAACTTTTGATTGCTTGCCCATGACACATTACTCGCAAAACTCAAGTTTGTTGGAACTCTCTCCGTCGATCATCTCTCTCTTCCAAAGAATATCCAAATTCATGTTTGAAACATGACTTAACTTCAAATGCCACAACCTAGTTGAATCTAAGCCATGAGAACTATAAACATCTATGAAAGTTTCATCTTCAACAGCCACTATCACCACAAGCGCACCCTTCGAAACCCACAAGCTATCACACCCTATAGAATGCAATTGTCCCAAGGAACTAAGAGACTTCCGAAGTCTCGGAACATACTGTACATTAGTGAGAGTATGAACCACTCCATCAAACATCCGAATTTGCATGGAACAAATGTCATTCGACTTACAAGTAGCACCATTACCCATAATATTGAATTTGTCTCTTTGCCGACATAAGAAGAAAAACAATCCTTATTTGGCGTCACATGATGAGACGCTCTTGAATCGAGCACCATTCGCTTCTGAAACATCCTACCACCATCAAAACATCTAAGTCTCCCTCACCAACTCCACTTTCCACCACTACGGATGAAGATGTTACTTCCTTCTTTGCCTTGTCCTTGTCCGAACACTCATTCTTCCAATGACCAGGCTTCTTACAAATAAAGCACTTGTCATTTCTTTCTTTTGACTTTCCTCTCCAATCAGGCTTCCTTGATCTAGAACACCCTCGGTTCCCTTTCTTCTCATATCTCTCCTTATCTACAAATCAACCATGACCACTACTAGCACCACTAATTCCATCACTTGACTCCTTCATTTGATCGAGCAACTCCTCACTAAGAAGATTCGTTTTGACATCATCAAGAGTCAAAGTGTCCCTGCTATTGATCAAACTATTTGAGAAATCTGTCTAACGGTCCGACAACGAACACAACAATATCGTCGCCTTTTTCTCTTCCTCGATCTTCAAATCCACCACCTCCATCTTCATTAACAACCATCAAAGACATTCAAGTATGCCTTTAGCGAAGTACTCTCCTTCATCTTAAAGTGAAGAACGTTTGCAATAAGATCAAACGGTTGGTTAGTGACTTCTCATACATAGCTCCTCCAACTTGTCCTAAATACTCTTAGCGGGAGTCTCGCCACTAATTTCATAAATCACATTCTCTCCCTTAGCAAGTTGAGGTGCAGTGAATGTCCACTCTTTCGTTTCCTCTTTCAACATCCGAGATTTCTACCGGTAACAATTGTGTATCAAACACTACCCAATGCACACGATTCCGCCTAAGAACTGCTTTCATCTTCCATTGCCATTTTTCAAAGTCATTATCATCATTCCACCTATCCATAACCAGTTGTGATCCTGAAGCCATATATGATCCGCATGCATGCGATGCTACATCACTTGGACAAACCATTGAGGGACTACCCAAGGTATTATTCGATTCCAGCATTTCTACAACCACCTACCAACACTAATGCTCTGATACCAAAATTTTATGTGATTTCAAACTCGAGGCCACTCAATTCAAAATCTCAAAGCACAACATAAAACAAGATCATAGTAAGAAGTGCCAAAAAACGAATCAATATCTCAATCCAAATTTCAATCCAACACAAAACCAATCACAATCACAAAACAAGTAATAGAGAAGCAAACAAATGATAACTAAATCACACACCGATTTATAGTGGTTTCACTAACATTTTGTTAGTATACATTCACTTTGAGAGAGAGCATTTGTTAATACCAATGAGAAGAGTATAAGAGATTGATTACAAAGATTAGTATTCAAATAGAATAGATCTATGGAGAAGAGAATTGAAAAAAAAAAATTAGGCTTAGATAAACCTTATTTTAATGGAGGATAAACCTTGATCAAAACCCTTAGAGTTCTCCTTTGCTTTGAATCCTGAAAATAGTTTATATAGTGAACCATCCTTCATAGAAAAATACCTATTTGCCCCTTAAAGCCCGATAAACAAATAAACAAATTCTGGACCCCAAAAAACAAAATTACAGCATGTTAGACATTTGACAAAACCGCTCAGTCGTCTATCATAAGCTTCAGGCTGCGGAATCCCTATTGTTAGATGTCTGACAGGTTCTCTCAGATGTCTGATAGAACTTGCAGGTTACAGTAAGCCTGCTGCCAGACGTCTGGGGATTCCTGCCAGACGTTCGACACAACTTTCAGCCCGTGCATTACCCAGCTTTAAATCGCGATAACTTGAGAATCCGAGCTCTAATTCACACGCCATTTTCAACTTTGTCAAGTTATTCTTAACCTCTTCCATGCTCCATATAGTGTCGCTAAAATTTAAGAAAACTATGACAGTTTTTGAAAGATATTAACAAGATCATAGTATGTTTTGTAGTTAGAACACAATTAATCCAAAATCCAAAAATCCAAATAAAATAGCAAAGGAATTTAAATATTACAGTTCTGAAGTGAAAACATCTTTAGATGGAAGCATTAAACTCATTTTCAGCGATTTTACTCAAATCTGATGATGTAGACCCTTTCGCGTTTTCTTTTCCTTTTTTTATTTGTAAACTCATTAGACTTTAAAAATGTTTCAGAAATGTTCCATTAAACACAAAATGGCCAGAAAAACATTTTAATTTTGGAATATCATCTAACCAAATAGAGAAGGAGTCCATATACATTCTGATGTAACCTTTGGGACCAGTATAATTATTAAAAGCAATCTGAAATTCCATCGAAAATTCAGATGCCTTTTTACTAATTCTTTACATGAAATTAGTGTCCAACAATAATATAGGCCACATAATAAATAAAACTATCAAATTTAACCATGATAATCAAGTTTATGAGGGCTATGATAGTGCCAATGGATAATATAAATTAACTTTGTCTTAGTCGAATGCTTAGCTGAGCTAGCACATTCTTAGCATATCAATTATGTGCTACTATGTCCTTCAGTTGATTAAAGGTAAAAGCACCAAATTTATATTTGAAGCTACGTTTATTTTTGAGCTGAATTTCACGTGAATATGAAATACTTCATAATTTTCTATTTATGTTTTCATGTAGCATAGTTCTATCGTTCCGTCAAAATCCTTGGGCGGGGGCATTGTCCCAGCCGATGGCTGTCGATTTGAACATTCAAGTTGTGAGGTCTAGGGGTAGTGCCCCATTCAAAAAAGGTATATTTCATTTGTTCTGGAATTTGAATTCAAATGACAAGACAGTTAGGAACAAAAGCCGTCTATTCGTTTCAATAGTCACCATCGACAATAGCATCCTCCTTATAAACAACAATATTTCATTGCTAATTGATAACTTCTTTTTCTATTTTGTGAATTCAAACCAATAAAAACTATCATCTGATCAATCTCCAGTGTTCTTCTGATTTATATAAGTGAACATAATTTACACAACTTACTCCACCGTGTCATGAAAAAAGGTTTTTTGACAACCTTATGTGATTCGAGATAGAGCATTTTTGAAAGAAAAACAATTGATTCATGCTTTGGCGTGATAAATCTATACAATATTGCAACAAAACATGGTATTACCCTTCTCACGTAACATGATTCTACCATTCCATCAAAATACTTGTGCAAAATTTACTATACACACCCATATGTATGTGTGTATGTATCCCTCTATATATGTATATGTATGTATGTACGTTCAACATATGAAGCCATGTATATAAATGTGTGATGATATATTTTGACTAAGCTTCGCTAAAATCTTCAATTTAAAAAAATATTTTAAGGATTGAGGGTATAAGGTCATATAAATGCTGTGTAGATCCCGATACATTTCAATTTATTAAAGGATTGAATTGAAGATGTTACATTATTATAAATACGGGGTTATGATCCACTAATTTGGAAGGAAAAATCAGAATTTTATCGACTATAATCAATGGTTCTAGTATGGCTTCCACACTTATGTTTATCTACTATATATTTTTCTTGATGAAATCAAAGTGAGTTATTTATTCAGGTGTATGTTCGACAGTTTAATTGGTTCTAAAGTTTATTCTAACATATATTATACAAGAAGATGGTGCTAGATGTGATGATTTTAAGGAGTCTAGACTACATTTTTGTGTACTTTAGCACAGCTAATATTTGGAGCTATATCTTATTTTCTCTTATTATGCTTTGTTATCAAATGTTTGATGATGAATAATTTATTTTACTATCTCAAATTTGTAGATCTGACTTTGTAACATATAATATGTGCAAGTTCTTTATATTTCAATAAAACATAATGACATTTCATTTTCGGTAATGCTCGGAATGAGCATCATTCCAAGGCTGTAACAACCCTGTATTTTGTGATTATTTTAATTGTATACTTTAATTATTGAATTCTTGATTTAAAAACTTTATTTTATTTATGGATAAAACTTTATTTTATTTATTAAAATGAATAATTTTGTTGTTTTAAATATTAGTTTTGATTTGTATGTGAATTATTGGTCAAATTTTGACTTTTAAATTTAAAATTTAAATATTTAAAATTTTGAATTCTATCTTTTATTATGAAAATAAATTAAGTTTCAACAATACTGCTTTTCGTTTCGTTGAAATCCGATTTATAATGTCAAAGTTATGCTTTTTACAATATTGTGTGTAAATTGTTTTATTTAACAAAATTGTTTATTTTAATTTTTATAAATAAAATTTTTATTTGTCAAAACATGTTCTTATATGCGTAATATGGTATGTATTTATTTCATTTTTAAAATATTTTGAAAGTGATGTTATAATTTTCTGAAGCTTATTGTATTTTATTTACTATTTTTTAATGCTAGTTTCAATATATTAGCTATTTCTTAATTACTTTCTATTTTTCCTTAAATTATATTTCATTTTCTTTTCATTTTATTTTGTTTAGTTTTTATTTTATTTTACTGAAATTTATTTGATTATTTTTAATTTAAAAGAAATAGAAAACAAAGAGACACAAACCTTTTCATTTTCCATTTGACTTTTCATCTACTTGTCTCTTCATTTGCTTGCCCTTTCACTTCCTAGCTTTTGGCCGTTCACTCCTTATCTCCTAGCCGTGTATTTCCCATCTCAATTCACGTGAGAAGCTTTCTCACATCTGAAAAAAAACTCACGGCCACTTCATCCAAAGAAGAAAAAAATTTGTTTATGGCTTCCTTATCTCACTTTCTCTCCTCTTTTTCAATGATTTTGCTTGATCTCTTCACATGGTTGCTTGGCCTAGCCTCTGCCACAACCAGCACCATCCTCTCCATCATCATCTACAACAGCTCTAACCCCCTCTCCTGTGACCATGTCAAGCCGTGCCATCCAATTGAAGCCATCACCACAAAATCAATTCAAAACTTCACCAATCATTGCCTAGCCGAACCATATCATCACCTACCCATCCATTGTCGCTATGGCCACCCCCTTAGCCACCACCACCAGCCACTACACCACCTCTAGCCACTGCTCCAGACATGTCCAGACCTGTACAAGCATGAGCCGAGCCTCTATGTGACCAAGCCAAGCCAAAATGTTGAACCAAAACTTCCTATCTTGCCTTGCCTTGGACCTTCTTCTTATTTTGCCTTTGCCTTCCACTTTCTTGCCCTTAGCCTTACATCTAGGTCTTGGTCGAGCCATGTTGACACCTAGGCCGAACCTAGTGTGGTCTGATCAAGCCCAATTGATCTTGTGTCAAGCCATGGTGTCATGGTCAAGCAAAGTTCGATGAAAGCTAAGTGACGATCTTTGTTAATTTAAAATTCCAATTGTTCCAATATATTTTGTACTGAATTCGTATGTTCATATTATCTTGTTTACTTATTGTATACAATATCATCATCTAGGCTCTCATTCATTCAAATCAAAAGTCCTGTTGTATCGTGCTTGTCGTGCCTTTGGAATCGTTTTGTGTGTCGTAGTGGTCTTCAGCTTGAAAAGGTGAGTCTTTCTTACTCCGACATTTCTACTTATGAAATAGTAAATGGATGACAAGTGTTTAACAATTAAAATTTTATGCAACTTAATGATGATTATATGTTATGTTATTCCATGTCATTACCATGTTAACTCTGATAATTATAACCTGACATCTGATATTTGACATTATATTGTGATATTGACATTGTTTATGTTGTATATGTATATGTTCACACTGCAAGTTCCCTGTTAGAATAGAATCACTATGGGTTGAAATGATACATACCCGAACGGACATTAGAATAGGGAAAAATCATTATGGGCTGAAATGATAGGCTTGAGCGATTTTTATTTATTTTTATTTACTTGGGATTGCGGGTTTGAAATGATAGAACCCGGGTTTTCTTTTTAAATTGCGGATTGAAATGATATATATCTTTATCACTTGATCTAGGTTAGAAAATTATATACAGACCCCATGGTATATTTTTAATTGATTTTTATTAAAATATGTGTTTTTAAAAGTAGGAGTTTGACTTAAAAAAAAAATATTTTATGGTTTTAAGAAAGTTAAATACTAAGTTTAGAATTTGTGAATTTAAGTATGTAAATTTGAAGTAAATGTGATTTTTGACTTTAAATTTTATTTTAAAAATGTAAGTAAATAATGGAAATTAAATTTAAAGTTTTGAAATGATATTTGAAGAAAAATGTTAAGTTATGTTGAAATTTATAAGTTAAGAAACAGTGAAATTTTGACTTAACGAATGAAAGTGAGTTTTAATTAGATATTTAATTATAAAATTTTGTTGTGATAAATCATATATTAAGTTGATCTAAATGTGAAATTTTGAAGTCTAGAAATATGATTTAAAAATTTAAAATAGAAAATTTTGAAGTTTAATGTTTCTGAAGTTATAATAAAATTTAGAATTTTATTAATAGCATTTCTAAAATGCTGTAGTTTTATGAAAGCACATTCAAACGCTATTGTTTTGAATTTAACTATGTTTGAAGTAACTAATTATCTATTACGGCATTTTATAAATGCCGTTGTTCCTAAACTAAACTATTTTGTAAATTTTAAGCTACGATAACACTTTATAAATGCCGTCGTTGCTATATTTTGACAATGTTTGAAATACTATAGATTTTAACACTGTTTGAGTTATATTTTAAAGTGTTAAATGATTTAACTTGTGGAATTGATTTGTAATTTAAGAAGTTTGAATATGTATTTAATATTTACATTTGAATTTTTAAGGAATTTAAATTGAATTTGAATTTAAATAAGGTTTACTTGGTTATGTGTTAATTTGAATGCAATGAGATAAATGAATTTTTGAATGGAATTTTTAAATGTATTTTGTAATGATATTTGAAATAATAAATAAATGACATAGTTGATTTTTAAAATGATATCTAAATTTGAATATTTGAAATTTAATTCAAATAATGATTTGTTAATGAGGTTTTGAAAGGGTATGATATTTTGATGATTTAAATGGTTTGGAAATGATTTGATCTTTATTTTGAGAAAGAATATGAATTTGAAATGATATTTGATTTTGATAAATGAATATTTGAAGTTTATATTTGTATGAAAAGATATTTGAAAACTAAGTAATAATGAAGTTAAATTTGAGATATATGAAATTATAAAATTTAGTTTTGAAATGTGGGATATTAAAGCTTTGAAGTATTAAAAATTTAATAGTTTATTTTATGGATCAAATCTATATTTAAGTTAATATTAGAAATGTTTTGTAAGGAAACTGAATTGAAACTGATGGTTTGATTTGAATTAAATTGGAAATTTAAAATTTTGGTTTAATTGAATAAATTTGTGAAATGTAAAGAATTAAAGGAATGTTTCATGATTTCAAGTGTATGATTTCAAAATGTTATGATTTTCAAAGTGTAATGATTTCAAGTATTTTGGTTTCGGAAAATGTGGTAACCCGAATTTCTGGGCATATGTTAATTGGAAATTAACAGGATTAAAATTGTTAAAATACTTATTTGTAAATTGAACAAATGAAATTCATATATATATATATAGATATCTGGATATATAAATGAATTTAAATTTTTAACAATAATTGAATTATAAATACTTGAAAATAAAATATGTATGATTTTGTTTATTTATAATTTAGTTTAAAACATATTCTTTGAAATTTTATAAATATAATAGAATATATTTAATAAGGGTATAAATTGCTAAAACGTATACATTGATATAAACTAAATATAATTTAGCATATAAATTATATAAAAGAAATATTTAACATACAAAGTACAAATGTAAGTAGATTAATAAGTATAAATGACAAAATTTGTTTAAAACCGCAAGATTAGTGGCTTAAAAATATATTTACAATTAGCATTTGTAAGTGGTTGTTTATTAATGTAGTTAAGTTTTAAATCTTTTGTTTAGAGTTTATAGATATAAAATTAAGTAAATTATGGAAAGAAAAGGATTTAAACTATGATTCATAAGTAAATAAAAGTTTAACTAGGGGTTTAAGCATTAAAAATAATATAATAAAAAATATACATGTTGTGGCAAATGTAAACTAAGTAATGCATGAATTAACAAGTGTAACTTGAGTTAACATGTAAATAAACTTATGGCATGCTTGTTTTCTCTTTAAAAATTTAAATATAAAAAAAATAATTTGTGAAAAAGGGCTGTTTTACAAAATAAATAAAAACTTTTCTCATATTTTCTCCTCAATCAATTTCTTCTATAACTAAAACCAGAAGAAAAATAATTATAAATAAAGATCAAAACAAAAAGAATTCAGGATCATCAGCTTAAACAAGATTTAAACTCAAGCTAAGTTAAAAGCAAATCTAATCAGACAAGCAAATCAGAGCATCTTCAACCTAAAAGCTGGAGGCAAGTTAATCAAAACATAATCTAAGGAACTAAGCAGGTTCCAAGAACAAATCAAAGTCAATTCAAGATCAAGGATTGTAGATCAACAAGTTCAAACTAAAAATCAGTTCCAGGCTTCTCTGTTTTTGAGGTGAACAGGTGAGTAAGCTTGATAAATTTATGATTCTTGAACAAGTATGCGGTGATTTTATAAGCATGATCTAAAATTACCTGTGCATGTTGTTTTAAAATGATTTTAAGCATATATACATGTTTGTTAGCAAATTTTATTTGGGCTGGAACATGAAATGGAAAATTTCTGTTCAGATTAAAAAAGTGAGTAAAACTTGAAAAAAATTGTTATATCTTGAACTATCATGCTAGGATCCTCTAAGTATGATTTGAATTAAACTGTGCATGTTACTTAAAATGATTTTAAGTACATAAATATGTGTGAATATTTATATTCATGACTGTGGTATGAAAAGTAAGCCCCTGTTAAACTGAGACAGTGAGTAACATCCTTTTCTAAAAGCTTAAGTATCCTTAAATCTGGTTAAACATTAATTCTTTGGGAATAAGGATGTTCTGTGTGAATTTATAAATGAATTATCTGGATCTATGTATGAGTGCATGTTGTATTTGTGTATCTCTGTTTGCAGTTTCATACTTAAGTTTTATGATCAAAATTAGTATTCTCTTGAACCAACTGTTGTTAGGACGTAAGATCCAAACAAAATCTGTTCAAATTGATCAAGTAGTAAAGTTTAAAAATTGATTTATCAAAAAAAGAAATTTAAACTAAAATTGAAAACTGCTTTGGAAAAAAAAACTCAACAGAACAGTGCAAGTTTGATTTATGTTAAATTTCGAACATATTAATTCACTGATCTAAGTATATAATCTAGAAGCTAAATTAAAATCATGATTTTTAAAACAAAAATCATAACTTTTAGATCTAGGATGAGCGAGCGGTTCAAGTTGATCTATGAAGGGTGTTTTGGGTTCTCTCTGGCATTATGGGAGCTCGGAGTGATCGGGTTTCTTTCTAGTGGAAGGAGGATGATCAGTGATGATGGGAAAAATGTCAGATGGATGATCATAGCTTTGTGGTGACGTCGGCGAATGAATTAAGTCTATAAACCTAGTTTTAACTTGTTTGGTGTATTGGTTTTGGTTCGTTTCCTCTGTGTGATCGAGTGCTATAAGATTTGGGGAAATGATAGTTTGGATGATGAAGAAAGTCCGGCCGGTGTCACTGGTGCTCTGATGATCAGAGGGATTGGTTCGAGCAGTTGCCAGGTTGAAGTGTAGTTCCTGTTTTAGTTTCCAGGTTTATGGGTCAGGGGTCGAATTCGAATTTGCAATGAATCGGTGAGATGGGTCGATCTCGTGGAGTGGCTGTGGTTGTTGTCGACTTGTCTGAGGGTAGAGTGGAGATCATCGACGATCGGAAGGGATGTGCATGTGGATGTACACGTATACAGTGTGCACACGGAAGCCTCGGCTGGAAGAACAAGATGGTGGAATTTCGTTTTTCGTTCGGGCCGTGCTGTTTGTGTTCAATCGGGGTTGGCTTTGGAAGCAGCGCGTTGATCGGAGTTGATCTTCTCCGATATGAGGATTCGACTTCGGTAGATGGGGAAGGTTAGCCTGGAATTATGAGGAAAAGAGTTTGGGAAGAAGCATGTCATCCTGTTTGTTCTATTGGGCTTCAGCCCATTGTGTTGTAATAAAAAAAAGATTTTTGGTTTGTTTAGTTTGGGGTTTTGGGTTTCGGCCCAATGGTTTATGCTTGTTAAAACAAGTTATTGATTAGAGAATCCGAAACCAATTGTTTTCCCAAATTTATAACAGTCGTATTGTGTTATAAAGTATAATGTTTTAAAACAAATCTTTCTTAATATTTAATGTTATTTAAGATTTGTATATAGACAAAGGAATTTGGAAAATGAAGTTTTTTGTTTGAGATTTTATTTAAGTCATTTAATTAAGTAATTCTATTATTAAGTGGACAAGTTTTTAAAAGTAATAATTTATTTTAAATCCTTGTATTTATTGAGTTAAGTAATTAAGTTAATTTATTTTATCATGTGACATTAATTAATACTTAAGATTTAATAAAACAAATTCAATAGTGTAATTAAAAATTGATTAAGCAGAGATGTTTTAATCTTAATTAACTTAAATCTTTTAGTTAACCTATGTGTTAATATTGAGAACATACCAGGTTTATTTATTTAAAGGGATATAATGGTTACTTAATAATTAATTAAAGTGTTTTATAATTACTTAATAATAAAGTATTGAATTAACTATTAATTAGAGATTAATTAATTTATGGTTAAGGTTTATTAATTAATAATTAAGGGGAAATTAATTAGGAAATTAAGATTGATTAATCGATGGGTAAGGTAATAAAGAAATGATTAATTAAACAGAAGAAAGTAATTAATTATTGTTTAAGCCAGGATAAGTAATTTATTGATAACTAATTACTTTAATTAAGTGATTAAAGAATCATAAATTAATAGGATTAATTAATCAAGGAGGTTAATTAAAAGTTAATGTGGATGGTTAAGGTTAATTAATCTATGGGATAATTTACTTAATGTAATTAAAGGAACATTAATGATTAAAATGATTTATTAATTAATTTGTAATTAATAATATTAAGTATACAGGTTTAAGGTAATCCAAGTGATTAAAATATGTAATTAATTTAATTGGAGATTTATTAAATTTATTAGAAATTATATATTTAAGAAAACTTGTTATGAATGGTTGAATGATATTGAATGACTTGGATTGAGGATATCTCTGATGGGTGAATGAGTTGTGCTATGATATGTATGGGTTGAACTATAATAATATAGGTTACCTTTCTGGATTGAACTATTATGAGACATGATATCATGGATATGAATTGTATTGATTTAAAATCTAACAAATTGGATTAAGGATGACGTTGAACTCGAAGAGACCGAAGTCGGGTATCAGTAATACCCGAAACCACTTCGAATAGTAATCTAAAATTTGATATGTGAAATTAAGCAGGCTGGAAGGAAATTAATTGTGTAACAATGACATTAAGCTTGAGAACTGTTGGGTGTGATAAAAGATTGACTATATAAGTAGGAACTCGTAAAAGTCACGAGTACTCTGGTAATGTATGAGTTATATAGCTCAATTTCATATTATATGGGTTTTCTCACGCTGGTTTCCAGCCTGACCCGGGTGTTACTTTGATGCAATGCTCGGGTCAGACCGAGTATTACAGATTTTCAGGTAAGGACATTCTGGAGCTCAGGAGGCGAGCTGGATGGTAGGGACGTATGGAGAGTTTCCACTATGATATTGTATATATCTGAGACATGTTAAATTGTATATGTCCAATGTTGTATAAAATTGTTGTAACTCTGATATATCGATGTAAATTGATAGATACAGTTTTCTTTGGTATAACTATTATTATTGATATTATGTTTTATCCGCTGCGAATGTGAGATTGTGTGTTTCTTTTCTGTTCTTCTTCTATCTCTTTCTTCTTTTCTCTAACTATCTGGAATTTTCGGGATCAAAAATTTTGGGTTGTTACAGAAAAGTTGTAACTTTGAAAGTATTATAATTTTTGAAAGGTGAATATATATTTGAAATGGAAGTATAAACTATTTTGATTAGAATATAGTTTTGAAATAAAAATGATTTTGGCTTCGAAGTATAAATTATTTTGATTTGAATAAAGTTTTGAAATAAAAATGATTTTGGTTTCGAAGTATAACTATTTTGATTTGAATATCGTTTTGAATTAAAAATGATTTTGGTTTCGAAGTATAAACTATTTTGATTGAATAAATAGTTTGAAACAAAAATGATTTTGGTTTCGAAGTATAAACTATTTTGATTGAATAAATAGTTTTGAAATAAAAATGGTTTTGGTTTTGAAGTATAAACTATTTTGGAAGGAATATAGTTTTGAAATGAAATGATTTGATCTTTTTTAAGTATAAACTATTTTGAAAATGGCCACAACATTATAATAACGTTTGGTTGTTAAAGAGATGGGATCGGAAGTTGTCATACTCTCTACGAACTTCGAAAACCACTTTAACAACCGTGTATGCGGTGGAGATTCCAGAATGAAGTAGGATGGTGGTGTCGTTCTTGAGGTATATTACGTGGATCCAACTCCCGTGAGTTGGCATAAGGTGGCTAAAACAGGAGCGATCTCAGGCCAAAAGGGGTAGCTCCTCTGGTCGGACACATTCCTTCGATACTATACTCTTACTTGTGGTTGATTTGATGGCCATCGTCCGATTTTGATTGGGAGTGTGTTCCGAGGTGGGCGTATGTGGTTGCTGCGTTACCACCAGCCCGTGCGCGCAATTGGTATATCTACCCTAGCATTACCTTGTGTGCCGTGTCACCTACCATACGGAGCCTTTACTACGAGTTTGTTTTTCCCCCGTAGCCCGTGTGGTATCTTCTGATAGTCTCCCGATCTAGAGATATCATGTTATTGGATGGACTACTAGGACTATTATGTGTGAAGGGTGATATGGGTAAGCCCAGAACGCTATTTTAAAGTAAGTTTATTTTACAGTAGACATTATTATAATAGCGCAATATTACTATATAGTAAATAGTTTAACGGATGCATAGAGGATGTGCGATCTCAAGCATCCTTTAAGTTACTGATGCATTTTGTTACTGTTCACTTGAGTTGATTTACAGTTCATAAGTATTTATGTCCTGACTTGAGTGTTTTTTGTTTTTCTTTACGCTCAATTCAGATTGAGTGATTCAGCATTCAAGACTCACCTTCGGAGTTGGAGCTTTTCTTGAAGATCCAGCCATATATTCTACTTTAAGTATTTAGTGATTTCAATGATTTATTCTGATTTGTACCTGATGTATCTTGTTGCTCTTCTGTTGTATTTTGTTTAACTCTGATGTATCTTATTTTTATGTAGTAGCTTCATGAACTACTATCCCTTTTACTTCCGCTGCATTATTATTTACTCTATGTCTGTGATCCGTGACTGTTTATTTACTATATATTCTGAGATTTGCCAAATTTGATTTACAAAGCGGTATTTTGAGCAATTCAAGTCCGACATGTGCAGATGCGAATGGTTGAAAATATCGGGTTGTTACATTTGGTACCAAAGCTTTGGTAGCTCTAGGCAAAACTCGGTATATAGGGTAAATGTATTTACAGAATCACTTTCATTCGAGTTTAAATCTCTTCCTTTTTGACTCGATTCCTTTGAATTTTGGAACATTCCCTGTGGTTCCAAAATCCATTTGTGTCCCTCACTATTTATCTACTTTTGATTCTGGAGTATCCCATAAATCCACTTTAAAAGATCTTTATAATGAGTCAGTGGTCTCGCCAACCTCAAATTTATTTGTAAAGGGGGAAACTCCTTTACAACAACATCGATTCACCAGAGATTTTATATCCTCGGTTTAGATGCTAGTATCTCTTATAATTTCAGACTCTTGAGATCGAATGTTGATTTACCCAAGAAATCCACATCGATCTTATTCTTCAAGTCAAGGTTGACCCAGTTAAGGTTGCTCGTGATTTATATAAGCTTATCCATGTCCCTATTCTGTTATTTAATCATCTCATCTTTGTTTCCAACTTATCGTCAAAACATTTTGAGCTATACTTGTAATTCTGTATTTAATGTTTGTTTTACATTGTGTTGTTTGAGTTGTTAATGTTGATTTGGGTTTCTGATCGAATTCGTCTGATCAACGCTATCGATAAGATTTTCAAAACGCTTGAACAGAACAAACTGACACAATATGTTGTTTTTCAAATTTAGTAATGAAACAAATTTTGTAACTATATTATAAATCTTTTTCTGGATTTTATTGAATTGGTTGTTAAGAAATAATAATTGATTTTATGTATCATTATCTCTTGTTTCATATATAAATAATTGAACTATAAACATGGTTATAAGTTTATTTGAAAATTTAAAATGAATTTAAAACAAGAATTTGAGAATTTAATTTCCGATGGATTTCAAACTTTGTGTTTAAAGTTTTAAAGAATATATTATTTAAAGTATTTTCAAATAGAAATTTGTTTCCAAAGAATTTTAAATTTAAATTTAGTGCTCTTCTAATTTGCCGATGGAAAATAATTTCAGTGATGACTGTAGCATCATCGACTTTCATTTTCGAGTTTCGAAGTGAAGAGACCGTTCTGTAGTCTTGCTACAATTTTTTTGGGGGAAATTTAATTAATTTGAATTTCTAAAATAAGACTGGATTTATAACATATGCTGATGTTTGATTTAAATTTGAATGGATATATATATGGTATATGTGCATTTATTTAACTCTAAATAGTTTGGAATTTATCGAAAATATAATTCCTAAATTTTGTCTTGAAGGATAATTTCAAGTATAATTTCAAGATTTGGATGAATATTCAAGCTTGAAATGATTAAATTAGAAAGTTGTATTTGTATGATACACAATTTCATTCCAATATAACTTACCTTAATTTTCAGAAGTTGAATATATAATAGGATAATATGCAATATAAAAATATTTTATAAATAAAATTTGAGTGGTTATAATAAATGTTATGCACTTAAATTTTAGTTATAAAATTATTTACAGAGTTAAATAAAGGAAAAGGGCAATGGAATAATTTACAATATAAAATGATGTTAAGGAACTAAGAATAAATTTAAGGCAGTTATAATAAGTGTAAATATGTTTAACATAAGTGATAAAATATATTGAGAGGAATAAATTTAAATTTTTAATTAGGAATAAGGAAGCATTAAATTTTGTTAAGTACATTTTGAGTATAATAAATGATTTTTTTCAAATCCATGATTTTTGGAAATTGTTAATTTAAGATAATTGGATGATAAGATAATGAAATTAGAGATGGTTAAGATATATTTAACTTATGTAAAATTAATTTTCTATTTAAGTTGAAATTTTATTCAAATTTGTTATCTTATTTTGTTTTTCAAACTATCTTTTGGTTGTCCTTATTTTCCTTATCTTACTACAGAATGGGGAGACTATTGCTTATACCAGTCTGTTTAGAAATCTTTCTATAATCTTTGGTACTCATCTTAAATCTGAGCACTGCTTTTCATCCACAGACCGTCGGTCAAGCGGAAAGGGTGAATCAGATTCTAGAAGATCTTTCTCGTGCTTGTGTTCTTGATTCTAGAGGATCTTGGAAAGATCATCTCCACCTTGTTACACTTACCTATAACAACAGTTATCAGGTATAATTTCAATTTTTTTGTCATCTTGGCTTAATCCTATTTTATTCTATCTTTTTCTGTGCTTTCCCGTACCTCATTCCTTTTTGGGGATGAAAAGTTTTGAGTGGAGGAGAGTGTAATAACCCTGTATTTTGTGATTATTTTAATTGTATACTCTAATTATTGAATTCCTGATTTAAAAATTTATTTTATTTATAGATAAAACTTTATTTTATTTATTAAAATCAATAATTTTTTTATTTTAAATATTAATTTTGATTTGTATGTGAATTATAATTTCAAACCTGAATATATTGAATATTTTACAAAAAAGTGAATTTTGGTCAAAATGGTTAAATTTTGACTTTTAAATTTAAAATTTAAATATTTTAATTTTTTAATTTTATATTTTATTATGAAAATAAATTAAATTTCAAGAATACTTCTTTTCATTTCGTTGAAATCCGATTTATATTGTGAAAGTTATGCTTTTTACAATATTGTGTGTAAATTGTTTTATTTAACAAAATTGTTTATTTTAATTTATATAAGTAAAAAATTTATTTGTCAAAATATGTTCTAATATGTGTAATATGGCATGTTATATATTTGTTTCATTTTTAAAATATTTTTAAAGTGATGTTATAATTTTCTAAAGCTTATTGTATTTTATTTATTATTTTTAAATGCTAGTTTCAATATATTAGCTATTTCTTCATTATTTTCTATTTTTCCTTAAATTATATTTTATTTTTATTTTTAATTTATTTTGTTCAGTTTTATTTTTATTTTACTGAAATTTATTTAATTATTTTTAATTTAAAAGAAATAGAAAACAAAGAGACACAAACCTTTTCATTTTCCGTTTGACTTTTCATCTACTTGTCTCTTCATTTGCTTGCCCTTTCACTTCCTAGCTTTTGGCCGTTCACTCCTTATCTCCTAGCCGTGTATTTCCCATCTCAATTCATGTGAGAAACTTTCTCACATCTGAAAAAAACTCTCGGCCACTTCATCCGAAGTAAAAAAAAAATTGTTTATGGCTTCCTTATCCCACTTTCTCTCCTCTTTTTCAATGATTTGCTTGATCTCTTCACATGGTTGCTCGGCCTAGCCTGTACCACCACCACCACCATCCTCTCTACCATCATCTATAGCATCTTTAAACCCCTCTCCTCTGACCATGTCAAGCCGTGCCATCCAATTGAAGCCATCACCACAAAATCAATGCAAAACTTCACCAATCATTGCATAGCCGAACCATATCATAACCTACCCTTCCATTGTCACTTTGGCCACCCCCTTAGCCACCACCACCAGCCACTCCACCACCTCTAGCCGCTGCTCCAGACATGTCTAGACCTGTACAAGCATGAGCCGAGCCTCTATGTGACCAAGCCAAGTCAAAATGTTGAACCAAAACTTCCTATCTTGCCTTGCCTTTGACCTTCCTCTTATTTTGCTTTTGCCTTCCACTTTCATGCCCTTAGCCTTGCATCTAGGTATTGGCCGAGCCATGTTGACACCTAGGCCAAGCCTAGTGTGGTGTGATCAAGCCCAATTGATCTTGTGTCAAGCCATGGTGTCATGGTCAAGCAAAGTTTGATGAAAGCTAGGTGATGTTCTTTGTTAATTCAATATTCCCATTGTTTCAATATATTTTGTATTGAATTCATATGTTCATATTATCTTGTTTATTTATTATATACAAGATCATCATCTAGCCTCCTATTCATTCAAATCAAAAGTCATGTTGTATCGTGCTTGTCGTGCCTTTGGAATCATTTAGTGTGTCATAGTGGTCTTCAGCTTGAAAAGGTGAGTCTTTCTCACTCCGATATTTCTACCTATGAAATAGGAAATGGATGACAAACGTTTAGTAATTAAAATGTTATGCAAGTTAATGATGATTATATGTTATGTTATTCCATGTTGTTACCATATTAACTCTGATGATTATCACCTGACATCTGATATTTGACATTATATTGTGATATTGACATTGTTTATGTTGTATATGAATATGTTCACACTGCAAGTTCCCTATTAGAATAGAATCACTATGGGTTGAAATGATACATACCCGAAAGGACAATATAATAGGAAAAAATCGTTATGGGCTGAAATGATAGGCCTGAGCAATTTTTATTTACTTGGGGTTGCGTGTTGGAAATGATAGAACCCGGGTTTTCTTTTTAAATTGCGGATTGAAATGATATATATCCGTATCACTTGACCTAGGTTAGAAAATTATATACAGACCCCGTGGTATATTTATAAATGATTTTTATTAAAATATGTATTTTTAAAAGCATGAGTTTGATTTAAAAATATATATTTTATGGTTTTAAGAAAGTTAAATACTAAGTTTAGAATTTGTGAACTTAAGTATGTAAATTTGAAGTAAATGTAATTTTTGACTTTAAATTTTATTTAAAAAATGTAAGTAAATAATGGAAATTAAATTTAAAGTTTTGAATGATATTTGAAGAAAAATGTTAAGTTCTGTTGAAATTTATAAGTTAAGAAACAGTGAAATTTTGACTTAACGAATGAAAGTGAGTTTTAATTAGATATTTAATTATAAAATTTTGTTGTGACAAATCATATGTTAAGTTGATTTAAATGTGAAAGTTTGAAGTCTAGAAATATGATTTAAAAATTTAAAATAGAATTTTTTTGAAGTTTAATGTTTCTGAAGTTATAATAAAATCTGGAATTTTATTAGTAGCATTTCTAAAATGCTGTAGTTTTATGACAGCACATTTAAATGCTGTTGTTTTGAATTTAACTATGTTTGAAGTAACTAAATATCTATTACGGCATTTTATAAATGCCGTTGTTCCTAACTAAACTATTTTGGAAAGTTTAAGCTATGATAGCACTTTATAAATGCTGTCGTTGCTATATTTTGACAATGTTTGAAATATTATAGATTTTAACACTGTTTGAGTTATATTTCAAAGTGTTAAATGATATAACTTTTGGAATTGATTATTTGTGAAATTTAAGAAGAATATATATTTAATATTTAAATTTAATTTTTAAGGAATTTAAATTGAATTTGAATTTAAATAAGGGTTACTTGGTTATGTGTTAATTTGAATGAAATGAGATAAATTAAATTTTGAATGGAATTTTGAAATGTATTTTGTAATGATATTTGAAATAATAAATAAAATAAATCATTGATTTTTAAAATGATATTTAAATTTTAATATTTGAAATTGAATTCAAATAATGATTTGATAATGAGGTTTTTGAAAGGATATGATATTTTGATGATTTAAATGGTTTGGAAATGATTTGATCTTTATTTTGATAAAGAATATGAATTTGGAATGATATCTGATTTTGATAAATGAATATTTGAAGTTTATATTTGTATGAAAAGATATTTCAAAACTAAGTAATAATGAAGTTTAATTTGAGATGTATGAAATTATAAAATTTAGTTTTGAAATGTGGGATATTAAAGCTTTGAAGTATATTAAAATTCAATAGTTTATTTTGTGGATCAAATCTATATTTAAATTGATAAGATTTGAAATTTTTTGTAAGGAAACTGAATTGAATTGAAACTGATGGTCTGATTTGAATTAAATTAGAAATTTGAAATTTTAGTTTAATTGAATAAATTTGTAAAATGTAAAGAATTAAAGGAATGTTCCATGATTTCAAATGGATGTTTTCGAAATGTTATGATTATCAAAGTGTAATGATTTCAAGTATTTTGATTTCGAAAAGGTTATAACTTGAAAGTATTATAATTTTGGAAAGGTGAATATATGTTTGAAATGGAAGTATAAACTATTTTGAATAGAATATAGTTTTGAAATAAAAACGATTTTGGTTTCGAAGTATAAACTATTTTGATTTGAATAAAGTTTTGAAATAAAAATGATTTTGGTTTCGAAGTATAAACTATTTTGATTTGAACATAATTTTGAAATAAAAATGATTTTGATTTCTAAGTATAAACTATTTTGATTGAATAAATAGTTTTGAAATAAAAATGATTTTGGTTTCGAAGTATAAACTATTTTGATTGAATAAATGGTTTTAAAAAAAAAAGGTTTTGGTTTCGAAGTATAAACTATTTTGGAAGGAATATAGTTTTGAAATGTAATGATTTGATCCTTTTGAAGTATAAACTATTTTGAAAATAACCACGGCGTTATAATAATGTTAGTTGTTAAATAGACCGGGATCAAAAGTTATCATACTCTCTGCCAACTCCGAAAACCACGTTAACAACCATGTACGCGGTGGAGATTCGAGAATGAAGTAGGATGGTGCCGTCGTTTTTAAGGTATATTACGTGGACCCAACTCCCGTGAGTTGGCATAAGGTGGCTAAAACAGGAGCGATCTCAGGCCAAAAGGGGTAGCTCCTCTAGTCGAACACATTACTTCGATACTATACTCCTATTTGTGGTTGATTTAATGGTCATCCTCCGATTTTGATTGGGAGCGTGTTCTGAGGTAGGCGTATGTGGCTGCTGCGTTACCACCAGCACGTGTTCGTAATTGGTATATCTATCATGGCATTGCCTTGTGTACCATGTCACCTACCATACGGAGCCTTTACTACGAGTTTATTTTTCTCCTGTAGCCCGTGTGGTATCCTCTGATATTCTCTCGATCTGGAGATATCATGTTATTGGATGGACTATTGGGACTATTATGTGTGAAGGATGATATGGGTAATCCCGAAATGCTATTTTAAAGTAAGTTTATTTTACTGTAGACATTATTATAATAGCGCAATATTACTATATAGTAAATAGTTTAACGAATCCTTAGAGGATGGGAGATCCCAAGCATCCTTTAAGTTACTGATGCATTTTGTTACTGTTTTCCTGAGTTGATTTACAGTTTATAAGTATTTATGTCCTGACTCGTGTGTTTTTTTTTTCTTTACGCTCGAGTCAGATTGAGTGATTCAGCATTCAAGACTCACCTTTGGAGTTGGAGCTTTTCTTGAAGATCCAGCCATATATTCTTCTTTCAGTATTTAGTGATTTCAGTGATTTATTTTGATTTGTACCTGATGTATCTTGTTACTCTTCTGCTGTATTTTGTTTAACTCTGATGTATCTTACTTTTATATAGTTGCTTCATGAACTACTATCCCTTTTAATTCCGCTGCATTATTATTTACTCTATGTCTGTGACCTATGACTGTTTATTTACTATATATTCTGAGATTTGCCAAATTTTATTTACAACACGGTATTTTGAGCAATTCAAGTCCGACACGTGCGGATGCGAATGGTTGAAAATATCGGGTTGTTACAAAGGACCTAGTAGCGTTGCCACTAAGAGGAAAGCTATAGGAAGAGGAAAGTGTAATATTTGCAACATTTCTATTAGTAATCATTTCCTTTAGTTGTAATATCTGAAACATAATGACACTTGTTTATTGCCAGTTAGTATTAGCTTATGTAATAGCTCTATTTTTAAGCTAACTTGATTAGTTGCTGATTATTTTTCTTTTGATCTGATCTTTTGTAGTTCTTGGTAGGTTCTCTAATGTAGATTTCTTAATTTATTTCATTTGAATGAAAATATAATCTCGTGTGTGTATCTACACATAGTTACATACATCCATGTATTAAAGGGAAAGATTTGAATTATCAAACTTTAAATCATCCTAAAATTCCTCATGTCAAATATTTTCAAAACCGTTAAATGCTTTATATATATGATTTTATTACATTCAAATTCATCATCGTAGAATTTTGTATAATTTTCCAACTTTGAACTGGTTCAAAATTTTAAACTAATTAGAGCTTTTTATTTTAACTGTTGGTTTAATATATACTTTAAATAGAGTTAAAATTTTTGAAATGATCTAATTATTTAGGAAGTTGATTTTAATAGAAAATTGACTGTGCCCACTATACATCTTAAAATTCTTTGATATAAATGGTTAAAAAAAGGATTTTGAAGGGATATGGATTACACACATGCATAGATATAGGAAACATGTTTTCACTTCCAAACTTCAAGAAAGTATGCATCTGACTCACAATGTATTATTTAAGTAGTCAATGACCACTAATTCAAATGATAGATCAAATGACAAATGCTAAGACATTCTAAACCAAGGTTCTAAAGGTCTTAGGTTCGGAGTCCTAAGACATCAAAATGAGTGCTCTTATTGAATAAAGGACAACTCTTATTTTAGTAACATAATCTTTAAGTAAATTTTTTAGAGTATACACTTCAAGTATTTTCATAGGTTTATATGCTCATCATCATTATCGTGGCTCATACTCATGATATTTAGTCACTCAAGAGCGCAAGTCAACACGAAATTCTTATGGGGTTCCATACGCGCATACATACACACACACACACATATACATATCTATACATATATAGTGATGAGATTCACATCATCCTTGTCATGCGAGCTTTCCATATTTTTGGGTTGAAATTTTTAAACAAACAAATATTTTGCAGATCTAATCTACTATCTACCAAGGTAATCTACACAAAAATTTGGATCATTTCCAAATGTTGAAGTAATTCAAAATTGCAGTTTAATATGAGTCATCAAATATGCATTTTTAATATACACACATACACATACGTGTACATATATATACATACATACATGTTAATCATCAATTAAAAATATAATTTTGAAGGGGTAGAAATTTTAAAACGATCAAAATATTTCGTAGATGATCTTAGTTGCATATATCAGTTTTATCTATATAATTTTTTTTGATTCTGAAATTTTTGGACACAAAATGACATAAGGGGTTATACGGAGGCTATGTAATGAGGGGATTGTAGATCCTTCCTCATGTACAAACATGTTATTATTTCAATTGTATAATAAGGTTTCACGATTGACATATCTTTTTTGTAGCACATATTGCTATCATGTTTAGTTATAAATAGCTTCAAATGCTAAAAATTTTAGTGAATATGTTCATTTCATACTTAAGATCAACTGCATAAAATTTAAACCTATTAAAAATTTTCTAACCAAATGAATTGATATCTGAAATTGATGGTTACAATATTTTTTGACGGTTCATGTTGATTTATAATTTTGTAGAGGTAAGACATTCTAAACCACTTTTATTTTTTATGAAAATAATTTTATAATATAGATCAAACATCCACAAAGTTTTGTATTATGTTGAGTAGTGCGACTCAAAATATGATAGGAATGTTAAAGATGTGGTACATAGAAGGGGTTGTCATTGGTCCTTCCTTATATGTGTGTATATCCATAAGCTTCTATTAAGCAAAGTTTTGATTTCCTTCATCTCACCCGAGATATCTATTGAAATCCTCTTTTTGCACTTGAGAGAGAAAAATTTCATGCATAACTTGTAACTTGTTTGATCTCATTAAGATACTGAAATCTCAACGTGGGATATTGATCAAGATGTCAATTCGAGATTTCTTTAGAATATGAGATTTAAAAGCATGATAAACCCAAACGTTAGCAGTTATCCTCGATATAATGCATAGAGTTGAATGACATAGGTTGGAAGTTCTAATCTAGTGAGCGAGATAAATCTCTTCAATTTACTTGGATGTTTGTTAAAGGCATGCTCAATTCCTTAGGAGTTTAAAACGAAGATCAGTTTTGTAGGTCCTCTAAATACGTGTGTATATATGTACATGCATACCAAGGTTGTAAAAATTGCTAGTTGGATGCTAGGCGGGTGTATAAATTTTGAATTGTTTTGAAATATTTACTCCATTCAAAATTATATTTCAAATTAACGGTTAAAATAAATATTCTTGATGCTTCTTGTTGACTTGGGATTTTATATAGGCTAAAAGTTTTGGCATGATCTGAATTTTGCATAGATGATCCTTGTCAATGAATATAATGCATCTACAAAATGTATTAACCAAGGGACATAGGTCAGAGATTTATGGTGAAGAGAATCTATATTCCTCCCTACACATATGCATGTATATATGCATGTACGCGTGCATGCACACACATGTGTGTGTGAGTACATACACACACATATACATAAACACACATACATACATATTGATATATTTAGGGGTATTGTAGCAACCCGTAATTTGAACACTTGGTCTTTGAATATCTGAACTTATGAAATATGGTTAAGTGTTCTAAAAGTGATTTATAATCTTGTTAAAGACCTTTAATTAACAACTAACGATAAGAAACTTGATTTTGAAGTTTGTTTACAAAAATAAATACTTTTAAAAATATCGGTAATGTGTATGAAAATCATTTTATCAATAAACAGATTTTCATTCAATATAAGTTGTTTAAAATTTGTCTACATGTCTAAATAACATATGAAGTCATTAATAACTAATAAAAATAATTTGTATTAATATGGTTAACTAAACTTACTTTGGAAAGCTTCTAGAATGTCGAAGGCAGAAGATATTTTGAGTGGAGATATTTTCATGTGCTTATGAGGTGGAAAGTTGATCACATAGAGGCAGGGGGATAAGCTTTGGTTAGCTAAAAGAAGCAGTGAGGGGTAAGCTTACCTCTTGTTTCCTATATAAGTTCACTTATATCACATAGAAACCTTTCAAAAAAATTAGTAAATAAAAAACTAAGCTCTTCATCTCCATATTCTCTTCTAAATAAATTTCCAAAACAATGATCAAATCAACCCAAACACTTATCGAACTCTTGCTATAAGCCCTAAACAACATAGCAACACTGTTTGTCAACTTAGAGCATGAAGATATGGAGCACACACCCTAAAATTGCCTAGGGCCATGAGAAATTTTAGGTCATCCATAGCCTAGGTTGTGAGCAAAAGAGGAGAGCAGGAGGATTTTGGAGTTTATTTGGTTGAGGTAGGAAGTGATTCCAAGGTAGAGGCTTGTGCTTAATTGTGTACTTTTTGAAGGGTGAGCATAGTCGCCATTAGAATGTATATGAAGTGTATTATATTTTTGTTTGAACTATAGTAACATGCTTGATTATACATTGTTACTACTTTTTTGATTATTTCTTTAGAAAGCAAATGACATATGTAACTTTGTGTATTTTGAAATCTATGGCTTGCTATGACTTTTTTCAAAGCCTAGGAATGATGCATGTAGGTTTGGTGGGGTATGATTGAATTGAACTTGAATACAGAATGGTTTTATAGCGAATTGTTGCTATAGAAACACTTAGAAATGCCTTGTGTTCGACAATTTCAATAATATTTTGTAAAGAGATCCCTACGGGATCTCACTACGATTGTAATATATATTGAGTATACTATTTACTGCAAAAAAATTGGATGTTAAAAAGTTTGTTATCATGTCAAAAATGGCAAAACTTTCTAGTATATAAAACTGCCCAGTTCATAATCTGTTACAGCACTCAATGATAGCTTTTTATGACCGCTATACCAACTCTGAACCTTTTTTACAACATTTTGAACATGCTAATGGTTTCAGTTTCGAAATTTAATTTTTTTAACATGGCTTTTAATTAAACTATTTTTCTACAATCTTTTTACAAGTATTTAATGACTTATATTGGAGTATTTTAAAAGTGGTTTGGAATTTAAATATATTTTTATAATTAATAATGGATTATTAAAGTATAAGTTTAATAAAGGAAAACATGCATTTTAAAGCTTTTAAATAAATTATAAAATAGTTATTTTAAAGTAATATTTTAAATGAATGTTCAAACCATAATTAAAAGTATTTTACATTATTTTTATTTAGAAATAGTTTTTAGAAAATTAGTTAATTATTTTGTTAATGCCTTAAAACTTTTATAATATAAATATTCTTGAAGTTGTTTTTGGAATTTTATTAAACATCTTAACTTATAAATAAATTAGAGTGTGTGTATATCATTTTCAAATGGGTTTTAAATTATAAACAAATGTTTTTAAAAATGGGTTTAGAAGTTTTCTAATTGTGCTTTGTTTCTTTACTTGTTTATGGAAAGTGATTAATAGTATACTTAACACTAAAAGCGGACAATGTAGGCTTGTCTATCTATGAGAGTAAAGAACGATGTTCGAGTAGGGTTTAGAGGCAATAATTGGCTAACCTACCGGCTGCACTCTTGATTGAGGGATAATATAAATTGAGAAGGAGAAATGTCGTAAATGTAACGACTCAGAATTTCAGCCATTCGAATTTTGAATATTTAATTGATTTTTAAATATTTAAAAGTTAATTTTATAAGTTAAATAACTTAAATTTCAAATATAATGGTTATATGAATATTTGGAATTGTTTAAATAATTAAATCTTAAATTTTATGAGAACGAGAATGATTTTGGAAGTCGATTCAAGTTCCATTTGGATAAGAATAAAGATAGTAAACTTTTGTATCTAAAAGTATTTAAACCTGTTTTATAATAATCATTTTAATCAATGTGTGAAAATAGCCTTTCGGGCACTGTCCCGGATTTCCACGAAACAAGTTTCAGTGGATCCGTAATAATGAATTATTATATGCCGTCGAATTTCATGGCAATTGAACGTATCATTTAGTCGTACGAGTTTGAAACGCATATAATCAAATTACAGATATTAATATAATATAAGTATGTTTAAAAAGCTATCTTCTACATATGATCGAATTAGGTCTTGAGACTAGTTCCATTTTGTTCAAAATAGAGGTCTTTCATACAGAACGCTTCGCTGCACGTCTCGATTGGAGTTCGAGATTTTCAAACTTTTAAAGCTTTATATTTTTAAAATAAAATAATATATACACACCATAGCTATGCTATACCATCAGCCCATGCTTGTACTTTGGCCCATGCCCAAGCACGTTCAAACCCATATCCACCGTTCCCTACATTGTCATGTGCAAACCAGAGACTAAGTTTGTTTTTCAAAAACCAAATACACCACATCGAACGGCTCACAAATGATTGGAGCCACTTTAGGCGAAATCTTACATCAGCTTCAACTATCAATATGATCGCGATGACAAGATGTGGTGATTGTACGGTTGTATTGGCTGAGTTGCGATGAGGCACCATAATTTTCGATGTGTTGGAGCCACTTTGGGGAAACGGCGGTGATAGGAGCGATGAGGTCAGTGGCAATGGGTAGCGACTGGACGAGGTGGTCGACGACGAGCTTGCAGTGGCATGTAATCGATCATAGTGGTGGCGGTGGCTAAAGGAAGTGCGACATCAAGTACGAGTGGCCGAGGTTATAAATTTTTAAACGAGGTTACTTAGCGGCTAACAAATGTAATTAAGAAATTAAATCATTTTAATTAATTCAAATGTTGTAAACTAATTATCTCTTTCATACGAGGTTGAAATTGAATGCAATGAGTTGCATTGCGATCGTATTAGTGAATACTATGAATGAAATTGGTTTGGTGACGAATGGAGCTTATTGAATTTTACGCTGAATTCGAACATCGTTGGAACTCGGACGAAATCGGAACACATCGACAATAGTTGGAATCAAAGTTAATTAAACTCACCTTTTAAGTTAACAAATAATATTATATAGTTGATAAAAAATGTTGATTGGATGTTTAGATGATTTACTATTTTATCAGTTGGTTTGGATTTATTTCCGCCCCTGGAGCGGATGACCCATATTATATAATTATATAATGTTTCTGATGCAGGGAAATAGGTTAGAGAGATCCAACATGATTCATCATCACTGTTGATTTTACTTACATATATGCGCCAATATATATGAGTTGTATAGGAGGCAGATTAAAGGGATCCAATGGGATTCTTTGCCATTGTCGAATTTTTTTCAATAATATTCTTGTTATTTGATTTTTGAATATAAATCCAGATTTGTGAACAACATTGATTAAGACATTGTTATATGTTCAAAACTTAAACTATTTATTGATAGAAAATCAGTATCAATTATGGTTAAACTTTGGGTAGCTATTAGGCTCAAGTTAGTATTATAAAATACTATAAGTCGCCACTGAGCTGGAATTGGTTTTAAGACAAGAAATGATTTTGAACCTAAAATCAAGATTCGAAAATATTTTTTTTAAAATGATTTGATTTCGATTTTACTCTAACCTTTTTATCTGTCTCTTTTATAGTTATTTATTCGTATTTAATATTGTTTTAAAATTTATTTATTTATATTTAATATTGTTTTAAAGTTATTTATTTTTATATTTAATATTGTTTTAAAGTTGTCTATTTTAAACTCAATATTACTTAAAAGTTATTTATTTATATATTATATTGTTTTAAGGTTACTTATTAAGATTTTAATATTTTGAAAAGTTATTTTTTCAAATAATCAATATGGTTTGAAATTAATAATAATGATGGTTAATAATATTTTGGAATTTATTATTATTATTTATAGTAAAGGTTAATTATTACTTTTTATTAATAATATTTTGGAATTATTAATTATTATTTTTAAGATGTTTTGAAGTTAATAATTATTATTTATTTATAATGTTTATTGATAATAATAATTATTATATAATAGTGTATTGAAGTAAATGATTTTATTTAATTATAAATGTTTTCAAGAGTCATGAATAGTGTTTATAAATAGCTTGGGTTTTATAATAGCTTGAAGACTTAAAGTGGGTTCAATTATATGGTGTGTAAGTTTTATAATTGGTTAGATATTTATAAACAAATTTTAGAAATGGGTTTATAGATTTATAAAAGTAATTTTATAAATGGTTTTATAGGCTCGTAAAGGGATTGTGAATGGTTTTGGAAATGTACAAAAAGAATTTATAAGCGATTGAAAATTGGTAAAGGAAATTATAAATGATTTTTAGAAATTTATAAAATGGTTTATAAATGGTTTTAGAGATTTATAAGGAGTTTATAAATGATTATAAAATTGAATATACTTATACCATTGAGATAAGTATATGGGTATTTCGAAGTACTAAATATATAGGGATTTATGAATATATCTTTGTAAAAGTATTTTTGTGCAAGTATAATTTACAAATTGATTATTATTAATGAAAAGACTAATTAAAAGGAGGCTAGTGATTACTTATGTGCTATACCAATGTTGGTTTTCCCTTTTGAAATAAATCCCTGATTTCGATGTGTGTTTTGTTGATAGTTAGATAACCTACTATCAAATATGGACCAAAAACGTAACTGTGGAAATATTTAAAGAAACACACAAATTATATGGCATAGTCATCTCCGATGATGTTATACTGTGCATATAAATCCCCTTTCATTCTCCTGGGACAAATAATAAGGAAATCCATCCACTAACGGTTAAGAGGTGATCTCCACTCTTACCTTTGATTGTTTATTTCCTAAATAATCGGGGTTGAGTTTATCGAAAACTATTAAATGTTATTTCAAAAAGACCGAGATATGATATGTCATCCGAAAACCACTTCTATGCAACTCAATGTTTCAAAGTGAGGACATCTTGAAGATGATGGAATTGAAAACGAAGCTCTTTGATGTGCATGGGCTTCTTACTACTTATCCTAAGGATGATTCCAAAATGGATGTTGTGGAAGTATTGCCTTCGATTTCGTTGAGTCCTAGAAAAAAATTAGATGGATGAATGCTGATATTGCATTGTTTCCTGGAGGTAGTGTTAGCATTCCAAGTGGAAAGTGCTATATAAAAGGTAAAACGTAGCCTCAAGCCTCATCAATTAGGAATGATTTGCCTCATCAACTAGGAATGATTAAAATAGAAGAGATGCAATATGGCTAAGTGAGTCTCTTCCAAATAGGGTATGATCATCCTTATCTAAAGCCGATATTATCTCTTATTTATATGTTTCGAGGCCCATTAAAATAGGGGTGATCATATTCGGTACTATCTAGTAAAGTGTAGGCCGGTTCTATGTTGGCAGGGGTCGATAGGTTCGACATCGGTGTTATTTTATCTAGAGATGCACTGTGACGGGCGGTACTCCATTAGCACAGTCATTTTATGGAATCCATTCTCCAACAAGCGCCGTGCTGACTTAGTTGTGCCCAACTATGCTGAAACGTGAGATGCAAGCATTTAAACCTATGTAGTTAATCCCCCGCTATTACCCCGCTAGAACCCCGCTATACCTCATAGCGGAATTCTACCGCTATGATTTTTCCATATAGCCCCAGAATATAGCCTTTCCGCTTTAATCTTCGCTATTTCCGCTATATCCCATTATTTCCGCTATATTCCGTTATTCCGGCTATATCTTTTTTAATAAAATGAATTGAAAAATTACATTTATACATTATAAAATTATAAAACTAATTTATTTGATTTATTTTTTAATATATTTTCAAAAATTAAAATACTCTAATATTCTACCAAATTCAATTATGTTATATAATAGTTTTTTGTTTATTTAAAGTATATTCACACATGTTTTTATTTAAAATTATTTATGTATTATTTATAATTCAATTGAATGATAATTTTTCATTTAATTACCATTTATATATTTGTAAAAACTTTAAGTACAAGTTTTATATGCTATTTTAGAGCCATCCGCTATATCCCGCTATATCCTCGCTGTATCCCCGCTATGACTTTTTGCGCCTCCACCGCTTTGAATCTACCAAGCGCATTAACTACACAGATTCCAACTATATTCATCTTTTACTTTGACCCTTAGATTTTATTATAATATTAATGGAATTTCCATAGAAAATGATTTGGTTATTGTAAGGTAAAACTCGTTTGTGTTTATGTGCGGTGTGGTCTCATGAGATACCGTATTTTCAAAATATTTTAATAAGCATTAAAATTCAATTGAGGTATGTTTTTCTCATGCTAGTTTCCAGACTAACTCGAGTGTTATTTTATTATAATGCTCGAGTCAGACTGAGCATACTACAGATTTAGTTTGGATGCTTTAGAGCTTCACAAGACAAGTTGGAGGCCCAGATACGTATTCACATATATCATTGTTTTCTAGTGCATTCATTGTTGTATTTATCGGCAATTGTGAGGATAGGTTGTTATAACTGTCAAGTTAAAATAGGTTAGTATACTCTAATTGATGTCTGTATATACATATATTACACTTTGTTTTGTGTAAAGATTTATTGTATATTGTAGATTATTCGTTCCGTTGTGAGATTCTATGTTGTTTATTTTTCCTTCTTATCTTCTTCCTTCTTTATTTTTCCTAACTATCCACCTTTCCGCTCAATTTTAGTGGCTCGTGTGTGGTTGATTGATCCGCTTAAACTGTTTGAAAATATGAATCATTACAGCTTAGTATCAGAGCGCGAGGTTGAGCTAGGACCTTGAATTTTATGGGTACTCATTATAGATAGGCTTAATAGCATCCTAAAATGAGTTTGAGTGTGTGTGTGTGTATGAGCACGTATTTATTAGTGGTATAAAAATGTTTTATATTTTGCTGCTTGATCTATTAAGTGGCTTATGGATTCTGCTCAATTCGAGTAATTAATGTTATTGATAGGGATCTTTAAACACTTGAATAGAGCAATCGACATGGTATTGTTTTGAAATTGGGTAAATGAAATAATTTTACCTTAATTATATTTCATATATGAAGGAATAATTTTTTAGAAATTACTATAGTATATGGTGTGCATGGTTGTTAGTGAATGATAATATTTAATTATTATCAGTTGTTGTTTGTTGTTTGTTTTTTTATTGTTTTTGTTACAATAGAAGTTGTTTTTATTATAATGTAAACAAGAAAAACAATTAAGAAATGGTTTTATATAACCAAAGTGAAATTATATACATATAAGGAAAATTGATAAATATAATTTGTAAACAATAAGGATTATAAGATGAGAAATTGATAATTTAAATCTTGTTGATTTTTAAAAATTATTTTTTGAAGTTTTAGAAAAATAATAATAATATTATTTGGAAAATATTTTTAAATGGAAATATTTCAAAATGGAATTTATAAGTGTTAGGAAGCACTGAGTTCTCTTCGGTCGTTGGAAAATAATTTCGATGATGACTACAAAATAATCGACGTTCATTTTCAGGTTTCCAAAAGTGGAATTGCTACCATTGGAGTTTTGTTTTGGTAAAACTAGTTTGATTTTAAAAATTTAGAAATATGATTTTTTTTTGTACAAAAAGAGAATTATATTTTTGTAGTTTTGTTTCAAAATAATTTGAAAGAAGAACAAGGTGTTTAAACTCTAAAAAATTTCATCTAAGTGTTTTGTGAAAATATAAGAAAATAAGTTTTATAACTTATAAATATTGAGAATTAGTAAGTTGAAATAAATTTTTAAATTTTGTTGAACATAAATATTAAGAAAATAAAATTTGAAATTGAGTAATGAAATGAAATTTAACCTAAGTTAAATGAAATGATTCTTAAAATGAAATTGACTGCGATTTGAGATGAATTAATTAAGTGAACTAATTTAATAAATTAGTGAATTGAATATGGCTTAGAATGTTGTTTGATAGAATTGAAATGAAGTGAATTAATGAAATAAGTTAAATTAAATTCACTTTGATTTAAACCCATTCAGTCCAAAAATGGGCATCAACACCCATAGAATCGCATGAATATCAAGCAATGAATGAAATCATAAACAAGCATAAGAGTAAATGAACATGCAGAATTTTTATAGTGGTTCGATAATCTTGGCCTACATCCACTTCACATTTTTATCAATCTTTCATAGGATTACAATTACCAGGATATTTGGATCAGCTAGGATCCATTGATACAAGATTCAAGAATAAAAAATGGTAGAGCCTCAGGAGAAGGAAGAAAAAGATGAAGTCCGCTTTTTTAAAGCTCTACCTGCTGTATTTATAGCAGAAGTTGTGCAAGGATCGGGCTGATACTTCGCAAGAAAGTTCCCTAGGTCCAATAGATCCCACCATATTGATTGGTCCTAATAATTCATTGATCAAGAATGATCGGCATACTTCAGGCCGATCCTTTTTATCTGCTCCAGTCACTGTGCGATCGATGTTGGAGGGCCCCACATGCTTCTAGATGTTGCTTCTAAAATATAGGATCATTCTGAGATATAGATTGCAAGTTATGGGTCATTCTTGGTCGAAGATTGAACATACAAGAGGACACACCGATCGTTATGTTAAGCCTTCCAATAATAATTGGTGCACATGCATCGGCATTCCTCCCATCTCCATTTTGGGATGCACAATCGTCATGGCATGCTCCACTTGCTACTTTGTTGATGTCCTGAAAGTCTCACATGGATTGGCTTCATGGATCTCAAGATATCAAATGTCTCCAATGATTTGAGCTATTTTCCTTGATCGTTCTCTAGTCGATCCAAACAAGCCATTGTCCCATCCGTAGCTTATTTACACAAACTTCAATCAATTCCAAACTTGAGATATAACTTCACGGGGGCAGGCTAGTGATTCATGCTTGTTATACATTGATTTGGTTCTGGTTCGTATCTGTTCGACTATCGTCTATAGTACTATATATAGCTGGTTCTCCAAGCTATCGACCATCCATTCCTAGTTAAGTTGATGATATCATGTCTTCGCCAAAAAGCGGGATAACTTTGCCTCCCAAAGTACGTCCTGTAAATAACATGAAGTGCTTTGAATAAAAAAAGTCCAAATCTCTATAAAAAAGCCCATTTAACTTCTTGATTGATTACTATTGCTCTACCCTCTATCGACAATTCTGTTTGCATATACAAATTTGGTCACGTGGGACCTACAACCCCTTTTCTATCTGATCCAATCTCAAACTTGACAATTGCAAGTTCGATTGTCATCTTTTATCGATTTTAAAAGGTTTAACTTTTAAACTGTTTTCATGCATATTCATACACATGCTCATGTTGTTGGCTCCAGGTCGTGTTTAAATGTCCACAGGTCATTACCAACTTTTATGATATTCTGAATGTTCGCATATGTAATCGAATTTCTATGATCATTCACTACTTCTTTCCTCATTCACCACATATTTATTCGCTTCATCATTTTTAATTATTATTTTTATATATCAAAATTTCAAACCATGAAACAATCGCTCTAAGGTATAAATAAGTGACATAAGAGCTAGGATGGGTCGGTACATGGAGGAATAGCTGGCAGATGGATTAAGAATGGATCAGGAAACATGTTTCTTAGAGATGGATCGACTTAGTCCTTCGGTGTCATAAAATCGGCCCAACCCTTCAAAGTGCAAACGATCGTCCAAACCCTTCCTATATAAGACTTGACACTTAGAAATTTCCTCCACCTGTTCCATTCCTTCCCTTCTGAAGTAAAGATGGAGAAAACTCCGCCACTCCTTCTCCCAGATCCACCATTAGACACAGCAAATCCACTTTCCTTTGATCAAGTCGATGATCCCTTTTTCTTGACTCGCACTTAGTAGCATAATTTCCATACTCGCTCATATTTAGATCGACACAAGTTTTGCCATGGCGACTCGATTTGCTTAGGGGATCGCACCCTTTCTTCTTCCTTATGATCATATGGGGTAGCAAGTAATTCACGTCGGTAGGAGAGGATCGATCTGTTATGATGGCCTATTGATCTCTGAAGAAGATGAGGCAAAGGAGAGGGATGAGTTGAAACAGTAGAGATGAACGAGATTTATGATCGTTCGTGGATGATTTATGGATATCAACACCATTAAAGTTAGAGAGTTGTCCGAAAATGATCGGGTATGACCAAAACAACAGGCGGCTAGGGTTGTTTCATGGAACATTCAGCATGTAACATTGTTCTAAACGTTCGGCCTTTAGGGCAATTGAAACAATCGAATTGCACAACAGTAGAACATTCGGTCTACACTTGAACTTGGTGTTTTTACTCATACATACGAACATGACTAACAACATGAACATAAATTCGAACTAAGCAACGAGCTTCAGTTTCTCGTACACGCTTAAACATGAACGTGACTAGCATACAACATGACCTCCAGGACTAATAGCATATTGCCATAGAACAAGTGCTAAGAACTTTAATTATCATATCAAAACTTATCCGTAACTTAGACAATAATTTGATTTCCATTGGCTAAAAATTGTGTATGAAACTCAAGGTATGTCTTTCTGAACAAATTTTTTCGTCTTGTTGCCACTTCGGTTGTCAATTTTTCATAGCTTGTTATTATACTGATCAACACTTTATCACACTGCACTTATACTCACTATGCACTGGGGGTACAAGTTGTTTTTTCTAATTATGATTTTTACCAAGTTTGATAGCAAGGGAATCTTGGTGTTTCGAACACTTCGCAATCATGCTAGTTGGATCTTCTTCTCATAGGACTAACTTGGAAGTAGAGTGTAGTTCAACGACTGAGTCTGACAGCCTACCGCATAGTCGTAATTCGGGATAGCCCGAAGGCTCGGGTTCCCAGCTTGATCTTTTCAAGATTGTTCCCATGCTTTCACCGAAAGTCATCAAACTGGCGTCTGATACTCTAGAAAACATAAGCATCCTCGAAAATCCTACTTATTCAGTAGCTTCATAGATTAAAGAAGAGGATCTCCAACGGATTTGCACAAGGCATAGGATTAAAGAAGAGTTTCTCCAGGCAATAGGGCTCATAGACCTCCCGAAGGTACACACCATGTAATAAATTCATGTGCTAGGCAGGGTGCATCCCGATGTTCAATTCATATATCTCGAATATCTTACTTTATTTGAGGACCGCTCTTGCACAACTCCATCCAAACGGCTATGCACTCCTCAACTGTGCATATATTGTATTTATGGAGTTTCTGCACCGTCCCCACCATCGAAGACAACCGATTTATTTTCACTTTTGAGTGATGAGCAGAGTGCCTATCATTCACTTTTCGTGGGTTGGCGAAAGGATGCCAGATTTTGACCGGCACGTAGAATAAATTAAGTGCCTTCAAGAGCGAGCGGTTCTTTGTTCGCTACCCGCCGGGCTTTGCTTGACTATGGCTAGAGAGACGTAAATGTTTCTCACTAATTTCATAATAGGATAGGAAAATAATATCCAAGTTGCATTCTAACGATGTTAATCCTTTTCAGGTGTCGTTACCAGCACAGCGGCAATTTTTATGAAGAGGCGGTCTCAATTTTGAAGAATGCTCCATCTGAGGATAAAAATATTGAATTCTTGCTCAAGGACGACCGTCTTGTTACTTTTCGCTTGATAAAGCTAGGGCCTCAATGTAGGGCTTATTAAAATTGGCTAATAGCTGGGATCAGATCATGGGCTGCGATAGGTCAAAGAGATAGTCAATTCGTCCCTGTGGTGCCCCTATCATGGGCACCCAAGAGTCTGCCGATATCGGCGTTGGAGGACAAAGTGGAAAAGCTCATGGCCACGATGATGATAGATCTAACCGTGGGGTTGGTGTCGGACCCTCACAAGTTTCTCAATCCCCGACGCGGTTAAAAGGAAAAGAAAAACGTTTGCACATAAGCCTCTTAGACATCATCTTTCAAACCCAATTAAGTTGCTGATAAATCTACCACTAGATCCCTTATCCGACCTACAAATTCTATATGATCTCGATGCTGACATTTTGCTGATGTGAGCATTGGAGGATCAGAGTCTCCCGTCAAAATTAGATTAGAGATCCTTGCTTTTGAAGGGGAAGCTACATTGATGAGCAGAGCTCCTACACCTAGTCTATCGAGGGGTTACACTTGGACACTTACACACATTCTCATATTCAACATTGCACTGTACTTAACTTGTACTTCCTAATATTCAAAGTTGATTGATATCCGCTTTTCTATATAGAAATAATGGTGAGGAAGAGGAGCATGCTTGATTCCTCACGGGACGTGCAACATCAATCATCTGGATCACGATCCGGCTCTTACTGCAGCAGTCATGAAAATTATGACACTAGCTATTGCCATAGCCGCGATCGGGGTCTCCAAGAGAGATATGACAAGAACAAGCCTGCTCGGGATATTCATAGATTAAGATTGGGATCTCCTTCTCAAAAAGGTCCTGAAAGACTAGTTGAATACAAGGAGCTGCCCACTGATCCTCCTCAAGGCCCTTCTATAGATCCAATGCCTCCAAGATCCTTAGTCCCATCTCAGTCTCAGTGGCCAAGCAATCGCCGCCGCCATCGCGAACATACTATAGTTTGCAGTCCCAGCAAGGAAAGTATTGGGGTTGAAACTGTTTCTGAAGATTTTGAATTAACCCAAATGTTCGTATGGTAGAACTTCAAGAGGAATTTCCGAACTTATGCTTTGACGGATTCTACTTTCCTCTTAATCTGAAGAGGGTTCCAGATGATGTTCAAAAAATGACCATTAATTGCGTCACTGACATCCACATGCAATATTAAGAATGGATGAAGGCCGCGGAAAAAATATCGAAAGTTTCTTTCGAGCGCGCGATAGAAATCAAGAAACTAAAATGAAAAGAGGCCCAGGACAAGAGAATTATCGAAGCTTTGACAAATGAACTGGAGACCTTTAGAACCATCGTAACCGAAGCAAAAGGAAAACTGACGTCGCTTTAAAATCTATGGAGGAGATGAAGGCTAGCCATGTCAATATGTTCAAGTACTACATTGCCGAATAGGAGATAGCGATTGAGTGAGACGTGGCTCGAAACAACGAGTATGCGGCCTTGAACGAAATAGCTGAACTCAAGCCAAGCTTGAAGATGCGATTAGAGAAAAAGATGATGCTCAAATGATCGCTCATGATTCCTATGATGAGCTTGTTCATGCCAGGATAGAGAGAGATGTAGCTATTGAAAAAGCTAAAGATGTTGACATTCTTATTCAGTGCAAGATAGAAGCGATTACAAACAAAGTGAGAGAAGATGTGATGAATATGCTGGACCCGCTTCTCATTCTCTACAATGCCAATGTTCTCAAACATAGAAATTTAACATGGCATAGTTAATACTACCCTTTCCAGCTTCATTGTGCCTGGGAATATCTCATCGTGGAAGAGAAAAGACTTCATGGATCAGAGAATGTCGATATAACTGAACTCGAAAGTGAAGTCCTGTTGGGTGATGACCCAAAATATTACAAGGCATTCAGATTTCCTTTCAAGAAGAATTTGTGATTGCTCCTTAACATGAGGTTGGTGAAGGATCTAGGTAGGCGCATTCTGACATTGCAACTGAACTGCCCTTGGTGTCTCAAATCTTGACTAGTTCTGCAACGAGCTCCTCGACTGTCCCCGTGTACGATCCGAACAAATCATGGCTATCTCTTATCCTTGAGCGTAGTTCCGAAGATGCTTCAGCCCAACCTGGAATCCACACCGCAGTAGGCATTTCGTCGATTCTTCCCTTCTTTCACAAAGTTGGGATGTCTTTTCGCCTTTTCTTTCTCAGCCTTGGAACCCTCAAGTATTGCTTCTCTCCCTCTTGGAGGACCTCAGCTGAAAGTCACAAATGACGGCGATAGAGTCTATTACAGTTACCACTTCAACTGCTACTCAGAGTGCTCATGGAGTGGACTTCCTTTTTGGCGATTAACTCATGAAGGTGTTATTCAAGGAGGGAGGAGACTCACATCATGAAATCCTTTTCGATGCAGAAGTGGTGATCACAGGCTCCTCCGATCCCGCTGGTAGGCCCGGTATGAAAGAGAGGATTGAGCGATAGGAGCTCGAGAAAAGGAAGGTGAAGGACGAGCAAGTTGATGCAGTCCCAGATGAACCGATACCTTCTCCTCTTCAGACGATCCCTCCTGAAGGGATGATTCTTTCGAAAGATGTTCCTCGTACTTCCAGTGCTAAAGATGCCTCCATCCCTCTTACTTCCAAAGATGATACTACTTCGGTCCGTACAACTGGGCAAACTCCTTCCAAGAAAAGCTGAGGTGGCAAAGGATCGGAGAGGGGAGGTGAACTGCAGTTCAGAGGGAGCCACTTCGAAGAAGTGAAAAAGGGATAAGAAATCCAAAGAGTGACCTTCGAACATGCAAATAATCCAAATAACTGTTTCTTTTTTTGTCGGTTGTATTCATTTGGGCATGGCCCTTCAGTTTTTTCTTGTATTTTGTATAACTGCTTTCACGTGAATAAAAACTCTTTTGTTCTTGCATATGACTTTTGCATTTACTTGTATAAGTGTTCGAATTGTAGCATTTTTCATTTTACGTGCTTGCGACTTGTTGGTTGTTAAATTGAATGCTAATTTGAGTAATCCATCTCAAGTCCTCTCAATGATTGTGATCTTGAGTTGTTGTAAACATTGGATATGAGCCATAGTGTTAAGCTATCATAGCCATTTCTTGGACAACTACACCTTTATCCCTGGTATTTGGGTCGATAAGTGTAATGTGTGGACGGTCGAGTCTCGCCTTAGTCGTGTTTATACTGCCACATCGAATCCAAAAGATTTAAAGTCGACCAATGGATGGTCGATTCGCATCCACTATGTTTTTCTCTTATGCCCCCAAGTATGGAACGTACATTAATAAGTAAGAAAGCAGGTTACGCTTTTTTTAGCTTTACACTCTTTCCCGTCGAATCATCAGACCGAGTTAGTGGATAGAAAATCGAGTCAAGCGTATTCTGGTCTTTAACAGTTCATATTTCTTCTGTCGATTTTGTGTCCAAATTACTAGAATAAAGAAATGTCGAAATCCATTCATCTATTCATGGTGTTTCCATTCTAGTCTGTACTCTGGGGGCTTAGAGTTATTTTGCGAGCGGTCAATTTGCGCTCGATCTATGTTTAAATTTCAGTCCGCACTCCGGGGACTTAAAGTTCTTTCATCAACATTGGCATTTCCACTGAATGGTTTATACTTTGGTCCACAGTCGATGAATTATAGTACTCTAGTCCGCAATTGGGGACATAGAATTTTTGTCGTAGGCATTCGTGTCTCCGCCTGTTTGTTTATACTCTAGTCCGCAGTCGGGGACTTAGAGTTTTTGTCGTGGATAGTTGTGTCTCCACCCGTTTTTTATGTTTTAGTACGCAGTCAGGGACTTAGAGTACTATAGTCTGCGGTCAAGGACTTAGATATTATTTCGTGGGCAGTCGTGTCTCTGCCTATTTGTTTATACTCTAGTCTGTAGTCAAGGAATTCGAGTACTCTAGTCCGCAATTGGGGACTTGGAGTTTCGGTTGTGGACAGTCATGTCTCTGCACATTTGTTTATACTCTAGTCCGTAGTCGGGGACTTAGGGTACTCTAGTCCGCAGTTAGGGACTTAGAGTTTTTGTTGTGGATAGTTATGTCTCCGCCTATTTGTTTATATTCCAGTCCATAGTTGAGGACTTGGATTTTTTTGTCATGGGCAGTCGTGTCTCCACCTGTTTATTTATACTCCAGTCCACGGTCGGGGACCTAGAGTGCTCTTGTCCACGGTCGAGGACTTAGAGTTTTTATCGTTGGCGGTCGTGTCTCCGCCCGTTTGTTTATACTCTAGTCCATAGTCGAGGACTTATACTTTTTGTCATGCGCAGTCGTATCTCTACCCGTCTTCTTATACTCTAGTCCGTAGCTGGGGACTTTGATTTTTTTATCGTAGATAGTTGTGTCACCACCTATTTTTTTATATTCTAGTCCACGGTCAGGGACTTAGATTTTTTTTCGTGGTTAGTCGTGTCTCCACCCGTTTGTTTATACTTCAGTCCATAGTCGGGGACTTAGAGTTTTTGTCATGGGCAATCGTGTCTCCACCCGTTTGTTTTGTATTTCATTTACTGTGTCGAGGTAAAAGTTATCGAATGAACGGTCGAACCATGTTCATCTATGGAATAGGATTCTTCCTCTAGCACTTAGGATGAAACTCGGCAAATAGATGATTCTCTTCCATTTTGTAATTGTGGCCCTTCCCATCTAGTCAAGGAAGGTGTTAGGCGATGGATGATTGGATCACACCCACGCTAAAGTTGGATGATCTAATCTTTCATAATTTGCTTCATATTCTTTCTAGAAAATGATGATACTGAGTTATTGAGTGGACAACCAAGTTGCATCCAATTCTGGGTGCAACCACGTCCAGTTATTGAAATCTAGTGTTGAGAAGTAGGCAATCACTCGCAGCTACTTCAAGTCTAATATGAAGGTTGCTGTGGACAGTTTTCCAAGCCTCCATTTTATTTGATTTCGAACTTGTCAGGTTCTTTATTCTATGCCTCGACATCTCAAATAAGGGGCATATGATAGTTCACGAACGATAGAATCACGCTTGTCTAGACAAAAGCTCCACAAGCTCTATCATGATCTATGGAGATCGGGTCGGCGCCCAACTCTAGGCACTTGGTTACCTGCATCGTATGTATGTAGTTTAATTTAAGTTGGTTGTAGTTCACAACATAACTGAAATTGAAATTAAAATAAATTTGTTAAAAAGAGATCAGGATAAATCTCATTCATAAGCGAAGCAGCGTCGTGTGCTTGCTGTTCCACTTTGTCCACAGCTCCCTTTAGCGAGATATCGACCGTCATCGGTCTAGTTGGTAATCAGAGTTCTTTATTAGTAGGGCTACGACGTTTCTTTCAACGTCGAATTGGTATATTCGTTGTCCACAGCTACTTGTTATGCTCGCGAAGAACATAAGTAAGTCCAAGATGCTCGCAAAGCTAAATGGACCAGAATTAATGGGTAGTGGTAAATCACTCGGGGTCTAACTTAAGGAAATATGATGGTTGCTTGGAGTCAACCATAGGGTCGCTTGGAGTCAAACATTGAATTACCTGGAGTCAGAGATTTAGAAGGCTTGGTAATCGACACTCAGGGTCTCTTTGGGATGTGCTTCGAGAAAAACTCTGTCTAACCCGAGCCCTGCGTCGGGACATAGCCAGGGTTAAATAATCTCTCTTGTACCTGTCAAACTTCCCATGCAACTCCTTCATGCATACCTCTCTAAAAGGATCGATCTTACGATCTCCGGCCTAGAAAAGTTCAAGGCATTTTGTCCAAGAAGGTGCTAAATCTACTGGTTTGGATAGGTGAAAGAAGTTCCCACTATTGCTGGATCGACCTCGAAGCACAAGGCCGGGGAAAAAAGTTCGCAGATAGATATGTAAATAAGACTGATCATCCTTACTTCGTGACCTTGGAATGATTCTATAGGAGCGATAAGATTTCCATTGTAAATTGATGAATATTCCAACAAAAAACAATTGGTCAAAAGGATGTGGGTGGAACATTAGTATTAGGTGGGGCATTGAAACGATCATACAAAAACGATCATACTGGAACATTCGCATATAATCAATCGATAGAGGGCCTACTTGGAGTGATCGTGTAAAAACGATAGTATAAAGATGATGGGTTGTGTTCAATAGGCAGGAGACCCTATATATCACTACTGGTTATACACAAATCAAAACGTTTGATCCTAAGGATGGGGTTGAAACGATCGGTTGAAGGAGGACCATGCAGGGACGATCGAAGATAAGTGATCATGTAGAAAATGCAAGTAGCCTTTACCATGTTTGATGGAATGACAGATGTGGACCATTGTAAAGGACAATCGAGTTGGATATTGGAGCACATGAATTCGTGGTGAATGTTCGTTCACCCAATATGAATAGGTCATAGCCAATTGCCAATCGTTCTTTCTTGCACTAAAAATTGAAAATGTAAAGACATTCATGAATCATATGGTTACGTGGGGCCTGATCTCATCATCTCCTTCTTTGCAAAGGTAGTAGACATCTTCACGGCCATGTAAAGCAGTTTACATCTAGACATCTTTGAAATATGAGTAGAGTAGGAAACACATCAATCAAAAGATGGATCTATCTCATAAACATGGAAACTCGCTAATATAAAATGAGATCCAATCGAGCCGAGAATTTGTTTCTCAGTGAAAGCACCAAAATTTTAACGCCAAAAATAGGCATCAACAACCGTAGAATCGCATGAGTATTAAGCATTGAATGGAATTATAAAAAAGCATAAGAGTAAATGAACACGTAGAATTTTTATAGTGGTTCGACAATCTTGGCCTACATCCACTTCACACTTTTATTAATCTTTCATAGGATTACAATTTCAGGGATATCTGGATCAACTAGGATCCATTGATACAGGATTCAAGAATCAAAAATGGCAGAGCCTCCAAAGAAGAAAGACGAAGATGATGTCCTTCTTTTTAAAACTATGCCCGCTGCATTTATAGTAGAAGATGCGTATGCAATGGGCTGAAACTTTATAAGAAGGTTCCCTAGGACCAGTAGATCTCACCATATCGATCAACCCCAATAATTCATTAAATCAATAATGATAGGCATACTTAAGGCCTGTCTTTTTTATTTGCTCCAATCACTGTCCGATCAATGTTGGAGGGTCCCAGTGCTTCTAGATATTGTTCCTAAAGTATGGGATACTTTAAGATATTGATTGATAGTTATGGGTCATTCTTGATCGACGATTGAACATACAAGAGATACAACGATCATTATATTAAGCCTTCCGATAATGATCGGTGTAGATCGATCGGCATTCCTCCCATCTTCATTTTGGGATGCACAATCGTCATGGCATGCTTCACTTGCCACTCCGTTGATGTCCTGAAAGTCTCACATGGATTGGCTTCATGGATCTCAAAATATCAAACATCTCCGATGATTTGAACTATTTTCCTTCGTTCTCTGGTCGATCCAAACAAGCATCGATAGCTTGTGTACACAAACTTCAATCAATTCCAAACTTAAGATATAACTTCACAAGGCCAGGCTAGTGACTTCATGCTTGTTATACCTCGATTTGGTTCTGGTTCGTATATCATCTACAATACTATATATAACTGGCTCTCTAAGCTATCGACCATCCATTCCTAGTCAAATTGATAATATCACGGTTTCACCACAAGGCGGGGTAATAAAACCAATTTTCACTTTATTTGTGAAGTGATAATAAACATAAGTGGTTGCATAAAATGTTTATAAAACTTAAGTAAAATTTAAATTAATAGTTCTTAAGTGATAAAAATATTGAAGGGAATATAATAAGAAACCAATTGGATTAAATATTTTAGGTTATACAAGTATTATTTTATTCGCATAACTTTTTGATCCAGACTTGAGCACATAATTTTAAGATGGTTTACATTGGTCCGAGTTGAAAATTTTCACTCGATTCCCGACGACGAACGACCAGATATGTGTTTTTGATTAATTTCAGGATTCTCTATTATAATGTATGGCTATGTAAGGAGAGTGACAATTTCTAATTAAGGAACCGGACTTGAGTCTGCGCTAGAGTGGTCATCTGAATGATATTGGCTTGGAAATGAAACTGTGTTATCGAGAGATCATATTTGATATTGCGTACGAATGATATATGTACATCGTAATAGCTTTAATAAACTAAATGTTAACAATTGAAAATGCAAAATAATATGAATATGAATTATATTGTTGGACATCGTTGGTAAATAAGATGTAGGTGTATAGAAGCAAAAGTTAGTTTGATGCCTTTGGTTTCAGGAGTAAAAATTTGATTGCCTGACTAAGCGGTACATGTTTCTATTTTGATTGACTGATGATTTTATGAGTAAGCTACTTGGCTTTGTTTTCTTTTGGTTGATTTGGGTCCGTAATGACGATTTTGAAGTTGTTCCTGTCTAGCCGTGCAAAGGAGACGCTGGGTAAATTTTTTGAAAAATTTAAGAATTAGAATTTTTTTGAAAAATTGATAACTAAAATTTAATCTTTATGCTATAATGTGGAATGAAATTAGTTGGTAACTATGAATGAATCTAAGGACTTAGAAAGGTGGTAACAAAGTTTCAACAGATTGATTTTGGAAAGTTAATGGCTTAAAAGGATTTGGAAGTTTATTTCTACTAATTGGTTTTGAAAAGTTAACGGGTTTGGGCATTTTTCTTGCTTGCTAATTTCGAGGACAAAATTCTTTTAATGGGCGAAGAATGTAATGACCCAAAATTTTAGCTATTAGGATTTGGAATATTCAATTGATTTTTAAATATTAAAAAGTTAATTTTATAAGTTAGTAACTTGAATTTCAAATATAATGGTTATTTGAACATTTGGAACTGTTTAAGTAATTAAATCTTGAATTTATGAGAATGAAATGATTTTGAAAGTTGATTCAATTCCATTTAAATAAGAATAAAGATAGTAAATTTTTGAATTTGAATTTCAAAGTGATCAAACTTGTTTTGTAATAATCCTTATAATTACCGTGTGATAATAGCCTTCCGGGGCATTGTCTTGGATTTCTACAAAACTAGTTTCATTGGAACCGTAATAATGAATTACTATATGCCGTCGAATTTCATGGTGATTAGATGTATCGTTTGTTCGTACAAGTTTGAAACACATATAAAATAATTAAAGAAATTAATATAATATAATTAGATTTAAAAAGCTATCTTATGCATATGATCGAATTAGGTCTCGAGACTAGTTCCAATTTGTTCGTAATAGGGTTATTTCATATGAAACAATATGCCATGAGGCATTTCTCGATAGGCGTTCAGGATTTTCGGACATTTAAAGTTTGATATTATTAGAACAAAATAATACATATTCACAATAGCTTTGCCATACCATCATCCCATGCTTGTACTATTGGCCCATACCCAAGCACGTTCAAACCCATACCCTTCTTTCCATATATTTATCGCGTGCAAACCAGAGAATAAGTTCATTCTATTTAAAACCAAACCTACCATATCGAATGGCTCCCAATGATTGGAGCCACTCAAGGCAAAATCTGACGTCGACTTGAACTAGTAACATGACCACGATGACGAGACGTGGAGATTGTACATTTGTACTAGGCTGACTTGCGACGATATGGTGCAATTTTCGAAATGAACGGCATGAGTTCCTTGCCATTTTCTGGCAAATGGCGGTGATAGGGGCGATGAGGCCGGTGGAATGGGTAGCGGCTGACAAGGCTATCTGCGGCGAGCTTGCAACGGCGTGCGATCGACCATAGTGGCGGCATTAGCTGATGGAAGCGCGACATCGAGTAAGAGCAGCCGGGGTTATAAATTTGTGATATCCCGGAAATTTTGACAATAACAATTTAGTAATTTATGTCAAAATTTAATTGATTTGACCATATTGTTAATAATAAATTTGAACTAAATGTAATAATCTTCTTTAGAATAAATATTTAAACTGATAATCTATTTTAAAGGCAAATAAATTGTTTTATATTTGTAATGTATACATATCTGTATATATTATAACTAGATAAATCTTTGTTTTAAATTCAATATATATATAGGCCTGTTTTCTTATTCTAACATTTTTGATAAATTAAAATTAGATTTAATTTGATATAAGCTATTGAATAAATAATCATATGATCTTAATCTCCAAACTAAAAACTTAATTATTTAAAATTGATTTTAGTTTAAGTTTAAATTTAAATAAAAAGATTTGTTTGTTTTTAATGTAGCTAATAAAATAAGTAATGTATTGAATAAGAAGACAAATTCATTTGTGAATTATTTTAATTTAATCATGAGTTATATTTAACAATATTAATGATGTAATATTCTTACAAAATGGATTTTTATATAGATAGAAATTACTATTTCAAAAATTATTTGAATACATTAACATGAGAAGTAATGATTTGTAAATTTGAAAAAGCATCTTTCAAACATGTTTAAAATAAAACAAGTCTTTAATATATTGAACTTAAGTATAAATCCAATGTATAATATTAACATAAATTTGAAAATAAAATTAATAATCATTAAATTAAGTAATTGATAGTTAAAGTTTAAAAATAGAAGAGAAAATAAAATAAGCATAAAACTTAATATATAAGTTAAAATTCATAACTAATAATCAAAACAACTTCACATTTTGTACCTAAAGTATAAAGCAAGTCAGACAAAATATGTATATAACCTGTAGTATAAGCAAGCAAAAGAAATCTATCAACATCAAAATAACATATCTACATACCAGATAAAAATAGATAATAAGCATAAATACCTTCATGAACAAGACAACAATATAAGTATACATGTACAGAAATTAAAGATAAGTTTACATGCAAGAACAAAGTAAGATAAGGTTTGAAAACATAACCAGGCAAAGTGATGATTATGTTGCCTGTAAGTAATAAATGCAAGATTAGATTAAAAAAAAAATTAATATATGTAGCCTGCAAATAGATATGCAGGCAAGCAAAGAAAACATGTAAGAATCTTATGTTGGAAGCTTAGATTATTTGCATAATTAGATAAGGTAAGCTAAAGTAGACAAAAAGTACAAAGGGCATCTAATACTTTCATTTCAGCCGAAATGTAAAGAAATATCTCTGACCTACTGCAAAGCTTAAACCCAGAAAACACCTACCCCTTGTACAAATCTTTTCTTTCTATTTATACATCTTCTTATTGCAGTTTGTTCAACATAGCAAACCTGAACATAAGTATGTTGTTTCTTTTTTTTTACAACTTAAACATCATTTTTCTTCAACCTGGAAATTGTTACCGCATACATCTACAACTAAACAAAAGCAAGAAGATTAGCAGGAGGATCAAAGCTTGCATTCCAGTTTCACATCTTCAAAGCCAAACCTGTAATCATTTTCAAGCAATTCAGCAACTCTGTTCCAAAGCAAAAGATTTCAAGTTTACAGTTTTCAAGTTAAAATCTGTTTTCAAGTTTTCAAAAGCTCTGTCTTCATTTTAAGGTGAGTAACACTTTTTAATACACAATTATAAATCTGGTTGCTTGATGAATGCATAATATAAGTTTGTATTTGTGTATGTATATTAGGGAATTCTTGTGTATTTATGGATGTGTGATGCATGTATATTTTGTAAATGCCTGTAGAACATCTCTGTTTTAAATTTCGTGTCCCAGTTTCAATTTAAAACCCTTTCCTCTTGATCCACTGATTGTTATGACTTACAATCCAAATAATATCTGTTTGTTCGATTTTAAAGAAAGTTTTAAAATTGTGGTTAAGATAAAATAAATTGTAGGTTGCTCTGGAACAGGAACAACAGGGTAGTTTAAGTTTTTAGTAAAATTTCAAACACGGTAATTCATTTATTCATGAACATAAATTGAATACTAAAATAAAGAAATGATTTTTAAAACAAGAACTATAATATTCAGTAAGGGGGTTAAGGTGAAATGCTGGTTTGAACTGCATATGAACTTTGGAGTTTCTTTGGCGATTCATGAATCTGGGGGTGATGAGTTTCGACATGGTGATGGTGAGTTGATCAGAGATGATAAGAAAAATCATAGGTGATGATGAAATTCACCAGAGAGATTGCGGTTGTGGTTTTAATTTCAGAACCCTAGTTTTGGTTTCAAGTATGTAATCGATCATTTCTGTGGGTATAGTGGATCGAGTGTGATGAAACTTTGAGGGATGTTAGCTTGGACGTGGAAGCAACTGTAGCCGGAGCTGCAGAATTTCAGGTGGTCAGAATTTCTCAAGCAAGGCGGTGACAGGTTCAGGTGGCGTTGCTCTGCGTGTTTCAGGTTTTGTGGTCGAAGTCTTTTTTTTGATTTCGCGGTTTGGAAGATGATATAAAGGTCGTGGGTGAGGGAGAAGGTGGTTGCCGATGTGAAGCAATCATCGGAGATGGTCGGAGGTGGAAAATGATACTGTGCACGTGCACGGTGAGTTGATTCTGGTGAAGGGGGTTGGTATGTGCAGGCTAGTGTGGTCTCGAGTGTTTACTCGAGTTATTGGGGGTTTGACTCGGGGAAAGTAGCATGCGAACTCGGAGCGGGTTCGTGGTTGTCTCGGAGTAGGGTTGAAAGAGAAACCTGGGTAAGTTGTTACAGGTATTCAAAACCTGTAAAATTTAATATTCTTTAAACTGGGTTTAAAAATGAGAAATGAATGTTTAACATGAATATTTAAGTAAAAGATGAGTCAGAATTCAAATGAAGTTTGAATTTCAGTTTAAAATAAAATAAAGTTTAAAATTTTAAATTATTTGAAAACACTTTAAAAAGAGGGATTTATTGTGTGAGTTTCACTCGAGTAATTCGAGTGTCGGACTCGAAGAAATGTGGGGTTTTGCTCGTAAAAATATTTGTTTGTCTTGGGTATTTTTAGCTACAGGGTTTTAAACATGTAAGTTTTATAAAAAATTTAAAACCGTGCTTTTAAATGAAAATATACGTATTTAAAACAAAATTTAAAACAAGATAAGTTTGGATTCAAAATGTAGTTTGAATCTCAGTCTTTAAATAACTAACGATTTTTAAATTTAAAATTTGTTTTAAACTAATTTGAATGATAAAGTGAATCTTTAAAATAGACTTGAATTCAAATTGAAACCGTGTGTAAATTCCTTTAATCTACTATTTTAAGATAACTATTATTTCAGTTGTAAAATAAAAAGAAGTTTGGAATTGATAAGATTAATTTGATATCATTTTAAATCTTATATTTAAAATGAATTTAAAAGTAAATTTAAATTTAATTGATTAAATAGCTTATAAATGATAGATTGGTCATTAAATAGAATAAGAGTTTTAAAAACTTAAAGCTTGTAATTATTAAATTAACTAAGGGGATAATTAATGACTAGAATAAATTAACTCTGAAATGAAGAGTTAAATTTATTTAAATAAGATATAAGTTAAGGTAGATTAATTGGTAATTAGGACATCATTGGTTTAATATTAAATTAATGATTAATAATAAATTAATAAGTTAATAAAGAATTAATGAGTTATTAAGTCTAACTTAAAATGTAAGTTAATTACTTTAGAAAAGTAATTAAAGAATTATAATTAGTTAATGAAGGTCATTAACTAAAATAATAAATTAATGGTATTATTTTTAATAATTAATTAAATTATTTATTTAAGATAAGCAATTGTGAATTGTTAAGTATAATTACTTAACGAAAGTAATTAAGGAATTAATTACTTATTGTAATTAATTCTATGAATTGTTTAAGTTAATTAATTAAGTTTAATTAATTTAGACAACCATTTTGACATTGAGATAAGTATAATTACTTAGGGAAGTAATTGATGGTAATTACTGGATGTAATTAACTGAGGGTGATTTAATAATAGAAGTAATTGGAATATAATTACTTTGTATAATTAATCAGGGGATTAATTAGAGAAATTAATTAAGGAGTAGTTAATTTATTTGATGAGTAATTAAAGATAGTTAATTACTGAATGGTATTAATCAGAGGTGATTAATAAATGTGGTTTAATTGAAGACTGATTACTTAAAGTAATTAATTTTAAAACAGGGAATTAATTAAAATGTAATTAGAAATCATTGATGATGGGATAATAAATTTAGATTAATTAATCAATAATAAGAAATTAAAGAGTAATTAATTAGTGTATTCAGAAGTAATGTAATGTTTGATTATTTAGATAAGATAATTAATTTGTGAAAATAATTAAAAGATTATTACTTGAATATAATTAAATGTTAATCAATCAAGTATGATTAATTGAAATGATTAATTAGTGAATGATTTATTAATTGATTGGAGATTGATTAATAATTGTGTAAGCAAGTTTTAAATGGTGAAGTGATTAATTTAATTTACTTTAAATTAATTAGAGATAATATAATTAATTTAATTCATTTTAAATTAATTATAGCTTATATGATTTGCTTATGTATGAATGGATGAAATTGTTTACCTGGTGTAATTTAAGATCTCAGATATGAGAATTGATGTTATGTGATATTTATGCTATATGATATGGATGCTTGATTTAAGTATGAATTATCTGTTATGATGATAATATGTATTATCTGTTGTAGTGATAATATTGATCATCTGTTTATATGATGTTGACTAACTATTATGATATTGTGAATTATCTATCTGTGTGTGTATTGAATCATTTTGAATTAAACTGTTAAGACTAAATAGACAACTTGGCCCTAAAAGACACGTTTTGGATTTCGATGAGACCGGGATCGGGTTTTTCGCATTAGGAACATCCGAAAACCACATCGATTCCAAATTAACATTAGGTCGTAAATCTGAAGTGAAGATGAAGATTCAGAGTGCAAGTGTTATCGTCGTTAACTCTGAGGGTGATTCCAAAATGAGTGTAACGAGATAATGCCTTCGGTTTCGTTCGAACCCGGAACGAACTTGTATGGATTGAATGCTTTCAACACATCGTCGGGTGGGCGATGAGCATTCTAAGAATTGTGTTCTCTAAAGGTAATCGTAGCCTCAAGCCTCATCAACCGGGAATGGCTAAAACAGGGGAGGTGCAGCAAGGTTAGGTGGGTCATGCCCAAGCAGGGCAAGATTTCCCCCTGTCTAGATGTCCCTTTTTATTCGGCTGTGTGGACAGTTGTGAGCTCCAACTGTCGGGGTTGTCTTGTTCGGGACTGTTCAGTAAGGAATGGTCCCGGCCTTGTGTTGCAGGGGATGAAGGGAGTAATCCTCGGTACGGTGATCTAGGCCCCGTACTGTGACGGGCGGTACCCCAGTAGCCCTGCCATTGTATGGTATCCAAAATCCAATAAGTGCCAACGGTTTTGATTGTATTACCCACTTTTGTGGCTAGTAGCTGGAATTTAATGAATGTAACAATTTCGGCTATTTTCTATTTACTTGAAAACCCTAGACCTATTATACTATCATAGAATTTCCTATCAAATGTTTTAGTTTGCGTAAGGTAAAAACTTACCCATGTTTATTTGTGGGGAGTCTTACGTGATACCTTTTGTTTTCAAATGTTTTTTCAAAGTTAAGCAACTTTAACCTGTTACTCATACCAGACCCATGTCTGACCCGGTGTTTATTTTTGTTTTTCATAAACTCTCGGGTACCCAAATTTTTACGGGTAGCCAAGGGATTCAAGTTAGCTTTGACGAATTCTGGAGGAGCAGTGGAGCAGGAGGCTTCAGCGTTGTAGATAGATATTTATAGGTCCGCTGTGTTGGTATCTTTGGGATATTTGTTTGAGTTGTGTTGTATTAACTAGACAGGTGTTTATAACTGTCTAGTATGTGATGTATTGACTGCATAACTCTGATATATGTAAAATTATGTAATAGTTATGTGATCTATTATATTTTGTTCCATTCCGCTGTGAGATTCTGATGTTGTTGTTCATTCTTCTCTATCTTTCTATTTTCTCATCCCTTTCTTTCTTCAAGACGATACGTCTTTCTGGGCATAGAAGGGCGGGTCGTCACAGTTGGTATCAGAGCCAGGTTGAGTGAATACCTAGGCTCTTATGTAATTTCTATCTTAAGAGAGCGTATTTGTAATTTTGTAATATATATTTATATTTATTTCTACCTATTTGTTGGGTTACCTGTCCGGGTTATCCAATATAAGTTATAAATGTAGATAGGGTAGTGGTGTGTGTAACACGACTACCAATGGTTGAAGTTTGAATATTTGAGATTGGAAGCGTATCTGTCGAGACTGTAGACCTATTACCGTCTCGAGTGAGCTTTGGATGGAGTAAGGATTTCATTGATCTCTGAAGGAAACCGGTTAAGATTCGGAGTTCATTTTTGAAGCGTAAGTTTGGATGAGCTAGAGTTTGGACTCGTCAGTTTGGCTTGAGCAAGTCCGGATATCTTACCTCTGGATGTAGTAGTTGTGTGATGAGACACAGTGACTATGGAAATCTCCGAAGATGTTTCTTTGGAATCAGTTAAGGAAGTGTATCTGTTTCGATGTTGGGGCTGAGTTCAGTAGAATGTTTCTGTTTGGATCGAGGTCCAAGTTTCTCGAAGAACTCAGGGTTAGGAAATTTCTTGGCATTGGTATTGGCAAGGAAGTTTTTAACTTCTGCATCAGCAGTGGAGTTCAGAAATTGCAGGGTGGTTCCATTTCTTTGATAAATTGGCTAATTAAGCATAGGCTGTTCTGTTTGGTAAAGAGAGAACAGTTTTTCTTTGGTAATGGGCTAGATTGATCGCAAAAGTGACTTGCGATTGCTGGGTGTTCTCTTGGGTTATCTGATTTTTCTGGATGTCTTCAGGAAGTTAGAATTTTGTCCGTGTCTAGAGATTGAGTTTGGTATCGAATGGATTCCAGGAATGGTATCGATGGTTCAGTAAGGTGATTTTTGGAAAATGAGTTGGTGAAGCAGCTCGAGATTTGGAGGAACTTCTGAGTATCTTTAGAGGATCTGTTGAACCATAGTTCTAAGATGTGTTGTCCAGTTTGTCCTCGAGAGCATCATCAGCATTCTCACCTATTCTGATCAGAGTAGCGCAGTGGAAGCATGGTGGCAGCTGTTTGGTGTGGGAACAACTAAATTTTGCAGTGTTTTGGATTAGAGAGTTTCTACTGGAAATTTTTCAGGATCTTAAGACCAGTTTGAAATGCATCTGTATTATCTTTCCATATGAGAAGAAGTAAGATCAGTCCCTTGATTTTGGAATTGAAGTTGTGTTCTGATTTTTGAAGTTAATCTTAGAAAGATCATTTTGGATTGTTTTTGGATCAATTTGTTTCTGGGGGTATCAGCAAGAGTTGAGCTGATCAGGAAGGATGTAGGCAGCCCAGAATCGTCCGATGAGTTTTGTGAATAAGAGACGGAGGAATTTGGAGGCCGTAATCGGAGATTTGATTTTGGATAAGTGCTTGGTTTCAGGAGTGGATTGCCAGTTTGGATAACTGGAATTCGGTGTGTTTCACGTATCTCTGAGGGAGTACGTGTAAGAGCTATCTTTGATTATAGAATCAGCAGTTCAGAGAGTTTTGGTTGTTGAGACAGACTAATCTGTAGTCTGATATCCTGTTTTGTTTTGTAGATCCAGGTGAGTGTGAACTCAGTAGCTTAGTAATATTGATTGTTTGGATTCTGTAGAGAGAGTATCCCAATTTTATATTTGGGGAAACTCGAAGAATTTTGTCGGGATAGTTAGATTTGTTTGATTGGATGAATTGGTTGCTATGGTTGTTAGCATAAAATTGATATATGCTTGTGTTCTAAAATTAAATATGTAATTAATTATTAAATTACCTTTGTTTTAAATTTCGGGGACGAAATTCTTTTAAGGGGGGAGGAATGTGATATCCCGGAAATTTTGACAATAACAATTTAGTAATTTATGTCAAAATTTAATTGATTTGACCATATTGTTAATAATAAATTTGAACTAAATGTAATAATCTTCTTTAGAATAAATATTTAAACTGATAATCTATTTTAAAGGCAAATAAATTGTTTTATATTTGTAATGTATACATATCTGTATATATTATAACTAGATAAATCTTTGTTTTAAATTTAATATATATATAGGCCTGTTTTCTTATTCTAACATTTTTGATAAATTAAAATTAGATTTAATTTGATATAAGCTATTGAATAAATAATCATATGATTTTAATCCCCAACCTAAAAACTTAATTATTTAAAATTGATTTTAGTTTAAGTTTAAATTTAAATAAAAAGATTTGTTTGTTTTTAATGTAGCTAATAAAATAAGTAATGTATTGAATAAGAAGACATATTCATTTGTGAATTATTTTAATTTAATCATGAGTTATATTTAACAATATTAATGATGTAATATTCTTACAAAATGGATTTTTTATATAGATAGAAATTACTATTTCAAAAATTATTTGAATACATTAACATGAGAAGTAATGATTTGTAAATTTGAAAAAGCATCTTTCAAACATGTTTAAAATAAAACAAGTCTTTAATATATTGAACTTAAGTATAAATCCAATGTATAATATTAACATAAATTTGAAAATAAAATTAATAATCATTAAATTAAGTAATTGATAGTTAAAGTTTAAAAATAGAAGAGAAAATAAACAAGCATAAAACTTAATATATAAGTTAAAATTCATAACTAATAATCAAAACAACTTCACATTTTGTACCTAAAGTATAAAGCAAGTCAGACAAAATATGTATATAACCTGTAGTATAAGCAAGCAAAAGAAATCTATCAACATCAAAATAACATATCTACATACCGGATAAAAATAGATAATAAGCATAAATACCTTCATGAACAAGACAACAATATAAGTTTACATGTACAAAAATTAAAGATAAGTTTACATGCAAGAACAAAGTAAGATAAGGTTTGAAAACATAACCAGGCAAAGTGACGATTATGTTGCCTGTAAGTAATAAATGCAAGATTAGATAAAAAAAAATTAATATATGTAGCCTGCAAATAGATATGCAGGCAAGCAAAGAAAACAGGTAAGAATCTTATATTGGAAGCTTAGATTATTTGCATAATTAGATAAGGTAAGCTAGAGTAAACAAAAAGTACAAAGGGCATCTAATACTTTCATTTCAGCCGAAATGTAAAGAAATATCTCTGACCTACTGCAAAGCTTAAACCCAGAAAACACCTACCCCTTGTACAAATCTTTTCTTTCTATTTATACATCTTCTTATTGCAGTTTGTTCAACATAGCAAACCTGAACATAAGTAAGTTTTTTCTTTTTTTTTCACAACTTAAACATCATTTTTCTTCAACCTGGAAATTGTTACTGCATACATCTACAACTAAACAAAAGCAAGAAGATTAGCAGGAGGATCAAAGCTTGCATTCCAGTTTCACATCTTCAAAGCCAAACCTGTAATCATTTTCAAGCAATTCAGCAACTCTGTTCCAAAGCAAAAGATTTCAAGTTTACAGTTTTCAAGTTAAAATCTGTTTTCAAGTTTTCAAAAGCTCTGTCTTCATTTTAAGGTAACACTTTTCAATACACAATTATAAATCTGGTTGCTTGATGAATGCATAATATAAGTTTGTATTTGTGTATGTATATTAGGGAATTCTTGTGTATTTATGGATGTGTGATGCATGTATATTTTGTAAATGCCTGTAGAACATCTCTGTTCTAAATTTTGTGTCCCAGTTTCAATTTAAAACCCTTTCCTCTTGATCCACTGATTGTTATGACTTACAATCCAAATAATATCTGTTTGTTCGATTTTAAAGAAAGTTTTAAAATTGTGGTTAAGATAAAATAAATTGTAGGTTGCTCTGGAACAGGAACAACATGGTAGTTTAAGTTTTTAGTAAAATTTCAAACACGGTAATTCATTTATTCATGAACATAAATTGAATACTAAAATAAAGAGATGATTTTTAAAACAAGAACTATAATTTTCAGTAAGGGGGTTAAGGTGAAATGCTGGTTTGAACTGCATATGAACTTTGGAGTTTCTTTGGCGATTCATGAATCTGGGGGTGACGAGTTTCGACATGGTGATGGTGAGTTGATCAGAGATGATAAGAAAAATCATAGGTGATGATGAAATTCACCAGAGAGATTGCGGTTGTGGTTTTAATTTCAGAACCCTAGTTTTGGTTTCAAGTATGTAATCGATCATTTCTGTGGGTATAGTGGATCGAGTGTGATGAAACTTTGAGGGATGTTAGCTTGGACGTGGAAACAACTGTAGCCGGAGATGCAGAATTTCAGGTGGTCAGAATTTCTCAGGCAAGGCGGTGACAGGTTTAGGTGGCGTTGCTCTGCGTGTTTCAGGTTTTGTGGTCGAAGTCTTTTTTTTGATTTCGCGGTTTGGAAGATGATATAAAGGTCGTGGGTGAGGGAGAAGGTGGTTGCCGATGTGAAGCAATCATCGGAGATGGTCGGAGGTGGAAAATGATACTGTGCACGTGCACGGTGAGTTGATTCTGGTGAAGGGGGTTGGTATGTGCAGGCTAGTGTGGTCTCGAGTGTTTACTCGAGTTATTGGGGGTTTGACTCGGGGAAAGTAGCATGCGAACTCGGAGCGGGTTCGTGGTTGTCTCGGAGTAGGGTTGAAAGAGAAACCTGGGTAAGTTGTTACAGGTATTCAAAACCTGTAAAATTTAATATTCTTTAAACTGGGTTTAAAAATGAGAAATGAATGTTTAACATGAATATTTAAGTAAAAGATGAGTCAGAATTCAAATGAAGTTTGAATTTCAGTTTAAAATAAAATAAAGTTTAAAATTTTAAATTATTTGAAAACACTTTAAAAAGAGGGATTTATTGTGTGAGTTTCACTCGAGTAATTCGAGTGTCGGACTCGAAGAAATGTGGGGTTTTGCTCGTAAAAATATTTGTTTGTCTTGGGTATTTTTAGCTACAGGGTTTTAAACATGTAAGTTTTATAAAAATTTTAAAACCGTGCTTTTAAATGAAAATATACGTATTTAAAACAAAATTTAAAACAAGATAAGTTTGGATTCAAAATGTAGTTTGAATCTCAGTCTTTAAATAACTAACGATTTTTAAATTTAAAATTTATTTTAAACTAATTTGAATGATAAAGTGAATCTTTAAAATAGACTTGAATTCAAATTGAAACCGTGTGTAAATTCCTTTAATCTACTATTTTAAGATAACTATTATTTCAGTTGTAAAATAAAAAGAAGTTTGGAATTGATAAGATTAATTTGATATCATTTTAAATCTTATATTTAAAATGAATTTAAAAGTAAATTTAAATTTAATTGATTAAATAGCTTATAAATGATAGATTGGTCATTAAATAGAATAAGAGTTTTAAAAACTTAAAGCTTGTAATTATTAAATTAACTAAGGGGATAATTAATGACTAGAATAAATTAACTCTGAAATGAAGAGTTAAATTTATTTAAATAAGATATAAGTTAAGGTAGATTAATTGGTAATTAGGAAATCATTGGTTTAATATCAAATTAATGATTAATAATAAATTAATAAGTTAATAAAGAATTAATGAGTTATTAAGACTAACTTAAAATGTAAGTTAATTACTTTAGAAAAGTAATTAAAGAATTATAATTAGTTAATGATGGTCATTAACTAAAATAATAAATTAATGGGATTACTTTTAATAATTAATTAAATTATTTATTTAAGATAAGCAATTGTGAATTGTTAAGTATAATTACTTAACGAAAGTAATTAAGGGATTAATTACTTATTGTAATTAATTCTATGAATTGTTTAAGTTAATTAATTAAGTTTAATTAATTTAGACAACCATTTTGATGTTGAGATAAGTATAATTACTTAGGGAAGTAATTGATGATAATTACTGGATGTAATTAACTAAGGGTGATTTAATAATGAAAGTAATTGGAATATAATTACTTTGTATAATTAATCAGGGGATTAATTAGAGAAATTAATTAAGGAGTAATTAATTTATTTGATGAGTAATTAAAGATAGTTAATTACTGAATGGTATTAATCAGAGGTGATTAATAAATGTGGTTTAATTGAAGACTAATTACTTAAAGTAATTAATTTTAAAACTGGGAATTAATTAAAATGTAATTAGAAATCATTGATGATGGGATAATAAATTTAGATTAATTAATCAATAATAAGAAATTAAAGAGTAATTAATTAGTGTATTCAGAAGTAATGTAATGTTTGATTATTTAGATAAGATAATTAATTTGTGATAATAATTAAAAGATGATTACTTGAATATAATTAAATGTTAATTAATCAAGTATGATTAATTGAAATGAGTAATTAGTGAATGATTTATTAATTGATTGGAGATTGATTAATAATTGTGTAAGCAAGTTTTAAATGGTGAAGTGATTAATTTAATTTACTTTAAATTAATTAGAGATAATATAATTAATTTAATTCATTTTAAATTAATTATAGCTTATATGATTTGCTTATGTATGAATGGATGAAATTGTTTACCTGGTGTAATTTAAGATCTTAGATATGAGAATTGATGTTATGTGATATTTATGCTTTATGATATGGATGCTTGATTTAAGTATGAATTATCTGTTATGATGATAATATGTATTATCTGTTGTAGTGATAATATTGATCATCTGTTTATATGATGTTGACTAACTATTATGATGTTGTGAATTATCTATCTGTGTGTGTATTGAATCATTTTGAATTAAACTGTTAAGACTAAATAGACAACTTGGCCCTAAAAGACACGTTTTGGATTTCGATGAGACCGGGATCGGGTTTTCCGCATTAGGAACATCCGAAAACCACATCGATTCCAAATTAACATTAGGTCGTAAATCTGAAGTGAAGATGAAGATTCATAGTGCAAGGGTTATCGTCGTTAACTCTGAGGGTGATTCCAAAATGAGTGTAACGAGATAATGCCTTCGGTTTCGTTCGAGCCCGGAATGAACTTGTATGGATTGAATGCTTTCAACACATCGTCAGGTGGGCGATGAGCATTCTAAGAAATGTGTTCTCTAAAGGTAATCGTAGCCTCAAGCCTCATCAACCGGGAATGGCTAAAAATGGGGAGGTGCAGCAAGGTTAGGTGGGTCATGCCCAAGCAGGACAAGATTTTCCCCTGTCTAGATGTCCCTTTTTATTCGGCTGTGTGGACAGTTGTGAGCTCCAACTGTCGGGGTTGTCTTGTTCGGGACTGTTCAGTAAGGAATGGTTCCGGCCTTGTGTTGCAGGGGATGAAGGGAGTAATCCTCGGTACGGTGATCTAGGCCCCGTACTGTGACGGGCGGTATCCTAGTAGCCCTGCCATTGTATGGAATCCAAAATCCAATAAGTGCCAACAGTTTTGATTGTATTACCCACTTTTGTGGCTAGTAGCTGGAATTTAATGAATGTAACAATTTCGGCTATTTTCTATTTACTTGAAAACCCTAGACCTATTATAATATCATAGAATTTCCTATCAAATGTTTTGGTTAGTGTAAGGTAAAAACTTACCCATGTTTATTTGTGGGGAGTCTTACGTGATACCTTTTGTTTTCAAATGTTTTTTCAAAGTTAAGCAACTTTAACCTGTTACTCATACCAGACCCATGTCTAACCAGGTGTTTATTTTTGTTTTTCATAAACTCTCGGGTACCCAAATTTTTACGGGTAGCCAAGGGATTCAGGTTAGCTTTGACGAATTCTGGAGGAGCAATGGAGCAGGAGGCTTCAGCGTTGTTGATAGATATTTATAGGTCCGCTGTGTTGGTATCTTTGGGATATTTGTTTGAGTTGTGTTGTATTAACTAGACAGGTGTTTATAACTGTCTAGTATGTGATGTATTGACTGCATAACTCTGATATATGTAAAATTATTTAATAGTTATGTGATCTATTATATTTTGTTCCATTCTGCTGTGAGATTCTGATGTTGTTGTTCTTTCTTCTCTATCTTTCTATTTTCTCATCCCTTTCTTTCTTCAAGACGATACGTCTTTCTGGGCATAGAAGGGCGGGTCGTCACAAAATTTTTAAAAGAGGTTAATTGGAGGCTAACTAGCGTAGTTAAGAAAGTAAATTATTTTAATTAATTCAAATGTTGTAAACTAATTATCTCTTTCATACGAAGTCGAAATTGAACACAATGAGCTGCAGTGCGATCATATTTGCGTATACTACTAAATGGAATTGGTTTGGTGATGAATGGAGCTTGTTGAACTTTACGCCAAATCCGAACACCATTCAAATTCGAATGAAACCGGAATGCCTCTGCAACAACTGGAATCAAAGTAAGTTAAACTCGCCTTTTTAGTTGACCAGTAATATTATATAGTTGATAAAAATTGTTGATTGGATGTTTGAATGATTTACTGTTTTATCAATTGGATTGGATTTATTCCCGCCCCTAGAGCGAATGACCCGTGTTATATAATCATATACTATTTATGATGCAGGGAAATAGGTTAAAGGGATCCAATAGGATTCCTCACCACTGTTGATTTTATTTACATACATATACATATACATATACATATACATATACATATACATATACATATACATATACATATACATATACATATACATATACATATACATATACATATACATATACATATACATACACACACACACACATACATACATACATATATATATACATACCTATATATATATACATACATATATATATAGGTATGTATATATATATGTATGTATATATATATGTATATGTGTGTGTGTGTATATATATATATATGAGCTGTGATGCAGAGGACATGCTGGAGGGATCCAATAGGATTCCTCACCATTGTTGAAATTTTTTCAACAATATTCCTGTTATATGATTTTTGAATATGAAACCTGATTTTTGGACACTATTGATTTTGACATTGTTATATGTTCAAAACCTAAACCCTGTAGTGGTAAAAAATCAATATCGATAGCGATTAAACGTTAGGTAGCTATTAGCTTCAAATTAATATTTTAAAGTACTATAAATCGCCATTGAGTTGGAATTGGTTTTGAGACAGGAAATGATTTCGAACGTGAAATCTGATTTTGAAAACATTTGGTTTTAAATTATTTAACTTCTACTTACTCTAACCTTTTTATATGTCTCTTTTAAAGTTATTTATTTTTACATTTAATATTGTTTTAAGGTTACTTATCAATATTATAATATTTTGAAAAGTTATTTTTTAGATAAATATTGTTTGACATTAATAATTATGATTGTTAATAATATTTTGGAAATTTATTATTATTTATAGTAATGTTAAAGATTAATTATTATTGTTTTATTACTAATGTTTTGAAATTACTAATTATTATTTTAAAGATGTTTGAAGTTAATAATAATAATTTATTCATAAAGTTTATTATTAATAATTATTAGTATATAACAGTGTTTTAAAGTAAATAATTTTATTTAATTATAAATGTTTTCGAGACTCATAAATAGAGTTTATAAAAAAACTTAGTTTATAAGGGAAGTTATATAAAATGGATTGGAGACTTATACGGGTGCTCATTTATAAGGCGAGGAAGTTTTATAAATGGTTAGACATTTCTAAATAAATTTTAGAAAGGGGTTTATAGATTTATAAAAGGAGTTTTAGAAATGGTTTTATAGATTCATAAAGGTTCATAAATGATTTTGGAAATGTATAAAAAGGATTTATAAGTGATTGAAAATTTATAAAGTAAATTATAATTGATTTTCAAAAATTTACAAAATGGTTTATAAATGGTTTTAGAGATTTATAAGGAGTTTATAAATGATCTTAGAATTGAATATACTTACACCATCGAGATAAGTATATGGGTAACTTCAAAGTATTAAATATATAGGGATTTGTGAATATGTATTTGTAAGTATTTTTATGCAAGTAATTTACAAAGTGGTTATTAATGAAAAGATTAATTAAAAGGAGGCTAGTGGTTTCATATATGCTTAATCAATGTTGTTTTTCCTTTTGAAATAAATCCCTGATTTGGATGTGCGTTTTATTGATAGTTAAATAACTGACTATCAAATATAGACCAAAAAAGTAACTACGAAAATATCAAGGAGAAACACATGAGTTATATGGCACAGTGATCTCCGATGATGTTGTACTGTGCGTATAAATATCGTTCATTCTCTTAGGAAAAATGATAAGGAAATCCATCCACTAACAGTTAGGAGATGATCTCCGCTCTTATCATTGACTGTTATTTCCTAAAGAACCAGGTTTGAGTTTACCAAAAAACTATCAAATGTTGGTTTGAAGAGATTGGGATCAGATATGCAATCCGAAAACCACTTCGATCCAACTCAAGCATTTCAAAGTGAAGACATCTTGAAGATGATGGAATTGAAAACCGAGCTCTTTGAATGTGATTAATTTGGTTTTTTACAATAATTCATCTTAGTTAATATGTAAAATAACCTTTCGAGGCATTGTCATGGAATTCGAGAAACCATTTCCATTGGATCCGTTATAGTAAATTATAATATGCCATGGTATTAGGAGGTAATGTTTGGTCATGCGAGATAGAAATGCGTAAAAATTAATATCATAAATTTAGACGAATATAATTGGGTTTGAAAGCTATCTTTTGTATATGATGGAATTAGGTCTTGGGACTAGTTCCATTGTGCTCGGAATAGGGTAAAACATATAGAACGTCTGGCGGCACATCTCGATAGGAGTTTGAGAATTTGGACGCTTTAAATATAAACATTTTTCTAATTTAAATAATATATACTTTATAATCGTGCTTAGCCCACACCCAAACACGTTTTTCCATACCCTCTGCCTTTATAAATCATGTTTATGCAACAATTTTGTTCGCCTATTTTTAAATTTTCCCCTCTACAAAATCCAACGACCCTGAGCGATCAGCGCCATCCACGGCCATTTCAGGCCAAACTTCCAACTGGAGAAGCTTAGAGCTCATTCCCACGAACCAATTCAATGGTTGGATCGAGCTATGGCGATGCTAGATGGTCAAACTTTAGTTGCATTGGTAGGGGTAGTAGGTTTGTAATTTTCATCGAAGACGAGGGCTACGAGTGCGAGCGTGGGCGGGGCGACAGGTGAGGCAACAGACGCAAGCGGCGCGTGCAACGGCGATGGTCGACAGTGAGACGTGGATGCGCGGTTGAAATTTTTGCTCGTGCTTGGAGCTAGTAGCATGAAAAAGATTAAAGGGAAAGGGTAAATTATTTTAAAAATTTATTTATTTAAGTTAATTTTATTTAATTTTTCAAAACCATTCATTAATTCATATTAATCTCATACGAGGTCCAAATCAGACGCATCAAGTTGAGCCGCGATCGTATCAGTGAGTCATACGCTATGGAGTCAGAATGGATGGATCCAGAGCTAATAGGAATTTGGGTCAATTTTAATTCGAACAGAAGCGCTTTGGCGACTACTGAAATTAATGGAGTTAAACTCACCTTTTTGGTTAATCGGTTATGTTATAGAGTTGATAATAAATTATTAATTGGATATTTGGATGATTTACTATATTTTTTAGTTTGTTTGAATGTACTCCCGCCCGTGGAGCAGATGAGACCCTATTACATTCTCATGTAAGAGCGAATGACCCTTTGTATACGATCCCGCCTCAAGGTGGTTGATTTTTATTATTGATTGTATATTGTATGTGATGCAAGGGATAGGTTGGAGGGATCCAATAGGATTCCCCACATTGTTGAATTTTTTTCATTTAATTTGTTATACGATATGTTGGATGCTATATTTAATGACATGGATATGATTTTGTTTAATTAGTGCTTTAGTAGCAATGGGCCTTATTTTTGGTATTTCAAAATACTATAAGATAATGATTTTATTTAAAAGGAATTTCAAACGATTTTCAAAATTATATATGATTTTAATAATTATTCTTGAAATTATTTAAAATAAAAAGTATGTTTTTTAGAGATTATAAATTTATAGTTTTATAAAATATTTAAAATAGAAATTTTGAATCGTGAATAAAGATTTTTAAAAATCTTAAAAATAAGTCCGTGTTTTATAATAAAGGAATACAGTTTTAAACAGAAAATATAAGTATTTTTGTAACGTCCCGCCTTTTCGCACGATTAAAACAGACACACATGCCAATTCAAACCGTACGGAAGCGCAGATTGTTATGGGGTAGATAAGAAAAACAAGAAAGAAATAAACAAAAATAGAATCTCACAGCGGAAGGATAAAATATAATAATCAAATATACAGTTATGAAGATGTTTTACAAAACCTATGATTATTTTTATACAATACATATCAGAGTACACATACCAGAGAATAATAATAAATGCAGCAGAATTAAATGGTGTAGTGGAATAATATAGTAGATAATAGTACTACAAATCTTCGTCTTCGTCCTTCAGAATAAAATCTTCAAATCCTGAAATGCTCGGACTGACCCGAGCGAATTTGAAAAGACAAAAACACTCGAGTCAGAACTAAAAGATCTTATGTGAGTTAAATTAACAAAAATAGATATGAGTGCAGCAACTCAAGAGATGCTCGGGATTTACATCTCCTAAGGATCCGTTAAACTATTTACTATATAGTATATTTCGCTATTATAATAGTGTCTAATTGTAAAATAAACTTACTTTTTGATAGCGTTAAGGGGTTACCCATATAGCCCTTAACATAAATAATCCCAATAGTCTATACAGTGCCTGCATATCTCCTGATCGGGAGACCACGAGAAGACACTCCATAGGTACGACACAAATAGAAACTCGTACAAGGCACGATAGGGTAGGTGACACAGCACAACTAGGCAATGGCAGGGTAGATATACCAATTACGCTTCCAGGTCGGTGGTAACGCGTAGCGCACAGCTACCGCCCACCTCGAGCCACACCCCAAATAAAATCAAAAGTGGCCACCGAATCAATCCAAGAGTCAAAGTATAATATCGAAGGGATGTGTCCGATCAAAGGTGCTACCTTATTAACCCGTCAATCGCTCCTGTTTTAGCCACCTTATGCCAACTCACGGGAGTTGGGTCCACGTATTTACCTTACAGGAAACGCCGCCACCAACCTACTTCATTCTGGAATCTCCACCGCGTACACGGTTGTTAAAGTGGTTTTCGGAGTTGGCAGAGAGTATGACAACTTCCGATCCCGGTCTCTTCAACAACCAAACGTTATTATAACACCACGGGTCATTTAAAAATTAATTATACTTTCAAAAACCAGAATATAATTATCCATTCCAAAACCCATAAATACGATATCATTTCCTTTCCAAAACAAACTCATTTGAAATTATTTTTATAAAAACCCAAATTAATATAGTATCATTTTATTTCAAATATATATTTCTTTTCCAAAATCATATTGTTTTCAAACTTATAATAATCGAAAACAAAACATGGAATTATAACTTTCAAACTATAATACTTCGAAAATTCATAGCTTTAAACCATAATTTCTAAAACTTAAATGGTTTGGATATTCAAACAGTATATAGCATCAATAGTTTGGATTCAAAATTTCTTTATATAAAAATAAATTCCACGACTTACAATTTATTTCATTAAAGATTAAGTCAAAATCCATAAATTTAAAATCGCTTTCAGTTTAAATAAACCACTTCAGTTTCAATATATTTCAAACTTTGAATATTAAACAATTGGAACTAAGGTTGGAAATTTTTATTTCACCAATTTAAAGTCCTATTATTTAGTTTGAGATAATAATTGCATAATAAACCCGTAATCATTTAAGCAAAACTCAAATTACTTATAAAAGAAAATTTCCTTAAATTTTTATACTAGAAATATTCATTTAATTCACCTTGAATAGAATTCAGTTATAAATATCATACCCTTTTTAAAATTTCAAGTTAATAAATTTTACATCAATTTATGAAGTTAACTTCTTAATTAAGCTCAATTCCAAATAAATTTTCCAATTTAACTCCAAATCTTAATTAATTTAAATCCTTTAAAATTATATGTTATTTCAATATCTTAACGTGTACTTAACCATATAATATAAAAAAATCAAACCCCGTCATTCAACTTATTTATTTTATTTAACAAATCCATACATAGCTTATCTTTAATACTTTAACTATAGATGTATATATAAAATAAGATTTTATATAATATCAAAATCTATATTTATTAACCGTATCCTATCCAAACCATAGAAAAATCATTTCAAAAATAATTTTTTTATATATACCACGGTGCTTGTATATAATTTTCTATCCTATGGTCAAGTGATATAGATATTTATCATTTCAATCCGCAATTTTAAAAATAAAAAAAATGTGGTTGTATATCATTTCAAACCGCAATCCCGAATGAATGAAATACACGATAACTTGCAGATTTTAAAATATAGTACACATCATCCATTCACCAAACATCAATCATCAATCATTAATTACAATCATCATCCATTTATTTCAATCATCATCAATTTAAACAAACATCAATATATGGCATATACAATATAACAGGAAATAAATGACAGTTATTAACTAACAGTTTATATTCAAAATAAATTTGTTTACTGTTTAACTATCAGTTTATATGCAAATAAATAAATTTAACTGTCAATTTATATGCAATAATAAAATTAATTAACAGTTATATTAAATAAAATGTGATTTAACAGAGATGATGAATAAAACATGCCAAACAGTCATAAATAAATTTCTACTCATATCTAAAATCAATTTAAAAGACATAGGAAATTTTAGAAATTGTGAGTGGGTTAAAACACTCACCTTTAGGATCTAAATCGAATTTAAGTCCGATTTAAACCCAAAAAATTCGACTGTAACGCCCCACCTCTATACCCACGCTAGCCAAGAACATTACGGTGAATGCTGTCAACTAGCACGGAGAATAAGGCTGTTGAGGAGCGACCATCCGTGTAATTGCTTTGCGAGAGCGTCGATATGTCAGATAGTATAACATGCATTTCTGAAATCCGACATGCCGACACAAACTCAAAGCTACTACACAGTGGCTATAATATCTTTAGAAACAAATATAGAAATAAACATAACGTAAATCAGTCACAGACAATTCATATCACAAAGGCGGAAATAGATATGAATATTACACTAGGAAGTGTACATCAGAGTAGTGGTCTAAAAAGATCCACAATATCACAAAAGAATAGTTACACGAACTACACAAAAGTATAAGTATACATTATGGAGTCTATATCTCAAATGTATACAACAAAAACTACTAATCTAAGTAGTTAACCAAAAGTCAAGGAGGTAATCCCGGATGTAAAGTCAAGCAGAAGCACCTGTAACATCTCGGTCTGACCCGAGTATTATTTAATAAGAAAATAATAAACGGATCTGTCTAGCCAAAGAGGTACGACTAAACACATAATAATCACCATGCCAAGCTGTGATATATATATATATATATATATATATATATATATATATATATATATATATAAGTAATTGAAAGTCAACAAGAGATTAATCAATATCACAAAAATCTTCACAAAGATCCAAAAACGTCATACTCTTTATTTCGTTCACCAAACCATAAATATTGACGATTTTATCAATATCAATCACGAAAGTCAATGGCACACAAATTCACCCATGCACAAATATTGATAAAACTTATCAATGAAAATCACGAAAATTGGTGAAACACAAATTCTAGAAATCATCTCAAGAAATCCAGAAATCACAAAAAGGGGGAAGGCCTATCACAAACGGGAGCATAAAGCTCACCAACACGTGTATCACAAATGGAACGCTAATTCCATGGTTGCTAACCATCACAAATAGAGCCGAAGCTCCACAAACGGCCCGAAGACCATGGGTTGCTACCCCACCAATTTGAGTCGAAACTCCACAAAACGTGATTTAGTCTCCCTCGCAGACAAAGAGACATCGCACATTGCTAGTCTAAATCACAAAGATGATCGTCATGATCAACGACAAGTGTCAATTACACTAAGCTAGTAAATATATGAGTTTAGCTTCATGTCTCATAACCACTTGCTTAACTTAAATATTTACGAACAAACTGTAGATCTCCACTAGAAAATTGTCATAAGAGTTTCAATCGAACAAGTCCAAGAATTAACCGATGAAGTAAACGCAAGCGTTTCATACCACTAGTTTTACTAAGCCGTTTAATTAGATTTCTCATACGAGTGAGGTAAAGGTTTGTATCTACTAATAGATTAGAAGTCGGTTTGAGAAAACGAGCTTTGTAATAAAATAGTGTTGAAATCATTTGAAGAAAGAGTTTTGATATTTACTACTAGTATAGAAAACCTTTATATTTTTAAAGTGACAAATCACAAAGAAGATTATAGGAACAATCAATCACTAAAATTCACATACGAAGATGTGAATAAAATCCAAAGAAACCGATAAAGAATCCATCGAAATGGATATTCAAAAATCCGTAAAAAGGAGTCATCAAAGGCATAATAAATGATAGCAACAAATAGGATCATCACGAATCGATTTAAATTGGAATTCTCAAGCGAATAGGCAAATAGGCAAAAAGAGTGAAGATTCAGACATCTGAAATCAAGGATTCAGACGTCTGAATCTGGAAAATAAATATTTTCCAAAGATAGAATTCAGACGTCCGATTCCTTGAATCCAGGCGTCTGAAATAGGCACTTTTTAGCCTATTTCCTTTCTGGTTCCAAATGAACCAATTCAGACGTCTGAAGCCTTATATTCAGACGTCTGAATCTGGAAATAGAAATCTTCCCAGAACAATATTCAGACGTCTGAATATTACGTTTCAGACGTCTGAATGAAGGGTTCAGGGCATTCCCTGAACCTAGGCCAAAAATGGCCAAACGAATACCGGAAGCGATCGATCGAGCGACGATGACTAAGGAATTACGTTGAGCGACAACCCAGCCTAAACGGCTCTTCGATACGCCTCAAATATCAATGTCCAAATATCCATAATAGGATTTTCATAAATTAGACCAAGACACCAAAAATTGTAATATACACAAAATCAATCCAAACCAAAATCAATTACACAAGAATAAGTGTTAGGAATTCATACCTAACAATCGAAGATAATTATAGACAAAGATGTGAGATAAAATCTCACCTTTGAATCCAAACGATTGAAGAAGAAGCTATAGAGCAATGGTAAGAACAATCACTTTTCAATTCCAACCCAACAAGCTTGAATCTAAGCTTAAAGGAGAAACATTTCCTAAATTAGGTTTAGGAAATTTCTGAAATTGAATGGAGAAAGAGTTGGAGAAGATGAAGGAGGTGCTTACCAATGGGTTCTCTTGAATTTGGAGCTAGAAGTTGGATTTGCTAAGGAAGACTAGGGTTTTGGAGTTTTAATTTCCCATCTCTCCCACCATTGATGCCTTAGAACTGAAAAGAGGAGGAAGTGAGAGTGAATGGGGGGGAAAGGGGGGGGAAGTGGTTTAGATTTGAGTATAAGTTAAACATAGGGCTGAACCCAAACCCAAACCCAAAGTGAAAACGTAGCAAAACTTGACTAACTCCAAACATATCAAAGTTTACACTTAAAAAGATCGCAAACGGCGTTTTGAACTCAATGGGAGTGGTCCCCAGTCCTAATTCGACCGTATGCAAAAAGTACGGACTAACTTCCGAGTATCGATAAAATATTTAAATAAAATATTTAAATATAAAATCGACAAATATGAGGGTTGTTACAGACTCACCTCCTTAAAGAAATTGCGTCCCCGCAATCCTTAAGAAGAAGATATATAGTAACAACCATAAAAACATATTCAACACAAAAGAAGTTTGAAACAAGAAGTTCACCTCAAAGAGCATGAGAAAGTAAGTCCGGATGTGTTCGCTCGATGAACTCTCTAGATTCCCAAGAACAATCCTTAGGATTTGAAGACCATTGGACTTTAACGAGTGGAACATCTTTATTTCGAAGGCGCTTGACCTCCGAAGCAATAATACGAATAGGATGTTGCTCATAAGTTTAATTAGGTGAAACTTCAATTTCTTCCACAACACCGGACTCAAGAATAGAATCGGAATCTCGAAGGCACTTCCGTAAATGAGAAACATGAAACACGTCATGCATAGCAGAAAACTGAGCCGGTAATAAAAGGCGATAAGCCACGGAACCAATACGTTCGGTGATAGGAAATGGCCCAATGTATCGAGGCGCTAACTTTCCCGATCGACTGAAACGTACAACACCTTTCATAGGTGAAACACGAATGACCACAAGATCTCCCATAGAAAATTCTAACTTCCTTCTTCGGTTATCGGCATAGGATTTTTGTCTACTCTGGGCCTCTTTCATCCTATGTCGAATAAGTTCAATCTTTTCTGTGGAATCACGAATAAAGTCTGGACCTAAAACCAGCTTCTCACTGGCCTCAAGCTAACAAGAAGGAGATCGGCAAGGCCTTCCATAGAGTGCCTCGAAAGGTGTCATACCAATACTAGATTGGAAGCTATTATTATAGGAAAATTCAAAAAATGAAATATGATCTTCCCAACTTCCACCAAAATCAAGAACACATGCACGAAGAAGATCTTCAAGAGTTCGATTCACACGCTCGGTTTGTCCATCGGACTGAGGATGATAAGCGGTGCTAAAATTAAGCTTCGTTCCTAGAGATTTTTGAAGACTCTTCCAAAATCCACTAGTAAACAATGGATCACGATCACTAACAATAGAAGTAGGAACCCCATGTAATTTGACAATCTCTTTAACAAAGAGCTTGGCCAAAAGGGGAACGGTTCGGTTAGACCGAACGGGAATAAAATGGGCGGATTTAGTAAGTCTATCAACAATTACCCATAAGCTATCATGACCCGAACGAGAACGGGGAAGGCCATCTATAAAATCCATGGAAATTTGGTCCCACTTGCAAATTGGAATTTCTAAAGGTTGCAATAACCCACTGGGCTTTTGATGTTCGGCCTTAACGAGTTGGCAAGTCATGCAACGCTTAACAAAGTTAGCGATGTCAGGTTTCATTCCCTTCCAATAATAAAGTCGCTTCATATCCGCGTACATTTTACTACTACCGGGATGAATGGTAAATTTAGAGCGTTGGGAATCTTCTAAAACATCTTTACGAAGATCACTAATATTTGGTACGATAAGTCTACCAAATTTCCGAATGCTGCCACGAGAATCGATATCAAAGTCTTTCAAACCTTCAATATCAATTTTATCCTTAATATTTTGGCCAAGAAGAGCCAATTCGGGATCTAGCCTTTGAGCTTCAAGAATGCGGTCTAAAAGAGAAGGATGAGCCTCAAGGCTACATAAAACAAGAGATGAACATAAATCGGGAACGCGGTCTCGAATCTCGCAAGTGGATAAAATCTCGAGATCGTTCCATTCGAATATCATCATAGAAACAACAGCTTGTTGTTTACGGCTAAGAGCATCAGCGACACGATTACCCTTACCGGGAGTATAAAGAATATCAAGATCATATGGTGCAAGAAATTCGAACCAACGCTGTTGACGCAAAATAAGTTCCTTTTGAGAGAATAGATACTTCAAGGATTTATGATCGGTATAAAGAACAAATTTCTCTCCCAAAAGATAATGACGCCAAATCCGAAGAGCAAAAGCTATAGCCGCGAGCTCTAAATCATGAGTGGCATATCTAGTCTCAGCAGGCTTCAATTGCCTAGAAGCATAAGCAATAACACGTTCTTTTGGCATAAGAACGGCACCCAAACCAACGCGACTAGCATCGGTATAAACAACGAAATCCTGATTCCCCTCGGGAATAACAAGAATAGGAGCATAAAAAAGAATCTCCTTTAGTTTCTGAAATGAAGTTTCACATTTGTCCGACCAAATGTATTTAACCCCTTTCTTCGTTAAGCTAGTGAGAGGCACGACAATCTTAGAAAAGTCTTTGATAAAACGGCGGTAATAACCCGCCAATCCAAGGAAACTATGAATCTCCGCCACACTCTCCGGTCTCTTCCAATTTTGAATCGCTTCAATCTTTGAAGAATCCACAGAAATTCCGGATTCGGAAATAATATGGACGAGAAACTTCACACGAGATTGCCAAAAATGGCATTTAGAAAATTTTGCTTTCAGTTGATTACTCCTAAGAGTTTCCAACACAATCTGAAGATGCTTCTTATGTTCCTCTTCGGTTTTTGAATACACAAGAATATCATCAATAAAGATGAGAACAAACCAGTCGAGGAAGTCCTTGAAAATTCTATTCATAAGGTCAACGAAATAAGCCGGAGCATTCGTTAGACCAAATGGCATAACAAGCCATTCATAAGATCCATATCGAGTTTGGAATGATGTCAAAGGAATGCTATCCTCTACAATACGAAGCTGATGGAATCCAGTAGCTAAGTCTAATTGTGAAAAGACTCTAGCACCACTAAGCTGATCGAATAGATCATCAATCCGAGGCAAAGGATATTTATTTTTTATAGTAAGATCATTAAGCTTGCGGTAGTCAACGCAAAGCCTAAGTGTACCATCGGATTTCTTCACCAAAATAGCCGAAGCTCCCCAAGGCGAGGAACTAGAGCTAATAAATTGCTTCGTCTCCAATTCAGATAATTGTTTGCGCATCTCCTCATTTTCCTTATTGGACATACGATAAAGAGGACGAGTAATAGGTTGAGCTCCAGGGATAAGATTAATTCTGAACTCGATTGCTCGCTTAGGTGGTAATCCTAAAACGGGCTCAAATATGTCGGAAAATTCACGAACGACGTGAATAAGAGAAATTATATCTTCCTCATCATCATTATCGTCATCACGAGGATTTAAAGAATATAAAGATGCAACCAAGCTGGAATCCGAATCTTTAAGATTAATAAAAATCTGCTTAACAGATTGAGGATGTCGAAGATGAATAGTCCGCTCAGGACATAGGATATGAGCTTTATAACGGTTAAGCCAATCCATTCTCAAAATCATTCCAAAGCCTAAATAACGCATGACATGCAAATCGGCTAGGAAAGGAAAATCACACAAAATAATCTCGACATCTTTACACAATAAACTGATTGTTGCGGATCCACCAACCGGACTCGCAATTCTCAAAGAAGTCATGAAACACAAAACATCCAAAGAAAAAGTATCAACAAGTTCTTTTGATATAAAAGAATGGGACACACCCGTATCAAAAAGAACTCGAATAGGATGATCACGAAACACAATAATGCCATCAAGGATAGAATGAGAAATACCTTGGCCACGAGATGTGTTGCCAGGGGCTTGAGCAACATTAAGCTTTCCCTCCTTCTTGCCCTGAACCTTGGGGCAAGAATATATAACATGACCGGGACCTTTGCAGTCGCGACAAGAGAGAGACTTTGGACACTTGTTCGCGTAATGGTCCTTCGAACCACAATTATAGCATTCCCCACGACCAAAGGAAGAAGTCTTTGCCACAGAGGTTGCTTGCTTCCCTTTCTTATTGGGATAAGGACCTTTGAATTTATTAGGCCTCTTCTTGTTGTTGAAGTTTGGTTTGGAACCCACCACTTCAACATCATTCTCCCTATCCGCCTCTTCAAGACGAAGAGCAATATCAATGAGTTGGTCGAAAGAAACTTCTAATTTTAGAAGTAATGGCTTCTTGAGACCCTTGTTCAAGCCATAGACAAATCCCTGATTTTTCTTCAATGGGGTATTGATGTATTCAACCCCATATTTGGAAAGAGATTCAAAATACGCGACATAATCTGCCACAGAAGATTCACCTTGAACAAGGTCTATAAAACGGCGAGCTAAAGTCACCTTCTCAGCTTCTGGTGCGAATTTCAACTCGAAGCGTTCCCGGAATTGCTCCCAGTGAGATCCGCTTCATTAACCTCAGAAATAAGAAGCTCGTACCAGTCTAATGCTCTTTCTCGGAGCATACTAGAGGCCACCTGAACTCGGTGAAGGTCAATAAGATTCATGCGAGAAAAGATTCGATCGCATGACCTTAGCCAAGCTTGTACTTCAATAATAGTTTCGAAACCTTTGAATGGCTCCCCACCCAAATTAGTGTAATCGCTGCACAATCGTGCAAACCCCGACTTTGGGTGAGTAGGTTCCGGGTTAGCTCCAACTGCTTGAGCATTCGTCACTAAATCAAGAAGCTGTTGAGCAGTCATAAAAACTCCATCCTGGGGAGTAGCACTAGATGGTCCAGCTCTGGGACGACCAGGTCTAACCATTTCTCTTCCTTTAGAAAGAAACAAAGAAGAAGAAAAAAGGTTATTCACAAAATGAATATCAAGCAATCTTGATAGACAAAACAAGGAATCATAAAAGAAAATAGGATAGGACGGTACGTAGACCCGAATAAAATCCTAAAGCACGACTCCTAAGATGGACTTAGGACGATGATCCTTGTTAAATTATTCTACAGTGTTCCGAAGTTTGGCTCTGATACCAAGCTGTAACGCCCCACCTCTATACCCACGCTAGCCAAGAACATTACGGTGAATGCTGTCAAATAGCACGGAGAATAAGGCTGTTGAGGAGTGACCATCCGTGTAATTGCTTTGCGCGAGTGTCGATATGTCAGATAGTATAACATGCATTTATGAAATCTGACATGTCGAACAAACTCAAAGCTACTACACAGTGGCTATAATATCTTCAGAAACAAATATAGAAATAAACATAACGTAAATCAGTCACAGACAATTCATATCACAAAGGCGGAAATAGATATGAATATTACACTAGGAAGTGTACATCAGAGTAGTGGTCTAAAAAGATCCATAATATCACAAAAGAATAGTTACACGAACTACACAAAAGAATAAGTATACATTATGGAGTCTATATCTCAAATGTATACAACAAAAACTACTAATCTAAGTAGTTAACCAAAAGTCAAGGAGGTAATCCCGGAAGTAAAGTCAAGCAGAAGCACCTGTAACATCTCGGTCTGACTCGAGTATTATTTAATAAGAAAATAATAAACGGATCAGTCTAGCTATAAATATCAGATAACATGATATAGAATAAGAGGTACGACTAAACACATAATAATCACCATGCCAAGCTGTGACATATATATATATATATATATATATATATATATATATATATATATATATATAAGTAATTGAAAGTCAACAAGAGATTAATCAATATCACAAAAATCTTCACAAAGATCCAAAAACGTCATACTCCTTATTTCGTTCACCAAACCATAAATATTGACGATTTTATCAATATCAATCACGAAAGTCAATGACACACAAATTCACCCATGCACAAATATTGATAAAACTTATCAATGAAAATCACGAAAATTGGTGAAACACAAATTCTAGAAATCATCTCAAGAAATCCAGAAATCACAAAAAGGAGGAAGGCCTATCACAAACGGGAGCATAAAGCTCACCAACACGTGTATCACAAATGGAACGCTAATTCCATGGTTGCTAACCATCACAAATTGAGCCGAAGCTCCACAAACGGCCCGAAGACCATGGGTTGCTACCCCACCAATTTGAGTCGAAACTCCACAAAACGGGGTTTAGTCTCCCTCGCAGACAAAGAGACATCGCACATTGCTAGTCTAAATCACAAAGATGATCGTCATGATCAACGAGAAGTATCAATTACACTAAGCTAGTAAATATATGAGTTTAGCTTCATGTCTCATAACCACTTGCTTAACATAAATATTTACGAACAAACTGTAGATCTCCACTAGAAAATTGTCACAAGAGTTTCAATCGAACAAGTCCAAGAATTAACCGATGAAGTAAACGCAAGCGTTTCATACCACTAGTTTTACTAAGCCGTTTAATTAGATTTCTCATACGAGTGAGGTAAAGGTTTGTATGTACTAATAGATTAGAAGTCGGTTTGAGAAAACGAGCTTTGTAATAAAATAGTGTTGAAATCATTTGAAGAAAGAGTTTTGATATTTACTACTAGTATAGAAAACCTTTATATTTTTAAAGTGACAAATCACAAAGAAGATTGTAGAAACAATCAATCACTAAAATTCACATACGAAGATTTGAATAAAATCCAAAGAAACCGATAAAGAATCCATCGAAATGGATATTCAAAAATCCCTAAAAAGGAGTCATCAAAGGCATAATAAATGATAACAACAAATAGGATCATCACGAATCGATTTAAATTGGAATTCTCAAGCGAATAGGCAAATAGGCAAAAAGAGTGCAGATTCAGACGTCTGAAATCAAGGATTCAGACGTCTGAATCTGGAAAATAAATATTTTCCAAAGACAGAATTCAGACGTCTGATTCCTTGAATCCAGACGTCTGAAATATGCACTTTTTAGCCTATTTACTTTCTGGTTCCAAATGAACCAATTTAGGCGTCTGAAGCCTTACATTCAGACGTCTGAATCTGGGAATAGAAATCTTCCCAGAACAACATTCAGACGTCTGAATATTACGTTTCAGACGTCTGAATGAAGGGTTCAGGGCATTCCCTGAACCTAGGCCAAAAATGGCCAAACGAATACCGGAAGCGATCGATCGAGCGACGATGACTAAGGAATTACGTCGAGCGACAACCCAGCCTAAACGGCTCTTCGATACGCCTCAAATATCAATGTCCAAATATCCATAATAGGATTTTCATAAATTAGACCAAAACACCAAAAATTGGAATATACACAAAATTAATCCAAACCAAAATCAATTACACAAGAATAAGTGTTAGGAATTCATACCTAACAATCGAAGATAATTATAGACAAAGATGTGAGATAAAAATCTCATCTTTGAACCCAAACGATTGAAGAAGAAGCTATAGAGCAATGGTAAGAACAATCACTCTTCAATTCCAACCCAACAAGCTTGAATCTAAGCTTAAAGGAGAAACATTTCCTAAATTAGGTTTAGGAAATTTCTGAAATTGAATGGAGAAAGAGTTGGAGAAGATGAAGGAGGTGCTTACCAATGGGTTCTCTTGAATTTGGAGCTAGAAGTTGGATTTGCTAAGGAAGACTAGGATTTTGGAGTTTTAATTTCCCATCTCTCCCACCATTGATGCCTTAGAACTGAAAAGAGGAGGAAGTGAGAGTGAATGGTGGGGAAAGTGGTTCAGATTTGAGTATAAGTTAAACATATGGCTGAACCCAAACCCAAACCCAAAGTGAAAAAGTAGCAAAACTTGACTAACTCCAAACATATTAAAGTTTACACTTAAAAAGGTCGCAAACGGCGTTTTGAACTCAATAGGAGTGGTCCCGAGTCCTAATTCGACCGTGTGCAAAAGGTAGCTTTTCGGACTAACTTCCGCGTATCGATAAAATATTTAAATAAAATATTTAAATATAAAATCGACAAATATGCAGGTTGTTACATCGACGGTCTCAGAATTCGTTCAAACCAGCATCTAAATGTCTGGAACTCCAATACGAACCTAGCGGAGAAAACCGCGTATGAAACTGAGTTCGTAGGAGAAAGTTATACGCATTAATGGTGATTGAAATTTAAAAAAAAGAAAAAAAATTATATATCACATCATATATTTTATTTAACTTGCAATGAAATTTTTAGTATAGCGTATCTTTTTGCTTAGCCAGATTTGGATCTGCAACTACTTTCTCATTTTGCTTTGTTTCCTTGCTATCTTAATATATTTTTTTATAGAAAGTTTTGAAGAAAAGATTATATAAATCTGGATTTGAAGAAAAAGACATGGAAAGAAGAGAAGGTTTAAAAGAAGAAAAAAAAAATTTTAAGAAGAAGAAGAACAACAAAAAAAAGAAAAGAATAGGAAACTTTGAAAAAGAAGAAGATTTGAAGAATAAGAAGAAGAAAGAGGAAAAAAGGCTTTGGAAAAAAAAAAGAGAAAGGAGATTTGAAGAAGAAACATGAAAAAAGGAAGGAGGAAGGTGAAGAGTGACAAAAAATGAAGCTATAGAAGATGAATTTTTTTTTTTAAAATGAAATGAAGCTACAAGAATGAGGAATGAAACTAGTGAAAAGCTAATAAAGCTAAATATAAACAAAGTAGGAATTGAAATATAGTAAAAATATGAACAACCCAATAAAAATAGTAGATATTAAAAGAGGTGAAAGAAAGAATTAAAAATATGAAAAGTATGTAACGTTCATGAAATGAAAAGGCTTTAGACCATGTAAATGGAAATGAGTAATGGAACAAATAAGGAAACAATGAAAAAAAAAGTGTGACAATTATTAATTATAAAGGGAATGAATGGACCAACTCTACTCTATAAACAAACTTTTAGAATTCAAATTTCAAAACATTTGTTCACCCAATTAATTTTTTTTTAACCCCAAACATACCAAATTTGACATTCATTAAAGATTTAATTACTACAACATAACTAAATTTAAAAAGACCAATTTACATAACGGGGACAGCGGATACATAAATAAAATATGAACCATGACTTAAAAATAACATTTTTCTCGACACGTAATTATGAACTCAATTATTTAATTTATTTTAAATTTCAAGGTAAAAAAATCACTTCCGTGCAACCTATGCCGGCTATTTAACTACCGTAAAATGTTGTTTTAAAAATTCAATTTTCTCTTTTTACAAAGTTATATTTATTTTCAGAATGGAAACGTTCACTTTATTTCCTCAACATTCTTTTATTTTCCCTAAAATGCTTATTCTTTACTTGCAATTCATAAATGTAAACATTCTTATATTCTAAAATGATCAACTTATACAATATTAAATGCACTCTTATATTTCCAAATAATGTACATTCATAATGAAAACATTCTTACATTAATTTTATTAATTGCACTTTGTTTCTTTTCCTTTTTCAATTGAAAGATTTTAATAAATTTATTTCTAATTAATTTTAATCTTCCACTTCAAAACAGACCCTAATTGATAAATCAATTAAATAAATACGTGAACATTGTAATCCTTATTTATAGTCAAGCAAACATGTTTATAAAACTACAGTTTCCAACAAGCATTAAATTAAATACTAAATAAATCTTTTTCTCTATCAATCAATATTCATTTAACTCATTATTGAAACTGACATTTAGTATTCCCATTCCTGTTATTAAATTATATTCTAATACGCGTTAGAACCTTCCAGTTCATTGCTTCATTGTAGTTTTGTTGTTTTTTTTAGAATTTTATTTATGGTCCAAACTTATGATCTAATAACATAGTTGACATTTGTTCTACATTTCATTACGTTAATATACCCCAATTTCCATCCTTTATTTGCATTAACTACTATATTTCCATTTTATTGAACTTTGGTCAATTTCACACATTAATTATAATTAAAGTCTCAATTAATTAATTTACCTTGGTTTCATTTTCTTATTAAATCAATTATTACCTTATATGCATAGTCAACATTGTTATATCTTCCATTACATCAATATTTTACCATTTCATCTTACCATTCATTTACGTAACCTTTTATTTCATTGATTGTAATAAATTCACTTATTAAAATTTCCAATTCCAATAAATTTGAGTACACTGATTTCCATCCTTTTATTCAAATCAAAGGTCATACTATGATAAAAATTTACGTTGGTTACACTGTATATAATCAACCTTTTTACCATTATCAATTAAACATACATTAATTGCACTAATTAAAGGAATTAATTGACATTTATATCTAATTAAATTTAATAGACCAAATAAATAGGTAATATATATAATAGTTGCACCATTTAGCCTTTAATTACATTTATAAGTTTATTACTTACAAACAAATGTTACCATTTCTTTCATAACATGAATTTTATTCAATTTCCATTAACAGTGTATCATTTCATTAATGAATTCAATATTTACATTATTTTTCCTATGTTCACTTTATAACCAAATATAACCTTACTCTATTTCAATTAATTGGAATTCCATCCAAATTGTTAATAATTTGCTTTAATTAATATTTTTACATCTCATTTTAGTATTATTCCAGTTATAAATCTTAAATTTTAATTTCTTCCACATCTAACTACAAAATCTTATTAAATTTACTATTTTTAATTGTCCAAATTACGGGTCGTTACACTCTCCCCCACTCAAAACTTTTCGTCCCCGAAAAGAGGAAAAGAAGGGAAAAGAAAATTAAGAAATTAAATAGATAGTATATCTTATTCAAAATATTAAATTTATAAAACAATAATTTACAAAATTAATTAATTAAAATAACGTATACCAATTTATAACAATTAAATCCATTTTTTATATACTCAAATTACTAAAGTTTGGAAAACACTTTTCAAAAAATTTCTAAGTCCAAAATTTACGGAAAATTTTGGCAGAGTCTCCTTTGTACGGAGAGGCTCGGGAAAAATAAAATATCAAAATATAACAATTATATCACATATAATGTCCAAAATAGTATATCCCAGCACGGTAAAATATATAAAATAGCGCTATAATCGTAATCCGAAACGTGCCTATTTGTTGGGCAATTTACGCTTAATTTATGGAACCAAGAGCAGTAGCAATTGCTTCCATAACCTGCATTTCACTTATAAAATCTAAAGGGTTAACAATTAATATAAAGTGAAATATTTAAGTGGTTTTAATCACTAACAACAAATGAATACAACAACCAACAATTTCAACAAACAACATATATAACAAATACAAAACAACCATACAATCAAACAAACAAATAGTTGTTCGGGTTCAAAACCTTTATATTGTACGGAATAAAGAATAAACCATCAAGTGCATCATTTACTCAATAGTCTTAGATTAAACCCATCGGATTATTCATCCATCCCAACAAAGTTAAAGTTTCCTTACCCAACAACCAAAATCAAACAATAACAATTCCAATCAACAAATCAAATTAACTTATTATAAATTTTATTTCATACATCAGTTGTTTGATTTCTCTTTTTATTCATACCACATAAATTTTTCTTTTATGATTTACATTTATTTCTAACAAACTTTTAATTTCACTATAATTATTCATTCATTTATTGCATGCCCTCATTTACTTACATTTGTTTATCAATAGTATTCATGTCCCATTTAATTTCTTAGCATTTTCATTTTATTTACTTAAGTTGATATTCATCTATTTGAGTTACTTACCCTTAATTATATTCGCTTATAGTAAAATTTCAGTTGTAACTTAAGGTGATAACATTGAATTCTCATTTGTAATAGCAAATTCATTGAATACTTCACTATCTACTTTTACTTGTACAATTTCATTACATTTCTTATTAAACATTTCAACTTTTTATATTTGGTAAGTTATATATGTTTTTAAAGGATGTACTTGAAGGTTACACAAGTTTCCTCATTACCTATGATTAATTTAACGTTCAATAATAATATCCTTTATTTCATAGGTTATAATTTCAAATTTCATTTAATACCATTTATAGCCTATCATTAAATCTCTTATTTTATTTAGGGTTTCAATTATTAGTTACATTCTGTTTCACTACAATAATTGAAACAATCAATTAATGGAAATTTAAGAATTTAATACCGGGTTAAATTTCAAATTATTTTAAAATAATAGATAAATATATTCTAACAACTTATATATCTCTAATTATATTTAAACAATTCAAAATTTATATATTTTCAAAATGAATCTGCAATAGAACTACTACAGTGGCCTTTTCCCTTCGAAACTCGAAAATGAAAGTCGATGCTGCGGCCGCCATCACCGAAATTATTTTCCAGCGACAGAGAGGAAAGTACAAAACTTATTTTCTCCGAAATCATCTTTATTAGAAAATACTTATAAACAATATTATAATATTCCAAAATTTATTCGGAAGAAATTTCAAAACCGCGGAACTTAAGTTCTAAATTTCAGAATTTCATTTATTTTATTTTTCAATTTTATTTCTATTATTATTTATACACTTTATTGCCTAGCAACCAATCTATTGCAGCCAAATATAGACATCATTTGAAAAAAAATTATATATAGAAAATATAATAGGAAAAATTATTTCATTCACCTATATTAAAACAAATATTAAGTCAGTCTGTCCTATTAAGTGTTTAGAAATCCCTATTGATGTCATAGCGCCCCGTGCATCAACCAGAATTTATAAATACAAAACGGAATAGATTAACACAATATTGAAATCTTTTTATAACACTAACAAATACGCTCTCTCATACATATACACTCAGCGACTCCCATAGGGTATTACTACCCTATTAATAAAGAGTCAGACCCCACGAAGCTAAGGTTTATCGTTAAACCAAAGCTCTGATACCAGATGTAACGTCCCGCCTTTTCGCACGATTTAAACAGACACACGTGCCAATTCAAACCATACGGAAGGGCGGATTATTATGGGGTAGATAAGAAAAACAAGAAAGAAATAAAGAAAAATAGAATCTCACAGCGGAAGGATGAAATATAATAATCAAATATACAGTTCATGAAGCTGTTTTACAAAACCTATGATTATTTTTATACAATACATATCAGAGTACACATACCAGAGAATAATAGTAAATGTAGCGGAATTAAATGGTGTAGTGGAATAATATAGTAGATAATAGTAATACAAATCTTCGTCTTCGTCCTCCAGAATAAAATCTTCAAATTCTGAAACGCTCGGACTGACCCGAGCGAATTTGAAAAGAAAAAAACACTCAAGTTAGAACTAAAAGATCTTATGTGAGTTAAATTAACAGAAATAGATATGAGTGCAGTAACTCAAGAGATGCTCGGGATTTACATCTCCTAAGGATCCGTTAAACTATTTACTATATAGTATATTTCACTATTATAATAGTGTCTAATTGTAAAATAAACTTACTTTTTAATAGCGTTAAGGGGTTACCCATATAGCCCTTAACACAAATAATGCCAATAGTCTACACAGTGCCTGCATATCTCCTGATCGGGAGACTACGAGAAGACACTCCATAGATACGACACAAATAGAAACTCGTACAAGGCGCGATAGGGTAGGTGACACGGCACAACTAGGCAATGCCAGGGTAGATATACCAATTACGCTTCCGGGTCGGTGGTAACGCGTAGCGCGCAGCTACCGCCCACCTCGAGCCACACCCCAAATAAAATCAAAAGTGGCCACCGAATCAATCCAAGAGTCAAAGTATAATATCGAAGGGATGTGTCCGATCAAAGGTGCTACCTTATTAACCCGTCAATCGCTCCTATTTTAGCCACCTTATGCCAACTCACGGGAGTTGGGTCCACGTATTTACCTTACAGGAAACGCCGCCACCAACCTACTTCATTCTGGAATCTCCACTGCGTACATGGTTGTTAAAGTGGTTTTCGGAGTTGGCAGAGAGTATGATAACTTCCGATCCCGGTCTCTTCAACAACCAAACTTTATTATAACACCGTGGTCATTTTAAAATTAATTATACTTTCAAAAACCAGAATATAATTATCCATTCCAAAACCCATAAATACGATATCATTTCCTTTCCAAAACAAACTCATTTGAAATTATTTTTATAAAAACCCAAATTAATATAATATCATTTTATTTCAAATATATATTTCTTTTCCAAAATCATATTATTTTCAAACTTATAATAATCGGAAACCAAACATGGAATTATAACTTTCAAACTATAATACTTCGAAAATTCATAGCTTTATACCATAATTTCTAAAACTTAAATGGTTTGGATATTCAAACAGTATATAGCATCAATAGTTTGGATTCTAGATTCTTTATATAAAAAGAAAAATTCCACGACTTACAATTTATTTCATTAAAGATTAAGTCAAAATCCATAAATTTAAAATCGCTTTCAGTTTAAATAAACCACTTCAGTTTCAATATATTTCAAACTTTGAATATTAAACAATTGGAACTAAGGTTGGAAATTTTTATTTCACCAATTTAAAGTCCTATTATTTAGTTTGAGATAATAATTGCATAATAAACCCGTAATCATCTAAGCAAAACTCAATTACTTATAAAAGAAAATTTCCTTAAATTTTTATACTAGAAATATTCATTTAATTCACCTTGAATAGAATTCAGTTATAAATATCATACCCTTTTTAAAATTTCAAGTTAATAAATTTTACATCAATTTATGAAGTTAACTTATTAAGTAAGCTCAATTCCAAATAAATATTCCAATTTAACTCCAAATCTTAATTAATTTAAATCCTTTAAAATTATATGTAAGCTCAATATCTTAACGTGTACTTAACCATATAATATAAAAAAATCAAACCCCGTCATTCAACTTATTTATTTTATTTAACAAATCCATACATAGCTTATCTTTAATACTTTAACTATAGATGTATATATAAAATAAGATTTCATATAATATCAAAATCTACATTTATTAACCGTATCCTATCCAAACCATAGAAAAATCATTTCAAAAATAATTTTTATGTATATACCGCGGTGCCTGTATATAATTTTCTATCCTATGGTCAAGTGATACGGATATTTATCATTTCAATCCGCAATTTTAAAAATAAAAAAAATGCGGTTGTATATCATTTCAAACCGCAATCCCGAATGAATGAAATACACGATAACTTGCAGATTTTAAAATATAGTACACATCATCCATTCACCAAACATCAATCATTAATCATTAATTACAATCATCATCAATTTATTTCAATCATCATAAATTTAAACAAACATCAATATATGGCATATACAATATAACAGGAAATAAATGACAGCTATTAACTAACAGTTTATATTCAAAATAAATTTATTTACTGTTTAACTATTAGTTTATATGCAAATAAATAAATTTAACTGTCAATTTATATGCAATAATAAAATTAATTAACAGTTATATTAAATAAAGAGCGATTTAACAGAAATGATGAATAAAACATGCCAAACAATCATAAATAAATTTCTACTCATATCTAAAATCAATTTAAAAGACGCAGGAAATTTTAGAAATTGTGAGTGGGTTAAAACACTCACCTTTGGGATCTAAATCGAATTTAAATCCGATTTAAATCCAAAAATTTGACGGTCTCAGAATTCGTTCAAACCAGCATCTAAATGTCTGAAATTCCAATACGAACCTAGCGGAGAAAACCGCGTATGAAACTGAGTTCGTAGGAGAAAGTTATACGCATTAATGGTGATTGAAATTTCAAACAAAGAAAAAAATTATATACCACATCATATATTTTATTTAACTTGCAATGGAATTTTTAGTATTGCGTACCTTTTTGCTTATCCAGATTTGGATCTGCAACTACTTTCTCATTTTGTTTTGTTTCCTTGCTATCTTAATATATTTTTTTATAGAAAGTTTTGAAGAGAAGATTATATAAATCTGGATTTGAAGAAAAAGACATGGAAAGAAGAGAAGGTTTAAAAGAGAAAAAAATTTTGAAGAATAAGAAGAACAACAAAAAAGAAAAGAAAAGGAAACTTTGAAAAAGAAGAAGTTTTGAAGAATAAGAAGAAGAAAGAGGAAAAAAAGCTTTGGAAAAAAAAAAGAGAAAGGAGATTTGAAGAAGAAACATGAAAAAAGGAAGGAGGAAGGTGAAGAGGGACAAAAAATGAAGCTATAGAAAATGAATTTTTTTTTAAAATGAAATGAAGCTACAAGAATGAGGAATGAAACTAGTGAAAAGCTAATAAAGCTAAATATAAACAAAGTAGGAATTGAAATAAAGTAAAAATATGAACAACCCAATAAAAATGGTAGATATTAAAAGAGGTGAAAGAAAGAATTAAAAATATGAAAAGTATGTAACGTTCATGAAATGAAAAGGCTTTAGACCATGTAAATGGAAATGAGTAATGGAACAAATGAGGAAACAATGAAAAAGAAAAGTGTGACAATTATTAATTAGAAAGGGAATGAATGGACCAACTCTACTCTATAAACAAACTTTTAGAATTCAAATTTCAAAACATTTGTTCACCCAATTAATTTTTTTTAACCCCAAACATACCAAATTTGACATTCATTAAAGATTTAATTACCACAACATAACTAAATTTAAAAAGACCAATTTACATAACGGGGACAGCGGATACATAAATAAAATATGAACCATGATTTAAAAATTCAAATTTAAAAATAACATTTTTCTCGACACGTAATTATGAACTCAATTATTTAATTTATTTTAAATTTCAAGGTTAGAAAAAAAATCACTTCCGTGCAACCTATGCCTGTTATTTAACTACCGTAAAATGTTGTTTTAAAAATTCAATTTTCTCTTTTTACAACGTTATATTTATATTCAGAATGGAAACGTTCACTTTATTTCCTCAACGTTCTTTTATTTTCCCTAAAATGCGTATTCATTACTTGCAATTCTTAAATGTAAACATTCTTATATTCTAAAATGATCAACTTATACAATATTAAATCCATTCTTATATTTCCAAATAATGTACATTCATATTGAAAACATTCTTACATTAATTTTATTAATTGCACTTTGTTTCTTTTCCTTTTTCAATTGAAAGATTTTAATAAATTTATTTCCAATTAATTTTAATCTTCCACTTCAAAACAGACCCTAATTGATGAAATCAATTAAATAAATACGTGAACATTGTAATCCTTATTTATAGTCAAGCAAACATGTTTATAAAATTACAGTTTCCAACAAGCATTAAATTACATACTAAATAAATCTTTTTCTCTATCAATCAATATTCATTTAACTCATTATTAAAACTGACATTTAGTATTCCAATTCCTGTTATTAAATTATATTCTAATACGCGTTAGAACCTTCCAGTTCATTGCTTCATTTTGGTTATGTTGTTTTTTTAGAATTTTATTTATGGTCCAAACTTATGATCTAATAACATAGTTGACATTTGTTCTACATTTCATTACGTTAATATACCCCAATTTCCATCCTTTATTTGCATTAACTACTATATTTCCATTTTATTGAACTTTGGTCAATTTCACACATTAATTATAATTAAAGTCTCAATTAATTAATTTACCTTGGTTTCATTTTCTTATTAAATCAATTATTACCTTATATGCATAGTCAACATTGTTATATCTTCCATTACATCAATATTTTACCATTTCATCTTACCATTCATTTACGTAACCTTTTATTTCATTGATTGTAATAAATTCACTTATTAAAATTTCCAGTTCCAATAAATTTGAGTAAACTGATTTCCATCCTTTTATTCAAATCAAAGGTCATACTATGATAAAAATTTACGTTGGTTACACTGTATATAATCAACCTTTTTACCATTATCAATTAAACATACATTAATTGCACTAATTAAAGGAATTAATTGACATTTATATCCAATTAAATTTAATAGACCAAATAAATAGGTAATATATATAATAGTTGCACCATTTAGCCTTTAATTACATTTATAAGTTTATTACTTACAAACAAATGTTACCATTTCTTTCATAACACGAATTTTATTCAATTTCCAAGTATCATTTCATTAATGAATTCAATATTTACATTATTTTTCCTATGTTCACTTTATAACCAAATATAACCTTACTCTATTTCAATTAATTGGAATTCCATCCAAATTGTTAATAATTTGCTTTAATTAATATTATTGCATTTCATTTTAGTATTATTCCAGTTATAAATCTTAAATTTTAATTTCTTCCACATTTAGCTAGAAAATCTTATTAAATTTACTATTTTTAATTGTCCAAATTACGGGTCGTTACAATTTTGGTATAAATAATTATTAACCGTTTTACACACACAGTATATTAAGATTTAATTATAAATATAGGAATTAATAAATGTGATAATGTACAAAGGTGGCATTTTACAAATAAAGTGAAGACTTGTAAAATCATATTTTATTAATAAAGGGATAGATTTATAAATGGTGTTTTATAAAATAAAAGGAAACCGTTATCATTTAATTGATTGGAGAAATAAATCAAATTTTGGATTTATGATAATATGTGGGATGTTTTTTTAGAAAAATTGTGTTCTATTTTGGGAACAGAAAGAGTGGATAGATTGGAGATGTTAAACTATATGTTATAAAATAGAAAGAGATTAATAAATATAGTTTTATAAATACGAGAATGATTATGTTGAAATTTTAAGTATGGAAGTTTATCAAGAAAATATATATTTATGTTCTAAAAGTTTTTTATTTATTTAATATTGTTTTACAGCTGTTTGCTAATAATTCTATTTTTGAAAACTAATTATTCAAAATATTAATATGGTTTGAAATTAAATATAATTATTTATCAATAAAGTTTTGGAAATTTATTATTATTATTTTATTTAGGATGTTTCAAATTTTATTAATTATTATTTTAAAATATTTAAAAGTTAATATTCATTATTTATAATGTTTACTATTATTATATAATAGTGTTTTTAAGAAACTTATTAGTATATATTTATGAACGTTTTCGATATTTATAGATAGGGTTTTATAAATAGATGTGGATTTTAAGAGGAACCTTATAACATGGTTTGGAAAACTTAAAGGAAGATCATAAAATGGTAAAAAGAGTTTTAAATATGGTCTTTGATATTTATGAAAGAATTTTAGAAATGGGTTTATTGATTTACAAAAGGAGTTTTATAAATGTTCTTATGGATTTTAATGGAGTTTATAAACGATTTTAGAATTGTATAAAAAGGGAAAATCTTCCCCCGGTGTTTGGTAAATATATTTACATCATTAAGATAAGCATATGGATATTTTTCCATGTATTGAGAAATAGGGATGTGTAGATACGTACACACACACACACACACACACACACACACACACACACACACACACACACACACACACACACATATATATATATATATATGAGTGTGTGTGTGTGTATTTGTAAAACGGATTTTGTTTCAAGTACTTAAAAAGTGATTTTAATTAATGATAATTTAATTAAAAGGAGGTTAGGGGTTGGTTGTATGCTTAACCATTGTTGGCTTTCCTTATGGAATTAAATCCCTGATTGAATGTTTTTTATTTGATAGTTAAATGACTGACTATCGGATTTGGATCCAAAATCTTAATTTTGGGAATATGCAGGAGAAACACATGGTGTATACCACGCGGTCATCTCCAATGATGTTATACTGCGCGTAAAAATCTCATTTCATTCTTCTAATACAAATGATAAGAAAATCCATTCGCTAACGGTTTGGTGGTGATCTCTGCTCTGATCTTTGACTGTTTATCTCCAAAATAATTGGGGCTAAGTTTACCAAAAACCATCGAATTTTTTTCGAAGAGACCATGATCTGATATGTTATCTGCAAACCACTTCGATCCAACTCAAGCGTTGCGAAGTGAAGGCATCTTGAAGATGGAGCTCTTAAGCATTTCTTTCGGTTCTAGTATGAAATTATATGGATGAATGATGGTGTTGTATTATTGCCTGGAGAGCAGTGTTAGAATTTCAAGAGGGAAGTGTTATATAAAAGGTAAAATGTTGCCTCAAGTCTCATCAACAAGGAACGATTAAAACATAGAAGATGCAGCAGGGCTAAGTGGGTCACTCCCAAGTAGGGTATGATCATGCCTATCTATAGTCGATACTATGATCATCCCTGTCTAGAATCGATACTATCTCTCATTTGTTTGCTTGGGGGACCATTAAATAAGAGGTGATCATATTCAACACTTTCCAGAAAAGGGATAGGCCGGTTCTGTACAGGGGTCGATAGGTTCGACCCTGGTGTTATTTTCACTAGAGATGCACTGTGACGGTCGGTACACTAGTAGCCCAGTCATCATATGGAATCCATTCTTCAATAAGTGCCATATGGACTTAGTTGCGTCCAACTATGCTGAAACATGAAATGCAAGCATTTCAGCTATATTCATATTTTACTTGATCCCTAGACATTATTATAATATACATGGCTTTCTATAGAAATGTTTTGGTTATTGTAAGGTAAAAAACTATCCTTGTTTATGTGTGGCATGGTCTTACGAGATATTTTTGACTTTCAAAATTTTTTTCTTACTTAAAAATCCAGTTGGGTGTATTTTCTCGTGCTGGTTTTTTAGACCGACTCGGGTATTATTTTATTATAATGCTCGGGCAAGACCGAGTATATTTATAGATTGATTTGGATGCATTTGAGCTTGGAAGACAAGTTGGAGGTCTTCAAGTCGTATTCACGTATATGTTTATTTTTCGTTTCTCTATTGTTGAAATCATCAGCATTGTGAGGACAGGTTGTTATAACTGTTCAGGCTGATAATTGTGATTGATTGTTGTACTCTAATATATATATGTATATAATAATCTCTCTTTTGTAAAGATTATTGATATTATATTATATATCATTCCGTCATGATTGTGAAATTCTATGTTTTTAGTTTCTTTTCCCTTCTTCTTCTCTTCTCTCCCTCTTTCTTTTTTCTTTTCCTCTAACAATCGGGTTTTTCGGCATTCGATTACTCGGCATGCAATACAGTGGACGTATTACTGTTGATTTTCGAGGGTCAAAAATCCTGAGTTATTACAACTTTATACCGTCCTTTTGGATAATATATATTATCATTTTTCTTGTGAGATTTTGATTCTTTCTTTCCTGTTCTGTTTCTATTTGTTTTTATTTTACCCTTACAATCTGTCTTTTAAAATTTGGGTGCTCGACAAATGAATACTATGGATGATTAGTGTCAACACTGGAGGGTCGAAAATTCGAGTCGTTATATTTGGTATCAGAGTAGAGATTTAGCGAATACCTTGGCCTTGGTTGGGTATGACTCGTTAGAGATTGGGTAACTGACACCAAAGATAGAGTTGAGTGTATTATATATATACGAGAGGGTATTTGTAGTTTTCTATAAACCTATCCTCTTTATAGTATTTCCTTAGGAATAATACTTCATTGTAATAACTCTATCCTTAAGTATCCTTAGGATGTTTTGCTATGTTCAGGCAGTAAGAACTATGAGTACTACAGCTACTAATGCTAGAGATGGAGGCAGAGGTAGCGGTAGAAGGAGTAGTACTATTACTAATGTTTGGACTCGAGCATGGAGAAAAGTTGCACCTATCGTGGAACCAATGGTGAATGTTGTGGAAGAGGCCGTGCATGTTCTGATACGTATGAGATTTCCTTCGCTATGCCATGACTTTGAGAGGTTACGCAGTAAGAGGTGCAATGGCATTGAAACTATCATTGAAGTTCAAACTTAGCTTTATTTGTATATTAGGATTCAGAGACATGGAGTTGGATGATGCGATTGGCACAATGACATCTGAGTGATATTGCTATGGATTGGTGGAGTTCAATCACTACAGACATCCAGGTGAACAACTTATCTTGGGCCCAATTGAAGAAAGTGTTTGAGCTGAACTTTGTTACTGAGGCTGGAAAGACTATGTTGTCTAGGAACTTCCTAGATCTAAAGTAGTGGGCTATGTAAGTTTCTGAGCATGAGAATGGGTTCGATGCATTATATCGGTTTGTCTTTGGTTGTTAGGTACACCATTGAAGAAGAACGTGGCGTTCATTATAGGTATGCATCTAGAGTTTCAAAGGGATAAGACAAATCATATCCAGTGATCTTTTGTGAACCTGATAGGTATAGGTTTGAGTGTTTAGCTCTAAAGCATTCTATATCTGCACCATCTGTGAATAACAAGCATAAATTTCGGCCATCGAATGATGTTTCCAATTTAGCTTGTTATAAGTGGATAGAAGGGTTGTTTTGCTAGGAATTGTAGGTCAAGTGGAGGAGTACAAGTGGAAAAAGCACCGTAGTTAAAATGTCAATTGCAAGTGCATGAAGCTTAAGCCACAGACAGCCAAGAGTTAGTTTGCATCGAAGAGTTGTTACAGCTAGACCAGCCAGGTCTTTTTGTTAGAGATTGTCCAATGCTTTAAAAGGAATAGCAGCATATTGTTTTCGTACTTGCTAACACATCTTCCACTTTTGCAGCTGCAAAGGGAAAGTAGGTTCTTGAAGGTATATTATATGTTTATGGCATTCCTGTTGATATTGGTGCTTCTTTTAGTTTTATATTCCATAATCTTGTTGAAGACTAAAACTGGAACCAGTTATGTCTCTTGATTCTATTTATGTATCAAAACATGTGGGGGGCTCGGCCAATCTTAGTGTGATATGTTTAGGTGTTTCAGTTACTTTTAATGACTAACTCCTTCAATGCAACATGTATGTTCTTGGTTTTTTGGGGTTTTTTGTTTTACTCAGGATGGATTGGTTATCCGATTATTGTGCAATTCTGAATTGTGATAAGCAAATTGTCTTGTTGAAGGAGGAAGGGGGAATTTTGATATTGTCTTGTGAAGCAACTAGCTCGCTTATGTGTAGTTTTCGTTATTATATTTATGTGGCTGAAGAGTAGTTTTTTGGATATTTGTTGTATAGGAATTTGCGAATGTGTTTGAGTAGGTGTCGGGTTACTACCTCATCGTGAGATTGAATTTTGTATTGATTTGGGTTAGGATGTTAAACCTATTATTTTGACTGTTCGTAGTATCACCGAAGAAGAAGTTAAAGTTAACCAACCAAATCAATGATTTGATGTGTAAAGGCTTGATTTGACATAGTCGATCAAATTGGGGAGCTTCCATTATCTTTGCTATGAAAGTAGATAGCTCTCGAAGACTTTGTATGGATTACCATAAGCTCCATAAGAGGACTGTTAGGAATAAGTGTCCTTGCCAAAGATAGATGACTTATTCGATCATCTTCATGGTGCTCAGGTTTTTTTTTAATTAGATCTTTCCATATGGTTTCATCAACTGAGGGTGGCAGTGGAGAGTGTATCTTTGAAGAATTTTAGATCTGATAAGTTTTATGAGTGGTTGGTTATGCCATTTGGCCAACTAATGCTCCAACATAAGTTTTTAGACTTGATAAATCAGGTTTTTTGGGATATGTTGAGTAAGTTATTTTTTCTATTTATTGATGATATTCTAGCCAATTACAATACCAAGGGAGGGAATAGTCGCAATATGAGGATTGCACTTGAAACATTAAGAGTGTATTGAAAGCTATGTACTAGAAGTTTTGCTTTTGGCGATTTGAAGTTAGGTTCTTAGGACATGTTGTCTTAGTCGAGTGTATTTCTATTGATCCAGCAAAGGTTGTGGCTGGTCAGGATCGAAAGAGACCAGAAAACACAACCAAGATTAGGAGTTTCTTGGGGTTAGCAAGTTATTAACAGGAGGTTTATGCAGGAATTATATTAGATTGCCTCATGCTAGATGAAGTTAACAAAGAAAGACGTCAAATTTGTTTGGACTGATAAATGTGAGAAAGCATTCAAAGAGTTAAAGGCAAGGTTAACTAGAGCTCCTGTTTTGACTGTTCCAAATGAAGGTGAGGGTTTAACTGTTTATACAGATGATTGTAGGACAGGTTTAGGTACAGTGCTGATGTAGCATGAAAGGATTATTGGTTAGCGAGTCAACAATTCAAGCCATATGAATTAAGGTATTTGACCCATGACTTGGAGTACTTAGCAGTTGTTTTTGCATTGAAGATGTGGAGGCATCACTTACTTGGTTGAGAAGTTTAAGTTATACACGGACCATAAGTCCTTGAGCTATCTTTTTACCCTAAAAGACCTTAACATAAGATAGCAATGTTGGTAGAGTTTCTCGCGGCTTATTATCTTGATACTTTGTATACGTTCGCAAAAGCAAAAGTTGTGGCTAATGCACCTAGTAGGAGGTATGCGGTTATGGCTCATGTATAAGTATGCCTACCCTTATTAGCCGTATTGAAGGTAACTCGCTAAGAGATCTCCATTTTGCAAGGATAGCTAAAGCAATACGTGGGAATTAGGCACCAAAGAGATGGCCGAGGTTCAAAGTTGATAAATATGGTATATTGATGATGAAAGGAAGGTTGTGCATTCCAAATATTGATGGGATTAGAAAAGAGTTATTGTTAGAGGTCATGATTCATGACTTACGATATATCTGTAAGTTACAAAATCAGGATATGACACGAACTTTCTGGTGGGAAGCTATGAAGAGGGATATTTCCATATTTATGTGTATGTGTTCAAACTACCGATAAGTGAAAGGAAACCATCAGAAGACAACTAAACTGTTTCAAACACTTGAGATTCCGAAGTGGAAGTGATAGTAGATATCTATGGACTTTATATACAGGTTACCTAGGTCGAGAATGGATAATGAGGGATATGGGTTATAGTGGATCGACTAACCAAGGGTGCACACTTCTTACTGGTGAATGCAATGAGGACGGCTTCTTGTTTAGCTAAGTTATATGTTAAGGAGATCGTTAGACTTTCAGAGTTCCTTATGTTATCGTGAGCGATAGAGATCCGATATTTACTAATCATTTCTGGAAAGGTTTGCATGGTGCCTAAGGGATGGAGCTGAGTTTGAGTATAGCTTACCATCCACAGACTGATAGGCAGATGGATAGGGTTAACTAGGTGTTGGAGGATTTTCTTTGGGCATGTATCTTAGACTTTGGTGATTCTTGGGAAGAGCACTTACCTCTTGTTGAGTTTTCATATAACAATAGTTACCAAGCTAGCATCTAGATGACACCTTTTGAAGCACTATATGAAAGACCATGTAAGTCTCCATCGTGTTGGGTAAAACATGGAGATCGCTTAGACTTGGGCCATATATGGTTAAGGAGATGATTGATAAGGTAACGAAGGTTTGAAAATGTAAAGAAAGTACATATAGGTAGAAGAGTTATGCGGATCAAAAAGTGTAGGGATTAAGAGTTCCCAATTGGAGACTATATAAAGGTTTCTCCAATAAGGAATGTTGTTTAGTTTAGTAGGGCAGGTAAGTTGGCTCCTCGCTATATAGGACCATTTGTGATATTGGAGAGAATTGGCACACTTACATATAGGGTCGAGCTACCGATTAAGCTATCGGGTGTGCATAACGTGTTTCATGTATCACATTTGCATAAATGTGTGAACGATCCTTCTTTTATAATGGAAGCATTGTAGTAAGAAGACTTGGAGATTGAGCCTAACTGGACTATAATATGGCATTATGTTCGCCCTATAGACCATGATACAAAGCCTTTAAGGGACAAGGTCGTAAAGTTAGTTAAGATATAGTGGATTGATGATACTAGACATTGTATGTGGAAAACCAAGGATAGTGTAAGGGATCCTATCTAGAGTTGCTTTTAGATTAGTGGTTCCTTATCATATCATAGCTTTTGTAGTGCACTCACCGCTTGAGCTGGAGTTGCTTAGTATGCATTTTGGTTTGTATATAGTTTTAGTTGTACTCTATATATGTACTTGCAATTATGTTCTTCTTTGATTGTTGTTCTTGATTGGATTACGACGATGAAATGTCTTAAGTGGGAGAGAGTGTAGTGACCCATAATTTCGAAAACATCATCTTTGAATGCCTGAACTATTGAAATATGGTTAAGTGTTATAAATGTTATTTTGTAACCTTATTATACTCCTTTTAATTAATAACTAATGATTAGAGACTTGTTTTCGAAAGTTATTTGCATAAATATATACTTTGAAAAAATATCGATAATGTAACCGAAAATTGTATTATCGATTAACATAATTTTATTCAATATTAGTTGTTCAAACTTTATGTACATGTCTAAGTAACATATGAAGTCATTAAAAGCTAATAAAAATAATTTGTGTTAATATGGTTAAATAAACTTACTTTGGAAAGCTTCTAAATGGTTAAAGGTAGAAGATATTTTTAGTGGAGATATTTTCATGAGCTTGTGAGGTGGAAAGTTTTTTACATAGAGGGATGGGCTTTGGCTAACTAAGAGAGGTAGCAGGAGGTGAGCTTACCTCTTGCTGCCTTTATAAGCCAACTTATATCACATATAAGCCCTTTCAAAAAGTTTAGCAAATAGAAAACTAAGCTCTTCATCTCCTTATTCTCTTCTAGTCAACTTTCAAAAACAATAATCAAATCAACCCAAACTCTCAGCAAACTCTTGCTATAAGTCTCAAAAAACATAGCAAAAATTTCATCAACTTGAAGCTTGAAGATTTGAAGCACACACCCTAAAATAGCCTAAGGTCGCGAGCAATTTTAGGCCATTCATAGCCTAGGCCGTGAGCAAAAGAGGAGTATAGGAGGATTTTGGAGTTTATTTAGTTAAGGTAGGAAATGGTTTAAAGTTGTGGCTTGTGCTTAGTTGTGCATTTGTTGAAGGATGAGTAAACTCGCCATTTGAATGTATATGAAGTGTAATATTTTTTCTTTAAACTATAGTAATGTTCTTGACTACATATTGCAACTACTTTTGTGATTCTTGCTTTGGAAAGAAAATGGCATATGTAAATTTGAGTATTTGGACTTTTATGACTTTCTATATCTTGTTGCATAGCCTTGGCATGATGCACCTAGGCTTGGTTGGATGACGATCGAATTGGACATGAATATGGAGTGGTTTTTACAACAAATAGTCTCTATAGATGCACTTAGAAATGCATTGTGTTCGGCAATTTCTACAACATTTTGTAGAGAGATCCTATAGCGACCTGTAATTTTTTCACTATGATTTGGAATATTAATTTTAAATATTCGAATATCGAAGTATAAAACATAAATAATCATGTTTTATGTGATAAATAATAATGGTGATCTAGTTTTGGAAAAAGGTATACAAATATATTCGTTGGAAAAATATCAATAAAATGACCGAGAATCATTTTATCGACAAACAACTTTTTAATAATGACAATTCGCAAATGAAACTAGATACATAAACTACTTTATTCACTTAAATAAGAATATGAAATAAAATTATTTATTTTATTTTTGGAAATAAAATATATTTATGACATCTCAAGGATATCATCACTTCAATATTTTCTGAAACTTTAAATTAAGTTTTAATATTCAAATAATTGTTTTAAATGGTAGTAATTCATTTTAATTATTATATAATGATAATAATTGATTTATATTGTTTTAAAAATATAAGGAAATTCATAACATTTTCTCTATAACATAAGCTTTTTGTAAACACTGCTTTAATATTGATTTATAATTCAAATTTTATCGTTCTAATTTATTACCGATGATAAGGAATTAGTTTTCAATTTTTTTTACATTTTTATGTAATTTAATTGATAAGTGAAAATGTGACCGTGAAACGGCTCTTCGATCTTCAATGGTTTAACGAACGAAAGTTGTTTAAAGTGATCGCAATAATATTTATATCTCTTGCATATGACATGCACGTATATACACTAACATATAAATACACATATAACACATATACACACTTATATATATACATATACATATCACAAAATATCTAAGATATTTATACAAAGTCAAAAGCAAACTACATATCAAAACGTCACGTCCTTGCACCCTTACGCACCATCATCTAAAGCACATGGAGAGAAGGACAAGGAGGTGGCCGTGCGTGTGGATGGAAGTGGGTAAGTGGTAGGAAGGTAATTTTGCATTTAGATATTTTTACACATTTTTTCATGTAAATACATGCCACCACCTCTCATAACTTTCATACCTCGCTCCTTTTTCTTTCTTAAGTTCCCCATATTCTTCTTCCTCTTTATTAATGGCTTCTACGCCTTCAGAAAATATTTCATAGTCATAGTGAAGCTCTGTTGGAAAATGCACTTCCATATCCCAAAATATATCACCATAATTTGAAATCAAAGTGGGAAATCATCTCCTCTTCTCCTCCTATACTCACGGCCACCACCTCCTCCCTCAAATAAGCTAAGCACCGCATTTGGCAAGAGGAGGTCGAGCACACTAAGAGGTAAGGAGCAAGTTGGAGGAGCTCTGGGGCAAAGAAAAGAGAAGGAAGTGCTGCCGGATTTCCTCCGGTTTAATTTGAAGAAGTTTCAAAAAAGTTTGGTGGAGAGGAAACCAGTAGTGAGTACTTGAGTTTAATTTTGTTTCTTTAAAACTTAAAATGATGATATGCATGCTTAATAAGCAAATTGGTATGCTTGGTTGAATATTTGATGAATACTTGGTTGATCAATATTTGGTTGATAACTTGGTTGTTAATGATGGGAAAGTCATATTCATCAAAATAGAAATGATTAATTAACCAACCATATTAAATTCATGAAAATAAATCCATATTAATATATCTATGGAGTTTGTTAAGCCTCTTTATAGTTCTAAATATAAAAGGATTGAAAAATGAATATATATTTATATATACGTATATAATTTTATAATATGGAATAAAGTGGAAAAGAAGTTTCTAATGTAGTGAAAATAGTTTGAAATGATTTAAAATGGTATCTTAAACATTTGAACTAGTTTCAGCAAATTTTAACGAAGTTTGAAAAATAGAGCCAAATCAAGCTCATTGCGTAGCAGCAATTTGTTATTTTCTGACCTGAGAAGTTAAATCAATGTGTAGAATTTAATATAAGTAAGAATTCCTTGAAATAACAATTTTCTGGACCCATATGGGTATGGTTTTCAAACAAGAGGAGAAAATCAAGATTTCGTTCGGTAGAGTTTGAAATATTTCCAAATCAAGTCTTCAAAAACATTGTATTTTGGCAGTTTGGAAACCAAAGTGGTAAATTCTTTAAAAATAGATATTTTTAAATCATTAAAATAGAAATAAAATTTATAAATATTTTAGAATGTTTTAAAAGGGATTTGAGTTATAAACATGGACATATATGAAATGGAATTAGTGTTTTGGAACAAAGAAGCTTTAAAACACTATTCATAGCGGTTTTTATGACGGTTTTCGGTAACTTTTACAAATTATGGTTTTAACTTAATTAATCTTTCCCAATATTTTTAGTAATCTTTCCAAATGCGTAATTAAATATTTTGAAGATGATTTGGAAGTTTTATAATTATTTAAAAGATTTCAAATTAAAATGGCTAAAAGAAATTTTTTTAAACAATATTTGGAATTGTGTTAAGTAAATGAAAATCATCTTTAAAATATCATATAAAAGGTTTTAGAGTTGACAAAATAATTTAACCACCTTGTGGGTAACAGAGAGATAATCTCTAGACCTGAGCTTGGACAACTAGTGTTTGGGTTCCGCTTTAGCTATCCGTACTGGCCCGACAGAGGGGATATTTAGTTTGATCTACTCGGACCACATTTTCTTAAGTTAAAAGAAAAGAGATTTGGAGTTTTTCAAAATTAAACAGGAATTTTAAATATGATTTTGGTGCTATAGAGAATACCTAGTTAAACTCTATATTAAATTCGAAGGAGAGAACTCGTATAATCCGTTTAATTACGATGGTGATTTCACCGTTATTCGACGAATAATACAGGTTTAATACAGAAATTGGTATTGAGTACAATTAGTCAAATCTATATGGATCAATTTCTACTCCATACCAACTTATTAGGATATATAGTAAATGATGTCTTAAGTAACATGTTTTTGACCCATTTAAAATTTATGATTTGAAAATAAGAAATCTTTGTTAAGATTTAAATAAATGATTTGGAAATGATTTCCTAGGTAAAAGGTGAAATGATTTGGAATTATTCCAAGATTAGAGAGGTTTAATCAACTAGAGAAATTGATAAACGAGGCTTAATAATCCCACATACTCTTATAAGATAAAGGAATAGTTTAAAAGAATCTATTTCCGAATGATATTTGATTTGGTAAAAAGATAAATTAATTGGATGTTGTTTGATAATCAGCTACATACTTGACATCTCTTTGATCGACGATTAGTTTAGAGTAACCGAGGTCGAAATTGGGTAATTCCTATCCAAAAACTACTTTGAACCAATACACATTTTCAAAAATAAAGACATGTTGAAGACGATGATTTGAAGATGGAGATCATCATGATGTAGGGCTGCTTGCCACTAACCTTTAGGTTAATCTATATATCAACATGTATATAGTGGCAGTAGTGCCTTCGTTCTAAAAATATTCATTTGCAAGGACTACTAGTTACTAATCCTATGGGTGATTCCCAAACAGGAATTAGTAGAAGGAGTGCCTTCGGTTTATCCTTCACTTGGACAACTTTTATCGATGACTGTTTGGGATTGCATTTTTAAAAACACATATATTAATCTCTATAAATATGTAATGACGTGGATTTTCTGATGGTTAATTTTGAATATTTAATGGTTTTAAATATTTTATTTGGAGTTATAATTGAGTTAATAAGTTTTTGAAACTGAAATTTCAAACGATTTCGTAAAAATTTGAAATCGTCAATTTAATCGACGCGTTAAAATAGAGATCTGAGGCACAATCTCGGAATTCGATGAAACAAGTTCTGTTGGGTCCGTAATAGTGCATTATTATTGGATTTCAAATTTTGTTACATTTGAATTATCGTTTGGCCGTAAAGGATATAAATGCATAGAATTTATTATCGAAAATTCAATGTCATAATCGGGTCCAAAAAACTATCTCCTCCATATGTTCGAATTAGGACTCGAAACCTTTTTCTCTACGTTTGGAATAGGGGTATAACATTATAAACGACGGGCGGCACACCTCAATAGGAGTTCGAAAATTTCATAGTAAATCAAATGAATAGTGGAGTCACCTTCAACTTTAAGTCACACATTCCCTTTTTCCTTCTTAAGCATGTCAGGCTCTCAGGATAAAAATCACGTCCATTCCCTTCATTCGTTCAAAATCGAAATCTATTCATCGAAAAAGAAAAGAAAAAAGCTATCCACCCCCATTTAAAATCACGTATATTATTTCCTTCTCTCTCAATTCAAAATCAAAAACAAAAAATAAGAAGTATGAAATCAAATCTTCATTCGATTCATAGAAAAAAATACGAAGCCGAACCGTGAGTGCCTTGGAGTGGAGGCTACAAACTCGAGCATGTTGGTGGCAATTTTGGGTTCGGCGATGGGTATAGTCGCGTTCGACTATTAGGGATGCTGTTGGGTTCACTGCTCTTCATGCACGCAAGCGAATCATGATGGAAGCAGCAGATTGAGGAGCATGTAGGGGTGATCGAGTGTCGAGGGAAGTTGATTGATTTTGAGCTCGTGTTCACGCGCACGTATAGGGTTGGCTGCGGTTGTCGAAGGGGCGAAGTTTGCGATCGGGTGAATGCGCGATTGGTTGTCACATTTAAAAAAAAGAGATGATGGTCGCGATGACTGGGTAAAGGGGAATGCGAGGGCAGGAGGCGAGCTTGGTCGGTGATGCTTGTTCGAGGTAGTGAGGGTGCGATGTCGGAAATACTTATTGTATATGTACTTGAACATGTTTTAAATAAATATTTGAACATGTTTTAAAAATAAATATTATTCTTTAAAATACTTATTTTTTCTATAGAGTATGGAAGTGATTGAAATATTTTATTTATAAATTATCTTAAGATGCGTAAATAGGGCTTTAAATGGATATGTTTTGAGAGAAGGAATTTTATAAAGGTATTTGGAGGAAATGAAATTTCAAATGTATGAATATGGGAATTTGTAATGAAATCTGAATTTATAAAAGAATGTATAAATGGTTGAATAGGGTTATAAATACGTATACTAGGTTTGGAAATTAAAAAAAAGGAATTTATTAGTGATTCCGAAGACTTATGAGATATGTTACGAAATATTCTCTTAAGTGTTGATATTTGAAAGATTTTGGAAAATAAGACTTGTAATATTTTTCTAAGCATAAAAATGGAAAATTGGAAATATTTCTAAGTGTTGAGATGGTTTTGAAATATCCGGTTGTGGATTTAAGTATTTGAAATTGTTTTCAAATGTTGGAAGGAATCGGTATATCTTATAAAGGTTTTTTTTGAAAATAGATATTTTGGGGAAAAATGTATAATAAGGCCTGGTGTCTTCTTATGGATGTTATATTAATAGTTACATAATCGACTATCAATATTGGCCAAATTTGTTAATCGTTTCGAAGAGACCAGGATCAGATTTAATTAACCGAACACCAGTTCGATCCGGTTTGAACGTTACTAATGAATACCATGAAGATGAAGAAAACGACGATTCGGTCTGTCCAGATGCTGGACAAATTGTATGGACGAATGCTATCAGAACGTTGTCACTGGAGGGCGATTCGGTTAGCCTTGAGCCTCATCAACAAGGATTAACTAAAACAGGAAAGATGCAACAAGGCTTAGTGGGTCGCACCTGATTAGGGTATGTTATGCTTTTCTAGATGTCCTCGGAAACCGATTTATCATGGATTATGGTTGTGAAGAAGGAGCACTCGATGGTAAGGGTGGGAACACCCGAGGTGATAACATATCCAGTTTATCCAAGTTAGGGGTAGGCCGATCTTATGCAGAATTCGATCCCGATGAGGTCCACGGTACATTGTTCTAAAGGTGTACTGTAATGGGCGGTACCCCAGTGGCCCAATCATTGTATGGATTCCATTTTCCAATATGAGCCTTACGGTTTTGTTTGTAGAGCCTAGTATACTGGAATTTAATTAATGTAACAATTTTGGCTATTTGAATAACTATTTGTGCTTAGGCACTATTATAATATCACTGGATTTTCCGTAGAATGTTTTGGTTATCATAAGGGAAAAATCCATCGCGTTTATGTATGACGTAGTCTTACGAGATCCTTTGCTTTTCAAAGGATTATTGATAACTCTAATCATTCAAATTGAGTGTGTTCTCATGCTGGTTTTCCAGACTGACTCGGGTATTATTTTATTGTAATGCTCGGGTTAGATCGAATATTGCAGATTTAAGATGGGATGCTATAGAGCTCAGGAGACGAACTACATGACAAGACATATTTCCGTAGATTTGTATTTTCATGGTGTGAGGATAAGTTATTAAACTTTCCAGATTGATTGTTGTATATTGTACTCTGATAATGGTACGTATATTAATAGCACAATTCTTGTATTAAAATCTTTTAATATATATTATATTTTGTTCTGCTGTGATTGTGAGATTTCGTAGTTGTTGTTTTACCTTCTTCTACTTTTTCTTATTCACCCCTAAAGATTCGTATTTCCATTCAATTTGAGTTGAATTGATATGAATTATGGTCGACTCAATGGGGTACGGATTTATAGGCCTTTATATTTGGTATCAGAGCTGAAAGTTAAGTGAGAACCTTGGCTCTGGTGTGGATTAATCATTAATGATAGAGTCAGTAGTTCTCTAGTATAAGTTGGGTGCAACAATAGATATGAGCGCATATTTGTTGGTGAATATAAAAATGGATTATATTGTGTTGATTTATTGATCGAGTGGTATATAAATTCTATTCGAGTAGTGGGATGCCACTAAATCGATAAGAGTTTCAAAACATTTGAATGCAGTGACAGAATATTGTTTTAAAGAGGGTAAATGAAATAATTTTTCCCAAATTATATTTTGATACAAAAGAGAATAATTTTATGAAAATTATTACCGTGATGTGTTTGGTTGTTATTATATAACCAAAATAAGATGAAATGGTTATATATAAAACCAAAATTAGATTGTATAAGTATGAATTATATGAATGAGTTAAAAACTAAAAATGGATTCAAACCAGAATTTGGAAAATTTAAATTCCGGAGATTTTTGAAAGTATTTTCTAAAGTTTTCAAGATAAATTATAGTATTATTATTTTGGAGATATTTTTGAAGAGAAAATTTGTTTTAAATGGATTTTGGAAGCGATATAGCACTGAACTCACTTCAGTCACTAGAAAATAATTTTGATGATGATGGCCGCATCATCGGTGTTTATTTCCGAGTTTCTAAGTGATGGATTGCTACCACAGTAAATTGTTATCGAGATTTTTCGATGGAAACTAGTGTTGTATTGAAAATTCCAAGGGAATTTATTTAGGAAAAATCGGATTGATTTTGAAATTAAAAGGAAGTGGTTTGTTAAACCAAAAAGAGTATAAATGTATATATTTGATTGCGAAGTAATTTGAAATATATATACCGGGTGTTTAAAATTTTTGGAGTCCTTATTTAGATGCATTAGAAAATATCAGAAAATAGGCCGTGAAGTTATAAATGGTGAATGATTTAAAGAAAAGAAAATAAGAAAATTGAATGCTGGAAATAAATTTTTACTTAAGCAAGTTAAAATAGATTGTGCGAATTGAATTTAACTTAAGGAAAGTTAAATAAATTTAATGGGAACTGAGAAAATAATAAATTCGGATGGTGAAATTGCTATATAAATATAAGTAAGAAAGTGGAAAATTTTGAAATTTGAATTGAATTCTTACTTGATTTGAATGGATTAAAGGTAAAATGGTTGTAGTGAAATTAAATTAAGTATGAATAACTCGAATATGGTTTTGAAATGTTGGTGTTGGTTAGAAGAAGAATTGAAATTTAAATTGAATTGAATTGGTTGGATTAGAAACAATATGAGATTGAAGTAAATATAAATTTTGAATTGTGAAATAATTATATAGCCTTAAGTTATAAAGTTTTGAATGAAGAAAAAAATTAAAGTGAAGAATTGGAATTGTGAATAAATAAATTGGAATAGCTTATAAAGAATTGAAGTTAACGGAATAAAAATATAATTAAGCTATAAATAAATGTATAATCTTAAGTTAAAAATAAAATGTGAATAGATTCGAGTGTAGAATTGACGGAATTGTGAAAAATAAGTTTTGTGACTTATAGAATGAAAAAGTGAAATAGAAAACCCAAAATAAAAATGGTTTGATATTTTGGTGGAGGGAATAATGCCAAAATTGGAATTATAAAAATGAAATGGAACTTGAGAAAATTAAATGAAGTGATTTTTGAAATAAAAATCAGAAATTGAATGTGGAGCTTGAGTACAAATTAAAATTCGACAAAATGTAAGCAATTAGAGATCTTGTCGAATAAAATAGAAATGGATTGGGATAGTAATGACTTGAGTTACAAATAAATTCAGTTGGAGTATAAATAAATTGAATATGGTCCTGATATCATTTAAAAATGCGAGAATGAATTTGAGTATGGAATTAAAATTGAAGTGGATTAAATGAATGAACTAATTAATTAATTATTTAGTAAATGAAATGGAAGTTGGTTGAAATGAAAATGTAGTTAAGTTATAAAGTGGAAGTAATATAAAATAATTAACGTAAGCCAATAATTATGGATGGAAGCATGGCTTGAGTAAGACTGTGAAATGGTTATTTAATAAAATAGCGTAGGGTGATTCCAAGCTTAACAAAAAGGATTTGAATATAATAAATGTGGGTATAACTGGAACGTAGATAAATTGATTGAGAATTAATTTGAAATGGAATAAAATTAGATATAAATTGACTAGGAATCAATTGAAAATAGGTATAGACTGGAATGGTTATTTTATTGAATGAATAGCGCCGAATTTGCATATAAAAAATTGTTGTTCGACGCAAACGAAAGTAAAAAATTCTATTAAAAAATAGAATAATAAATTGATTTTTAATTAATTCGGAATGGATATGAGTTTGTTTGATATAAAATGAATTGAATGCAATAAATTTGGTTGTAAATCATTCAAATTGAATACGGATTGATTGAAAGTAATCAAATTAATGCTAGAACCTTACAATTGCTTATAATACACGTTTAGCGTGATTGATTTATGAAATCTATGTGTTTTAACTAGTTGAATAAATGAAATGTTATTAAATTTCATGTTTTTGATACTTACATGGTTTAAATTGAGTAGGAACAAGTATATGGAGCTGTTTGCTTGATTTTTAGTCGTGCAAACTGCAAATAAAATAACAACTTGCTTAAAAATGCTAAAATAAGGTACGTTTTCATATTAAATACCGCAAAATGTAAATATTGATATATATATATATATATATATATATATATATATATATATATTGCTTTCCGACCATGTGGTCGATGTATATATATTTATTCCTCTTGTCATATTGCAGAAGGCTCTCCGTACAATGGAGGCTCTACCAAAAAATTTCGAAAATTTCGGGTGTTAGAATTTTTTTAAATTTTTTTGTTAGTGGCAAATTGATTTCAAATTGAAATTAAAATAAGGGTTTTGGAATTAGAGTTGAAAGCTAATTATTTTGGGTGGAACTAAATGATTTAAAAGTGAACATGGAGTACTAACTAAGTAGGGTTTTAATAAGTAACGGGTTTGAAGCATTTTTCCTACTTAGCAATTTCGATGATGAAATTCTTTTAAGGGAGGAAGAATGTAACGACCTAGATTTTCCGACGGTCAACTTTGAATATTTAAATGGTTTTAATATTTGATTTGGAGTTATAATTGAGTTAATAAGTTTTAAAATTGAAATTTCAAACGATTTCGTAAAATTTTGAAATCGTCAATTTAATCGACGCGTTAAAATAGCGATACGAGGCATAGTCTTGAAATTCGATGAAACTCATTCCATTGGGTCTGTAATAGTGTATTATTATAAAATTTCAAATTTTGTTGCATTTGGAGTTATTGTTTGGCCATATGTGATATAAATGTGTAGAGTTTAATATCGAAAATTTAATATAATAATTGCGTCCAAAAAGCTGTCTTCTCCATACGATCGAATAAGGACTCAAAATCTTTTCTATTGCGTTTGTAATAGGGGAATAACATTATAAACGCCGGGCGGCACACCTCAATAGGAGTTTGAAAATTTCACAGTAAGGTATTATTGTTAGTTTAGAAAAAAAAATAAAAAATAATAATAATAGTTAAATCAAATGAACTGTGGAGTCACCTTCAACTTTAAGTCGCACGTACACCTTTTCCTTCTGAAGCACACCAGGCTCTCAGGATAAAAATCACGTCCCTTTCCTTCATTCGTTCAAAATCGAAATCTATTCATCGAAAAAGAAAAAAGAAGCCGCCCACCCCCATTTAAAATCACGTATATTGTTTCCTTCTCCCTCAATTGGAAATCGAAATAGAAAAAAAGTATGAAACCAATTCCTCGTTCGACTCATAAAATAATAATAATGCGAAGTCGAATCGCGAGTGCCTGGGAGAGGCAGCTTCGAACTCGAGCATATCAGCTGCGATTTTGGGTTCGATGACGGGTATAGTCGTGTTCGACGGTTAGGGTTGCAGTTGGGTTCGCCGCTCTTCATACGCATGAGTGAATCACGATGGAAGCGGCAGATTGAGGTGCATGCGGAAGCGGCCGAGTGTTGAGGGAAGTTGATTGATTTGGGACTTGCGTTCGCGCGCACGTGTAGGATTGGCTACGGTTTTCAAAAGGGGAAGTAGGCGATCAGGTGAACGCATGATTGGCTGTCGCGTTTAAAAAAAAAGACGATGGTCGCAATGGCTGGGGAAAGGGGAACGCGAGGGCAGGAGGCGAGCTTGGTCGACGACGCTCGTTCGAGGCAGTGAGGGTGTGATGTCGGAAATCTCTGGTTGAATTACAGGTGGTTGTGATGCTGGCATACAGTCCCGATGTCTGGGCAGGTGCGAAGTCCAGAATGGGGTTGCGTGGGAGGGGGGAGGGAAGAGGGGTTGACGTGGTGGTGTCAGTTCCTCGTTCGAACGATGGTGGACGTATAAATCTGTTATTTAATTTAATTATATTATTAGATATTCAATTATGAATTTAAAATATAGACAGCTAATAAATATTTTACCTATTTATTTCAAGCTCAAAAATTGAACAAAGCATAGATATAGGATTCATAGTGTTATGGACTGCAACCTGGGATTTTTCGGAATCAATTAGATCTTTGGAAACTTAAAAATCAAGGTGGGTAAATCTCACACTTTTTGGATTGCTAGATATAAATTTTAAATAGTTAAAATTTATTTTGGATATTTGGTTAAATTGATTATCTATTGAATGATATTATATTATATACATAGTAATATATGTATTAGTATTTCGAGTGATATTCCCACACATTATAGCGAATGAGACCGTACGCATCCCGCATAATAGTGGATGACCCTATATACCACGATATCACCCTTGAAGTGGGATTGGTATTTTATATCGTATTAACATCTGTGGATGCAAGGAAATAGGTTGGAGGGATCCAACTAGATTCCTCAAAATGTTAAATTTAATTTCATATGTTACGATATATGGATTGTGTAGAATAATCTATTATAGATTATTGTAGTGTTTGGAATTATTGGATGCTATTGTAGCACTGACCTAAATTTTGATAATTTAAATACCATAGATATATTTTTAAAATTTAAGGGATAAAAGGGAATTTTTGATATAATAATACTTATATTGAAATTGGGGTTATTTTAAAGAAATTGAGTAAGAAAAATACGTTGATTTTTGGTAACACATAACTATTATGAATTATTAAATGGATATTTTAAATATGAATTATTTAAGAGAATTTATGAATGATATTCCAAAAATACATAAAGAGTTGAAGTCGATATGAAAAATAGACCGAAAGTTATAAGTGGAATTGGTAAAGTAATGGATTTATAAAAATGGAATTTTATAAACGAGATCAGTTTTATAAAAAGTGAAACTCAAAGGAGTTACTAAATTTATAAACAATGTTATAAATAAAGGAAATCGATGTCAAATGATAGATTGAAAATATAAATTTACATGAAGAATTTATATTAGAATACGAAAATAGGGTGAGAAAAATAGTGGTACTACTTTTGAAAGTGAAAATGGTTAAGGAGATCTGAATGGAAGGATATGATGTGATTCAAGAAGAATTTATAAATTTAATTGGTCATTGTGGTTTTTAAAAATATATTTTTATTTTAAGAAGTTAAGTTCGTTTTTAAAAGGAAAAATTTATTTTTAAAACTATAAAATTTTAAACTAGATATGATTGAGATACTACGGTAAGTAGATTTTTAAATAATTAAGTATTTATTTTAGTGAATTCTAACTTTTAAAATCAGCTTTGAAAATTTATATGCTTATCTAATAATGAGTTATTAATGTTTATAAAAGTGTTTTTCGATATTTAAATAATTACTTGAACATGTTTTAAAAATAAATTATTATTCTTTAAATACTTATTTTATTTATAGAGTTTTGAAGTGATTGAAATTTTTTATGTATATATTCTCTCGAGATGCGTAAATGGGGTTTTAAATGGATATGTTTTGAGGGAAGGAATTTTATAAAGGGATTCGGAGGAAATGAAGTTTCAAAATTCATGAATATGGGAATTTGAAATGAAATCTTAATTTATAAAAGAACTTATAAATTGTTGAATGGGACTATAAATAAGTATACTGGGTTTGGAAATTGAAAAAAAACTAATTTATTAGTGATTCCAAAGACTTATGAGATAAGTTTTGAAATATTGTCTTAATTGTTGATATTAGAAAGATTATGGAAAATAAGATATACAATATTTTCCTACGTATAAAAATGGAAATTTGGAAATATTTCTAAGTGTTGAGATGGTTTAGAAATATCCTGTTACGGATCTAATTATTTGAAATTGTTTTCAAATGTTGGAAAGAATCGATATACCTTTTAAAGATATTTTAAAAATAGATATTTTGCTGAAAAATATATAATAAGGCCTAGTGCCTGCTTATAGATGTTTTATTGATAGTTAAATAACCGACTATCAATATTGGCCAATTTTGTTAATCATTTCGAAGATACCAGGATCGGATCTAATTATCCGAAAACCACTTCGATCCGGTTTGAACGTTATGAATGAATACCGTGAAGATGACGAAGACGTTGATTCGGTTTGTCCAGACCCAGGACAATTTTTATGGACGAATGCTATCAGAACATTGTCATTGGAGGACGATGATCATTCTAAGTAGAATTGTTTCTTAAAAGGTAACGCTTAGCGTCGAGCCTCATCAACCGAGGTTAACTAAAATAGGGGAGATGCAGCAAGGCAAAGTGGGTCGCACCTAATTAGGGTATGTTATCACTTTTCTAGATGTCCTCAGAAACCTATTTATAATGGATTATGATTGTGCATGAAAGAAGGAGCGCTCAATGGTAAGGTTGGGAACACCCTGGGTGATAACATATTCGGTCTATCCAGATTAGGGGTAGGCTGGTCTTGTGTCGCAGGGGATCCCGGCGAGTCCTCAGTACATTGTTCTAGAGGTGTACTGTGATGGATGGTACCCCAGTGGCCCAGTCATTGTATGAAATCTATTTTCCCATACAAGCCTTACGGTTTTGTTTGTAGGGCCTAGTATGCTGGAATTTAATTAATGTAACAATTTTGGCTATTTGAATAAGTATTTGTACTTAGGCACTATTATAATGTCATTGGATTTTCTATAAAATGTTTGGTTATCGTAAGGGAAAACCCGTCGTCATTATGTGTGACGCGGTCTTACGAGATAGCTTTGCTTTACAAACGATTTTTGATAACTCTAATCATTCAAATTGATTTTGTTTTCTCACGTTGGTTTTCCAGACTTGCTCGAGTGTTATTTTATTATAATGCTTGGGTCAAATCGAGCATTACAGATTCAAGATAGGATGCTATGGAGCTCAGGAGACGAGCTGGATGACAAGACGTATTTCCGTATATTTGTATTTCCTCTATGTGAGGACAAGTTATTAAACTGTCTAGATTGATTGTTGTATTTTGTAATTTGATAATTTATGTATATTAACAGCATGGTTCTTGTATATAAAATCTTTCAATATATATTATATTTCGTTCCGCTGCGATTGCAAGATTCCATAGTCGTTGTTTTATCTTCTTCTACCTTTTCTTCTTTACCCCAAAGATTCATATTTTCGTTCAATTTGAGTTGAACTAATGTGAATTATGGTCAACTCAAAGGGGTACGACTTTACAGGCCATTACATTTGGTATTAGAGCTAAAGGTTAAGTGAGAACCTTGGCTCTGGTGGGGATTACTCATTAAAGATAGAGTCGGTAGTACTCTAGAAAGAGTTGAGTGTAATGATAGATATGAGTGCGTGTTCGTTAGTGAATATAAAAATGCGTTATATTGTGTTGATTTATTGGTCGAGTGGTATATAAATTCTATTCAAGGGGTGGGATGCCACGAAATTGATAGGAGTTTCTAAACACTTGAACGCGATAAACTGGCACAATATTGTTTTGAAGAGGGTAAATGAAATACTTTTTCCTAAATTATATTTTGATATAAAAGAGAATAATTTTCTGAAAATTATTATCATGGTGTGTTTGGTTGTTATTATATATTCCAAATAAGAATTGAAATGGTTATATATAAAACCAAAATTACATTATATAAGTATGAATTATACGAATGAGTTAAAAACTAAAAATCGATTCAAACCAGAATTTGGAAAATTTAAATCCCAGAGATATTTTTGAAGAGAAAATTTGTTTTAAATGGATTTCGAAAGTCATATAGCATTGAACTCACTCGGTCGCTAGAAAATAATTCCGATGACGATGTCCACATCATCAGCGTTTATTTTCGAGTTTCTAAATGACGGATTGCTACCATAGTAAATTGTTATGAAGGTTTTTCGATGAAAACTAGTGTTGTTTTGAAAATTCTGAGGGGACTATTTTGGGAAAAATAGGTAGATTTTGAAATTCAAAAGAAGTTGTTTGTTAAACCAATAAGAGTATATATGTATATGTTTGATTGCAAAGTAATTTGAAATATATATACCGGGTGTTTTAAATTTTTGGAATCCTTATTTAAATGCATTATAAAATATCAGAAAATAGGCTATGAACTTATAAGTGGTGCGATTTAAAGAAAAGAAAGTATGGAAATTAAATGTTGAAAATAAATTTTAACTCACGTAAGTTAAAATAAATTGAATTTAACTTAAGGAAATTTAAATAAGTTTATTGGGAACTAAGACAATAATAATTTCAAGTGGTGAAATTTCTATATAAATATAAGTAAGAAAGTGGAAAATTTTGAAATTTGAATTGAATTCTTACTTGATTTAAATTGAATAGATTAAAGATAAAATTGTTTGGAGTGAAACTAAATTAAGTATGAATAACTCGAACATGGTTTTGAAACGTTGGTTGAAAGAAGAATTGAAATTTAAATAAAACTGAATTGGTTGGATTAGAAATAATATGAGATTGAAGTAAATATAAATTTGAATTGTGAAATAATTATATGGCCTTAAGGTTTAAAATTCTGAATGAAAAAAAATTTCAAGTGAAGAATTCCAATTGTGAATAAATAAATTGGAATAGCTTATAAAAAAATTGAAGTTAACGGAATACTTAGACTATAAATAAATGTATAATCTTGAGTTAAAAATAAAATGTGAATATATTCGTGTACAGAAATAATGAAAATGTGAAAAATAAGTTGTGTGACTTATAAAATGAAAAAGAGATACAAAAAACCCAAAATTAAAATGGTTTGATATTTTGATGAAGGGAATAATCCCCAACTGGAATTATAAAAATGAAATGGAACTCGAGAAAATTGAATGAAGTGATTTTTGAAATAAAAATCAAAAATTGTGTAACGACCCTGGATTTTTGGCCCCGTTTATTTTAATAAATATTTAATTTAATTAAATAAAATGTAAACTGATCATATTAAAATGAATATGATTTTTGACATATTTTCCATTTATTTATATAAATTTGTATTTAAAAAGGAAATTGATTTGGAACATTTAAAACTAAATCTCTTAATAATATTTATAATAAAATTTGTCTTATATAAGTAAATTAAAATAGTTTACTTTGTTTACATCTGATATATATATGAATAATAATGTTTGAAATTTAAAATAAATCTCTTTATAATATTTATCTTATACCATCAAATTAAAATATTTCCTTTTGTTAACATTTGATAGAAATATCTATAGATGATAATGTTTAAAATCAAAAAAATCTAATTCTAGCAATATAAAATATAAACGTAAAATATGAGTCAAACTTATGTGTATAATTTAAATAAGATACAAATACAAATAAATATAAGTATAAATGTGAGTAAATCATATTAAACATAATTTAAATATTGATAGTTAAGTATGAAATATAAATATAAATGTAAATAAACCATATGAACCTAATTTAAATACTTATAGCTAAAATACAAATACAATCAAATGTATAAAGCTAATATAAATCACCATACGGAATATAACTCAAATATTGTTAGTCAAAGTTAAAATACAAATGTAAATACAAACAAGAAATAAAGTGAAATACAAAATACAGAATAAACAAGCATACAACATAACCTATAAATTTGAAAACAAAGAATAAAACAAGAACAAAGTATAAAATAAAATAAAGACAAATGTAAAGTAAAACCTGATACATATGTATAAACATTATACAAACCAGAAAATAACATAATAACAAAACAAATATTTACTTACAAAAAATATCTTCATATATATATAATCAAGTGTTGCTGTGTAATCATGTGTGCAAAGGAGTCAAAGTATACAAATCAACTACAAAATGTTCTTATTCATATGCAAAAATATTTTGTACAGAGAAAACAAAGTATTCACGACATTTAAACACAAATATTCATAAACAAACATCTTCATTCAAGACTAAATCTATAGAGTATAAACCTGACAAAAACATATAAATATGAATTGTTAAAGCTAGTAATTGATAAAACAAGTATCTTCATTCATAAGCCAACATCTACCTGCAAAAGTACATATCTTCATACAAATATATTTGTACACAGCAAATCTGAATTACGTTATGTAAACATATTAGGCAACAAGCATTTAATTTCCATCTGCTCAAGCCCAAATTGTGCCATTTCAATATATTTATCAAATCCTCTCATTTGCAGTAAATAAAAATCTGCTCATATCTAGACAACTTTACCAGATAACACCTTTCTTTATTACATTCTGTATCTTTATATATGTATACATCTGAACCATTTGGTTCGTTCAGCAAATCATATAAAAGGTAGAAAACAAAAAGAAGAAATGGAAGGAAAATCAAACTGAATTCAAAACAGAAAATATACATGGCAGATTCAAAAAAAAAAAAACTTCAGGCAGTTTCATTCTTCAGGGAATCTTTCAACTGTGGATTCAAAAATAGAAATTTTTTCTATTCAAAAGGATGTACAGTGAGTAAACTTAATTTTTAAAATTTTAAGATAATTTAAATAGTTCGAACTTCATTTGACAAACTGGTTTGTATATGTTTCAGTTTGCATATGATTTGAGATGTTCTGTGTTCTCTGAGATTTGGTACAGATTGCATATTTGGTTCAAAACTCTAGTTATTCTTATTTAAATCATCGATAAACTTTGATTTCTCAACAAACGAGAAGCTAAACTTAAAATAAAGATTTTTTAAAAGGCTGATTTAAATCATCTTCATCAAGCACATCACTCTAATGTTGATGTACAGTTAATTAAGTAATAGTTAAAAATATTCGATTGTTGTAAAATATTGATTCAAGATTTATATTGAATTCATACTGCAAGATGTGATTTTTAAATCAAAAATCAAGATTTGTAGATTAATATTCAAAGAGGAGTTTGGAGTTGAACTAAAATTGCATTTCTTCCTATTTCAAGTAATCAATTCAATTGTAATTGATGAAACTTGAATTGAAGCAAGTTTATCCATCCATGATCTCGGGAAAAATGTGAGAAAAATTATCTATTATGTGAATTAAGAAATCAAGGTAATTTTAGGGTTTTATTTGCAGTTTTGTTCATCACTGTAAATGCAACAAATTCATCGCCTACACGGGTTCGAGCTTCACGTGATTCATGAGGGAGGAAGCTTATCGTGTCGTGGTGGTGTGGCTGGGATTCGAGCTCCTCCGGCGGTCGGTGTGACGTTCGCGAGGCATATTTGTCGAAATTCATGTTTTGCAGTTTTTCCATGGAACTATAAATTTTCGATTTCGATCATTTGGGGACGAATTGGGTTTGAATTTCGTGTGTGTGGGTGACTTGTGATTCGCCTGCAGTGTTGGTGTTCACCGAAACTGGGTCACGCTGCCGTGCACGTGTACAGCGCGACGAGTGGTATCTGTGACATCGTGAAGTCTTTGGGTCACGTATCATCTCGAGTCGTGCTCGAGTTTTAGAGTGATTTCTTTCCGGTTTGTATGCGAGTCGAATGCGTGAGAATTTTTACTGGTGTTTTAATTTATATCATAGTTAAACCTAAACTAACTATAGAAAAATAAAAATAATAATAAGAAGAAGGTGTTTCAGGTAGGGGCTCGGGTGATATAGAGGGTAACCGAAGAGTCTGTCGAGAAAATCATGGGAAGTCTTGGGTTTTTGGTCAAACTGCAGTATTGCAGTAATGTTGTAGTTGAGTAAAATTTGGTTTTTACAAATTTTTGCAAACATAGTGAGCTTAGGAAATGTTGAAAAGTTAAGCTAAGATTTTGTTCAAGTTTTAATTATTTTAGTCAAAAGCTTAACGATGTTCTTAAACACTTAAATTATTTTAATTAAGAAATTACTTTAAGTTAAGTGTAATGTTAATTAACTAATTACTTGAGTTAAGGCTTAACCATGTTTTAAAACCTTGTTAATCTTTTAATTAAGTAATAAATAAAGACAATTAACAAATAATGTAATTGATTTCAAATTTTAAGAAGACTGTAAATGTTAATTAAGTGAATAATTAATATTTATTGATTATTTTCAGAAGTAATTAAGAATAATTACTTTCTAATTGTAATTAGTAATAGATTATAAGAGATAAATGAATTTGTAATTAACTACTTAAGTTGATTTATGAACGATAAATAGGTAATTAATCAAGTGATTTAATTAAGAATTAAGAAGCGATTAATTAAGTAATTAGCAGATAATAAATAGGTAATTAAGTTTTATTTATTAATAATATAGTTATTAAATAATGATTAAGAAATGGTTAATTAAGGTTAAATGAATTGATTAAGAAGTAATTCATTAAACAATGTGAAATAAAATAATTAATTAAGGAAATAATTAAGACCTAATAATTGATTAAGGAATGATTTATTACTTAAATAATTTGAAAATAAATAAGTAATTAATTGATAATTAATAATCAATTAAACATGATTAAGAGATAAATTCTCAAGTAATTGGTTTAATTGAATTGATTAAATTAAGAATCAAAGATGTTTGCTTATGGGTTGTTGTGCAAGTAGAATATCTGATTGTGATATTTATTTGATAATAATTCTGTGATATTCTGTGGTATGTTGTGATATATCTATGATGATTGTGTGTGAATTATCTGTGATAAATGCTATGTGAACTATATCATTGAATTAAACTATTTAAGTTAATTAGACAACTTGGCCTTTAAAATGGCGTTTGGATTTCGATGAGACCGGAATCGGGTATCAATTTGATATTCTGAAAACCACACCGATCCAAATTAAACGATAGATCATGAATTCTGAAATGAAGATTGAGATGGTGTTTTTCAAAATGCAAGGGTTATCGTCGTTGACTCTGAGGGTGATTCCAAAATGAGTGCAATGAGATGATGCCTTCGGTTTCGTTCGAACCCGGAACGAACTTGTATGGATTGAATGCTTTCAGCACATCGTCAGGCGGACGATGAGCATTCTGAGTGATATGTCCTGTAAAGGTAATCGCAGCCTCAAGCCTCATCAACCGGGAATGGTTAAAACAAGGGAGGTGCAGCAAGGTTAGATGGGTCATGCCCAAGCAGGACAAGATATTCCCCTGTCTAGATGTCCCTTTATTTCGGCTGTGTGGGCGGTTGCTAGCTACAACCGCGGGGTTATCTTGTTCGGGACTGTTCATTAAGGAATGGTTCCGGCCTTGTGTAGTAGGGGATCGGGAATGATCCTCGGTACGGTGATCTAGGCCCCATACTGTGACGGGCGGTACCCCAGTAGCCCTGCCAATGTTGGAAATCCATTTTCCCTACGAGACCCTACGGTTTTGATTTGTATTACCCACTTTTGTGGCTAGTAGCTGGAATTTAATTGATGTAACAATTTCGGCTATTTTCTATTTACTTGAAAACCCTAGACACTATTGTAATATCACTGGATTTTCTACGAAATGTTTTGGTTAGCGTAAGGTAAAAACTTACCCTTATTTATTTGTGGGGAGTCTTACGTGATACCTTTATTTTCAAATGATTTTCAAAGTTAAACACATTAAACCGTTTACTCATACCAGACCCATGTCTGACCCGAAGTTTATATTTGTTTTTCATAAACCCTTGGGTACTCAAATTTTTATGAGTAGCCAAGTGATAGGTTTTGGACTTTGATTTCTGGAGGAGCTTGGAGCAGGAGTTCCATACGTATGTAGATATCTATCTAGTTCCGCTGTGTCAGTAGTTGATGTATGATGTACCTCTGATGTATAAAGTGACAGATGTATGTATGACTGTCATGTATATTATGTTGTATAACTCTAATATATGTAAAACTATGTAGTAGTTATGTGATATATTATATTTTGTTCCATTTCCACTGTGAGATTCTGATGTTGTTGTTCTTTATTTCTGTTCTTTTCTATTTCTACCCCTTTCTTTCTTAATGATGATACGTCTTTCTGGGAATAGAAGGGTGGGTCGTCACAGTTGGTATCAGAGCTTAGGTTGGTGATAACCTTGGCTCTGGTAGGAATTACTCATAGAATAGAGTCTGTAGTACTCTAAAATGAGTTTGAGTGTATTAATATATATGAGCGCGTATTTGTTAGTGAATATTTTTTTTTATATTGTGTTAACTTACCTGTTGAGTGTTTATGGATTCTGGTCGATGTGTGGGACGCTATTTCATCGATAGGGATTTCTAAACTTTTAAACAAGATAAACCGACAGAGTATTGTTTTTAAAGTGGGTAAATGAAATAATTTTACCCACAATTTTATTTTGACATAAAAGAAATATTTTTCTGAAATTATTATATATATATTTGGATGTTTGGTTGTTAATAATACAATTGAATACAATTTAAAATTTGAGTGGTTTATAACCAAATAAAATTGTCTAAGTATGGTTTAAATAAAAAGGAATATAACTAAAATTTGATCAAACCAGAATTTAAGTCCCGGAAATTTGAAAGGTGTTTAAATGAATTTAAACAAAAGGGTTTGGGAATTTAAAATTTTGGGAACGTTAGAAATGTTTTTCCAAAGATTTGAAGGCAATATGGAGTATTGTTTTGGAAAATATTGTTGAATGGAAATTGTTTTAGGTGGAATTTGTGGAAGTAAGGAAGCACTGAACTCACTTCAGTCGCTGGAAAATAATCCTGATGATGATGGCCACATCATCAGTATTCATTTTTGAGTTTCTAAAGTGATGAATGGCTACCTGGATAGTTGGTCATGATATTGTTTGCGCTTGATGGGTATACAAGTTATTTTAGAAATTTCAAAGGGAAAATTTGTTTTGGTGAAAACAAGTGTTGGAATTTGGAGATTTGATTTGACATACCAAGTGGGTATGTGTAGTTATCATTTGAAAATGGTTTTGGAAATGAAAACCGGGTAATTGAATTCTAAGAAATTCTATTTAAATAATGTGACAAGTTTAAATGAATCAACTATTGAACTTATAAAGTAAAGTTGATATTAATAAGAAGGAATTGGGAATTTTAATCCGAGAATTAAAATTTAACTTAAGTAAATGAAAAGGAAGAAATATATTTGAATTTAACCTGAGATAAGTTAAATAAAATTGAAATTGAATTAAATTGGAAGGTAAACTGATTGTAATTGTGAAATGAAAATTTATACCTTAAGATAGTAAGTGTTATATATATAATCTGAAATTGTGGTTATAAGATGAAATGACTCAAATGAGCAATATAAGCTTTTAAGTAAATAAATAAGTTTTGAACTCATATATTGAGTAATAAAATTTAACAGAATGGTAAGTAGCTATATTTAACTGAAGTTGAGTTGGAATAAAACTGAATTTAAATGAATTCAATCGAGTTATAGATAATATTGAATGGAATAAAATTCTTACGTAAATTAATAAATGTAAACCAAGTAAGTATTGAATTGAATTAAAATAGAATTGGTATGAGTTGTAAACAAATCTAATTCAAGCATAAATTGAATGTCCATATTATTAATAAATTCAATAATGAATTGTTAATGTAAATTGAAATTTAAGAATGAATAAAAGAATAAACTATTCGAATAAATTAGTAAATAGTTGGGATTTGATTAAAGGAAAATCAAATCAAAGATTTAAATGGAAGTTGGTGGAATAAAATAAACTTAAGTTATTGGGTGAAACAGTTTGAAGAAAATAAATAACTTAAGTAAATTGTGAGATGGTTATTTAAAATATTGGTTGTCGGGTTTAATAAAATGGTTTGGAATCAAATCTTTTGAAATGAAAGGAAATGCAATGAAAAGATTGTGAATAAATTAAGTGGGATGGAATCAAGTGTAAATTGAGTTGGAATCAATTTAAAATTTGTTATAAAGCTTAATTAATTATTTGTTCACAATAATATTGCCGAATTGCATAAGAAAATGGGTCGTTCGAAGTAAACGAGATTAGATAAAATTCTATGAATTATTAGAAGTGAAATAGGATGAATTTGAAATCAATTGGAATGAATATGAGTTTGATTTGCTTAAATGGATTATATATAAGCGAGTAAGTTGTAAATCACTTAAACTGAAGAGAATGGTTTGAGAATTGGTTGGAAGTAATTGTAATAAGTGACGAAACCTTACATATGTGCTTATGAAATTAAAAAAAAACAACAAAAATTAGCAACAAAAGGATTTCAAATTGAAGATTGAAATAAACTAGTGGATGAAACTAATTTAAAATTATGATAGAAATCAGTTGTAAATGGAAGACAGTCAATAAAATTCAATATTCAGAGTTGAAGATAAATTGAATTCACATGGAATTGGAAATTCAGGTTTAAAATAAGAGGATATAAAGGCTAAAGTGGTAGAGTAATAATATAAGAATATGCATAATGCTAATATTAAACTTAAAGAAATGAATAGTGCAATTCTTAGGTAAATTTGATATTGGGAAAAATTATTCCAAGTGGATAAAAATCAAAATAATGTGAATAAAAGAAAATTGATATAGTGGATAATAATGGATATAAATACGTAGGGTGTATGTATATTATTTTATTCGCATAACAATTTGATCCAGATTCGAGCACAGAATTTTGACTAGTTATATCGATCCGAGTTAGTATTTTTCACTCGATTTTCGACGACGAACCATGAATATGGATTTTGATTGATTCTGGAAATTCTCAATCATAGTTGTGGCTATGCAAGGAAAATGACAGTTTCTGATCAAGAAACCAGATCTGAGTCCGCACTAGGAAGTCGGGTGGACGATACTAGTTCGGAAGTTAAATTGTGTGATCGAGCGAGCGATCGAATTTGATATTGCGTACGAATGGTATATGTACATCATACGGGCTTAAATGAATAGATATTGAAATTCTGTAAAGAAGTCAATAAAATAGATTGTTTGGTTGTTCGCTAATGTATAAATGACATATATGTTTGAATAGTTGGTATAACAGCTTTTAAATTATCTTTGTTTTAAATTTCGGAGACGAAATTCTTTTAAGGGGGGAGGAATGTAACGACCCTGGATTTTTGGCCCCGTTTATTTTAACAAATATTTAATCTAACTAAATAAAATGTGAAATGATCATATTAAAATGAATATGATTTTGGAAATATTTACCATTTGTTTATATAAATTTGTATTTTAAAAAGGAAATTGATTTGAAACATTTAAAAATAAATCTCTTAATAATATTTATAATAAAATTTGTCTTATATCAGTAAATTAAAATACTTTACTTTGTTTACATCTGATAAATATACATATGAATAATAATGTTTGAAATTTAAAATAGATCTTTTTATAATATTTATCTTATACCATTAAATTAAAATATTTTCTTTTGTTAACATTTGATAGAAATATCTGTAGATGATAATGTTTAAAATCAAAAAAAATCTAATTCTAGCAATATAAAATATAAATGTAAAATAAGAGTCAAACTTATGTATATAATTTAAATAAAATACAAATATAAATAAATATAAGTATAAATGTGAGTAAATCATATTAAACATAATTTAAATATTGATAGTTAAGTATGAAATATAAATGTAAATGTAAATAAACCATATGAACCTAATTTAAATACTTATAGCTAAAATACAAATACAAACAAATGTATAAAGCTAATATAAATCACCATATGGAATATAACTCTAATACTGTTAGTCAAAGTTAAAATACAAATGTAAATACAAACAAGAAATAAAGTGAAATACAAAATACAGAATAAACAAGCATACAACATAAACTATAAATTTGAAAACAAAGAATAAAACAAGAACAAAGTATAAAATAAAATAAAGACAAATGTAAAGTAAAACCTGATACATATGTATGAACAATATACAAGCTAGAAAATAACATAATAACAAAACAAATATTTACTTACAAAAAAATATCTTCATATATATGATCAAGTGTTGCTGTGTAATCATGTGTGCAAAGGAGTCAAAGTATACAAATCAACTACAAAATGTTCTTATTCATGTGCAAAAATATTTTGTACAGAGAAAACAAAGTATTCACAACATTTAATCACAATATTCATAAACAAACATCTTCATTCAAGACTAAATATATAAAGTATAAACCTGACAAAAACATATAAATATGAATTGTGAAAGCTAGTAATTGATAAAACAAGTATCTTCATTCATAAGCCAACATCTACCTGCAAAAGTACATATCTTCATACAAATATATTTATACACAGCAAATCTGAATTATGTTTTGTAAACATATTAGGCAACAGGCATTTAATTTCCATCTGCTCAAGCCCAAATTGTGCCATTTCAATATATTTATCAAATCCTCTCATTTGCAGTAAATAAAAATCTGCTCATATCTAGACAACTTTACCAGATAACACCTTTCTTTATTACAATCTGTATCTTTGTATATGTATACATCTGAACCATTTGGTTCGTTCGGAAAATCATATAAAAGGTAGAAAACAAAAAGAAGAAATGGAAGGAAAATCAAACTGAATTCAAAACAGAAAATATACAGGGCAGATTCAATAAAAAAAACAAACTTCAGGCAATTTCATACTTCAAGAATTCTTTCAACTGTGGATTCAAAAATAGAAATTGTTTCTGTTCAAAAGGATGTACAGGTGAGTAAACTTAATTTTTAAAAATTTTAAGTTAATTTAAATAGTTTAAACTTCATTTGATAAACTGGTTTGTATATGTTTCAGTTTGCATATGATTTGAGATGTTCTGTGTTCTCTGAGATTTGGTACAGATTGCATATTTGGTTCAAAACTCTAGTTATTCTTATTTAAATCATTGATAAACTTTGATTTCTCAACAAACGAGATGCTAAACTTAAAATAAAGATTTTTTAAAAGTTTGATTTAAATCATCTTCATCAAGCACATCACTCTAATGTTGATGTACAGCTAATTAAGTAATAATTGAAAATATTCGATTGTTGTAAAATATTGATTCAAGGTTATATGTTGAATTCATACTGCAAGATGTGATTTTTAAAGCAAAAATCAAGATTTATAGATTAATATTAAAGAACAGTTTGGAGTTGAACTAAAATTGCATTTCTTCCTATTTCAAGTAATCGATTCAATTGTAATTGATGAAACTTGAATTGAAGCAAGTTTATCCATCCATGATCTCGGAAAAAATGTGAGAAAAATTATCTATTGTGTAAATTAAGAAATCAAGGTCATTTTAGGGTTTTATTTGCAGTTTTATTCATCACTATAAACGCATCAAATTCATCGCCTACACGGGTTCGAGATTCACGTGATTCATGAGGGAGGAAGCTTATCGTGTCGTGGTTGTGTGGCTGGGATTCGAGCTCCTCCGGCGGTCGGTGTGACTTTCGCGAGGCATATTTGTCGAAAGTCATGTTTTGCAGTTTTTCCATGGAACTGTAAATTTTCGATTTCGATCATTTGGGGACGAATTGGGTTTGAATTTTGTGTGTGGGTGATTTTTGATTCGCCTGCAGTGTTGGTGTTCATCGGAACTGGGCTGCGTAGTCGTGCACGTGTACGGCGCGACGAGTGGTATTTGTGACATCATGAAGTCTTTGGATCGCGTATCATCTCGAGTCGTGCTCGAGTTTTAAAGTGATTTTTTTCGGGTTTGTATGCGAGTCGAGTGCGTGAGAATGTTTACTGGTGTTTTAATTTATATCATAGTTAAAATTAAACTAACTACAGAAAAATAAAAATAAAAAGAAGAAGAAGAAAAGGTGTTTCAGGTAGGGGCTCGGGTGATATAGAGGTTAACCGAAGCGTCTGTCGAGAAAATCATGGGAAGTCTCGGGGTTTTGGTCAAACTGCAGTATTGCAGTAATGTTGTAGTTGAGTAAAATTTGGTTTTTACAAATTTATGCAAACATAGTGAGCTTAGGAAATGTTGAACAGTTAAGCTAAGATTTTGTTCAAGTTTTAATTATTTTAGTCAAAAGCTTAACAATGTTCTTAAACACTTAAATTATTTTAATTAAGAAATTAATTTAAGTTAAGTGTAAAGTTAATTAACTAATTACTTGAGTTAAGGCTTAACCATGTTTTAAAACTTTGTTAATATTTTAATTAAGTAATAAATAAAGATAATTAACAAATAATGTAATTGGTTTCAAATTTTAAGAAGACTGTAAATGTTAATTAAGTGAATAATTAATATTTATTGATTATTTTCAGAAGTAATTAAGAATAATTACTTTCTAATTGTAATTAGTAATAGATAATAAGAGATAAATGAATTTGTAATTAACTACTTAAGTTGATTTATGAACGATAAATAGGTAATTAATCAAGTGATTTAACTAAGAATCAAGAAGTGATTTATTAAGTAATTAGCAGATAATAAATAGGTAATTAAGTTTTATTTATTAATAATATAGTTATTAATATTGATTAAGAAATGGTTAATTAAGGTTAAATGAATTGATTAAGAAGTAATTCATTAAATAATGTGAAATAAAATAATTAATTAAAGAAATAATTAAGACCTAATAATTGATTAAGGAATGATTTATTAATTAAATAATTTGAAAAGAAATAAGTAATTAATTGATAATTAACAATCAATTAAACATGATTAAGAGATAAATTCTCAAGTAATTCGTTTAATTGAATTGATTAAATTAAGAATCAAAGATGTTTGCTTATGGGTTGTTATGTAAGTAGAATATCTGATTGTGATATTTATTTGACAATAATTCTATGATATTCTGTGATATGTTGTGATATATCTATGATGATTGTGTGTGAACTATCTGTGGTAAATGCTATGTGAATTATATCATTGAATTAAACTGTTTAAGTTAATTAGACAACTTGGCCTTTAAAATGGAGTTTGGATTTCGATGAGACTGTGATTGGGTATCGATTTGATATTCCGAAAACCACATCGATCCAAATTAAACGATAGGTCGTGAATTCTGAGATGAAGATCGAGATGGTGTTTTTCAGAATGCAAGGGTTATTGTCATTGACTTTGAGGGTGATTCCAACATGAGTGCAACGAGATAATTCCTTCGGTTTCGTTCGGACCCGGAACGAACTTGTATGGATTGAATGCTTTCAGCACATCGTCAGGCGGACGATGAGCATTCTAAGTGATATGTCCTGTAAAGGTAATCGCAGGCTCAAGCCTCATCAACCGGAAATGGCTAAAACAGGGGAGGTGCAGCAAGGTTAGGTGGGTCATGCCCAAGCAGGACAAGATATTCCCCTGTCTAGATGTCCCTTTATTTCGGCTGTGTGGGCGGTTGCTAGCTACAACCGCGGGGTTATCTTGTTCGGGACTGTTCAGTAAGGAATGGTTCCGGCCTTGTGTTGTAGGGGGTCGGGAGTGATCCTCGGTACGGTGATCTAGGCCCCGTAGTGTGACGGGCGATACCCCAGTAGCCCTGCCATTGTTGGAAATCCATTTTCCCTTCGAGACCCTACGGTTTTGATTTGTATTACCCACTTTTGTGGCTAGTAGGTGGAATTTAATAGATGTCACCATTTCGGCTATTTTCTATTTACTTGAAAACCCTAGACACTATTATAATATCACTGGATTTCCTATGAAATGTTTGGGTTAGCGTAAGGTAAAACTTACCCGTATTTATTTGTGGGTAGTCTTACATGATACCTTTATTTTCAAATGATTTTCAAAGTTAAACAAATTAAACCGTTTACTCATACTAGACCCATGTCTGACCCGGAGTCTATATTTGTTTTTCATAAACTCTTGGGTACTCAAATTTTTATGAGTTGCCAAGTGATAGGTTTTGGACTTTGATTTCTAGAGGAGCTTGGAGCAGGAGTTCTAGACGTATGTAGATATCTATCTAGTTCCGCTGTGTCAGTAGTTGATGTATGATGTACCTCTGATGTATATAGTGACATATGTATATATGACTGTCATGTATATTATGTTGTATAACTCTGATATATGTAAAACTATGTAATAGTTATGCGATATATTATATTTTGTTCCATTTCCGCTGTGAGATTCTGATGTTGTTGTTTTTTCTTTCTGTTCTTTTCTATTTCTACCCCTTTCTTTCTTAACGACGATACGTCTTTCTGGGAATAGAAGGGCGGGTCGTCACAAATTGAATATTGAACTTGAGTATAAATTAAAATTTGACAAATTTAAGTAATTGGAAATATTTTCGAATAAAATTGAAATATATTGGAATAGTAATGACTTGAGTTACAAATAAATTCAATTGGAGTATAAATAAATTGAATATGGCCTTGATATCATTTAAAAAATTCGAGAATGAATTCGAGTATGGAATTAAAATTGAAGTGGATAAATGAGTGAAATAATTAATTAATTAATTAGTAAATAAAATATAAGTCGGTTGAAATTAAAATGTACTTAAGTTATAAAGTGGAAGTAATATAAAATAATTAACTTAAGCCAATAATTATGGATGGATGCTAGGCTCGAGAAATACCGTGAAATGGTTATTTAATAAAAAAGCATGGGTTGATTCGAAGCTTAACAAAATGGATTTGAACATAAAAAATGTGGATATAAATGGAATGTAGATGAATTGATTGAGAATCAATTTGAAATAGAATAAAATTAAATATAAATTGACTTGGAATCAATTTAAAATAGCTATAAACTGGAATGGTTATTTTATTGAATGAACAGCACCGAATTTGCATAGAAAAAATTGTTGTTCGATGCAAACGAAAGTAAATAAATTCTATGAATAAATAGAATGTGAATAAATTGATTTTTAATCAATTTGGAACGGATATGATTTTGTTTTATATAAAAATGAATTGAATTCAATAAATTTGGTTGTAAATCATTCGTATTGATTATGGATTGATTGAAAGTAATCAAATTAATGTCAGAACCTTACAATTGCTTATAATACATGTTTGGCGTGATTAGTTTATGAAATCTATGTGTTTTTAACTAGTTGAATAAATGAAATGTTATTAAATTTCATGTTTTTGATACTTACATGGTTTAAATTCAGTAAGTACTGGTATATGGAGATGTTTGCTTGATTTTTGATCGTGCAAACTGCAAATAAAATAACCCACTTGTTTAATGATGCTAAAATAAGGTACGTTTTCGGATTAAATGCCATAAACTATATATATATATATTTCCGACCGTGTGGGTCGATGGATATATATTTATCCCACTTGTCATATTGCAAAAGGCTCTCCGTACAAATGAGGTTCTGTCAAAAAATTTCTGAAATTTAGGATGTTAGAAAAATTTTGAAATTTTTTGTTAACGACAAATTGATTTCAAATTTAAATTGAAATAAGGGTTTTGGAATTAGAGTTGAAAGCTAATTATTTTGGGTAGAAGTAATAGATTTGAAAGTGAACATAGGGTATTAACTAAGTAGGGTTTTAATAAGTAACGAATTTGAAGCATTTTTCCTACTCAGCAATTTCAGGGACGAAATTCTTTTAAGAGGGAGGAATGTAACGACCCGGATTTTCTGATGGTTAATTTTGAATATTTAAATAGTTTAAATATTTTATTGGGAGTTATAATTGAGTTAATAAGATTTTAAAACTGAAATTTCAAATGATTTCGTAAAATTTTGAAACCGTCAACTTAATCGACGCGCTAAAATAGCGATCCAAGGCACAATCTTCGAATTCAACGAAACCAGTTCCATTGGATCCGTAATAGTTTATTATTATAGGATTTATAATTTTGTTGCATTTGGAGTTATTGTTTGGCCGTATGGGATATAAACGCGTAGAATTTTAGAATTTAATATCGAAAATTCAATATAATAATTGGGTCCAAAAAGCTATCTTCTCCATACGATTGAATTAGGACTCGAAACCTTTTCTATTGCATTCATAATAGGGGTATAACATTATGAACGCCATGCGGCACGCCTCAATAGGAGTTTGAAAATTCCATAGTAAGGAATTCGAGATATTTTGAAAAAATAATAATAAATAAATTAATAATAGTTAAATCAAATGAACGATGGAGTCAACTTCAACTTTAAGTCGCACGTTTTGCTTTTCCTTTTGAGCACGCCAGGCTCCCAGGATAAAAATCATGTCCCTTCCCTTCATTCGTTCAAAATCGAAATCTATTCATCGAAAAAGAAAAAAGAAACCGCCCACCCCCATTTAAAATCATGTATATTGTTTCCTTCTCCCTCGATTCGAAATCGAAACAGAACAAAAAAAGAAGAAGTATGAAATTAAATCCTCGTTCGACTCATAAAATAATAATAATAATAATAATAATATGAAGTCAAATCGCGAGTGCATAGGAGAGGCGGCTTCGAACTCGAGCATGTCGACGATGATTTTGGGTTCGGTAATGGATAGTCGTTCGACTCTTACGGCTGCAGCTGGGCTCGCCGCTCTTCATGCGCGCGAGCGATTCGCGATGGAAGCGAAGGATTGAGGTGCATGTGGGGGTGGTCAAGTGTCGAGGGAAGTTGATTGATTTGGGGCTTGAGTTCGCGTGCACGTGTACTTTTGGCTGCGATTGTCGAAGGGGGAAAATTGGCAATCGAGTGAACGCGTGATTGGATGTCGCATTTAAAAAAAGAGAGACGATGGTCGCGATGGATGGGGAAAGGGGAACACGATATAATTTAATTTAAGTATACGATTAGTTATTTAATTAAGAATTTAAAATTTAAACAACTAATAAATATTTTTACCTATTTATTTCAAGGTCATAAATTGAACAAAGCAGAGATATAAGATTCGTAGTGATATGGACTATAACCTAGGATTTTTCAGAATCAATTAGATGTTTGGAAAATTAAAAATCAAGATGAGTAAATCTCCCTCTTTTTGGATAGCAAGATATAAATTTTAAATAGATAAAATTGAGACTGGATGTTTGGTTGAATTGATTATCTATTGAATGATATTACATTATATATATAGTAATATATATATACATATATTAGTATTTGAAGTGCTATTCCCTCACATTATAGCGGATAAGACCCTATGCATCCCGTATAATAGTGGATAACCCTATATATCGTGATATCCCCCTCGAAGTGGGATTGGTATTTTATGTTGTATTAACATCTGTGGATGCAAGGAAACAGGTTAGAGGAATCCAACTGTATTCCTCAAAATGTTAAATTTAATTTCATATATATTGTGATATATGGATTATATAGAATAATCTATTATAGATTATTGTCGTGATTGGAACTATTGGATGCTCTTGTAGCACTAGCCTAAATTTTGATAATTTAAATATCATAATTTTTTTTTAAAATTTAAGCGATAAAAGAGAACTTTTGATATAAATTATTTTATATTAGTATTGGGGTTATTTTAAAGAAATTGAGTTAGTAAAATATGTTGATTTTTGGTAACACTTAACTATTGCGAATTATTAAATGGAGATTTAAAAATGAATTATATAAGAGAATTTATGAATGATATTCCAGAAATATAAAAAGAGTTGAAGTCGATATTAAAACAGATTACAATTTGTAAATGGAATTAGTAAAGTAATGGATTTATAAAAATGGAATTCTATAAACGAGATTAGTTTTATAAATAGTGAAACTCAAAGGAGTTATAAAATTCATAAACGATGTTATAAATAAGGCAAATCGATATTAGATGATAGACTAAAAATATAAATTTACAGGAAGAATTTATATTAGAATATGGAAATCGAGTGAGAAAAATAGTGGTACTTTTTTTGAAAGTGAAAATGGTTAAGAAGATCTAAATGGAAGGATATGATGTGATTTGAGAAGAATTTAAAATTTTAATTGGTTATTGAAGTTTTTAAAAATATATTTTTATTTTAAGAAGTAAAGTTCAATTTTAAAAGGAAATTTTTATTTTTAAAACTATGAAATTTTAAACTTGATAGGATTGAGATACTTCGGTAAGTAGATTTTCAAATAATTAAGTATTCAGTTTAGTAAATTCTAACTTTTAAAATCATATTTGAAAATTTATATGTTTATTGAAAAATGAGTTATTAATGTTTATAAAAGTGTTTTTCGATATTTAAATAATTACTTGAACATGTTTTGAAAATAAATTATTATTCCTTAAAATATTTATTTTATTAATAGAGTATTGAAGTGATTGAAATTTTTTATTTATAAAATTCTCTCGAGATGCGTAAATGGGGCTTTAAATGGAAGTGTTTTAAGGGAAGGAATTTTATAAAGGGATTCGGAGGAAATGAAATTTCAAAATGTATGAATATGGAATTTGAAATGAAATCTGAATTTATAAAAGGAGTTATAAATTGTTGAATGGGGTTATAAATAAGTATACTAGGTTCAAAAATTGAAAAAAAAGGAATTATTAGTGATTACGAAGACTTATGAGATAGGTTAAGAAATATTCTCTTAAATGTTGATATTTGAAATATTTTGGAAAATAAGACTTGTAATATTTTCCAAGTATAAAAATAGAAATTTGGAAATATTTCTAAGCGTTAAGACGGTTTTAGAATATCCGATTATGGATCTAAGTATTTGAAATTGTTTTCAAATGTTGGAAGGAATCGATATATCTTATAAAGATATTTTGAAAATAGATATTTTGGGGAAAAATATATAATAAGGCCTGGTGTCTGCTTGTGAATGTTTTAATGATAGTCAAATAACCGACTATCAATATTGGCCAATTTCGTTAATCGTTTCGAAGAGACCAGGGTCGAGTTTTATTATCCGAAAACCACTTTGATCTAGTTTGAATGTTACAAATGAATACCATGAAGATGATAAAGTCGATTCGGTTTGTCCAGACCCAAGACAAATTGTATGGATGAATGCTATCAGAACATCATCATTGGAGGACGATGACCATTCTAAGTAGAATTGTTTCTTTAAAGCTAACGCTTATCCTCGAGCCTCATCAACCAAGAATGACTGAAATAGGGGAGATGTAGGAAGGCTAAGTGGGTCACACCCAATTAGGTTATGTTATCACTTTTTTAGATGTCCTCGGAAACCTATTTATTATTGATTATGGTTATGCATGAAAGAAGGAGCGCTCGATGGTATGGGTAGAAACACCCGGGGTGATTATATATCTGGTCTATCCAGGTTAGGGATAGGCCGGTCTTGTGTAGAAGGGGATCCCGGCAAGGTCCTCGGTATATTGCTTTATAGGTGTACTGTGATGGGTGGTACCCCAGTGGCCCAGTCATTATATGGAAATCCATTTTCCAATACGAGCCTTACGATTTTGTTTGTAGAGCTTAGTATGCTGGAATTTAATTAATGTAACAATTTCAGCAATTTGAATAATTATTTATACTTAGCCACTATTATAATATCACTGGATTTTCTATAAAATGTTTTGGTTATCGTAAGAGAAAAACCCGTCGTGTTTATATATGATGCGGTCTTACGAGATACCTTTGCTTTTAAAATTATTTTTGATAACTCTAATAATTCAAATTGAGTGTGTTTTCTCACGCTGGTTTTCCAGAATGACTCGGGTGTTATTTTATTATAACGCTCGGGTCAGACCGAGTATTACAAATTCAGGATTGGACGCTATGGAACTCAGAAGACGAGTTGGATGACAAGACGTATTTTTGTAGATTTGTATTTTTGCTGTGTGAGGACAAGTAATTAAACTGTCCAGATTGATTGTTGTATATTGTACTCTGATAATGGTATGTATATTAACAGCATAGTTCTTGTATCTGAAATCTGTTAATATGTATTATATTTTGTCTCGCTATGATTGTGAGATTCCATAGTTATTGTTCTATCTTCTTCTACCTTTTCTTCTTCTCCCCTAAAGATTCGTATTTTTGTTCAATTTGAGTTAATCTGATGTGAATTATGGTCAACTTAAAGGGGTACGGATTTAAGATCTTTACAAAATGCACGTCTTCTTGGTGGTGTAGGAAGTGGCCCCTCATATACTTAACACCCTTCTCTAAGATGTACGAGCTCAGAGGTTGTACTTTTATGGAAATCAATAGTGTTTCGTTAGAAATGGCAATGTGGCATTCTAAATGGAATTTTCTTTTTGAAAAGCAAAGCGCGTTGTTTTGCGGAAAAAAAGTGTGGCCTTGTGAAAAGGAAAGCTTGCTTTAAGGAAAGAAGAGCGTAGATTCATGAGCCTCACATTTCGAGAATGATACGGGATAATATGTGTTCTACAGGACATATATTTTAGGCTATTGGTTTATTGACAATTGAGGAGTCTTGTAGTTCCTAGACCCTCAATGGCTCAAATAAGCAGGTATTGGAGGCTTGACCGAGAAAGAGAAAAGCCACCAGAATACGCTATTCCATAGTAGTGTAACAGTGTAGTATGGAGGCTTACTTGGGAAAGGTGAATAGCTATCGTGGACTAGGATTATTATGTGTGGATTTCGCATCAGAGGAAATGACCACTAGTTCCTTATCACGTTGGAAATCCAATTCCAATATGAGCTTTATGGTTTTGGTTGTGTTTCCAAAATAACTATAATGCTTTGTAAACATTTCAGCTACCCCTTTGGTACCATATACACCGCTTGACATTGTTCGGGTATTGGTACTTTTTTTATATATTTATGTGAAAAGTGTTCTCAAACCAATGCCATTAATGATAATATCAAATTTTTGTTGGTATAAAGTAATCTGGTTATCATAAGGTAAAAACCTGTTCATGTTTATGTGCGGTATGGTCTTATAGTATGCCCTACTATTCAAAGGTTTTGATTGGCATCAATTTTATTTATAAAGCTTTCATGTATATTTATAATTCAAGTTTTCTCACGCTGATTTTTCAAGCCTGATCCGGGTATTTTTAGTACTCGGGTCAGATCTAAGTAGTTTCAGGTTTAGAAAAGATGCATGGAGTTTTCAAATGAGACTTGGAGATCTTTATCAATGTATGGACGTATTCCATTTTCCACTTCATTTGTTTTGTTATTTTCGAGCATTTGTAAGGACAAATTATTTATAACTATCCAGGCTGAATCTAGGTTGGACTCTGATACCATATTTAAAATTTTCCACTATAAAAGATTTTTCGGTTAATAATAGACAATTATTCCATTTATATGAAATTCTATTTTCTACTTTGTTCTGTATTATTTTCTTTTTACTCTTAATCAATATGCCTTTTTGAAACTTGAATTTGCGACATGTGAATTTCAAGGATGTATTAGTGTCTATTTTCAAAAATCGGAAAGGCGGATCATCTACTTTTATATCAGAGCTTAGGTTGAGCGAACACCTAGGATTTGGTGGGGTAAAACACATTATAGATAGGGTTAGTAATACCCTAGAACGAGTGACTTATTAGAGATAGGGTTAGTAACACCCTATAATGAGTTTGAGAGTATTTTACATATGAGCGCATATTTATTATTGGATATAAAATTGTTTTGTGTTGATTAATCTGATGAGTGATTTATAAATTCTAGTCGACTATGAAGAACTCCATGTAATCGATAGGAATTCATATATACTTAAATAAGGTAGATCGACACACTATTTTTTAAATGATCATATTTTATATACAGAAAGAATATAGATATTTATGTTATTTGGGAAATTTATAAAATGTATTCCCTTTGGAAAGTTCAGTGAATAAGGTTTTGATTGGTTTGGTGATGATTAGAATAATCTTCTAAGTATGGATCGGATGTTGGCTTGGGAAAACGGTATCAGACATTTGGTAAATTATTCTCCTTATCATTGAGGGATTAAGGCAAGTTCAAATCCAAAGAAGTTTGAATCAAATTGTTTGGATAAAAAATTTTAAGTCAAGAAATAAATTGTATGAAACTTCTGATGATATTTGGTACATCACTTAAGGGCATAATGGTTTTTTATATGCTGCATGATGAGTTATGGCTGAATCCAAAAAAGCATGAAGAGTACATATAGAAAGAGAAGTAGAAGAAAAATTAAGACTAGGATCTTATGATGGAATCTATTGTTACAAGTGCAGTAAAGAAGGGCATTATGAGGTTCAGTATAAGGATAGGAAAATAAAAGAAAAGAAGAAAAGGAAATTAAAGGAAAAGAAGAAAGGAGAATATTTTATGGATGATATATTTTGTTTCAAGTGTAAAAGGAAATGACATTTTCAATGTGAGTGCCTGAAAATAGCAAAGAAACCCAGAATTTGAGCAGAAAGGGAAAGAAGTTGCTATGGTTGAGATGGACCGGGACATATAGCCAAAGTGTGTCCCAAACGGACCTGTAGGCGGTGATTTGAACAAAGAGATTTAATGAAGGACTGTCTAAAAAAATGATGTTGGATGACTTTTGTACAAATGATAAAGCATCATTCGCCTTAGAAGGGATTCAAGAATAATGTGTACATTAGTTCAAGTGTGTGTGTACATATGATTATGGTGTATAATAGACTGTATTCCCCACAGTTTATTCTTTTAAAATCTATTATACAAGCTAGGGCTAAAAGTAGGTGTATAAATATGACGTTAATTAACAAATCTCCTTTTGAATTATTCTCTCCGTGCATCTCTTATATCTTATATCAGATCAATTTAGTAAGATATTAGGGAATAAAAGGTTTAAAAGAATGTAATAAAGAAATGGCTTTATAAAAGTGTTTAAATCAAAGTTAAAATTCTATGAAATATTTTCATAAAGATTTTCTAAAAATTAATAAGTACGGGTTAAGTTTAAAAGCAATAGAGGAAAAGTTATTTAATATAAAATAAATTTGGAATTAAATTTATAAAGGAATATATTAACAAAAAAATTCAAAAGGATTTTGGAATAAAATTATAATTGTATTATTCCAAGTAAAGGATGATTGATTTCTTTTGAAAAGGACATAGAAATAGTTTGGATGAATAATTTGAAATGATTTTCAAAGTGTTAAAATAAAAGTTAAAATTTCATGATATGTTTTCAAAAAAAAAAGAGAATGTTAATGAGTATGTATGTTATATATAGATCATTTCATCATACGATTCTGATCTAAGATTCAAGTACGGAACTCTGAGTTGTTAATACCGGTTCGAAAAAGGATTATCACTCGATTCTTGATGACAAACATTGATGAGGGTTTGTGGTTGGATACTTGCGTTCTCTATCATAGTAGAGAGCTACGCAAGGAAAACTAAAGTTCTAATCGAAAAGCCTAGTCAAAGTCCACACTGGAGAATTGAGGGATCGATACTAGTTCGAATGCAAAGTTGTGTATTCAAATAAGAGATCGAATCGGATATTGCATACGGATGATCCGGGTATATCACACAGAATTGAGTATAAAAGTACATGTTTTGGGCTTGGTTGTAATTTTGGGGATTAATGTGATGACTCGGAATTTTGGGCAATATCAATAATCTGTATTAATAGTTAAATTGATTTGATAATTTTCTTTTATACTTGTAATTTAAATTGGAAAATTTATTCTTTTAAAGCAAATTAATAAATATTTAATTGGTGAATTATATCTTTTAAAAAGCTAATAAAATGTTTTCTATTTATAATCTTTATATATATATATATATATATATATATTTGTATATATTGTAAATAGAAAAAAACTTTGGTTTGTATTTAACAAATAAAATCATGTTTCCAAATTCTAATATATTTTGGTAATTTGGAAATTATGATTAATTTGATATAAAACTTTTCAAAGATTATTTAAATAAATAACCATATAGTTTTAAAATATTTAAGGCAAATGTTTAATTGTTTAAAAATATATCCTAGCTCAAGTTTAAATATAAATATTAACAAAAAGGTTTTTTTATTTTTCTTTTTAAATATTGCTTAATAAATATGATTTGTAATTGTAGATATGAAAGTTTAAAATACAATTAACATATGATATATTAACTCATTTAGTAAAATAAGTAATTTATAAATAATGAGATAATCTCTTCTATAAATTATTTAAAATTGATAAATTTGTTATTTTCAAACAATATTAATAATATGTTGTTTATATATATATATATATAGATATAAATATATTTTTAAGAAAATAGAATTGTTGTTTTCAAAATTTAATGTGGTGTTATATATGTATATATATAACTTGATTTTAAATTATATTTTTAAATTTAATTTGAATTTGGATTTAATTTTGAAATTTAAAAGATAGATATTTTAAAATATTTGGATTTAAAAATATATGTTTAATTTTTTATTTATATATAATTGGTTTCATAAGTAATTCATTTATATATTCAGATAAGAATTTATAAAGTAATAAAGTAAGTATAAAGCTTTATGTTAATATTTAAATAAATATTAATTACTTAAATTACAACTGTAAATTTATTAGGCTTGGTTTTAGCAAGTGCTAATTGATTAACAATGTAAATGACAAATGGTGAATTTTTAACAAGTGTCGTTTATAATTTTCATTTTTCTTTTATTTTTATTAAATCACAAATTAACTTATACAAACATATGCTTCTCACCCTTATTTCTATTTCTACCTTCCTCAAGTTCAAACTAAGAAACATCAGCCTATAAAATTAAAACCCTGTAATTCTCAAAACAAATCTAAAAATCAGTACTGCCTCCAACCAAAAAATATACCCTGTAACTAAATCTTCAACCAGAAAACTTGTTCAAATCAAAACCTGTAATTCATTTTCAATTCAAAAAACTCAAAGCCAGTACATTTTCTTCAGTCTGAATCAAAAAGCCTACATAATTCTTCAACCTGAGTTTTAAACAAAAGCAAGCTCAGGGAAAACAAAACATTTTCTTCAATAAATCAAGTTTCAGCAACAAAACACATTCTTCAACATTTCAGTTTTATAAATGATCATAGCAATTCCAATTTTCAAATCAGAGAAGCATTTTTTCAACACTCAAGTTTCAAAAAGCTATTTCAAAGAAAAAAAGTGGCTTTGTTCATCATCTTGTACAGGTGAGTAACATTTTTTTAAAAAAGTTAAGCATTGGTAAATCTGGTTGCATGTGAAACTACTAAAATAAGTATGTTTGCGTGTATGTATATTGGTGAATTTCTATGCATTTTTGGATGTATGATGTGTGCACGTCTGTTAATACCCGTTAACATCTCTGTTCCCAGTTTCAAGCTCAAGTTTTGATTTAAAATTCTCAATCTCTTGATATTTTCTTTGTTAGGATTTAAGTTACAAAAAAATTTGTTTGTTTAATCATAAAGTAGGTTTTAAAATTTTATTTAAGTTGAAATAAATTTAAATTTTCTCTGGAAAACCAAAAGAACAGTAAAGCTTGAGTTTTGTGGAAATTTCAAACATCTTAATTTATCAATCCAGGAATATAAATTGAATCCTTAATTAAAAACTTGATTTTTAAAAATAAAATCATAAATTTCAGTATTGGGATAAGGGAGCAGTTCGAGTTGATCAGAAATGGGTGTTTTGGGTGGTTTTTGGTGATCTAAGCGATCTGGCGAGTTGAGGTCATCACTGGAGGTAGAAGGATGATCGGAGACTCTGGGAAAATTGGCAGTAGGGTGTTCCAGGCATTGTGGCGGCGGTGGATGATCAAAAAAGTTTGTAACCCTGGTTTTGGGGATTGGTCGGAAATGTATCCATCAGGTGCCTCTGGTGGATCGAGTTCCACCAGATTTTGGGGAATGGAAGCGGAGGTGTTGGCAAAGGCGTGGCTGGAGTCTTTGACACTCCGGTGTTCGGAAGAGCGAATTCGAGGTTGTTCCAGGTTTTGGTCTGTTGTTCCAAGTATGTTCTAAGAAGCTCGATCTCGATTTTGGGTTGTTATTGATGTTCTGATGATCGGGATATGGTGTGAGGATGATCGCCGATGCGAGGAAGGCATCATGGTTGGTCGGAGGTGGTGGCATCTCTGGTGCATATGTACCGTAGGGGTTTTGTGTCTGAGGTTTTGTGGTTCTGTCTCGAAGTAGGTTATGGGATAGTAAGGTATTGACTCGAGTAATGACTCGAGTAAAAGCGAGTGATTAGGTTTCCAGTTTTTAAACTTAAAAAAAAATTGAAAGAAAGGAAAAGATGAGTTTTCCTAGGGTAAGTACTCGAGTAACTTGCGGGTTGAACCTGAAGCAACTTTATAGAACATATTTTAAAAGTTTTTAAGAAGAGCAAGTTTTGAATTTAAATGAATTTGATTTAAAACTCTACATATATAATTTCTTTTATATAAGATAAGTATTTTTCTTTAACATTTGATTTAAAAGGTTTTAAATTGTTTTAAATTTTGTTAAAATTAAATTTGTAATTATTTTAAATCTTTAATTTGAAATGAAATCTAAAAGTAAATTTAAAAGTAAAATGTTTCAAATGCATTTGAAAATGATAATTAAGTCATTAATAAGGAAAATGTTTTATCTTAAGTTAATTAAGATTTAATGATTTGAAATTTATTAAAGTAATGAGGAAATTAAAGAGTAAGTAATTATTAATTAATTAATAATTATGGATTAATAAATAAATAATTAAGGGATGATTAGTTAATTAATTAGAGGTTAATTAATGTGTAATTAGGGATCATTAATTAGATAAGTAAGATTATTAATTAATGATTATAAATTAATTAATCCAGTAATTAAAGATTAATTAAGCTACAGTTAAGCACTAAATTAATTTAGTAATTAGAGATGAATTAATTGGTAATTAAGAATTAATTACCTTGTAATTAATAATGATTAACTAAAGCATAATTACTTAGGGAAGTAATTAAAGAATTTTTAGTAGTTAATGTAAGGATCACTAACTAGGGATTATGAAATGATTAATTAATGCGATTAATTTAAGATAATTAATTAGATTAATCAATTAAAGATAATCATTTGTGGAATTGATTAAGTATAATTACTTAATTAAAGGAATTAATTACTAAATGTAATTAATTAAGTTAATGTGATTAGTTTTAAGTTAATGAATTGGATTAATTAATTTAAGATAATCACAAGATAATATGTTAAGTATAATTACTTAATGTAATTTATAAAGTGAAACTACGTAGTGAAGTAATTAGTGGGTAATTACTGGGATGTAATTAATTGAAGAATGGAAGTAATTTGGGTTTTAATTACTTTGTGTAATTAATAAGAAGGATAATTACTTAGTGGAAGTAATTAAGAATTAATTACTTTGTGTAATTAATTTAAGAATTAATTAATAAACTTTATTTAGAAGTTAATTAGGTAATGTAATTAATTAAGGGTAATTAACTACTGAATGTGATTAATCAAGGCTGATTAATGAATGTGGTTAATTAAAAATTAATTATTAAATATGATTTATAATTAAAGAAATAATTAGAAAATCATTAATTAATGTAATTAATGATGTAATTAAGGAATGATTAATTAAGGATAATTTATCAATATAGGTGATTAAAGAATAATTAATTAATGTAATTAATTAAGGATTAATGTAATTAATTATAGTTCATTAATTAATGAAGTAATTAAAGGTTAAATATTGTAAATGGTTAAGGGTAAATAACTTGTGTAATTAATTAAAGGCTAATTACTTAATGTAATTAGAGAATAATTAATCAAGATGATTGATTAAGATGGATAATTAGAGGATGATTAATTATCTAGTTTGTAATGAATAAATGGTTAAGTCAGCAGGATCTATAATAATGGAAGTAATTTATTTAATTTATTTTAAATTAATTAAAGATGGATGTAATTAATCTAATTTATTTTAAATTAATTAGAGATGGTGTGATTAATAAATCTTTGCTTATGGACGGATGAATGATAATGATTGCCTTGGATAGTTTGGTATCTCTGATGTGAGGTATGTGTTGATCTGTGATATTGATGCTTTGGTTGAATTGTGATGATACGAATTATCTATTTGTGAAATGTGAATTATCTATCTGTGCGAATATAGATAATGTATTAAATTGTTTTAACTTTAAAACAACTTGGCTTTAAAAGACGGCATTTTGGATTTCGATGAGACCGAGATCGGGTCTCCAAATTTGGATATCCGAAAACCACATCGATCCAAGTTAAACGATAGGTCGTGAATCTCAAGTGAAGATGAAGATTCAGAGTGCAAGGGTTATTGTCGTTAACTCTGAGGGTGATTCCAAATTGAGTGTAATGAGATAATACCTACGGTTTCATTCGAACCCAGAACAAACTTGTATGGATTGAACGCTTTCAGAACATCGTCAGGTGGACGATGAGCATTCTAAGATAGATGTGTTCTATAAAGGTAATCGTAGCCACAAGCCTCATCAACCGGGAATGGCTAAAACAGGGGAGGTGCAGCAAGGCTAAGTGAGTCGCGCTGAAGTAGGACAAGATTTTCCGCTGTCTAGAAGTCCATTTTTATTCGGCAGTGTGGGGCAATTGATCGGAACAACTGCCGAGGTTGTCTGGTTCAGGACTATCCAGTAAGGGATGGTTTCGGCGTTGTTGTGATATCCCAGAATTTTTGGCAATATCAATTTAATAATCCGTGTCTAAAATTAAATTGATTTAATGATCTTTGTTAATAAGATTGAAATAAATTTAATAATCCAATTAAATAAACATTTAATTGATAGGTTTGATCATTTAAAGCTAATAAATTGTTTTCTATTTATAATGTATATAGAAATGTATATATTGTAAATAGACAAGCCTTGTTTTAAATTTAATAAATAAATCTTGTTTTCTATAAATATATGTATCTTTCGTAAAATTGGGAATTATGATTTTATTTAAAGTTAAATTTTTAAAAGCCATTGAATAAATAAAATATGGTTTTAATTTGTTAAGATAAAAGTTTAATTTGTTTAAATTGATTTTGAGTTTAAATTTAAATAAACTAACAATAAGGTTTATTTTGATTTCCTTTTTAAATATTGTATAATAAAATAAGTAATTTATTACTAAAGAAACAATTTCTTTTATAAATTATTTAAAGTGATCAAATTTGTTATTTTCAAATATAATAATGTATTGTTTTTAACGAATGGATTTTAATAAAAAATAGCTTGTTATTTCAAATTGAATTTTAGAATTTGATTTGAATTTGAGTTTAAAGCCTTGAAACTTAAAGTATAAATTTTTAATTTGTTTTGGATTTTAAAATATTTGTATAAACTTTTATCTTATAAATATAATTGGATTTATTCATTTCAAAATTATCTACATGTAAATAAGTACATATTAACTAATAAATTAAACATAAGTTTACATTTATCTTATATTAACATATTAACCAAATACTAATTAGCATTTAATTATAACTATTAACCTTAAAGGACATGTGTGAATTTATAAGCATACTAAAATGACAAATGTTAAATTTGAAGACAAGTGACATTTCAAAAATTAGTTTTTTTTCTTTTATTTTTATTAATAAGTATTTCAGTTTTTATATATAAACAAATCTTCTTTCATTCTTATTCTTTTTCTAAATCTAAACTGCAAAGCAAATCTGTAAACACTTCCTTTGAAACCAAAATCAGCAATCAAAGCATGCAAACCATCCACATTTTCAAATCTATTCAAAGAGAAATTGGAATATGATCAAACCTGCAAATCTTCAAACATGCAAAGCCTGTAAATCATTATCCTGTAACCCATCTTCAAACCCTATACAATTTCAAAGAAAATATGTAACTTTTGCAAACACGCAAGCAAATCAAAAATCAACCTGTCACCATCTTAAAATCTGAAGCCTGCATTTCTTTAGAATCTAGAATTCAAGCAGCTGCATGCATGTAGTTCTTTTTAAAGATCAAGTTTTAAAGCATCAGTAGCTCAATCTTCATCAAAGCAACTTAGTTCCTAAAAGCAAAGCAATTTCCCAGTTTTAAAAAGTTCAAAGGTTTTCAAGACTTTTCAAAATAAATTTGGAAACTCTGCTTTTCATTTCTTTCAGGTGAGTAACTTTATTTTAAAAAAAAATTAGCATAAAATCTGGTTGCATGCTAGTATTGTTGAAAAAAATATATATGATTGTATGAACCTGCTGTGTAAACGTATGTAAGATGTATGCTTGTATGTTTCAACAGAATCTACTCTGTTAAATAGTTCCTGATTTATGTTTTTGATTTGAATTCAATTTTCTCTGGAACTAATTATTTTTAGGACTTGATTTATAAACAAAAGATGTTGAGTTAACATAGATTAAGGTTTATAAACTTAATATAGTTAAATTAAAACCTGGGTATCTCTGTATTACTCAAAATATCAGTGCATGTGGAATAATATGGAAATTTCAACTGGGTAGTTTATAATTCCAGAATTGCAAATTGAATACACAAAACAAAACATGAATTTCAACACTAAAATCATAATTTATAGTTTAAGGAGGAGGGTGCAGTTCTGTGATGAACTGGATATGGAAATATGGGGGTTTCTGGTGATCTAGTTGCTCTGGAGGTCTGGGATTTTTAGTGATGGTGGAGGAGTGATCAGTGTTGAAGGCAAAAATGGTGAGTGGTGTTGAACTTCATCGAGGAGGCAGCGGTGACGAATTATCTCCTATAACCCTAGTTTTAACTAGGCAATTTGATTTGGTCGACACGGGCTGTAGGAGTGATCGAGTTCAACTAGGTTTTAGGAGTTGGAAGATTGATCGAAGATGAGAGCATGGCTGGAGTTGCTGAGTTAATGGTGGTCGGGTGGCCGTGGATGAGGCGATGACAGGTTTTGGGTTAGTATCGTTCTGTTGTTACAGGTTTGAGATGAAGACTCGAATTCAATCTCGAGCCGTGGAAGGGTGATCTATTGATCGTGTTTGGATGTGGGGTTGATCGTCGTCATGAAGAAGCTGACGTCGATGGTAGGAGTTGATCGGAGGCACGGCGCATGTGCACCGTGCACTTTTAATTCCTGATGGTACACTGGGTGGAAGCAGTGGAGTGGACTCAAGAATCACTCGGGTAGTTTCTTTGTATTGCTCGAAGTTTCTAGCTTGTTGACTCGAAGCAGGAATAAGGTGACTTGAGTTTAGATATGGTAACAGGTTTTAAGCAGAAACCTGTTGTTCTGTTTTAAATTTTAAAATAAATTTAAAAGCTGAGTTTAAATGAAAGTAAAGTTTTAAATAAGGTTTAAATCTAGTTTTCAATCGGGAGTTTAAGTTTAAATCTCAGTTTTTAAAATAAATAAAGTCTTTAAACTTGAATTGTTAAACTACTTTAAAATGATTAAGTAGTTTGAATTTTAAAAATAAAGCTTAAAAATGTAAGTAGAGTGTTAAAATCTAAAGATTTATCCGAATTCAAATTTAAATATATATTCCAGTTTTGAATTGAAGGAAAGTTTTTAAATTTAAAATGATTAAAACAATTTTGAATGTTTAAAGTGTAATTTAAATTGATTTGAATTTAAAATGAATTTGGATTTAAATTCTTTTAAACTTCTTTATTAAATGAGTATTTCTTTAACTTGTGAAATGGAAAGGGTTGTAACAATATGTTTTAAACTTTGTTTAAATAAATTTATTTTCATTTTAATTTTTTTTAAATTTTAAAATGATATTTAAAAGAAATTTTAAAGTAAATTGATTTAAAATACTTTGTAAATGATAACTTGATCCTTACTAAGAAAAAAGCTTGATCTTAAAGTAAATTTAGAATTTAATGATTTGTAATTTCATTTTATTATTAAGGTAATTAAATGGATAACTTATTTATTTAATTAATTAATGGAATGGATAATTAATTAAGGTAATTAAGGGTTTTAAATTGTTAATTAAGGTTTAAGTTAATTGATTAAGGAATAATTAACTTGTAATTTAAGAATTGTTAACTAAATAAGATTAGATTTTAATTAATGATTGGTAATTAATTAATCAAGTAATCTAGAATTAATCAAGTTACAGTTAACACTTAATTAATTTAATAATTAAAGGTTAATTAATTGATTATTCAAGATTAATTAGTTTATAATTAATATTGATTGATGAAAGTTAATTACTTAAGAAAAGTAATTAAAAAATGATTAATATTTAATGAAGGTCATTAACTAAGGATTATTTAACAATTAATTAATATGATTAATTTTAATAATCAATTAGGTTAATTAATTAAAGATAATCATTCGTGAAATTATTTAAGTATAATTACTATTAGAAGTAACTAAGGAAATAATTACTTAATATAATTAATTGAGTTTAATGTGATTAGTTTAGATTAATTAATTAAGTTTAATTAATTTTAAACACTTGATGATTTGATAATAATTACTTAATGTATTTAATGAAGTATAATTATTTAGTGAAGTAATTACTAGATGTAATTATTGGAAGATGGTTTAACTGTGGGAGTAATTTGGATTAAATTACTTTATAATCAATCAAGGGATTAATTAAAGATAATTAATTAAGGAGTAATAATTGATAAGTAATTAAGAGGAATTAATTACTAAATGTGATTAATCAAAGGTGATTAATAATTATGGTTTAATTGAGATTAATTAATTAATGTAATTATTTTAAATAAGTAACTAATTTAAATTTAATTAAGGATCATTAATTAATAATGTAATTAAGGATTGATTGATTAAGATTTATTTATCAATAATAAGTGATTAAGGGTAATTAATTAATGTAATTAATCAAGGATTAATGCAATTAATTATAGTCAATTAATTAATGAAGTAATTAAAGGTTAATTACTGATTTTGGTTAAGAGTAATTAATTTGTGAAATTAATCAAAGGATAATTACTTGAATGTAATTAAAGAATAATTAATCAAGGATGATTAATTAAGGTGGATAATTAGAGAATAATTAATTAATTAATTTGTAATTAAATAATAGATATGTAAGCAAGATTTATATTGATGTAGTAATTAATTTAATTCACTTTAAATTAATTAGAGATGATATAATTAATTTAATTCGTTTTAAATCAATTATAGATGATGTGATTTTAGGTCATTGCTTATGTATGGATGATATTGATTTGCCTTGAATGGTTGAAATCTCTTTAACGAGATAAGTAATGTTGTGTGATATGGATGCATTGGTTGCATTGTGATAATAATATGGATTATCTTTTGATAATGATAATGTGAGTTATCTGTTGTGAAGATAATGATAATAATATTGTGGTATGTGAATTATCTATCTGTGTGTATTTAGATAATGAAATTGAATTGTTTTAAACTCTAAAACAACTTGGCCTTAAAATATACACTTTGGATTTCGATGAGACCGGGGTCGAGTTTTCAGATTTGGATATCCGAAAACCACATCGGCCCAAATTAACGACAGGTCGTGAATATCAAGTGAAGAGTGAAGACTAAAGGTGTAAGGACTATTCGACGTTAAAACTCTGAGGGTGGTTCCAATACGAGTTTAACGGGGTAGTACTTTCAGATTCGAGATGAAGATTCAGAGCGTAAGGGTTACCGTCCTTAACTCTGAGGGTGATTCCACAATGAGTGTAACGAGATAATGCCTTCGGTTTCGTTCAAACCCGGAATGAACTTGTATGGATTGAATGCTTTCAGAACATCGTCAGGTGGACGATGAGCATTCTAAAATAAATGTGTCCTATAAAGGTAATCGTAGCCTCAAGCCTCATCGACCGGGAATGGATAAAACAGAGAAGGTGCAACAAGGCTAAGTGGGTCATGCCCAAGTAGGACGAGATTTTCCCCTGTCTAGAGGTCCCTTTTTATTTGGCTTGGTGGGCAGTTGGATATGCGCACCAACTGCAGGGTTGTCTTGTTCGGAACTGTTCAGTAAGGGGCCTTGTGTTGCAGGGGATTGGGAATAATCCACGGTACGGTGATCTAGGCCACGTACTGTGACCGGCGATACACCAGTAGCCCTGCCATTGTATGGAATCCAAAATTCAATAAGTGCCAACGGTTTTGATTGTATTACCCACTTTTCTAGCTAGTAGATGGAATTTAATAGATGTAACAATTTCGGCTATTTCATATTTACTTGAAAACCCTAGACCTATTATAATATCACTAGATTTCCAATCAAATGTTTTGGTTAGCGTAAGGTAAAAACTTTTCCATGTTTATGTGTGGGAAATCTTACATGATACCTTTTCTTTCAAAGGTTTTTCAAAGTTAAGCAACCTAACCTATTACTCACACCAGACCCATGTCTGACCCGGAGTTTATCTTCTGTTTTTCTTAAACTCTTGGGTACTCAAATTTTTACGAGTAGCCAAGAGATTCAGGTTAGCTTTGACGAATTATGGAGGAGCAATGGAGCAGGAGGCTTCAGCGTGTAGATATATAGTGTTCCGCTGTGTTTGGTATATCTGATGTGTTTTCTCTGAGTTGTATTAAGTTGTAATAACTAGTCAGGTATTTATAATTGTCTAGTATGTGATTTAAAATCTGTGTAACTCTGATAGATGTTGTATATGATACTATGTAATATCTTATGTTATTAATATAATTTATTCATTCCGCTGTTTAGATTCTGATGTGTTGTTTCTTCTTTCTTCTCTTTCTTTCTCTTTTCTATCCCTTTCTTTCTTATTAATGATGCGTCATTCTGTGGAGATGAATGGTGGGTCGTTACACTTGTGTTGCAGGGGGTTTAGGGTGGATCCTCTGTATGGTGATCTAGGCCACGTACTATGACGAGTGGTACCCCAGTCTCCATGCCATTATATGGAATCCAATCTCCAATAAGTGTCGTACGTTTTAGTTGTGCCTAATTATGTTGGACGTGAGATGTAAGCGTTCCAGCTATTTCTGTATTTTATTTGAACACCCTAGACCTTATTATAATATCGCTGAATTTCCTATCAAATGTTTTGGTTATCATAAGGTAAAAAATTTTCCGTGTTTATGTGCGGAAAGTCTTAGGAGATACCTTTTGTTTTCAAAGGTTTTCAAAGTTAAGAAACTTTAACCTGTTACTCACACTAGACCCCTGTCTGACCCGGAGTTTATTATTTGTTTTCTTAAAATCTTGGGTACTCAAATTTTTACAAGTAGCCAAGGGATTCATGTTAGCTTTGACAAATTCTAGAGAAGAAATGGAGCAGAAGACTTCAGCGTTTGTAGATATATAGTGTTCCGATGTGTTGTTATCTCTGTGTTGTATCTTTGAGTTGTAATAACTAGATAGGTGTTTATAACTGTCTAGTATGGGTTGTATAGCCATGTAACTCTGATAGATGTTATACATTATGTAATACTTATATGATTACTTTAATTCATTCGTTCTTCTATTGAGATTCTGATGTTGTTTCGTTCTTTCTTCTCTATCTTTTCTCTCTTCTATCCCTTTCTTTCTTAATGATGATGCGTCTTTCTATGGAGAGAAAGGCGGGTCGTCATGGGTGGTATCAGAGTGCTAGGTTGAGTGAATACCTAGGCTTTGGAGTGATTTCTTTCTTGAGAGAGCGTACTTGTATTTTGATATATATACACACATTTATTTCTACCTATTTATTGGGTTACCTGTTCAGGTTTTCTAATATGAGTTCTAGAGGTAGGAAGGGTAGTGGTGTATGTAGCACGACTACCAATGGAAGGTGTCCGAGTGTTGAGGTTGGAAGTGTGTCTGTCGAGACTGTAGACCCAACACCGTCACGAGTAAACTTTGCTGAGGTGCAAGGATTTCACCAGGCTCTGAAGGAAACCTTTTTAAGGTTCAGAGTCCATCTTTGTAGTGCCAGTTTGGATCTGTCGGTTTAGCAAAAGCGTGTGATGGTATCTTAGTAACTTCGGGAAGAAGCAACTACGTGGTAAGATGCAGTGACTATGGATTTTTTTCGTAAGTGTTTCTTTTGGATCAAGTTTCAGGAAGTGTGTCTGCATCGATGATGAGGCTAGGCTCAACAGGGTGTTTGTGTTTGGTTTGAGGCCCGAGTTTTTTGTGGAGAGGTCTGCCCATCTCTAGGCTCTGTATGGGATTGGATGATATGGCTTTGAGGTTCGAAGAGCTTTGGATAGGAAGTCTTTGGCATCTGTGTCAGCAGCGCAGCTCAGAGATATTCTGTGTGCTAGCAAGAAGGTCATCTGGCTTAGCAGTTTTCAAGAGATGGAGTTCAGAAGCAGTTGAGTGGATCCATTTCTTCGATGAATTGGCTAGATAAGCTAAAGCTTTTTGATTGGTAAAGAGAGAATAGTATTTTTGGAAATTAAGCTGGATGATCGCAAAAGTGACTTGCGATAGTTGAGTGTTCTCTTGGTTATCAAAGATTTTTTCTTGATGTCTTCAAGGTAGTCAGGTCTGCCATAGCATCTGGAGGCTGAGTATTTATATCGACTAGGATTCCAGGAGTGATACCGGTGGTTCAGCAGTAGAAGGATGGCTTCTAGAGAGAGATTTGGTGAAGAAGCTCAGGTTTTAGTGGAACTTCTGAGTTTTATCTTTATGGATCTGTTGAACTGTATTTTCCGGAATGTGTTGGACTAGTTTGTGCTCGTGTTCATCATCAACATTCTCATCTACACCAGATCAGAGTTGTGCAGTGGAAGCAAGGTAGCATCTATTTTAAAGCGGAAGCAACCCTAGACTTCTTGGAAGTTTGAAGTTTTCTTGGATTAAAGGGTTTCTACATGAAGTTTTCAGGATCTGAAGGCGAGATTGGCAAGTGCACCTGTTTTATCTTTTCCGGATAGGAGAAGTAAGTTTGAAGTCCACTGTTGATTGTGGAATAGAGTTTGTGTTTTTGATTTTGGTTGATCTTGAGAGGATCATTTTGTTGGGTTGTTATTAGTCCAGTTTGTTTTGAGAGACATCAGCGAAGGTCGAGCTGATCAAGAAGGATGAAGGCAGCCTGGGATCGACAGAAGAGTTTTGTGGATAAGAGACGGAGGAATTTGGAATTCGGAGTCGGTGATATTTTTGGATAAGTTTTCTCCGATCAGAGGAGCTATAAGATTTGGTAAGACTGGAAAGTTAGCTCTGAGGTATATTGGATCTTTCTGTGTTCTTGTAAGGATAAGTACTTTGGTCTTCAGGGTTGAATTGCTAGTTTGGAAGACTGGGATTCAATGTATTTCACGTATCTCTGAGGGAGTACGTGTATGATCTATCACTGGTTTTAGAACCAGCAGTTCTGGGAGTTTTTGATAGTTGAGCAGGACTTGACTATGGTCTGATATCCTGTTCAGTTTTGTAGATCTAGATGAATAGGAGCTCTGTAGCTAAGTAGTGTAGATTATTTGGATTCAATAGTGAGTATTCCAGTGTTTATACCTGGATACTCTAGATAGTGTTAGAAGATCTATCCTGATTTGTGTCAGGATCATTAGATTTGTTTGATTGAGTGAATTGATTGCTATGGTTGTTAGCATATGGTTGGTAATATATGCTTGTGGTTTTAAATTAAAATCTTTGATGGGTTATTAAATTACCTTTGCTTTTAAATTTCGAGGACAAATTCTTTTAAGGGGGAAGGAATATGATGACCCACAATTTTAGGCAATATCAATAATCTGTATTAACAATTAAATTGACTTGATAATTTCCTTTTATAATTGTAATTTAAATTGGCAAATTTATTCATTTAAAATCCAATAAATAAATATTTAATTTTTGAATTTTATGTTTTAAAAAGCTGATAAAATGTTTTTTACTTATAATGTGTGTGTGTGTGTATATATATATATATATTTGTATATATTGTAAATAGAAAAAAAATTTGGTTTGTATTTAACAAATAAAATCATATTTTCAAATTCAAATATATTTTGGTAATTTGAAAATTATGATTAATTTAATATAAAACTTTTCAAAGATTATTTAAATAAATAACCATATAGTTTTAAAATATTTAAGGCAAATGTTTAATTGTCTAAAAATATATCTTAGCTTAAGTTTAAATATAAATAAAATTAACAAAAAGGTTTTTTTTATTTTTCTTTGCAAATATTGTTTAATAAATATGATTTGTAATTATAGATATGAAAGTTTAAAATGCAATTAACATATGATATATTAATTCATTTAGTAAAATAATTAATTTATAAATAATGAGACAATCTCTTTTATAAATTATTTAAAATTGATAAATTTCTTATTGTTAAACAACATTAATAATATATTGTTTTCATGTATATATATATATAAATAGATTTTTAAGAAAATAGAGTTGTTGTTTTCAAAATTTAATGTGTTGTTATATATGTATATATAACTTGATTTTAAATTAGATTTTTAAATTTAATTTGAATTTGAATTTGGATTTAATTTTGAAATTTAAAACATAGATATTTTGAAATATTTGGATTTAAAAATATATGTTTAACTTTTTATTTTATATAATTGGTTTTATAACATTTTCTTTAAAGTATTTCATATACATATATATTTAGATAGGAATTTATTAAAAAAAATAAAGTAAGTATAAAGCTTTATGCTAAAATTTAAATAAATATTAATTTCTTAAATTACAAGTGTAGATTTATTAGGCTTGGTTTTAACAAGTGTTAATTGATTAACGATGTAAATGACAAATGGTGAATTTTTAACAAGTGTCCTTTATAATTTTCATTTTTCTTTTATTTTTATTAAATCACAAATTAACTTATATAAACATATACTTCTCACCCTCATTTCTTTTTCTATCTTCCTCAAGTTCAAACTAAGAATCTTCAGCCTGTAAAATTAAAACCCTGTAATTCTCAAAACAAACCTGAAAATCAGTACTGCCTCAAACCAGAAACTATACCATGTAACTGAATCTTCAACCAGAAAATTTATTCAAATCAAAACCTGTAATTCATTTTCAAATCAAGGCAACTCAAAGCTAGTACATTTTCTTCAATCTGGAATCAAAAAGTCTGCATAATTCTTCAACCCGAGTTGTAAACAAAAGCAAGCTCAGGGAAAACAAAACATTTTCTTCAACAAATCAAGTTTCAGCACCAAAGCACATTCTTCAGCATTTCAGTTTTATAAAGGATTATAGCAATTCCAGTTTTCAAATCAGAGAAACATTTTTTTCAACACTCAAGTTTCAAAAAGCTATTTCAAAGAAAAAAGGGGATCTGTTCATCATCTTGTACAGGTGAGTAACATTTAAAAAAAAGTTAAGTATTGGTAAATCTGGTTGCTTGTGAAATTACTAAAATAAGTATGTTTGTGTGTGTGTATAGGTGAATTTCTGTGCAATTTTGGATGTATGATGTGTGCATGCCTGTTAATACCTGTAAACATCTCTGTTCCCAGTTTCAACCTCAAGTTTTGATTTAAAATTCTCTATCTCATGATCTAGTCTTTGTTAGGATTTAAGTTACAAACAAAATTTGTTTGTTTAATCATAAAGTAGGTTTTAAAATTTTATTTAAGTTAAAATAAATTTAAATTTGCTCTGGAAAACCAAAAGAACAGTAAAGCTTGAGTTTTATGGAATTTCAAGCATCTTAATTTATCAATCCAGGAATATAAATTGAATCCTTAATGAAAAACTTGATTTTTAAAAATAAAATCTCAAATTTTAGTATTGGGATAAAGGGCAGTTCGAGTTGATCAGAAATGGGTGTTTTTGGTTGTTTCTGGTGATCTAAGTGATCTAGGGAGTCGCGGTCATCACTGGAGGTAGAAGGATGATCGGAGACTTTAGGAAAAATAGCAGTAGGGTGTTCCAGGCATTGTGGCGGCGGTGGATGATCAGAAAAGTTTGTAACCCTAGTTTTGGAGATTGGTCGGAAATGTATCCATCACGGTGCCTCTAGGGGATCGAGTTCAACCAGATTTTAGGGAATGGAAGCAGGGGTATTGGCGAAGGCGTGGCTGGAGTCTTTGACACTCTGGTGGTCGGAAGTGCGAATTCGAGGTTGTTCCAGGTTTTGGTCTGTTGTTCCAGGTTTGATCTAGGAAGCTCGATCTCGATTTTAAGTTGTTATTGATGTTATGATGATTGGGATATGGTGTGGGAATGATCGCCGATGTGAGGAAGGGATCATGGTTGGTCGAAGGTGATGGCATCTTCCGAGGTATGTGCATAGTAGGGGTTTTGTGCCTGAGGTTTTGGTGTGGTTCTGTCTCGAAGTAGGTTACGGGATAGTAAGGTATTGACTCTAGTAATGACTCGAGTAAAATTGAGTGATTTGGTTTCCAGTTTTTAAACTTTAAAATTTAAAACAAATTTTCAAAGAAAGGAAAAGATGACTTTTTCTCGGGTAAGTGCAACTTTATAGAATAGATTTTAAAAGTTTTAAAAAGAGAAAGTTTTGAATTTAAATGAATTTGATTTAAAACTCTACCTATATAATTTCTTTCATATAAGATAAGTATATTTCTTTAACATTTGATTTAAAAGGTTTTTAAATTTTTTTAAAGTTAAATTTGTAATTATTTTAAATCTTTAATTTGAAATGAAATATAAAAGTAAATTTAAAAGTAAAATGTTTCAAAGGCATTTGTAAATGATAATTAAGTCATTAATAAGGAAAATGTTTTATCTTAAGTTAATTATGATTTAATGATTTGAAATTAATTAAAGTAATAAGGAAATTAAAGAGTAATTAATTTATTTAATTAATTGATAATTATGGATTAATAAATAAATAATTAAGGGATGATTAGTTAACTAATTAGAGGTCTTAATGTGTAATTAGGAATCATTAATTAGATAAGTAAGATTATAAATTAATTAATCAAGTAATTAAAGATTAATTATGCTATAGTTAAGCACTTAATTAATTTAGTAATTAGAGATGAATTAATTGGTAATTAAGAATTAATTACCTTGTGATTAATAATGATTAACTAAAGCATAATTACGTAGGGAAGTAATTAAAGAATTGTTAATAGTTAATGTAAGGATCATTAATTAGGGATTATGAAATGATTAATTAATGTGATTAATTTAAGATAATTAATTAGATTAATTAATTAAGGATAATCATTTGTGGAATTGGTTAAGTATAATTACTTAATTAAATTGATTAATTGCTCAATGTAATTAATTAAGTTAATGTGATTAGTTTAATTTAATTAATTAGTTTAATTAATTTAAGATAATCACTTGATGATTTGTTAAGTATAATTACTTAGTGTAATTTATAAAGTGAAATTACTTAGTGAAGTAATTAACGGGTAATTACTGGGGTGTAATTAATGAAAAAATGGAAGTAATTTGGGTTTAATTACTTTGTGTAACTAATAAGAAGGATAATTACTTAGTGGAAGTAATTAAGAATTAATTACTTTGTGTAATTAATTTGAGAATTAATTAATAAACTTTATTTAGAAGTTAATTAAGTAATGTAATTAATTAAGGGTAATTAATTACCAAATGTGATTAATATTAAGGCTGATTAATGAATGTGGTTAATTAAAGATTAATTATTAAATATGATTAATAATTAAAGAAATAATTAGAAAATCATCAATTAATGTAATTAATGATGTAATTAAAGGTTGATTAATTAAGGATAATTAATCAATATAACTGATTAAAGAATAATTAATTAATGTAATTAATTAATTATTAATGTAATTAATTATAGTTCATTCATTAATGAAGTAATTAGAGCTTAAGTACTATAAATGGTTAAGGATAATTAATTTGTGTAATTAATTAAAGGCTAATTACTTAATGTAATTAGAGAATAATTAATCAAGATGATTAATTAAGATGGATAATTAAAGGATGATTAATTATCTGGTTTGTAATGAATAAATTGTTAAACAAGCAGGATTTATAATAATGGAAGTAATTAATTTAATTTATTTTAAATTAATTAGAGATGGACGTAATTAATTTATTTTATTTTAAATTAATTAGAGTTGGTGTGATTAATAAATCTTTTCTTATGGATGGCTGATTGATATTGCATGCCTTGGATTGTTTGATATCTCTTATATGAGATATGTGCTGATCTATGATATTGATGCTTCAGTTGAATTGTGATGATATGAATTATCTATTTGTGAAATGTGAATTATCTATCTATGTGAATATAGATAATGTATTAAATTGTTTTAACATAAAAACAACTTGGCTTCAAAAGACGGCATTTTGGATTTCGATGAGACCGGGATCGGGTTTCCAAATTTGGATATCCGAAAACCACATCGATCCAAATTAAACAATATTTTATGAATCTCAACTGAAGATGCAGATTCAGAGTGCAAGGGTTGTTGTTGTTAACTCTGAGGGTGATTCCAAAATGAGTGTAATGAGTTAATGCCTTCAGTTTCGTTCGAACCTGGAACGAACTTGTATGGATTAAATGCTTTTAGAACATCGTCAGGTGGACGATGAGCATTCTAAGATAGGTGTGTTCTATAAAGGTAATCCTAGCCTCAATCCTCATCTAGTAGGACAAGATTTTCCCCTGTCTAGAAGTTCCTTTTTATTCGGCTGTGTGGGGCAATTGATTATAACAACTGCCGAGGTTGTGTTGTTCGGGACTATCCAATAAGGGATGGTTTTGGCCTTGTGTTGCAGGGGATTTAGGGTTGATCCTCGATACGGTGATCTAGGCCACGTACTGTGACGGGCGGTACTCCAATAGCCCTGCCATTATATGGAATCCAATCTCCAATAAGTACCGTACGTTTTAGTTGTGCCCAACTATGTTGGAACGTGAGATGTAAGCATTCCAGCTATTTCTGTATTTTATTTGCAAAACCCTAGACCCTGTTATAATATCACTGAATTTCCTATCAAATGTTTTTGTTACCGTAAGGTAAAAATTTTTGTGTGTTTATGTGCGGAAAGTCTTACGAGATACCTTTTGTTTTCAAAGGTTTTCAAAGTCAAGCAACTTTAACCTGTTACTCACACCAGACCCATGTGTGACCCGAAGTTTATTTTCTGTTTTCTTAAACTCTTGGTTACTCAAATTTTTATGAATAGCCAAGGGATTCAGGTTAGCTTTGACGAATTCTGGTGGAGAAATGGTGCAGGAGACTTCCAATGTGTTGGTATCTCTGTGTTGTATCTTTGAGTTGTAATGACTAGACCGGTGTTTATAACTGTATAGTATGGGTTGTATAGCTATATAACTCTGATAGATGTTGTACATTATGTAATACTTATATGATTAATATAATTTGTTCGTTCCGCTGTTGAGATTCTGAAGTTGTTTCGTTCTTTTTTCTCTATCTTTTCTCTTTTCTATCCCTTTCTTTCTTAATGATGATGCGTCTTTCGGTGGAGAGAAAGGCGGGTCGTCACGATGAAATTCTTTTAAGTGGGAAGAATGTAACAACCTGTTATTTTATCACTTTGTCTTGGAATATTTAATTAATATTAAATATACTAATATAGGATTATTAAACATAAATAATCATGTTTTATGCGATAAATAATAATGATGATCTTGTTTTGGTAAATGTTTACAAATACATTATATGGAAAAATATCGATAAATGACCGAGAATTGTTTATCGATAAACAACTTTTCAACAATTAGAAGTCATGAACGAAAATGGATACATACACTTATTTCTCCACTTAATTAAGAATAAGAAATAAAATTATTTACTTTATTTTTGGAAATAAAATATATTTATGACATCGTCACTTTTATATATTTTTGAAATTTTAAATTAAGTTTGAATATTTAAATAATTGTTTTCAATGATTAGTAATTCATTTTAATTATTATATAATGATAATAATTCATTTACAATGTTTTAAAAAATAAGGAAATTTATAATGTTTTGTCGATACCACAACATTTTTTGTAAACACTTGTTTAATATGTATTTATATGGTTTTATAATTCAAATTGGTCGTTTTAATTCATTACTAATGATAAGAAAATAGTTTTTAAATTTTGTTTATATTTATATGTAATTTAATTAATAAATGAAAATGTGAGCAGGAATCGGCTTTCCGATTTTCAATGGTTTAACAAACGAAAGTTGTTCAAGGTGATTGCAACAATTTTTATGTATCTTATGTACATATATGACATGCACGTATATACACTAACATATACATATACATATACATATACATATACATATACATATACATATACATATACATATACATATACACATATAACATATATACATACACCTATGTTATATACATATCACAAAAGATCTAAGATATTTACACAAAGTCAAAAGAAAACCACACATAAAAATCTCACATCCTTACACACTTACACACCATCATCATAAGCACATAAAGAGAAGGACAAGGGGGTAGCTATGCATATGGAGGGAAGTGGGCAAGAGGTAGGGAGGTAATTTTGCATTTAGATATTTTTACACATTTTTTCCTATAGATACATGTCTCCTCCTCTCATAATTTTCACAACTTCCTCCTCCTTCTTTCTTAATTTCTTCATCTTCTTCTTCCTCTTCATTAGTGGCTTCCATGCCTTCATAAAATATTCCATAGTCGTAGCAAAGATCTACTGAGAAATACGCTTCCATATCGCAAAATATATCACCCCAATTTAAAATCAAAGTGAGCAATCATCTCATCTTCTTCTCATATACTCACGGCCACTACCTCCTCGCTAAAAAAGGCCGCACCACCTTTAGCAAGGGGAGGCCAAAAACACTAGGAGGCAAGGAGCAAATTGAAGGAGCTCTGGGGCAAAGTAAAGGACGGAAGTGCTGCCGGATTTCCACTAGTTTAATTTGAAGAAGCTTCACAAAAGTTTGGTTGAATGGAAACCAATTGTAATGCCCTATAAAATAAACCATAATTAAATTGAATTAAATATGATAAGATTGAATATGGAAATTTTATAGAAATTTGAATTTGACCACGAAAGTTATTTTGTTGCGTTCGTGGCGAAATTCTGATATGTTTCTGTATACAATAGCTGAAAACAGAGCTCAAGCGAAGAAGTTATAAGCATTTGAAGTTTTAGATTTAAATTAATTTAATTAAAATTCAAATATAAACGAGAATTTAAGTTTAGGGTTGAACTTTAAAAATCAACTTGGGGGTTAAGCAATCGTTTAATCAAAAATTAACGTTAAAGTCAATTATGGTTTAAAATTAATTAATAAGCAACGAAAACAAAAACATTCCCAAAACAAACGTACCAATCGGCCCCTTTTATTGGGACCGGTCGATCCTAGCAGTTGACAGGTTCAAGAGTGGCGGGGGTCGACTAGTCAAAGCCAAATTTTGGTAATGGCGACTAGGATTTGAGAGGTACGATACTTATTTGTATGCTCCAGATTTCTCTGTTTTAAATTATTTTCATCCTACGGTTCTGGTGCATTTCAACACCTATAAATAGAACCCTGTCCCTCCACTTTTTATTTATATTATTTTAGGAGATTCAATGAAACTTTGCCATTGCTATCTCTCCAAACTAGGTTCGTAAACTCTATAGAGAATTCAGGTAAGAATTCAATCCATTTTCTATTTATTTCTTCTTCCTCCAACCTATTCTGATTCAATTCTCCTCCAACAATTTTTAATCTAATAAATATATATACCTTTTCCTCATTGTTTAGGTATATATCAAAGGAAAGAGCATTTGAAAGAGATTGAAAGGCTACAAATCCATTAAAGTAAAGCTAAGGCTAATCTATGATTGGAAACCTCAGTATTTCTTTTTCCAGTAATTTTTTAGTGTATCTCTTTTTGGATTCGAATATGCCTTAGGGATTTTGGAATTTCAAAAATACGATTGATAAAATACCCCAAAATTCCTTTTTATTTTGAAATTTTAATTCTATGTTGAGTTTCCCAATTATTAACATTAATTTGATGGAATTTGTTCCGTTTATGAAATCTTTGATAATTTTATAATCTATTGAACTTTTCCTTCTTTGGTTCAAATTGTGATTCTTCAATGAAATAAGGGGTTTTGACTTTGAATTCTATTCGTATTTTACACCACTTATTCTTACTAATTTCTTTTTAAAAGAACATTTGAACGTGATATGTAGCTTAGATTGCAATTCCTATTATTTAGGATGTTCCATTGAATTTGTATAATAAATTGAGTTTCTATTTCATTTACAAGTCTGTTATTGTAGTTTTGGTTATGAATATTTATTCCCTATATTGGAATATAGAATTCCTTATTTTGGTACGTTGAAATCTTGAGAATTTGAAGAAAAAAAGATTTGTAATAATATTTGGTTATGGAATTGACATTTAACGCTAGTTTAGGGCGCAAAATCTATGCATTTAGAATTTATTAGAAGCGAATATTTATTTATCTATATTAGTGTAATTAACATATAATTACCATATATATGACGTAGTTAATTAGGTAATTATTTCATTTATTTCCCATATTAGAAGGTAATTGATTATTAGGCAAAAAAAGGAGAAAGCTATTATATAGCCTAATTATTATTTTAAGTTGTAATAAGAAAGTTTCCTTATAAGGCCTTACCGATGAAACGGTGGATGTGTGTGTGTAGAGTGAGTATTTAATATATGGCTAAGTCGTAAGATGCAAAGTCAATAAAGTTACATAACGGAAGTCTTCCCATCACTTTGAGGCTACCAGTAGTTGTGTACACTTCCTTTGGAGGTGAGATATCCTTATAATAAATATTTGTAATGATGCAAGGTTAATCCCAAATTCTATAAGAAAATTTTGCCCAGCTAATCTAGCTGCCAGTTCCTACGGACTAATGTGAGACGCCATATAAGTTTGGGCTATAAGATGAAGGGCCTGCTTAAGGGTCTTACGGTATTAAGTGGTTGTTTGAGAGTCCACCTCTTTTCCCAAGATGAAGTATTAATGGTCAAGGGATTACGTTAGGTGGTAACTCAATGGGGATCCGCTTCTAGAAATAGGTATTAAATGACGTGGTCTGCCTTAATTAAGGTATTAAATGATTAGAGTCTATCTATTTTCCAAAAGGAAGTATTAAGTGGCTTAAGAGATTTCATATGATGTCAGCTAGATAGTGCTAGTGAGGAGCACGCCTTGGAAAAAGGTACTAAATGACAAGAGTCTATCTATTTTCGAATAAAAGTATTGAGTGGCTTAGGTACCGTCTCTCAAGTTATTAGCTATTTATGATGCATGGTTGGGATATGAGATTCTAGAAACCTACTTCCAGAATGGAAGGTATTAAGTGGTTAGACCCGCCTCCTTTTCTTATAAAGAAGCATTAAATGGTTTTAACGGTTTTATGTTCGTAGACATATACTTATTTTGAAATATACTGCCCAAGTACTGAAAAGCTAAGACTTGAGGTTTTTATTCACCAAACACTTGTTGTTTTGACTTCCTCTTATTACAAAGCAAGTGAAGGATGGAGTGATGGCGGTGATGATGCTTTGAGATGGAGAAGCTTGGCTTGTGGGAGTATTTGTTATTATTACTTGCTTTTATATGTACCCATGTAATTAGACAATTGTTGTACCATATATTATGTTACCGTTTTTGTGGAATTTTCTATTATGACATTTTTATGGTTTTGAAATAAATACATACACTTTGCTTTTATATTTTGTTCTATCAAGCTATGAGTTCTGAAAGTTTAGATATAGCTCTATAGGGTTATTTTCTTAGTTCTACCAACAGCTTATTTTAGAATGGATCTAAGTTTCGATGGACCTTTTTTGGGTCGAAATTTAGATTAGTTTTGGTATTGTTTATTGCATTTGATATCAGAGCCTAGGTTACCCAATCAACGGGGAAAGTATATTATATGTATATGAATGACGTACATTTTATTTTGAAAAAGTTTTTCAAAAGATTTTTCTAAAACTCGTACTATATATATACTCATTTCGAATGGTTAACTTTATGAATTCCCACAATAGAAGTAGCTGCTACCATATTTTGAAAGGATGGACGAAGCAACTATGAGATGGAAAATAAACAGAGTTAAATTTGTACTTCTTTGTTGGACAAGGACTTCCTTATCATTGTAGGCCCTATAAGTTTTACGGCAAGAGGGATGTGAATCGTAGATGGAAAGGTTGATAGGAAATAAATGACCTTAAGGAAATGTCCGTTAGGATGACAATTAATATACGAAAAATTGACATTTGTAAAGGTAGCAAATGAAGGAGCTAGGTATTTATAAAATATGCAAGTAAGGAAAGGAGTAAACTTCCGCAGGAAGGAATATATTTATCACCACAAAGAGGAAACTAAATTTTTAAAAGGTATAGTACAAAGGTTTAAATAAAGAACAAATTTTAATCCAACCACTTGGGACATAATTTGATAAAAATGTTTCTTTGAAAACCCCTTGAAATTTTTTGAATGTGTCTTCAAAAGATTAAAATCTTATGAGTTAGAGATTTTTGATAAAAAGGTGATCTTAGATGAATTTGAAATACCACAGTTTGATTTGTAAAAAGTTTTAAAAGAGGTTGAAAATCAAAAAGGGTGGTGAACTATTTTGGAAGTGATTTTAATTTACGAATTTGGTGACTTGAGAAGTTGGAAAAAAGTTTCCATTTATTAACTTCTCAAATTAAAATTTGATTAAACTAGAAAAGCTTTCAGATTCCTGGTTTTTGTATTCTTCTATTTTTCTATGTTATATTTCCTACGCAATAAATTTGAAAATTCTTCCCTCTATAACATCTTAGAGGTTGTATAAGTTGGAAATTTTTGGAAATATAAATATAGTTTTAGACAGTTTTAAAAGTATACCACCATTAGTTTTGGAAAAGTTTGGAAATGAAACGTAATTTTAAAAGCAGTGAATTTCTTTAAAGATAAAATTGGATGGTATTAGTTGTAAATTAATGCTTGAAATTTTTTCGTTTGTTAACGTTTTTGATTTGATTAAAAAGATTTCAATTTTTGGTTCTTTGTTTCTTTTATTTTTTTTCATGTGATTTTTCCTTGTTTACAATCGTAAAAGTTCTTTCTTTAGAACTCTTTTTGGGGGTTTATAAAAAAAGTTAACACATATTTTAGAACAGATTGTGAATTCTGGTAGATGAGATATTGAAAGGAGTATTAAAATAAGATATGAGGTTTTTCTGTCTACTTCATCTATTTTTCTATCGTATAAAGTTATAAAAGGTATCTTTGACCGTGATTGGATTTAAACGATGATAGATAAATAAGTTAGATATTTTCGTATAAAGAGAACAATTTATATAAAGATGATAATTTTATAGGTTTTTCCTATTTTGAGTACAAAAGAATTTGAATATTAATATCATTGCATTTGATAAAGAAAAGTGTTATAAGAGATTTTAAGAGTTTTTGAGCAGAGTTAGGAAATATATTTCATCAAATAACAGTATATTTTAAGTGATAAGGTAATAAATATTATTGTATGCTTTAGAAGTAAATAACTGTTATTTTGAAATGATAATTCTAGAAAATTTACTATTGTAAACAATAACTCTTATAGCTAGAAAACCCTTTGAAAAAAAATGGTCTAACATATTATTTTGGAAAATTAATTAAGTCTTGAAACTTTTGTGTTAAACCTCCTATTTTCAAAAAGGACTAAGTCCTTATTTTAGTAATATGTTGAAATGGAAATTTTTTCATAAGTCCTTTATTGAAAAACCAAGAAAAATTTAAATGGCTTAAATTAGAAAGTCTAACTTTTAAGAGAAATTTTTTGATAAGGTAAGTTTTAAAAAGGGAGATTATTTTATTCCTATTTAGGAGCAAAGGAATTTTGAATTTTTAAAGTTTGCATTTTCACAGATGGAGATATTGAATTTGATACTTCATGTTTTAAGTATAGTAAGAAATGAAAGAATAGATGCTTATTTTTATATAAGTTTATTTGTCTGAAGATATTTTATTTTATGTGCGAAAATTATGATTGTATAATTTTAGGGAGTAGATACAGATCATGACCTAGGTGGGTAGACTAATGTTTTTGGATATGAATAAAATTGAAATAAAATATGCAACCTAATTAAGAAATTTATAAATTAGTCTCAAATCTTTATTCGAAGAAGTTGGTAAAGTGTAAAGATATTCCAGATCTATAATTGGGTTGTGAATTAGGTTACCCATAGAATATGAATTTCTGTATTTTTTGGAGCAATTTTTATGTAATTTCCAAAAATTATCCAATCAAAATACATAAAGTGCATTGTTTAAAGTAATAAAAAATACATTAAAAAGGAGAGAGATGTGTAAGAGATGGATATTCTTTTTCATAGTTTACACTATCTATTTCAATATTAAGAAGAGAAATAATTACTTGTAATTTCAAACAAAGCAAAAATCTCAATTGTGAATAATTTAGGAAGATAATATTTTTGGAAGCATAGTTTCGATAAATTAAAATACTGAAATGAGTATTCTAGTTGTAGAATTAGTAGTCAGATATAGATATCCATAGCTACGCAAAACGACTAAAATATATATAGGTAGCATATATTACGACTATAAGCGTATTAGTTGGTAATTGACGGATTGGTGTTTATGGACGTTATTACAAATATAACGTGCAATAAATTTGTAATTAATGAGAGGTAAAGTAATCTAATGAGGACTAATTAAGGTAACTTGATATTGCATTTTTGGAATAAAGAAATTTGAGTAATGAATGGATTTTAGAAACTTGAAGAAGGTTAAAAGGATCGAAGAAGGATTAATTGGAAATGGTCCAATTCTTATAGTAATGAGCAGCTGATATGGGTATTAACTAAAGCAATAAATGGACCACATTAATTAAAGATCGAAAAAGGGAAATTAAGAAAATGGGTAATGATGGAACGAAATATTAAAAAACTCCCATCTTAATTTAGAAAGGAGTGTTAGGACCTCAACACCATTTTTATTAACTGATAATAAGTGGCTGCTTTCAGTAAAACTTTCTTTTGGAGTTCTTGGATTATAGTCACTCGTTGTCTTCCTTAGTTATTTGAAAAGTGGATGATGTGGTATAAGATACATCCCCATTTATTTTTGTGTAGACTTTATGAATGGGATTTAAATCGCTTGATATATGCTAGGAAGTAAAGTAAATAAAGAAATAGTATGAGGGCATTTAACTAACGATAAACCATAGGTAAAATTAGAAGTTAATAAGGAAATTAGGTTAGCAGTCTAAGGTGAGTAATGTTTCAATCCCAAAGCTTTAGATTTTGGGAAACACAAGGGATTTAGCTCACAAAATGTCACAATGCAAGGAAAAGAGAAACCGTATAGGAATGAGAATGGAATTTACTATTGATCAAGGATTAAGAAGAAGGTGGTAGAAATTTTCCATTAGGAGCAATAGAATCGTAGCACTCCAACACAACTTTCTAGAGCTGCGCTTTTCATCGTTAGTAATAGGGACCCTTAGTTTACTAGCAAATTTTGGAGGAGTTTGCTAGTATCTTTAGGAACTAGCTCTAGAAACTTCGTTCGGAACATCACTTACCAACTGAAGACCAGCGGACAAACTGAAGGAATGGATGGAAACTTGGAGGATTTGTTAAGAGCTTTCACTTAGACTTTGGCGGACCTTAAGAGTAGCGCTTACCCTTGGTAAAATTCCCACAGGGTTGCAGTCATTATTGCATGTTTCATATAGCAACCTCGAAGCATTTTTTTGGAGGCCATGCAAATTGCTGAATTGTAGGTAGGAAACCACCGACAAAATTCTACTTAAGGCGAATGTTTATTATAAGACTTTGAAAATTCAGAATTTATTAGGCACCATATGATGTAGGTAGTTGGAAAGTAGGCACTAGATTTATTGGGCATTTTCCCAATATGGGGAAAACAAGAAAACTTTTTGTTGGCAGGAGTCCATGCATTTTTGCATTCGAGGACAATTATTGTAGAGCCTAATCAATTAGGGGATTTTAAGATGAAGCCAATATCATCCTATGCCACTACATGCATCATAGAGCATGGAACTCAAAGGCTCCGAAATGAAGAATTAGATTGGTCCGAGTACAATGGTGAGAAAATTTGATGGGTGGCATGAGGACTCTTCATCCTAAACTTTTCTTTGGAAAATTTTATCTCTAAAATTAGGATTTTGGTTGTATCATGGTTGCGAGATTGGATGGCAGGAGGTGGTTGTTACACTTTTCACAACCACTTTACACCCACGTAAAAAAAATTATGCATGTTTAGGGTAAGTGCATACATATTTTCGTGAAACCACTCACACTAGGATTGAGCTCATTTTAGTATGTCTGTAACACATAATCACATTGCATTATTGGATGAGTAGATGGTTGTGTAGATAACTTAGTTGTACAACATGGATATTATCGCGTGTGCCCCTTGAAAGATTTAAGGACGAAACTTTTTTAGGGGGAAGAATGTAATGTCCCATAAAATAAACCATAATTAAATGGATTAAATTGAATTAAACATGATAGGGTTGAACATGAAAATTTTATAAATTTAGAATTTGACTACTAAAGTTATTCCGTTACGTTCATGCAAAATTTTGAATTGTTTCCACATATAATATGCTTAAAACGGAGCTCAAACAAAGAAGTTATGAGCATTTGAAGTCTTTAGATTTAAATTAATTTAGTTGAAATTCAAATACAAATGAGAATTTAAATTTAGGGTTTTAATTTTTAAAATTAGCTTGACGGTTAAGTAAACGTTTAATCAACAATTAACGTAAAGTTAATTAAGGTATAAGATTAATTAAAAAGAACAAAAAATAAAAACATTCTCAAAACAAACGTACCAATTAACCCCTTTATTCAGACTCAACCCTAGCAATCGACCGGTTGAAGAGGGGCGGCCGACCGGTCAAAGCCAAATTTTGGTAGTGGCGGCTGTGGTTTGAAGGGGTGTGCTATTTATTTGTACGCTCCAGATTTCTCCATTTTAAACTATTTTCATCCTACAGTTCTGGTATGTTTATCCCCTACAAATAGAACCATATCCTCTCCACTTTTTATCCTTATTATTTTAAGGAATTCAAAAAAACTCAGCCATGGCTATCTCTCTAAATTAGATTCAGAAACTCTGTAGAGAATTTAGGAAAGAATTCAATCTATTTTCTATTTATTTCTTCTTCCTCAAACCTATTCTTATTCTATTCTCTTCAAACTATTCTGAATCTAATAAATATATACCTCTCCCTTGTTGTGTGTGTATATCAAAAGGTAGAGATTCTGGAAGGGATTGAAAGGCTGTAAATCCATTAAAGTGAAGTTAAAGCTAATTTGTAAGTGGGAACCTTACTATTTCTTTTACATCACTTGTTTAGTGTATCTCTTTTTTGATTCAATGTGCCTTGGGGATTTGTGGATTTCGAAAATAGGATAGATAAAATATCCTAAAATTCCTTTTTATTTTTAAAATGTCAATTCTATGTTGAGATTCTCAATTATTTACATTAATTTGATGGAATTTGTTTTGTTTATGCAATTTTTGATAATTTCATAGTCTATTCCACTTCCTCTTCTTCTTTGGTTCAAATTGTGAGTCTTCAATGAAATAACGGGTTTTGATTTCGAATTCTATTCTTAGTTTACACCACTTATTCTTACTCGTTTCTTTGTAAAAGATGAGTTGAATAGAATATGTAGTTTAGATTCCAATTCCTATTGTTTAGGACGTTCCATTGAGTCAGTGTAATAAATTGAGTTTCTATGTTGTTTACAAGTCTGTTATTGGTTATGAATATTCATTCCCTATTTTGGATATTAGAGTTCCTTATTTTAGTATGTTAAAATCTTAGGAATTTAAAGAAAATGGACTTGTAATAATATTTGGTTAGGTTGACATTTAACGATAGTTTAGAGCGTAAAATCTGTGCATTTAGAGTTTATTAGGCTTAAATATTTATTTATCTCTATTAGCATAATTAATGTACAATTATTACGCATATGGCATAGTTTATTAAGCAATTATTTTCATTTATTTCCCCTATTAGGAAGGTAATCGGTTATTAGGCGAAAATAAGACGAAACTCTTATATAAGTTATTTATTATTTTAAGGCATAATGAGAAAGGTTCCTTATAGGGCCTTATTGATGAAATGGTGAGATGAGTATGTGTGTGTATGTATGAGTAGTATTTGATTTGTGGCTAAGTCATAAGGATGCGAGATCAATAGAGTTACACGACGAAAGTTCGCCTTTCACTTTGAGGCTACTAGCAGTTGTGTACACTTCTTGTGGATGTGAGATATCCTTACGATATATATTTATAATGAGGCGAGGTTAACCCCAATTCTGTAAGGGAAATCTACCCAGCTAATCTAACTACAGTTCATACGAATAGTCGAATTAATATGAGACCATTATGAGTATGGACCATAAGGCGAAGGGCCTGCTTTGGGGTCTTGAGGTATTAAGTGGTTGTTTGAGGGTTTACCTCTTTTCCCCAGATGAAGTATTATATGGTCAAGAGGTTATGTTAGGTGGTATCTCAATGGAGTTCCGCTTCTAGAAATAGGTATTAAATGATGGGGTTTTCCTTAATTAAGTATTTAATGACCATAGACTGCCTATTTTCCACTAGAAAGTATTAAATGGCCTAACAGATCTGATATGATGTTAGCTAGATAGTACTAGTGAGGAGCATGGCTTGAAAATAGCTATTAAATTCTGGGGTCTACCTTAATTAAGGTATTAAATAGCCATAGTTTGCCTATTTTCCAATAAAAGATAGTAAGTGGCTTGGGTACCTTATCTCACTTTATTAGCTGTTTATGACGTATGATTGGGATATGGGATTACACAAACTTGCTTTTGGAATGGAAGGTATTAAGTGGTTGGACCTGCCTTCTTTCCTTATAAAGAAGTACTAAATAGTTTAAATGGTTTTATGTTCATAGACATATTCTTATTTTGAAATATACCACCTAAGTACTAAAAAGGTAAGACTCGAGGTTTTTATTCACTAGACACTTGTTTTTTTGACTCCCTCCTCATTACAACAAAGGTTAAGGACGGATTGATGGTGGTGACAATGCTTAGAGATGAGAAGCTTGGCATGTGATATACTTGTTATTATTACTTGCTTTCATGTGTACCCATATATTTAGACAATTGTTGTGACAGATACTATGTTATGATCTTTATGGAATTTGTATTATGAAATTTTTACGGTTTTGAAATAAATGAGTACACTTTGCTATGATATTTTGTTCTATCCACTGTGAGTTCTGAAAGTTTAGTTATGGCTGTATACTGTTATTTTCTTAATTTTACCAACAACTTACCTTTGAATGGATCTAAGTTTCAAAGGGCCTTTTCTGCGTTGAAATTTAGGCCTGTTTCGGGGTGGCTCGTTACACCAATACTAAGTAATTGAGTTTAGTTTTCTTTATTTAAAACTTAAAATGATGATATCCATGTTCAATTAGTTAATCAATATGCTTGGCTGAATATTGGATAAATACTTGGTTGATTAATATTTGGTTGAGACTTGGTTGTTAATGATGGGAAAATAATATTCATCAAAATAGAAATGGTTTATTAATTAACCATAATTAATAAATGAAAAATAAATCCATATTAATATGTATATGGAGTTTATTAATTCTCTATGTTTTGAATATAAAAAGATTGAAAAAAGATATATAATATAATAATATGGAATAAAGTGGAAAAGGAGTTTTGAATATATTAAGAACTGTTTGAAATGATTTAAAATGGTTTATTATGGCATTTTAAACATTTTAAAAAGTTTCGGAAAATTTTAATGAAGTTTGAAATATAGAGCCAAATCAAGCTAGTCGCATAACGTTAGTTCATTATTGTCTAACCTGAAAAGTCAAATCAATGTGTAGGGTTTAGTATAAGTCAAAATTCGTTGAAATAACAATTTTCTGGACCCACGTGGTTATAGTTTTCTAACAAAAGAAGAAAATCAAGATTTAGAGTTTGAAATACGTCCAAATCAAGTTTCAAAAATATCGCGTTTTGGTGGTTTTAAACCAAAGTGGTTAATTCTTTAAAAATAGATATTTTTAAATCACTAAAAATATGGAATAAATTTTACAAACATGTTAAAATGTTTTAAAAGAGATTTGAGTTATAAAAATGGACATGTATGAATTAGAACAAGTGTTTTGATCAAAGATGCTTTAAAACACTATTCACGTCAGTTTTTGCGATGGTTTTTGGTAACTTTTGCAGATTATGGTTTTGATTTAATTATTCTTTCTCAATCTTTTATATAATCCTTTCAAATGAATAATTAACTATTTTTAAGATGATTGGGAGGTTTTATGATTATTTAAATGTGTTTAAATTAAAATGGTTTAAAGGAATTTGTTTTAAACAATATTTGGAACTGTGTTGAGTAAACGAAAATTATCTTTAAAAAATCATATAAAAGAGTTTAGAGCTAATCAAATAACTTGACTTATGGGTGATAGAGAGATAGTCTCTAGACCCGAGATTGGACAACCGATGTTTGGGTTCCACTCTAGCTATTTAGACTGGCCGGTCGGAGAAGATAGTTAATTTGATCTACTCAGACCACTTTTTTAAAGTTAAAATAAAAGAGATTTGGAATTTTTCAAAAGTTAAAAAATATTTTAAAATATGATTTTAGTGGTATAGAGAATACCATAGCTAAACTCTGTATTAAATTCCGAGGAGGGAACTCGTACTATCCGTGCAAATTTAAAAGGTGATTTCACCATTATTCGAGGAATAGTGCAGATTTTACACAGAAATTGGTATTGAGTATAATTAATCTAATCTTTATAGATCATTTTGTACTCAATACTAATTGATTTGGGTTACAGTAAATAATGCCTTAAATAACATCATTTTTGACCCATTTAAAAGTTATGATTTGAAAATAAGAAATCTTTTTTAAGATTTAAACAAATGACTTGGAAATTTTTTCCAAACTAAATGGTCAAATGATTTGGAATTATTCCAAGATTAAAGAGGTTTAATCAACAAGAGAATTTGATAAATGAGGCTTAATGATACCATATTCTCTTAAATGATAAAGGAATAGTTTAAAAGAATAATTCTATGAATGATATTTGATTTTATAAAAGGATAAATTGATTGGATGTTGTTTGAAATTCACATATATACTTGACATATTTTTTATTGATGATTGGTTCAGAGAAACGGGGTCGGATTTGAGTGATTCCTATCCAAAAACTACATCGAACTAATATACGTGTTCGAAAGTGAAGACACGTTGAAGACAATGATTTGAAGTGGAGATCTTCATGATGTAAGGCTGCTCGCCACTAACTCTAGGTTAATCCATATATATATATATATATATATATATATATATATATATATATATATATATATATATATATATGGTGGCAGTAATGCCTTCGTTTTGAAAATCATCGATTTGCAAGGACTAACTGCTACTAATCCTATGGGTGATTCCCAAACTGGAAGTAATAGGAGAACCACCTTTGGTTTGTCCTTTACCTAGAAAACTTATATGGATGGGTGTCAGACATTGCATTTCTCAAAACACATACTGTAACGACCCGTAATTTTAGCATCTTGAAAATGAGATATTTAATTATTTTTAAATATTCAAATGTAGAATTTTCAAACTTAAACAATCATGATTTAAGAATGATAAACTTATTTTTGACATCAAATAAAGATTTTGGTTTCCCGTTGTAAAATTGACGAAAGTCGGATTCCGATAAAGTAGGATAAATATTCGAGAAATTTGTTTAAAGGATAAATAATTCCTTTTAAATATATATAATCGATATTAAACTCATTTGATAATAATGGTAATTTAATTTATAATGATTCGATAAATATATAAAACTTGTTTTATAAAATTGACAAATTACGTAGCATGTCGATAAATTGATGTCGTATTTTTATAAGAAGATTTGGATATTATTTTATAAGTCAAATATGCTTCTTTTAATTATTTAAAGATAATAAGAAATTTATTTTGAAGTTTGGTTTACATGAATAAATAGTTTAACAAAAACATCAAAATATGATCAGAAAACGTTTTGTCGAAAATCAACGTTTTATTCAAAATAAGTTGTCGCAACGTTATCGCACCTTTGTTAACATGTTTTAACATACGTATTACATATTATAATAACTAAACATGTTTACTTTTACTAAATATAATTAGAAAACTTCTAGAACATCATTAAGAAAAGTAAGTTTAAGAAAAGTCAAAAGTAAACATCAAATCCAAATCACATCAAAATCCAACAAAATAATTACTTTTTTAACTTAATCTTTAAGTGACTAAGACATAAATTAAGATGTGAAAGATGATGTTAAGTATTGAAAAAGTGGAGATTGATTTAGGTTGAAGTAATATTAGTTTGGTAATTTGGTAAGAGGTTATTTTGGTAAATTTACCACTTCTTTCTTTTTCTATAATACCCACCTCCTTCTTCACTTTCATTGACATTTCTTCTTCTTCTTCTTCTTCTTTTCTCAAGCTTCTTCGTCTTCTTTCTTTTCTCTTTAATGGCTTCTAAGCTATATAAAAAAATTATAAAGAAATAATGCCAAAATATTTAAAAATATTCAAAAGAAATCAATGTTTATTCTCTTCAAAACAAACTTCTCTTTTCTTCATATTTTACCTCTTCTTCTCTTGGCTATAACTTCTTGCAAATAGAAACAAAAATACAAAATTCTTCTTTTCAAAATCATGTATTTTTCCAGTGGCTAGAACTTTATCGTTGACCACTTTATCCAATTCTTAGCATAAATATGTCAAAAGTCCACTTCTTTCAAGTGCATTCCCTGGCCCAGTTTTTAAGCCAGAGAATAGGCCATTTTGTTTTGATCATAACTCTATCAAAATAGATCCAAATTAAGAAAAAAATTTAAATCATATAAAATTCCATTGGCTACAACTTTTACGTCGACTATTTTTTCTAGTTTTGATGTTCGCTATACCTGAAACACAATTCTTTAAAGTGCAATTTTGGGCTTCATTTTTGTCAATCTGACAATACCTCTTCTTCATTCTATCATATCTCCCTCAAAAAAATTTGGAATTAAGTGTTTTTTTTTAATTCAAGATGAAAGAATATGCAATAACTTTTCAGTTAACAAGTTTTTCAAATTTTTAGAGCAGTAGAGTCAAAAATAAGAGAGAAGATTGCCTATTTTCTGGATCTAATTTTGAGAATTCAAGTTCAAAGCTCTACCACTTCATCTCTACACTTTCGGCCAATCTTTATTTCAAGCCTTGGCCAAGCATTAGGAAGGAGTAATTTGGGATTATTTTCATTTGGTTTCCAAAGCATGGTAGGAAGTATGCGTTAGATCTCAAGTTTCTTGCCCTATAGTTTGACGGAGTAGAATCCGAAGTGAGTACAACTCACTCTTTCTGACTAACTGATATTTTTATATAAGCGAGAATAAATTTTATTTATGATGATTGATGATTTTTAGGATGATATATGATTTATTATATATATATATATATATTGATTGACGTTTGGATATATTTTTACCAATTGGAGCAGACGAGACCCCTATACGTTCCCGTGTATGAGCGGATGACCTTTTGTACACGCATCTGCCTCGAAGCGGACATTGTACCTATTTTCTAATATGTATATTTCTTGCAGGTGACAGGTTGGAGGAATACAACTTGATTCCTCACTACTGTTGATTTATTTACAGTTGTGATACATGCGGTTATCATGTGATATATGATGTTTTGGATGCCGTGATTGATGTATTTAGTGCTGTTGCAGCATTGGGCCTATTTTGGAATTTTAAAAATGTTAAAGTGATGATTTCAAATTAAAAAGGATTTTCAAGTTATTTTTAAAAAAGATGTTTTACAGAATTTTTAATTGTTAAAAGAATGAATTTATTTTAAATAAATTAAAGTTATAATTTTTATGTTATAAAAATTATGATTTTTGGGAAATATAATCAGAACGTGATTTTTGAAATACGGAATTAACTATTTTGTAAATAGTATAAATGGAAACTTTTGACTTATTGTAAATGGTTTATATATAAGATTTATAAAATCGATATTTTATAAATCAAAATATTTGGATTATATAGGAGTTTTGTAGATGATAAAAAAGAGTTATAAATGAATCTTATAAGTGGATAAGATTTATAATTTAAGAAGTTACAAAAAGAATGATTTTATAAATAGATGATTTATAAATAAATTAACTTATAATTTGGATTTGGCATATAAATGAGATGTAAATGGAATTTGTTAATAAAGGGAATTTATAAATGAAAGTTCTATAAAATAGAAATGGAATTTATAAACATTGTTTTATAAATCCTAGATCAATTCAATTTGATAAGTTAAATACAAAAGATTATTAAAGGAATTATATCCATGATTTTGGACAGTGGATAATCCTTTAATTAAGTTTGCAATAGCGATGAATTTGGTAAAGAAGATATATTCACGATTTTGGACAGTGAATAATCTTTTGAATTAAATAAATTTTTTGGAAGTGATATATGAAATGGAGTTATATGATTTAAAGATGTTTTAAAAAGTGTTAAGTATCGAAACCCTAGGTTTCAACATTTATTGTTGATATAGACATTATCGAGAAATAATGAAATGATGGACTATAACACTGTTGTTATTGTAAATGATTTTCAAAATAAAATGTTTTATATAGTATATGGGATTCATATATCAATCTAATTTTCGAATCCCTATACTAGTGATTTTGGGTGGTCGTAACGATGTTTTACGCAACATTCGTTTTGACCCAAATAAATGTGTTTAAAGAGAATGTTTTCCTTAAAGAATGAAATGTATACTTAATCCTGATTTAAGTATATGTAATATTTTCCAAATATTGAAAATAAAAAGATTTGTGAATATGCTTATATTGTTTAAATAAGTATATGGAAATGTTTTCCAATATTGAAATGGTTTTGATTTTAAAGATAATTTGAAGTGAATATTTGGCAAGTTTTTTAATTAATAAAAGATTAATTAAAAGGGCCTAGTGATTGCTTATGGTGCTCAATATTTGTTTGTTTGCTTATAGTTAAAAAACCGATTATTAAATTTGGCCATTTTAGTTCCTCGACTTGATGTGGGAACTATTTAGTCATACACTTAGTAATTAGCCATATGTGTAGGCTTGATTATCGGTTTGTTGAGGATGTTGATTCGTGTAGTGCGATATATTACTCCAATCTGTCGAGCTTCCTTCTTCGCCGAAGGATAGCAAGTTGAAAGTTGGAGACGTGATAAGTCTGTAAGACTTAGTTTCTGTGTGAGGTTGAGAAATGCTTTTGCGTTGTTGGTGCGAAGAGATCGGGATCAGATTTATTTAAAAACCTTCTCGAACCAACGTATATGCGACAATTGTGCAGTTTGCTTGTGATGATATTGATATTTTGGATTTTCATAGTGGGGGACTACTTATTGATCGTTTGGGGTTAAAATCCCAATATATATACAGTAGCAGTGGTCTCTTCATTATGAAATATCCAATGCAAGGACAATTCGCTACTAATCCTAGGGATTTCCTGACTGGATGTTGTAGGAATGTACCTTCGGTTTGTCTAGTTTCTGGACAACTTGTATGGATGTTTGTCTGACATTGCATTTCTATAGATTACATACACTCGTTTTTACAAACTTACATCAGTGGTGGCGGAAAAGACAACTTCTCTTAGCTTAACACCCTCCTTGTGAAGTATGAGCTTAAGTGTTGTATATTTGTGAAAGGCAATTAGTAGTCAACGGGAAATGGCCGTGTGGCATTCAAAGTGATGTGATATGTGATTGTGAAAGGTAATCGTTCGCTCAGTCCTCACCAACCAAAAATGACCAAAACAGTGTTAGATGCGGCAAGGCTAAATGGGTCGCTCCCAAGTAGGGTATGATCGTCCTCTTCTAGATATATCTTTACACGCTATGACGTCGTGCATCTGATTATCGTGGTTTGTATGCATAGAGGGACCTCGGTAAAGGTCGGTAACGATCGGAGGATGACATATTCGGTACCATCTAGTTATAGAGGTGGGCCAGTCTTGTGTTGGTAGAGGGCAGATGTTCTACGCCTCGGGACATCCATCTAGAGGTGTACCCATTCGGAAGGTCGTCCCTTCACCTGATCATTTGTATGGAAATCCAAACTCCACTACGTACTTGCCATTTTGACCGTATTATCCATTTTGGGCTATATGCTGGAATTTAATCAATGTAACAATTTCGACTATGATTAATATTATTTGTATACTAGGCACTAGTATAATATAAGAGGATTTGATATGAAATGTTCTAGTTATCGTAAGGTAAAAACATGTCTGTGTTTATATGTGGACTTGTCTTACGAGATACTTTTGTTTTGATAATGGAAAAGTTTGGTAGTTTAATAAATTCAGTTGAGAGTGTTTCTCACGCTAGTTTACCAGACTGATCCGGGCGTTCTTCCCTTTCAATGCTCGAGTCAGGCCGAGTATGTTTGCAGGTTCAGATTTGGTGCTTTTGGAGCTTCAGTAAGCGAGCTGGAGATCTTCATATTCGTATACACGTATCTGTTTTGATTATCCACTGCTTAGTTGTTGTATATTAACGGCAATTATAAGGACATATTATTATAAATGTCCAGGCTGAAAACTAGTGATTGATTGTTGAACTCTGATTGATGTATGTATGTATAGTTTCTATTTTATAAAGATCATTGATATGATATTATATGTTTTCCTCTACAATGTGAGATTCTATATCGTTCTGTTTTGTCTTTTATTCTCTCTTTCTTCTCTTCTCTTTTTCTCTCTTCTTTTCTTTCTCTCGACTTTCCATCGGTCTGTGCTTTTTGGGTTGGACATGTGTGGTTTATTGTCAATCCAAAGAGTTTGGATTTGCGGGTCGTCACACTTACATTGATCTCTACCAACATACATCTATTTGGTGGTGTAGGAAGTAACCCCTTCTATACTTAAAACCCTTCTCTGAAACGTCCAAGATCAGAGGTCGTACTTTCATGGAAATCAGTAGTGCGTTGTTAGAAATGGCATCGTGGCATAAGTGGAATTTGCGTTGTGAAAATCAAAGTATGGCTTTGTCGAAAGAAGAGTGTTGCTTCACAAGCCTCACATCCCAGGAATGATATAGGATACTATGTGGTCTATAGGAAAAATATTTCTGGCCATCGATTTTATTGATGACGAAGGAGTCTAATAGTGTATAGACCCTCAGTGGTTTAAATGGATAGGTATTGGAGGTTCGATTGAGAAAGAGCAAAGCCACCGAAATAAGTAGTGTAACAATGTAGTATGGAGGCTTGCTTCAGAAAGTGAATAGTTACCGGGGACTAGGATAGTTATGCATGGATTTCGCTTCGGAGGAAATGGCCACTAGTTCCTATCATGTTGGAAATCCAATTGCAATATGAGCTTTATGGTTTTGGTTGTATTCCCAAACTAGCTGTAATGCTTTGCAAACATTTCAGCTACCCCTTTTGTATTATATACACCATTTGACATTGTCCGAGAATTTGAACTTTCTTTATATATTTATTTGAAATGTTTTTTCAAATTAATGTCATTAATGATGATATCAAATTTGTTTTAGTACAATGTATTTTGGTTAACGTAAGGTAAACACCCATCCATGCTTATGTGCAATGTGGTCTTACGAGATACACTTCTTTTCAAAGGTTTTGAATGGCATCAATCTGGTCTATGGCATAGATATATTCCTTTATAATTTGATTTTTCTAATTTTGGTTTATCAAGCCTGATCCAGGTATTTTTAATACTCGGGTCAGATCTGAGTGGTTTTTAGTTTAGCTAAAGATGCTTGGAGTTTCCATAGGAGAGCTGGAGACCATCATCTATGTATAGACATATTCTATTTTCCCCTACATTTGTTTTGTTGTTTTTTAGCATTTGTAAGGAAAGAGTATTTATAGCCATGCAGGCTGAATCTTGGTTCAACTCTGATATTGTATTTAAAAAATTTCACTATAAAAGATTTTATGGTTAATAATATATTATTATTCCATTCGTGTTAGATTCTGTTTTCTACTTTGTTTTATGCTATTTTCTTTTTACCTTTGATTAATCTGCCTTTTCGGTGCTTGAATTTGCGGCACATGAATATCTAGATGTATTAGTATCGTTTTTTAAGGGTCGAAAAGGCTAGTCGTCACATATCCCTAGGGTTTTCTCATCATGATTCTGAATTATATTAAGCATGCTGCTTATTGCAAACAAAACTAGATTTTAAAAGGATCGTTGTCATATCGAAAAATGTCGAAACTTTCAAGCATATAAAACTGCCCAGTCCACTGTTTATTACGAGCTCAAGATGGCCTTTTTGAGAATTTTTGAACCCTTTTTATAGCATTCTGGAAATGCTATAGTTTCTGTTCTAAACTTTAATTATTTCAAAATGACTTTTAATTAAACTGTTTTTCTACAATCTCTTTACAATTATTTAATAACTTAGATATATATTAAAAGTTATTGGAAATTTAAAAATATTTTTGACAATTAATTATAAATTATTAAAATATAAATTTTATTTTAATGAGAGAAAACATGCTTTTCGAAGTTTTTAAGTAAATTATAAATAGTTATTTTTAAATAATATTTTAATTGAATGTTTAAACCATAAATATAAATACATTAAAGTATTTTGTTTATATATAGCTTTTAGAAAATTAGTTAATTATTTAATTAAAGTATTAAAAATCTTATGTAATATAAATATCTTTTAATTGATTTTAGAATTTTTTAAATATCTTAGCTTATAAATAAATTAGTATACAAATACACACACACACACACACACACATATATATATATCATTTTCAAAAGGCTTTTAAGTTATAAATAAATGTTTTTAAAAGGGTTTAGGAGTTGCTTAATTAGCTTAATCATGCTTTGTTGATTTACTTGTTTATGGAAAGTAATTAATAATATACTTAGTACTAAAAGCCAACAAAGTAAGCTTATCTATTTGTGAGAGTTGAGAATGTTGTTCGAGTAGGGTTTAGAGGCAATAATGCTCTAATCTACTGGCTTTACTCTTCACAGAGAGATGATACAGGTTGAGAGAAGGTCGAAAACATGATAAGTATACGAGACTTGATTTCCATAAGCGTTCGTTTTTAAAGCTACATAGTTGATTAGTTGACCATCAAACTTAACCATACAACTTAGAAAGTATATGAAAGCTTAACAACTTTTGGAAGTAGACTAGCCTGCAATGGAAAATATGGGTGGATTTCAATCTTTTTTACATCATTGGATCTTTATTGGGCCTGTGGTAGAACATTTCTAAATTTAATTTAAATAAAATAATATATTTTGTTTAAATTTATAAATTGTTGACTGAAATTTATTTGATTTATTTTCACTTTATATATAGGCATACATCTGTATCATATACATATGTATATGTGTATGAATGTGTAACAGGATATTCTATGTAAGTTATAACATGTCCATGCATTGATGTTGCAGTTTACATCGCAACAGATATATTAGCCCATCCTATATGCATCGTATGTTGTTCATATATATGCATATACTTACAGTTAATATATATATATATAAGTAATTACATATGTATGTGTACGTGTATATATATTAGAGATACTAATATAGATATATATGTGTGTATGTATGTATACATATAATATATTAGAAATATCAAATACACACACATACATAGATAAAATCCTAAGTTTAAAGAAATATTATACATACACACACAAATCAATTAAAGTAAAATAATTATGTGTATATATATAATATAAAGTGAATATTAGTCATGCATCCCTAAAACCAATGTTAATTCAAACGACATCCTCCTTAAAAAAATTGTAAAGCGGGTCCCTATAATTATTTTAATGTACCAGCATGTATTTTTTTTGCACCATTGCTTAAAAAAAATTAAAAATTGTAAATATTATAACTAGGTTTCTGAATGAAAAAAGAAAGAAATTGCAGACATATCTACAATTATTCGCTGAATAACTACGTTGAATAAAAATCTATATAATTGCAGATATGTCTCCAGTTATTCCACATATTTGCAGACACGTATGCAATTATTCACTGAATAACAGCATCTTGATTTAACAATCAGAATATTTACGTAAATATCTGCACTTATTCCTTAAAATTGCAAATATATCTGCAATTTTTAGTTGCAAAGGCATATATCCAGTATAAGTGCAGACATGTCTGCAATTATTCTTTAAAATTGCATACATGTCTGCAAGTATACCTGAAACATATTATGTGTCATTCTTCCCCCTTTTCATTCTTGTTTTATGATTTTTTTGACATGAATACGAAGCTAAATATTAATTGAAATAATTTTTAAAATTTGGAAGTTTGTTTTTTATATGTTTTTTGATGATTTTCGAAAAATAAGGACCTAATTTACATACTTTTTTGCACTGGGGTTTTTGTGAATTTTGAAATATATCAAGGACCTATGCCAAAAGCACACTAATATAAATATAATGTTTAAATGGAAAATTGTATTATAATAAATTATATATGTAAATATGTATGTGTATATATACACTTTTTTATTTTAATATTCTAGATCGAAATACACTATAGATTGAAATTTATTATAATTTTATTGTTATTCCGCCTTTTGGCAAAGCCGAGATACCTAAAAATTATCTGAAAACCAATTATTACTAGTCATGAATGTCGACTATGCATCGCAAGTTCACTATAGATATCAATGAATTTTATCCGAGTTCGGAATGGGCTACAATTGGCAAGAAATGGCAAGCAAAGCTATAAAATCCAACGTTTCAAAATTTAGGTTAATCGGAGTTCGTATGAATGAGATATGGTCTATGAAAGTTAGAAAAGTTAGAAAAAGAACGCACTGTTCATATCCATAGAGGGAGGTGGAATTTCGAATCGACCAAGTTCGACTCGATCAACAACATGATAATGATATGTCCGAATCGATCGGGTTCGAGTCGAACCTTGGCCATGCTATTCGAATCCATTGGGTTCATGTCGACCAGCGTGGAACTTTTCGTATCCATCATGCTTCGAATCTATCTTGTTCGATGAATAGTTCGAACCCATCGACTCTACAGACCTCTGTCGTATCCACCAGGTAAGGTTTCGTTCGTATCCAACTATCGACCTTGTTCGTATCTGTGCCCTACTTCGTATCCATCGGCTTACACCATCCTCGTATCGATCCTTCACACATCATCCAAGGCCGCTTCAGATCGATCAGCATGTATAAGATTGGTGCAAAACGTGCTACAGGCATCGATACGAAACGCTGGACATAGACCGAAATTGCGAATAGGGGTCAAGGTAGATGAATGCGAATGAAAAGACGTGGATGGATCCGGGTGGAGTTCAAATACTAACGACTCGATCGACTCGGCAAAAAAGGTGGAGCGATCCACAAATCTCACACCACGTCAGATCATACACACTTGCCTCAATTGAGTCGAACGGGATGGATACGAAACAAGGATTCGAACGCGACAATGCTCACGAAAATGCAATCTGCATCGATCATATCTCCTAAACCACAGGTCCAAATGCTACGAAATTTTCACAGGAGTTTACGTACAAGCTAAAGAACATTCCTGCCAAGTTTCAGCTCGATTGGATCATTTTTTAATCGATATGAAATTGGTTCGTATCGATCACGAATCGAGTCAAAACTTTCTAGGATCGATCACGTGGGCCCACTCACGTGCCAGAAGGAGTCTCTCGAAGTTTTAGCGTGATATCAGCCTCCTACACCTATAAATATCCCCCTGAAGCCTACAGAAAAAGGATCTTTAGCTATTCAACGTCTAGACTCTGCCGGATTCAATTCTACATTTCACTGTTGCTGTTATATTCGAATTCCTTCATTGTAACTGTTGTAATCATCTGTAATCAGCGAAGAACATCCATAAAAGACAAACCTTTAAAGTGGACGTAGGTCGGAGATAGCCGAACCACTATAAATCTTGCGTTTCCGTTCGTTATTTCTAGATTATTGTTTGCTATTTGCTTAGATCTATGACTTGTGCTTGAAAATTGTTTGTTTATATTCATATATTGGTGCTTTCACGACATTAGGGGTTTGTGACCAATTTTGGCATAAACACTCTGGTGCTTTCACTGAGAAGAACTAGCACCCTCTATACCTGATTCGGAATCCAGATTTGAAGGCTTGAAGGAATTAGATTTAAAAGGCAATGACTCGACAGACAAAAAGAAGACATAGAGCTGAGAGAAGCCAACAGGAAGGAAATCAAGAAGCATCCTCCGGAGCTGGAGAAGAAAAAGCTTCGATCTACATTATCAGGGACAAGATGGAAGCTATGGCAGATTCATTGCATGAGAGATTGTTGAAGAGTCAACAGGATATGACGCAGACTTTCTTTGAATAGATGAGAGCTGTAGCGACATAGAACCTTAGAACGACTACAGCGACTGCGAACATGGAACAAGGAGCCAGGGTTGCGGAAACCAATGGAGGACAGATTCAAGGTCAGAATGCAGAACCAGGAGGCAATCAACAAGGACTTGGGGGCAGACCCTCTGGATCCGATGCTGGACGACCCATAGATGGAGCTCATGAGGACAGAGCCAAAGCTAACGTTAATGAGCCACCTGAAGAATATTATCCAGAATATCCTTCGAGACCAGGGAGGCAAGGCAGAGGCATGCTGAGAGGGCAAGCTTTGGATGAAGATCAAAAGATGGCTGGATTGGTGCGATGAATAATGAGAGGAGGATTGTCAAGCAGAGGCCTAGAGGAAGTTAGTCGGAGTCCGTTTACTCTGAATATCAGGAATGCAAGGAATCCTCCGAATATCAGGAATGCAAGGATTGATTTCACATATCAATTTATAACGAATCGAAGTAGTTTCAGGTATTTATCGATACCCGACCCCAGTCTCTTTGAATCCCAAATCATTTCAACCCAAGTTACTCAGATGAAATATAATCAAATTTTAAATATAGGATGTCACATCCACACAGAAATTTATCATGAAACTCAATCTTACCATATCTCAAAACATTTATATTAGAGAAAGCGATTAATTAAAGTTATCTAATTAATCTGGTCATTCACAAGCAAGACTAATAAGTCACATTATCTCAAATTAACCAATTAATTTAATTTTCTTCCATCACTAAGAATCATGCTTACTTATTCATTAACTAGTTACAAACCAATTATAAATCAAACGCTATGTATCCATCTGAGTTAATCAACCCAGGTTAATAACTCTTCAATTATACAAAGTAGTTAATTTAATTTGATTTTTTTTTAAAATTAATTACACTTATTAATTTACTGTAATTAACCATTAATTACTTCATTGATTAATAATCAAATTAACTACACAAATTATTATTAATTACATTAATTAATATAATCACTTCATTGATTACTTAGACTTAAATTAATTTAACAAAAATTTATTACTTAACTTTACTAATCTCATTTATTTAATTAATTACATTGAGAAATTTATTTCTTTAATTAATTTAAAATTTGATTTGAATCTTGTGAAGACCCAAAATTTTTGAGAAATAAAAATTACTTTAAAAAAAAAGGAAATGGAAAAATAAATGCCAAGAATGAATAAAGTAAATAAATGAGAAAATGATAGTTAGGGAAATATGAAAATGGGGGAGAACAATAGCTGAGTAAAGAGGAGCATTGTATTTACATAATTTTATGTGTAAATATGTGTATGTATTATATTAAAAAAATATAATAGCTTGAAAATGAATATCAGAAGTGAGTGAAATAATTATGCAAGGAATAATTATCTTTAGACAGAGATGAGAAGAAAATGATTAAGTATAAGATGAATTCTAAAAAAATTCACATGACTTGTATATATGTGAATATTGAGAAGCATGGGATAATAAAATAAAATCCTCTTGGCAATTAAAGTGCCTGGAAACCAGTTTAATATTAGCTGAGCATAAGTATAATTTTGAAATAAATCAAGAGTAAACAAATAGGCTAAAGTAATAGCTAGGAATAAGAAATAACTCAGGTGTAATGAAATTTATAGTGAAAATTAGCTACATAAAAAAAAATATGCAAGTAAATCATGCAAATTGCATGCACACAGGAAAAGTAGGATAACTGCTTTTACCAGAAATAGAAACCAAGAGAAAATGGCACATTTAGCCATGACAACACAAACATAATTTTCTGAGTAATGCAAGGTTAAAATGGGTTTTTCCTTTAGTAAAACCCTAGTAAAATGATTTAAATCTAAAGGTAAAGCAGAGGTTTTCTCTGAGGGAAAAATAGAAACACATAAAAAAAAGGGGAGCTCACACTGTTTTCAAGCCTAGGCATTCTCGGGGAAAAGAAGAGAAAGGTGAGTGATAATCAATTATGAGGCTTAAGGCATTAAGACCCAAGCAAGGGCAGCTAACTATTTTATATGAAAATCATATTACGATTTCTGTAAATCCTTATTTCTGTGAATAAATATATGATGATCATGAATGTTATTTTGGTTGAATTTCTTTTGGTTGCTATTTTGATTTGTTTTTGGTATTGACTATTTTTGTTTTGAAATTTGTCTAATCAAACATATATTCATATTATAGAAATAGATTTTTATAATTCAGTTTTATATGAAGAATAAGCAAAATGTTTTACTAAGAAATAGGATATTAAAGGGAAATGAAGTGGGCAGTGTGAATAATGAGATTCATGCTCATGCCTAGTTCGTATTAAAAATGACATGAACAATGCAATGCTACAAACATATGATGATTTGTTCAGATCATGAGTCAATACGTTTCTGTGGGTTTTTCTTTAAAAAAAACCCTATCCTATGTTCTCAGTAAAATAAATACGGCATTTCTCATGGCCACATCAGATTTATGCAAGCAGTGGGGGAAATTTCCAGAAATAAATATACAGGCAGTTTTGTAAAATAAGATTAAGACAGAATGATTTTTGGATGTACAATTTTGCATGAATGCTTTGTATGATTGGATGTAAACCCTTGAGTGAGTTTAAGAAATTTTGGGGTATGTGTAATAAAAGGAAGAACATGAGCATGTCAGGAGTTTAAAAAAAAACTCCCCAGAAATTAAATGAGCATGGTCTCTAAATTACAAAGTAATTTAGGAGAAGTGCTTTGATCTACTCATCATCAGATGGATGATGGGTATGTGCATGACTTGTTTAAGTCCTAAAGGCCTCTGTGCAAAGGTTAACAGAATTGAGTCCTTTGCAATGCACACAAGTGTCCAAAGGCAAGAGTTTAGACCATATAAAAATGTAAAATGGAGCTGGAAATGAAGGCTGTGGAATTTAAGAATTTAAATCCATAGGAGTTTTGTACATATACAATTGAACAAATTGGATGAATGACTGCTTGAATGTATGCTGGATGTATAGGTTTAAATTATGCATATGTTAAAGTTTATTAGGGAACTAGAAAGCATCAAACACCATATAATCTCTGCACAGTCATAAAATAATTTTACAAGTTATTTTTAATATTGATTTCACTCATACCAGAATTTTATTCTGACCTTATTTATTGCCCTTGCAATATTTGGGGTGTCCCATTTTATTGAGGCAGCTCAAAATATTGTTGCAGGTAAAGAAGCATGAATAGCTTGCTTGCTTGGAAAATTAGAAGACCTGTTTGAGTTTCTAAAATGCAGTAGTTCATTGTAATAAAGATAGCTAGGCAAACTTTCTTAAGCATATGTAAACCTTTCAGTATTATGATGGCTTGGTTCATTTGAAAAGAATTTGTAAAACTTAAGTATTATATTGTGTCTTGAGCTACTGATTTAAGTAATTAAGCCAGATGATTTCTGTAGACTGTGATGAAGGAAGTTATGCCATGTAATGAGATATGTGGACATACTTTCTTTAGAATATTTGATAAATTTTAGAAAGAGAGACTGCAGTGGTTTTCTTTTGATAATGCATATAGTAGAACTTTTAGGTGATGGTTGAGTCTGACCTGGGTTAGCCAGTGAGACATGGTTATGACTTATAAATTGATATAAGTCCATGAGAAGTTTGAAGTTTTAATCTACAAATCTTTCTTGCATGTCTAATTCTTTGTGTTGCAATGTATTATAAATTGATGGGAGTAAAGTACTAATAGCATTCACTTCAACCATATTAAACTATACTCAGTTGCATCAAATACAGCTTTAAGCTGTTTGCATTTGGTCTTGTTTAAATTTTAAGAGTCTGCAATATCAAAGAGTTGGGTAAAATGATAAGCATGACCACTACTTCATACCATTTTGGTTTATATCAATAGCCATTATTTAATAACCATTAGAGGTCTGCATCACAGTCTCATCTGGGCTTGATTCTTTAAATAAATTTGCTTGAACCTGATGTATACATGTATGTGCAAGACCTTACTTGGTATGCTAGAACAAGTTAGCATTTTACTTGCATGTAGTTTTTCTTCTGCCTGGTTTATAATATTCTTACCACCAAAATGTTCATAAGATTACTAGCAATATTATAAATTAAGACATTAGTATATTCACCAGACATTAAAAGAATTAGATTAAATGAAAACTCTAGAAAACAGCACAAATGACAATATGAGGAATTAATACTTTATTTTTGTATTAGTCAATCTTGAGTCTCTTTAAGGTGATAATATCTATATTTAGTATTAATCAATCTTGAGACAGTGAAAAGATATGAGTGTAGAAATAAGCTATGTGACACAAGACATTTCAATTATGAAAAATATTGCGTGAATTAAAATTCTTTGCTACATTAACCACTCTGATTTGCAAGGAAACATTTATATATACTCACATATATAAATGATAGGAATTGACTTAAACATTGATATATTTATATTAGTAAAATTCAGGATCTTGGGAGAATGAATTTAAAGAAGTGACCACTTTTATATATATATATATATATATATGGACAAAAAATCTCAAAAATTTGAGTATAATGAAGAGGGTCACTTCAAATCTATACTCTAAAATTAAGTTCACACTTATTTCATATGCATATGAAAACATGGTTAACCTCTGGCTTGACTTAATTCATTAAAACAAAACCTGAAACAGGTTACAACAACAAAACCCAAAACTCAAGTAGACATGAGTCAAACATTAAGTAACTCGCGCCTGCCCCGAGTCACGCACCTCTCCTCATCACTTCGAGTTCTATCTCCACTTGTACGAGAGTCCCCCCGAGCATTTTCTGGAACCCATTGACCCAGACACCATGTGCACGCGGTGCACGTACACCGGCGACGCCGACCTTTGATGATCGGCACGGCGACGCTCAGAAATCACCTGAACCCACGCGAACTCCCATCAACACTTAGATCGAACAAAATCTCCTCGAATCGAAATCGAGGTATTCACGTCCCAACCTGGAACCTTACATGGCCAGAAATCTCCTCCTCCCCGACACCTCCGATCTCAAGTTCACCTGACCTCCACAATGAAACTTCGTTACACAGCACCCATTCCCACCATCGCATGCCCCCCCCCCCCCCCGATTCTTCACCTATGTCAGAAATGGCATGACAAACCCATCTACCAAAACACTTCACTAAACCCTAGTTCACACCAGTACGACCACCATGGCCATCGAAAAAAAAAACGAGCATTTTTCTTGTGTTCGCCATTCTTCGTATCTCCTATGACCTAAATTTCAAGACAATTAACCACCGTGATCATCAGAAAGTGGCTAATTTTCCTATTTCAATCATCATGAAAATTCTCATGATTCACAAAGTTAAAAATCTTGATTTTTTGTATCAAAATTCAATTCTTTAAAATACGAATCCATTCATATATTCAGGAATCAAAATTTAGATATATGATTTTGGACCTGTATTTGATTTTGACTGTCATTTCCTATTTTTGAAGTAAACCCTCAATTAAAAATCCTTAATTTATTTTCTCATCAAGGTTATATTATTTCAACTATCTTTTCTTCATAGATTCTAGCGGGAATTTGAATAAATTGACAGATATAAAATTTACTTGATAATACTTCAAATCTGACAAACACAACAGGGTGAATGTATATGCACAGGCACTAACTAGTCATTTAAATGCATAAACATAAACATGCAGGCCTATTTTTATCATCATCTACATTTTCACATCAACATCTCAAAATTTCCCACAGAACATATGAGATAAACCAGATTCAAGCTAAGTTTCACTCACTGGTTTCAGTTTTTGAACAAAGGCTTTGAACTTTAAAGATCATCACACTACTAGGGAAAGATATAAAAGATTTTTTTTTTCAACTTTACTCACCTGCTTATGAAAGAACATAGAGCAACAAGTATTTTGAAACTGCAAGTTTAATTTTCCTTTAACCCTACTGTTTGATCTTGTTTACTGCCCTCTATTTTTTTAGTACAGGCTTTGATAAATATTTGAATCAGGTGCTCCTCTTTTTTCCCTTCTGCTTGGTCTTCACCTTTAACCAGATTTGAGCTTAAAATCAAGAAAATTCTGTTTGTAAACTTTTATTTCCTCTAGTTTGTATTTCTTTTCAGTTTTCAGGTTTTTTTTTTTATTTCTACTCCATGTAATTAAATCTTGAAAGAGAACAAAATATGCCACTTGTTAATTCATGCCTTATTTAATTCACATTTGTCACAACTTGTATTTTTATGCCTAAACCCCTAGTCAAACTTTTATTTATGAATTATGGTTTAAATCTTTTCTCTTCATACTTTCCTTTTTTGCAGAGTTCTCTTCTTCAGTTTTTAATTATAAAAGGATGATAGAAGATTTAAAAAAAAATGAAGATGCTTTGGTTTGTAAGGGGCCTGGTTAAAATTCTTTGATTTTACTTATATTACAAATTGAAAAGAGGACACATTGGCCAGCTGTAAAATTGCATGATATAAAGGCTACAAGTGTTCATTTCATATATTAAAAATCTTACAAATGTTTAATTCTCTTATTAATATTCTTATGTTTTATGTATTTATATTACATACAAACTATATTTAGCACATGTATAAATTAGTAGGAAAGAATATTAACCCCTTTTATTAAATCTTGCTTACATTTATACTATAATTTGTCATTGTATTTAAATTGATATATACAAGTACTAGTGTTAAAATGTAGAATTCAACCTTTTAAATAACTCTTGAAAATCACCATATTAACTTTCAAAACATAACTTTAAATAATTATACTATAAGAATATAAAATAAATATTTATCCAAGTATAAATATTTATTATCATCTTTATTTGTTAAATCTATAATTCAAAACTTCTATTAGTTAACCCCGTTAATTAACAATTAACGGATACTCCAAAATTCAGGTTATCACATTTCTCCCCCCTTTGAATCTTTTCGTCCTCGAAAAGAAACGAAGCCAAAATTTATTAGATATTTTAAAACCAGTTAAAATATTCTTTTGATCATTTTAAAATCTGTAATATTTCCAAAATAGTTTTTATAGAAAATATCATTTTATAACTCGATGTGTCAACAAGTCCGTCTTCGTTCTCGTAGAAATTCGGTCATACGTTGATCAGTCGTAGGACAGAAAATCTATAAGTACTTAGTAGACCCATCTTCAACACCCAATGAAAATATTTGGAAAATAATTCTATTGAAAATATAGAAAACAGTTTTGAAAATAGAGGATATATCTTTAGTGAGAATGCTCTGGAAATCATCACTCCCATCCATGGTCACAGTTACATTCCAGGGTTACGTAGCCATCGCAGCAAAAGTCCATGTAACTGCAAGCTCTCCGCGGCCTCTCGATTACGCCATGGAACCCACACAACAGATCACAGTTACATCCAGGGTTACGTTGCCGTCGCAGCAAAAGTCCATGTAACTGTTGGCTCTCAGCGGCACACACGACTTTCGCTATGGTATACTCTACTCATAATCCTCAGGAACTAGTTTCGTCCGGACTCCTCACAGGATCAACTTTAGAACCCCCCCCGGGCTCAAGGCAGCACCACCCGGTGGTACTCCTGAGAAGTTCATTTCAAGGGAGCGCCTTTTTCCCCAGAGCCATCATCAAAACATTTTATACTATACATATATAGTATCTTCAAATCATTCGCCTAGTATGATCTCATACAAAGCTCCTTTACACAAAGTCGATTATTCCAAAATCGATAATTCTCAAACTAGGCTTTCCAAATTCAATATTGATTTTACCCAAAAATCAAAAGCCTTACCAAATCCATAGGTTCCCAAAACCTTTTTCCAAAATCCTCATATGATCCTTTACATATATATATATATATATATATATATATACACACACACACAGACATACAGATATATATAATTTTTAAAACTTTGGATCATTTTCAAACTTGTATAAAGCTCCTTTTATACTTCAAACACTTCCAAAACCCTTTTTTTTCTGGCAAAAGATTCAACAAGGGAAGTTTTATTTTATAAAACAAAGATATTTACTTTGTTTACTCAAAATCAAATATTCAAATTTGATTACTCTTTACAAAACCACTTACCATATCACTTACTTCCATAAACAAAATTTCAACCATAGAAATATCCAATTTTCCACTTTACTTCATCATATACTTCACAAAATATAATTTTTATTTCAAAAACCATTTCACATTTCTAATTCACAAATTTCCATTATCAATTTTATTCAAATCCGTACGATGTACACATCTCATCAGTACGCTATACCAATCTGGTCGCTCACTCGACCACACAGTTTCACTTCCGAACTAGCATCGTCCACCTGACTTCCTAGTGCGGACATAGATTTGGTTTCTTGATCAGAAACCGTCATTCTCCTTGCATAGTCATAACAATGACAGAGAACATACAGAACCAATCAACAATCCATATCCAGGTTCGCCTTCAAAAATCGAGTGGAAAATTCCAACTCGGATCGATATAACTATCTCGAAATTCTGTGCTCGAATCTGGATCAAATCATTATGCAAAAATAGAATAACATATGTACACCTTACGTATTTATCTTTATTGGTTATTAGCCAATTCAATTCCATTTCAATTCACATTCACTTTGATTTTCATTCACTTATTCACAATTGCTTCAATCCATCTGGAGTACCATTTCTATTCTTATCTCGATTGGTATTCAATCAATAACAGTTTAAACTCTGTCCAGTTTAAATTTAGAAAATAACTTGAAAAGTTAAAGAAATAGATAAGTAGTTGAAAAATAATTACTAGTTTGTAAAATAGCTGTAAAATAGTTCGGCAGTTGTAAAATAATTGGAAAATAGTTAAATAGTCATAGAAATTTGAAATAATTACAAAATAGTTATAAAATAGTAATTGGTAGTTGAAAATAGTAATTAGTTTATAAAATAGTTAGAAAATTGTTAAATTGTTTCAAAAATAATTGTAAAACAAGTATAAGATAGTTTGGCTTTTAAAAGAAAGGTTGTGTATATAATAAATAGCTTGGAAAAAATAGGTTTATATTAAAACAATTTTATATTAAAATAAAATAGTCCAGAGTCAGAACTGTTCACTTCCCAATCTTCATTCTCAATCAATTCAATTTAAATTTCCTCCTCCATTTAAATTGACCCAACTCCAATTTTAAATAACTCCAATTTCCATTGGACCTGATTTATTCCCAATTCAAGTTGAATTAATTCTCAATTCCCTTTCAATTTAAATCAAATTCCATTTAATTTTAAACATATTCAACTTTAATTACAATTCCAAGTTATTCCAATCACTTTGGACTAATATCCATTCAATTGAACCCACTTCAATTCCAATCTATTTCAACTCCAGTTTGAATTAGTTCCAATTTCAAATTCCATTTGAATTCAAAACTATTCAATTTTAATTACAATTCCCAATTATTCAAATCAATCCAATTCAAATTTTCCATTTGAATCTTATACTCATACATCTTCAATCAATTCAAATCAAATTCAATTTGAACTAATTTCAAATTTCAAATTTAAACCATATCGAATTATATAAATTCGAGTTAATACTTCAAATGTTGATTTAATTCCTTTAAATCAATTTACCTTTAAAGCTTTAAACAATTCAATTCACAGTTCAGACCTAACATATTATACCACAAGTCAAATTAACCTTTATTTTTACATCAATAACCCAAACCTTTAAACAATTTAATTCTGAGTCCAATTCTCAAAATTCCATTTTAAATTATCTTTACTTAACTCATTACAAGGTTCAAGTAAGAGTTTCAAACAATTTTAATTTACAAATTCAATTACTCAAATATTTAGTTCAAGGTAATTCCATACCCTTGATTTCAAACTAAAGTTTAGTTTCTCTTTTATCTCAACAATGGATTACCATACTCCATCTCTCATTCATTTAAACAATTTCAATTCACAACTTAAAGATTTTTAACAACAATAGGATGATATCATCTAATTCATTTTCAAATTCTAGATTTCAAACCTAGTTTGAGATCACTCAAACTCTCAATTACAATCAACCATTTAACTTTCCTAGTTAAATCTTTAATTTCATCTTAAAATTTACAAATCAGGTTGAACAATCCAACATTTTTAACTTTTCCCAAGTTAAACTCAATTCACTTAATCCAGTCAACCTTACCTAGTTTGAACTTCCATTTCAAATTTTGAACTTCTCATAAATTATCTTCCCACTTATTAAGTTCAAAAGCTCATCACTTTTGGGTATCACGTCTTATTCCAAATTCAAAACTCAACATTTAGATTTTATTCCAAACCACCTTTGATATTATGTATATCCACATATATACATACTAATTTCTTTTACATACTAAGTTATACTTTAAAATTTTAAACCACCTTTGGTTTTAATTCAAAACAAATTTCCTTTAAATTTTCAAACAACTTCTTGTTTGAAATAGGACCATTTCATTCAAATACATTAAATAATATTATTTATTATTATTTTAAATTAATTATATCATTAATTAATCACATTCGGTAATTAACTTATTTCTTAATTACCTTCATTAAGTAATTGTCCCTTAAATTACTTGCCTCTAGTTACTTCATTAAGTAACTCCCTCTTTATTTATCATTTCCAATTATTATCCATTCATTAATCTCATTAAATAAAGTTTAATTAACTACATAAATTAATTGATTATCCTGAACCCTTTCCCAATTTCAAGATTTAATTCCAGTTTGAATCCGTTTCAAACTTGTCTTTAATTTAATTTTAGTTTGGTTGTAATTCTATTACCACTTAATTCTTACTATTATTTTTAGTTTAATTAATACTACAACCAATTTCCTTAATATATTAGATAATCTATTATTTATATAAGATTCATTTACTTTTGAAATCGTTTAGAAACCTTTATATAAGAAAATATCAAGTATGCTCTCTCATATTTATACACTCAACTCATTACAGGGTACCACTTACCCCATCCTTAATGAGTAATCCCAAACAGAGCCAAGGTTCTCGCTTAACCTTCAGCTCTGATACCAAATGTAACGACCCAGAATTTTCGATCCCGAAAATTCCAGATAGTTAGAAAAAGAAGAGATAGAAGAAGAACAGAAAAGAAACACATAAATCTCACATTCGCAGCGGATAAAATATAATATCAATAATAATAGTTATACCAAAGAAAACTGTATCTATCAATATACATTGAAATATCAGAGTTACAACAATTTTTATACAACATTGAATTGATACAATTAAACATGTCTCAAATATATACAATATTATAGTGGAACTCTCCATACGTCCCTGCCATCCAGCTCGCCTCCTGAACTCTAGAACGTCCTTACCTGAAAATCTGTAATACTCGGTCTGACCCGAGCATTACATCAAAGTAACACCCGGGTCAGGCTGGAAACCAGCGTGAGTAAACCCATCTAACATGGAATACAACAGCACAAACTACATAAAACCCGGGGAAACTCGTATCAATTTACACATTCACAAGATGTTATAGACAATCATTTATTTTTCACATTAATTTCCAAGTGCCAAACTTATATTATATGGTCCAATTCACTTAAGTCATTCCGTTTCAGCCTATTGATTTCACATATCAATTTATAACGAATCGAAGTAGTTTCAGGTATTTATCGATACCCGACCCCAGTCTCTTTGAATCCCAAATCATTTCAACCCAAGTTACTCAGATGAAATATAATCAAATTTTAAATATAGGATGTCACATCCACACAGAAATTTATCATGCAACTCAATCTTACCATATCTCAAAACATTTATATTAGAGAAAGCGATTAATTAAAGTTATCTAATTAATCTGGTCATTCACAAGCAAGACTAATAAATCACATTATCTCAAATTAACCAATTAATTTAATTTTCTTCCATCACTAAGAATCATGCTTACTTATTCATTAACTAGTTACAAACCAATTATAAATCAAACGCTATGTATCCATCTGAGTTAATCAACCCAGATTAATTACTCTTCAATTATACAAAGTAGTTAATTTAATTTGATTTTTTTTTAAAATTAATTACACTTATTAATTTACTGTAATTAACCTTTAACTACTTCATTGATTAATAATCAAATTAACTACACAAATTATTATTAATTACATTAATTAATATAATCACTTCATTGATTACTTAGACTTAAATTAATTTAACAAAAATTTATTACTTAACTTTACTAATCTCGTTTATTTAATTAATTACATTAAGAAATTTATTTCTTTAATTAATTTAAAATTTGATTTGAATCTATACTCTAAAATTAAGTTCACACTTATTTCATATGCATATGAAAACATGGTTAACCTCTGGCTTGACTTTATTCATTAAAACAAAACCTGAAACAGGTTACAACAACAAAACCCAAAACTCAAGTAGACACGAGTCAAACATTAAGTAACCCGCGCCTACCCCGAGTCACGCACCTCTCCTCATCACTTCGAGTTCTATCTCCACTTGTACGAGAGTCCACCCGAGCATTTTCTGAAACCCATTGACCCAGACACCATGTGCACGCGGTGCACGTACACCGACGACGCCGACCTTTGATGATCGGCACGGCGACGCTCAGAAATCACCTGAACCCACGCGAACTTCCATCAACACTTAGATCGAACAAAATCTCCTCGAATCGAAATCGAGGTATTCACGTCCCAACCTGGAACTTTACATGGCCAGAAATCTCCTCCTCCCCGACACCTCCGATCTCAAGTTCACCTGACCTCCACAATGAAACTTCGTTACACAATCCAGCACCCATTCCCACCATCGCATGCCCCCCCGATTCTTCACCTATGTCAGAAATGGCCTGACAAATCCATCTACCAAAACACTTCACTAAACCCTAGTTCACACCAGTATGACCACCATGGCCATCGAAAAAAAAAACGAGCATTTTTCTTGTGTTCGCCATTCTTCGTATCTCCTATGACCTAAATTTCGAGGCAATTAATCACCGTGATCATCAGAAAGTGGCTAATTTTCCTATTTCAATCATCATGAAAATTCTCATGATTCACAAAGTTAAAAATCTTGATTTTTTGTATCAAAATTCAATTCTTTAAAATACGAATCCATTCATATATTCAGGAATCAAAATTTAGATATATGATTTTGGACCTGCATTTGATTTTGACTGTCATTTCCTATTTTTGAAGTAAACCCTCAATTAAAAATCCTTAATTTATTTTCTCATCAATGTTATATTATTTCAACTATCTTTTCTTCATAGATTCTAGCGGGAATTTGAATAAATTGACAGATATAAAATTTACTTAATAATACTTCAAATCTGACAAACACAACAGGGTGAATGTATATGCACAGGCACTAACTAGTCATTTAAATGCATAAACATAAACATGCAGGCCTATTTTTATCATCATCTACATTTTCACATCAACATCTCAAAATTTCCCACAGAACATATGAGATAAACCAGATTCAAGCTAAGTTTCACTCACTGGTTTCAGTTTTTGAACAGAGGCTTTGAACTTTAAAGATCATCACACTACTAGGGAAAGATATAAAAGATTTTTTTTTTTCAACTTTACTCACCTACTCATGAAAGAACATAAAGCAACAAGTATTTTGAAACTGCAAGTTTAATCTTCCTTTAACCCTCCTGTTTGATCTTGTTTACTGCCCTCTTTTTTTTTAGTACAGGCTTTGATAAATATTTGAATCAGGTGCTCCTCTTTTTTCCCTTCTGCTTGGTCTTCACCTTTAACCAGATTTGAGCTTAAAATCAAGAAAATTCTGTTTGTAAACTTTTATTTCCTCTAGTTTGTATTTCTTTTCAGTTTTCAGGTTTTTTTTTTATTTCTACTCCATGTAATTAAATCTTGAAAGAGAACAAAATATGCCACTTGTTAATTCATGCCTTATTTAATTCACATTTGTCACAACTTGTATTTTTATGCCTAAACCCCTAGTCAAACTTTTATTTATGAATTATGGTTTAAATCTTTTCTCTTCATACTTTCCTTTTTTGCAGAGTTCTCTTCTTCAGTTTTTAATTATAAAAGGATGATAGAAGATTTAAAAAAAAATGAAGATGCTTTGGTTTGTAAGGGGCCTGGTTAAAATTCTTTGATTTTACTTATATTACAAATTGAAAAGAGGACATATTGGTCACCTGTAAAATTGCATGATATAAAGGCAACAAGTGTTCATTTCATATATTAAAAATCTTACAAATGTTTAATTCTCTTATTAATATTCTTATGTTTTATGTATTTATATTACATACAAACTATATTTAGCACAAGTATAAATTAGTTGGAAAGAATATTAACCCCTTTTATTAAATCTTGCTTACATTTATACTATAATTTGTCATTGTATTTAAATTGATATATACAAGTACTAGTGTTAAAATGTAGAATTCAACCTTTTAAATAACTCTTGAAAATCACCATATTAACTTTCAAAACATAACTTTAAATAATTATACTATAAGAATATCAAATAAATATTTATCCAAGTATAAATATTTATTATCATCTTTATTTGTTAAATCTATAATTCAAAACTTCTATTAGTTAACCCCGTTAATTAACAATTAACGGATACTCCAAAATTCAGGTTATCACAGGAAGGCACCGAATTCAAAGATTCTTTGGCAAGAGATCCACCACAAGATCTTAGAGAATTCTATCATGAAGCTGAAAGATTCATTCGACTAGAAGAATCACGAGCCGAGAGGCGAGAAATAATGTTGTGCAGGGGGAAGGAACCGCCAGGGAACAGTCTAGAGCAGAAAAAGGAAAGAGAAAGCAGGATGATAGACACGATGGTCCTGATAAACAGAAGAAATTTCGAGAGCCTAGGTTCAGGCAATACACAGATCTGACGGCAAGCCCGGAACGGATTTACACAGAAACTCGGAGGCAACTCCCCTATCTAAAGCCACCCAGGAGAGATCCCACAGAGCGGGAGCGCAGAAGTGGAAAATATTGCCTATTCCATGAGCTGAATGGGCACACTACCGATGAATGCCGCCACCTGAAAGATGAGGTGGAAGAACATGCCAGGAGCGGTAGATTACCACAATATACCAAAGAACGGACAGCGGCCATGAGACCTGAACAACTACCGTCTCCACCTAACAGAACTGATCTTGGATCGGGATCGAGACTCTTCATCAACTGATTATGATGGCAAGGGCCAAGTTCAGGACTTGGACATTGATCGATTAGATTTATTAGATTTGATTTTAAAAATAAAACGACTATTCCACTTACACATGCATGGAAACCGGAGAGATCCCTAGGCATGCTCTGAGATGGAGATAGATCGATCTGCCCGGAGAGGCAATGTCTAGTTTTTACTAATGTTGGAGATTGAACATCTAGGATTTGAATTCAGTAAATGAACTTGAATTTCTTGGAATAAACCTTTAACCGGAGAGTTAAAGGATGAATATTATAAACCAGTTTGAACACGATCTTTATGACCCTACCGAGAGAGGCGGGGTCCGGAGTGCAAGAAGTGAGTTGCTTCGCCAGAGAGCGACAGGATCGACTCACTTGACGTCATTTTCCATTCACCGGAAAGTGATTGGATCGGGATTCGATAAGAGCCCAGAGAGGCTATGATCGGCCCATAATTTAGGCCATAACATCGCTTAATGTTCAGATACACTGAACCGGAGTGCAAGAAGTGAGTTGCTTCACCGGAGAACGACAGGATCGACTCACTTAACGTTGTTTCCCCTTCACTGGAGAGTGACATGATGTGATCCAGCAAGAGCCCAGAAAGGCTATGATCGGTCTAGAATGACCAAGACATCGCTATACGCCCTAGCTGGGGCTAGAGTGTAAGGGATAGAAAGCAACACCGGAGTGCGACAGGATCTTTCTATTCGATTAATAAGTCTGGAATGGACTTGGCGAGGGTCCAGAGTGACCACTAATAGCCCGGAGAGACTGTAGAATTTCTTTCCTAACTTCCACAGGAGGAAATGAATAATGATTCGGCTTCGAACAGCCACGAACTTGATTGACAACGCTATTAGCTTTGAATAAAACATGAATTCACTGCATGCGATCCAAGACTGTTCAAAAAACACCTTTTACAAAAAGGCGTGTTTTGGGGGGCAAAGTGTTATCCCACCTTTTGGCAAAGCCGAGATACCTAAAAATTAATTGAAAACCAATGATTACTAGTCATGAATGTCGATTATGCATCGCAGGCTCACTATGGATATCAATGAATTTTCTCCGAGTCCGGATCGGGCTACAATTGGCAAGAAATGGCAAGCAAAGCTACAAAAGCCAATGTTTCAAATTTTAGGTTAATCGGAGTTCGTATGAATGAGATATGATCGATGCAAGTTAGAAAAAGAACACATTGTTCGTATCCATAGAGGGAGGTTGAATTTCAAATCGATCAAGTTCGACTCGATCAACAGTATGATAACGATATGTTCGAATCGATCGGGTTCGAGTTGAACCTTGGCCGTGCTATTCGAATCCATCGGGTTCGTGTCGATCAATGTGGAACTATTCGTATCCATCATACTTCGAATCGATCTTGTTCGGTGAATAGTTCGAACCCATCGACTCTACAGACCTCGATCATATCCACCAGGTAAGGTTTCGTTCGTATCCAACTATCGACCTTGTTCGTATACATGCCCCACTTCGTATCCATCGGCTTACACCATCCTCGTACCGATCCTTCACACATCATCCAAGACCGCTTTGGATCGATCAGCATGTATAAGATCGGTGCAAAACGCGCTACAGGCATCGATATGAAACGTTGGACATAGACCGGAATTGCGAATAGGGGTCGAGATAGATGAATGCGAATGAAAAGATGTGGATGGATCTGGGTGGAGTTCAAATACTAACGTATCGATCGACCCGGCAAAAAAGGTGGAGCGATCCTAGAATCTCGCACCATGTCACATCACACACACGTGCCTCAATCGAGTCGAACGGGATGGATACGAAACATGGATTTGAACGTGACAATGCTCATGAAAACGCAATCTTGCATCGATCACATGTCCTAAACCATAGGTCCAAATGCCACAAAATTTTCACAAGAGCTTACGTACAAGCTAAAGAACATTCCTGCCAAGTTTCAGCTCGATTGGATCATTTTTTGAACGATGCGAAATTGATTCGCATCGATCACAAATCGAGTCGAAACTTTCTGGGATCGGTCGCGTGGTCCCACTCACGTGCCAGAAGGAGTCTCCCGAAGTTTGAGCGCGATATCATCCTCCTACACCTATAAATTGCCCTCTAAAGCCTACAGAAAAAGGATCTTTGGCTATTCAACATCCAGACTCTGCCGGATTCAATTCTACATTTCATTATTGCTGTTATATTCGAATTCCTTCATTGTAACTGCTGTAATCATCTATAATCAGCGAAGAACATTAGTAAAAGACAAACCTTTGAAGTGGACATAGGCCGGAGATAGTCGAACCACTATAAATCTTGCGTTTCCGTTCGTTATTTCTAGATTATTGTTTGCTATTTGCTTAGATCTATGACTTGTGCTTGAAAATTGTTAGTTTATATTCATATATTGGTGCTTTCATGACATTAGGGGTTTGTGACCAATTTTGGCATATACACTTATCATATCAATATATACTTATTATGAATTAATTGGTCAAACTATCATAAATAAATAGTATAAACTTAAATTTTCCAAAAATCAAGAAAAGTATTTTAAGGGTTGTGAAATTTTTCCTAATTTTTCTAAGTGAATTTTTTTTTATTAATTAGATACTATTCAGAAAATTTTAAAATAATTTTAAAAAAAATATAAACATTTGGAAAATCTAAATTTTTGACCATGAGCTTCTACGATGATACAATAATTTTAAATAAATTAAAATTGAATTTTCATAATAAGATTTATTTTATATGAATTAATTAAATCTATAGTGAATAAATAATGATAAAAAAATATAATAGTCGTAGAAAAATTATTTTTAATCGGTAAAATTCATAATTAATATAAACATGCACTGGAAAAAATTTAGATCAAATTTTATATAATATATACACTTTGATATAAATTATTAAATAAATTAGTTTACATATTGATATATATATATATATATATTAATATAATACTAAAATAAAGTATAATAATTAAAGATGGAACTTTTGGATCATTAATAATAATATATATAACTTGTGCACATCACCAATCATTATTGTGACAACATCCTTACCTATAGGAATCTCACCTAAGTAATAGTGCAGTACTAATATATATATATATATATATATATATATATATATATATATCTGTGAGTATGTGTGTGTGTGTACGTAGGTATATATGTATGTATGTATATGAACAATAAGCTATTATACAATAATGATACATCTTATTTGAAACTAAACATTTACCTATAACTGGTGTCCTTAATCCAACTTGAAATGATGAGTCCTCTTCCTTTAGAAACCTCATTGATTCGTCAGATTGCTAGTCCTTGAACTGCAGACCATTTGCTATAAAATAACTATTGATTTGGATTTGATTTCATTTGATATTTTAATGGGGTATATGCATGTATAGATCAGCCATGAGAAGGAAGGAGGAATGGGCTAGAAAATGACATATAACAACCCGCCTTTTCGACCTTTAGAAGTCAACACTAATACATCCACGGTATTCACGTGCCAAGCATTTGAGTGTAGGAAAGACAAATTGTTGGGGAGAAAAAAAAAGAAAAGGCAGAATAGAATCTCATATATATACCACAGATCTTTACCAAAAGAAACTATAATATGCACGCATCGGATTACACTAATCATTAATACTCTGCCTGGACAGTAATAACAACCTATCCTCACTATTGATGACAAATATAAACAACCAATGCTACAGAAATAGAATATACATGAATACGAGCTTGACATCCAAGTTCGTCTCCTGAAGCTCCAAGTATCCAAACTGAATCTGTAACTATGTTTGGGTCCGACCCGAGTATTATAATATAATAACACCCTGATCAATCTGGGAAACTGGCATGACAAACACACCTCAATTGGATTTTTATGTTATAAAAACATTTCAAAATAAAGGTATCTTATAAGACCATGCTACCTATAAACATGGATGGATTTCTACCTTATGATAACCTAAACATTCCATAGGAAACCTTCTGCTATTATAATAATGTCTATGGTTTAAAATAAATATTAAATCATAGCCAAAATTGTTACATTAATTAACTTCCAGCATAATAGGTATACAACTAAGTCTAAAAGGAACTTATTGGAAAAATGGATTCCATACAATGACAAGGTAAGGGACTACCTTCCGTACAGTACATCTCTAGAAAATGTTTATAGGGCCTTACATGGACCTTCTGCGAATCATGATCAGCCCTACCCCTTACTAGATAGTTCCGAATATTTCATCACCCTGGTTGTTTTTGCAACCATTTCCTAAGAGCTCTTATACGAAACCAAATCCATATATATATATATATATATATATATATATATATATATATATAAACACACACACATACATAAATAAATATATCTTGAAAAGATGATGACAACACCCTAATGGGTGCGACCCACGTAGCCCTGAAGCATTCCCTGTTTTAGCCATTCTCGGGGTTGTTAGGCTTGAAACTATGATTACCTTTTATATAGTAATTCCACTTGGAATGCTAATACTACTTTTCAGGAAAAAATGCAATGCCAAAATTCGTCCATAAGTAAGTTCCGGGTCTGAAAGAAACTGAAAGCACTACCTTTGCTACATCCATTTTTGAATCACCATCAAGATTAGTGGCAATTAGCCCTTGCACTTCTAGAACTTTGTCTTTAATAATCTTCAAGATGTCTTCCATTTGAACGTTTACATTGGTTCGAAGTGTTTTTTGTTTAATATATCTGACCCTGGTCACTCCGAACCGAAAACGATAGATCAAAACTAGCTTGGTTTTGATAGTCGGTTATTTAACTATCAAATAAATAGAAAAGCAACAATAAAATTGGGGATTTATTTCCATAGGGAAACCATCATTGGTTAAGCGTATAAGCATCTAATAACCACTTTAATAAATCCTTTCATGAATTAAAAACACTTTGTAAATACTTGTATTAAAATGCTTTTTCAAATAAATATTCACAAATCTTCATACTCCCTTTATATACTTGGAAAAATATCCATACACTTATCATAACATTTAAGTATATTAACAAAAACAATACACTTTTACTACCTTGGAAATGTATTTATAGAATTCTAAAATCATTTATAAACCTCCTTTTATAAATTCTAAAACATTTATAAAACTCTTTTATAACTCCAAAACAACTTACAAAAATCTTTTTATTAACTTCTAAAACCATTGATAAAACTCTTTTTTATAAAGAACTAAAACTATTTATAAAGCTCTTTCATAAATCCACAAAACTATATATGAAACTTCTTTATAAATCTATAAACCCATTTATAAAACTTTATTCTTTATAATAGTCTTTTATAAAGATCCTTTATAAAAATTCATAATATGACCTCTTATAAAGCCTTTTTGGAAATTATTATAAACTCAAACCACAATTTCATTTATAAACTCTTTAATAAATCTCTTTTACTAAATGATATTCCTTTTTACAAATCAATTTATTATCTACAAAAAAATTAATCAGATAAATTAATTAACTTTAAACACCCTAAATTAATAATAAATTAACTTTCCAACATCATTAGTAAAATAATTTATTTACTCCAAAACATTATTAATACAATAATTAATAACTTCAAAACATTATAAAAATAAAAATAATTTACATCAAAACATTATTATATAATAATGATTATTAATAGTGATACATTACAAATAAATTGTAATTATTAATTTCAAAACATTATAAATTTAATAGTTAATAATTCCATACCTTATTAATGAAACAACAGTAATTAATCTTCAAACATTATTATATACAATAATCATTATTATCTTCCGAAACATTATTATAAAAAATAATTATAAATTCTGAAGCGTTATTTAATAACTTTTATAAATTCCAAAGTATTATTAATAAATAATTATTAACCTCAAATGATATTAATTATTTAATAAATAAATTTTCACAATATAAAATGTTGATAAATAACCTTTGAACACATTTAAATATAAATAAACAACTTTTAAAAAATATCTAAATGATTTAAAAAAGACAAATAAAAAGTTTGGAGTAAAAGAGAGAAGTTCAAAATTTTCTTAAATGAAAATATCCAAGAAAACCCAAAGATTAGATTTAAAATCATTATCTGAATTCAAATCCTTTTCAAGTTAAACTAGCAATTAATAGTATTTCAAAATACTAAATTGAAGCCAACAGCCACCACGTCATTTAACCAACGTTAATATTAATTTTTTTCACTATAGATGTTAAGTTTTCAACATATAACAATATCATATCTCATAGGGCCAAACAATAAGGATTTCATAATTCATATAAAAGGAGTATTATTGAAAATAATTCAAAAAGGACGAGGAATCCCATTGAATCCCTGTAACGAGCCGGATTTTTCGACGGTTAATTGTGAATATTTAAATGGTTTTAAATATTTGATTTGGAGTTATAATTGAGTTAGAAAGTTTTTAAAACTGAAATTTTCAAATGATTTCATAAATTTTGAAAATCACTGATTTAATCGACGTGTTAAATAGCAACCCGAGGTGCAGTCTTGGAATTTGACGAAACCTTTTCCATCGGATCCATAATAATGTATTATTATCGGATTTCAAATTTTGTAGTGTTTGGATTTATCGTTTGATCGAACAAGATATAAACGCGTTGGAATTAATATCGAAAATTCAATATAATAATTGGGTCCAAAAAGCTATCTTCTCCATACGATCGAATAGGAACTCAAAACCTTTTCCATTGCATTCGAAATAGGCGTATAAGATTATAAATGCCTAGCGGCACGCCTCGATAAGGATTCAGGATTTCAAAATGCCACTAGCGAGATATTTTGGGAATTTTATAATATAATAAATTGGAAGGTCAAACTGGTCAAAATGTTCCAACCATGCTCGAGAAGCTTTACTTAGTTAAAACCGTGTAGGCCTTCTCTTCTTCTTTCTTTAGAAGCAAATCCATTCAAGCCATTTTAAAAAAAATCGTAGCTGAAAAAAATAGTGGCGCACACACGATCGAAATCGAATGGGCTTCGATCCTAGAAGCGAGATTTAGCGATGCTCATTTGTCGTTCAATAGCGAAGAGCAGATAGAACGAAGGGGAAGTTGAACTAGGGATTCGTATTTAAGGAGGCATAGGCGATGAGAGGCGCGCTGAGGGGAAGTGAAGGGTGGTTGCAAGAGCAATTGGAGGGAGGGCGATAGTTTTTTGGACATGGTCATGGTTGGTGGTAGCAAGAAGGCGAGCACCTTGAGGATGGTCGTGCTTGGTGATGAAGGCGTAAGGTCGAAGGCGACTGGAAGGAAGGCTAGCGCCAGTGATAGTTCGGGCGCTTTGGCGTTCGAAGGAGACGAGGCTTGGCGGAAATTCGATAGCTGCTATGGGTAGTTGGTTTGATTTTAGAGCAGATGTAGCGGGTCATATTTTGGAGCGAGGCATCTCGATGGAGAATGGAGGAGTGATGGGGGATATTCAGAATCGATAGTGAAAGGAAAAATTTGGAATTCGAGAAGAACGTAATGTAATTAGTCTTAATTTAAATTTAATCATATCGTTACCACTAATTTAATTATTAATTTGTTTATAAAAATTCAAATTTTTAATAACTCGTAATATATTCTTACGAGGTCGAAATTTCGCAGAATTTGTGAAAAGTATTTAAATTGGAATGATCAACGAACTCAAAAATAAAGGTAAGCAAATCTCACTCATCTTGGATTACTATTTCAATTTAAATTATTGAAAATTAATTATTTAATGGTTGGATGAATTTAAAAATTATTATCTTTTGTATGTGATATATATATAGAAGTATATATAATTGTAGTTGGATTGATGTTCTCGCACATTATGGCGGATGAGACCCTATGCATCCTGCATAGTAGCGAATGACCCTATATACCACGATATCCCCTCGAAGTGAGATTGGTATTTTTATGTTGTACTAACATCTGTGGATGCCGGAAAACAAGTTGGAGGGATCCAACTGGGTTCCTCAAAATGTTGAATTTAATTTCATATATTTTAATATTTGGTTTGTGTAGAATATTCTATTATAGATTACTATAGTGATTGGAATTAGGATGTTATTGTAGCACTGCCTGAATTTTGATATTTAAATACCATAGTTATTTTTTTAAGTTGAAGGAATTAAAGGGAACTTTTGACATAAAAATATTTATATTAGAATTGGAGTTATTTTAAAGAAATTGAGTTACAAAAATATATTTGATTTTTGGTTATACTTAACTATTGTCAATTATTAAATGGAGATTTTAAAAATGAATTATATGAAAGAATTTATAAATGATATTCTAAAAAGAAAAAAAGAAGTTGAAGTCGATAATAAAAATAGATTGGAAGTGTTAAATAGGATTTACGAAGAATGGATTTATAAAAATGGAATTTTAAAAATAAGATTATTATTTTTAAACAAGTAAAAATCAAAGGAGTTATAAAAATTTATAAACGATGTTTATAAATAAAGGAAATCGGTATCATGATGATAAATTGGGAATAAAAATTTAAGGGGTGGATTTATATCAGAGTATGGAAATAGGGTGAGAAAATAGTGGATACTATTTTTGAAAGTGGAAATAGTTAAGGAGATCAGGATAGAAGCGATGAGATGGAAACCGAGAGGAATTTATATGTTGAATTGGTTATTGAGATTCTAAAAATATATTTTTAATTTTAAGAAGTAAGTTTGTTTTTAAAAGGAAAATTTTATTATTTTAACCGTGGAATTTTAAACTAGTTGGGATTGAAATATTACGGTAAGTTGATTTTCAAAAATTAAGTATTTATTTTAATATATTCTAACTTTTAAAACCAACTTTGAAAATTTATTTGTTTATCTAAAAATAAGCTATTGATGTTATAAAAGTGTTTTTGATATTTTAAATAATTATTTGAACATGTTTTCAAAAATAAATTATTATTCTCTTAAATACTTATTTTATATATAGAGAGAGTTTGAAGCTTTGAAAATGTTTATTTATAAATTCTCTTAAGATTCGTAAATGAGGCTTATACATGGATATGATTTTAAGGAGAGGAATTTTATAAGGGATTCGGAGGAAATGGAATTTCAAAATGTTGAATATGGGAATTTTGGAAATGACATCCGAATTCATAAAAGAAGTTATAAATTATTGAATGGGATTATAAATAAGGATACTGGGTTTTGGAATTGTTAAAGGGAATTTATTAATGATTTCGGAGACTTATGAGATAAGTTACGAAATATTCTCTGAAGCGTTAATATTTGAAATGATTTTGGAAAGTAGACTTATAATGTTTTCCAAAGTATAAAAATGGAAACTTAGAGATATTTCTAAGTGTTGAGATGATTTGGAAATATCCTGTTACGGATTTAAGTATTTGAAATGGTTTCAAATATTGGAATATAGAAAGGGATTTGAATTTATATCTTAGTAAAGATATTTTGAAATAAATGTTTGAAGAATTATAAAATAAGGCCTACTGTCTGCTTATGGATGTTTTATTGATAGTTAAATAACGGATTATCAATATTAGCCAATTTCGTTAATCCTTTCGAAGAAACCGAGATCAGATTTAATTATCTAAAAACCACATCGATCCTATTTGAACATTATGAATAAATAACGTGAAGATGATGAAGACGATGATTCGGTTTGTCTCGACCCAGGACAACTTGTATGGACAAATGCCATCATAACTTTGTCAACGGAGGATGATGAGCATTCTAAGTAGAATTGTCTCTTGAAAGGTAATGCTTAACCTCAAGCCTCATCAACCAGGAATGACTAAAACAAGGGAGATGCAGCAAGGCTAAATGGGTCACACCCAATCAGGGTAAGTTTCTATTGAATATGCGAGTATATGATTTTTGTTTGATGATAATAAACATATATATATATGTTCATTTAAATGTATTTGTTAATGTACTATTTTATTTTAATAGATTAAATAAAATTTGTTAAATAAAATAAACGACACAAAGTTTAAATTCAAACAGATATTTTATTCAAACAAATATTTATTACATTTTTTGAATAGCAAAAATTCAAGCTCTCACTATATATACAATATTTCAATTACAATACATTTCATTTTATACAACTGTCCTCACTACATATCGCTCATTCACTCGTACTTTATCTTCAACTCTATTCCAGATTGAATCCAACATCTGAGCAATCTGTAAAAATAAATACTGACACAGTAAAATTGAAAAGAAAATGTTTTTACAGTATAAAATAATATGTATTTTGAAAATATTATTTGCCTTAGTTATTTGGGTTGTTCGTCATCATTTAAATTTGAATTCAACATACATGAATAGCTTGTGGCATGCATAGTGTATCACTTTACATGCCACAAGGCCGTGCACACCAATATACACTTGATAAAATTGCAGGGACAGGTGAGCACAAGTCAAACCCAAATCAAAAGCCGGGTTCAACTCAAGTGCAATAAAAATAATGTCACAATATCAGCACAAGGTCAAACCCAAGCTCCAAGCTGGATTCAACACAGGTGCAAGTTCATGAAAATGGTCAAGGCAACTACAACACAGCCTCGACCAAAAATTCTGATGTACACTTGAATTCAAACTGTGAATCAAGTCATGGTTCAAACCAGGAATGCACCACTGCTTCATATACAGGACAACACAGGTGCAGTCCAAAAATACAAGTACACAAATGAATGGAAACAACATCAAAATTCAGTTTTGACTAAGACTACATCAAGAATCAAATACCAGATTCAAGAATGCTGTTTAAACTTCAAATCTGGTCGAAGTGATGCATCAGTGAAATGTAATCTGTCAAAGCAAATGAGAACTCAATGCACAGACTCGAACGAAGTCAGTGATACCAGATCACAATGTGCACAGGTATGCAACAGAGAAACAACTCAACATCAGTGCGTACGAGTTCGAATGAAAAATCAAATGTCCAAAGACTAGACCAAAAGCAACTCGAGCTAGCTAAATGAACTAGCTCTCAAGTCCAGATGACTCGAAGTAACAACACAATGCAAACCAGAAATAAGTACAGCTATGGAAAACACAAGCCAGTGAAACGGCATAAACAAGCCTGGCATGCAAATACAACATGTAGTGATATACAGTGATATATGATCAGAAGCAATGCAGCAATCAATATCAAGGCATGAACCAGACAACAACTCACAAGCTCCACACTCGAAGTAGCTTCCACATGTGACAACAATACTTGACTCAAGACTGTAATACTCACACAGTGCATAGCATCATCAATGCAACCAGACTTCGAGTCGAGCAGTTGAAAATGCACACAAATGCACAAGTAAACAAAACCAAGTCAGACACAGTGAAACTCAAATGTGCATATATGGATAAATAAGTTTAAAACAATGTGACTGCAGTGCAGTGAAACCAGAAACAACTACAAGCAACATGTAACTGATTATATACATACGTGAGCATATATGTACATATACATGGGCAGGATGCAAGTTCGACATCAGGTTGAAAGTACATCAAAGACTGGTGCAAGTCAATGAAGCTTCAAGTCAAGAGAATCAAAACTAGTGTAAATATGTGTGCAATGAAGATTACAAGGAAATACAACAGAGAAATTTAACACTTTTACCAAAGTCGTCCACGAACACATGATGAACTAAACAAAGCCAAAACACATGACAGTAATACATGCCAGAGAATTCAAAGCAGCAATCATGCCGATAGCAATAGAGTTTCAAATGAAGTCAAAATATCAACACAAAATCACCATGACCGAAGTCATGAAATAATAGTGTCAGTGACAGTACCAAAGTCACCAAAAGTCACAGAGGCAAAATCAACAACCAGGGTGCAAGTTCGAACAATTTAAAAAATCATGGTGCAGCAGTCATGGGACGGCAAGTAGAAATCGAACAAGTCAAATTCCAACATGCTACAGAGATGAAATAAATCAATATCGTCAGGAAGCAGGTTTTACAATACAAATCAAAGCCATAATTATCAAGTAAACAACTATAGTTCAATATCAAAGCAATGGCCAAATTCAAGTTACAGAGAAAAATTCAAACCGAAGTCAAAAGTCTAAATTATTCAAAGCTGTGGTTAATAAGGAATGATACAGCTCTCAATCGAAGCCGTATAAATCAAGCTACCAAAAAATATACGAATTTGAACAAATCAAAAATATACAAACTGAAGAAGTCATAAATCATTACCAGCATCGAAACAAAATCGAACGTCCGAAACAAAGAAAATGACGAATTCAAATGATTATATACGAACGAAAATACTGGTGTTCGAACCCTATATAAACCCAATCATCATTGGCTAAATTGGCGTTTGAGTTTAAGCAACAAAGAACAAATCTTTCAACTCGAATCAAGTCGAGCATAGGAAAATTGAAAAGTAAAAGCATATATAAGCACTACAACAAAAAGTGTCTTTTATAGCGGCATATAGCCGCTATTAATCACAACCATAGCGGTTTGATAAGCGCTGGATATCGACATGTTATAAAAAAATATTGAATATTTATAACACAAAATATGCCGCTATGGTTGAGCTTAGTTTTATAACGCAAATTCGCCGCCATGGTACGTTAATTCAATAGTTCATTATAGCCGCTATAATATCTCAAATATAACGCTATAAAAATCGTAGATACACTTTTCAAGAGCTATGCCTATATATTACATTTTAATAATAGCAATCAAACTAAATCATAGTAAACAATATACTCTTTTTCAACTAAATCAAACAAAAATGACAATATTTTATTCCCTTTTTCAACTTGCATTTCATTTTTCTTACAAGTTTATAACTTGAACTGCATTTACATTTACAAAAAAAAACAATACATTGTTGCATTACTACTTCTCTGCCATATTCTCCTCTGTCAATACATTTGCATCACTCCCCTCACCTACAGTCATCTACCACAGTCATACTGCATTCATCTGCATTTACTTCCATTTCAATTCACATCTGTCTGTTGCCGTGCAAACTGTCAACACATCTACCATCACCTAACTTCACTGCACAGTGATATTACCACCTCAATACCATCCTCTTCATCAAACTGTCAAGGCATCTTCTTTCTGCAATTTTCCACTGCCTCTTCATCTCCAATCTGCACCAACAAAAATTTATTCTTCCTCTGCTAACATTCCCCTGCTTCCTTCTACACGATTGTCACCCTCCTTTTCACTGCATCCATCAACTAATGAGCCACTTTTCCTCTCCTAACAAGTACTTCTCAAACTTCCTCCAACTTTCACTGCATACATCAACCCCCTGCTGCCTCTATTGTCTACACCATTTCACTTGCATATCACCATACATACTACCATACAATTCCACTTCCTCCTTTACAACGCACACCCCCAATACTCCATCCTATGACAACTTCTTCACCACTTCTCCAAACCACTTCAATAGTGCCCAGTGCATTTCTTTATTCACTGTTGCCACTGGCCATATATTTTAGTTAAAATAAAATGCATCTTACTTTCATACTTTGATGTATGTGCCATAAGTGAAGAGTTAATCTATGATGACAAACAACCTCAAATAAATAGCTAACTTAAAATTTACAATTTTGATATCTGTTCTAATTACTATAGAAAGCTGGAAATAAATCGTAAAGTTCTAGTGTGTGAGTTTTCCTCAAAGTGAGGTTACCAGAATTTATGAATGAATGTATTGATATATTTCCTCAAAGGAAATCAGGGATAGTCCAATGTTTGGTCTCATATTACACCCCTACTTCTCAAATACTTGAAAACATTTGCAGTACTGGGCTATGTGCTCTGGAGAGGCACAAGTGAATATATAGGCATATTTGTGTCGCTATTGTCAAGACTCAAATTAGTTGTTATATTTCGGACTATGCTACTGAAAAATAAATAAAATACTGTACTTAAATCCTCTGGGACGGCCAAAAATATATCTAAAACAGGACTGATTCTACTTGTTTACCCTTTCCTCTGGAAGTAACTAGCACTAAACATAAATGTACAAATTAAATACACTTGTTATACTTACTTTATTATTCGCCATGACAATTTGCATTGACAATCACTCAGGCATGACATTATGTGCAGATTTTGTATGTTGTGTGCACCACTTCAATGCAATGTAAAGTCGCTACATGCTAACAGATTAAATTAGTACGTAAGCGAGTAATACAGGTAATGAAATTATATAGATAATACTAGAATTGTAAAATATGAGACTTACAGTTAGGGGAATGATTGCATCGATCAAAAGAGGCATTCTATCGAGCTATTCATCAGCAACAGGCAGATTCTGCAGTTTACCCCATTACAAACTTCATAAAGAAAGAATCACTGACATTCACAACTACTGGATAATGAAGTGCAATCATCAAATACCAGAGTAGAAACATAAAACGCAATTGAATGAAGTGTAATAATCAGATACCAGATAATGAAGGTATAGTCATCCAAAGACAGATTATCGAAATGCACTAACTAATCTGGATTGTTAACTTTTCAGTTCAAAGTCTCAAATAAATAATATTATTAGTTACCTTTGCGTGATGAGAATTCAGGTTACCTTTGCGCCATCACAGAATGAGCCAGAGTCCCACACGTAGGGTGAAGCAACACATCCAGCCCAGTAAAGGCGCTTAACCAAAGTCCACAATCTTCATATTACCTATGATATTGATAAGGCAAGAGCTAAATAGCATAAAATTTAGGAATCTTCCCAATTTTTATGCTATTCAACTATGCCTCATCAATATCATTTAGACCTTATACCATAGTGACAACATCTATGATTGATGTAAACGCACCTGTGTTAAAACGAATAATTCAGATTTTACCAAATTGAGATTATTTGTTGTAAACGCACCTGTGTTAACATCTATATTCATTCATAAAACATATCATAGGTTCAGTCTCCACAGTCTATGACATGCGAATCCCAATTTCTATGCCAGAGTCATTACTCCAACCAAATTCGATCGCATGCGAATATTTTCACAATGCAGGTTTTAGTTTGGAATTATATAGTTTACCAAATTCTCTTCTTTTTTGTCTAATCGTTTTCAGGCAATCTAAAAGATAGCTTCCCACTACAGAGAAGACAAAATCGTCATATAAATAATCAAGGCTGCTACGTGCTTGGTATTATACAATCTATATGTTCAAAGATGTCGTTGGAGCCGAAGTTTTACATATCTTCTAGCTCTTTAGTTTTAAACTTACCAACGAATAAATATGCCAGTTGACTGTACATAAAGCATAGAAATTTCAAGGTAATATTAAATATCAATATCTAGAACTTGATGTTATTTTACACAATTGTAGTTTAGCAGGAATGATTTTATTATTTTAAAAAAAATGTTTTCTAAGCATGTCTTGAAAATACTCATATGCCAAAATATTGAATGTGTACATTGTGAATATAAGTAGAATCTTGATGGTCAAAGTACACTTTTCATTATACTAAAATTATAGAACTGCTGATAACCAGTCAGCGGAGCATGATTAGATGCTAATGTTTAAGTTTGATATGTTTGACAGCTTGATTATTAGCTTTTGGGTAGTAAGGTCCCTATTAATAGTGGTTGACTATATCACTAGATAAAATTATGCCAAAAATATAAAGAAAATAAGATACCTGCTAATTTAGGAAGTAATCAACAGCTGCCATGGCCATCAGCAGCTTAAATGCACCTGTTAAGTGATTCTATGTTTTCTACACCTGTTCAAACTTAAAACATCATTTATAGCATTAAACTAATTAACACTACAGAAAATTCAAATAGAAAAAAAGATTAAGATACCTCCAATAGAAAACGTGGTAACCTTGTTCACTTCCCCTTTAAAAAAAATGGAGAAAACTCATTGCAAAACAATTGCATTCAATATCATTAGTCGTGCTTCAGTAGATTACACACTTGACTCATATCCAACGCCGTCCATTTACTATGGAAGTGGACTCGTAATGATCACAACTCAAGTGGAAAGGTAACTAAAGATTATCCTTACAATAGTGCATGCAAAGGTCATAGATTTGTATCATATCACTTAATTAAAGTTGCTAAATATTTTTTGGTTCATTTATATATCGTAGGCTACTGTAACTGCAAGTATAGCTCCTCAGCTATGGCATCCACCAAGTGGTATAATAATGACTAATGATGTAGCGGATGCAAAGCCTGAAGAAGCAGTGTCCTGCTTTGCATTGTCTACAGAGTTTGTAAGAAAATGAAATAAAATTCATTACCTCTGGAGAAGGTTCAACACCAAAAGATTTTATCCTCTCAATAACAAACTTTGACAAACAATTCAAAATACTAGGCGCACAACTCAAGACCTAGCTCCGAAACTTTTCAACGGAAACCTTCTTCTCATTTTCCAACACATTAAAATCCCAAACCATTTCATCATCCTCAGCAATCTCACCACCCACCACCATAACCTATGAAGTAAAAAAAGAATGCTTGAATCTTGTAGATTTCTGGATATTGTAAATGCTGCCCTTAATAAAATACGATCAATATAGATGCAAAATTCAGACAAACAAATAATGTTCAAAACGAAAAGAGTGAGACTCGATCAAACACAGCGATAACACTAGTACTGGTGGTTGAATTAATAAAAGCATTCTTTTTCATTGCTCTTTATGTTAAAAGGCCTATAATTGAGTAGGTTTGGCTGATTAAACAATGTGCAGTTTGATATCGACATCAGTTGGTAAAACACTAACTATATAAAGCGAGGTTCAATTAAATTGAAATTATTTGTTGTTTATGTGGAGGTTGTGATATTTATATCAGTTATTTTGAATGCACACTAAAAAAATCTTATCTTTTCACCTTTCTTTTTCCTTCCATTATAACGTTAGTGCATAAAAAAAAAATTGGTGCACATTTAACAATCTTCTTATGCTTTAAGATGAAACTGAAAAGACTACCCAACTTTTATAATTTCGGTATACCTTAAAAGATGAAATACACTAAAACAGCAGAAGAAAAATTTGTGGATGTAAAGAAATTTATCTATTTGTGGGTATTAACCCAGTGTTGTTTAGCATTGGACCACGATTAATATTTCAACCGAGTGAAATCCAAATCAGAATCCCCTGTTTGTTTTATGACAAATTTGAACTTACCTAGAAATAAAACAGTTCCTAATGAATTTGAATGCAAATATAATCATAACCAAATGATAAAGTCGAATTAAAACAGTTAATAAACATAATCTAGAAATCCAAGCAGATAATTTGGGGGTTCTGGACACTTAGACTTGGGAACAGCTGAAGAGCGATGAGCGGAGATCGGAGGTGGCGATGGCGAGCGATGAGTGATGAGTGAAGATCGGAACAGATTAAGAGCGATGGCGAGCGATGAGGAGGGAGACGAAAATTTAGGGTTTTGGGAGGATAACGAGAACGATTAAGTGCTTTGAGAGGGAAATGAAAATTCTGGGAGGGGTAATTTTGTTTTGGGGCGTTACGTGAACTGAGTATGTGTTAACCTAGTAAGGAAATTAAATAATTAAATGTAATCAATAACGCTTTTGAATAAGGTGCTATTGAATGGCGTTATTAATAACATGTTTTGTTGTAGTGAAGTATTCGACTGGATAGAAGAAACCACGAGCAATATAATCAATCGAAGAAAGGATTCGAAGCATCATCGCATCCAATTTGAAAAAGCGTCGACTTCATTCACAAGCCTTAATTTCGCACAGAGTAACGAACGACAAAGGAAAGGGAAACAAAGTCGGGCCGAAGGAATAAAAGGAAAAGGGACGATCATCACTTAAACGTTTTGGGCCGTCCTTGTTTTTATTTGAGCCTTAATATTTTAAAGTAGGGTTTTTGTTATTTAAATTGTTTTAAATTTTTATTTTCTCTTTTAAAATTGTGTAATTTCTAGTCATGTGACTAGGGGACAAACTACGTGGCGTATTGTGAGAATTCTCAATTCAGTGGCTGAGTTGTGGCAGGGTTTTGAGCGTAGAGTTAAGGCTAGTCGATAGCGGGTGTCGCGAGTTTACGTGTGTAAGCGTTTGACTGCTTAATTTCTAGTAGAAACCTTGGGGGCAGCACGTAGGCAGGGTTTTGCCGAAGCTGAGTAAATTTTGTGTCGTTCTATTTCTGCATTTATTATTCTGATATATCCGTGTTAAAAATATTTTATAAACTTCCACAATAAATTTTTATAATTAATAGCATCACCCTTTCATCCCTCCTCTAGGGTGAAATTGATTCTACAGTTATCACTTTTCAAGATATCCTCGAAAACCTATATATTATTGAATGGTTGTGCATGAAAAAAGAAGCGCTCTATTGTTAAGGATAGGAACACCTAGGGTGATAACATATTCGGTCTATCCACGTTAGGTGTAGGCTGGTCTTGTGTAGCAGGGGATCCCGGTGAGGTCCTCGGTACATTGTTCTAGAGGTGTACTGTGATGGATGGTACCCCAGTGGTCCAGTCATTGTATGGAATCTATTCTCCAATACGAGCCTTTACGGTTTTGTTTTGTACAGCCAAGCATGCATGAATTTAATTAGTGTAACAATTATAGCGATTTGAATAAGTATTTGTATTTAGACACTATTATAATATCACTGGATTTTCCATAAAATCTTTTCGTTATCGTAAGTGAAAAACCCGTCATGTTTATGTGTGACGCGATTTTACGATTACCTATGTTTTTCAAAGAATTTTGATAAGTTAATAATTCAAATTGAGTGTCTTTTCTCATGCTAGTATTCCTGACTGGCTTGGGTGTTATTTATTTATAATGCTCGAGTCAGATCGAGTATTATAGATTCAGGTTAAAATGCTATGGAGTTCAGGAGATAAGCCTAAAAATGGAGACGTATCTCCGCACTTCGTTATATTTCCATTGTGTGAGGACAAGTTATTGTAATTGTCCACTTTGATGTATTGATTTGTTATGCCCTAATGGTTGTAAGTATATAAACTGTTACAGATTCTTCTGCATAAAAATTTGTTATTTTGTTCTACTGCGATTGTGAGATTCTGTGTTTTTGTTTAATTTTCTTCCATCTAGGGGTACAGTACTGCGTGTTGCTACAACCCTCTACAAATTTCTCATGCATCAGATAAGTCCTTGCAATTGTTTTCATATATTGACGGCTTTAAAAGCAACAATTCATCAAAACCAAACATTCTGCTTTAAAACGACAGCTCAACAAAACCAAACAATCAACCGTACAAAGCATCCTAGCAAACAATCAACAAATTTTATCTACTATAAAATACCGATTTATCCAAACATGCAGTTAAACTCACTGAAACTCTAGTTGTCACTTTTGCATTCAGGTTCTGACTAGCGTTTGGTTTTAGCAAAAATTTCCACATGCTCCAAATGCATCTAATTCATTTCCTAAGCGCAACTATTGTCGATACGGGTTTAACACGGTTGACCACGTAAGAATCCGACATTGTATGTACAAGTTATTGCGTTTATAAGATTTGGAATTAAATAATATAATTATTCTCTAATTACCTAGTTAAACCGTAATTAACAACCTAATCATCTTCATTCTAAACCACAGCTGCAAATTCAAAACTTGACGTAATGTTCAACTCCATGTCGGCGTCGTCTTAGGCCCCTAACCTCCGCCACATCATCACCCAAGCATGCCTCAATGACCACGAACCCATCTCCACCAGAACCGTTCTCCAATTCACTGTCATTGCTAAGAATTTGCTTAAAAAACCCATCATCGTCGAACTTGACTTCTCGCCTCCACGATTCATCGATTGCCTGTCCAACCGTCAGATCGCTTATCTCACAATGCCGCATATTATCCTAGTTGAAGTCGAGGCCTAATATGGCCTATGATGGCTACAATGGCTGTCGATTACTAGATATGGAGCATCTAATTTTGGTGGCTAGGGTTGTAAACCTGTGCTTGCTCTAGCTTGGGCAAAATGAATGGGGTGAATCCCTACATATAGGCAAATATCTGATACTATTCACGCTCGAAGATTTTCGAACTCTAATCGAGACATGCTCACTGGCATTCTTAGCTAAATGCCTCTATTCTGAACTCAATGGAACTATTATCGGGACCCAATTCTATCATATACAGAAGTTAGCTTTTAAAGTCAAATTACATTAATAAATATATCCCTAAAATTAATCGATATGCATTTCGAGCTCGCACAACCACACAGTATATCCGATTGTCACGTAACTCATTGGCAGTTTATTATACCAAACCTAACGACACAAGTTTCATCAAAATCCAGGATAGTTCCCCAGAATGATATTTTAAAGAATCTACAAAATTTTCATTTGAACCATTTCTTCTATAAAATTAAATTTTCAGAATGAATTCACTGTTACTATGTGTTAATTAAAAGGGGCTAAATAGAACTATTTAGTCCATTAAATAAATATTCAACATAAAACCCAAGTATTTGAATAACTATTTGAATATTTATTCATAATTCGTAGATTTTAAATAATCTCCAATTTAGTTCAAGTTCTAAAGCTTTTGAACCAATATTTCAATAATTAAAATTAATTAAATATTCAAAATCAAATAACTAAAATTCTGGATCGTTGCAGAAAACTAATTTAGACAAAGTTAGAGATGCTTTTATAATGGTTGAGAAAGAAAATAGGATTATATCTTGCCTTTTCTTACCCAATCTTCGCCATCCATCTTAAACCCTAATTGCTCCTTTTTTTTCTACCTCTATCACATAATTGGAGCCGAAATTCTCTTTCAAATCCATGGGTTAATACACATTTAAGCCCAAGCACATATGGTAATTAAATCCAATTTAATTTCTTATCAATATCTCGTATAGATCGATATATTTACAACTATTACGGATATATGCAACAACATTTATTTCTCAAATCATATTCAAATTTTATAATTAATATTTCAAAAATATTAATTAACTTATAACAATTATAAACTAATGAAATCATTTGTTGTAAAGAGAATTCATCATTTTAGTTGTGTAACTCTTGGGTGCAAATCCAGTCAACGATTAACATCGAACTATTTGAATGTTAGCATTCACATATCACTTAGCAGTTGCCGTGAAATTATTGCCAAATTTAACACTTATTTAGTTTGGTAAAATTCAATTTCACTTTATTAAGTGTTACTTGAATCTGACATTTATTTAAACTAATTCTCTATGTCAAAACTATATCACATTCGACTTATGCAATTTGGTAATGGTCAAAATTCCAGTAATGTCCATATCCAACTCTGTACTCCAAACACAAAGTCCTTAGTTCAATAATAACATTTATTATTAATCAAAATACTCTGGCCAAAGACTTTGACTTTGAGTTGACCGTGATACTAACCCCATATAACTAAGAAGATGAATCCTCTCTTGAATAGTGCTTCACTTCCAAATACTTCCAATCGACCCGACTATAGTCGCTCGTTGGAACGCCTTGCCATGATTTGCTTATAATCAAAGCCAAGTTTTTGTACTAAAGATCCATAGTATTCTCAAATCGAGAGAACTGTTTAAATCAGCAACATCGATATTCTCTGTTTGACCTTAGTTATATTAACCAACAGAAAATAATAGACTGGGTCATTCCATAAATATCCAATAACTATCAGTACATAACCCCTCGGTGCCCCCTAACAGCCATGAATAATACACTATCCAATATTTGAAGAGCATTGCATACTAGTCTCAACGGATACATTGATATCTAGTCTCGATGCATCTTAACCGAGAGCATTTAAAATTGTATATTTATTTTCATTGTGATGAGTTACTCACGGTTACAACACTTTGTAACTATTATCACAAAATGTACCATTTATGGATTTTCTATTAAATATACTTTTAATTAAATAAATTAATTAATATAATACATTATATCAAGTATATAATAGAAATAAAAACATCTTTATTATGAACAAGATCGATTACCAAGTTAGATATATCCAACAAATTGCATAATTGCCCCTAGGGCATACCTCTTACTCTACTAATCTCCCACTTGCACTTGGGTCAATTGTGGAGCCTTATTATAACCTCTCTGATTGATTTCCTTAAAACCAATTGGGTCATTCCCATAGTGAATGGGTATACTATTATGTTTTAAGAATCTACTTTGTCAGTTTACTCTCTTCGATGCTGATAAACTACCTTTATCATGTGGAACAATTCAAAGTATGTCTCTCGACTTCCAGTGAGCTCTTAGTTCTGTTACGAACTATATAGTGAAATTATTATCATATAGCAATGTTGTGGGGTTCTCAACGTTTAGGATCACCCTCGGTTTAGTTATAAATTTGTGGATTTATTGTACACACACATTGTCTTATTGTTATGCTATTCAATTCAATGAATCAACTATAATCTCTTCTATTTGGAACATTTCCAACTTAAAGATTCTTACCTTGAGTTTATTATTGACATTCATATTCAATATCACTTATGAATTTTGAGTCCAAATACTCCTTCATAAGGAGTTTTTTGTTTCTGTAAACAATTCTTTAGTATTTTATAAATACACGAGAACAGTTCAAACAACCGTTTAGTGATATCAATTTGGATTTGATATTTTATTCATGTATCAATATATAATAAAATCACGATATTGTAGACAACGTAACATGTATGATAATTGTTATTGCTATGCATAAAGAATTCGTCTCACGTGTTTTTATTAACAATTTAATAAGGTGCCTTTGCATATCGATTTTTGGGCATTCCTAATATCTTTTATACTCACGATAAAAGACATTATTTAAACCCAACATTGAGAATCAAAAAAAGAAAGGATGATTTTATAAGAAGTGCATCATTAAAATATGCAATGTGTTGTTTACTTACAATTTAGAAATATCATTGTACCTTTTAACGTTCTTTCTTATGAACACATGCTTCTTATTTATTTTGATGGACAATTAACTATTTGATATTTCTAACAAAATATTTGTTGAATTCTGACACTTATAAAATTATACTTTCTATCATTTCTTGGATCATATCCAAAGACTCACAAACTCAATATCACTCCCAATGACTTTTAGACATTTTGGTTATTATATGTAAAGAGCATACTCTAAATCATTATTTATAATTTTCTGTTTCAATACATACGTACCAAATATAAAGTCATACTAAGTGATAATTTTGTAAGTAAATCTGAATAAGCTTAAGCATATCTAATATCGAATCTATTATTCTAATTTCAATAATTGAAATTTGCAGTGCTGTTCTTATCAATGTTGCTCGTTATATTCCAACTGCATTAATCTTGCTCTTGAAGACACATTTGCGACTGATGAATCATATCCCTTTTGGGTACATATACCAAAATCATATTTTGATATTGTACTTGGAATCTATTTTGGAACTGCTCATCATACCATATCTTAGAGTCAACACTCTTAATGGCTTAATTAAACAACCAAGGTTATATTTTTTAGACATTGATAAGAAACTCATAGTTTCTCTTCAATGTACAAGATCCATATTAGACACCCTAATGCAATGTGTTTGTTTAGGTTAGTTAGTTTCATTTCATCTCTTGAAATCAATTTTATCTTTGGATTGTATCCAATTCCATTTTATTACCAATAATTTTTCAAAGAAATTCCTTCATTGTGAAGCTAGTATTTCTTGAAACAACATTTGTTTCTCTATGCAATGGAATAGGTATTCGTAAACACTTGATAAATTGCCTTTTATATAAAGCCGATTTAGTTTTAGTACACAAACTTATGTTCAAAACATAAATATGTCATCTAATCATTATCTTTCTTAAACTCCTTTTGAGGAGATTCAGACAAGTTCTCTAACGAATGATTATTACGTGCAAACTTTCGCTCGCATAACCTACCAATTCCTTGGCTAGGATATATTGGAGTTTCTTATAAAAACTTATTTTGCATGATTTTGTAAACTATCATTTAGATGAAATAATATTAACCTTGTGTACCATTCCTAATACACAACCTTATACAAAGAAGTTAACTCAACTTCCCCCCTAATTAATCGTACCTTATCCAACACAGTTCGATTACTCCTTATTGATATATCATTATGTACCACAAGGAGGAGTGACATTTAAGATTGAATCTTTATTTATTTTTAGGTATGTTTGGAACTCTTTCCAATATACTCACATATTTTATCAAATCGAATCATTTTATTTTACTGCATGTTATTTTATATCCTTTCGTTTTATACTTTATGATCTTATCATAATCCTGCTACATGTATATCGAATACACATGTCCATGTTGGTGATAAATCATCGATGAATATAACCAAGTATGTGGAACCGATTTGGTATTAATAGACTTGTGATCTATATCAAAATGTATCAATCCAAAGAATTCATCAACTCTCTTATGATGCTCCTATCAATAGGGTGCACCGCCCATGATTATTTAGGATACAATTAACCAATATCATATAATTCAGAATCACATAATAAAATTATTTCTCAAAACTACGGCTTAATCTTTAATTCTAAAATAATGTATATTGCTTTGGATACTTCTGTATTTTCTATGCATCACTTTTGTAACAAAAAAACACATTATAGTTTTATTTCATAACAAATATTCATAATGTTCATATTAAAATATAGCTATGTCTATCTTTTAATTGACATTGAAACATAGTCATTATTTCATAAATAATGTTCAGTATGTTTCACGAAAATAATTTTCATAATTTGATACAATCAATAAGTGCAATATGGCATGCTCCCACTATTTTCATCATTACTATAATAGCATACTAAACTTAGAGGTCCATTATTTACTTAATATTGATTACTTATTTCATACTGTAAGTAGTTTACAACGACGAGTTATTTGAGAGTTCTTTGATTAAATATCATGAATTTAGAGAAATAAATGTCATATAAAACAATTTCTATATGAAATAAATTTATTAGTAGAAATCGTATTTCAGTCCAATGTTGAGTATCGATTGTTATTACAATTCTTGTTTTCAATGCTTCTTTATGAAGCTGAAGTGTCTATTCACTCTCTTCATTCTCAATTGTACCCTAAATCACATCTACTCTTGTACACTCGTTTCCTTTCTATATAGTCTAACTAGTTAAAGGAATATTCTTACAACACCATCGTAATGAAATTTTTACAAAAGCGCACTAATTATCCTCAACATTTAAGGAAATCAATATGTTGCACTTTATGTAAACTGATTAAACTAACATTTCAGCGATCGAATTCTTCGAATTATATTGTAGTTTTGGTCTTATGTTACATTTAACACAATACGATCCTTTTGTAATCAATCAAATTGAATAATCTCACTATACTATTTATTGGCTTATTTCGAAAGTATTAACTTCATCAAATTATTGCACATTATAAACTATGACAGTTCCACATATAACATTTATATGCGATAGTATATGGATTAGATATCCATGTCTTATATACTTTTAGAGTTCAAAACTCATAGAATACAATACATGATCTCGACCGAATAAACAAGTGACCAAATTACAAACATATTAAGTAGTTAAAAAATTAATTAGGTGCTTGCATAGGTGTTGAAACATTTACATGTGACAAATATTTATTAGTATATATCATATTTCTTTATCAATCCTTAATTTAGTTCATTAGTATATCCTAATTGATAAATGTTTTATCAATCATATTGAATGAACAAATCTATCGGTGTAGATTATTATAATATTATATAGAATATTTTCTTCTAATATTATAAAGGTTAAATTTTATCATTTCATTTTTCTAAGAAGGCTCATGCTCGTCTTTTATGTTTCTCTAAATCCAAAGATGAAATATAGAAAATTTTGACTTTGGGGGTGTTAGAACTCGTTTGCCTTGGGATTCTAACTTTGAGTTTGCTCAACAAGTCATAGCTCCACAAGCGATGGATAACTTCTTATCAGTTATATCAAAAACAACTCCTAACCCTTAGTTCCTTCTCCTAGTCTCAATTCGACCTTGAGTTTGCTCAATAAATTGAATGAGATCACTCATACCTACTATATCATGAGGACCTAAGTATAGTATAAGTACATTGTTTGCTCAACAAATGCATACAGTTATCTTACCTCGTCTACTCAATATATTAATAATAGTACACAAGACATCCCTAGCTTGAGTTTGCTCAACAAGTAAGGAGTATACAAGTAATTTATTAATATACATAGTAGAGGACAACATTATTTTGAAGATTTATATTCTTCAGTATATTATATTTAGAGATATCGACTCATTGAATAATGTATATTTTACGAAATACCCTCGCGATTTAAGGGCCGGACGCATCATGGTATAGGTACATTTATGTTTTTATTTCTTAAGTCAATTTAGGGTTTCTTTGGTGTTCCACCTTTAATTTATACATTCATATTATATAAGTTTTATTACTATATAACTTTTATTTCATATTACCTATATAACAGTCTTATTTATAATAATATATTAATTAAATTTTATTTAATTAATTAAAATTTTAGTTAATTTTATAATATATTAACATAACATTTAGATTAAATATTTATTTTTCATACTATATCCTTTATAGTATTACATATATATCGTGTATATATATATATATACGTATATGTATATGTATACTATTTAATTAGTTAACTTTTAATTAAATTATTTAATTGATATATTTAATTAAACTATACTAATTTCGAAATTCAATTCATATATGTGCATGTATACTTACGTTATTTTAATCATTTTAAAATACCATAACTTATATCATAATATATGATACATGCACGTATATTTATTTTTAACTTATTTCATTAATTTATTTTATTAATCCAATTAATAAATTATAAAAACATTTGAAAATAATAAATTTTTTTAAACATTTTGAAAATTCTATTGTATTATAACTTTTATAATATATTAATATCTTATTTTAAATTTAACTTTTGATTTTAAAATCTTGTATTTTTAATTATCAAAAAATTTTGAAATTAGCACAAGACCTAATTCAATTTTGGGCCCTTTCTATCAGAGACAAGCTTTGGAATATGAGCTTAATAGTAACGTAATAGGGCTAATTTAGACTACATATGTTACTGGGCTTCGATACCATTGTTGAAACTGGGTCAGCGGACAGTGGAAGATATGGGTGGATCACAATTTTTATTATCCTATTGGATCTTTATTGGGTCTATGAAGTCCAATTTATTTAGAACATTTAAATTTAATTTAAATAAAATCATATATTATTTAAATTTATAAATTGTTGTTTGAAATTTATTTTATTTATTTTCACTTTATATATAGGCATGCATATGTATCATATACATATGTATATGTGTGCATGTGTAACATGATATTCCATGCAAGATACAACATACCCGTATATAGATGTTGAGATTTACATTGCAACAGACACATTAGCTCATCCTATATGTATTGTATGTTGTCCAAATATGTGCATATACTTAATATATATATATATATATCCAAATAATTATATATATTCATAATATTATTATATATATAATATATTATAAATATCAAATAAATAAATTTATGCACATACAAAATTATAAGTTTAAAGAAATACATACACACATATACATACATAGGAATTAAAGTAAAATAATTATGTTTATATATATGGTATGTATATATAAATATAAATAGAATAATTAAACGTAAATTTGTGTTATAATAAATTATATATAAATATATATAATTTATATTTAATCTTAACGCGGTAGATGAAAATACAATGAAGATCCAAATTTATTATAATTTTATTATATTAATATATATTTATTATAATTTTATTATATTAATATATATTTATTATAATTTTATTATATTAATATATATTTATTATTAATTAACTAGTCAAACTATCATAAATAAATAATATAAAATAATTATGTATTAAAATATCAAATTTTCACTTTTCTAAATATCAAAAACAGTATTTGAAGAGTTGGGAAATTTTTCTAGATTTTTCCTAGTGGAAATTATAATTTTTATTAATTAAATACTATTTGACCAATTTTAAAATAATTTTAAAAAACATACCGGCATGTTTAAAAAAAATTAAATTTTTGATCGAGAGATTTTGTGATGATAAACTAAGTTTAGAAATTTTATGTTGTATTTTTGTAACAAGTTTTATTTTGATCAGTTTATTAAATCTATGTTGATTAAATAATAATAAAAAATATCTTATAATTTCAGAAAAATTATTTTCTGTTACCAAAATTCATAATTAGTACAAACATGCATTGGAAAGATTATTAGATCAAATTTTATATACATAATATATATATATATATATATATTGATATAGATTATACAAATAAATTAGTTTATATATGTATGTGTGTATATGCATATATATATAATATTAAAATAAAATATAGCAATTCATCATGGAACTTTGGATCATTAAGATTATATGTGTGTATATATATATATATATATTAAAGTTTGCACATAACCAATCATTACTGTGAAAACATCATTACCTATAGGAATCTCACCTAACTAATAGTGTGATAATATACACACACATATATACATATACATACATACATACATACATACATACATATATATGTGAGCAATAAACTATTATACAATGATCATACAACATATATGAAACTAAACATTTAACTATAACTAATGCCCTCAAGTCCACCTTGAAATGACGAGTCCTCTTCCTTTGGTAACCTCCTCGATTAGTCATATTGCTAATCCTTGAACCGCAGACCCTTTGCTATTAAATAGCTATTGATTTGGATTTGATTTTATTTGTGATTCGGGAGTATATGAATGTATAGATTAGCTATGAGAAGGAAAGAGAGGCGGCTAAACAACAAAACTAATTTAGATTAGGGTTAGAGATGCTTTTATAATGGTTAAGAGAGAAAAGAAGATCATATCTTGCCTTTTCTTACCCAATCTCTACCATCCATCTTAAATCCTAATTTCCTTATTTTTGGCTGCCCTTATCACATAATTGCAGCCGAAATTTCGCTTCCAAATCTATGGGTTAACACCACATTTAATATCAAGTAAATATGATAATTAAATCCAATTTAATTCCGTTATCATATTTCATATCAATCGGTATATTTATAACTAATATAAATATATACAACAATATTTATTTCTCAAATCATATTCAATTTTATAATTAATATTTCATAAATATTAATTAATTTAATTAATTTATAATAATTATAAACTAATTAAATCGTTTATTCTAAAGAGAATTCATTATTTTGATTATGTTACTCTTTGGTGCAAATTCAGTCAACGATTAACATCGAACTATTCGAATGTTAACGTTCACACATTACTTAGCAGGTGGTGTGACATTTTGCCAAATTTATCGCTTACTTAGTATTGGTAAAATTCAATTCCACTTTATTAAGCGTTACCGATTGTGACATTTATTTACACCAATTGTCTGTGTCAAAATTATACCACTTTGGACTTATGCAATTTGGTAATGGTCAAAGTTCCAATACTATCTATATTCAACTCTATAATCCAAACACAAAGTCCTCAGTTCAATAATAATTATCAGTATATAACCAAAATGCTCTAGCTAGATACTTTGACTTTGAGTCGACTTGGGTTGACCATGATACTAACCCCATATAACTAAGAAGACGTATCCTCTCTTGAATAGTGTTTCACTTCCAATACTTCCACTCGACCCAACTGTAGTCAATCAATGGAATGCCTTGCCATGATTTGACTATAATCAAAGTAGAACTTTCATATTGAAGATCCAAAGTATTCTCGAGTTGAGGGACCGTGTAAATCAGTTACATCGATATTTTCTATTTGATCTTAGTTATATAACTAATAGAAAACTATTGAAAGAGTTGTTCAATGGTTATCCAATAACTATTAGTATGTAACCTCTCGGTGCCCTTAACAACTACTAGTAATACACTATCCAATATTTGTAGAGAATTACGTACTCTGGTCTCAACAGTTACATCGATATCTAGTCTTTATGCATCTTGACTAAGAGCATTCAAAATGATATATTTATTGGCATTGTGAAAAATTACTTACGATTACAACACTTTGTAACTGCTATCACAAAATACACTATTTATGGATTTTCTATTAAATATACTTTTAATTTAATTAACTAATTAATATAACACTTTATATTAGGTATATAATAGAAAAAACATCTTTTATTCCAAACAATATTGATTACCAAGTTAGATATATGTAAGAAATTACATAATTGCCCCTAGCGCATATCCCTGACTCTGCCAACCACTTCATACGGTTTAAGATCCCCAAAGGAGGACTTATTAGTATGAAACATCTCTAGCTTTAGGAATATATATGTACGAGATCTCCTTAGGATGACTCCTTTATGTGTTGTTCGCTTACTTCTAAAAGAAGCAAAATTGAGCTAACTAGAAATTAATCAATGTAGTTTTGATGAGGTCGGGAACGGATAAGTATACTAACATATTACATATTGAAAATCACTTCAAAGCTAATATATAAGTCTGCATTTTAGAAGAGATTGTGAAGTGGAATTATAGAGTTAAACTGTCTATCCTAAGGCTATGTCCCAAGGAGAGGTCAGTGTTAACTTTTCAGAATAATGCTATAGAGTTGAACTGTCTGTCCTAAGGTTAAGTCCAAGAGAGAGGTCGGCATTAGCATCCCTTGGGTGATTTATGCTGGAATCTATTGAGTGATTCTTGATATGTTCGAGTAATGAAGACTCATATGAGAGATGCTTAACATGACCTCATTATTGGCAATGATGGAAAATATAGTATGAGTATAGGGGTTTAGTCAATGCAAGGGTATATCAACTCCATATCTAGAGATGCTTATCGATACGGCTAGCGGGAGTTGATGATATTCAATATCACGTTTTCATATATGGACCAATTATGTTTTCCTTTGAGGTAAATTTAATTTAGAGTATACAACGCTTAGAAAGTAGTTCTGGCCCTTGTGCAAGGAGCCGGCTTTTTTTATTGAGGGGACCTCCATAGAAAATCCATATGCGAACATACCTTAGCGGTTGTAGATGTGCTTCTAATATTATTGTGTTGTGAGATGCAAGCAACATGACTATTTTATGATTTATATTTTGCACCCTAGACGTTATCTATTATATCCCTATATTTACTTATCAAATGGTTTGGTTTTTTGAGGATAAAATTGTTATAGTGATTTGTATGTTTTCAAAGTTACTATTATATGGATGCATGTATCTTGCATTTCTAATACTAGAGTTATGTCTAACATATGGTTTTTCTTTTCCCTAAATTCCTCGTGTAATCCTTCGAGTAGGCCCAGCAAAGCGGGTCTGACTTTGAATGCTTTTAACCTTTAAGAGATGAAATGGGTTTTCCATTTAACTATCTATTTTATTTCCATTGCACTATTATTATGTGTGTACCAGCATTGTGAGGACAAGCAGTTATAACTGTATAGGCTGATGGTAGTACTTTGGTTTTGTAACTTTGAAATTACTCGGTATTTTGGAGTAACCCTTTGTACTGGCTTATTGGATATTGTACATTAACATTCCTTTGTAAGATTCTGATATGTGTTCTTTCTTTCTTGCTATGTTTCTTTTTCGTTTTATTTTACCATAACAATCTATCTATCCAACACTTGGGCACTCAACAAAAAATACCATAGATGTATTAGTGTCGACATTCGTGGGTTGAAAAGTAGGGTTATATATGTAACGACCCGTAAATTCATCACTTCAGAATTTTTTTAAAATATTCAAATATAAGATATTCTTTATACAAATGAAAATGTTTTGAACAATAAATAATATTGGTAATCTGATTTCGATTACATATTTACAAAATTTTATACTTTGGAAGATATATCGATAAAATGATCGAAAACTGTTTTATCAATAAATAGCTCTTAGACCATCGATATCATGCATGGAGCTAGATACATACACTCATTTTTCTATATAAACGGGAATATGTGATAAAATTATTTATTATATTGTTTGAAAATAAAATCTCTTTATGACACCATCAATATTTTGCAATAAATGATTTTTGAATTTTAACCGAGTTTAAATAATCTTATAATAAAGCGCTTTTAATTATTACATAATGATAGAAATATTATTATCAAACTTGTTTACAAATATATATATATGTGTGTGTGTGTGTGTGTGTGTGTGTGTGTGTGTGTGTACATGTATTAAATAAGAAGCGAAACATGATCGGAAATCGAAATCGAAATCCGTAACGATTCAACATAGAAAAGTTGTGCAACATTTTGAATCAGTTGAAATATACATATGCACACATACATGTATATATACATAAAACACATATATACATACAAATATACTTATATATATATACACATTAAAAAATACCTAATATATTTTTCTAGAACTTCATCCTTAAGTAAACGCAAAGTCAACCTCTTATATCCTAAGTACAAGCACAAGGCTACACACATGGGGGGATGTTGGGCCATGGATGATGAGGTAGGAGGGCGGTGAGGCAATGGCGATGAAATGGCAAGTACACATCATGATATTTTTATTCATATTTTTGCCTATAAATACCACCATTCATTTTCACTTCTTTTACTCATAAATTCCTAAGCCTTCTTCACTTCTTCTCTCCAGTTTAATAGCCTCTTGCCTAAAGAAAATAATGGAAAATAGTTACTAAAATTATATTGTGTGTGTGTATTATATAAAAATTTCAATACCAAAGCAAATCCACTCCTTTTCCATCTTGAAACCCACGACCACCACCTCCTACCAACAAAGGTCAAGCCTTTGCCCTCTTCCAAACAAGGCCATGAGTGCCATACCACCAAATGACAAGGCCGAGTCCATCTAGTTGCTTTAGTGCAAGCTTGGTAGCTAAATTTTTCGAATAGTAGAGCCATAATCGTTTTAAAGTTAGTTTGATCAAATCCAAGGTGAGAAACTATAACATCCCGCCTTTTCGCACGCTTTAAATCGACACACATGCCAATTCAAACCATACGGAAGGGCGGTTTGTTATAGGGTAAATAAGAAAACAAGAAAGAAATAAAACAAAATAGAATCTCACAGCGGAAGGATAAAATATAGTAATCAAATATACAGCTCATGAAGCTGTTTACAAAATATCTAATATCTTTACTTATACAATACAATATCAGAGTACACATACCAGATAATAATAATTAATGCAGCGGAATTAAATGGTATGGTGGAATAATATAGTAGATAATAGTACTACAAATCTTCGTCTTTGTCCTCCAGAATAAAATCTTCAAATCCTAAAACGCTCGGACTGACCCGAGCGAATTGAAAAGACAAAACACTCGAGTCAGAACTAAAAGATCTTATGCAAGTTAAATCAACAGAAATAAATATGAGGGCAGTAACTCAAAAGATGATCGGGATTTACATCTCTTAAGGGTCCGTTAAACTATTTAATTTTTCTATTATAATAGTGTCTAATTGTAAAATAAACTTACTTTTTAATAGCGTTAAAGGGTTACCCATATAGCCCTTAACACAAATAATGCCAACAGTCTATACAGTACCGTAATACCTCCTGATCGGGAGGCTACCAGAGGGTACTCCATAGATACGACACAAATAGAAACTCGTAGTAAAGGCTCGGTATGGTAGGTGACACGACACAACTAGGCAATGCCAGGGTAGATATACCAATTACGCATCCGGTCAGGTAGTAACGCGTAGCCGCACCTACCGCCCATCGCAAACAAACTCCCCCCTAAAATCAAAAATCAAAAGTGGCCATCGAATCAAGTCCAAAAGTCAGAGTATAATATCGAAGAGGAGTATGCGATAAAGGACACTAACCCCCTTGGCCCAAGAATCGCTCCTGTTTTAGCCACCTTATGCCAACTCACGGGAGTCGGGTCCATGTATTTACCTCAAAAGAAACACCACCACCATCCTACTTCATTCTGGAATCTCCACCGCGTACACGGTTGTTAAAGTGGTTTTCAGAGTTGGCAGAGAGTACGGCAACTTCCGATCCCGGACTCTTCAACAACCAAACGTTATTATAACACCGCGGTTATTTTAAAATAATTTATACTTAAAACCAGGATATAATATTCATTTCAAAACCATAAAATTTCGATATCATTTCCCATTTTAAAACCAAATCAATATGATATCTTTTCAAATATATCCTTTTCTAAAACCTTAACAATTTCAAAGTTATAATATTTCTAAAACAACGCTTGAAATATAGTCTTTCTTAAACATAAAACTTGAATTTCATAACTTGGAAATATAACCACACCACATAAATGGTTAAATATAAATTATTTTATGAAATAAAATAGTTTCTTCACCTTCACAAATAATTTCCTAGTATAGATTTAAATTTCCAAATAAACAATTACAATCTCCATATATTTCAAAGGTTTAGATGTTCCATCATTTCAAGAAGAATTCTTTGACAATTTCATAAATATCAAATTCAATTACCATTATTTAGATTTGAAAAATGTTTACTTAATAAGTCCAATAAAATATAAGTAAACTTTTAACTTCAAACAACTGGATAAATTTTTTCAATTTTATTTAACTTGATAAATTCAGTTATTTCAACTTTACATTCATTTAAATTCTTTTAAACTAAATCAAGTTATAAGAATCATATCCTTTAAAATCCTCGCCTTTATTTAAACTTCAAATCAAAGTTATTCAAGTACAATTCTTAAATAATTCAATTTAAACCAATTCCATATTTATCTTTCAACTTAACTTCATTTAAGTCATTTAGAACTCTATATATATATAATATCTTAAATGAATACTAAACCATATAATATAATACAAGCAAACTCCATTTTTAAACTCATTTTCTATTAATCAATTTTATACATATTTAAAATCAAGAATTCAACTTATATATATATATATATATATATAATAGTACTTACATAACACCAAAAATTAATATTTATTAAACCGTATTTCCTTTCCAAAACCATAGAAAAATCAATTCAAAATATTTTTATATATAGACCGCGGTGCCTATATATAATTTTCTATCCTATGGTCAAGTGATACGGATAATTTCAATCCGCAATTTAAAAGTAAAATTACGGTTATATATCATTTCAAACCGTAATCCCGAATGTAATAAAATGCAAAATAACTTGCAATTTATAATAATATAAAATGCAGCATTCATTCATCCAATATCAACCATCAACCATTTATCACAATCATCATCTAAATTCAAACAATACATCAATATATAACAGGTGATAATAACAGGTATCAACTATCAGTTTATATTCAAAAATAAATTATAACTGTTTACTGGAAGTTTTAAATGCAATAAATAAAAAGATAACAATTTAACTGGAAGTTTTATATTCAAAAATAAATAAATTTAACTGGCAGAAATGTGCAATATTAAATTAAATAACAAGTAAATTAAATGAATTGCCAAGTTCACTGAGATAATGATGAAATATATGCCAAACAGCTATAAATAAATTTCTAAGTACATCATAAATTAATTTAACAAACATAAGAAATCTTAGAAGTTGTGAGTGGGTTAAAACACTCACCGTTTTGAATTTAAATTGAATTTAAATCCAAAAATTTGATGGTCTCAGAATCCATTCAAACCTGCGGCAAAATGTCCGAAATTTTAATATGATCCTAACGAAAAAAACCGCGCGTGAAACGGATATCGTATGTGAAAGTTATTCGAGTTAAACGAGTTGAAATCAACATAAATTTAAACAAAATGAAAAAACAACTCACCCCCCTTTATCAAATGCCACGTCACCCTCATTCTCTCACGTTCGCTCCCAACACAGTACATCACGTACGAGATTTCTTTCTCACCTAAAACCCCACTACGCCGCCAACGATGACCACGTGCCACCCACCAAGACACTGCGCCACCATCCAACGGCTCCACGACCTCCACGACATCCAGAACTATGGACGATCGACACCCCAATGGCTGCAGCCGCCTCCTATACTATGAAATCCTAGTCGAGTTTTTTCGCCAATCCAACCGTTGATTCGTCAAACCAATCACCTAGATGTGATCCCCTCGGCTTCCTCTCCAAATCCTAGAAAGGGTTTTTCGATCCGACGAAGTTCATCGTCAAGCGATGAATGACCCAATCTTCTTCGATTTTTACTGATGAAATGATAATCCAAAATGAAAAACGAACACCACTACTGAAATACGCTAGTTGAGAGCTTCAACATATATATTTTTTTCAGATTTTTCTGAGGGCTTTGAAATTTATGCGTTGGATTTGATTTGAACTTGGATCTGGAATTTGTTTGTCTGCCATTGAGGAGGAGAGAGTTGAGATGTACGTACAGACAAATGAGAATATAGAGGGCTAGGGTTTATAACCGGATATTTATAGAGAAGGTTGGAAAAGAATGGATCAGATCAAATAGATGTACGCGTTGGACGATATATGGCCCGAAAAGCCCGTTTCGATTCCGGAACGAAATTGGGTCAACCCATATATCAAAATAGGTGTTTTAAAATATTTTAAATGTAATGGAAAAGGTTTCAAGTCCAAATTCCATCGTATGAAGAAGTTATGATAAAAATAATAATTTCCCAAATTGATTTCAATTGATTTCAATTGCGTTTATTTCAAGGCGTTTCGAGTCCGTACGGTCAAACGATAAGTCCGATCGCTACTATACTTGAAGTCCTACAGTAATTCACCGTTACGGATCCGATGAAACTAGTTTCGTCGAAATCCAAGTCCGTAGCCAAAATGGCTATTTTTATATTAATTAAATAAATTAAAAATAAATCAATTAAATCCAACTTTTAATTTCACTTTTATAATCGACAATTTATCACATTTAGATTCCTTAATCATCTACAAAATTTTAAACAAGTTTAGATGTAAATTTAAAGTTGATTATTCTCTCAATTGTAGCGTCAAATCTTCCATCTCATTATATTCTAAATTATAAATTAAATTTCTAAAATTAAATTAAATTAAATACATCAATGATTATTCTATTCATAAATTTTCAAATAGATGGATTTAATGTTGGATTCAAAATGTCAGGACACGATTCTTCGTCTTCCGAAAATTCGACATCGACACTCACTTTATCGACTGCCGAGAAATCGAACGACGGAAAACCGAACACTGAGGGTTTTATTTAAGAAAAATTTAGGAAAGAAGAAGAGAAAAAGATAGAAGTTAGGGAGGAAATAGAGAGGAAAGAAGATAGACAATTTTTTTTTATTTTAAAATAGAAACAGAAGATAGAACATTTAAAAATAGAAGGAAAAAAGAATAGAAAATAAGAAACATAGAATAGAGAAGAGGAAAGAAAAATAGAACGGAACAGAAAGGAAACAACAGAACAACAACAGAATCTCACAATTCGCAGCGGAACAACATATAATAATAAATGAATAATCTTTAAACAAAGAACTATATCAGTTATTACATCACATTATATTTCATTACATCATATCATATCATCAGAGTGTACAACAACATACAACAATAAACAGTGCAACGGAAAAGAAATACTATATAAACTAGTAATACGCCATGCCATCCAGCTTGCCTCCTGCAACTCCAGAATATCCAGAATATCCTGATAAACCTAACTCTTAACTGCCCGTGAGGAAATTGGTGGGCACCCAGAGTTTAGGAAGGAAAACAATAAACTCCAAGTCAGTCATGTGACTGGTGTGAGAACTCAAAACAGTTTATTTATCTTTAAAATCAAAATAGAGGAATATTTTTAAAATCAATTCGCAATGCTTTTAAAAATGAGACTACCATAAGGCCTCCCGCACGCACACACAATGCAAACGCAGAATCGGAGGAGATTTCTCCTTATGATAGTCAAAGATGCTTGATACGCATTTAAAATAATATTTGATATTATTACTAGTGCATAGTATAGAGAAAATTTCATTTCAAAAGTAGAATATAAATCTTAGCCAACATACGACCATTATCGTATGCCTACTATAGCTAACTATGTTCAATAGCAGGTTACCGCCACATTCCATAGCAGGTTATACAACTAAAACCGTACAAGTCACGTATTGTTTCTTTGGATTTCCAACAAATGGTCAGGCCAAGGAACTTCCCATTGCCACATGAGAATGCCTCTGGATGGACATCCCCGAGAACCAAACCGGATCTCTACCAACACAAGGCCGGGTTACTCCTAACTGAGTAACAACTGACCGAATATGCCATCCCCCGGTCCTTTGGGACCTTTATCAACCGAGCGCTCGTAATCAATTCACACAATCATAAAGTGTTTTCAACATGAGTAAGTATCTGGGCTCCATACCATGATACTACCCTTTTCCAGAAGGAAATGTACATATCCTAAAGGGTGCTACCCCTCATAACCTTGCCGCATCTTTCCTGTTTTGACCATTTCCGGGATGTGAGGCTCGACGAATTCACGTCCACAAAAACACACTTTATACAAAAGCCGTGCTTTGGGTCAACAAATGATCAACACAATGATCACTAAGATAGACGATCAAATAAATGATCCTATCACAATAATCAACACAATGATCATTTCAGCATCACTCAGCATGTCACATTACCAAACTGGGAATATATCGCTGATAACTTCAACTATATAACCTTTGAGCACATACGTCTCAAAGAAGGGTGTTAAGCAAAGAATAAATTCTCCGCCACCAACAGAAATATATTTGAAAGAAATCGGCTTTATATCTCAACTTGTAATGTCAGGCATACAATCCATACAAGTCTGTTCCGGGATCGAACAGAACCGAAGGCACTTACAAAGAAGTCCTTGCAATCCGGATATTCACAATCCTGATCGGATTCACCATCACATATGGAGAACTCAATACCGTAGCTACTCGGTGTAGAGTCAATCGATAGTTCATCCTATCACTCTTGCAAATACCGGTCTTCAACACCGATCTTCAAATGCAATTTACAACGACGTATCACATATTCGGAATGGGTTATACGACCCCATGGTCCTTTCCCGGTTAACCCGAATAGTGAGCGCTTATTCAAAAATAAGTGTGCATTCAAATTCAATCAATTAACATCAAATACCCATTCAAAGGGAAATATTGATAGTCGGTTATTGAACTATCAATTGATATGCATACATCACCAGATTCCAAATAATTTTCCAAATTATTTATTTTCCAAAATATCTTTACAAGATATATTATTTTCACATTTCAAAAATAAATCAAGATTTATTTTTAAACAAATTCCACCTTTCTTTTATAAATTCCATAATGAATTTATATTTCAAAATATTCATGAATATATAATTCAATTATTCACTTTCAATTTATCTTCAAAAAGATAAATTCTCAAAATATTCACTTTATATTGGAAAACAATTCCTACTTATATATTTATAAGTAATTCACAAATCTCTTTTATTTTCAACACTTAGAAAATATTCAATATACTTAAATCGAATTAAGTATATATTTCACTCTTTTAAGGAAATCATTCTCTTTAACATATTTATTTGGGTCAAAACGAACGTTGCGTAAAACATCGTTACGACAACCCAAAATCACTAGTATAGGGATTCGAAATTAAAATAGATATATAAATCCCAATACTATTCAAAACATTTCCTTTCGGAAATCATTTACTATAACAACAGTGTTATAGTCTACCATTTCCTTCTATTTCTCGAAACATCTATTTCAACAACAAATGTTGAAATCTATGATTTCGAATCTCAACACATTTAAAACATCATTAGATCGTTTTAATTCTATTTAAAACATCCTATTCAAACATTTTATTTAACGTATTATTCACTATTCAAAAATGTGAATAAACTATGTTAACAAATTTCATCCCTTCATTCATTTTAATTCAAAGGATTATTCACTATTCAAAAATGTGAATATAACTCCATTTATAAGTTATAACAATTAACTTATCAAAATAAGTCATTTGCGGATTTATAAAACTACGTTTATAAATTCCATTTCTATTTAATTATAAAAACTTCCTTTTTATAAATTCCTTTGTTAACCTATTCCAGTCTATAACTCACTTATAAACTAAACATTCATATTATAAGTTAAATGCTTATAAAACGATTATTTTACAAAAATCGTTCTTTAAAGACTTTCCAAACCATAAATCTTATAACTTATAAGATTCATTTATTTAACAAAATTTATTCTTCAAATAACTTCACAAATTTATAAATCTTACTATTTATAAATTTCATTTATACTTCACCATTTATAATTCTATAAATTTCATTCTTTAATGAAATTCATTTTCACTTCATTCAAACACTTATAAAAACTTGTTTTATAATGTCTGAATCTCAATTCATAAATATCCATTTATAAATCCTTTAATATAAATCAATTTATATTATTATTTTAAAACGTCTTTAAATTATTTTATAATATCACCATTTCGATTTATAAAATAATCAAATTTTATAAATCCTATATTTAAACTTTTAAAAATAAGTTCAAAAATCCAGTTTAAACTATTTAATAAAAACATTAATTCATATTCCCCAAAAATCAGCTTTTAACTGTATTTCTAAAAATCAGCTTTTTAACTATATTTCACAAAACCCATAATTTTATAACTTTAAAAATTATAGCGTTTAATTATTTAAAATGGATCAATTCCAAAAATATTTTATATTTTCAAAAAATCACCTTATAATTATTTTAAAATTCCAAAATTTGGGTCCAATGATGCTACACATCAAATAGTCAATCACGACTACAACGATCCATCATATATCGATATGATAATCCATCAAATATCAAAATATCTGAAATAAACTAAAAACTGTTGAGGAATCCTGTTGGATCCCTCCAACCTGTTTCCTGCATCCAAAAACATTAGCACAATACCAATTTCGCTCCAGTACGAAATTATCGCGGTATATGTTTTTAATAAATATTATCCGCTTAATAACGGCGTAATAGGGTCTCATCCGCTAAACAAAAAATGCGGGAAATCAATCAACTGCAATATATACATATGCCAATATATATATATATTGCTACTATATATAATACCAATTTCACTGTTTATGAAATATTCGCGGTATATGTTTTTACTAAATAACATCCGCTTACTAACGGCGCATAATGTCTATTTTAACAATCAATAATATCAATCATTATTCAAACATGCATTCAAATATTTTAAATCTAACTATTTAAAATAAAATCGAAATCTATTCGATTGAGTGAGAAGTTCTCACCTTGGTTTTAATTTCCGTTTTAGCGATTTATTTCGAATAAAATTAAACGCGCGTTTAATTTTACCCGAAATTCTCACTAACTCCAAACGACTCCAAACCAACTCCATCGCGTAGTGCTCGTCCATACGATTCCAACGCAACTGAGTTTGCATTTTTTCGACCTCGTATGAAAAAGTTATGATTTTTACAAGTTTGCACACGATTTAAACTAAAATTTACAATATAAAATTTCCTTTTAATCCTAACTTTAAATCATGGCCATAGATCACAAGCTCATTTACATCAGAACCGTGCGTGCTCCCCCCTTCTCCTTCTTCTCATTCACGTCTACAGGAACAAAACGCACATGAACCCAACACGCACGCCATCTAGGGTTACATGCCGCTCCACCTGCCGACGTCGAGGGTTCATCAGACCACCTCCATTCGAAAGCTAGCGTCGAGCTCCACCACCGCCGTGAGTAGGGCCAAACTCGGCCACCCCCTGAGCACAGAAAACCGTGCCGAACGCCTGGCCTTTGAGCCCAAATCCCCATCGATCCACAACTCCGTTTAACATCACCACCGTTGAATCTGTAGAGTTCAACGCGCTCTACAATATCCTAGTTGAAACTATTTCGAATCGATGAGTGGATTGAAAGATATTTGGGGAGGAAGGTAGGACATTTTCGGCCGTGGGTTGAGTTACTGGCGGCTGTGAATTTTTAGGGTTTAGTTTTATATTATTTTTTTTTTTAATGAAGGGTGGGCTATTTATAGAGTTTCGTTCAACACTATTCACCCGGGTTTTACAAACTCCGATTTACGCGCCGAAACCAGCGTACCTAGGGTTTATCCCGCGTTCCGGACACAATGGAACAGGTTTCGGAAGCTAATTCGGAAGTATGTGCGAGTTATGGCTGTAAACGCTCAATTTGAATTAAACCGATTTAAATCGATTTCTAGGCGTTTTAATTTGTACCGGACAAACGATAAATCCAATCGACTTGAAATTTGAAACCTTACAATAATATCACATTATGGATCCGATGAAACTGGTTTCGTCGAAATCCGAGACTTTTTGAAAAATGGCTATTTTGACTCGCCAAATTTAAATTAAAAATAATTCGATGCGTTTCGAGCTGCCACGATCAAACGATAACTCCGATTGACACGAAAATTGAAATCCGGTAATAACTAACTATTACGGATCCAATGGAACTGGTTTCGTTCAATTCTGAGACTGTTCAAAAATTGGCTATTTTACAGTCGATTATTAAATATTAAAATATTCAATTTTCACAAATTAACTTTTAATTCGATTTTAAAAGTTCTAAAATATCATTCTAACTTCAATATGATAAAATAAAATTTTACAAATCATTTTCAATCATATTTAACTCAATTTTTTAATTATTTCCATAATTTAACATATTAAATTATCGATTTAATAATCCAATTAAATCCAATAATTCAAATAAAAATTTATTTGACTTATAAATTCACTTATAAATATTTAAAATTAATTAAATATTCAAATTTTAATTACTAAAAATTCTGGGTCGTTACAATCTTTCCCCCTTAAAAGAATTTCGTCCTCGAAATTACAAGTAAGAAAGGTTACAGAATCTATTAACTTTCCAAAATTCATAGTTAAACTTCTTACAATACTTTACTAAGTTTTCAAATCATACTTAGTTATCTTTTCAAAAAAAAACAACTACTATCATTTAACTTTCAACTCCAAATCAAAGTTAAAGTTTTCCAAAAATTTTCCAATTTTCTCAAATTTTTTCTTAACGCCTTAAATTTCCGGAAAAATTCGCCATAGTCTCCTTTGCGCGGCTCGATCCGAAAAAAAAATGACAGTATATATATCACAAATATACATCTCATCAAGTAATGAGGCATCCCGAAGGGAAAAAAGTATAAAAGTACGATATTTAATCCGAGATATGTACCTTATATTTTATTAGCGAGCATATACGGCTAATATAGCGCAAAAGCGAACTCCAAATGCGAAGCAAACGCGATCCGCACCTACTAAACACTCAACAAACAACATGAGAATCATGCTTATATACAATAATCTCAATATACAACATATAGCAACATAATAACTATATATGTCACATAGCAAATGCAACTAAACAACAATTGCAATATATATTCAACCATCAACCAACTAACATCCATATCCAATAAACATTCATTCATATTCTCATTCATATTTAATGAATTGGTTTTCACTCTAAATCATATTTGATTTATTAACATTGGATTTTATCAACATTCATTCTCAATTTTAATTAGTTTGCATTCACTAATTAAATCCAATTCACGTTCAATTCTATTCAAATTTATTTACTTCTAATTTGAATTCAATTACATAGCTTTCAATTTCATTAATTCACTTTCATTAATACTTAATGAATTACATAAAATCAACTAACAACCATATAACAACAAAATCACTTTGCATATATTCATTCAATTTGGTTTTAACACCATCACTTTCAATTGGTTCAATTAAATTGATTTTTATTCAACTATTCAACTTTCTAATAACATTAGATTTTAATGAATTAATACTTATACCCATTATTCCATATCAACTTAAATTTACATTTAATTGATTTACATTCAATCCAATTCAATTTCTAAAGTTGAATTTCATTTAAATAACTTAAGTTCATATTTCATTTTACAAACATCACTTGTTTTTACTTAACTTAAATTCCCATTTATAAATAAATTTAGATTCCAATTCTAAAGTAAATTTCATTTAACTTTGAATTCATTTTTACTTACAACTCATATTCATAAATATATTCATAAAGTTTCACTTCTTATATATATAAGTTTATTTCACAATTGTAAATTACTTTAATTATAATTCAATTCTTATAATTCTTTTACCTAGATTATTCAAACAACCTAACAATCAACTTATATACACTTTAATAATTCTGAAAAATTATTCCTTTATATATAAAATATAATCAAGGTAAAATTATTTCATTTACCTAATTAAAACAATACTGTGCCGAATTGTTCTATTCAAGTGTTTAGAAACCCCTTCGGCATAGTCTTGCGGACCACGCTGACGAAAGTTCATATGCCACTCAATAAACCAATCATCACAATATAAAACAATTTTATATTCACTAACAAATACACTCTCATAGCTATTATTACACTCAAACTCATTCTAGAGCACTGCTGACTCTATCTCTAATGAATAATACCCAACAGAACCATGGTTGTCGCTTAACCATAAGCTCTGATACCAAATTGTCAGGACACGATTCTTCGTCTTCCGAAAATTCGACATCGACACTCACTTTATCGACTGCCGAGAAATCGAACGACGGAAAACCGAACACTGAGGGTTTTATTTAAGAAAAATTTAGGAAAGAAGAAGAGAAAAAGATAGAAGTTAGGGAGGAAATAGAGAGGAAAGAAGATAGACAATTTTTTTTATTTTAAAATAGAAACAGAAGATAGAACATTTAAAAATAGAAGGAAAAAAGAATAGAAAATAAAGAAACATAGAATAGAGAAGAGGAAAGAAAAATAGAACGGAACAGAAAGGAAACAACAGAACAACAACAGAATCTCACAATTCGCAGCGGAACAACATATAATAATAAATGAATAATCTTTAAACAAAGAACTATATCAGTTATTACATCACATTATATTTCATTACATCATATCATATCATCAGAGTGTACAACAACATACAACAATAAACAGTGCAACGGAAAAGAAATACTATATAAACTAGTAATACGCCATGCCATCCAGCTTGCCTCCTGCAACTCCAGAATATCCAGAATATCCTGATAAACCTAACTCTTAACTGCCCGTGAGGAAATTGGTGGGCACCCAGAGTTTAGGAAGGAAAACAATAAACTCCAAGTCAGTCATGTGACTGGTGTGAGAACTCAAAACAGTTTATTTATCTTTAAAATCAAAATAGAGGAATATTTTTAAAATCAATTCGCAATGCTTTTAAAAATGAGACTACCATAAGGCCTCCCGCACGCACACACAATGCAAACGCAGAATCGGAGGAGATTTCTCCTTATGATAGTCAAAGATGCTTGATACGCATTTAAAATAATATTTGATATTATTACTAGTGCATAGTATAGAGAAAATTTCATTTCAAAAGTAGAATATAAATCTTAGCCAACATACGACCATTATCGTATGCCTACTATAGCTAACTATGTTCAATAGCAGGTTACCGCCACATTCCATAGCAGGTTATACAACTAAAACCGTACAAGTCACGTATTGTTTCTTTGGATTTCCAACAAATGGTCAGGCCAAGGAACTTCCCATTGCCACATGAGAATGCCTCTGGATGGACATCCCCGAGAACCAAACCGGATCTCTACCAACACAAGGCCGGGTTACTCCTAACTGAGTAACAACTGACCGAATATGCCATCCCCCGGTCCTTTGGGACCTTTATCAACCGAGCGCTCGTAATCAATTCACACAATCATAAAGTGTTTTCAACATGAGTAAGTATCTGGGCTCCATACCATGATACTACCCTTTTCCAGAAGGAAATGTACATATCCTAAAGGGTGCTACCCCTCATAACCTTGCCGCATCTTTCCTGTTTTGACCATTTCCGGGATGTGAGGCTCGACGAATTCACGTCCACAAAAACACACTTTATACAAAAGCCGTGCTTTGGGTCAACAAATGATCAACACAATGATCACTAAGATAGACGATCAAATAAATGATCCTATCACAATAATCAACACAATGATCATTTCAGCATCACTCAGCATGTCACATTACCAAACTGGGAATATATCGCTGATAACTTCAACTATATAACCTTTGAGCACATACGTCTCAAAGAAGGGTGTTAAGCAAAGAATAAATTCTCCGCCACCAACAGAAATATATTTGAAAGAAATCGGCTTTATATCTCAACTTGTAATGTCAGGCATACAATCCATACAAGTCTGTTCCGGGATCGAACAGAACCGAAGGCACTTACAAAGAAGTCCTTGCAATCCGGATATTCACAATCCTGATCGGATTCACCATCACATATGGAGAACTCAATACCGTAGCTACTCGGTGTAGAGTCAATCGATAGTTCATCCTATCACTCTTGCAAATACCGGTCTTCAACACCGATCTTCAAATGCAATTTACAACGACGTATCACATATTCGGAATGGGTTATACGACCCCATGGTCCTTTCCCGGTTAACCCGAATAGTGAGCGCTTATTCAAAAATAAGTGTGCATTCAAATTCAATCAATTAACATCAAATACCCATTCAAAGGGAAATATTGATAGTCGGTTATTGAACTATCAATTGATATGCATACATCACCAGATTCCAAATAATTTTCCAAATTATTTATTTTCCAAAATATCTTTACAAGATATATTATTTTCACATTTCAAAAATAAATCAAGATTTATTTTTAAACAAATTCCACCTTTCTTTTATAAATTCCATAATGAATTTATATTTCAAAATATTCATGAATATATAATTCAATTATTCACTTTCAATTTATCTTCAAAAAGATAAATTCTCAAAATATTCACTTTATATTGGAAAACAATTCCTACTTATATATTTATAAGTAATTCACAAATCTCTTTTATTTTCAACACTTAGAAAATATTCAATATACTTAAATCGAATTAAGTATATATTTCACTCTTTTAAGGAAATCATTCTCTTTAACATATTTATTTGGGTCAAAACGAATGTTGCGTAAAACATCGTTACGACAACCCAAAATCACTAGTATAGGGATTCGAAATTAAAATAGATATATAAATCCCAATACTATTCAAAACATTTCCTTTCGGAAATCATTTACTATAACAACAGTGTTATAGTCTACCATTTCCTTCTATTTCTCGAAACATCTATTTCAACAACAAATGTTGAAATCTATGATTTCGAATCTCAACACATTTAAAACATCATTAGATCGTTTTAATTCTATTTAAAACATCCTATTCAAACATTTTCTTTAACGTATTATTCACTATTCAAAAATGTGAATAAACTATGTTAACAAATTTCATCCCTTCATTCATTTTAATTCAAAGGATTATTCACTATTCAAAAATGTGAATATAACTCCATTTATAAGTTATAACAATTAACTTATCAAAATAAGTCGTTTGCGGATTTATAAAACTACGTTTATAAATTCCATTTCTATTTAATTATAAAAACTTCCTTTTTATAAATTCCTTTGTTAACCTATTCCAGTCTATAACTCACTTATAAACTAAACATTCATATTATAAGTTAAATGCTTATAAAACGATTATTTTACAAAAATCGTTCTTTAAAGACTTTCCAAACCATAAATCTTATAACTTATAAGATTCATTTATTTAACAAAATTTATTCTTCAAATAACTTCACAAATTTATAAATCTTACTATTTATAAATTTCATTTATACTTCACCATTTATAATTCTATAAATTTCATTCTTTAATGAAATTCATTTTCACTTCATTCAAACACTTATAAAAACTTGTTTTATAATGTCTGAATCTCAATTCATAAATATCCATTTATAAATCCTTTAATATAAATCAATTTATATTATTATTTTAAAATGTCTTTAAATTATTTTATAATATCACCATTTCGATTTATAAAATAATCAAATTTTATAAATCCTATATTTAAACTTTTAAAAATAAGTTCAAAAATCCAGTTTAAACTATTTAATAAAAACATTAATTCATATTCCCCAAAAATCAGCTTTTAACTGTATTTCTAAAAATCAGCTTTTTAACTATATTTCACAAAACCCATAATTTTATAACTTTAAAAATTATAGCGTTTAATTATTTAAAATGGATCAATTCCAAAAATATTTTATATTTTCAAAAAATCACCTTATAATTATTTTAAAATTCCAAAATTTGGGTCTAATGATGCTACACATCAAATAGTCAATCACGACTACAACGATCCATCATATATCGATATGATAATCCATCAAATATCAAAATATCTGAAATAAACTAAAAACTGTTGAGGAATCCTGTTGGATCCCTCCAACCTGTTTTCTGCATCCAAAAACATTAGCACAATACCAATTTCGCTCCAGTACGAAATTATCGCGGTATATGTTTTTAATAAATATTATCCGCTTAATAACGGCGTAATAGGGTCTCATCCGCTAAACAAAAAATGCGGGAAATCAATCAACTGCAATATATACATATGCCAATATATATATATTGCTACTATATATAATACCAATTTCACTGTTTATGAAATATTCGCGGTATATGTTTTTACTAAATAACATCCGCTTACTAACGGCGCATAATGTCTATTTTAACAATCAATAATATCAATCATTATTCAAACATGCATTCAAATATTTTAAATCTAACTATTTAAAATAAAATCGAAATCTATTCGATTGAGTGAGAAGTTCTCACCTTGGTTTTAATTTCCGTTTTAGCGATTTATTTCGAATAAAATTAAACACGCGTTTAATTTTACCCGAAATTCTCACTAACTCCAAACGACTCCAAACCAACTCCATCACGTAGTGCTCGTCCATACGATTCCAACGCAACTGAGTTTGCATTTTTTCGACCTCGTATGAAAAAGTTATGATTTTTACAAGTTTGCACACGATTTAAACTAAAATTTACAATATAAAATTTCCTTTTAAACCTAACTTTAAATCATGGCCATAGATCACAAGCTCATTTACATCAGAACCGTGCGTGCTCCCCCCTTCTCCTTCTTCTCATTCACGTCTACAGGAACAAAACGCACATGAACCCAACACGCACGCCATCTAGGGTTACATGCCGCTCCACCTGCCGACGTCGAGGGTTCATCAGACCACCTCCATTCGAAAGCTAGCGTCGAGCTCCACCACCGCCGTGAGTAGGGCCAAACTCGGCCACCCCCTGAGCACAGAAAACCGTGCCGAACGCCTGGCCTTTGAGCCCAAATCCCCATCGATCCACAACTCCGTTTAACATCACCACCGTTGAATCTGTAGAGTTCAACGCGCTCTACAATATCCTAGTTGAAACTATTTCGAATCGATGAGTGGATTGAAAGATATTTGGGGAGGAAGGTAGGACATTTTCGGCCGTGGGTTGAGTTACTGGCGGCTGTGAATTTTTAGGGTTTAGTTTTATATATATATTTTTTTTAATGAAGGGTGGGCTATTTATAGAGTTTCGTTCAACACTATTCACCCGGGTTTTACAAACTCCGATTTACGCGCCGAAACCAGCGTACCTAGGGTTTATCCCGCGTTCCGGACACAATGGAACAGGTTTCGGAAGCTAATTCGGAAGTATGTGCGAGTTATGGCTGTAAACGCTCAATTTGAATTAAACCGATTTAAATCGATTTCTAGGCGTTTTAATTTGTACCGGACAAACGGTAAATCCAATCGACTTGAAATTTGAAACCTTACAATAATATCACATTACGGATCCGATGAAACTGGTTTCGTCGAAATCCGAGACTTTTTGAAAAATGGCTATTTTGACTCGCCAAATTTAAATTAAAAATAATTCGATGCGTTTCGAGCTGCCACGATCAAACGATAACTCCGATTGACACGAAAATTGAAATCCGGTAATAACTAACTATTACGGATCCAATGGAACTGGTTTCGTTCAATTCTGAGACTGTTCAAAAATTGGCTATTTTACAGTCGATTATTAAATATTAAAATATTCAATTTTCACAAATTAACTTTTAATTCGATTTTAAAAGTTCTAAAATATCATTCTAACTTCAATATGATAAAATAAAATTTTACAAATCATTTTCAATCATATTTAACTCAATTTTTTAATTATTTCCATAATTTAACATATTAAATTATCGATTTAATAATCCAATTAAATCCAATAATTCAAATAAAAATTTATTTGACTTATAAATTCACTTATAAATATTTAAAATTAATTAAATATTCAAATTTTAATTACTAAAAATTCTGGGTCGTTACACAAAATCTATTATCTTAATATTCTTAGATTTCATTTAAATCTCTATTAACGTACTATTTAGATGTCTAAGTTCATTTATTTTCAATTAAATCTATTATCATACATTAAACTTCAATATGCTAACAAAACTTATTTTTGCATCCTTTTCATTCAACCCACTGTCATTTATAAATAAAATTAACATTAGATTCATACTTTATTACACAAATAACTTCAATTTCAACTAAATTAATATTTATGTAATATTTAAATATTAAATTTCAGTTGATTGCAATAGATTCAATTATTGAATTTTTCCCTTCAATTAAATAAATAAATCTTGTTTCTATTCTTTAAATCAAACAAATGGTCATAATATAAATAGAATTAGCATTAATTTACACATAATTTTTTTTAACCATTTTCAGTGACAAATCACATCTACCCTAATTGCACAATTTAGTCAGTTCATTGTAATTGATTTCACATTAAATGTAATTAATTATAAATTGAAATCTCAATGAATTCGTTTATCGATTTAAAAAATTTCTATTAAATAAATTGAAAATTTTATGGGTATAATTAACATTGAAATATATTACATTTCTTGATTTACAATCTTTACGTTAACCAATAGTCATATTTAAATGGAATTTACATTATCTCCAATTATTAATTCCCGTCGGTTCAGACCTTAACATTTGTTCCATAAAGTCATTTGCACTAAATTAGTTACTGCATTAATTCCTTTTTATATAACATTAAGGTCCATTTGACTCTGATTGATTTCCAATTTTATTAAATTTGATTTCTCATTCCAATTGCAAAATAGTCAATTTCAATTGCTACAAAAATTACATTTAATATAAATTTGAATTCCAATCAATTGGTATTGCACTAACCTTATCACATTAAATTACATTCAGTTTCAATTTATATATAATTAAATTCTAATTACTTACTATTGAATTCATCAATTATTGATTCTATCCAATCACCATTTAATCTATACTAATTCGTCAATTTGTACCATATATCTCTTATTTCCTTAAAATAAATTTATACTTCTATTAAATCTTCATTTACACTTCCGTTACTATATTAATAATCATTAAAGTAACGTTTATTATCAGTAACAACATTATAATTACTTACCCTTTAAATGAACTTGATTTCCAATAGATTCATTGACAAATTAATTAGGTAATTTATAATAATTTGTTATCATACCCATACATTTACACTTAAGTTTATGTTATATTCAATTTATTCCTTATTACTTTCTTAGTTAATAATTTTTGAATTTATTCCTGATTCCCTAATTACAATCAAATAAAACTTTACAATCTGTTTCAATTCATTTGCAATTTCATTAAATTATTACATTTACTCCAATATAAATTAGGAAATTTTTATTTCTTCCTAAATTAAATTACAAAATCAAACTAAATTAACACATTAAATGGTCTAAATTTATAGGTCGTTACACTCTCCCCCACTCAAAACTTTTCATCCCCGAAAAGGAAAAGAAGGGAAAAGAAGAATTAAGAAAACAACCTATCTTATTTAAAATATTAATTTCATAAACAAAATAAATTGCAAAATCAATTAATTTAAATAAAATATACCAATTTATAACCATTAAGTCTTTTTATACTTAAATCAATAAAGTTAGGAAAACATTTTCAAAATATTTTCTAAGTTTAAAATTTACGGAAAATTTTGGCTGAATCTCCTTTGTACGTGGAGGCTCGGGAGAAAATATAATATCAAATATACAACATACAACATATATTTTTCAAAATAATATATATATCCCAACTCGGGAAAATAATATAATAACGCTATAAACAGTAATCCGAAACGTACCTATTTGTCGGGCAATTAATGATTAATTTTGAAACAAAAAACAGTAGCAATTGCTTCCATAACCTGTATTTCACTTATATAATCCAAAAAGGTTAACAATTATATAAAATGAAATATTTAGCGTTGTTTCAATCAATAACAAACAAATCCATACAAAACACCAATCACTAGCAACAAAGCATCCAACCATCACATAAAATTAACACGCATCAATCATTCATTCATATCACATAAAACAAATAGTTGTTCGGCTCAAAACTTTAAATTGTACGGAAAGAAAAATAAACTACTAAGCGTACCCTTCACTCAACAGTCTTAGGTGACATTAAATAGATTATTCATGCCTTCCAAACAGATTTAAAGTATCCTTGCCCAACAACCAGAAACCAAGCAACAATACTTTCAACCAATAGATTACATTCATTTTTATCAATTTCATTTCGTGTTATTAGTTGTCTGATTTCCGTTTCATTTATATAATGATTTATCTTTTAAATTTTCATTTATTTCTTGCAAATTTTCATTTACTTTTATTCACTTCTAACAAAATCTCATTTTCACTTATTCATCTCATGAAAATTTTATTTTATTTTATGGCATTCATTTATTCACTATTTAATTTCCTTTTATTTACAGTGTTCACCTTTCTTCTTATTTTCAAAAATAAATAACTTCAACATTTACTTAAGTTTATTATCATTTCTTTATAACCTTTCAATTATATTTAATTAGTGGGCTTTCCGTCATACTTAAGTTTATAACATTAAATTCTTATTTGTAGCTGCAAATTCACTGAATACTTTCATTATTTTTAATTAGTATCATCTCAAATATACTTAAGTTTACAACCACCACAACATCCCATTTCTGATTTATTAAAGAATTTCAATGAATATTTTCATCATCTCAAGCTCATTTCTTGTATAATATCTATTACATTTTCTTATTAACATTTTCAACTTTTATTATTTGGTAAGTTATAAATATGCTTTTTGAGAATGTAATTGAAAGTTATACAAGTTTCCTCAATTCTTTTAATTAATTAATGTTCAGTAATTATATCTTTTATTTCATAGGTTACAATTTCAAATTTCATTTAATTTCATTCATAACCTATCATCAAATCTTTTTTTGATTAAAGGCTCCATTTATTATTGACTTCCATTTTACCATACTAATTGAAACTGCAAAATAACAGAAACTTAAGAATTTAAATACCAGGTTTAATTTCAAATCATTTCAAAGATAATAGATAAAGGTTCATACTTAAACTTATATATCCAATTACAATTAACAAAAAAAAAATTCTTTTTATTTTTCTTCAAAACAAATCTGCAGTAAACTACTACAGCGGCCTTCCCACTTCGAAACTCGAAAATGAATGTCGATGATGTGTGCACTCATCACCGAAATTATTTGCCAACGACAAAGAGGGGAGTACAACTTTGTCTTTCCAAAATTTCTTTTAAAAAAATTTCTTTCAAATTATAGTGAAATACTTCTTTTAATAATATTATTATATTCCATAATTATTCAAAAGGAAGTTTCAAAATCCCGGAACTTAAGATCTTAATTTCAAATTTTCATTTATTAATTTATTTAATCTTATTCCAACTATTATTTATAAATTTCATTACCTAACAACCAATATATTACAACCAATAAAATCTTTATAAAAATTTATTTTATATATATAGAAAATATAATAGGCCAAATTATTTCATTCACCTATATTAAAACAAATACCGTGTCGGTCTGTCCTATTAAGTGTTTAGAAATCCCTATTGATGTCACAGCGTCCCATGCATCAACCAGAATTTATAAATACAAAACAGAATAAATTAACACAATATTAAAAACTTTTTATAACACTAACAAATACGCTCTCTCATATATACACTCAGCGACTCCCATAGGGTATTACTACCTTATTAGTAAACAGTCAAACCCCACAAAGATAAGGTTTATCGCTAAACCAAAGCTCTAATACCAGATGTAACATCCCGCCTTTTCGCACGCTTTAAACCGACACACGTGCCAATTCGAACCATACAGAAGGGCGGTTTGTTATGGGGTAAATAAGAAAACAAGAAAGAAATAAAACAAAATAGAATCTCACAGCGGAAGGATAAAATATAATAATCAAATATACAGCTCATGAAGCTGTTTACAAAGTATCTAATTTTCTTTACTTATACAATACAATATTAGTGTACACATACCAGATAATAATAATTAATGCAGCGGAATTAAATGGTGTGGTGGAATAATATAGTAGATAATAGTACTACAAATCTTCGTCTTCGTCCTCCAGAATAAAATCTTCAAATCCTGAAACGCTCGGACTGACCCGAGCGAATTGAAAAGACAAAACACTCGAGTCAGAACTAAAAGATCTTACGTAAGTTAAATCAACAGAAATAAATATGAGGGCAGTAACTCAAAAGATGCTCGGGATTTACAGCTCTTAAGGATCCGTTAAACTATTTACTATGTAGTATATTTCGCTATTATAATAGTGTCTAATTGTAAATAAACTTACCTTTTAATAGCGTTAAGGGGTTACCCATATAGCCCTTAACACGAATAATGCCGATAGTCTATACAGTACCTTAATACCTCTTAATCGGGAGGCTACCAGAGGATACTCCATAGGTACGACACAAATAGAAATAGGTAGTAAAGGCTCGGTATGGTAGGTGACACGGCACAACTAGACAATGCCAGGGTAGATATACCAATTACGCATCCGGTCTGGTGGTAACGCGTAGACGCAGCTACCGCCCACCTTGAACAAACCCTCCTAAAATCAAAAAAAAAAGTGGCCACTGAATCAAATCCAAAAGTCAGAGTATAATATCGAAGAGGAGTATCCGATAAAGGGCGCTAACCCCTTGGCCCAAGAATCGCTCCTGTTTTAGCCACCTTATGCCAACTCACGGGAGTCGGGTCCACGTATTTATCTCAAAAGAAACGCCGTCGCCATCCTACTTCATTCTGAAATCTCCACCGCGTACACGGTCGTTAAAGTGGTTTTCGGAGTTGGCAGAGAGTATGACAACTTTCGATCCCGGACTCTTCAACAACCAAACGTTATTATAACACCGCGGTTATTTTAAAATAATTTATATTTTAAAGCCAGGATATAATATTCATTTCAAAACCATAAAATTTCGATATCATTTCCCTTTATTAAACCAAATCAATATGATATCTTTTCAAATATATCCTTTTCTAAAACCTTAACAATTTCAAAGTTATAATATTTCTAAAACAACGCTTGAAATATAGTCTTTCTTAAACATAAAACTTGAATTTCATAACTTGGAAATATAACCACACCACATAAATGGTTAAATATAAATTATTTTATGAAATAAAATAGTTTCTTCACCTTCACAAATAATTTCCTTATATAGATTTAATTTTCCAAATAAACCACTACAATCTCCATATATTTCAAAGGTTTAGATATTCCATCATTTCAAGAATGAATTTTTTGACAATTTCATAAATATCAAATTCAATTACCACTATTTAGATTTGAAAAATGTTTACTTAATAAATCCAATAAAATTTAAGTAAACTTTTAACTTCAAACAACTGGACAAATTTTTTCAATTTTATTTAACTTGATAAATTCAGTTATTTCAACTTTACATTCATTTAAACTAAATCACGGTATAAAAATCATATCCTTTGAAATCATCGCCTTTATTTAAACTTCAAATCAAAGTTATTCAAGTACAATTCTTAAATAATTCAATTTAAACCAATTCAATATTTATCTTTCAACTTAACTTCATTTAAGTCATTTAAAACTCTATATATATAATATCTTAAATAGTTACTAAACCATATAATATAATACAAGTAAACTCCATTTTTAAACTCATTTTTTATTAATCAATTTTATACATATTTAAAATCAAGAATTCAACTTATATATATATATATATATATATATATATAATAGTACTTACATAACACCAGAAGTTAATATTTACCTTTCCAAAATCATAGAAAAATCACTTCAAAATATTTTTATATATAGACCGCGGTGCCTATATATAATTTTCTATCCTATGGTCAAGTGATACAGATATTTATCATTTCAATCCGCAATTTAAAAATAAAATTACGGTTATATATCATTTCAAACTGCAATCCCGAATACAATAAAATACATAATAACTTGCAGTTTATAACAATATAAAATACAGCATTCATTCATCCAATATCAACCATCAACCATTTATCACAATCATCATCCAAATTCAAACAATACATCAATATATAACCGGTGATAATAACAGGTATCAACTATCAATTTATATTCAAAAATAAATTATAACTGTTTACTGGCGGTTTTAAATGCAATAAATAAAAAGATAACAATTTAACTAGCAGTTTTATATTCAAAAATAAATAAATTTAACTGGTAGAAATATGCAATATTAAATTAAATAACAAGTATATTAAATGAATTGTCAAATTAACTGAGATAATGATGAAATATATGCCAAACAGCTATAAATAAATTTCTAAGCACATCATAAATCAATTTAACAAACATAAGAAATCTTAGAAGTTGTGAGTGAGTTAAAACACTCACCTTTTTGAATTTAAATTGAATTTAAATTCAATTTAAATCCAAAAATTTGATGGTTCCAGAATCCATCCAAACCAACGTCAAAGTGTCCGAAATTTCAATACGATCCTAACAAAAAAATCACGCATGAAACGGATACGTATGATAAAGTTATTCGAGTTAAACGAGTTGAAATCAACATAAATTTAAACAAAATAAAAAAACTCACCCCCTTTATCAAATGCCACGTCACCCTCATTCTCTCACGTTCGCTCCCAACACAGTACATCGCGTACGAGATTTCTTTCTCACCTAAAACCCAACTACGCCGCCAACGATGACCACGCGCCACCCACCATGACACTACGCCACCATCCCACGGCTCCACGACCTCCATGCCATCCAGAACTATGGCCGATCGACAACCCAATGGCTGCATCCGCCTCTTATACTTTGAAACCCTAGTCGAGTTTTGCCGCCAATCCAACCGTTGATTCGTCAAACTAATTACCTAGATGCGATCCCCTCGGCTTCCTCTCCAAAACCCAGAAAGGGTTTTCCGATCCGATGAAGTTCATCGTCGAGCGATGAACGGCTGAAACTTCTTCGATTTTTATTGATCAAATGATAATTCAAGACGGAAAACGAACACCACCAGTGAAATACGCTAGTTGAGAGCTTCAATATATATATTTTTCAGATTTTTCTAAGGGTTTTGAAATTTATGCGTTGGATTAGATTTGAACTTGGATCTGGAATTTGTTTGTCTGCCATTGAGGAGGAGAGAGTTGAGATGTACGTAAAGACAAATGAGAATATAGAGGGCTAGGGTTTATAACCAGATATTTATAGAGAAAGTTGGAAAAGAATGGATCGGATCAAATAGATGTACGCGCTGGACGATATATGGCCCGAAAAGCCCGTTTCGACTCCAGAACGAAATTGGGTCAACCCATATACCAAAATAGGTGTTTTAAAATATTTTAAGCGTAATGGAAAAGTTTTCAAGTCCAAATTCCATCGTATGAAGAAGTTATGCTAAAAAAAATAATTTCCCAAACTGATTTCAATTGCGTTTATTTCAAGGCGTTTCTAGTCCGTACGATCAAACGACAAGTCCGATCGCTACAAAACTTGAAGTCCTACAATAATTCACCGTTACGGATCTGATGAAACTAGTTTCGTCGAAATCCATGTCCGTGGCCAAAATGGCTATTTTTATATTAATTAAATAAATTAAAAATAAATCAATTAGATCCAATTTTTAATTTCACTTCTATAATCGACAATTTTATCACCTTTAGATTCCTTAATCATCTACAAAATTTTAAACAAGTTTAGATGTAAATTTAAAGTTGATTATTCTCTCAATTGTAGCGTCAAATCTTCCATCTCATTATATTCTAAATTATAAATTAAATTTACAAAATTCGATTAAATTAAATACATCAATGATTATTCCATTCATAAATTTTCAAATAGATGGATTTAATGTTGGATTCAAAATCTATTATCTTAATATTCTTAGATTTCATTTGAATCTCTATTAACGTAATATTTAGATGTTTAAGTTCATTTATTTCAATTAAACCTATTATCATACATTAAACTTCAATATGCTGAGAAAACTTATTTTTACATCCTTTTCATTCAACCCACTGTCATATATAAATAAAATTAACATTAGATTCATACTTTATCACATAAATAACTTCAATTTCAACTAAATTAATATTTATGTAATATTTAAATATTAAATTTCAGTTGATTGCAATAGATTCAATTATTGAATTTTTCCCTTCAATTAAATAATTAAATCTTGTTTCTATTCTTTAAATCAAACAAATGGTCATAATATAAATAGAATTAGCATTAATTTACACATATTTTTTTTAACCATTTTCAGTGACAAATCACATCTACCCTAACTGCACAATTTAGTCAATTCATTGTAATTGATTTCACATTAAATGTTATTAATTATAAATTGAAATCTCAATGAATTCGTTTATCGATTTAAAATTTTGCTATTAAATAAATTGACAAATTTATGGGTATAATTAACATTAAAATATATTCATTTCTTGATTTACAATCTTTACATTAACCAATAGTCATATTTAAATGGAATTTACATTATCTTCAATTATTAATTCCCATCGGTTCAGATCTTAACATATGTTCCATAAAGGCATTTGCACAAAATTAGTTACTGCATTAATTCCTTTTTATATAACATTAAGGTCCATTTGACTCTGATTGATTTCTAATTTCATTAAATTTGATTTCTCATTCCAATTGCAAAATAGTCAATTTCAATTGCTACAAAAATTACATTTAATATAAATTTGAATTCCAATCAATTGGTATTGCACTTGTAACATCCCGAAATTTTTGGCATTAAGTTTTGAACATTTAATTCATTTTAAATGTTCAATGTAGGTTTTGAATTGGGTTTAAAATAAAAATAATTGGGTGGAATTAATGAATTACGTATAATTCCAAATATGGTAATCCAATTGGAATTTAAATAGTAAAAATTAAATATTGAATCGGGATAAATTATGAATATGGAGGTAAATAGATATGGAAATGAGTTCTAAAATTTATTTTAAGTCTATTTGGTCATTAAAAGTGTTGTTGGATTTTTAGATGAATTTTAATGTTAATAAGTTATCATTTGGAGTTTTATTTTAATTAATTAGAGAATTTAATATTATAAAATATTGCAATTAATCTGTTATTAGTCCGGAATGAGTCAGAATGATTTTTAATGTGATTATAAATTTTATATGAATTATAAAAGAGTTAACAAAATTTTAAAAAGTGAAATTTTGAGTGATTTCGACAATTTCGAAAATCGCTCGATTCAATAGACGAGTTAAAATAGCCTTCCGAGGCACAGCCTCAGAATTCGACGAAACAAGTTCCATTGGATCCGTAATAGTTAGTTATTATCGTATTTCAATTTTCGTAGCAATCGGAGTTGTCGTTTGACCGTGGCAGCTCGAAACGCATAGAAATCGATTTAATCGATTTAATTTTAAATTGATCGTTTAATTCCGTAACTTGCATATACGATCAAATTAGCTTACGAAACCTGTTCCATTGTGTCCAGAATGCGGAAAAACCCTAGAATTTCCTGTCGGAATGCGTAGTTTGGAGTTTGTTTGCATATGATGTTAAGTTGAGAAATTTGTTAATTAAATAATATTAAATAATATTATATAACTTAAAAACATTTCAAACCCTAATTTTTATTTCACCGGCCACCGCTAATATCAATTAGTGGCCGAAAAACGATCGTCTTTCCCCAATAATCCCTCTCCATCCATCGACATTTAGCCAAAATCGTCAACTAGTAAATCGAAGAGCCATTCGAGACGATGAAATCTATACGGCGAGGATGTGTCGTAGTGGAGTGTGGAGGCCGGGGGATAATCGCGTTCGTGGTCGGTCTAGGCTTGTTTTACGCGAGCTATGGGGGACCAGATCTTGGCCAATGGTGGAGTTGTCGACGAGCGGCGTGGTGGCGAGCTCCGATCGAGCTGGATGCGAAGAAGGCGACGCGATTTTGAAGACCTAGGTCGGCTATTTTTGGTTCATTGTTCGATTTCTTCCTGGAGCTTGCGTACGCGATGGGGAAGACAAGGGTACAACCATGTTTTGCTTTGGTAAAAAAAGAAAAAAGAAAAAAAAGAAAAGAAGAGTGATTGTTTTAAATTTAAATCTTTAAATTTGAGTAACTTTTTCGTATGACATCAGATTCATACGAAATTCGCGGCGCCGGGATCGCAGAAAAGAATACTAGGAGATGGTGCAGATCCGGAGCCATTCCAGGAAAGTAGAAATTTGGGTTAAATCGAATGTCATTCGGTTTAATTTAAATTTCGAGCGCTCGTCGAAACTCAAGGTGAGTTAATTCTCACTCACATCTGGAATGTTAGCTGATTAAAATAAATATCTATGTGATTGGTTGAATATAATAGTTGTTATCAGTTTGGACTGATATTTATATATGTGATGTGCTAATATTTGTGGATGCAGGGAAAACAGGTTAGAGGGATCCAACGGGATTCCTCACAGTATAGTGATTATTTTTAGAATTGATAATGTAAATTGTTTATATGTTGTGATTGATAAATCTGGAATTAAATTGTGTTGTGATATTGTTGAAATAAATATAAATCCAGAATTTTAATTATAAATGGATTTAATTGGGATTTAAGAAATGAAAGAAATTGTTATATAAAGAATTTAAAGGAATAAAATTTGGTTTTAGTTCGGATGAAGAATGAAATTTGTAAATGGGAAATTTAAATAAAGCGGGAAAATTATGAGTCGATAAATGCAAAGTATAGATTTGGGTGAGAAATTTTATAAGAAGATATAAAGTGTTAAAATATTGATGGGTTATGTTGATAATGAATAAAGTTTGCCAGGAAATTAAAATATGTTTTCAACGAAGCTTCTAAATATAAATTAATAATCATAAATGTAAATCAATATTTTTGAAATGCATTTTTCACCCTTGGAATTTAGTTAAGAAATTCATAAGTATTATTTTCCGGTAATAAATTCTCAAATATTTTATTTAATAAGGTTTAAAACCTATACTTTGAAATGGAATTTCCGGGCATGGAAAAGGGTGTTTAAACTTCAAAAGGAGTTATTTTAAGCTTGGAAATAAATTTATGATAACTAACGTAAATTTGGGTTGGAGTAGATCAGGTGGGATCTATATGGAAGATTCTTTGGACTGTTTCAATGGAAATGTTTCCTTGGAAAAAAACTGAGTTCGTGAATAAAATAAGGTTTTTAAAAGTTAAGTTAAAATTTGTTTTAAGGAAGTGTTTTTAAGAAATTCTTGTTTAAAAGATAAGTAATAAATTTAGCTATAGTATAATTATTTAAGAATATTATTAGTATTTTATTTGATAAACGGATTTATTTAAAGAATGAACGATTTAAGTTATTTAAAAACTAGTATTTATTCTTTAAACCACTACTTTTAAGTTTAGTTAACAAATCTCTGATTTAAATAATAGTTTTATTTTACATATTTGAAATTATATTTTTGGGTAATAACTAGAAGTAAACTTATATATTTAAAATATATTACAGAATAAAGTGTTTTTAAATTGGTTTTAAATCTAAATTGTTTTGAACTGGGTTATTTCCAATGGGAATAAATGTTAGATAATTTTCCTTGTAAAGGAAGAGATTTTGGCAATTGTTTTCAAATGAGTTTTGAAACTTTAAAAAAAAATCTTTTAAAGATATTTGAGGCAAATAAATAATGTGGGGAATTATTTATTGTGTGATGGATGTTTATGAATATAAATTGATAGTTAAATCACCGACTATCAATATTGGACAAATGCGTTGATCGTTTCGAAGAGACCGGGATCAAGATTAATTTCTCGAAAACCACTTCGATCCGGTTTGTACGTTTCGTAGAAAAACGTGTTCGGAGTCGAAGATGGAGCAGTGAAGTGCAAGGGCTAGTCGCTACTAATCCTGAGGATATTTCCAAAATGGATGTAGTAGGAGTAGTGCCTTCGGTTCCGTTCGAACCCGGGACGGACTTGTATGGACGAATGTTTTCGGAACATCGTTAGGAGGGCGATGGGCATTCTAAGTGAAACGTTCTAAAGGTAACGCTTAGCCTCAAGCCTCATCAACCGGGAATGACCGAAATCAGGGGATATGCAGCAAGGCTTCGTGGGTAGCCCCCACTGGAGAGTAAGGTCATCCCTGTCTAGATGTCCCTTTTATTTTGGCTTAGTGGACAGTTGCTGATCCCAACCGCGGAGTGATCTTATTCGGAACTGTCCAGTAAGGGATGGGTCCGGCCTTGGGTTGCAGGGGATCGGGCGTGGTCCTCGGTACGGTGATCTAGGCCCCGTACTGTGACAGGTGGTACCTCAGTGCCTTGTTGGAAATCCATTCTCCCTACGAGCCTTGTACGACTTTTGTTTGTATTACCCACTTTTTTGGCTAGTAGCTGGAATTTAATCATGTAACAATTTCGGCTATTTTATAAGTATTTGTATATAGACCCTATTATAATATCAGAGGATTTCTACAAAAAGTCTTTTAGCTATCGTAAGGTAAAAACCCATCATGTTTATTTGTGGCGTGGTCTTACGAGATGCTTTTGTTTTCAAAAGATTTTAAAACTTTAATAATCAATTTGGATGCATTATTATTAGCTGGTATTCCAGACCGACTCGGGTGTTATTTCATTATAATGCTCGGGTCAGACCGAGTATTATATGTACAGGACATGATGCTTTGGAGCAGGAGAGGAGCTGGAGCCCGAGACGTATTATCTGTACCTATATATATATATATATATTCCGCTGCTGTGATTGTATGGTATGTCTGATTGGTAATGTTTGATGTATGAGATACTCTGGTGATATGATGTATAAACAGTTATAGATTTCATTTTGTGTAACGTTCTATATTTGCTATTATATTTTATTCCGCTGCGACAGTGAGATTCTGACATTGTTTAGCTTCTTCTTCCTCTTCTATCTCTTCTTCTTAAATCCGAATGGTTCGTATTTCTATGCCACTTGAGTTAACAGAGGAAAAATAGTGTTGATTCAAGGGGTACGGATTTGCGGGCTGTCACACTTGGTATCAGAGCATAGGTTGGTGACAACCTAGGCTTTGGTGGGCAAAATTACTCATTAAACAGAGTCAATAGTACTCTATAATGAGTTGAGAGTAATAATAGATATGAGAGCGTACTTGTTAGTGAATATAAAATTTCTTTTTATACTGTGTTGATTTATCGGTTGAGTGTTTATGAATTCTGGTCGGTATGGGAAGTACAACCGTATCGATAGGGGTTTCTAAACTCTTAAACAAGATAAACCGACATAGTATTGTTTTTAAAGTGGGTAAATGAAATAATTTTACCCAAAAAGGTATATTTTGATATGAAAGAAATAATTTCTGAAAATATTATATATTTGGATGGTTGGTTGTTAATATTATAATCAAATAAAATTCTATAAGTATAAATTAAACAAAAGAGAATAACTAAATTTAAACTAAACCAGAATTTAAATCCTGGGGATTTTGGAAAGGATTTTAAATGTAATGGAAATAAAGGTTTGGAAATTTAAATTCCTGGGAAAGTTGGAAATGTTTGCTGAGGTGTTTGAAGGCAATATTGGAATATTATTTTGGGAAGTATTTTTGAATGGGAACTGTTTGAAATGAATTTGGGAAGTAAGAAAGCATTGAACTCACTTCAGTCGCTGGAAAATAATCCTGATGATGCTGGCCACATCATTAGAATTTATTTTCGAGTTTCTAAAGTGATGGATTGCTACCAACGTGGTTAGTTATGATATTGTTTGAACTTGTTGAGTATACTAGTTGTTTTGGAAATTTAAAAAGGGAAAATTATTTGGTAAAAGCAGATTGTTTTGGAATCTGGGGTTTGGTTTGATATACCAGGAGTGTATGAGTTATTTATTATTTCAAATTGGTTTTGGAATAAACCCGGGTAATTGAATTCTGGAAATTCTATTTAAAAGTAAAATTGTGAAGTCAAATATGAATCAAGTATTGTACTTATTTGGTGAGGTTGATATTAATAAGGAAGAAATGAAAATTTTAATCCTGAAATTGAAAATTTAACTTGAGTATATGGAAATGAATGAAATATATTGAAGTGAATAGAAAATTTGAATTTAACATGGGATAAGTTAAATAAATCGGACCTAGAATTAAATTAATTTGAATTAAACTGAGATGTAAGATGACTATGTAATTGTGGTTCTTTGTGAAATGAATTGTACCCATGAGCTATTAAATATTATACTTATAATCTAGAAATGTGGATTTTAATTTGTGCAAGAAGTTAAATGAAAGAAAATTTGTATCTTTAAGAATTCAGTGATACATATATATGGGAAATTGGAATTGTGATTATATGATGAAAGTAACTCAAATGAGGAATATAAGCATTTAAGTAAATAAGTTGGTGAACTTATAAATAGGAAATGGAATTTATAATCACAGGTGATGAATAATGGAATGGTATGGTGAATTCAAACGTAGTCTTAAATAGGATGTAAAGTAAGATAAGGAAAGTGAGATATAAAAGGATGAATGAACTCAAGCTTGTAAATAAGTTTTGAACTTGTATATGGAGAATTAAAATTAGATTGAATTGGATTTAACTTCGGTTAAATGGAATTGAGTTGAATTTGGGTTAATTAAAATCAAAATTTAGTTGTGTTATGAATAAAAATGAATAGAATGTAATTCTTATTTAAGATAGTAAAGGAAATGGTATGAATTCAAGATGGCTAAATAAATTTGGTTGAACTTGAATTAGAATTGGAAAAGAATTAAATTGAAAGAAAATTTAATTCAGGGAAGTAAAAATGATATCGTGTAAATAAAATTTTAACTCAACTAAATTCTAAGAAATTGTTTGAGAATGAATTTAGAGTAAGTGAAGGTAAGTAAAGAGAAGCTTGAAGGTGAATTTAGTGTAAACTAAATTAAAGGAGATTTGTATTGGCATGGATAAGATTTTGGGGGTTTGTTAAGGGAATTTTGGAAAGAAAATGAAAACCCAGCTCTGGTATGAAAGTTAATTTTGGACAATAAAAAGTTGAGAGTGTGAATGAATAATAGAATTGAATTATAATTGTGATGGTTTGAATTGTAAATAAATTCCAGTGAGTGAAATGATTTGAAGTGGCCACATTGTTAATAAAATAAATTCGGAAATGAAGTGTGAAGGTAAATAAATCTAAAAATGGATAAAATAAATAAACAAAGTGCATTAAAATTTATAAATGGTTTGATATGGGTAAGAATCAATTAAAATGGAAATAGATTGAGATATTATGGAATTGAAATCATTTAAGAACATGGTGAGATGGTTATGGTTAAGCTTATGAAATAGTTTTAAATGAAATTTGTGTAGATAATAAAATTGGAATGCAAGTAAATGGATTGGAATTGATTTGGACGAGAATCAAATGAAAATAAAATAAAAATTGGTATAAGAAGATAATGGAAATATTGTGAAAATTGAAAAAAACTTAAGCAACTTGGAAAAGAAAAACAAAATGATTGTGAATAAACTTTATTAAGTACTCTTGAATGAAATTTGTTAGATAATAAAATTTAATTGCAAGTGAAATGGAATTAATTAATTATTGTGATAAATTAAGGATGTCTGGGTTGTAAATATTCCAGGATGGATGAAATTAATATAAACCTGAATTGGTTAATGAAATAAAAATGTAAGGAAAATTTAATTTAACAATTGCATTGGAATAAAAATACTTGGCTTGTGAACTAGGCAAAATTGAATAAAATTAATATAAATCTAAGTAGAATTAATTTTAATGGGTATAAGCCTAAGTGGTGGTTATTTTGCTCGAATGACATGAAAATTGCATGTATTCGGACTTGAGTTGTTTAACAAGCAATTGAAATTAATGAGATAAATGCAATCTAATTAAGTGATTTTTGCATATGAATGGCAATGGATCATAAAAGAAATGCAAATGTTTCAAGTTTAAAATAAAATTTGATTGTAAATCACAATGGGAATGTAAGTTAAAGTATTAATCATATTGAAATAGAAATGAATTGGTTGTAATAAATATGAATGGTATATAGTAAACTTGAATGTAAATCATTCAAGTGAAATAAAATGAAGTTGGTTTGGATGAAAGTAGAATGGGCTAAAATCTTAATAAATGGATTTGAGTATAAATGTAAGAGAGTTATAATAGAAATGCAAATGTAACAAATTGAAATGAAATTTGCTTGGTGAATCAATTCGAAAATTGGGTAAAGTATAAATTGGAATAACGAAACTTGTATGTAAATCCTTTGTGTGAAATAAAGTAGGATTTGGCATTAGAAAAGGAAACTTTATGCATGTTATAAAATATGGTGTACTTATGAAACCATGCAAATTGTTGATTTGATTATGAAATGGATATGTTTGGCTTACATTTATATTGGAAATGTTGTTAAAATGTTCATAACTTTGGAAACTGATGAGTTTGTTGAGTAAGTACAGGTACGGGAGGCGTTCGAGAGAGTTGGAGCGCGTATATGCGTTATATTAGCCGCTTGCTATTAAAATTTGCTAAAAAGGTATGCCTACGCAAATATAATTGAGAAATGATATAATTGTTGTGATATATTTTGGTTTCCGACCGTGTGGGTCGATATATATATATATATATATATATATATATATATATATATATATATATATATATTTATCTGTATCACGATATCGCGAAAGCTCCCTCGTGCAGGGGAGACTCTGCCAAAATTTTCTGGAAATTTTGGGAGTTAGAATTTTTTTGGGGGTTTTGGGAGTTTGAAAATTGTAATTAACTTGGAAAGTTGTTTTTAGGAAAATGTTGAAACCAAAACATTTGATTCTAAATAAAACATATGAGTTTGTATTTGAAAAATGGTTCTGGGAAGTGTGTATAAGTTTTAACTAAAGAAGGTTGGGTTAAGTAAATAAGTTTGAGAGTATGTTCTACCCTAGCAAATTTCGAGGACGAAATTTTTATAAGGGGGAAGGAATGTAACATCCCGGAATTTTTGGCATTAAATTTTGAACATTTAATTCATTTTAAATGTTCAATGTAGGTTTTGAATTGGGTTCAAAATAAAAAGAATTGGGTGGAATTAATGAATTACGTATAATTCCAAATATGGTAATCCAATTGGAATTGGAATTTAAATAATAAAAATTAAATATTGAATCGGGATAAATTGTGAATATGGAGGTAAATAGATATGGAAATGAGTTCTAAAATTTATTTTAAATCTATTTGGTCATTAAAAGTGTTGTTGGATTTTTAGATGAATTTTAATGTTAATAAGTTATTATTTGGAGTTTTATTTTAATTAATAAGAGAATTAATATTATAAAATATTGCAATTAATCTGTTATTAGTCCGGAATGAGTCAGAATGATTTTTAATGTGATTATAAATTTTATATGAATTATAAAAGAGTTAACAAAATTTTAAAAAGTGAAATTTTGAGTGATTTCGACAATTTCGAAAATCGCTTGATTCAATAGACGAGTTAAAATAGCCTTCCGAGGCACAGTCTCGGAATTCGACGAAACCAGTTTCATTGGATCCGTAATAGTTAGTTATCATCGGATTTCAACGTTCGTAGCAATCGGAGTTGTCGTTTGACCGTGGCAGCTCAAAACGCATAGAAATCTATTTAACCGATTCAATTTTAAATTGATCGTTTAATTCCGTAACTCGCATATACGATCAAATTAGCTTACGAAACCTGTTCCATTGTGTCCGAAACGCGGAAAAACCCTAGAATTGCCTGTCGGAATGCGTAGTTTAGAGTTCGTTTGCATATGATGTTAAGTTGAGGAATTTGTTAATTAAATAATATTATATAACTTAAAAACATTTCAAACCCTAATTTTTATTTCACCGGCCGCCGCTAATATCAATTAATGGTCGAAAAACGATCGTCTTTCCCCACTAATCCCTCCCCATCCATCGACCTTTAGCCAAAATCGTCAACTAGTAAATCGAAGAGCCATTCGAGACGATGAAATCTATACGGCGAGGATGTGTCGTAGTGGAGGGTGGAGGTCGGGGGGTAGTCGCGTTCGTGGTCGGTCTAGGCTCGTTTTACGCGAGCTATGGGGGACCGGAGGGGACTGGATCTTGGCCGATGGTGGAGTTGTCGACGAGCGGCGTGGTGGCGAGCTCCGATCGAGCTGGATGCGAAGAAGGCGATGCGATTTCGAAGATCTGGGTCGGCTATTTTGGGTTCGTTGTTCGATTTCTTCCTGGAGCTTGCGTACGCGATGGGGAAGACAAGGGTACAGCCGTGTTTTTCTTTGGTAAAAAAAAAGAAGAGTGATTGTTTAAAATTTAAATTCAAATCGTTAAATTTGAGTAACTTTTTCGTATGACATCAGATTCATACGAAATTCGCGGCGTCGGGATCGCAGAAAAGAATACTACGAGATGGTGCAGATCCGGAGCTATTCCGGGCAAGTCGAAATTTGGGTTAAATCGAACGTCATTCGGTTTAATTTAAATTTCGAACGCTCGCCGAAACTCAAGGTGAGTTAATTCTCACTCACATATGGAATGTTAGCTGACTAAAATAAATATCTGTGTGATTGGTTGAATATAATAGTTGTTATCAGTTTGGACTGATATTTATATATGTGATGTGCTAATATTTGTGGATGCAGGGAAAATAGGTTGGAGGGATCCAACGGGATTCCTCACAATATAGTGATTATTTGTAGAATTGATAGTGTAAATTGTTTATACGTTGTGATTGATAATCTGGAATTAAATTGTATTGTGATATTGTTGAAATAAATATAAATCCAGAATTTTAATTATAAATGGATTTAATTGGGATTTAAGAAATGAAAGAAATTGTTATATAAAGAATTTAAAGGAATAAAATTTGGTTTTAGTTCGGATGAAGAATGAAATTTGTAAATGGGAAATTTAATAAAGCGGGAAAATTATGAGTCGATAAACGCAAAGTATAGATTTGGGTGAGAAATTTTAAAAGAAGATATAAAGTGTTCAAATATTGATGGGTTATGTTGATAATGAATAGAGTTTGCTAGGAAATTAAAATATGTTTTCAACGAAGCTTCTAAATATAAATTAATAATCATAAATGTAAATCAATATTTTTGAAATGCATTTTTCACCCTTGGAATTTAGTTAAGAAATTCATAAGTATTATTTTCCGGTAATAAATTCTCAAATATTTTATTAAAAAGGTTTAAAACCTATACTTTGAAATGGAATTTCCGGGAATGGAAAAGGGTGTTTAAACTTCAAAAGGAGTTATTTTAAGCTTGGAAATAAATTTACAATAACTAACGTAAATTTGGGTTGGAATAGATCGGGCGGGATCTATATGGAAGATTCTTTGGGTTGTTTCAATGGAAATGTTTCCTTGGGAAAAAACTGAGTTCGTGAATAAAATCAGGTTTTTAAAAGTTAAGTTAAAATTTGTTTTAAGGAAGTGTTCTTAAGAAATTCTTCTTTAAAAGATAAGTAATAAATTTAGCTATAGTATAATTATTTAAGAATATTATTAGTATTTTATTTGATAAACGAATTTATTTAAAGAATGAATGATTTAAGTTATTTGAAAACTAGTATTTATTCTTTAAACCACTACTTTTAAGTTTAGTTAACAAATCTCTGATTTAAATAATAGTTTTATTTTACATATTTGATATTATATTTTTGGGTAGTAACTAGAAGTAAATTTATATATTTAAAGTATATTGCAGAATAAAGTGTTTTTTAAATTGGTTTTAAATCTTGAACTGGGTTATTTCCAATGGGAATAAATGTTAGATAATTTTCCTTGTAAAGGAAGAGATTTTGGGAATTGTTTTCAAATGAGTTTTGAAACTTTGAAAATATATCTTTTAAAGATATTTGAGGCAAATAAATAATGTGGAAAATTATTTATTGTGTGATGGATGTTTATGAATATAAATTGATAGTTAAATCACCGACTATCAATATTGGACAAATGCGTTGATCGTTTCGAAGAGACCGGGATCGAGATTAATTTCTCGAAAACCACTTCGATCCGGTTTGTACGTTTCGTAGAAAAACGTGTTCGGAGTCGAAGATGGAGCAGTGAAGTGCAAGGGCTAGTCGCTACTAATCCTGAGGATATTTCCAAAATGGATGTAGTAGGAGTAGTGTCATCGGTTCCGTTCGAACCCGGGACGGACTTGTATGGACGAATGTTTTCGGAACATCGTCAGGAGGGCGATGGGCATTCTAAATGAAATGTTCTAAAGGTAACGCTTAGCCTCAAGCCTCATCAACCGGGAATGACCGAAAATCAGGGGATATGCAGCAAGGCTTCGTGGGTAGCCCCCACTGGAGAGTAAGGTCATCCCTGTCTAGATGTCCCTTTTATTTCGGCTTAGTGGGCGGTTGCTGATCCCAACCGCGGGGTGATCTTATTCGGAACTGTCTAGTAAGGGATGGGTCCGGCCTTGTGTTGCAGGGGATTGGGCATGGTCCTCGGTACGGTAATCTAGGCCCCGTACTGTGACAGGTGGTACCCAGTGCCTAGTCATTGTTGGAAATCCATTCTCCCTACGAGCCTTGTACGAGTTTTGTTTGTATTACCCACTTTTGTGGCTAGTAGCTGGAATTTAATCATGTAACAATTTCGGCTATTTTATAAGTATTTGTATACAGACCCTATTATAATATCAGAGGATTTCTATAAAAAGCCTTTTAGCTATCGTAAGGTAAAAACCCGTCATGTTTATTTGTGATGTGGTATTACGAGATGCTTTTGTTTTCAAAAGATTTTAAAACTTTAATAATCAATTTGGATGCATTATTATCAGCTGGTATTGCAGACTGACTCGGGTGTTATTTCATTATAATGCTCGGGTCAGACCGAGTATTATATGTATATGACATAATGCTTTGGAGCAGGAGAGGAGCTGGAGCCCGAGACGTATTATCTGTACCTATATATATATATTCCGTTGCTGTGATTGTATGGCATGTCTGATTGGTAATGTTCGATGTATGAGATACTTTGGTGATATGATGTATAAACAGTTATAGATTTCATTTTGTGTAAAGTTCTATATTTGCTATTATATTTTATTCCACTGCGACAGTGAGATTCTGACATTGTTTAGCTTCTTCTTCCTCTTCTATCTCTTCTTCTTAAACCCGAATGGTTCGTATTTCTGTGCCACTTGAGTTAACAGAGGAAAAATAGTATTGATCCAAGGGGTACGGATTTGCGGGCTGTCACAGCACTAACCTTGTTACATTAAATTACATTCAGTTTCAATTTATATAGAATTAAATTCTAATTACTTACCATTGAATTCATCAATTATTGATTCTATCCGATCACCATTTAGTTTATACTAATTCGTCAATTTGTACCATATATCTCTTATTTCCTTAAAAAAATTATACTTCTATTAAGTCTTCATTTACACTTCCGTTACTATATTAATAATCATTAAAGTAACGTTTATTATCAATAACAACATTATAATTAGTTACCCTTTAAATGAACATGATTTCCAATAGATTCGTTGACAAATTAATTAGGTAATTTATAATAATTTGTTATCATACCCATACATTTACACTTAAGTTTATGTTATATTCAATTTATTCCGTATTACTTTCTTAGTTAATAATTTTTGAATTTATTCCCAATTCCCTAATTACAATCAATTAAAACTTTACAATCTGTTTCAGTTCATTTGCAATTTCATTAAATTATTACATTTACTCCAATATAAATTAGGAAATTTTTATTTCTTCCTAAATTAAATTTCAAAATCAAACTAAATTAACACATTAAATGGTCGAAATTTACGGGTCGTTACAGAAACTCTATTTATAATATTATATTTTTGGATGATATATACATCTGGCTATGTTTGGTTGTGATGATTGTGAACCATTTTTGGATATGATAATATATTTGTTTGGATGTGTAAATAATCCACGTTTAATACACGTCGAGTACCACAAAGGAAATCACTCTCCATTAGTAAATGAAATGGTGTATAAGAGATTGTTAAACATTTTTAAAATTGTTTTAAAACGATTTAGAAATGATTTATAAACATTTAAAAGTGTTTCTAAATACTTTGGAAAGGATATGAAAATTGAGTTAAATGCCGCGTAACGGTAGTTGGCGATTTCGCGCCGTAAAAGTTAAATCCATTTATACGATTGAATTGGAGTCAGAATTCTTTGGAATAAGAATTTACCGAACAATTAAATCATAATTTAAAAAATAATAAACGGATCAAAATTTTGTTTAGTAGATTTTGAAATATGAGCAAATCAAGTATTCAAAATAATCGCGATTTGGCAAATCAAAAACCAAAGCAATAAATTCTTTAAAACTGATATTTTAATTATTTAAAAATGTGGAAAAAAATCTATGTATATTTTGAAAGAGATTTGGATTATAAAAATGGATTTCAGAATGATCGAAAAGTTGTTTTGATAAAATAAGCCTTAAAAGCACTATTCATAGCACTTTTTGCAGCACTTCTAATAACTTTTGAAATATGGCTTTAAAATTATGTATTCTTTCCCAAATATTTTGTAATATTTTCAAATAAATAAATAAATATTTTAAAGGTAATGTGGAGGTTTTATAACTTATTTTAAAGTGTTTAAATAAAAAAATTTAAAAATGTTGTTATATATTTTAACGATTTAATCTTGACTCTAAAAGCCGATGAGTAGAATGGATTTTTCTATCCATGAGATTTGGATGTGAGATTCATAAATTATGTAGATGATTAGAAGTAACCAAAGCCTTAGATCACCTGGCCGCTTTCCTAGGCGAGGAATAGGTAAGGTCGAAATGTCGAAAACAAGGCAAGTATAAAATATTGAATTTTCCAAATTTAAAACAACTTGGATTGTATAGAAATAATTTTTTTATACTTGGTATTAAATTCCAAGAAGGGAACCCATGCTATCCATGTGAATTTAAAAGGTAATTTCACCATTATTCGATGGATAGTAAAGATTGAATACAGATTTTGATGTTTAGTAAAATTCGTATAATTTATATGGACCCTTTTACTCAGTAAGGTTAGCAATGTGATTTATAAGCGATGATTTTGATTTGGTATTTTCAAAGTTAAAAAAAGTTTTAATGATTTCGTATATACTGGAAAATAATAGATTTAAGGATTTGTATCTCTAAAAGAGATATTTTATTTAATAAAGGATATTAATAAATGAAATGATAATCACCATCAAACTTAACATCTTTTTATCAATCAATTGTTCGAAGGAACTAGGATCAGACTTGGGTAATTCATATTCAAAAATCACTTCGAAACAATTTATGTGTTTGTAGGTGAAGATGTGGCATGATAATAAACGGAATGAAGGGCTACTTACCACTAACCATCAGGGTAAATATCCCACATCATATATGTGGCAGTAGTATTTTCATTTGATCTTCGATGCAAGGGCTGCTCGTTACTATTCCTAGGAGTGATTCCTGATAGGATGTAGTAGGAGAGTTCCTTCTGATTTTCATGTTCTTAGACAATTTGTATGGTCTGTCATTGCATTTCTAAAATGCATGTATATTGATGTTTACAAACGTACATCTGTTTGGTGGTGTAGAAAGTAACTCTCTTACACTTAACACCCTTCTCTAAGACGTACGAGCTTAGAGGTTGTACATTTATGAAAATCAATAGTGTGTATGGAATTGGCAATGTGGCATTTCAAAGTGGAATGTGCTATATGAAAGGTAATCGTTACCTTGGGCCTCATCACCCAAAAAAGGCTTAAACATGGCATGTCATAAGGCTATGTGGTTTGCAATCATTAGGTTATAGTCATCGCCTTTCTAGATTTCTCTTTATATGTCGAGCATGCTGTGTATGCTATAAGATCCCGGATAGGTCAGTTACAACCGGGGGTGATGTCATTTTCGGTTCTATCTGCCACCAAATGGGTCCGCAGGTAGGTTAGTCTTGCTAGGTGCATAGGTTTCAAAGGTGTTGATCCTCGGTACATCCCTCTAGATATGTACTGTATGGAAGGTAGTTCCTTGCCTCCTATTGTTTGGAAATCCTTTCTCAAATAAGTGCCTTTAGACTTTGATTGTAGACCTATTATGCTGGAATTTAGTCAATGTAACAATTTCGGCTAAGGTTATATAAGTTATTTTCAAAAGAATGTCATAAAAATAATATCTCCATTTTTGTATAGTAAAGATTTTGGATATCACAAGGTAAAAATCCGCTCCGTGTTTAAATGCGATGAGATCTTATGAGATACCCTCTGTTTTCTAATATCCATTTTGAGTTTATCACACCAGTACCATGATAGATCGGGAGTTAATTTTTCTTTTCCCTTAAACTCAGGGTTCCCTGTTTTTCGAGCAGCTATGCAGTTAGGTAACATGTACCATTTTTTAAAAAACATGGAGCATAGAGCTAGAGTTTCCTACGTAGATAGTCGTCTATTTCTATTTCCACTATATTATGTGTTATGTACCTACCGAAACTTGTGAGGATTGACAGTTATAACTATCCTGGCTGGATTAGTACTTACTAGAACTCTAATGGAGCAATTTGGAGTAATTGCATGTATAATCATATGTATAATTAAATGTCGAATATGATGTGAGATTCTATTTTGTTTGTCTTCTATCTGTATTTTCCTTTACCCCATCGTAATCTTCCTCTCAGGCACTTGAATACTGAAGATGAGGGTCGAGGAGGTATGTCGTCAAATTTGGTATCAGAGCTTATGGTCGAGCGAATTCCTAAGCCTTGATGGAGTCAACTCATTAGTGATATTGTTAGCAATATCGTGGAATGAGTTTAGTCTGAGAGAGCGCATATTTGAAATTTATCCAAATAAGTATATTCGAGTTTTATATCCATTCCCTAAGATAATTTCGTCTATTATTCTAAAGATGTTTCCTTACTTTATGCAGATGGTAGGAGATGAATAATAGAAGAGGACGAATAAGAGGTGGTAACACTACAACCACCAACGTTTGATCAAATGCTACAGTAATTAAGGAAGTGGTATTCCCTGTGTAACCTCAAATTGTCTTTGCTACTTTATGCAAGAATTACACCATTTTGGATAGTAAACCAATCAATGGAACAGAGTCATTTATTGAAGTTCAAGCTTGGATATACTCTTGTGAAAGAATTTTTAAGGGATTGATTATCGGATATGAGCAAAAAAGGTTCTTAGTTTCTTGGCGGATACAAGAAGGGACTCCAACATGGTGGGAGTCTATTAAATCGAAATGATTCAGAAGATAATTTCTTATGGGAATGGATAAAGGAAGTCTTAAAAGAACAATATATGCTAGCTATGGGAAAATCCAGCCTTTATCGGAGTTTTATGGATTTAAAACAAAGAGAGATGTCGTTAGAAGAATATTCCAACAAGTTCAGTGAATTGTCCCATTTTAGTTCGAGTCTAATAGAAACTCCTTTAAATAAAAATGAAATGTTTATCGCTATGGTGAAGGGGAAATATCACGACAGGATGATCGGGCATGTAAAAGGAACTTTTGTAGATTTGGTAAACATGGGTTTCCGATATGAGACTCTAGACAAAAATAATCCACCCACAACTCAAAGCAGCAATAATAACTAGAAGAAAAGGAAGTTCAACTATTCCGGGAAGAAGCCATGGCAAGGGAATCAAGAAGGAGGATTGTAAGAAAAATTTTTTGAAGGATATTACTTGTTATAATTGCTAATAGAAGGGTTATTTTTCCACCACCTATAAGAATCATAAGTCTCAAGATAGGAATTACTATAATTGTCACAAACCAGCGTATTAGAAGAAGGATTGCCCGTTGATAAATAAAGAGAACAAGTTAGAGTTTTTGTTATTAAAGATGAACCTTATACTTCGACTGATGCAATGAGCAAGAGAGTTCTTGAAGGTAATATCTACATTAATGAAAATCTAGTTAGAGTATTATTTAATATTGGAGCTTCCCATATTTTTAATTCTAAAGAATTGGTTGATGAATTGAAAATTACCAAAACAATATTAGATACTCATATCTATGTCTTTAACCCTATAGATGATAAAACTAATCTCGGTATAGTTTGTGAAAAAGTACAAGTTCCCTACCTATCCCAAAACTTTTCATGGAACCTAATCATCCTTGATTTTTTTGGATTTGAGATTACACTCGGTATGGATTGGTTGTTCTTGATTGTGTTAAAAAGATGGTGCATTTGGAAAATAAAAGAAGTGAACCTTTTAAAATATCGTGTGAAGAATCTAGTCCAGCAATGGATATTTTTATGTATGCCTTAAATTCATTTCAAAAATGTCTAGAAAAAATACCAATTGTTAAGGAATTTTTGGATGTTTACGAGGAAGTTAAAATTTTACCCCCACATAAAGAAAATAAGTCTCGAATAGACTTAGTTTCCGGTATGAGGTTTGTTTTTTACTCTTCTTGAAGAATGGCCTCCAAGGAAATAAATGAATTAAGGAATCAAATAGATGAATCATTAAAGAAAGGACTATCTAGACCAGGTCGCTCAAGTTGGAGCTCAGCATTAGTTTATGTTGCAAATTCGGGTGGCTCCCTAAGACTCTATGTAGACTACCGAGACCTAAATAAACAAACGATTAAGAATAAGTATCCTCTAACCTAACGACTTGTTTAATTGACTTCATAGTGCTCGAATATTCTCCCAAATGGAACTAGCTATACGATTCCACAATTAAGGATAGTATAAGATTGCATTCCTTTAACTGCATTTAGAGGACCAAGTGATTTCTACTAGTGGTAAGATTTGGATGGGCAGGGGAAGTTAGCACCCAATTTATTGGACCTTTTCCCATACTTGAGCGGAATGGCCTATTAGCTTATCAAGTGGAATTGCCCAAAAGGTTGTCAGGTGTACACAACATCTTTCACATATCTCATCTATGGAAATATGTGCATGATCCAAAATAGATTACAGAAATAGCTGCCCAGAAAGATTTAGAAGTGGAACCAAATTTGGTAGTTATCAGATGACCAGTTCAAATCATAGATCACAATGAGAAGCGATTGAGAAGGAAGATTGTAAGGTTGGTTAAAGTTCAACCGAGTGGAGATGCCGAAGATTGCACCTGGGAAATAGAAGATAGAGCAAAGAAACTTATCTTGAGTCTAGGATTGATGTATAGTTTGCATGTAGTATCGAGATAGTGTGCTCATCGCCTGTGGTGTGATCACTTAAAGTATCTTGTATATATTTCCCTTAATATATATATATATATATTCCTTTCCGAGACATTTTCTTCTTATCTTTAATTTCGAGGACGGAACTCTTTTGAGGGGGACGTATGTAGCGACTCGCAAATTCATCACTTTAGAAATTTTAAAAAAAAATTCAAATATAAGATTTTTTTTAACATACATGATAACGTTTTTAAAAAATAAATAATATTGGTAATCTTATTTTGAATAAATATTTACAAAAATATATACTTTGGAAGATATATAAATAAAGTAACCGAAAACCATTTTATCGATAAACAACTCTTAGACCATCCGACATAGTGCATGGAGCGGGATACATGCACTCATTTGTCTATATGAATGGGAATATGTAATAAAATTATTTATTTTATTTTTTGAAAATAAAATCTCTTTATGACATCATCAATGATATCGCTATTTTAAAATAAATGATTTTTGAATTTAAATTGAGTCAATGAATTAATAATCATTTAATTATTAAATAAGTGATTTTATTTGTTATGTAATGATAGAAGTATTATTATCAAACTTTGTTTACAAACATATATATTAAATAAGAAGTGATAATAAGATCTTAATTCGAAATCAAAATCCATACCGATTCAACATAGAAATGTTGTGCAACATTGTGACTCATTTGAGATATACATATGCACACATACATGTACATATACATGAACACAAATATACGTACAAATATACATATCTATACACACACACACATATATATATATATATGTATGTATATTACGAAATATCTAAGATGTTTTCCTAAAACTTCATCCTTAAGTAAATCCAAAATCAACCTCTTACACCCTAAGCATAAGCATATGGCTACACACATAGGGGATGTTCGGACATGGATAAAGAGGTAGGAGGGAGTGAGGAAATGGTGATGAAATGGAAAGTAAATATCACGATACTTTAATTTACATTTTTGCCTATAAATACCACCATCCATCTTCACTTCATTTACTTATAAATTCCTAAGTCTTCTTCACTTTTTCTCTCCACTTTAATGGCCTCTTACCTAAAGAAAATTATGATGAAAATTATGGTAAAAAGTAATTAAAATTATATAATATATATTATACAATTACTTCAAAACCAAAGCAAATTCGCTCCTTTTCCCTTTGAAACCCATGCCACCACCTCCTACCACCAATGGGTTGAGCTGTTCCCCTCTTCCAAGCAAGGCCATGATCACCTTACCATCAAAGGCCAAGGCTGCGCCCATCCAGGAGCTTTCGTGCAAACTTAGCAAGCTAAATATTTTGAATAACGGAGCTGTAGTTGTTTTAAAGATAGTTCTATTAAATCCAAGGTGAAAAACTCTATTTATAATATGATATTTTGGATGATATATATGTTTGGCTATGTTTGGTTGTAATGATTGTGAACCATTGTTTGGATATGATAACATGTTTGTTTGGACGTGTAAATAATTCACGTTTAACACACGTCGAATATCACAGAGGTAATTGCTTTCCTTTAATAAATGAAATGTTGTATATGAGATTGTTAAACCTCTTTAAAATGATTTAAAAATGTTTTATAAACATCTGAAAGTATTTCGATAAAATTAGGAAAGGACATTAAAATTGGGTTAAATTAGGCGCGTCGCGTAACAGCAGTTCACGATTTCGCATCGTAAAAGTTGAATTCATTTATACAATGTAATTGGATTCGAAATTCTTTGAAATAAGAATTTTCCAAACTCATATAATCATATTTTTAAAACAAAAGAAAAGGATCAAGATTCCATTTAGTAGATTTTGAAAAATGACCAAATCAAGCTTTCAAAATAATCGTGGTTTGGCAATTCGGAAGCGATAAATTCTTTAAAATTGATATTTGTAATTTTAAAATATGGTAAAATTATAAAATATTTCAAAGTATTTTAAAAGAGATTTGAGTTATAAAAATGGATTTCTACATGATAGAAAAGTTTTTTTTGATCAAATAAGCCTTAAAAAACTATTTGTAGTACTTTTTACAGCACTTTTAATAACTTTTGAAATATGGCTTTAACTTTAAGTAATCCTCCCTAAATATTTTATAAATATTTTCAGATAAATAATTAAGTATTTTAAAAATAATGTGGAGGTTTTGTAAATTATTTTAAAGAATTTAAATAAATGATTTAATGAAAAACTGTTATAATTAAATGATTTAATCTTGGCTCTAAAAACCGTTGAGTAGACTAGATTTTTCTATTCGGGAGATCTAGATGTAAGGTGCTTAAACTAAAGAGATGTTTAGAAGCAACTAGTGCCTTGTCTTTCCTTGCGAGGAGTACCTAGTGCCCTGGCTCACTTGGTCTATTTCCTTGGCGAGAAATAGATAAGGTTGAAATGTCAAAAATGAGGCAAGTATAAAAGATTTAATTTTTCCAAATTTAAAACAACTTGGATTGTATAAATATACCCTTCTTATACTTGGTAATAAATTTTGAGGAGGAAACCGTACTATCTATATGAACTTAAAGGTAATTTCACCGTGATTTGACAAATGCTAAAGGTCGAATATAGAAATTGATGTTGAGTAGAACTAGTATAATTTTTATCGACCTTTTTACTCAATAATATTTTACAGTGTGAATTATAAGAGATGATTTTGATTTGGTATTTCCAAAGTTAAAAAGAGGTTTAATGATTCCATATATACTGGAAAAGAATATGATTCAAAGAATTGTATCTCTAAAAGAGATGTTTTATTTGACAAGAGATATTAATAAATGAAATGATAATAACCCTCAAACTTAACATCTTTTTATCGATAATTGGTTCGAAGGAATCAGGATCCGATTTGGATGATTCCTATCCGAAAACCACTTCGAATCAATTTACGTGTTCGAAGATGAAGATATGGAATGATAATAAATGGAATAAAGGGTTGTTTGTCACTGATCTATGGAGGAAGTTCCCATATCATATATATGTGGCAATAGTATCTTCATTTGATCTTCGATGTAAGGGCAGCTCGCTACTAATCCTAGTAGTGATTCCCGATAGGATGTGATATGAGATTTTCTTTGGTTTGTCTTGTTCGAGGACAAATGTATGGACGATGTTTGACATTCCATTTCTAAAATGCATGTGTATTGATTTTTACAAACGTACATTTGTTCAGTGGTGTGGAAAGTAATTCTCTTACACTTAAGTGATGGAATTAGCAATATGATATTCAAAGTGGAATGATGCCGGATCCAGCAGACACAATACCTCATGTTATAATTAATAATAACCTCCAAGATGTAGCTTCTAATAGTGATGTTCCTCAAAATAATCATTCTTTTAGTTATTGGGGTATTATCATAAGTGGTCTTGTCATATTAACAGTTATATGGTTAGGCTTTCCAGCTGATGGATTAAGCGAAATCGATCCTCAATTGGCATTTCCAACATGATGAATATGAAAGGTAATCTTTAGCTCGGGCTATATCACCCAAAAATGGCTTAAACAGGGCATGTTGTAAGGCTATGTGGTTTACAGCCATTAGGGCACGGTTATCACCTTTCTAAATTACTCTTAATTTGTCAAATATGTTGTGTATGCTAGGGTATCCCAGATAGTTCGGTTACAACCGAGTTGATGTCATATTCGATTCTATGCTCCACCGGATGGGTCTATAGGTAGGTCGGTTTTGCCAGGTGCAGAGGTTTCAAAGGTCTTGCCGTTGTAGAGGTTTCCAAGGTGTTCTATTCTCTAAGTTGTACTATATGGAAGGTAGTTCCTTACCTGCCATTATATGGAAATCCATTGTCGAATAAGTGCCTTTGACTTGCTTGTAGAACCTATCGTGCTAGAATTTAATCAACGTAACAATTTCAGTTAAGATTGTATAAGTTTACTTGAAAAATGTTTTTAAAAGAATATCATAAAAATAGTATATTTGTTTTTGCATTGTAAAGATTTTGTTTATCATAATGTAAAAACCCATTTCTTATTTACGTGCGGCGTGGTCTTGTGAGATACCTTTTGTTTTCAACTATCCATTTTGAGTTTCTTACACTAGTACCATGACAGACCAGAAGTTTATTTTCATTTTCCCTTAAACTTTAGGTGCCTTGTATTTCAAGCAGCTACGCATTAGGTAGCCTGGAGCATTTTGAAAGGAACATCGAGCATGGAGCTGGAGGGTCCTTTGTAGATAGTCAACTATTTCTATTTTCATTGTATTATGTGTCATGTACCTATCAGAACTTGTGAGCATATGTAGTTATAACTATCCTGGCTGGATTACTACTTACTAGAACTCTGATGGAGCAATTTGGAGTAATTGCATGTACTACTCATATGTATAATAAAATATTGAATGTGATATGAGATTCTGTTTTGTTTTTCTTCTACCTTTGTTTTCTTTTACCCATGATAGTCTACCTCTTCAGCACATGGATTTGCGGCATGTGAATACCGGAGATGTTGGTATTGATTTCTAAGGGTTGAGGAGGGGGTTCGTCATAGTATAGGTATGCCCTTAGGGTAATATATAATTTGTTACAGATATCTAACTCGATGACCAATCTTATTCAAAGTAAAAGGTGTTTTCTTACTATTATATACTTGATATAATGTGTTATATTAATGATTTAATTAATAGTGTATTTAATAGAAAATCCATAAATGGCATGTTTTGTGTTAGTAGTTACAAATTGTTGCGACTATAAGTAATTTATCATAATGAAATCAAACATACTTAATATTCCAAGTCAAGTTTTATCAAGACGGGATATTGATATATCCATTGAGACTAGAGAATGTAACGCTCTCAAAATTTTGGGCAGTGTATTACTCAGAATTATCAGGGCCTCAAGGAGTTAAATATTGATAGTTATTGGATAACCATGGATGATTAACTTGATAATTTTCCATTGGTTATTATAACTATGGTCAAATAAAAATATTGTTATGACAAAATTACACGGTTCACTTAACTTAAGAATACCATTAATCTTCAATTCAGAAGCTTTGCTTTGATTATAGTTAAATCATAGTCCAATGTCCATCAAACGACTACAGTTGAGTCAAGTGGAAGCATTGGTAGTGAAACACTATTCCAAAGAGGATTCGTCTCCTTGGTTGTATGAGGTAAGTATCATAATCAGCTGAAGTCAACTCAAAGTCAAAGTCTTTGGCTAGAGCAGTGTAGTTAATAATTATTATTATTCAACCAAGGACTTTATGTTTGGACTATAAAGTTGAACATGGACGATAGTGGAATTTTGACTATTACTAATTTCTATTAATGTGATATAGTTTTGACGACGAGAATTGGTGTAAATGATTATCACTACCAGGTACTCTCAAATACAGTAAAATTGTATTTTACTGAAGCTAAGTAAGTGATAAATTTGGTTATAATGTCCCACCATCTGCTAAGTGTCGTGTGAACGTTAATATTTGAATTGTTCATATTAATCACTGGTCGAATTTACACCTAAGAGGAATACAACCGAAATGTTGAATACTCCATTTTCTACCCAATTTAATTAAACTATAATTGTTATAAATTAATTAATATTTATGAAATATTGATTACAAAACTTAATTGATACTTGTGGATCAATATTAGAAGTGTGTATATAATAGGTATAAATATAATAATCGATATACGATATCTATACGTGCTTAAGTTAGATTTCATTATGTTATTTATTAATGGGGCTCGAAGTGGTTTTGAGGCCCATGATGCGACCTATCGAGTACTATTATGGTGGCTTAAGGAGACCAGTTATATGATAGCTAAGGAGAGCGTGAATTTTGAATTCAAAAAATGAATTGGTAAGAGAGAAAAGTGGATCTAGATCCTCCTTTTTCTCCTTAAATCAATACAATATATTCATCTTTAACCTCTCATTTTTTTTCTCTTCTCATATATTTGCTATAGCAATTTCCAGCAACTCCCTATCCCTTCTCCTTAAAATTTTCAAGCGTAAAAAATTAAATTAAGACTCAAGCACTGGTGGTAGCTGCATTCAGTCTAGTAGTGTTTTCTAGATTTTAAAATCGTTTTAAGGGGTTCTGATTCTATGTTTCAAGGAGCACTATCTAGGCATTAAGTTAAGGCAAAAGAACTAAATATATCATGAATTTGTATAACATTGTGATGTCTTCATTAGATGAATTGTTTGTGTGTATATAAAAAAAAGCACATATGTATAGTCAAACAAATTGCTCATGGAAATTTAAAAAATTGTTTTCTTTTTCAAAAATAATAATAATAAACGATTTAAAACAAACATTGTTAAGCTACACTAATATATACACACTTATACATTAAGAAAAACAACTCTTTATATATATATATATATATATATATATATATATATATATAAATTTTATATTCGAATGCAATATATTATTTTAGTTAAATTAAATGTTATATCGATATATACATTGTAAATTATATAAAATATGTTTGCATAAATATTTAATAGAATGCATATATATATTTTTTGGAACAAAAGAATTAATTTCTTTTTTATAGATTTCTATATAGAAATCAAATAAGAAAATAAAATTCATTTTTGATCAAGATAAAGTAAAGCAAAGAAAAAGTGGTTTTTTAACTAAAAAATACGTATATTTATAAATACATTAGTTTACATAAATATATTTATAAGTAAACACTATACATCTCTACTATCAATAAAGAGAATTTAATGAACATATTCCCATGGTGTCCTTTTGAAATTCCAAAAATAACTAACATCCGTCAACGGAATCACACCATTAGTTTGCAACCTCCACCACCACCTACTTTGCAACCACCCATCAATGGAATTCGTTGATGTGACCACTAAAGTTTCTACACTTATAGCACACATTTAACTATAATTTTTTATTAAATAAAAACTAAATATTTCTAACTATTAGATGCAGGTACGTGTGATTTACACTAGTTTATATAATATTTCTAAATATTGTTATATGTATAGAACACACATACATATATAAGGTTTTTGAATTATATATATGTGTATATTTATATATTTACACAAAATTAATATATATTAGTTTGAATTTGAAACTACTAGATATTTCATTTTGTAGATCTAGATCTACATCTGGATCTCAATTTTGAATTTTGAATCTAATAATTAGATCATAAATTTTCATATTCTTTATATTATATTTGTAATTATTTTATAAACTATATATATATATATAGCACACATATATACAGGGGGGCTAACATGCCAATTGCAGTGCAAATCCCAACATTTATATACGGACATGTCAAACATTATACACCTTTCATGGTGCATGTGCACATACACATTTATGTGTATATGATACATATACTGTACATTATATAATATAAATTTAAAAAAAATAAAACTTTATTTACAATTAAATAAAATATTGATTTTATTTAAAACAAATTTAGTTAAGATCTAAATAAATTTAGACTTCATAGGCCCAATAAGATCGAAAAATGTGATTTTTTTGAAATTTACTCATTTACCCCACTACATGCTGGCTTATTTTCATACATACATTCATACATACATACATATGTATATATATGTATATGTCATTATTGTTTTAGATTTCGGTCGAGATCATGGAGAGATGCTCTTGCGAAATGAAACACAAAATTTCAATGGAAGTCTTATTTTCTACATATAAGTTGAGATCTCAGTATCTCGACCATGATCAAATATCGATATCTCGATTGATATTAAGATTTATTACGAGAAATTGAATTTTTTTGAAATTGTACGATAAATAGCATAACAAATATTTATATATTCATGTGATCGGTTAAAGTGAGGGTTTTTGAAATTAAAAGCAATAGCACAAGCTGAATCGCCTTTTAATGCACATAACTCGAAATATAATTGGTTGCAAAAAACTAATAATTTTGGGATTAACACAAATTTGTCTATCTAGACCTCGGTATAAGGAGGATCAATAAAAATATTTTGTGAGGAATTGGTTTTATTCGACGGGATGTGAAAACTCAATTTTAAGACTAAAATTTCACGAGTTACAAATACCTTATTCCTACTATTTTTGTCTTGTTTGTCATTTCACAAGAAAACTATATAGCAGGATGAAAAGAATACTTAAAGAGAAAGAAAAAAATGTGAATTCAAATGTGATACCGATTAAGAGAAATCAGTGAATAAGTACCTCCCTCAATCACTCTCATCCATGATTAGATGTTATTTTCCTATCATACTTTAATATGATAAATATTGTTAGTGTTTGATTGATTTTGATACTATAAGATGATTATATTTAGTATAGGATGACTAAATTCAATTAGAAAATGGTTGAGCTACGATTTCATGTTGTTTTGACTATATAAAGAATTATAGAAAATTAACTATTTAAGTAAATTGATTCAACATGATAAGATGGATTCGATTTATGGAAATTTTTAGGTTTTTGTGTTTAGTTTGATATTAGTTCACAAGATGATTTAAATCAATTAGAAGTGGAATTGGGCGATTTAGAGTAATACTAATGAAAAATTGAATCAAGTGTTATCCAGCATTTTGAGCTGGCTGTATCCAAACTGATTGGACAAGTTAAACACGACAATCATCAAGGCCAGTGAGCCCAGAGTGATGATTGTGGGTCTAGAAATCAAGTACAAATGGTAATATGAAGCCATGTTTGAACGTAATTGAGAGATATGCTATATAGATTGTTCAAAGTATGAAATATAGTCTAATCTTAAAAAGGGATTGGCTATGATCCTTCTCAATCATAGGGATTGGTCTACTTCAGCTAAACCAGTGCAACTTAAGGGAAAACAATTGATATCTATCAATCCATTAGTCCAATGCATATGAAACTTGGAAATAAGATATGGAGACCCTAGGGGGTCTACCTTAGGGATCGCACCTCAAAAGGAACAAGCAAGAGGGATCGCCGCACATCCATCCATAGGTATCGGCCAGAATTAGGTGACAACACACATTGCAGCAAAGATCGAGCAATAAGTCAAGTTCTACCAATCCAATTGGCATTAAACTTGCAGGCTAGGCATAAGACAACATGGAGAAGCTCCTACAGCGATGACACCCCCAAACTCCTCTAAAATAGGGATTGGCCCCGATCCCTATTTCTTAGGATTTTTACCATGTGATCCCTCCTGTGGGCCCATATGGTTTTGGAGATCTTTCTACCAAATTTTCATAGAGATATTTCATTTCCTTCCTCTATAAATATTGGATTGAGTTTTTATTTTCGTGATCTTTAAGCTACTTGTTGTTTTATACTCTTTTGTAACTAAGGATTTTCATCTGATCACTATTGTACTCCGTTTACAAAGCGAGAATAAAGTTATCCCTTCAAAATGGACATAGGCAAATAGAGCCAAACCACTATAAATTGTTGCATCTCTTTTATTTGCTTAATTTTGATTACTTTATTGCCATATTCTACCAATTTGCATTTAATATTCTTCAATTATTTCTTTATAAAATCTCTATTAGGTGTTTTTGTCAATTTTTGGTGCAAACATATTGGTGCTTTCATTGAGAAGAGATTCTCAGCTTATTTTGATCCCTTTACTACTATTGGAATGCTTAAATCCTCAGAAGAGATCCATAATTATCTCCAAGTAGTTTATCCATTCTATTCATATTTGCAATTGTCTAAAGAAAACTTTCAACAATGGTTAGGAATGCCAGATCTACCTCTCAAAACACAGAAGGAAACAAGAACGTTAGCATCCAGCAAGAAGGCCAGAACAATCTACCGGTAGATGTTAATGCTGCCAATACAGTTGAAGTCGAGAATCTGGTTTATTCCATCACAAGAGCTAATGTCCAGAATCTGATGAGAGAATTAATGGATAGCCGCTGGCTATTGAATCAGCAGATTCAACAATATCAATTTAATAAATCAACTTAGAGATCAACAACATGGGAAAACTAGGAGAAATCCAACCCTTTATTTATATTGGAGAGTTCTAATTCATCAGATGACTATCGTAGATGAGGCATCACATAATGACAGATATTATGTAAAAGCATCTATACATCAACGGGCAATCTAACATGGGTTGTTGAAGCAATCGGGTTCGATCACTCTATAGGGATCGGGGCCGATCCCTCCTCCAGAGGAGAAAGCTTTCCTTTTCATGTTGGAGTACAAGCTGGAGCCACTATGATTGATTCAGATGTTTGAGTTTAGGTTGATGCATACCAATTATCTCCCTAGAATGATGATGAAGTAAACGCACGTGATATACGTCAAGAGGATGTTGAGCCAAGAAGGCAAGAACCGGCCTATAGACATCAACCAGACCATCCACATGAGGTGGAGCACGACTACTGCTTGGCTCCAACTGGCCAAATGCCAGAATTGTCGGCTATGGTTAGATAGCTAGTAAGTGAAATTTAAGGCTTGACTAATGGCGATTGGGGGATCTCAAAGAGCCATACATTATTCACTGATAATATCCACTATGTGAAGTATCCAAGGAGGTCCTGTATGCCATCAATGCCTGCCTATGAGAAAAAACCGACTCTAAGCAACTCACTATGAGATATGAATGGCTGATGGATTCCACATGAACTGATGGTGTCGTAAATTGCAAATGTTTTTCAATTACTCTCTCTGGCATAGCAATGATGTGGTTTACGAGATTACCCCCATAGTCAATCTCTTGATTTGATGATTTGGAAATAAAATTTCTAGAGCAGTTCCATATGCATGCAACTCGCCCAAAAGATATAATGTCCCTATCAGGCATAATCCAAGCATTAGGAGAATCGTTGAAAGACTATTTGGAGAGATTTCATATAGCCATTAAAGAAGTCGGTAATCCGTATGACAATTCAATGTGGCGGCCGTAACAAGAAAGATTGACCTAGAATTTGACTTTGGCGATAGGCTAGCTGGCAAATCACCTGCAAAGTTGAAGCATTTCTATGAAAAAGTAGCTCAATATTTGAGGAAAGAGGAAGCTAGATGCTCTAGGAAGAAGAATATTATGGGACTAAGTGGAAAGGGAGTGCAGAGTAACATTGCAATGAAATAGCTTAGGGAAAGTTCCAAAAAAAATCAAGTAAATGTCCAAAATGAACCGAATTAGCAAAAGAAAGGCGGTGATTGAAACGTGAGTGAAAAAGGGATTCCGAAGGGAGAAAGGCAATGATTCCAATATATGGTACCTACACACCACTAAATACATTCCTAGAGAATGTCTACTTGTCTACATGAACCGCCATGCAGTATAAGAAGCCACCTTTGAAAGAATCGACAGAGAAGCAAAAGTAGACTAGAAAATACTACCAGTTCCATGAATACCATGGTCATAACATGAACAAATTTAGGTATCTCCAAGATGTTATTGAGAATTTGATTTGAGAAAGCAAACTACATCGGTTTGTTAATGCCCTGCCGGATGGCGGGTAAGGGACATCCAAACCCAACCGAGGATAAGCACTTCACAGAGCTAAGGAGACTACATGGACTAGTGGAAGATTATTAATCAATATAATAGTTGAAGGGTCACGTCCAACTGATTGGAGCTAGCATGAGATGGATCTCTATACTAGCGCAATCAAACATTTGAATTTTGAGTGTTGTTCGAGTACAGAAGATAGGACTCCAACAAAATAGCAACGTACAGTAGTAGATGACATTGTATTCAGAAACAGAGAAACAGAAAAGGTAAAGGCATCGACAATCGACCTAATGGTAATTTGGGCCATAATTGGCCCCGCCTTGGTGAGGAGGATCTTGGTTTACTTTGGAATTCCATAAATATAATTTTCAAAAAGGCTTACGATCAGATGAGGATGGAAGTTAAGAACTTGAAACCGCCTAACGCCCATATTCATTGCTTTAATGGTGCTGTGATCGAAGCTGTCGGTTATGTCAAATTTCCCATGGAATTAGGAGAAGGTTACCGCAAGAGAGTGTAGATGTTGCCATTTGTTGTTTTGGATCATTACTCTTTATACAATTCTTTTCTAGGCCAACAGTCCTAGCTGAATTCTAAGCAACTCTTGCCCTATGGTGTTTGAATTTGAAGTTCCCAATCGATAATGATGTTGGTTTTATGCACGGTGATCAGGCGACTGGACGTGCCTGCTATATGACTGAATTGGGAGATGCTTAATAAAAGAAGAAAGGTATGGGTGTGATCTCTCCGCATCCAAAACACTGAAGATTGACAACCTATGCCTGGGCCTTGGCTCGGGTACCATAGTCGGTTTTATAAAGACATAGATCTAAGAGATGATGACGAGGAGCCCAAAGAGACCAAGGTTGCACCAGCTGAGCTGACGATCGACATCGCAGTCAGCTATGATGAACCATTATGGGTCCTGAAGATCGGATCACGGCTCAACCCCCCAATGATGAAAGAAATTGCTGGTTTTCTCCAAGTGAATCTTGGCATGTTCACTTGGACTCAATCTGACATGTGTGCAAACTCATCTGCCATTACGAGCCATGCATTAAATATTGACCCGCGGCATGTTTCGGTGAAACAAAAAAGTCATGGCATGGATCCGGAGAAATCCACCATCCTTAAAGAGGCGGTGGATAGGTTCAAAAGCAATAGGTTTATTCGAGAACGCTCTTTAACCTAAATGAGTATCTAATCCTGCACTTATGAGAAAGGCAAATGGAAAGTGGCGGGCATGCGATAACTACTCGAACTTAAAAAAGGCACGTCCAAAAGATAGTTTTCCCCTTCCAAGGATCAACCAACTAGTAGACTCAACCACAGAACATGAGTTATTATCTTTCATGGAAGCGTACTCTGGATATAACCAAAATCTCGATGCACATCCCTGATCAGGAGCACACCAGCTTTATTACCAACGTTGGATTATATTGTAATGTGGTAAAGCCATTTGGATTGAAGAATGCTAGAGCAACCTATCAATGCCTGATCAACAGAATGTTTAATGATCAGGCTGAAAAGATGATGGAGGTATATATGGATGATATGCTAGTGAAGTCTTGACGATCAAGCAATCATATTAGAGACTTGGCAGAAATGTTCGATATCCACTTATATTACAAAATAAAGATCAATCCTCCGAAATGTTTTTTGGCATTGAATCAGGAAAGTTCTTGGGTTTCATCATTAACGCTCGTAGAATCGAAGCTAATCCTAAGAAGATTCAAGCAATTCGGAACATCCAAGTACCAAAGAACATCAAGAAAGTACAGAGTCTAAGTGGGAAGGTGGCTGTCGTAAGTCAATTTATTTCCAGAGCCACTGGTAAATGCATTCCCTTTTTTGACTTGATTAGAAGAGGGAAAAGAAACTTTGAATGGCAATAGGATTATGAAGACACATTTCAAACTTTGGCAAACCATATAGAGAGGCCTCCCATCTTGTCAAACCCGGTGGATCACGAAGACCTGTATATCTACTTGGCGATGTTGGTACACATTACAAGTATCACACTGCATCGCGAGGAGAATCGAATGCAAAGACCAGTCTATTATATTAGCAGGCAATTAACAAGAGGTGAAAACTATACGAAGACAGAAAATTGGCATACTGCTTCACGAAAGCTCCGCCCCTTCAGGCTTATCCCATCAATGTTTACACTGATCGACCATTACGATAGGTCCTACAGTGACCAGAGACATCTGGAAGGTTACTCAAGTGGAAAATCAAACTGAGCCAATTCGACTTCACATATCTCCCTCGGAGACCCATCCATGGACAGATAATGGCAGACTTTATTGCAAAATTCATAGCATGGAATGATCTCCTAGATAGTGTGGAGCCCTTAACATTCAATATAAAATGTATATAGATGGAGCATCCAACGATCATTGTTCTGGTGTCGGAATTGTGCTAGTAACTTTAGAGAATAAATCAATGTGCTACACTTTAAAGCTTGACTTTCTTGCAATGAAAAATGAAGAAGAGTATGTAGCGCTGATTGCTGAACTCAAACTTGCCAGAGAACTGGGGAATAAAATCTCTTGAAATTTTTTGTGATTCCCAGCTGGTAGTATACTAAGTCAAGAAAGGTTACCAGGCTAAAGGACAATGACTCGCGCCGTACCTTATCCAATTTCAAGAGCTATTGACTGACTTTGAGTATTATGACACCATAAACATTCCTTGGGATAAAAACAAAGTGGTCGACTTGTTGGAAAAGTTTGCTAGCACCGGGCATGCACAACAAATGGGCTTGGTCCTGGTTGAAGTACTAGATGATCCGAGCATAAATTAGAGGAAAATCGATTGGGTACTAGAGATGGAACCTGAGAAGGAGTCGTGGATGACTCCGATTAAAGATTATTTGCTACATGGAGTCCTTCACGAATGGAGGAACAAATGATGACAAATCCTTCGCAAAGCTTTATGATATATCATTGAAGAAGAAATCTTGTATAGAAATTGTTTTTTTGTTCCCCTACTACAATGTATCACTCATGATGAAATAAATCTAGTCCTAAAAGAAGTTCACGAAGGGAATGTGGCAATCACACTGGGTGGCAAACCCTAGCAAAGAAAATATTCCGTTATGGATATTACTGGCCAATTGTCAACCGAGATGTTGCTAATTAAGTTAAGTGATGCGACAAGTGCCAGTTGTATTCAAAAGTTCCGAGAGCTCCACCGATGGAAATTACACAAATGGTCAACCCATGTCCTTTTTCTATATAGGGCATAGATATTATCAGTTCTTTACCAATCTCAAAAGAAAGTGTGAAGTACGCCATTGTAGCAGTTGATTACTTCACCAAATAGGCCGAAGAGGATCACGATCACGACAAAGAAAGTAATCAATTTCATTGTCCAGAACATCATCTTTCATTTTGGCCTTCATAAACCATTATAACTAAAAATTGGACTCTTTTCGATAGCGCTGAATTCAAAGACTTCTGCAATCGATATCATATTAAAAAGAGATTTGTAAAAGTTGCTCACCCTCAAGCAAATGGACAAGTTGAAACTGTGAACAAAATCGTAAATTCCATTCTGAAGAAGTGTTTGGAAAAGGCTAGAGGCAAGTGGTGGTGAACTCCCAATAGCATTATAGGCTTACAAAACCACCCACAAGTCCTCGATTGCCTATTCTCCATTCCCCCTTGCTTATTACTCCGAAGCCGTTATTCCTGTTGAACTTGAAGTTCCTTCTCATCAAGTAATCTACTACGATCCTAAAATGATTAGAGATTTCATCTTAGAATCTACAGACCTTGTAGATGAGGGGCATGAAGAAGCTGATTTGAGGGTAGTAGCACATCAACGCCAAGTCGCCCGATACAAGAACACTAGAATCTGAGCTAGAACCTTTGAAATCGGTGATCTCGTCTTGAATTAGATTTTTCTTGTCCTGTCACACATGAATCTTTTGGGAAGGACCGTATGTCATAGAACAAAGGCTTAGGGAGGGAATTTCGAGCTAGCGGCTGTTGATAGCGTCACACTCCCAAGGGCATGAATAGCGAGCATTTATGATGCTATTTCACTTAGTTTATTCTTTTTCATTCAGTTGTATCTAATTTTCAAATTTGCTTTAGCATTTGATTTTCCAAATATGAAATAAGACAAATTATGTGATTCCTTTCCATTTGGAGAATAAAGATTGAAATTACCTTCATATTTATGATTTCTATAGCATTACATATTAGTTACAATGCCCGACTAACTAATATTGACATGTCCGAGCGAGTTCCTAGAGTTTGAAGGCAACAAAATACACAAGACCACAATTGAACTAAACTAAATGAATGTGTTCCGACCATTCATTCGATGATTCTCTCTCACAATGCTATGGACGAAGTATCCAACAAGAAATGGATGTGACTTGACCATCCGATTAACAAGTTAATCCCATCGGGTAATGGGATAGACATGAATCAAAAGCAATCGAGACACGATCGATCACTCGCTAAGTCAAACCCTGAACTTGGGGGAAATCAATCACTTAAGGAAAGTACGATCCGACTATTTTCCAAAATGGCTCTAAGTCCCTAAAGTGTGGACTGGAGTATAAACCTATATTGAGTGCGATCTGATCACGTACCAACCTACTGTTATCTCCAGAGTGCAAATATGAGTATAAACAAATAGATGAGTGTGGTTCGACCACACAGTATTCCATAAACTCTAGCCTGGAATCGATAGGAGGAGCATAAACTCGCTAATGATGGAGTTTGATCATCCATTATTTAACTCCGCTGACCTAGGACAGGGAGTAGAGTATAATTACTTAAACCGCTGAATTCGATAGCATAACACTAGGGCTCGAGCCTAATGTTTTTTACGACTTGAGGCCAGGGCCATATAGAGGCTTTGAGTAAAAAGTAAAGGATGACTATCTGTATTAACAAGCAACAAATTGCAGGTACATTGAATGGAAAAGTAATAGATCAACTACTTAAGCAAGTTTACGTAAGAGTTCAATAGAAAATATAGAATTTTATTTATGCATTAAACTTGGAAGTCATAGCACAAGTTTATCCAAAAGCGGGGGCTAAACCTGCACAATCAAGGCTGACAAAAAAGAAAAATGGTATACAAACTATATAAAACTAAGCCAAAGTGACGACAACTTCTTTTGCCCAATCTCTCTTTTTGATTTCTTGGGAATGGCACCACCTAATCCTCTACCTATCCTCCTCTTCGATGCTTTACCACCCTTAGTAAGAGAGCTTTCAGAGGTTGAAGGGAGTTCTCCAAGAAACAAACTGTCGGGTGAAATGATTTACAGTGGGACGAGATTTGGATCACCGACGTCCACTTCAGCGGGTTTAATTTTAGCTTTTTTATTCAATGACTCCTCTCTCTCGATACGCTCCTTCAAGCTAAGCTCATCAGTATGTTCGAAGGCACTAGTGATCACAGTGTCATCAGATTCATTTAGCAGCGGCCGATCCTCGGCCTTTTCATCATCTAGTGCTCCAATAACTTGAGCATCGGGCACTAGAACGTCGATAACCGCCAGAATTTCAATAAAGGTCAATTGTTGCTCCAAGCAGCACCACTTTTTGGAGTCTAACTGGGACTCAAAAGACCCGCAGATTTGTGGGAATAAGAAAATAATCCCATTACTATTGGTAGGAGGAACAAAATATCTCAAATAATGGAGAGTAGAGCGGGATACCTGTGTTCGGCAGACTTTTAGTTATCGTTGGAGTGCTGTCTTCTTGAATAAGAGTCAGCACTTTTGATTGATAACAAGGTCAGTTCGGATCATAGCTCAAAAGCTATCTGGGGCTAAGTGAAGCTGATGCTCCAGCTGTCTGAAGTGAATGGGGACCTTTGGGATCAGACACGGAAGCTTCAACGATGTTTTTCCCTTTGCCGGAGGTGCTAAAATATCAAAGTATTATAGCCTTGCAGCAGTAGGATCTAAAGGTTCATTCCCATAAAGGATCTTTCGTACCAATTTCATCCAAATCAGCTTCATCAATAGCTTTCTTCTTCATTTCAATGGTATATTCCCAAGCCTTGGCAAGTGATTCGAGGTAGCCCTCTCCAAGAAAACTCAAGCCACGATGGATTAGAAATTTAGCATTATATTCCACAATTAAAGGATCAAACATATCCTTAATCTCATTCTAGCCAGCCTCTTTAGCATCCTCTAACCGGGCTTCAATTTGTTCTCTAACTTCATTACAGCTAGCTTCCTTTGCCTCTTCCTTGAGGACTTCAGTTTAAGCGAGTTGCTCATTAAGTTTAATTTTCAGCTTTCGAGCTTCGATGGCCTCTTAACAATATCTTTAAGACTCCACTTTGGCTTTGAGTTTTTCTTTCTTCTCTTTCTAAAGGAGTCCTTCAAATTCCCTAATGCGACGGGTAGAGTGTTTTTCTCTTTCTGTAGTGTGTCCTTCTCTAGGGTTAGCACACCGCTACGGTTGAGTGCAGCATCCAGCTCCTTTTTGTGAGCTATTTCCATATGACTAATCGCGTTGGATGTTTGTTTGGCACTCTTCTCTACTATGGCTAGCTTCAATGTTAACTCTGTGATCTCATCATCTTGGTGTCTGATTATGTCTTTGTCATGGATCACCTCTAGCTTAAGGCGATCGATTCTTGTTGTCCTTCAATAGACACCTCGAATATTTTCTTAGCTAAGTGTTGGAATTCTTTAGGCTGCACAAAAACATCATTTCCATATGCAAGTGAACTTACTTTAGCACTCCCTGGAATTGTATGGATGGAAGGAAGAAACTTTAGCCCATCAAAGCAGATTTTTGGAAAATTGACCTTAAGTTCGCCCAATCTTTCTGCTTTAGAAGCCTCAGGAGTTGTAGTAGCTAAAGTTTGATCAAAAGTAACAATTGGGCATTTGCTTGACCTAAGATCTTGAGGCTGTCAAGAACTAGATGAACTTGAATAATGCTCAGATGGTGTAGCAGTTTGGGGAACAGGGGAAGAGGTCTAATCGCCGTTATGTACAGGAAGATTGGACCGAACTTCCTGATGAGACGATTAAGATTAGGACTTGTGTTTATAGGATGAAGACCCCCCTTGAGTGGTGACTTTTTCCCACCTGTCATCCCTTTCTTGACCCCCTGCCCAAGGCTGGACCATGACTGGATCCATGCTTTGTTGAGGAGCCCCTCAAGCAATCAAAGGCATGGAAATGAGACATGGCACCTAAAAATTAAACAACTTCGTATAAGTGGCCATTAAATAAAAGATAAATGAAAATCGTGCAGTGCGGTGTGCGTGATTGTGAATGTCCTAGTGTCCTCCTTGACGGACCAATCACTATGGTCTTGCTAATGGAAGTGATTTCTTCTTTTCTAGTGGGAGGAATGTCATCATCAGTCCTGGTAGGAGAATTAAGCCTCCTAATGCTAATTTTGCGAAAGCCGTAGGTCTTGATATCATCAAGGATCGCCAAACTCGAGAAACCTTCCATCGACCTTTCTAATGGTTGAGAGGAAGACTCTTCCTCAACAAAGGTGATGATGAACTTGGGCTGTTTGGCGGTTTTTCCCCTACGGAGTTTGTAAGATAGCCTTTTTCCTTTTCCTGTGGGCACATGAGATTGTGTGCTTTTTGATGCTTCGACTACATGCGTATTACCTGCATCAGCATCGCCATGCTTGTTGGTTTCATCACCTCTAGTTTCACCTTCTTCGGCATCATCTTGAGCATCCTTGTAGGGGCACAACAGGGCTACCAGTGTCGCCTTCTTGTTTCATAATATTTCTTTGCAATGCAGAGCTTTTTGAAAGACCGATGCTATGACCTTATTCTAACAGCCTAAAAAGAGATTACCACTCATCGATTACAAGGGATCTGATGTCCCTAACCTTAATTGGGGTAGGGTGGGGTGGATTGTAGAAACCGTCCTTGAGTAATTATCACCTTTAGGTCATGGATGGACACCTGTAATTTTCAAAGTATTAGTTAGTTCAAGATACGACTTAGGCTAAAGAATTTGAGAATAAAGTCAAGGCAATACTTACATCATTCCAACCATCGCCTCACGAAGCTAGGCGGACAATGAATGTAGAACCATTTGTGTTTAAAGATACCAAGCTTGTTCCAAGCACTAGTCAGAACTTGACAGTTGGGCGAAGGCTTGAGAAAAATATAAGAAAGGCTTCCCATTCGTCGTTTAAAATTGCCGATAAAACTGATGTCTTAAGGAGAAAAGGGATGGAACAAAACATCCATAAATAGCAAGAAAATGCCATGAAGAAAAAAATATCTATTCGAATGCAGCTGAGTAAGAGCTACTCCTAAATAATTTAGCATCTCTCAGATAAAAGAATTAAAAGGTGGTACACATCTGGCCTAGCACATAAATTTACCCTCTGGGGAAAATGAGCCCTATCATTCATAGAAGGGACTTAAACATCTCCAAATTGGATCCCATGTTTAGAGCACGACCTATGAATGGTAGCATCACCAATCCTAGAGGCCTGGGAATCCATCGGGTTATCCAAAAATACAACATCCTCTATAGTGTTAGGGATAGGATTTATCTCTTCCACTAGAAGGATGGGAACATCAGACAAAAGGTCAACCAATGGGTCGGAAATATCCAGTTGCTCAGTTTTATGTTTAGGCGAAAGTCTGGCAGATACAGTCATAGAACTCGGCTTAACATTGGATTGCTGTGCTATGAAAGTTTCCATAAGACATTGTGGTTAAACGCCTAGAACGTTTGGAGCCTATATCAACTAAACTCAGTAGACAATTTTACCTGCCCTCCTATGCCAAATGTAAACTAGTGGGTGTTGAATATGCGCTTATATGATTTTTGTTTGATGATAATAAACATATATACATTCGTTTAAATGTATTTGATAATATACTATTTTACTTTTCACAGATTAAATAAATATTTGCTGAATAAAATAAATAACACGGAATTTGAATTCAAACGAATATTTTATTCAAACAAATATTTATTACATCTTTGAATAGTACAATTTCAAGCTCTCACTATTCACTACACAACTTTTATACAAATTCAATTACATCACTATTTTACATCAGCACCTCACTACATATCACTCACACTCGTATTTATCTTCAACTGCATTCCAGTTTGAATCCATCATCTGAGCAATCTGGAAAAATATTCACTAACGCAGTAAAATTGAAAAAGAAATATTTTTGCAATATAAAATGAAATATGATTTTTGAAAATACAATTTGCCTTAGTTATTTGGGTTGTTCGTCATAATTTAAATTTGAATTCATCATAGACGAACAACTTGTGACATACACAGTGTATTACTGTATATGTCACAAGGCCGTGCACGCCGATATATACACTAGATTGATTTACAGGGACAGGCGAGCACAGGTCAAACCCAAATGAAAAACCGGGTTCAACTCACGTGCAATAACATTGAAAATCACGACACGAGCACAAGGTCAAACCCGAGTTTTGAAACTAGATTCAACTCAAGTGAAATTTCAAAAATCAACATGATGTGAACCAAGTTCAGAAGCAACAATGAAACTAACTCAAAGCACAAAACTGCACAGCACAAGTGAATGGCAAAAAACATCAAAATTCAGTAGCAACCAAACATGACATGAATGAAACGAAGACCAACAGCAAAATGGACTGCAACAATCATGGCAGTTCACATGTCGAAAACAGTTGCAACATGGATATCACAAAACAAAACTCACTGGAATGAACAATGCACAGCTAGTCCAAACTCAAGTGCAATAGAGAAGCTATGGTACTATGCAAGTACAAGCTACAACATACCAGACTCAAAGATACAACAAACCACAGATGCAACTTAAGTTAAAAACTGTGCATGTGAAGTATACTAAGAGAGAAGCCAAAGCAAATGAACCAACTGCAAGTGCAAATGACCAGAACACAATGCCACAATGCAAATAAATCATGCAAGATATCCAAGACTCAAGAATGCATCACCATGACACAGTTCCAAACTATATAGAGCTGTGACAATCAAGAACTCAACGAACCAGACAAATGCATGCAACAGCAGTGAAAGTGATCAACACAGCAACTAGTAGAGCACGCATGAAACAGTGGTATGAACAAGTGAACCCAGTCTGAAGTATGGATGGTGCAAAGTGCAATGATACACCAGAATATCAAGTTCGGTGAAACTCAAGCAAGTGCAAGACTAAACCAGCGTGAATGCAACATAGCTAAGATGTCTCAAATAAACAAAACACCAAATAGACCATGGAACAGCAAAGTGATCGAACAAACAAGATCAGGGCAGTGGACAGTACAATACAGCTACAATGGCCAGACCAACCAGACCCAAGTGAAACTGACTCAAAGCACAAAAGTGCATAGCAACCATCAAGTACACAATGACAAAGCAACTGAAGACAACAAGCTACATGATGAACAAGTGCAAACTGAACTCGAATGAATGCAAGTTCATATGTGCAGCAACCCAACAACAAAGACAACAGCCAGTTCAATGAACAAAGATGAAGACAACTCAAGTTCAGTGCCACAGCAATCATGACAACAGCAATAATATACACAAGTGCAGATGAACAGATATGGGCCAAAATCAATATAACCAAGGCCAAGCACAGTGGACTCATGTCGAAACAGCAAGTCAGTGGCAAGACACAAACTGCAGTGGACAGACCAGAGAAATGCTCAACACAGATGGCCAGAGAGGAAGCTCATCAGGATGAACACAAACATTGCAGAGATGACCGTAGTATAATACTAATCAAGCCAAAGTCAACAGTAAAATGATCGAAGTCAGACATCACAAATATTCAAAGTCGTGGTTGTCAAATTCAAAACCGAGAAAATTCGAACCAAGTCAAGAAACCCAAGCCGTGACTATCAAGTAATATAAAAGCGAATATATACAAATTTGAAAAGGTCAGATATCATCATGTTCATCAATACAAAATCGTACAGCCAAGAAGAATTCAAGCATAATTATCAGACGAAGTCAAACAAATTTATACGAACGCAAATATAGGAATTCGACCTATTAAAAGCCCAATCATCATCGGCAATCAGATTATCGAGTTCAAGTACGAAAGATTAGAAGAAGCAAAAAAAGTAAAAATTACATACCGAAGCAATCGAACTCGATCAAGGAGGAGAAGCCGCAAACAATTGAAGCAAATCAGAGAAACAGTGATTGCAATCAACCAACTAATCAGTCGACTTCTCCAATAACCCTAAATTGGATCGCACGAACGAAAGCCCTAATTCGCAAAGAGGAATGAAAGAGGATCGGCCATATTTTCACAAAGCAAAGAAAAAGGAACGGATTGAAGAAGTGAATAAGGGGCCGGCCTTTGTTTTATTAATTTGGGCTTAGTTTTTATTAAATAGGATTTTGTATTTCAAATTGTTTTTAATTTTTATTTTTCTTTTAAACCGTTTTTATTTTTCTAGTCGTGTGACTAGGGGACAAGCTACGTGGTGTAGCTTGAGAATTCGCAACTCGGTAGTTGAGTTGTGGCAGGGTTTTGAGCGTAGAGTTAGATTAGTCAATAGCGGGTATAGCGAGTTTACGTGTGTAAGCGAGGGACTATCTAATTTCTAGTAGAAACCTTGGGGGCAGCACGTAGGCAGGGTTTTGCCGAAGCTGGGTAAATTCTGTGTTGTTCTGTTTTATTCTGTTATTTATATTCTGCGATATCTGTGTTGCTATTTTGTGATCTGAATTGAAATTAATTGATAAGCTTCTACGATTAATTTTTATAATTTACACTATCACCCTATTCACCCCCCCCTCTAGGGTGAAATCGATCCTACAAGTGGTATCAGAGCTAGGAACAAAAGCCGTTTTTGTTTTTAAAAATTTGATTTTACAAAAATCAATTTTTGTTTTAAAAAATTCGTGTTTCAAAAAAAAATCGGTTTTTGTTTTAAAAATTTGAATTTTTAAAATGGCTTCTTTTAATACTGCTTTTGCTGAGGGTCAATCCATAGTTAGACCACCAATATTCAATGGTGAATGTGCTTACTGGAAAAATAGAATGCAAATTTTTTTGAATACCATTGACGCTTGGAATATTGTTGAGATAGGTTATAGAATACCAACTATAACTGTAGATAATCAGGAAATAGAGAAACCAAAAGATCAATGGACAGAACTAGAAAATAGATTACAAAATGCTAATGCTAGAGCTATGAATTCTATTATCTGTTCATTAGACCAATTTGAATTTAATCGTGTCTCACATTGTCTAACTGCACAGGAAATATGGCACACACTAGAAGTGACTCACAAAGGAACATCTCAAGTCAAAGAATCTCGCCTTTCCATGCTAAGCAGCGAATACGAGAACTTCACAATGGCGAAGGAAGAAAACGTCAAAGAGATGCATGGACGACTTTCCAATATTGTTTACAAATCAAAAGCTCTTGAAAAATCATACACAGAGTTGGAGATAGTCCGAAAAATCCTTAGAGTCCTTCCACAAAAATTTGAAGCAAAAGTGACTGCCATTCAAGAATCAAAAGATTTGAAACAAATGAAAGTCGAAGAACTCATCGGAAATCTCACCACTTATGAGCTAGAAATGAAATTCAAGGAAGAGCGTGAAGGAGGAGATAATCGAAAGAAATCAATAGCGCTCAAAGGAACAACCAAAAGTGATGATGATAACGATGAAGATGATGGAGCAGCAGAATTGGCGCTACTAATAAAGAAATTCAAAAAGTGGAATTACAAATATGGAAATTCAGCTCGAATTCAAAAAGCGAAAAGCAGAATAGCCAAAGCACTAGACTACTCTGAAGAACAGAAGATCATCTGTCACAAGTGCAACCAACCCGGACACATCAAGCCCAATTGTCCTCAAAATCGACGCGACTTTGAAAAGAATTAGAAAAAGAAAAGTTTTGCAGCCACATGGACCACAAGTGATGAAGATAATCAAAATTCTGGCAGTGAGAGTGAGAAAGCAGATATGTGCCTTCAAGGGAATATAACTGATAGCGACTATGACGAGCCAAGCGAGGTATCAAAACTTACTCACTCTGAATTGCTTATATATTTTCATGAAATAAATGGCTGTTATGAACGACTTAGGGAAAAATACGCCAAACTTGAATCTCAAAAGAATACTTTGATAGAATGCAATAAACAACTTGATCAACTAGTTAAAACCTATCAAAGTAGGATCCCTAAGTGTGATAAGTGTCCAACATTCGAAGAAGAAATTAAAAAATCAGAAATCAATATAAAATCACTTGAAAATGAAATTCTGATTTTAAAAGAGAATGAAAACACTAGGAGAGAGAATTATATTAAAAAGTGCACACAGTTGTTAAATGAAAATGAATCTCTCAAAACACAAGTCCAAGAATTGTCAACGACTTTAGATAAATTTTCAAAAAGTGAAAAATCGTTGAATATGCTATTAGGAAAGAAAACTGTTAATTCGGTTAGACAAGGACTTGGATATAACAGTTCAAAAATTATTGAAAGCAATATTAGTCAAATTAATTCCATGTGCACGATTTGTAGAAAATATGGACACAGTCACAATAATTGTTGGTATAGACCCAAACATGTGAAAACTATACCGATTTGGGTTCCAAAAGGCACAAATATAAAATCTCTCGAAGTTAAACAAATTTGGGTGCCGAAGGGAACAATTATAAACAGTTTTGGGTCTACACAAAATTATTTTTCAAAATTTTCTGCCACTAACAACCATGGACCTATAAAAACAAATAGGTCACATAAATCTTTTCCCGTGTAGGTGTGGTGGCAGGCTAAGGAACAACAATAGTGTTTTCTGGTTTTTGGCTGTTCCAGAAACACAACGGGCGACAAAACAAAGTTCCTTAGCCTAGTATAAAGGTGACAGAATCACAATGGACAACGACGAAAAATATCGTAAAGGTAAAACAGGTAATGGTATGTTTTAAACGATATATTAAATGTGATAATCTGCACCATATTCTGAATTAAAATCAGCCAATAATGAGATGATGAAAAGATGGTGATTTTGACTTTGACTTATTCAACATAGGTGGCCAATTATATTTTATATGCCAAAAACACTACAAATTCTTGAAATACTTCATACAGATTAAATTGGAAAAACGATGGTGTTTTGGTATTAGGAAATTCATTGATTGTTGATAATCCATTTGGCTAACTCTTTATTCACGGTTTTCTGATTATTAACACGGCTTCATTTCAAATTCAAAAGAAGGTCATTTAATTTGTTGTTAAAATTGAATTTGAAAGTTTTGGTGCACACTTCATGTTTTGGTCTATAAAATTCAATTGATGATAATTTTTGAGTGAAAGAGAAATTCAGATGCCGATTACACTGGTAATCTAGTTGATAGAAAAATTACTAGTGAAACGTGATTTTTTTGTTGAGACATTTAGTAACTGCATCGTTTTTCAAAGAAAATATCTGCATATTCTTCATTTCAAATAATTTTCAAATAGTAGAAAATTCTCTTTTAAAACCCCTGGAGAAAATCATGTTTGACCATAGTTTCAGGTTAGTCATTTTTGAAAAATTAATTTCATAATTATTTTTGAATTTGATTTTAAATGACCATTTTGACTAATCTGACTCCCTAATGTTTATCGAAAAGAAAAATAGTGATTGAAAAAGTGATGAGTGTTAATATTGATCAAATATTATGACTTGAGACGGTATAATTAATAAATTTCTTTAGAAATTTAAACAAGAGTTATAAATTTTTTTGTTGGTAAAAATTCCATGACCACCTCTATATCTATCATATTTCTAACAGCCATCACTCATCAAAATTCTATATAGTTTGTCGATATGTGATACTTTAAATAGGAATCGTTCGTTTTTCATTTTCACGTTTTTAAAAAAAATATTTAATTAATAATAATAATAAATAAATACCAAAGTATTCACTCTCATTTAAAAGTCCTCATGGTTATGCATGGGTGAATTACTTGGAATTTGTTATGTGCTTCCATGCTCATTTAAAAGTCCTCACGGTTATGCATGTATGGAACGCATATCAAAAGTTGATTTTCAAAATAAACAAGTTGATTCTAATCCCATTTAAAAGTCCTCACGGTTATGCGTGGTTAGAAGATACTTGAATTCATTTTTTTTTAAAATAAAATTGGAATACTACTAATCTCATTTAAAAGTCCTAACGGTTATGCATGGTTAGTAGATATTCAAATTCCTGATATAAATATACCACAAATAGACACAACTTTATGGTTTTATATGATGACATCATTTCCATCATTCTAAAAGTGGAATATGCGCCTAACAAAATATTTATGATTTTTGTTTGATTTTTTATTGAAATTTAATATTTATATTCAATTGAGTTTTAATGTTGAATTAATATCGATAACTTTATCTCTATTTTCTCTAACACTATTATTCTTTTGCTGATAACAAAAGGGGGAGAGAAAAGTTAAGATTTTGTCTAATAAAATCAAGCAAAGGTCAAATAATTTTCCATTTGCATATAGACTCATTTGCATATTTTATTTGTATGCATATACGTAGGGGGAGTTTTGTGTAGAGGAAGCATTTAAATAGGGGGAGCAATTAAAGCATATCAATGATCAAATACATTTAACATATTTAAAATCTTAAATATATGTTTGTTATCATCAAAAGGGGGAGATTGTTGAATATGCGCTTATATGATTTTTGTTTGATGATAATAAACATATATACATTCGTTTAAATGTATTTGATAATATACTATTTTATTTTTCACAGATTAAATAAATATTTGCTGAATAAAATAAATAACACGGAATTTGAATTCAAACGAATATTTTATTCAAACAAATATTTATTACATCTTTGAATAGTACAATTTCAAGCTCTCACTATTCACTATACAACTTTGATACAAATTCAATTACATCACTATTTTACATCAGCACCTCACTACATATCACTCACACTCGTATTTATCTTCAACTGCATTCCAGTTTGAATCCAGCATCTGAGCAATCTGCAAAAATATTCACTAACGCAGTAAAATTGAAAAAGAAATATTTTTGCAATATAAAATGAAATATGATTTTTGAAAATACGATTTGCCTCAGTTATTTGGGTTGTTCGTCATAATTTAAATTTGAATTCATCATAGACGAACAACTTGTGACATACACAGTGTATTACTGCATATGTCACAAGGCCGTGCACGCCGATATATACACTTGATTGATTTACAGGGACAGGCGAGCACAGGTCAAACCCAAATGAAAAACCGGGTTCAATTCACGTGCAATAACATTGAAAATCACGACACGAGCACAAGGTCAAACCCGAGTTTTGAAACTGGATTCAACTCAAGTGAAATTTCAAAAATCAACATGATGTGAACCAAGTTCAGAAGCAACAATGAAACTAACTCAAAGCACAAAACTGCACAGCACAAGTGAATGGCAAAAAACATCAAAATTCATTAGCAACCAAACATGACATGAATGAAACGAAGACCAACAGCAAAATGGACTGCAACAATCATGGCAGTTCACATGTCGAAAACAGTTGCAACATGGATATCACAAAACAAAACTCACTGGAATGAACAATGCACAGCTAGTCCAAACTCAAGTGCAATAGAGAAGCTATGGTACTATGCAAGTACAAGCTGCAGCATACCAGACTCAAAGATACAACAAACCACAGATGCAACTTAAGTTAAAAACTGTGCATGTGAAGTATGCTAAGAGAGAAGCCAAAGCAAATGAACCAACTGCAAGTGCAAATGACCAGAACACAATGTCACAATGCAAGTAAATCATGCAAGATATCCAAGACTCAAGAATGCATCACCATGACACAGTTCCAAACTATATAGAGCTGTGACAATCAAGAACTCAACGAACCAGACAAATGCATGCAACAGCAGTGAAAGTGATCAACACAGCAACTAGTAGAGCACGCATGAAACAGTGGTATGAACAAGTGAACCCAGACTGAAGTATGGATGGTGCAAAGTGCAATGATACACCAGAATATCAAGTTCAGTGAAACTCAAGCAAGTGCAAGACTAAACCAGCGTGAATGCAACATAGCTAAGATGTCTCAAATAAACAAAACACCAAATAGACCATGGAACAGCAAAGTGATCGAACAAACAAGATCAGGGCAGTGGACAGTACAATACAGCTACAATGGCCAGACCAACCAGACCCAAGTGAAACTGACTCAAAGCACAAAAGTGCATAGCAACCATCAAGTACACAATGACAAAGCAACTGAAGACAACAAGCTACATGATGAACAAGTGCAAACTGAACTCGAATGAATGCAAGTTCATATGTGCAGCAACCCAACAACAAAGACAACAGCCAGTTCAATGAACAAAGATGAAGACAACTCAAGTTCAGTGCCACAGAAATCATGACAACAGCAATAATATACACAAGTGCATATGAACAGATATGGGCCAAAATCAATATAACCAAGGCCAAGCACAGTGGACTCATGTCGAAACAGCAAGTCAGTGGCAAGACACAAACTGCAGTGGACAGACCAGAGAAATGCTCAACACAGATGGCCAGAGAGGAAGCTCATCAGGATGAACACAAACATTACAGAGATGACCGTAGTATAATACTAATCAAGCCAAAGTCAATAGTAAAATGATCGAAGTCAGACATCACAAATATTCAAAGCCGTGGTTGTCAAATTCAAAACCGAGAAAATTCGAACCAAGTCAAGAAACCCAAGCCGTGACTATCAAGTAATATAAAAGCGAATATATACAAATTTGAAAAGGTCAGATATCATCATGTTCATCAATACAAAATCGTACAGCCAAGAAGAATTCAAGCATAACTATCAGACGAAGTCAAACAAATTTATACGAACGCAAATATAGGAATTCGACCTATATAAAAGCCCAATCATCATCGGCAATCAGATTATCGAGTTCAAGTACGAAAGATTAGAAGAAGCAAAAAAAGTACAAATTACATACCGAAGCAATCGAACTCGATCAAGGAGGAGAAGCCGCAAACAATTGAAGCAAATCAGAGAAACAGTGATTGCAATCAACCAACTAATCAGTCGACTTCTCCAATAACCCTAAATTGGATCGCACGAACGAAAGCCCTAATTCACAAAGAGGAACGAAAGAGGATCGGCCATATTTTCACAAAGCAAAGAAAAAGGAACGGGTTGAAGAAGTGAATAAGGGGACGGCCTTTGTTTTATTAATTTGGGCTTAGTTTTTATTAAATAGGGTTTTGTATTTCAAATTGTTTTTAATTTGTTTTTTTCTTTTAAACCGTTTTTATTTTTCTAGTCGTGTGACTAGGGGACAAGCTACGTGGCGTAGCTTGAGAATTCGCAACTCGGTAGTTGAGTTGTGGCAGGGTTTTGAGCGTAGAGTTAGATTAGTCAATAGCGGGTATAGCGAGTTTACGTGTGTAAGCGAGGGACTATCTAATTTCTAGTAGAAACCTTGGGGGCAGCACGTAGGCAGGGTTTTGCCGAAGCTGGGTAAATTCTGTGTTGTTCTGTTTTATTCTGTTATTTATATTCTGCGATATCTGTGCTGCTATTCAGTGATCTGAATTGAAATTAATTGATAAGCTTCCGCGATTAATTTTTATAATTTACACTATCACCCTATTCACCCCCCCTCTAGGGTGAAATCGATCCTATAGTGGGGTGCAATTTTATGTGGTGCAGAGTTAAATAGTTCAAAATTAAAAGAAAAAGTAAATGATGAGACTTTTAATTTCGACCAAAGTGACTGTCATTGCTGATCGTCTCAACTAGCATGTAGATTGGTCGGTTATGTAAGCTTTGGGATCGAGCATCGACATATTGAAGTGCGAAGTCGATTATTGAATTCCATATGTTAAGTTTTAATTCAATTTCAAGTCCCAGTAGTTTAATTGTTCAATTTCAAAGCAAGTCTGGTTGTTCATTATCGTTATATGTTCAAGTTCGTTAAGATGGGATTGGTTCCAATTGTTCGTACAAGTTTACATAGAGTGGTTTGTTTAAGGTTTCAGCTTGGTTAAACGGTTTGAAATCGGCTATCGTATAGCTAATCCCTCTCATTGAGCAAATAACCAATCCCTATTTATAGCCAAACCTTTTGCCGAAACCAGTTCAACCGATCCCTCTATGCTCCACAAGCGACTGATCCCTCTTTACTCCACAAACAACCGATCCCTCTCCACATCGATATACGACCAATCCCTTCCTACACCGAACCATGACCGATCCCTTCCTACACCATGGCCGAGCTATGTTGATCCACATACATAACCTTTCTTGTCCTCTACTTCGACCTTCTACACTAATCCCTTTGACTAAAGCAGTATCGATTCCTCCATTTAATAAATTTTCACGCATCTCCTTGCTTCATAACTTCTCTTATTCTTCGCCTATTTCAACCCATAGCAAGGGGCCAAGGGCGAACCCATCATCTAATCGCGAATCAAAAACGTATGCAAATCAAAAACCTACCTACATGTATTTGAGCATGGATTATCATGCGCGAGATGGGCTAGGAAAAGTTCTTGAATTCAAGGGGGTGGTTGATTGAATGGTGGAGACAATGATAGTTTCGAAGGGAGGAAGAAGGGATCGACCCTAAGGAAGGAGTAGAGGGTCCGATGTTGAAGGAAATGAAAGAAAAAAGAAATGAACTAAAGTAAGGGATAGAGAGAAAAATGCCAGTTTATATACGAGACTAGAGGTTCGACCTGCCTTATTCTCCACAAAGCCAAAAAATTAACTCCCCTACATGTGAAGGGATCAGGTATGATCTCTTGACTTGGGGATCCAATCCAATCCATATATATATATATAACAAAATGGAACGAGTGGAAGAAAATAGGAAAAGGGGGTAGATTATAAAAATTTTGATTTCTGTTATAACAAAAAAATGGGGGAGATCGGCTAGAGGAATCTTTGGTCCCTATAAACATAAAAGAAAGAGAGAGAGAAGGGATCGGGTATGACCCCTATATGCATGCAAACATGTACATAAAACTATATAAAGTAAATAAATATAAAATGCAATGAAATTGGATCTAATTTAATGAAAATCGACGACAACCCGTGAGCATGTAAACACATCCGGGAACCAATGACAAGAACGTGTACCTGAATGTGCACATGTATATTTTAGACACAATTTTTTAAATCGACAGAAATTGAATTCAAACTTGAAGTTTTCAAGGTCAAGATTGAATTAGATAGACAAATATTACTAGCCACATAGAACCGGACATAGATAGCATCTGATGGAATATAATCTTGAATTCACACTATTAAAAATCGACCATGTGTCGTGATGATCAAAGAGAGATACAACACTTTTAGAGAATTACTCAACGGAAGGATGGCGATTATTCAGAAAACTAGATGGATTTCTTTTCGACGATTCTAACTTGCTTCGATTCAAAGAATTCCATGTTCAACACAAGACATACTTTGAGGGGCAAGTGTTATTCGGCATTTTCACCCATCTATATCCAAACTGATTGGACAAGTTAAACTCGACTGTCCTTGAGTCAAATAAGCCCAAAGCGATGATTGTGTGGTCCAGAAATCAAGTACAAATGGTAATATAAAGTCGTAATCGAACACAATTGAGAGATATCCTATATATGATGTTCAAAATATGGTATACAGTCTAATCTAAAAAAGGGATCGGCTATAATCCCTCTCAAACAATGGGATCGGTCTACTTCAGCTAAACATGTGCAACTCAAGGGAAAACAATCTATATCTCTAAATCCATAAGTCCAATGCATATGAAACTTTGAGAACAAGATACGGGGATCTTATGGGTCAACCCTAGGAATCACATCTCAAAAGGAGTAAGCAAAAGGGATCAATCCTCTTCCATCCATAGGGATCGGCCAAAATCAGGTGACGACACACATTGTAGCAAAGATCGAGCAATAAGTCAAGTTCTACAAATAGAGTTAGCACGAATCTTAGAGCTGGGCGTAATATAACATGGAGAAGCTAACATATGGATCACACTTCCAAACTCCTCTAAAATAGGGACCGACCCCAGTCCCTATTTCTTGGGATATGGGACATACGATCCCACTTGTGGGCCCATATAGTTTTAGAGATCCTTCTGTCGAATTTTCAGGGAGATATTTCTCCACCTTCCTCTATAAATACAAGCTTGATTGTTCATTTTTTAGATCTTTACCCTACTTATTGCTTTATACTCTTTTGTAACTAAGTTTTTCATCCGAACCTTATTGTGCCTAGTTTACAAAGCGATTAGTAAAGCTATCTCTTTAAAGTGGACGTGGGCAAATAGCGCAAACCACTATAAATACACATGTCTCTTTTATTTGCTAAATTCTGATTGCTTTATTATCATATTCTGTCTATTTGCATTTAATATTCTTTATTTATTTCTCTACAAAATCTTTATTGGGTGTTTGTGCAAATTTTCAGTACAACATCAAGTAAAAAATTACGATTTTTAAGGTCGTATTTATAGATATTATTGTGCATGAAAATCAATTTTAAAGATTGTAACAACCCAAAATTTAAGCTATAGTAATTAATTAACGAATTAAATAAATAATAAAATAATTTTGTGAAGTTATCAGAAAGCAATGGGAGTTGCACCATTGTTCCCATGGTAATTTTCTGGTCAATTTTCATATATAGATTGTCAAAATCCAAGCTAAAACGAAGAAGATACGAATTAAACAAGAAACAAATATATATATATATATATATATATATATATATATATATATATATATATATATATATATATGGTAAGGTCGACCTTTGGGTCGACCCCTAATGTTCATAGGTCAACCTACCACATGTATTGGTTGAATTATGTGATGACCCGCTTAATATATGGACGTGAAATCATCAAGCTTCGAATATGACATGTTTTTCAACTTGTTTTCAATCCTATGCGTTCGTGCTTCCATTTGATGGTTCCATTGAGCCTATGATGCGGTTGCACCAGATTTAATCTTCAAATCCAACGGTCTGAGATCCCTAAGTGACACTATAAATAAGACCCCAGGACTAGCTATTTTTCTCATTCGGATTTTCTCCTATCTTGTCATTGCCTGAGGCTGGACCCTAAAAAGAAAAAATTTCTTGGGAGAAGATCTTTTTGTAAAAAATATTCTACACTCTAGAAAGTGGATCAAGGAAGACCAAGGACTAGAGCTAAGGACCACAAGTGAGTGTTTAAGTAATTATTTTAGATTTTTAAGTAATTTAAAATAATAGAGTTCCCAATAGTTGTAGTTTTTATACAATTTTGAGACAGTTTTTATACAAGTTATTTGCAGTTAATTTTTAAAGTTTTTTTTAGTCTATTTTTGTCACGATCCATTTTTCCATACCGATATAAAATGATTTTAAATCACATGTGTCAGCCAAATCACATGGGAAGATGGATATGAAAGAATGAAAGAAGGTAGAAATAGAAAGAAGATAGAAGAAAAGAGAACAATCATAATCTCACAACGGAACGAACAAACTATAATATAAATAAATCTTTACATGAAACCAAAAACGGTACTTTAATAACATATACAGACTTTAAATCAGAGTTTACATCCATTCAACTTGGATAGTTTATAACAACCTGTCCTTACAACTTATTGACAACATGACCAAATATAGACTAAATATAAGCATATACATGAATACGTCTCCTGATTCCAGCTCCTCTCCTGAAGCTTCCAGTCTTCCAGCTAAACCTGAAAATATGATGGTCTGACCCAAGCATATCGGAAAAACATCAAGCCTGGGTCAGTCTAGTAAAACAGTGTAAGAAACACACTCAATTTGATTTATTAAAGTTTAGAATTCCTTTTGAAATCAAAGGTATCTCGTAAGACCACGCCACAAATAAACATGTTGGGTTTTTACCTCACGATAACCAAAACATTTCTTATAAAATCCTCTGATATTATAATGGTGTCTATATACTACTTATTCAAATAGTAGAAATTGTTACATTCATTAAATTCTAGCATACTAGCCACAAAATGGGTTCTATAATCAAAGCCGTAAAGGGCACACAGGGAGAATGGATTTCCAACGATTGACTAGGCACTGGGGTACCAACTATCACGGTACCTGGTCTAGATCCGCATACCTAAGACCCCTCCGTTCCCCTGCAACACAAGACCGGACAACCCCTTACTGGATAGCCCAAGTAAGATCACCCCGTGGTCGGGATCAGCAACCGCCCACACAGCCGAAATAAAAAGGGACCTTTAGACAGGAATAACCTTACCCTAATTGGGTGCAACCCACTTTTGCTGCATATCCCATGATTCTCAGTCATTCCCGGTTGATGAGGTTCGAGGCTCAGCATTACCATTTTAGAACATATCACTTAGAATGCTCACCGTCCTCCCGACGATATTTTGAAAACATTCATCGTACAAGTCCGTTCTGGATTAGAAAGGAATCGAAGGCACTATTCCTACTACATCCATTTTGGAATCACCCTCAGGATTAGTAGCGGTTAGCCCTTGCACTTCACTGCTCCATTTTCGACTCCAAGCTCTTGTCTTAATCATGAAAACGTACCCATTGGATCGAAGTGGTTTTCGAATTTTAAATCTAATCCTGGTCTCTTCGAAACAACGTTCGCTATTTCCTGATAAACTCAACCCCGGTTCTTTAGGAAATACACCAACGAAATACAAGATCGGAGCTCACCTCCTAACCGTTTGTGGACGGGTCTCCTTATAATTTGTCCTAGAGGACAAACAATTTTATACGTATGGTATAGCACCTCAAACGGTAACCATACCATATAATTCCCGAGTCTCCTCTAGATATTTCCAAAGTTAAGTCTTGTCCAGATTTGATAGTCGGTTATTTAACTATCAAAACAATCAATCAATTCAACTAAGTTATTTCCCGTTGCAACCATTAAGCCTTGTTCATATCTAAAATCCCAATGGATTAAAATTTACTAGGTAAACTTATTTCATTGGATAAATATATATTTAAAACAACTTCTTTCCAAATCAAATTTATAAAAATTTCCAAATACATTCCTCAAATTTATTAAATAAAAATACTCTTTAGAAAAGTTTTCTATAACGTATTATTTTAAAACAACACTTATATTTAATAGATTATGTTGAAGAAAATATATTTAAATACTAATTTAATAAAAAAATTACTTTTTAAATAATTACTACAAAAATAGTTTTATACTTGAAATAGTTTAAATAATACATACTTATAAAAATTATACCTTTATAAAGATTTCCAAAAATAATAAACTATCTTCCTTTTTAAATTCCAAAATATTTATCAATACCCTTATTTAAAAAACAGCATTCAAATAATATCCATTTTTTAAAAAAATAGGTTCAAAAATCAATCCAAACAGAATAAGGCTTATCAGTCTCAATGGTACTTATCAATCTACAATTCGCAGTCAATACATATATTCAAAATCAATCAGCTTCCATAGATTGATTCACATTATATTCTCAAATAATATTAACAAACAATTAACAGATATATGCATGAATAATAGATCAGAGATTATCATTGCTAGTAAACAATTAAACAAATAATATCAGATCGATGGATTAAACTACCCACAGAAGTTAAATTAACTATTTTGCGGAACGGTGCCTATTTCCACTGTCCTGATGTTAAATAGTTTGAATAATCTACAATAAACACGTTTGTTTTAGTTTGGGAACATCTTAACAGATAGGCCGTATAAAACTATACAATGGCATTCATTGCCAACGGTATATAAATTCTATCAGCACAAGCTTGTAAATTTTCACTTATTTAATTTTACAATGGATCGTACGATGGTGTAACATTCGTCGATACAACCCATCTTTCTTAATAACACTTTTTTTTTAACATTTGGAAATAAATAATTTCACCTAAAACTTGTATTCATTCCAAAGTATAAAACATTTATTTTACTTAATTATCAGCTAAATTTTACTCAAATTATTCAAATGAAATTCAAGCATTAAAATAAAATTATTTTTAAAAGCTTGACTACTTTATGATAAAATAACATATTTTAAATAACTTAAATTAAATAGACTTACGGTAAAAACAATTTCATATATTTTAAATTCCTTTGTCTATATAAATTTCAAATAAACATTTACATTAAAGAAAATCGATTTAAAAGTTTTACTTTAAATCAATATGCTCGTTGTAAACCTTGGAAAGACAAACAATTTTATAAACTTTAAATAAGCATTTACCTTATAACAAGTTTCTTTTTAAAAATTTAAAACCTGCATTTTTTTACAAGCATAAACCATTGGTCCGAAGCCCAAAACTCAAAAGACTAAACAAAATAAAATCCTATTTTATCAATCATAATACAAATGGGCCGAAGCCCAATACAAACAACAGGAAGAAACCCACCCTCTCCCAATCTCTTCTCCTCTCCATCTCCAGACTAACATCCCAGATCTACCCGAAATCAATGCCACGAACCGGAGAGATCATCTCCCATCAACTCAACATTCCCATGTGAATATCAATCGCTCACACAACACGACACGACATGGAATCAAATCCAATCCTCCTCGTTTGATTTGCCCAGCTGAGGAAGCTCCTACATGCACGCTGTGCACGTGCATATTCCCACCTCCGACCAACTCATCGATGCGACACCTCAGCCAAGACACACATCATTCCCAGATCCCATTTGCCACCTTGCCGAAGTCAGCAACCCTTCTGATCGAAAATTGATCAATGTCTCAACCCTCCAGAAACGAGAAAACCCATCAACCTCCATCGACGAACTGCACTCGCCATTCACCTCTGGTTCTCTCGCCTCGTTCATCGATCTGAAGCCCTTCCACCACACTATCTCTCTGCTAAAAATCGCATACTCCGGTAGCACCTCCAGCTTCTGGTTCCAACGCGACGCCACCCAAACTTACACCACCCTTAAACCCTAAAATCGGATCGTCCCCCCAATCCAAGCCCAAAACTAGGATTCCGCCACGGTCGACCCCTCCCCAAAGTCCACCTACTCCCTCCAATCGAAGCCGTGTCACCTCTCAATGATGAGTTCGTCAGAAATCTATTTTTGAACGGAAAACATTCACCTACTAATTTCTCAAGATATAGATCATTAAAAATTACAATTTTACCACTAAAATTCATATTTTCACACAAGAATCAAGACTGCATTCTTGAAATATTGATTTAACAATATTGATTCTTCACCATTAATTAACTATACAACATAATTTTATTCACAAACTATTTTTAACACAAACTATTCTATAAAATAAATAGATTCCTAGTATACAATATCCTCAAATATAATTTAGATAAAAAGATATAGATTTTTGAAGTGGGGATGAACATAATGGCTACTATCAATAGAGCAGAATTTGGTTCTTTTCAATTTTGAAATAAATGTTACTTACCTTAAACATTTTGGTTCCAGAACTTTGAAGTTGAAATCTTTAATTTGAAAATTGAAATCATTAAATCTGAAACCTGAACTTGCTTTTAAAATCTCCCGAGTTTGAATTTGAACAGAGATCACCAAACTTGGTTATAGTGTGCTTTCTTTTTAATTTGCAGATTACTTTCTTTTCTTTCTTTTTTTAAATTTGTTTGATGTTGCTTGCAATTTGAACAGAGGCTATTGGTTTTAATTTCTCAACAATAATTTAGATCTAAGACCATAAATATATATATATACACACACAGACAAGCTTTGAACTATCTGCATAGATTTGGGAAGAAACTGTTGGAGGCTGGAAATGATATTGCCTGCTGTTGAGTGAAATTTTGTAAATAAAAATAATTATTACAATGTTTTTATCAGTTATTTTACTGCCAAATGTAAGTTTGTTTACTGATCTAAATTTTTATTACCAACTTACCCATAGTTTTTCTCTATTAAAAACTATTTTTGCAAATTGTTTTTATTTTAACAGTAAATAACTTTGAAGTCTTTTGTTTATTATGTAGTTTATATAAATCATAGGGTAATTAAAAGTATATATAAGCATGCTCCAGAAATTAGACAGCCCAAATTTATATTGACAAAGTAGAAATGTATTTATCACTAATTCATTTCTAAAATAAAGGTGAGAGACTAATACATGTTAAAAAAGAAACTAGATTAAAATAATACTTAAGGTATATGTAATTATACTTGAGAAGTTAGGCAGCCCATATTTAACATTGACAAGGTTAGTATTGCATTTATACAATTTAAAATAAAGTTGAGAAACTAGATAAATACAATAATAATACTTCTTGGTTTATACCTCTATAAATATGTTATTACTTAAATAAAATAAATAACATTCAATATTAAACACCCTATGTGTTATAAGAACTTCAAAGTGGTATAAAAATTATTTTTAAATCCCTTATGTATATATGTAACCATATATACATCTTTTAATTTATAATACAGAAATACATTACTTTCAAATAAACAAAATTCACTAGTTATATATATATATATATATATATATATATATAGTTTTCTCTTATTTAAACTTAAGTGATTCTTGCACACATCAATTTATTTATAACATTTTTATCAATTAGATATTATAAATTTTCCTTTTAACTTATCATTACATATATATAACCTTTCTTATTCAAGATGTATATATATTATTATTTTAGAAGCTTTCAACTTAAACTCTTTTTATTTAATATAAACAACATTGTTTATATACCCAAAATAAAAAATATTCTTTTTACTATATTATTTATTTAATGCCATGAATTATTATTCACGTTATATATATATATATATATATATATATATATATATAGAAAATTTATTGTCCTTATATGTAAAAATATAAGTATATGATTTTTCAATTAATTTAATTTTCTATTATATTTTATCTTTAGAATAAAATATATATATTTATCTCTAAAATGAAATACACATATTTAATCTAAAACTATATATATATATATATTATCTTTAAAACAAAATATACATACATAAGAAATTTCATTTAAATCAATTTGTATTTTAATATAGATATGAAAATTCAAATTATATTGGTTTTAGAGAATTGTACATAATTGTTAATTATTGGTTAATGGGAATATTGTATATTAAAAAAATATTTATTGAATATTATAAATTAATATTCATAACTCGGGATGTCAAAAACCCGGGAGATTACATTCCTCCCTCCTTAAAAGAATTTCGTACCTGAAATTCCATAGCTAATTTAGTAAAATTATCCACGCACATTAGAACAGATCAATAACAATCCAAACTACACCAGTAAATATATAGATTCATACTACATATCAAAATATACATTATATCTAGTACCAGCCAAAATATTCCTACAAATGCTATCATCATCCATACAAACATATGTGTGCATACACACTCACACATATCACCCTACCAAACATTTAACACCTAACATTCATGACGTCCAAGGGTCAAAAACACATACAAAAAGGCACACACTACCAAGAGAAAGCAACCTAAACTAATTATGGACTCTTACTACTAGATTCCTCTCCTTCGGGTCCCGACAATTCCCTGGACTCTACATCACTGTCCGGAACCCAAAAAAACTTTGGACTAGGCTCTCTTGGAAGGAAATCTACACCAGCAACTGGCTCCTCAATAACTTCCCCTATCTCCCAAATGACTACATCGTCATTTTATGATTCGAGATCCTCCTCTACTTTGAACTCTTCCTCGTCGTCGAACTCATCGTCCTCATCTTCGACTTCAAACTCTTCGTCTCTGTTGAATTCCTCTACGGGGTCCTCTTCTTGAAGCTGAGGCTGAGATTGCTCAACAAGCTCTATCGGCTCCTCTGGCTCTTCTTCATATAAGGACGGCTCGTTAAGATCCGCCCAAATTCTCCTGACTCGGTCAAAATCACCATTACTCCTAGCCCTAGCCAAAGCTCCACCACGACGGATGCTACGGGTTCTCTACAATCAAAACCCAAAGGTGAGATCCTAAGGTTAGACTTCTATAGGCTAAAGAGTACATCAAAGTTTACATTTCAAAATTCATTCCCCCTTTTAAATTTCTATTGCCAAAAATTTAAAAAATCGTCTTTCCAAAATAATTTAAGTGTATATTTGAAAAGTGTATAGGTAGAGAAAAAATATACAATAATACAGTAAGTTTATAAACAATTTATTTCCTCAATTTATAAATATATATTTATGTATGTGTGTGTGTGTGTATAATGAAGTAAAGTGTTATAAGATTTTAAATTCTCAAATATCCTTTTCTAGAAATCCATAATTACAAAAATTATCTTAAAGGGTGGAATTTTTTCCCAAAATACTAGTTAAAAGTATTCTAAATCCTTTTGGTAAATAAAACTCAAATAAAAATCCATTTTCTAAAGATTCAAATACTAAAGGATTCAGATTTCTAAGGGTATACTCAAATCAAAAAGGACAACCAATGAAAATTCTCAAGGTTGACGGCTAAGACCACTCAATCCTAGATGATAAATTATTATCATCACAACCAATCATTTTAAATACCACATACATCTAAAAATCATACCTCTCTATATATAAAATATATCTGGGTAAAATTATTTCATCTACACTTTCAAACAATATTGTGACTATGACCTGGTTAAAGTGTTTAGAGATCCCTATCGATAATGTTAGCTGCTCGTATTGACCAGAATCCATATACCACTTAACCGATCAATTAACACAATATATAAAATCATTTTTATATAACTGACAAATACGCGCTCTATATATATACACACACACTCAGACTCAAATAGGTTGCTACAGACTCAATCCCTAATGAGCAACCCACCTGAACCTAGGTATTCACTCAACCTAAGCTCTGATACCACAATGTCATGACCTATTTTTCCGTACTGATTTAAACTGATTTTAAATCACACTTGCCAGCCAAATCGCACGGGAAGACGGATAGTGAAAGAAAGAAAGACGGTAGAAATGGAAAGAAGATAGAAGAAAAGAGAACAATCAGAATCTCACAGCGGAACGAATAAACTATAATATAAACAAATCTTTACATGAAAAACTGGTACTTTAATAACATATACAGGCTTTAAATTAGAGTTTACATCCATTTAACTTGGATAGTTTATAACAACCTGTCCTTACAACTTATTGACAACACAACCAAATACAAACTGAATATAAGCATCTACATGAGTACATCTCCTGATTCCAGCTCCTCTCCTGAAGCTTCCAGTCTTCCAGCTAAACCTGGAAATATGCTCGGTATGACCCGAGCATATAGGAAAAACACCAAGCTCGGGTCAATCTGGTAAACCAGCGTGAGAAACACACTCAACTTGGTTCATTAGTTTAGAAATCCTTTTGAAATCAAAGGTATCTCGTAAAACCACGCCACAAATAAACATGTCGGGTTTTTACCTTACGATAGCCAAAATTGTTACGTTCATTAAATTCTAGCATACTAGCCACGAAGTGGGTTCTATAATCAAAATCATAAAGGGCACGTAGGAAGAATGGATTTCCAACGAACGACTAGGTACTGGGGTATCACCTATCACGGTACCTAGTCTAGATCAGCATACCGAGGACCCCTTCGTTCCCTTGCAACACAAGACCGGACTACCCCTTACTGGATAGCTTGAGTAAAATCACCCCATGGTTGGGATTAGCAACCGCCCACACAGCCGAAATAAAAAGAGACCTCTAGACAGGGATGACCTTACCCTAATTGGGTGCTACACACTTAGTCTTGTTGCGTATCCCTTGATTTTCAGTCATTCCCGATTGATGAGGTTTGAGGCTCGGCGTTACCTTTTTAAAACATATCACTTAGAATGCTCACCGTCCTCCTAATGATGTTATGAAAGCATTCATCCATACAAGTCCATTCCGGGTTCGAACGGAACCGAAGGCACTATTCCTACTACATCTATTTTGGAATCACCCTTGGGATTAATAGCGATTAGCCATTGCACTTCATTGCTCCATTTTCGACTCCAAGCTCTTGTCTTCATCATGAAAAAATACTCGTTGGATTGAAGTGGTTTTTGGATTTCAAATCCGATCCTGGTCTCTTCGAAACAATGTTCGCTATTTCCCGGTAAACTCAACCCCGCTTCTTTAGGAAACACACTAACGAAATACAAGATCAGAGTTCACCTCCTAACCGTTTGTTGACGGTTCTCCTTATAATTCGTCCTAGAGAACAAACGAGTTTATATGTACTGTATAGCAACTCAAATGGTAACCGTACCATATAATTCCTGAGTCTACTCTAGATATTTCCAAAGTTAAGTTTTGTCCAGATTTGATAGTCGGTTATTTAACTATCAAAACAATCAATCAATTCAACCAAGTTATTTCCTGTTGCAACCCGTAAGCCTTGTTCATATCTAAAATCCCAATGGATTAACATTTACTAAGTAAGCTTATTTCATTGGATAAATATATATTTAAAACAACTTCTTTCCAAATCATATTTATAAAAAAATTCAAATACATTCCTCAAGTTTATTAAATAAAAATACTCTTTATAAAAGTTTTCTATAATATATTATTTCAAAACCACACTTATATTTAATAGATAATATTTAAGAAAATATACTTAAATACTAATTTAACAAAAATTTACTTTTTAAATAATTATTACAAAAATAGTTTTACACTTGAAATAGTTTAAACAATACATACTTATAAAAATCATACCTCTATAAAGATTTCCAAAAGTAATAAATAATCTTCCTTTGTACATTCCAAAATATTTATCAATGCCTTTTTTTAGAACATCATTAAGATAATAGTCATTTTTAAACAAAACTAGGTTCAAAAATCAATCCAAACAGAATTAGGCTTATCTGTCTAAACGGTACTTATAAATCTATAATTCACAATCAACATAGATATTCAAAATCAATCAGCTTCCATAGATCGATTCACATTATGTTCTCAAATAAAATTAACAGATAATTAACAGATATATGCATGAATAACATATCATAGATTATCATTGCTAGTAAACAATTTCACAGATAATATCAGATTGATGGCTTAAACTACCCACAGAAGTTAAATTAACTATTTAGCCGAATGGTGCCTGTTTCCACTGTCCAAATGTCAAACAGTTTGAATAATCTACAATAAACACATTTATTTTAGTTTGGGAACATCTTAACAGATGGCCGTATAAAATTATACAACGGCATTCATTACCAAACGGTATATAAATTCTATCTGTACAAGCTTGTAAAATATCACTTATTTAATTTTACAATGAATCGTACGATGGCGTAACATTCGTCGATACAACCCATCTTTCTTAATAACACTTATTTTATTTAACATTCGGAAATAAATAATATCACCTAAGAACTTGTATTCATTCCGAAGTATAAGACATTACTTTACTTAATTATCAGGTAAATTTTACTCAAATTATTCAAATGAAATTCAAGCATTAAAATAAAATTATTTAAAAATCTTGACTACTTTCTGAAAAAATAAATTATTTAAAATAACTTAAATTAAATAGACTTACAGTAAAAACAATTTTATATATTTTAAATTCCTTTGTCTATATAAACTTCAAATAAAATTTACATTAAAGGAAACCGGTTTAAAAGTTTTACTTTAAATCAACATGTTCGTTGTAAACTTTGGAAGGACAAACAATTTTACAAACTTTAAAAAATCATCTACCTTATAACAAGTTTCTTTTTAATAATTTGAAACCTACATTTTTCTACAAGCAAAAACCATTGGTCCGAAGCCCAAAACCCAAAGACTAAACAAACTAAAATCCTATTTTATCAATCACAATACAAATGAGCCGAAGCCCAATACAAACAATAGGAAGAAACCCGCCCTCTCCCAATCTCTTCACCTCTCTATCTCCGGACTAACATCCCAAATTTACCCGAAATCAATGCTACGAATTGGAGAAGATCATCTCCGATCAACTCAACATTCCCATGCGAATATCATTCGCTCACGCAACATGACACAGCCTGGAATCAAACCCAATCCTCATTGTTTGATTTTCCCAGCCGAGGAAGCTCCCACGTGCAAGCTGTGCACGTGCACATTCCTACCTCCGACAAACTCATCAACGCGACACCTCAGCCAAGACACACGTCATTCCCAGATCCCATTCGCCACCTCGCCGAAGTCAGCAACCCTCCTAATCGAAAATCGGTCAATATTTCAACGCTCCAAAAACAAAAAAAACCCACATACCTCCACCGATCGACGAATTGCACTCGCCATTCACCTCTAATTCCCTCGCCCCCTTCATCGTTCGGATGCCCTTCCACTACACTACCTCTCTGCCAAAAATCGCATGCTCTGATAGCGCCTCCAGCTTCCGGTTCCAATGCGACGCCATCCAAACCGATACCACCGTTAAACCCTAAAATTGGCTCGTCCCCTAAATCCAAGCCTAAAACTAGGATTCCACCATGGTCGACCCCTCCCCAAGTCCACATATTCCCTCCAGTCGAAGCCGCGTCACCTCTTGACGACGAGTTCATAAGAAATTTATTTTTGAACGGAAAACGTTCATCTCCTAATTTCTCAAGATATAGATCATTAAAAATTACAATATTACTACTAAAATTCATATTTTCACATAAGAATCAAGACTACATGCTTGAAATCTTGATTTAACAAAATTGATTCTTCATCAAAATTGATTATTTACGTTAAGTCCTACCATTAATTAACTAGACAGCATAATTTTATTCACAAACTATTTTTAACACAAACTATTCTATAAAATAAATAGATTCTAGTTTACAACATCGTCAAGCATAATCTAGATAAAAAGATATAGATTTTTGAAGTGGGGATGAACATAATGGTTACTATCAACAGAGCAGAATTCAGTTCTTTTCAAATTTAAAATAAATGTTTCTCAACTTAAACATTTTGGTTGCAGAACTTTGAATTTGAAATCTTTAATTTGAAAATTTGAAATCCTTAAATCTAAAACTTGAACTTGCTTTTAAAATCTCCTGAGTTGGAATTTCAACAGAGATCACCAGACTTGGTTACAGGGTGCTTTCTTCTTAATTTACAGAGTACTTTCTTTTCATTTCTTTTTTAAATTTGTTCGTTGTTGCTTGCAATTTGAACAGAGGCTATTGTTTAGGTTACTTGTTTTAATTTCTCAACAACAATTTAGATCTAAGAGCACAAATATATATACACAAGCTTTGAAATATCTGCTTAGATTTGGAAAGAGACTGTTGGAGGGTGGAAATGATATTGTCTCTTATTGAGTGAAATTTTGAAAAGAAAAATAATTATTACAATGTTTTTACCAGTTATTTTACTACCAAATGTAAGTTTGTGTACTGATCTAAATTTTTATTACCAACTTACCCATAGTTTTTCTTTATTAAAAACTGTTTTTGTTAACTGTTTTTCTTTTAGCATTAAATAACTTTGAAGTGTTTTATTTATTATATAGTTTATATAAATCATAGGATACTTAAAAATATATATAAGCGTGCTCAAGGACTTAGACAACCCAAATTTATATTGACAAAGTAGAAATGTATTTGTCACTAATACATTTTTAAAATAAAGGTGAGAGACTAATACATTTTAAAACAAAAATAAGAAACTAGATTAAAATAATACTTAAGGTATATGTAATTATACTTGAGAAGTTAGGCAGCCCATATTTAACATTGACAAGGTTAGTATTGCATTCATATAATTTAAAATAAAGTTAAGAAACTAGATTGCTACAATAATACTTCTTTGTTTATACCTCTATAAATATGTTGTTACTTAAAAAATAAATAACATTAAATATTAAACAACCTATGTGCTACAAGAACTTTAAAGTGGTATAAAATTATTTTTAAATCCTTCATGTATATATGTAACCATATATACATCTTTTAATTTATAATATAGAAATACATTACTTTCAAATAAACTAAATTCACTAGTTATATATATATAGTTTTCTCTTATTTATACTTAAGTGATTCTTACACACATCAATTTATTTATAACATTTTTATCAATTAAATAATATAAATTTTCCCTTTTAACTTATCATTACATATATATATATATAACCTTTCTTATTCAAGATGTATATATATTATCATTTTTGAAGCTTTCAACTTAAACTTTTTTTTATTTTATGTAAACAACATTGTTTATATACCCAAAATCAAAAATATTCTTTTTACTTTATTATCTATTTAATGCCATGAATTTCTATTCACATTATATATATATACTTAGGAATTTTATTGTCCTCATATGTAAAAATATAAGTACATGATTTTTCCAATTAATTTAATTTTCTATTATATTATATCTTTAGAATAAAATATACATATTTATATCGAAAACAAAATACACATATTTAATCTGAAAAATATATATATATATATATATTGTCTTTAAAACAATAAATACATATATAAGAAATTCCATTTAAATCAATTTTTATTTTAATATAGATCTGAAAATCCAAATTATAATGGTTTTAGAGAATTGTATATAATTATTAATTATTGATTAATGGGAATATTGTATATTAAAATACAATATTATTGAATATTGTAAATTAATATTCACAACTTGGGATGTCAAAATCCTAGGCCATTACAACTTTATTTGGCTATTTTTATTTTAGCTATTTTGTTCATTCATTTACAGTTATTTACACTTATTTTACATCTGTTTTACGCTAGAATTTAGCCTACTGTTAGCTTCTTTTTATTCCTTTTTATGCGAATAAAATAACAAAAAGAGGATAATTCGCTAATATGGACTAAAATATAAGAACACTAAATTAACAGAAATTTGATGTAAATAAGAAGAACTGTAATAAAAAGAAGATAGACTAAAATAGGCAAATTTGAAACATTTGCAAGCATGTTTTTAACTAGTATTATAACTAAAAAGACAGAATAAAAGAGAAATTATAACGTAGGTTATAATTAAGAAGAAAAAACAGAAAAGGCTAACTTTATAACTTAGAGTTAAGTTAACAAGCAAATATAACAGAGATAAAAAAGAGAGGCTTATTTTAAGACTTAGATTAAGTTAATAAGCAAACAAAGCAGAAATAACAAAAGAAGCATATTTTAAAACTTACACAAAGTTAATAAGCAAAGATAGAAGTAGGACCCGTACCAGTAGCATTCCTCTTCAGTCAGGAACTGATAGTCTCACAATAGATTAGGTGAGGCTAGGACATCCTTATGCTAAAGCAGTTAGTAAGTGTTAAATAAATATAAGCTTAAATCAGAGGATTTGAGCATGGAGCACAACTAGATTTTGTTTGTTATGACCCGTACCCAGCAGTATTTCCCTTTTAGAGTAGGACTGATGCTCTCACAAAACACTTAGGTGAGACTGGGAAGGAGCTTATCAGACTAGGACTGATGGTCTCAAATCGGATCAGGTGAGGTTGGACACACTGATGTTGAAGCAGGTAGAAAAGAGGTCAAAAGAGGGAGAAAAAGATAGTACGAACTGGCGGTGACCGAGCGTGCAGTCTCGAAGCAGGGAGATAAGTTGCTATTAAGTTCCAAAGCGCTAAACATGTGTCGTTTTGCTGTACGACCCACGGGATAGGACTGACACAAGGTGGCACAATAGAGACAGAAGGCCGATCAAAGGGTAGAATTAGGATTATAGCCTAATTAAATTAGAATTGGGATTTCAGCCTAATTAAAATAGGATTAAGATCTCAGCCTAATCAAAGCAACAATCTAAGATAAGCGCAAACACTCCAAACAAACAATCACTATCAAAGTTAACAGTTAAACGGTATTTTATTCAAGCTTTATCTTTTATTTATTTCCTTTTATACTAGAACTGTTGCTAAGTCTATTATCTTTATCTTGCTTAAAAATACTAGTACTTATTTTCACTCACCAGACTTATAGTTTGACCTACTCCTATATTTCCTCTTTTCCTCCCATAGGCCAGTAGAGGCAAGGATAGTTGATTCAGATTTCTTGAAGACCCATTTGAAGAGCTTTCTCATTCTTTATGTATTCTTCTTCTTTTCAGTTTTCATTTCATTTGGATTTTGATGTACTGGTACTTTTTGAGAGGGATGATTATTTTATTGTACTCATTTTATGAAATAGGGATGTATTTTTCATAAGACATGTGTATTTGGTATTTGAGATATGTGATTTTTTTTAAGACTTATTTATGAAGTTTTATTTTGAATAATAAGTTACCATTTGAATGTTTTCGCTATTTATATTTATTTGTCTTGTGAATCTTAGTGTCTGTGATGCTTTAGCTATACCTATAATGCACTATATCCTTTAGTATGCCCAACCATTGGGTATACTAAGGGGTGTGGAGTGTTTCACTTCGTATCAGAGCCTAAGGTTACAGGATTCCTAAAACTTGTTTTAAAAAGTAAAGTATTTTCCAAAAGTAACATATTTTTAAGAGTATTTTTCAGAAAGAAGCTCTTATTATAGAAATAGTTTTTCCAATTATAAATGAGTTTTTACAAAAATCCCCTCAAATCCAGTTCAACCTTCTTTCGATTCTTAATTTTCTTTTCTTTGCATAATATGGCTAACTGGTTTCGTAGAGCTACGATACCAGGGGTGCAAGGGAAAGCGCCAAATCCTGCACTAGCGGATGGAAATTCCATTAATCCACCTGCAGTAGCTAAACTTTCTAAGCTATGCAAGGACTTCGCTAGTCTAGGAGGCGAGACATTTTCTAGCACAGAGGATTTCATTAGTGGCACGAGTTTGTTTGAAGGATACAGAGTGAATGTTTAGACTGTTAGGATTGGAGGACCGACAAAGAATTCGGCCTACATCCTGGCAGCTGAAGAGGTTCCTAAGTCAGAAAGCTCTAAAAATCCATGGTGGAGGGACAAGAAGAATAAGGACAAGAGGAAAGAATGAGGACCTCAGAAGTGGATCAATAAAAGTGTGAAATGTCATAGCTATGGATTGGGTGGTCATTATGCAAAGGATTATAAAAATAAAATGAAGAACCAGAGGTGTTTCAACTGTGTACAACCTAGTCACCTTAGTAGGACTTGTCCTCACAGGATGGGACAGAGAGGAGACGTACCTACAACGAAAGTGCAGGCTTTGGATGAAGCACCTTCTAGTAGTGGACCGAATCGAGGTAGGAAAGTTTCTATTGAAGGTTTGATCTCTATTTTGGATTTTTTTATTCAGATTCTTTTTTATTCTGGAGCATCGCATTATTTCATTTCTATTTCCTTGGTTGATTGTTTTCACTCGGATATCTCTCTTGTAGTAGACCCCATAGTTGAGGTCGGCACATTTATCCATGATTTGTAGGGGTTCGAAAAATTTTATACTAGGCGTAAAGTTTGAATGTGATGCCTATGCATTGGGATTTTCAACGTATAGGATGATTTTGAGATGGACTGGGTATCCACTTATGGAGCGATATTGGACTACGAGAGGAGAGTCATTAGACTAGTGACATGCAGCAGTAGGACTCTCGAGGTTTCTTGAGATCCATAGGGATCAGTCATGTTGAACTTCCTTTATTCCCTTGATTCATCGGCTAGATTCCATTCCAGTCCTTAATGATTTCCCAGACATTTTTTTGAGAAGGATATGGGACTACCCCCTAAGAGAGAAATCGACTTTAGAATCTATCTTAATGACAATGCTAAGCCAGTAGCATTTCCCGAGAGATACAAGAAAGGAAAGAGTTAAGTAAGCAGATTGGTGAGCTATTGGATAAAGGCTTCCTCAGACGGATTTTTAAGTGGTTAGTTATGCCGTTTAGGCCAACCAACGCCGTAAACTATTTTGAAGACTTGATGAGCCGTGTTTTTGGAAGTGTCCAAAATAACCTCATAGTAGTACTTGTGGACGTCATTCTCGAGTGTGGAAGAGTATGCTATTCATCTAGAGGAGGTTCTTCATACACTTTGTGTTCTTCAGTTGAGGCAAAATTCTTGAAATGTCACTTTTAGCATAAGGAAATGCGTTTCTTAGAGCATAGAGAAGGTAAACACATGGAAAGAGTTTGAGAAATGGTTTTATACATTTAGATTCGGATTGGGGAAATCCAAAGAATTGTAGGCAAAGATTGGAGATGTACAATAGATTCAGTAGAAAAAAAAGAGGAAAGCCATGTGCAAATAACTGCAAAAATTATAATTGTTTCAGATAAGTAGATTTAACGGAAGTGCCTTGGAATAAATATAAGCATAAACGAGGAATACGAATAAAAGACTTTAGCACGTAAATGAGATTTTCAAGGTTTAGGAAGGGTACACCTAAGGTAGTAAGAAGAAAATTCACTTTATGCCTAGCGCAATAAAATGAAATTGTTGGAGTTGAAAAGTTGAAATATATAATTCTTAGTAAATATTGGTTTTTTTTAAAAAAAGAGTGGTATGAATTTAAATTAGTTTTCATATGATGTTAATTTTGTTAAAATGAAACTCTTTTTAAAGAATTATAGAGCATATACATCGCTCACTAGTTTCTTTGTAGGTAAATAAAGATTTAAAAAATAAAAACCTAGAGTGTATTAAGCATCGAAAACGTAGGTTACAACATTAATTGTTGTAATAGATGTTTTCATGAAAAAGAAAAGGGTGCGTAGGCTATAATACTACTATTATACTAGGTGACTCTCAAGGGAAATGTTTTTATATAGTATATGAGGTTTATTAGTATTTATTTTAATTGAATCCATACATTGGTATTTTTGGGTTGTAGTGACGGTGTTTTACGCAACGTTTATTTAGACCCAAATAAAAATGTGTTTTGAAGATAATTTCTGCATATAGAAATAAAGTGGTTTGCAAGTACATTATTATTTAAATAAGTATAAGGAAATGTTTTCTAGTTATGAAAGTATTAACACAGTTTTGAAAATGATTTCTTATTGAAAAAAAGGTGTAAGTTAAATATAGATTAAACATACTTTAATCTATTGGAATAAAATGAATAACGATACAATTTTCTATGAAACCAAATCACAAACAAAGATGTTTTATGCAAGTTGTAAGGAATACATGAAAGAGATGTACAAGTATGGGAAGCACCACATTCTGTTTAGCCTATTTCGAAAAATATAAAATAAGTTCCTTGTAACTTTATATAAACCTGAAGTCCTCTTTTAAAGGATTCATAGAAGATTTTTAGCGTTAATAGTTTCTCATAAATGAAAGTAGCTCCAATACATTAAGGTATAAAACCATTATGTGTAATCAGAAGTGTAATAAGTAGAGATAGTATTAAGTAGGAGAGATATTATAAAGAGCCTTAGTAGAAAAAGCTAAACAATGGAAATTTAATATATTTTTTCCCATTGATTATGCACATTGGTTGCGGCCTTTGTGGAAAGTCCCAATTTATTGTAAGTTAGAAACTCCTCCAAGGTGAGGTAATTGGAAAGTTTAGGGGTTTTTTCTAAAATAATTGTTCTTATCTACTCTAGTTTTTGTAAATTGAAAATCTATGAAAAATAAGATGTTTTGCAAACATGTGGGGACATTTTAAAGATATGTTAAAGAAAAATGGTTTGGTGAAAAAGCAAATATTTTTTTGAAAAAAACTTAGTAAGAGTTAAATTTAAAAATCCAAATTTTATGGAAAGCTATAAAGGTCTTTAAAAGATAAGGAGGAATAAGTTTTGAACTTAGAATTTGTAAGTTTTCCCTACTAGATTTGAGGAATAATGTAGATTGAAAAAGCTGTAAGGACGCAAGTCTAGAAAGATAAAGTGTTAAGTAATCAAGTACCTTTGAATTTAATAGAAACTTGAAAATGACACTTTTAAAGCCAAAAAAATTAGGATTTGATGTTTTAAAAATTTAGAAGATTTATTTTTTGAAATGAAGTAATAAATATCAAACCAAATTTTTAAATAAGAGTAGATAGGAATCGTTCCCTAGGTGTACAGAAAAAGTGTAAGACTATGTATATGATAATAGTGATTACTTTTAGAAGTAGTAATAGGAGTTCCCGTAAAGTGTATAGGATACCAGTGAGAATCTAGGATTTTTGCTTCATGTGTTTAGACTATAGAAGAATAGTAAGGTGATATTAGTAAGATAGTAAGACACATGTGGTTGAGGATGTGTATTCTTGATTTTGGAGGAACTTGGAAGGAGCATCTTCCTTTAGTGGAATTTGCGTATAATAATAGTTTTCAAGCTAGCATTGGAATGCCACCTTCCAAACTCTTTATGGAAGACCGTGCAAGTCGCCTTCGTGTTGGTTAGAGTCTACAGAGAGATTGCTACTTGGTCCCGACATGGTTAAAGAGACTTTAGAAAAGGTTGATTTGATTAGGAGAGAATACGTACCTATTATCCACATTTCTTTGATAATAAATTTTGAATTTCTTATTTCCATCTTTATTTTTGAATAAGTTCTTTCCTTTATTATTGTTTGGGAGGGTAGATCCTAGGACTTAACCTATGGATGTTAGCATAGAATGTAAACATGTTACTAGAATATGTTATGTATGTTGGACGCGGGTGGTTGCAAGTGTTTGCTAGTGGATGCTAATGGACGCATATACATATATATAAGCACTATTATCTTTTAGGGATCGGCCTAACTAGATCACTAGAGCATATGCATATGGTTGTGTGCGCATTTGCATTTTATTTTATTCCATAGTTACTATAAATGGATGATTATCATATGATTGTTGCATTTGGATGATGATTGTAGCATGCATATAGAACTATCAGTTATCATTAGAAAATTTACATTCATTTGGACACATGGCACGAACATGATTGCATAAAAGGAGGTCGGTTGAATCAGTAAACCGCTTAATCTTTTGCATTAGTTAGGGACATTGACACTACACTAATTGCGTATATATCATGAATTGCATTGGAAAAACTTAAGGACAACGGATGCAATGGACGATGGTTGAGTAGTTGGTTGTAGAATTCAAATGAAAATATTATTTCATTCTTCTATCCTTAGAGATTTCGGGACAAAATCCTTTAAGGAAAGGAGAACGTAACAACCCGAAATTTAAGCTACAATAATTAATTAACAAATTAATTAAATAAGAAAATAACTTTGTGAAATTATCAGAGTTAAGCCACAGAAGTTGCACCATTATGTCCGTGGTAATTTTTTGGTCAGTTTCCATATATAGATTGTCAAAATCCAAGCTAAAACGAAGAAGATACGAATTAAACAAGAAATGAATTTATATATATATATGGTCTGGTTGACCTTATGGTCTAACCCTAATGTGCATATGTATTGGTCTACCTAGGTGTCGACCGGCCTTAATATATGGACATGAAATCATCCAGTTTCGAACATGACGAGTTTTTCCGCTTGTTTTCAATCCTATGCGTTCGTGCTTCCTTTCGACGGTTCCCACCAAGCCTATGACATGATTGCACTAGATTTAATCTTCAAATCCAACGGTCTGAGATCCTTAAGTGACACTATAAATAATACCCTAGGCTTAGCTATTTTTCTCATTCATATTTTCTTCTATCTGGGCCCATTGCCTGAGGCCTGACCTTGAAAATAAATTTTTTCTTAGGAGAGATCTTTCTGTTAAAAATATTCTACAATCTAGAAAGTGGATCAAGGAAGACCAAGGACTAGAGCTAAGAACCAAAGGTGAGTGTTTAAGTAATTATTTTATATTTTTAAGTAATTTAAAGAAATAAAGTTCTCAATAGTTGTAGTTTTTCTGCAATTTTGAGACAGTATTTATACAAGTTATTTGCAGTTAATTTTTGAAGTTCTTTTCAGTCTATTTTATTCGGCTATTTTTATTTTAGCTATTTTATTCATTTATTTACTGTTATCTTAAGTTTTTAAAACTTATTTTACATCTTTTTTACGTTAGAATTCAGCATGTAAATGTTTGTTTCTTTTTATTCCTTTATTCATGAATAAAATAATAAAAAGAGGATAATCCGCTAATATGGACTAAAATATAAGAACACTAAATTTACATATATTTGATGTAAATAAGAAAAACTGTATTAAAAATAAGATAGATTGAAATATGAAAAGTTGAGACATTTGCAAGCATATTCTAACTAGTAGTTATAACTTAACAGACAGAGTAAAAGAGAAATTATAACGTAGGTTGTAGTTAAGCAGAAAGAACATAAAAGACTTATTTTAAAACTTAATGTTAAGTTAATAAGCAAATATAGCAGAGATAACAGAAGAGGCTTATTTTAAAACTTAGATTAAGTTAATAAGCAAACAGAGCAGAAAAAACAAAAGAAGCTTATTTTAAAACTTACACTAAGTTAATAAGCAAAGACAGAAGTAGGACCCGTATCGACAGCATTCCCCTTCAGTTAAGAACTGATAGTATCATAATAGATTAGGTGAGGCTGGAACATGCTTATGCTGAAGTAGGAAGATAAGTGGTCAATACATAGAAGCTCAAATCGGGGAATTTGGGTAAGGGGTGCAGCTAGATTTTGTTTGTTAGGACCCGTATTCGGCAGCATTTCCCTTTTAGACTAGGACTGATGGTTTCACAAAACACTTAGGTGAGACTGGATAGGACCTTACCAGACTAGGACTGATGGTCTCACAATAGATCAGGTAAGGTTGGACACGCTTATGCTGAAGCAGGTAGATAAGAGGTCAAAAGAGGGAGCAATAGATAGTGCGAACCGGTGGTGACCGAGCGTGCGGTCTCAAAGTAGGGAGATAAGTCGCTATTTAGTTCCAAAGTGCAAAACATGTGTCTTTTTGCTGTAGGACCCATAGGATGGGACTAGCTCACAGTGGCACAATAGAGATAGAAGGCCAATCAAAGGGTAAAATTAGGATTTCAGCCTAATTAAAATAGAACTGGGATTTCAGCCTAATTAAAATAGGATTAGGATCTCGGCCTAATCAAAGTAGTAATCTAAGACAACTGCAAATAATCCAAGCAAATAATCACTATCAAAGTAAACAGTTAAACAATATTTTATTCCAGCTTTATCTTTTCTTTATTTCTTTTTATACTATAACTGTTGCTAAGCCTTTTATCTTTATCTTGCTTAAAAATACTAGTAGTTACTTTCACTCACCAGACTTATAATCTGACCCACTCCTTTATTTCCCATTTCCCCCTCATAGGTCAGCAGAGGCACAAATAGTTGATTCAGATTTCTCGGAGACCCATTTGCAGAGCTTTCTCGTTCTTCATGTATTCTTCTTCTTTCCAGTTTTCATTTCATTTGCATTTTATGTACTGGTACTTTTTGAGAGGGGTGATTATTTATTGTACTCTAATTTTATAAGATGGGGATGTGTTTTTCATAAGACATGTGTATTTGGTATTTGAGACCTGTGATGTTTTTCAGACTTATTTATGAAGTTTTATTTTTAATAATAAGTTACCATTTAAATTTTTCCACAGTTCATAATTATTTATCTTGTCTATCTTAGTCTCTGTGATGCTTTAGCTATACCTAGAATGCAACATATCCTTTAGTGTGTCCGCATTGGGTATACTAAGGGGTGTGGGGGTGTTTTAGAGATAACATACAAACCGAGATGTTCCTGAATGGACTTTATGATTCGAGATGAATACTTGAGAGGTACTCATCTCATTCGAGGTCTCTATCGATATAAGTCATAAATTTAAAATCTCCAAGTGGAAACATGACTGAAATCCGAGATTTAAAACATTAACATACACACACATATGCATAGGTTTCAATAACAACTTTTATTTAGATCACCCTATCGTATTTTGAGCTATACTAATTCAAATAATATGAATTTTTGTAGATAAGTTCATATAATATGTAGGATCGTCTCCATTGGATTTCCACACCTATAAATTTATTTAAAAATATTTAAACAAAATATTTTAATGGTGAATAATGGCTTCAAAATTTTGAAAGACTATAAGTTTCAAATTATCTCATTTTCTGTAAAAATAATATTCAAATTGTACATTAAATATTTATAGGAGCTTATGATATTTGAAGTAGTGCAGATCAAAATACATAAGGGTGTTGAAAGAATGCTCTAAAAGAGGCCTGTTATTGAACCTTTACCACGTACAAAAAAGGTTCCATATCACCACTCTTTTATAGCATCCATTTAACATATCTACCATATTTTAAGGTAAAGGGATACAAAACTTTTAGATGTTTAATCTATAATATGAATATCATCTCTAAGAAAATATGGTTGTTTTGAAATTTGTAGTTACTTTGAAATAATAATTAAATATCTATTATAAAATCTTTTATTGTCACAGTTGATTTGAAATATCAAATCATCATGTTAGATATATTCAAATTAGTTGAAAATTTGTAGTGAAAGTCTTAGGGCCAAAGTAAACATATTCACAAAATTTGACAACATTAAAAATAATGTACTCAAAGTATAATAGGGGCGCTTAAAGAGTGTTCCGAAAGAGAAGTCTTATTAATATATATATATATATATGTGTGTGTGTGTGTGTGTGTGTGTGTGTGTGTGTGCGTATATATATGTATATATTTATGTGTGTACATAACACATACATACATACATGATTAACATTCCACATCACATTTTTTTGCATTTTCTTGATTCCTTTTGGTTATCTATGATTGCCAAAATTTAATGCGTTTTGTGCTGGTATATGATATACATACCATCAACATCATCTTTGCAAAACTTTATACTATTACGAGATTTTTAGCCCATCAAAATTAATTATGTAATATATTATATAGAAGTATTGTACATATTTACTATCATCGTCGATGAAGGGACTATTTTTTAGTGGGCTAGAGATGCTAAAATAAGGTACAGATGATACTGATGATAAAGTATATTTCTTGACCCACAATTTATGTTAGATGTTTATTCGTGGATATCTGAAAAGCTTTTGAAAAGCGGTTAGTGGGGGTTACAGTTATCTCAAACAAGCTATACATAAATTTATATCAACATTTGGATAGGAAGCATTTTCTTGCTCCAAATTATAAGGGCCGGGGAAGGCATAACCAATGATTCAGATGTAACATATTTAACTTTGATATAATCATTCATTTATTTTCTATTTAAGTACCCATTCTCGTACTCATTCTCCCCACTCATTTTTTAGCCATCTCTTTTTACAAATTCATCCTATCCTTACCAAGATAAAATTTCACATATAATAATTTCATAAATGGCTCACAAATATGGAAGACTAGCAATGATTTATCTTATTCTGATGATTCAATGGAGTATGAAAATGATCTCAAAGTTCTTGGTAGATTAATGGTAAAGCTATTTTAACTAATTCCTACTCCACGTCATACTTCCTGTCATATTGGTCGAATGTGAATAATTGACGTTCTTAACAGACATGAGAACTGAAGTAAATATCTGTTCCAAATGAAAATTGTAACTTTCAAACGTCTATGCGATGTGTTATCTACTAAATATGACTTTATTTCCACTAATCAAATAGAAATCTATGAAATGGTAGGAATATTTGCTACAACAGAACATATCATAGATTAGTAGGTGAAAATTTTAATTGAGCTATTGCAGCGTTAGTGCTTCTATCAAATGTCTTACAAAGTATTACTTATGGCCAAAAATATTATTAAACCTAATAATTTCAATGAGATCTCTGATGAAATTAGTATGATACATATTACTACTCTTTTTTGAAATGTACTGGAGTTATAAACGGAACACATATTTCTATGAGAGTTAGTGAAGAGAAACTACCAACATTTATAGGTCGGAAAAGGTACCTAACACAAAATATTCTTGGTGCTGTAAATTTTGATTTAACATTAATTTTGAAATGTTTGGTTTGGAAAGCTTTGCCCATGCTTGTATACTATCAAATCGTGCTATTGAAGAAGTAGAAAACTTCCCACACCTGCCACCTAGTAAGTATCACCTTGTAAACTCAAGGTATAAGCTTAGAATATTTCAAAATCGCATAATGAAATGTTCAAATTTTATCATTTTAGTTTGCACATGGTTGTGAAGAGGGAATTTGGCATTTGGAAAAGAAAATCAATATTTTACTAGACATGTTTGCATATAGTTTCCCTAAAAAAGCACAATCTGTTGTCGCAACTTGTGTAATTCATAATTTTATAAGAAATTGTTAATGCAGAAGTTCCACTGAGTTATGTAAGAAATTGGCATGAACAACTTTAGGACAACCATGGTGGTGCGAGTTCATTAAATACACCCCAGACTATTGCAACACATTATCAGTTTAGAGACTTTAGTTGCTGTAGGACGATGTAGGTGTATTAAATATTGGAAATTTTGTTTGGACGTAACTTGTAAATAAAAATGGTGACACAAGAGATCTTAACCATTTGATCTTCCCTAATTTCCAACCCACATATAGGGCCAAAACGATCCAACGATCTAAATTTATTATGTCACCATTTATGTTCTACTTTGTATCCAAATAGCCGGTCTCACTAAATATTTGTTTGTTTTTAACTTTAGCTTGAACTTTTTTTTTGAATTTGGATATAAATTTTAATTTCAATTATCTATCGATTAAATTTTTCAGTCAATGAACAATAATTAATAATTAATAGTTCTTACTAATAAAAAAAATAAAAAACTGTACATTACAATCATAGATATTTTTTGATCCAACCTCTACACAATTTGTATAAGAACATCACAACCTCTAATCTCTATCCAATTTTTCTGCAAATGTACCTTTAGATGTTTATTCAACATACATTTGGCTTTAAACTACTTTTTCAACTTTTAGAACGATGCTTTTTGGATTACTACCTTTTTTCGAGTTATTGTGTTTGTGCTAGTTTGGCCAAAGTTTTAATTTCAAAGTTGACTTAGAAATCGTTCACGCTAATATTTTACCCAATTTGAGTTGGCCTTGCTGTAACAACCATCCTTTTTGATACTCTAGTTCAACACTCGAGCAGGCGTCAACATCTTAAGAACCAGATAGGATGAGTCATCGAGCTAAGATAAAATAAGCAATTACAACGTTAACTAGTATATTTCAGAGTCTTAGAGCAGAAGGAAATAAAACGTAATACAACAAAACATAGTCATATCACTAAGGTCAAATAAATAATCTTGAGCTAGCGATGTTACATACTTCCCATAGTTGACAATACTGTGGAACTTCAATATGGACACTCTACTTTAATTATAGAAAATCGAGGCATGACGTCCATCAAACGGCTATAGTTGGATCTAAGTTGAATCGTTGGAAATGAAATACTATTCAATAAATAATCCATCTTCTCAGTTATATGGTGTTAATATCACAATCAACTGTAGTTAACTCAAAATCAAAGTCTCTAGCCAGAGCAGTAAGATTATTAATAATTCTTGTTATTGAACCAAGAATTTTGTGTTTAGAATTACAAAGTAGAATTTGGATGATGTTGCAGTTTTTACCAAAACGAAATTCTATAAATCCTAATGTGATATACCTTTGACGAAGACAATTGGTATAAATAATCATTACTACCAGGTACCACTTATAATAGCAAAATTGAATTTTACTAAAAAAAGTGTAAATGATAAAGTCAGCCAAATTGTCAGACCACTAACTAAGGTGACATATGATTAATATTTGAATTGTTTTATGTTAATAGCCGATTGAATTTAAACCTTTGAGTCACACAACTGTAATGATGAATTCTCCAATAAGCACACAATTTAATTAATTCATAAAACGTAACAAAATAAATAAATAAATTAATATTTAAGAAATATTAATTACTATTTTATTTATTTGAAGTTGGGAGTTATCGGTAATTACCTGAATGCCTATGTAAAAGTTATACTTTTTAAATTAATATAAGGTATCAGTGTTTTTCTAAAATAGGTTTAAATAAAAGGTAATTGCATGAAAGTATTTATAGAAATTTTATGCCATTTGATGGCAAGTAAGTTTGGCCTTACCATGTAAAGAGATAGGAGTAGAATGAGAGAGAGAAATAAGGGAATTAATTAGAATGGTTTTAATAAAAGAATAAGAACTTTCAATTAAACATGTCCGCTAATTCATTTCCTGTAAAGATTCATTCTTTTTGACAAAATGTTTTTTCTTTTTCTCTTGCTATCCTCATCTCCACTAATGGCTAAAAATTCATATCTTCATGAATGAAAAAAAACTCTCTAAACAATAAAAGCATCAAATAAAATAAATACATGGGTGGTTCTTCAAATTGTTGATATTTCTAAAGATGATTCAGTGAGATCTTGGAGTCTTCATACATTCACGGTGTGATTTATTAGCCATATATAAAGGTAATTCTTTAATGTAAATCCACTTATATATTTATATCATTGATATAGCTAGACTTTATATAATTCACCTCATGTTTTAATTATTCATCTTACCACATGAATGTTAAACTTCTCTTATGTCTATTTTGAGTAAAATATGTTTATTGTATTGTTTTGGTTCACGTCTATGTTAGTTCATTATCTCACTTTAGTATATGTTCATGATAAATTGATATGTTTTGGATCCCACGTTACTTTTGACAACTTGTTATTATTCTTTGTATTGTTTAGATCTATAAATTCTTATCACGAATTTACACATGCTCACTTTATCATGTTTCTTTAATTTTGTTTTAGGAATTTTGTGAAATTAATTTTTGAATGTCATTTTTCTATAATTATGTAAATTTACATACATAAGTGCAAAAGAATTGTATAGATTAAATCATTTATTGTTCTTTGAAATTAATGTTTAGTTTTATATGGTTAATACTTAAATATAAATGTTTCAATCATTATTTGTAGAAAGCAAAATAAAAACTTGATTTAAAATTAATGAATGAAATTTAATGCAAATTCTAATTCTTTTTAGTTTTCTAAAGTTATAGTCTCATGTAAATGCTTAACTCTAGTTTCATTCTGAAATTATAAGTTTAATCAAAATTGTTAACATTAAAATCAAATGCATATATACATATATTATATACTACAATGTTTGCAAAAATATGTCGTTTTAGATCTAAATTATTAAATCGTATAATTATGTATATGGAAATATACATGTGTAGTTTAATTCAAATTTGTAAGAGAATTTTATGCATAATATAACCTTTTGTTTTCAAACCCTTCTTTAATTGAAATCAATTTCATTAATGTTAATTTTGGATTTCAAATTATTTAAGATAATCGATATATGTATGTATAATTTTGTGCAACAATGTATGCGTGTATAATTATTATAGACATACACATATATTTAATTAGTCAAAAACTTGGACAATAAAGGAATATGTAAATTTAGTTTGTGTTATAAATGTCATTTAATATATCAATTATTACAACTAAAGAGAGAAATAAAAGGGTTCTCTCTATATATGTCTCAATATCTTCCCTTAATTAATTGTATAGGTTAAAAGAAGGAAACAAAATATTTCTTTCTCTAAATTCATTTATACATGTTTCATTTACACATATATACACTATTTATATAGGCATTTACACTTAACACAACTGATTATATTTGATACATTTATTATAATACAAACAAACTTAAATCAAATTTAAATATCCATGTTAACAATTCAGATAAAATAAGAATTTATTTGAAATTTTATCAGATTGGATCTAATATAGCTTTAGACCTTATATGCCTAATATTATCCAAATAGGGAATTTTTTCAAATCTACCTATCTCAACTGCTTCTGTTTACATGAACAATGGGAAAACATCTTCAATCAATTTTTAAGCAATAGATTCAATAAAGATACAATGCAGAAAAGTAAAGAACACAAGAATTTAATGTGGTTTAGCCATAAAGGGCCTAAGTCCATTGTTTACGTTCATTTCATCTTATTATAATTGGTTATTTCAAGAATTTGATGTGACGTACAATGTTTTATAATCGAAAAAAGGGAATCCAAATGCTCCATTTGATTAATTCTACTGCTGAAGGCTTGTAGATCTAAAAAAACATGTCCCTTGAATGACAAATGCTTGGATATTTATAGCGGTGAAAAGGTGTTTTCATTAATCCAGAAAAGTAGGATGTTTCCATAAATATCTCACCCAGAAGGAAATCTTGAATATGCCACTTGTAGTTGATAGTTTCATGGTATATGTACGTTTCATTCCATATACACATTGTTCTGTTCAGCTGGAGGCTCTGTTCAGGGTAAGATGGTCCAGTGCAAGTGCACATGGACATGTTCTTGGCCAGGCTCCCATGTTTTCCTTTTCTATTCGGTTCATAGCTTGTATGACCCTTACGTGGTTCGGTCATGCCTCTATTTCGGCACCCACTTATATCAAATAAAGAAACAAGCTATTCTATTCAGTATCCTAAGGTATCGAACAAGATTTTCTTGTTCGATACCATGGGTTACCAAACAGATCTCCGTTCGGTACTATGGGTTAAGGAACAAAAGAGAGGGAGGGGAAGGTGCTACCTTCTATTCCTTGCCTTTGCACTTGCCCTACATGTTTGTCACTTTCTTCTTAACCGAGCCTATGTTATCTTCCAATCTTTCCACCACCTTAGCCATATGGACAAAATTGCCCATGACACCTGCCCACCAAAGTTTATCTCATGAACTATAAAGTGGGATTTGTTTGAGTAACTCCTTGAATCCCTTTGTAGACATACATCTCCATCTTTCTTTCCAGTTTGGATCAGCATGCTCATGATTTGGCGGCTTAGGTTGGTTTAGCGCGCTAATTTTTCGGTTCCATGGTTGTTTTTATGAACTCCTTGTTTGGTTCTATGGTTGGTTCAGCATCCTACGGTCTGGCACCAGATGGGAAACCCCCCCCCCCCCCCCATATAAGATGTTGTGCTTTTTTTAAAGGACACACCTTCTCATTTTACAGTGCTTCTTAAACTCTCTTGACCATTGGTCTTCCACATACTCGCTATTACCAAGCTTTATGCAAACACCTTCAAACCCTTGCAATCATCGTCCGGGACCATTATCTGATACAGTAAGCGTACTTTTTTCCTTTTACATCCATATGAACATACTGTTCACAACAATTATGGCTTCATTCGTTCAGTCTAGAGTTTGGTTTGGCTCGACAGCTGTGCTAAGGTGTGATGTTGTTCAGTTGTCAACTGAATAGAAATATTTAGTTCTTTTTTAGCACATGTATAAACACATGCATGCACGTTAACATTTCCATACTTTGCGCTAATATATGAGATAAGCTGCTATATTAGATAGATATGTCAGGCCATCGTCAGACCCGTTCGTTGATTGATTCAGGAGATTTGGGTCCTTCTTCTTGTGCACCCTCAGGTGCTGTGCAGTCAGGGCATCATCCTAATCAACCCAGCTCTGCTCATTCTATTCTACATGGATATGGATCATATAAACTGCTAGTGAACTCTATCAACTCAGAAGCCTTGAATCTTACCCATAAATAGCTAGATTTCATCATTGCCACCTATGGTATTTTTAGAGAGGACCTCTTATTACCTACTTTAAAACAATGAGTGCACACCCTACTCAAAGGATATATGCTTACTCTTAGTACCATTGCACAATTGGATCTCCACTCCCTCTTCCTCAGTAGATTATAAGGTTTCTTGTGTACTTGAAAATTACTCTGTTTTAGTTGCACCCTAATGGGTAAGCCATTCTTAACATCATGTATGCCATCTTCATGAGAGAACTCCAGGTGCCTTATACTCATTGCCAGATCAGGTTCTTATATGCTATAAAAAGTAAGATGGATGGCCTTCCTTTATTTATCTTGAGGTGGGAAGCAAATTCAAATCGATCAGGAATCTATATTCCAATACAACACAATTAAGCTATCATACTTCTTCGTTCGAACTAACTCTCCTTATTTCAGTTCCTCGGCTTGTCGTTGATGATAATTTGACGCGGCTTGGACTCTTGTGGTGGGACAGTTAATTGGGAGAGGCAGGCATTCTATGTAGAAGCCTACTAAGAAGAAGACAGAAAAGGATTTGACTACCGATGAAGTAAGTGGTGTGCCTCTCTCTTGGCCTTCTGTTCCTTGTGCCCTCTTGACTATAGATCCAATTAGTACTACTCCTACCTTCCTTACCGCTTTAGATGAGCTAGAGTTGGATACCATCAGGGTCGAACCTCATAAAAGTGGACGGCTTTAGGTTTTAAGGGAGTTGGTGGATGCTGTTACCTCATAAAAGTGGACGGCTTTAGGCTTTAAGGGAGTTGGAGGATGACAGCATCCACACAAAGATAGCGGGAGAGGCAAGCTCCCATTCCCATGATAGTGATGGTACTTCTTCGAACTACGATGAAGCACATTCATCAGGAAATATCAGTTTAGCTACCACACCTAACTTAAAGGATGATGAGGCATTGCGCCTTGTGTTTGGTCTCGACAAGGATGGAACTATCATTGCTGCAAACATTAATGTTTTGGATTACCTTTAAGAATTAGAGCTTTGGATTGATTATGGGGACTCTGTGTCCATAGTGGAAATCCAGCAGCAAATGGAGACCCATAAGGACCCCAATGGTTCATGTAGCTTCTATGAGCTTTTGCTTTCACACTCGCACAATCATACGTCCATGTTATAGTCAGCACCTTTATAGCATCTATTATGATTCTAATCCATTATGTTTTTGCCAGTGCAGGTAACATAAGCTACAGAAGGGAGAAATTGATGTCAAAAATGAAGTAGCCAGCACTCCCAAAGGATGTGAAGAAGGTTGTGTCTGAGTTTAAACCAAGCAAGAATGTTAGACAGCCTCTCTAGATGCTTAAGACATGGAGGACCGTTCATTATCGCTTGGCCTTGGACAAGGGAGACTATGATCCCAAAGATGGTTCACACAAAAGAGATCTTCCTCCAAGCATAATGTCGAGATCCAGAATTCTATTATCCCTTCAAAATCTCAGAGGCCTCTAAGTAATAGAAGAAAGTGGATAGAAGAGGAGCTACAGTCCTTTCCCTTGGGGATAAGGATATGAAGAAAGGGAAGGAAGGAGCTATCATCATTACCGACCCGATCAGGTGTTATGTCCCTAGGCCTTTCTGACTCCCTAAATGGAGAAACCCACGATGAGATGATTGCTGCAATCCAGGAGGATGTTGACTTCGAGATCATGGGTGCTTCTGACTCTATAGAGGGTTTTTACATGGATAATGCCTTAAAGTAGCAAGTCCTAGCAAGATTTTTAAGGAAGTTAGCAAGTGTCAAAATCGAATCCCATGAGGAGCTGATGCGCATGTAGAAGTGACAGGTGAAATCGACGCTGTCGCTGACGCTAATGAAGACGAGGAAAAGAAGAAGAAACAGGGTAAGCAGAAGGGTTTAAAGCATTATAGCAAGAAGGTCATCTCCAAATATAATTCATCCAAATCCAAGTAACAACTATACCCACGTCATGTTTGTGTCTTCTTTTTGTTAAAGCATGTCTTTATATATGTGTGTATGTGTGTGTATATACATATATCTATGTAGTTAATGCCCCGCTATTACCCCCCTACAACCCCGCTATATCTCATAGCGGATTTCTACCGCTATGATTTTTCCATATAGCCCCAGAATATAGCCTTTCAGCTTTAATCCCCACTATATCCCGTTATTTCCGCTATATTCTGCTATATCTTTTTTAATAAAATGTATTAAAAAATTGAATTTATACATTATAAAATTATGAAACTAATTTATTTGATTTATTTTTAATATATTTTCAGAAATGAAAATACTCTAATATTATACCAAATTCAATTATGTTATATAACAGTTTTTGGTTTATTTAAAGTATATTCGCACGTGTTTTTTTTAAATTATTTATGTATTATTTATAATTCAATTGAATGATAATTTTTCATTTAATTACCATTTATATATTTTTTTAAACATTAAGTACGAGTTTTATTTGCTATTTTAGAGCCATCCGCTATATCCCGCTATATCCTTGCTGTATCCCCGCTATAACTTTTTGCATCTCCACCCCTTTGAATCTACCGAGTGCATTAACTGCATAGATATATATAATTTTATCCTTTTTCTATATTGAATATTGTCATTTGTGTTCGACTAATTTTGATATGATGTTGAGGTTGGGCATATGTTATCTCCTAAAATTTTGTGAATTTTGACTTACAAACACTTGGATGTCTTAAAAGTATGATTTGTATGCATGATTTGTATTTTGATCAACACTGTAAGTTCTATTTCTTCTCTGTCTTTCATCGAGTATAATGCAAATCTTATGCACCTTAGGAAAACTTGAACTATTAGTTGCAATCGGCTGTCATCGTAGGACTTTCTTGTCTGCCTGGGAGAACTAACTAGGCAGTTGTCATACCCTGACTACAAGTAAGTCAGGTTCTCCCTGACCCTCCATGTGTTCAAGGTCGCCGACTAAAGTGAATGTTTGAGTGGGATTGCTCTAGCTTGTTACAAGCCGATCGCCTGCTATGGGCACTTGCATTAGGTTATTCTGGTCCACCACAGTCGGCGTGAAGCTTGAGATGATCGTCAGCTATGGACACCTGAATAGCGATCTCTTTGGTCCACTACCGCCAATGAGAAGTTTGAGTCGATCATCAGTTGTAGACATCCAAATAGGAGATTCTTTGATCCACTACTGCCGATGAAAAGTTTGAGTTGATCGCCAGCTATGGACACTCGAATAGGTATCTCTTTGGTCCATCGCTATCAATGAGAAGTTTGAGCTGATCATCAGCTATGGACACTTGAATAGGTTTCTCTTTGTTTCACCACTATCGACGAGAAGTTTGAGTCGATCGTCAACTATGAACACTTGAATAGGGGTCTCTTCGGTCCACCTCTACCGGTGAGAAATTTGTGGGTTGGCGCCATGCCAGTGCGGCCATACCCCCGGGTTAGTTCTTATGTCCCAGGCAATGCTCCTCTACGATGCTATTTTTATTTTAATGTGTTGATACAAGGCTACATTTTCCAATTAGTTACATGGTATGATCAAAGATTAAGGAAGGCGTACTTCACTATAATCCGTTTCATAATTATTTCGATTACAAAGTTACAATTCTAGCAATACAATGAAAGTTCAAGTAAAATAGCGACAAAGATGATGTGCATTCCAAGCCCTCCTGAATATCGCTTCATCCACTTTGCTCGGGATGAAGGCTCCATTTCCTTAGTCTTTGTGAATGATATACGGCCCTTCCTAGAGTAGATCTAGTGCCCTCTGGTGAAGGAATATCCATTTCAGCACCAGGTCTCCTTCCTTTAGCGAACGATGTTTAACTTTAAAGTTGTACTGTGCAGTTATCCTCTGCTTTTGTGTTTCGACTTTCAAAGCGACTACCTCATGTCTTTTGTCAAACAAATCTAGTGACACATTTAGTAACTCCTCATTATCATTCAGTCATAGTAAATTCTATGGTGTGATGGTACTTTTGTCTCTACTGGAAACGTCACCACTGACCCATAAGCTGACGATAAAGGAGTATGTCCTATTGCTGTCTTAAAGGAACTACGATTGGCCCAAAATGCTAGAGGAAGCTTGCCCATCCATGATCCTTTAGCTTTTTTCATTTGCTACTTTATGAGGGTTTTTATAACATTATTGAGTACCTCCACCTACCTATTTGCTCGAGGGTATGCCACTGTAGAAAACTCTTCTTTATCTCATACTGCCGGCAAAAGGCAGGAACTTCTCACTTTTGAACTGCAAGCCATTATTTGTGATGATCTAAAGGAGGACCCAACAGATGCATATCACATTCTTGATTTAAAAGGTTATGACTTTGGAAATTGACACTTTAAGGGGCTATGCTTCCATCCACTTAGTAAAGTAGTCAATCGCCACTATGTCATACTTAGCTCCGCCTCATGCTATTGGAAGCTCTCTGATTAAATCCATCCCCATACCACAAAGGGCCAAGGACTGACCATGTGAGTTAAACTAATCAGGGGCAACCTGGGAATCATAGTGAATTGTTGGCATTTTTCACAACTTTTCGCGTACTCCATTGCACCGTTATTCAATGTCGGCCAAAAGTATCCATACTACAACGCTTTTTTCCCAAAGTCTACCCCTGTATGGCCTCCGCAGCTTCCTTGATGTATATCCTTCAACACCTCCTTAGCTTCCCTTTTTGTGACACACCTTTGCAATGGGTTAGAAAATCCTCTTCGATATAGAATCCCGTCTTGGATGATAAAATGAGATGCCTTTCGTAGTACTTCCGAGCTTCGTTCATTCTGTTAGGCAGTACTCATTCACCTATATACCTCACCAATGGCGTCATCCAGTTTTCCTCATCTCCAGTAGCCAAAACTGCATTCACCTCCTTGAATCCGGGAATATGCAAGGTCGCAATAGCAACTGATCCCAGCAAGCACATCTCTTGAAATTGCCAACTTCACCAGCTCATCCACATCCCGATTCTCTACCGGAGGAACGTGTTTGATCACGTAGTGTTACATTTCACTAAGTAAGACCATCACCTCCTCTAGGTAAGATTTCAAGCATTCTCCGTTGTCCTAGAATTCTCCAAATACTTGGTTCACAACCAACTGCAAGTCACTGTGCACGCACAACGACTTGATCCCTAGCTTTTTTGTTGTTTCCAACCAAACTATCATAGCTTCTTATTTCACCTCATTGTTTTTTTACTTTTAATCCAAGTAAAATTGAATTACTGAACTTCGTTCCTTTACGTGTTAGCAATACTACCCCACATCGGAGTTATGATCATTAGATGCTCCATCGACATGCACCCGCCATCTGAGGGCCTCATCCTCCTAGGGCTTTACTTCATCATCTCAAATAGAAAACTAGCAAGAAATTTCGCTAGTGCTTGCCCCGTGATCACAGTCCATGGTTGGTAGATTACCTCATACTGGCTTAGCTCAATGCTCCATTTGGTAAGTCTATCTAAAGTGTCCGGTCGGTGTAGAACCTGCCTCAAGGGTTGATCTATGTGTACTTGGATAGGATGTGAGTAGAAATAATGCTTTAGTTTTTGAGATGCAATCAATAAACAATACACCAACTTCTCTAACTTAAGATAGTTAGACTTTGTCCCAGTAAAGTGCTTGCTTACGTAATGCATTGGACGTTGCACTCGGTCTTCCTCCCTAACCAATGATACAATCAGCGCATGGTGTGACACTGCTAAGTATATAAGATCTTCCCCCTTGATTAGTATAGAGAGAACTGGTGGTTTTTGTAGGTGTTCTAGTAGGTTTAAGAATCTGGCCAGGCATTCGTCTGTCCATATGAATTTACCTTTCTTATTTTTCCTTCGAAGAACGGGACATGCTTGTCTATGGCTTAGGATATAAGAGTGTTCAAAGATGCTACCAACTCATTTAAACTTTGCATATCCTTCCAAGTTTTGTAATCCTAGACCTGCTCCAGATTAGCCCCAGTTCGCCTAGCATGCATGATAAATCTTAAATATTTCCAAGAAGCTACCCCAAAAGAACATTTTAGTGGGTTCGACTTCACCTCGTATCTTCATAGAATTTGAAACATTTCCTCTAAGTGCCGGATGTGATCTTCAACCCTTTTCGATTTCACCAGCATGTCGTCAATGTATACGTCCATGGTTTTCCCAATCCACTTGACCAACATCTTATTTACCAGATTTGGTACATTGCTCCTACATTTTTGAGTCCAAATGACATTATCTTGTAACAGTGGACCCCCAAGTCGATAATGAAACTAGTGTGCTCCTAATCAGGGACGCGCATCGTGATTTCATTTTACCTGGAATAAGCATCCATGAAGGATAAGAGCTTATGCCCAATAGTTCCTTCTACTATCTAATCAATCATTGGGAGTAGGAAATGGTCTTTGGGACATGAATCATTCAAGTTAGAGAAGTCGATGCAGGTCCACCATTTTCCATTTGATTTCTTAATGAGAATTAGGTTTGCAATTCATTATGGGTACAATAAATTCCCAAACAAAGCCATTTGCTATCAAGGTTTTCACTTATTAGTTAAGAGATGTAGACCACTTTGAGACCAGACTTTTTTTTCTTTTGTTACGTCAAGGTTTCCTTGGGTCAATATTCAAAGCATGATAAGCAATCGAGGGAGAGATTCTATACAAATCTGCATGAGGCCATGCACACACATCTTAGTTCTCTCGTACAAACCCAACCAACTGTATTTTAAGGTTTTGTTCCAAGTTGGATCAGAAGTTCAAAAATTTTGTAGGACCACTGTAACAACCCGTTAAATTTGATGATATTAAATGAGTTAATTTAATATGATTTCTAATCTAATTTAGAATGAAATAAAGGACTTAAGATTTTATTTGAGTAAATGTAGGAATTAGATATAGTAACTGTAATTTAAGGTTAACAATTTTAAATGTTTATATGGCAATAGATTGAATTAACGTAACTTGGCGTTTGTGGTTATTATAAGTTATAATTTGTTGATTAAATTGGTTTGTGAAATTAATACTGGAAGATATAAAGCGGAAATAGTATTTATGAAACAATAACTGAATTGAATTGCAACTATATAAATGAAAGTAAATTTTATTTAGTGGATGTCAACATTGAATAAATTTATTTAAAATAAAAAGATTTAAATGCATGTTTGGGTAGAATATATGATTGATGGATTAAGTGGTAAGTAATTTGAATTTAATTCTATAAAATTTGGAACTGAATGTATGTAAATAATTTTGTAGGAATAAGTTTTTACAATTTATTTGCGCATACCCGATTTAATTGAAATAACAGAAAGGACAAGAACTTGATTTGCCTAGGCATTTATATATTTATAAACTATAACTAAATAGAAAGTTTGGTAGTAAATAGGATATAAGAAGACAAAGGCAACTAGTAAATTAATAAATGAATTCATAATAATAAGTAGTAATTAATGCATATATATTTGGCATTTGTGATAATTACAAAACTTTACCCATTTATCTAATTTATTTAATTAAATCTAAATCTATGGAAATTGATTGAAATAAATCTAAATTAATTATTTTGTTGTTAACGTGTCTAGTTAATAAAGGGAAATTTATAAGAAATGGAGCATACACTAATGAAATGTATTTTAGTTCAAATGTTATATATACCCGTAAAATGACTATTTACTGAATAGAAAGATTTTTAAATCAATAAACGAATTTATTGAGGTTTCAATTTATAATTTATAACATTTAATGTAGACTTAATTTCAATTAATTGATTTAAATTGTGCAGTTAGCGTAGATTTTGTTGTAATTGAAGAGGGTTAATTTTATAAGATGAAATTTATGTTAATTCTTTTATAATAGGACCTTTGGTTGATCTTAAGTATAGAAAGCAGGATTTATAAATTTAATTAAAGTATCAAATTCAACAATTGCATTTATTGCATAATAAAATGGAACTTAACGGTTAAATATTACATTATTGAAATTAAAATGGACTTTGAGGAAAATGATGTGGAATCATTAACCAATGTTAGTGACATCTTTATTTTGGATAAAAGTTGAGAATATAAAAGATGAAAATCTAATAAATGGGTTTTTGAGAATTTAATTTATAATTTCTAAATATAAGAAAGTGGAGAAATTTAACACTGAAATTTATAGACTTATCAACTTTTAATTCACATCTAAACTTGTTAAATCATTTAAATTGATTATGAAATATATAAGCGATAAAATTTGGCCAATTTTAGAATTTAGATATAAAATTGGATTTTTATAATTTATTTTAATTTATTTAATTATTATAAAAATAGCCATTTTGGCCACGGACTCGGATTTCGACGAAACCAGTTTCATCGGATCCGTATCGGTGAATTACTGTGAGGTTTCAAGTTTCGTATCAATCGGACTTGTCATTTGATCGTAGGAACGCAAAACGCCTTGAAATCGAGTTAATTGAAATCAATTTGAAATCGATTTGAAAATTTTGTTTTCAGCATAACTTCTTCATACGATCAAATTTGGACGTGAAAATTTTTCCGTCGCGTTCAGAATATTTTAAAATACCTATTCGGATATATGGGTTTAATAAATTTCGTTCCGGGGTTAGAACGGGCTTTTTGGGCCAACTACCGTTTAGCACGTTTGTAACTCATGCCCACCTAGCCTTCTACAATTTGTCTATATATATGCTATGATAAACCCTAGCCTCCATCTTCTATCATTTGTCTGTACGTTCATTTTCTTCATCTCTTTCTCTTCCTCAATGGTTGCAAAACCTAGATCTATCTATAGTTCAAAAATCAAAAGTCAAAAATTAAAGCCTCCAGAAAAATTCCAGAAAAATATATGTCATAGTTCTCGAGATACGTAATTTGCTGATATGATTCGTTTTTCGATTCGGGTCTCAGTTTTTCCAAAAAACTCTAGTTTATCCACGGCCATTTATCATCGTCGCAACAAAATTTGTCAGATCGCAAAACCCTTTCTGGGTTTTGCAGAGGGGACCAAGGGGAGGCGATCTATGTGGTTATTGCATCGAATCAACGGTTGGATCTCTCGCGTAATTCGAATTAGGGTTTCGGCCTAGGGTTAAAGTGGCGGCGGCAGAGGCCTTAGGGGCGACCGGACCTATGGGGATGGGTGCGGCTCGTCGAGCTGAGTTCGATGGTGGTGGTGCTATGGCCAACGGTGGCCGTTGGTGGCTAGGGAACGAGGTCAAAGTACGGTCAACGCATGGAAATTGGGTTTCGCGAGATCGAGTTCTTGTGCGTACTGGGAAGATGATTGTTGCGTAAGTGCTCTGGAAAGTAAATGTTGAATGCTGACGTGGCAGAGTGTTGGAGGTGAATGTGTCTTTTGTTTATTTTTATTTTTTGATTTTCAACTCGCAATTTTCACTATAACTTTCTCGTACGACATCCGATTCACGCGAGATTTTTTTTGTTAGGACCGTATTAAAATTCCGGATCTGTTGACGCTGGTTTGGACCAATTTGGAGACCGTCAAATTTTTGAGTTTAAATTGAATTTAAATTCGATTTAAATTCAAAAGGTGAGTGTTTTAACCCACTCACAACTTCTAAAAGTTTTTATGTTTGTTAAATTTATTTTAGATATGAGTAGAAATTTATTTATGATTGTTTGGCATGTTTTATTCAGCATATCGGTTAATTCGCATTTATTTAATTTAACTGTCAATTTAATTCATTTATTGCATATTAATTGACAGTTAGAATTTATTTATTTGCATATAAACTACTAGTTAGACAGTTATAAATTTAATTGAATATAAAATGTTAGTTAATAACTGTCAATTATTTCTTGTTATATTGTATATATATTGATGGTTGTTAAACTGATGATGTTTGAAATAATTTTGATTGATGATGGGTGAATGGATGTTTTATTGTATATCATAAAACTGCAAGTTATCATGCATTTTTCATTTCATTCGGGATTGTGGTTTGAAATGATATACAACTGCAAAATTTTATTTTTAAATTGTGGATTGAAATGATAAATATCTGTATCACTTGACCATAGGATAGAAAATTATATACAGACACCGTGGTCTATATATGTAAAATATTTTAAAGTGATTTCTATGGTTTGGATGGGATACGGTTTATAAAAAATTTAATTTTGATATTTTATAAATATTATTCTTCTATATATATAAATATGAAGTTAAAAATTTTGAATTTAAGCTGTGTATAAATCTATTAAATAAAAATGGGAAAATTGAGAAATGGAATTTGATAATTCATATTATATGTTTAAGTTTGGAAAATTTTAAGGTATGATATTTATAACTGGATTTTTCCAAGATAAATTTAAAATGAATATTCTAGTATAGTTTAATTGAAGAAAATATTTAATTGCTAGAAATTGGAGTTTTATTTATGGATTTTAATGTAAATATTCAAGACTAAATAATAGAACATTTAATTTGGTTGAAGGAATAAATTCCAACTTTAGTTTTGAAATATTAATACTCCAAATGGATATATATATATATTTATATATATATAGAAATTGAAGTGGTTTTGGAACTTGAAAGTGATATTTAAATTTTGGTTTAGACTTTAAATAAAGAAATATATTTGTAAAGCCATGGAAATTATTTTCTTTACAAAGTAACCTTAAAGTCAAACCATTTATTTTATATACCGTTGAATATCCAAACCATTCAAGTTTTAGAAGTTATGGTTTTAAAATATATGAATTTCGAAATATTATGCTTTGAAAGTATAAGTCAAATATTTGGTTTCCAGATATTTTAAATTTTAAAGCAGTATGATTTTGGAAAAGAAATATATTTGGATAAAATGATATCATATTGTTTTGGGTTTTAAGATGATATCGTATTCATAGTTTTGATATGGAATCTTTATTCTGGTTTTAAAGTATAAACTATTTTAAATGACCGCGGTGTTATAATAACGATTGGTTGGCAAAGAGACCGGGATCGGATATGGACATACTCTCTGTCGATACCGAAAACCACTTTGACTAACCGTGTATGCGGTGGAGATTCCAGAATGAAGTAGGTTGGTGGCGGCGTTTCCTGTAAGGTAAATACGTGGACCCGACTCCCGTGAGTTGGCATAAGGTGGCTAAAACAGGAGCGATTCTCGGGCCAATGAGGTCATTCCTCTGATCGGACACTCCTCTTCGATATTATACTTTGACTTTGCATTGATTCAGTGGCCACTTTTATTTTTGATTTTGGGGGAGTTTGTTCGAGGTGGGCGGCAGCTGCGCGCTGCGCGTTTCCACCAGCCCGGATAGCAATTGGTATATCTACCCTGGCATTGCCTAGTTGTGCCGTGTCACCTACCATACCGAGCCTTTACTACGAGTTTTGTTTTGTACCATACCTATGGAGTGCCCTCTGACGACGCCCATTTCGAGGGAGATTACGGTACTGTATAGACTATGGGAATATATTCCGTGTTAAGGGCTATATGGGTAACCCCTTAACGCTATTAAAAAGTAAGTTTATTTTATAAATAGACATTATTATAATAGCGCAATATACTACATAGTAAATAGTTTAATGGACCCTTAGGAGATGTAAATCCCGAGCATCTCTTGAGTTACTGTACTCATATTTATTTCTGTTAATTTTACTCACATAAGACCTTTTAGTTCTGACTCGAGTGTTTTTGTCTTTTCAAATTCGCTCCGGTCAGTCCGAGCGTTTCAGGATTTGAGGATTTAGCTCTAGAGGACAAAGACAAAGATTTGTATTACTAGTATCTACTATATTATTTCACTACACCATTTAATTCCGCTGCATTGATAGTATTGGTATGGGTAACTCCGATATTCAATGTACAAGTAAAATAAAATATTTTGTAAAACAGTTTCATGAACTGTATATTTGATTATTATATTTTATCCTTCCGCTATGAGATTCTGTTTTGTTTTATTTCTTCTCTGTTTTTCTTATTTACCCCATAACAATCCGCCCTTCCGTATGGTTTGAATCGTCATGTGTGTCGGTTTAAAGTGTGCGAAAAGGCGGGACGTTACAACCACTATCATCGACTTCCACAAACTCCATCACTTCTCGGGCTTGGATGTGTCCCACTCTCCTCCATCTCTCAGGTCTAACTCGTTATAAGGATCACATGTGAACTCAAGAGGAGGGGCCCTCCTTAAGTTACTATGCGAGGGAGTACTTGGCACAAAAGGAGATTTCTATGCCCTTCCCTTTTCCCTTCATTTTCTTTCTCAAAGCTCTACAATGTAGCATTCCCCAAGCATTTCTTGGTTACCTTCCACTACTCCTGTCCCATTGGCTGTTGGAAACTTCATGGTTAAGCACCATGGAGCTACTGTTGCATGAAAGTCAGATAAGGTTGGACATCTTAGGAAGGCGTTATAAGCCAAGAATCCATCCATCAATATGAAAGTTTGCTTCTGTATGGATGGTCGAGGTGGGTTCCTAACTCAACAAACAAATCCAATCTTCCTAAGGGCATAATGTCGTCTCCCACGAAACCATGTATCCGTTGGTTGTAGGGTGTGACATCTTTCATGGACAATTTGTTCTTGTCAAATGCATCTTTGAATAGAATATTCACTGAACTTGCATTATTTACCAAAATTCGATGCAGCTTTGTCAAACCAAGTACGGCGGTATTCACCATCGTATTTGTATATGGGTATTGTTTCCCTCGTATGTCATTACCGTCAAATTCTATCATCTCCTACTCCCGATGAGGAGTCTTAGCTCACTATTCCTCGCATATAGTATACATATAGGCCTTCCATTCTTTAAAAACTTTGCATACCTCTCCATTTCGGTCCAAATCCTATTTGCCACATGTAGTCCCCTATTATAATGTTGATTACCAGTCTCATATCTTTCCCATGGTTGGAATTGCGCCTTCCACCTCCATTCCCTGGCGGGGTTGTCATGGAGCTTGCTTCTCATGAGCAGGAAGAGACTTCGGTCTCTTAACCTATCGTTCCAGCATCCTCCTTCAGATATGTTCTTTAATTATGTCCCGTAAGTGGTGGCATTCGTTGGTGTTATGCCTATGAGATGTGTAGAATTTGCAAAACTCCCAATATTAATTTCAAATGCAATCTCTTTTTTTTGGAAGGGTAATATTGTACTTAAGCTCCGCTTGCATAGCTAGGTAGATGTTCTCTATAGTATCATTCAATGCCATGTAGTTGTCAAACCTATTTCCAAGCTTGAACCTCCTTCACTCTGTTTTCTTCCCAAGAGAATTGCCTAGGTTACTTTTTTTCTTTTTCTCTGCACTACCACCTTCACCATTCTTAACCATAGAATTCACACTACTAGAAGCTTCTGGTTTGAAGACTGTATCAGCTTGTTGCCCCGATGTGCCTTCCACCAACCATATGTACTTTTCTACTTCATAGAAGAAATCATGAAGTGTAATCAGTTTCTCCTTAGTCAATCTTTGGGCCATCTTCGTGTTGGGATGCACACATCCTCACAATGCCATTAGAGTCAGTCATTCATTAGCATTCTGAACACTAGCAGCTGCAGCGTTGAAGTGAGTCAAATATTATCGTCTGGTTTCATCCTCCCGCTTTTTTACATCAGACAAATAATATGGGTCCTTGAGTTCCTCTATATGAACTCAAGATTGACTGATAAAAAATTTCCTTTAGCATCTCCCACGAGTGGATAGTGTTGGTGGGAAGGCGGCAGAAACACACAGTAGCCAAATCTGATAAGAAGAGGGGAACCACTTAAACAGAACTTCTTCTTTTGCTCAACTCTTTAGCAATTATTGCATATATCGTTGTAGATGTACCATAGAAACAGTCAAGTCTTGGTAATGATCCATTGTGGGCATCCAAAAATCTCCTTGGATTCCAAGCAGTCTTTATCTCTATAAAAATGGGTTGCCAATTCTTATGCCGATTCCATGCTCTATCTTCTCATAATGAACACATTCCCTTATAAAGTTGCGCCATGTGATCTTCAAGTTCAAGAATGTGCGGAGTTGGGCCGACCTCTGCCGTCGAGACAAATGGCTTCTCTTATGCCTTCTTTAATGACATGGTCTACGATCCTGGTTTCGTTCTCTGCTTACGACCATTCATGGTGATGAGCCCGTCTTCCATTAGCATTTACTTTTTCCAAGACTAGAAAGTGTTGCCTAGGTTGAAGAGGTTCAACCCTGTCCGCCCTTGGTTTGTTGCCTCCTATTTTTGGTTCGGTTCCAAACCCGGTCCTCGAGTGCAGCATACAGTTGAACTCATATTCCACATGCTTTTTCAGCACTGGCTTGCCCATCTCCTCGATTTTCTTTATCTGATTCCCCCTAGAGTGCGACTTCCTTTGTCTCCTTTTCCCTTGGGACTGGGTTCACCCACTAGTTTTAGTGTTGTGTAAGGTTAGCTATGTATGCCCTAAGAATGTCACGATTTGATTCATAATGGCTTGTTGCTAGGTAGCGAAGCGAGTATCAAAATCACCACAACTCTTCTTAAGTCGCCTCTAGTCATAGTGTTCAGAGCTAGTGTACTGGAACAATGATTATCTTGCTTTGTAGCATTACGATTAACACCCATACTGGCACCAAAGATCCTTCTCTTAGTTTTGAAAGGCATGTTGAAAATGTTTAGTCTTTCAATGAAAGCACCAAATAGTTTACATGAGAAATGGGTAAACACCTCCAATTGATTTTTAAACGATAAATTAATAAAGTTACAACACGGGAAAAGTAAAATGCACAAGGTTTTATAGTGGTTCAGCCATAAGTAGCCTACGTCCACTATTCATGTTCATTACTTCTTCTTATAATTTGGCAATTACAAAGCATAATGATTTATAACAAGAAAAAAAGAATATGGGTGCACCGTTTAATTAATTCTGCTGCTCAAAGGCTTGTAGATCCCAAAAAACGTGTACTTTAAATACAAATGGTTGGATATTTATAGAAGTGAAGAGGTATTGTTATTAACCAAAAAAATTTTGATGTTTCCATGTATATCTCACCTAAAAGAAATATTCCTGATTATGCCAGTTGTAATTGATAATTCCGTGATATATGCAAATTTCATTCCACATGTGCAATGTTCTATTCAATTGGAAGCTCCATCTCGGGTAGGATGGTTTGATGCAAGTGCATGTGGACATGTTCTTCGCCATGCTTTCCTCTTATGTTCAGTTCATAGCTAGGTCCGACTCATGTGGTTCGATCAAGCCCCTAGTCTGGCACCCTCTTATATCAAACAAAGAATCCTATTCGATACCCTAGGTACCGAACAAGATAATTTTTCACTACTATTGGATATCGAACAAGATATTCTATTTGGTACCCTAGGGTACCAAACATGCATCTATTTACGATACTATGGGTATCGAACAAAAGAGAGGGAGGGGTAGGAGTCACCTTCTATTCCTGCCTTTGCATGCTCTACCAAGTGTGTCACTTTCTTCTTAACCGATCTTGTGTTATCTTTCAAGCTTTCCACCACCTTCTCCACGTAGGCGAAAGTGCCTACAATAGCTTCTGACTGCATGTTTGCAACAATGGTATTAGAGCCAAATAGTATATGTTCTACATTAGTCATGTTAGGGCTTACCAATTAAGCCTACCAATTTAGTAGGATGTCTATAAAAGTAGTGTATAGGATTGGGTTTGGGTAATCAAGTATACTGCGCCCAGAGCTATTGCCTTGGCCCAAAAAGTGTAATAAGCCTAAAGATTTCCTTAATAGAAAATGCCCAATTTAAATATGGCCTTTGGCTAATTTTAAAAAATAAATGAAAATTAAAATGAAATTTTAAATTTAAAAGTCAAATTTTAAAATAAAAAATATATTATAAATGTTATAACATGATTTCAAAAAAAATTTGTAATTAAAATAAGATTTTAAATTTAAAAGTTGATTTTAAAATAAGACTAACATTATAAATATTATAATAAGATTTTCGAAGTTGACTTTGAAAACAATATACATTATAAATGTTATAACACAGTTTTCAAAAGTGCTATGAAAAATATAATAAACGTATTATAAAACAGATTAATATTAATTTACTAATTTTATTTTAAAATTGGGTACTTACATGGTAGTACATATTAGCACTACAAGTCTTAGGAAGTATAACTGTAATGACTTATATTTTTAACTATTGTAAACTATTGAATTTAATATGATCATGGGATAAAAATGGTTAGAAATAAAATTTAATAATTTATTAGTGTAATTTTTTGAATATGAACTTGAATAAAACTTTGAAATAATTAGTTTCGAAGATTTTGGCGATATTGAAATGGAACTATACATATTGAATGCATTTACAATCAATAGTTGGATTATATAATAAATTTAGACTTATTTAGTTGGAACTGAATTAATGTTAATAACTAGAACTCATTGGGTTTTTAATATGGGATAATTAAACTTAATAAAATTCAATACTGGGATTATTTAGATAATTAAATTCTGTGTTTGATGTGAATTAAAATGGTATCGGAAGTTGATTTAAATTTTATTTAAAACAATAATAAAGATTGTTAATAGTTAAAATTTGGTTAAAAGTGAATAATTAAAAATTGAAAATTTTATATTTTAATTAATGAGTAAAAATAGCTGTTTCGGTAACTATCTCGGATGTCGACGAAACTAGTTTAATCGGATCCATAATAGTGAGTTATGGTAGGATTTCAAGTTTCGTGGCGATCAGAATTGTTGTTTGGCCGAGCGAGCTTGAAACGTGTAAAAATCAATTTAAGAAATTCGATAAAATATATTGAATTTGAAAAGTTATCTTCCACATACGATCAAATTAGGCCTCGAAACTAGTTCCATTGCGTTCGGAACTAGAGTAAAACAATGTAAATGCCAGACGGCACGCCTCAATTGGAGTTTGGTCGATTTTGGATCTAACTATATAAATACGCACGCAAATTGAGACAGTTTATATTAAAATATTTCTAACCCCGGTAAAAAATTCATGGCTGCCGTTTTTAAATTTCCAATGGCCGAAAATTCACGAACTTCCCCCCATAATTTCTCCTGATCCGTTCATCGAAATTAAAAGCTTCCAACATGAAAGTTGTAGGACTCGGCGAGCTCTTCAAATCCATATGGTTGCTTGTTGCTAATATATCATGGATTTACCAAGATCTGAGGTTGAAGGGCATGTTTTTTCTCGGATTTCGCGTGAACTAAGCAGCCGTAGGTGGTCGCACATCCGGCGTGGGTAAAGGAGCATGTAGTGAATGCGACGATGTCTCCTGACCATCGTCCGGTCGTCGAAATCTAGGTGTGTGCTTTAGGGTTGGGTTGCATTCAAGGGTCGGCTGAAAATAGAAATGCGTAGGAGAAGAAGAGCTAATGTATTTTTATTTTATTTATTAGTTAATTATTCGAATAATTTTTGCATACAAGCTAGAATCGACGTACGATTTTCTCCATTGCGTTCGTACCGAAATTCCAAACATTATGGAACTGGTTTGTCTGCATTCTAAGACAGTTAAAATTTAAGCTTTTATTTGGATTTTAAATCGACGATAAATGAAAGATGAGTGTTTATGAGCTCATAATTGACTGAATTTTTTATGTATTTTAATTTAAATAGTGAAGTTATTGAAATTTTCTGGTTGTTGTTCGATAAGTTTAATTGACTTTCAAATTGACATCTGAATTAATCGATAAAAAATTAATTGACAATTAAATTTAATTAGAATTTAATTGCTCATAAAATACCCGATATTGATAATTATGAAATCATTGTGAATTTTATTGACTATTTGGATGATTGATTGTAAATGAATGCTATTTTTAAATATTTTAGATGTTTATTTATTTTGATATATGATGCTATTATCCTGTATATTATTTAGTATATAAAACTGTAAATTGAATCATTTAAAATAAATTAAGAAATATGTTGAAATGATGTATACCTATGGCATTTATTTTGGATTGAAATGATACACACACACACACAAATATATATATATATATATATATATATATATATATATATGTATGTATGTATGTATGTATGTATGTATGTATGTATGTATGTATGTATGTATGTATGTATGTATGTATGTATGTATGTATATCCATCCCTGAATTAAATTGGAATAACTGATTCACTTGGCCATAGGATAGAAAATTATATACGGATACCAGATTGGTTAAATTAAATGATTTAAAAAAATTGTTTTGGAATTTATTTAAATGGTTTGATTTTAATAAATAAAATCGAACTATTTTCGAACTTGAGCTCGAAGTGTAGAAATTTAAATTGAAAACAGGAATTGTTTAAATAATTGAAGTTGAGATTTTGAAGTTATAATCGAAATATGATGTAAATATCAGGAATTGATTTGTTTTAAAAGATTGGATTTTTATTTGAACTTTGAATATTGCTAAGTAAAAGTGATATGAAGCGATATTTTGGAATAGTGTTTGGAATTTAATTATATTTGAAGAATTGGTTTTTAAATCGGATATTGAAGGAAAATTTGATTTAAGTGTTTCGAATCGATAGTTTGGAAATCTAACTCGGAATGAATATAAATAGAAATGGTTTTAATTTGAAATTAGAATTTAAATTAATTTGGAATTGGAATTTAAATTAGTTTGGAATTGGAACTGAAATTAAGCTAGAATTGGAATTGAAATTAATTAGGAATTAGAATTGAAATTAATTTGGCATCGAAGTAAAGTTCGACATGAAATCGAAATTGAATCATTTAAATCGAAATGGAAATTGGAATTGATTTAAGTTGGCAAATTTGGAATTGAAATGTTTGGATGTCGAAACTATTTTCAAATGAATTATTTTATTATAAGTGGTTTAAAATCTATATTCTTTAAATATTCTAATTATTTTGATTTTCCAAACTATTTTACTATATAAACCATTTTTATTACTCAAACTGTTTTCTATTATACTATTTTTACTATTTAATTATTTTAAAACTATTTAAACTATTTTCTAAAATTCAAACTAGTCAAAAGGGTGAAATGTTTATATTTAAATCTTGGATTTAAAGGCGAATTGGGTTAAAGTGAAGTATAAACAAAATTGTAATTCGAATCAAATTTTGAAGTGAAATCGATATATTGAACTGAATTGACATTTTGAAGTAAAATACGATTTTTGAAGCGAATATGATGATTTCGAAATATATTTGATTTTTAAAGCAAATATGATGATTTTCAAATGGATTTGATTTTTGAACCGAGTATGATTATTGCGAAATGGATTTGAATTTGAAGAAAATATTATGATTTCGAAATTGATTTGATTTTGAAGCGAATATGATATTTTGACACCAAATACGAATTATTTTCAAAATATAAAAGTACCAACCGGTGTGTAAAATGACATTCGGTCGTTAAAGAGACCGAGGCCTCTTATTGGCATACTCGCTATCAATATTGGAACCACTTTGACAACCGTGTATGCAGTGGATGATATCCAGAATACAGCGGTTGAATTAGCGATTGTTTTATCGGAATAAAGTAAGAGAACGATGATGGATAGCTTTGATACTTGTGTCAAAATTAAAATGACTAAAACATGAGCCTACATCTGGCCAATGATATTAGCTACCTCTAGCGACGTTGATCCCTCGTATTACTATTATGATTTTCAACTCGATGGGTGCACCTTTTTCATTTGGATTGATTGTCGCGATCGGCCATGGATGTGTTACGACCAGCCAAAAAGGGTAAACTAGTAGAATCCTACATTGGGCATTGCCTCACGTGCCTTGTCATATTTATCCTTATGCGAGCCCATTACAATTTTGGTTTACCTATAAAAATGTGTTAAGGTGGATCAATGTAAAGCCTTAATGCTATTTCGATATTTACTTTACTGATAGACACTGTCTATTATAGCGTATACTCTTATGTAAATAGTTTAACAGTTCCTTAAGAGATGGAAAATCCCGTAACATCTCTTAAGTTATTACATGCACGTTATACACTGGATAGGAGAGGTAAAATCCCATAAACATCTCTGACGTTGCTACACTCATATTTATTGATATTGATTTAACTTACATAAGTATTTTAGTCCTGACTCGAGTATTTTGTCTTTTCATTATGCTCGGGTCAGTCCTGAGTTTTTCCAACTTATTGAAGATTATTCTTTGGCGGATGAGGATGAAGGTTTGGTATATTACTATTATTGTTATCCCTTGCATCATGCTATTCTGTTGTATTGATTCTTCATCCCTGATGCATAAATACAACTTTGATAAATGTGTATAGATTATAATAAAATGCATAGTAAACAGCTTTATCACCCTATTTATTTGATTATTATATTTTACCATTCCACCGTAAGATTCTATGTTTGTTTCTTCTTCTTTTCTTATTTTTATTAATTAACCCTATTGATTATCTACGTTCCAGATTGTTTAAGTTGGGCATATGTGGTTATTATTGATTTAAACCTTACAAAATATGGGTTGTCATGGTTGGTATCAAAACCAGGTTTAGCGATAACCTTAGCTTTGTGGGGTTTGACTTATTAGAGATAGGGTAGAAACACCCTAGAATATGTCTGTTTGAGTGTAAATAAATGAGAAAGCATTCTTGTTAGTATCATGAAATGTTTTATATTGTGTTTACTTATCCGTTGATTTGTTTATGAATTTTGGTATGTGCGTGGTATGCCATGTTATCGATAGGGGTTTCTAAACAGTTAAACAAGGTAAGTCGACATAATATTGTTTTAAAATAGGGTAAATGAATAATTTTACCAATAATATATTTTATATATATAAAATGATAATTTTTAATGAAATTTTTGTTGAGAGATGGTAATATTCAATAATCATTAATTATTGGTTGAATTGAAATAAAATGAACACTTAATGAATTTGATTTTTAAGAAGCGCTTGATAATTAAATTAAATTGAAATCTAATTAAAATAAAAAACATTATTTGGAATAACAAAGTTGTAAACTAATGAAACGTTTGCTCATAAGTAATAAAATTTGTATAAGTATATTTATAATATAGTTTATAAATAGAAGGATTTAAAAATTGAGAATTTTAGAATTTAAAACCTTTTATTTTTCAAAATTTGTTTTCAAAGCCTCCAAAATTATTAATATTTGAAAGAGTTTTGACTAGAAAAGTATTTTGAAAGGATTTTTGAAGAAGAAAAGCACTAAACTCGCTTTGATCGTTGAAAAATAATTCTGGGGATGACTACAACATCGTCGGTATTCGTTTTTGAGTTTCTAGATTAAATCAAGTTTTGATTGTGAAAAAAATATTCAATTATGATTTGATAAATATATAAAAGTTGTTTTGAACTTAAAATTGAAAACGGTATATAAGGAATAAGTTTATCACTTATAAATTTAAAATTGTATAGAAAAGAAATAAGTTTGTACAAAATTGAATAGGAAAATAAACCAAATTTAAAATGGTTAAATTTTGGTTAAGAAAACAAAAGAAAATTTTGAATTTGAGATACGAAATGAAATAATTGACTTAAGAAATGTAAAATTAATTGATTTAGTATATTGAAGTAAATAAAATATAGTTTATTTCATGAAAGCTTAAATAAAAATATGAAATGTAATTGAAATGAATGAGATAAAATAATAAAATGAAATTTTAAGTGAATAAGTTTGTATGACTTATAGATTTGGAAAATATTAAGCTAAAAACAAATTTTAAATTTGGTTGAATGTGAATGATAAGAAGAATTTTTTTAAAGGAGAGTGAAATAGTATGAGAAATGGATTAAATGAAATAGAATTTAACTTAATAAAGATTAAATGAGTTGAGTTCGATTTGAATTGAACTAGAGGAATTTGTAAAGTGAATTATTTTCACTTGAGCTATAAAATGAATTAATAAATGAATATGAACTTGATTAAAATGAAATGTAATTTAAGTGTGAAAGAAATAAAATAAAATAAATAAGTGTAACTATAATTAATATGAGAAATTGAATTCAATTTAAGTTGGATGTAAATAAATTAAATGCAAATAAAATGAGTTTTAATAAAATTGAATGGTAACTAATTGAATGTAAAATATGATAATGAAGTAAATTAAAGGATGAAATTAGCTTAATAAGTTGAATGAAACTGATTGTGAGAAAAGAAAATTTATTAACATGAATTGGAATTATAAAATAAAATGTACTTAAGTTAATTTATTATATGATTTTAAATTTATGAAATAAACTAATTAAGCGAACTAATATACTAATATGAACTTTAGTTATGGAATAATAATAAAAATGAGTTGCAATTTTGTAAAATGTTTATAATAAACTTAAATGGTTTATAAATAATATTAGTATTAAAATACTAAGTGATAATGAAATGAATTTAACTTAACAATGTTAAATGGAATGATTTTATAAAATGGTTCATAAATGATGTTGATATGAAAAAGAAATATGAACATTATAATTTAAATGTTTTATGAAGCATAAAGGCTAAAGTTTTATATAACTTATAGATTTGATAAAGATGAATGATACAAAAAAATGGAATGTGGTATGGAATCAATTTTTTTTAGATGTAACTAGTTATATGAATTACTCAAATGACATAATGGAAGTGAGAAAAATGAATGTAACTATAAATGAATGCAAATTAATAGAATGTGAATTCATTAATGTTGATAAGTGCATGTCAATGAATTTGAAGTAAATAAATTGAATGAAAATCAATTAAAAGTGAATCTAATTGAATGGAAGTTGGTTGAATGCAAATAAATTGAAATAAGTCAATTAAATGTTATTAAAAATTTGGATGTTAAAAAAATGGAAGTGCATAAATTAAATGTCAACATTGAAATGTTAATTAATTGAACATGAATAAATTCAAGGTGAACAAATTAAATTCGAAAGAAATCCATGTGAATAAATTGAAAGCAAACAAATTGTATATAGATGGAATAAACGTCAATGAATTAAAAGTAAATCAATTTAATATCGATAGGAAATGAAAGTACAATAAAATGAATATTGACATTAGGAGTAGGAATTGGCATTGTGTGAATAACATTGGATGGATATGGTTTGTTGGATGTTTGTTTTGTTACATTTTCTATATTCGTTTGTGGTTGTTGTATAATCCATGTTATATATCGATTTTACTTTTTATATTTATGTTCTATTTTCGAGTTGAGAGTTTAGTAGGTATAGATAGTGTATGCTAGCTTTTGGAGCTCGCTCATGCGTATATTGCCTTTCGCTCGCTTTAATGTAAGCTAGTTTGCTTATAACGCTAATAAAAAGGTACGTATCTTAGATTACATACCGCGATTTTATATTATTTCCTTCGGGATGCCTCATATTGAGATGAGATGTATATTTGATATATATTTGGTATATTTGTGTTAAATATGTTATATTACAAAAAAATTACAATCGAGTTGCGCAAAGGAGACTCTACCGAAATTTTTCGTAAATCCGAAAGTTGGGAAATTTTTGAAGTTTACAAATTTTTATAACTTGTTTTGATAATTAACTCATAATTTCCATAAAAATGATATAGAGCTTACGTAGAGAGAGCATAGTAATGGTTTTCTAATAAGACATTTATGTTTTATAAGCTAATTATTTTAAATAAAATATATTATAGGTTAAATTCTTTACCCAACGCCTTTTCGGGGACAAAAAGTTTGGAGCGGAAGAGTATGTCATGACTCGTACTTTAACTACTATAAATTAGAATTTGATATGATTATTGGATAATAATAGTTAAAAATAAAATTAAATAATTATTAGTGTAATTTATTTGAATATGAACTTGAATAAAACTTTGAAATAATTAATTTCGAAGATTTTGGCGATAACAGTATTGAAATGGAATTATACATATTGAATGTATTTATAATCAATAGTTGGATTATATAATAAATTTTAACTTATTTGGTTGGAATTAAATTAATTGTTGATAACTAAAAGTCGTTGGGTTTTTAATGTAGGATAATTAAATTTAATAAAATGCAGTACTGGGATTATTTGGATAATTGAATTTTCGACTTGTGGTAAATGAAAATGGTATCGAAGTTGATTTAAATTTTATTTTAAACAACAGCGAAGAATGTTAATATTTAAAATTTAGTTAAAAGTTAATAATTAAGAACTAAAAAATTTATATTTTAATTAACGAGTAAAAATAGCTACTTCAGCAACTTTCTCAGATTTCGATGAAACCAGTTTCATCGGATCCGTAATAGTGAGTTATGGTAGGATTTCAAGTTCATAGCGATCGGACTTGTCATTTGGCCGAAATAAATTTAAGGAATTTGATAAAATAAATTGACTTTGAAAAGCTATCTTCCACATATGATCGAATTAGGCCTCGAAACTAGTTCCATTTCGTTCAGATTGGGGGTAAAACATTATATATGCTAATTAGCACATCCCGATGGGGTTCGAACGATTTTAGACCTAACTATATAAATACGCACGTAATTTGAGACAGTTTATATTAAAATATTTCTAACCCTAGTTCAAAATTCATGACCGTCGTTTTTAAATTTCCAATGGTCGAAAATTCACCAACTTCCTTCTTAATTTCTCTCGATCCATTCATCAAAATTAAAAATTCCAACATGAAAGCTATTGGTCTAAGAAAGCTTTTCAAATCCATACCGTTGATTGCTACTAATACGTCACGAATTCACGATCTGAGATTGAAGGGCGCATGAACTAGGCAGCCGCATAGAGTTACACTTTCGGCGTGGGTGGGGGAGCATGTGGCGAATGCGACGATGTCTCCTGATCATCGTCTTATGGTTGGGTTGCATTCATGGAACGGCTGAAAATAGAAATGTGTAGGAGAAGAAGAGGTAACGTATTTTTATTTTTCTTATTAATTAATTATTTTATATTAAAATTCAATTATTCTAACTCGAATAACTTTTGCATACAATCTCGAATCGACGCGCGGTTTTCTCCATTGCGTTCGTATCAAAATTCTGGACGTTGTGCAACTGGTGTGGCTGCATTCTGAGACTTTTCATATTTATGCCATTATTTCTATTTTAAATCATCGATACATCAAATGTGACTGTTTGTATAATCACAATTGACTGAAATAAATTTTATGTGATTAAATTTAAATCGTGAAGTTATTGAAATTTATTGGTTGTTGTTTAATAAATTTAATTAACATTTAAATTGACATTTGAATTAATTAATAAAAATTGAATTGACAGTTAAATTTAATTCGAATTTAATTGCCCGTAAAATACCCGATATTTCTAATTATGAAATTGTTTTGAATTTTATTGACTGTTTGGATGATTGGTTGTGATGGATGTTATTGGTTGATATTTAATAGTTTATTTATTTTGATATGTCGTGTTATCAACCTATATATTATTTACAGTATATAAAACTGTAAATTGAATTATTTCAAATAAATTAAGAAATCGGTTGAAATGATATATACCTATGTCATTTATTTTAGATTTAAATGATGTATATATCCATCCTTGAATTAAATTGGAATAACTGATTCACTTAGCGATAGGATAGAAAATTATATACGGACATCGGATTAGTTAAATTAAATGATTTTAAGATTCTTGTTTTGAAATTTATTTAAATGATGATTTTAAAAAATAAAATCAAATTTATGGAAATCGAACAATTTTCGAACTTTAGCTCGAAAAGTTGAAATTTAAATTGATAACAGGAATTGTTTGATAATTGAAGTTGAGATTTTGAAGTTATAATCGAAATATTATGTGAATTTTAGGAATTGATTTGTTTTAAAAGATTGAAATTTTATTGGAACATTGAATATTGCTAAATAAAAGTGATACAAAATGATATTCCGAAATGGAGATCGAAATTTAATTATATTTGAATATTTGGTTTTTAAATTTGATATTGAAGGAAAATTTGATTTAAGTGTTTTGAATCGATATTTTTTAAATCGAATTCGAAATGGACATAAATCGAAACGGTTTTAATTTAAAATTTGAGTTTGAACTAGTTTGGAATTGGAATTTAAATTTATTTAGAATTAGAGTTGGAATTAATTTGAAACTGGAATTGAAATTAATTTGGCATCGAAGTAAAATTCGACTTGAAATCAAAATTGGGTCGATTAAATCGAAATGGAGATTGCAATTGATTTGAATTGGGAAATTTGGAATTGAATCGATTTGACTTTGAAACTATTTTCAAATGAATTATTTTAGTATAAACAGTTTAAAAACTACATTTTTAAATATTGAAATTATTTTGATTTTGCAAACTATTTTACTTTATAAACCATTTTTATTACTCTGACTATTTTCGATTAAACTATTTTCACTATTTAATTATTTTAAAACTATTTAAACTATTTTCTAAAATTCAAACTGATCAAAAGGGTGAAATGGTTATATTTAAATCTTAAATTTAAATTCGAATTGGGTTAAAGTGAAGAATAACCAAAATTATAATTCGAATCAAATTTTGAAGTGAAATCGATTTATCGAACTGAATTGACATTTTGAAGTAAAATATGATTTTTGAAGCGAATATGATGATTTCAAAATGGATTTGATTTTTGAAGCGAGTATGATGATTTCGAAATGGATTTGAATTTGAAGCAAGTATGATGATTTCAAAATAGATTTGATTTTGAAGCGAATATCATATTTTGATATCAAGTACGAATTGTTTTTGAAATTATAAAGTACCAACCGGTGTGTAAAATGAAGTTCGGTTGTTAAAGAGACCAGGACCTCTTATTGGCATACTTGCTGTCAATATTGGAACCACCTTGACAACTGTGTATGCTATGGATGATATCCAGAATGCATAAATGGTGATTGTTTACCAGAATAAAGTAAGAGAACGATGATGGATAGCCTTGACACTTGTGTCAAAATTAAAATGACTAAAATAGGAGCCTATGTCTGGCCAATGATGTTAGCTACCTCTAGCGATGTTGATCCCTCGTATTATTATTGTGATTTTCGACTCGATGGGTGCATCATTTTCGTTTGGATTGATTGTCGCGGTCGACCACGGATGTGTTATGACCAACCAGAAAGGATAAATTAGTAGAATCCGACCTTGGGCATTGCCTCTCATGCCTTGTCATATTTATCCTTACGCAAGCCCATTACCATTTTGGTTTACCTATAAAAATGTGTTAAGGTAGATCAATGTAAAGCCTTAACACTATTTTAGTATTTACTTTCATGATAGAAATTATATATTATAGCGTATACTATTATATATAAATAGTTTAACGAATTCTTTGGAAATGGAAAATCCCATAACATTTCTTAAGTTATTACACTCACGTTATACACAGGATAGGAGATGAAAAATCCCGTATACATCTCTGACATTGTTACACTCATATTTATTGATATTGATTTGACTTACATATGTCCTGAATCGAGTGTTTTGTCTTTTCATTACACTTGGGTCATTCCTAAGTTTTTTCAGCGTATTGAAGATTATTCTCTAGAGGCGAGGACGAAGAATTAGTATATTGCTATTATTATTATCCACTTCATTATGCTATTCCGCTGTATCGATTATTCATCTCTGGTGTATATATACAACTCTGATAAATGAGTATAGATTATAATAAAATGTATAGTAAATAGCTTTATCGCCCTATTTATTTGATTCTTATATTTTACCATTCCATTGTGAGATTCTGTGTTTGTTTCTTCTTCTTTTCTTATTTTCCGTAATTAACCCCATTGATTATCAATGTTCTGGATTGTTTAAGTTGGATATGAGTGAATTATTGTCGATTTAATCCTTCTGAAATGTGGGTCGTCACAATAATAGATAGTACATGTTAATATATGTCCAATGGTTCGAATCATCCTATGCTAGTTTCAAACTTGTGATCTCTTACACCAAAGTCAGAGTGTCTAACCACCGGGATAATGGTGCCGGTCTCTTAATGATAATTGATAAAACTGGTAGATTAAAAAAATTAACTAAATAGCTAATTAATTAAAGTATATACATATAAAGTGTGTAGATAGATATATGCTACATTATCTCGACTTATTTAAGATAATGTGAGTATATATGTATATACATAAGAAATTTTCAAAATTAATATTAAATAAAGTTATTTAGTTAAATATGTTAATTAACAAATAATAAAATGTACACACACACACACACACACACATATATATATATATATATCCGTGTGTGTATAACCATAATTGTTATGTTATACATGTCCAATTAAAAATTTTGTTGAATAGCAAAAAATGAATTAAAATGTTAAATAAACAAACTAATTGAATAAGATTTAATTAATGCAATGTATATAAGACTATTATATAAGTTAATTAAATTGTAAAAGTTATATACTAATTAAACTTACATAATATAAATGTATAAAAAAAGTAGACTAGTAAGAAACCCAAAATATACTTAAGCAACAAATACATATGTACAGTACGTATATCATGGTTTCTGATGTGTCCGACACTTGAATCACTACGGCATTTCATAAGAAATACATTATTCCATAAGTTGATAACACTCAACTAAATATATTAAAGACTATGAATTAAAAACTGTCCTCTACGATTTATATATTAATAAATTACTTGCATACTCTCTAGTTGTTGAGCAAACTCATGCTTGGGATGTAAAATATAGTATTATTAACATATAGAACATATGAGGTAAGATAGCCATGTGAGAAATGCGGATTAAGGATCTTAAGGCTAAGGATAAACATTAGAGGGGGGTGAATAGTGTTTTTAGAGAATTGTTAAATCTTTTTAGTTTTTGTTAATTTAAACATAAATGTATGCAATATTCAGACACAGATATGATCACAGAAACAAACACAGATGCACAAATAAAGTAAACACGGTAAAGGAAAGAACACACCGGATTTTATACTGATTCAAAGTTACCCTACATCCAGTTCTGCACACAAGTACGGATTTCCTTTCAAAAACAATCATTACAATTACACCCTCGATTTCAAGGCAACGGGGTACACCCTCCAGAATCACAATCCTCTGGGTAGAGATACTTGATTTCCCGGGCAACAAGTTCACCCAATTGATTTCCCAAGGCTACAATCACACCTTATCCCGCTTGATTGATTTCCAAGGCTACAATCACACTTTTTCTCGCTAAGTTGATTACAAAAAGCCTATAACTCTAAATAGCACTGAGGATCTTGTTGAGATAATGATAGAGAATCAAACCAGAGATAATCTAGTTAGATTCAATGTTGATTTCGGTAGAGTGATGATAAGAATATGTATATAGAAATATGGAAGAAGAAGACGAGTGAAAAAACAGAAAATCTATGTTAAAATTCATTGAAACTAACCCCTATTTATAGAAGAATAACAACCATGTCCATTCGTGAAGAGTTATGACGAATAGACACTTCTTTTGAAATTTAAATTTTGAACTCAACTGACACCATGTCGACATGGGGTACATGAGTATGTCGACATCCCAAAGGGATTTTTGGTGTTTTGATTTTCTTTGAAAATAACCTTTATCTTATATTAAAACTATTTTAAACTTTATAAATATACTTGACTATTATTAAAATGCATAAGCAAATATATATAACAATATATACAAAATTTTACTATAATTTTATATTTAAAATCTAAGTATAAATATTAAAAAGTTAAATATATTATATTTAAAAATAGTTTAAAAACAAGAATAATTTGATATTGAAATTAAAGATTATTTTGAGGCTAAAAGTATTTGAAATCAGGATAGATGTTTTTGATGCTTTTAAAAGGAAGGTTTTGAAATCATTTTGAAAACAAGATATAATTTTGAAAAATCATTTTGAATAAAAAGTTAGTGGATACAAAACAATATTCCACTAGATTTTTCGTTGGTTCCATCCTACTTAGGGTTCCATCCCTTTAACAGGCTCGAAGTGGATTCCATTCCACGAATAAATTGAATTTTAAGATGTCAGTGCTTTTCTAGGAGTTTTAACAAATTTTCTAATTAAAAAATAAATTACTCGAACTCTTGAACTCTTGGTAATCTTCATACCCATGAGTCTTCAATCTTGATATCTTGAATCTCTATATTGTGCAGTCTTCATTCTTGGTACATGCATGGTTAAATCCTACATATACATATATATCTAAACTTATACTGTTAGTATTTATATTTTATAATCTATTCTAAGGTTGTTGTCATCAAAACCATCATCTCACGAACTAACAATCTCCCCCGTTTTGATGATGACAATCTTTGTTTATAAGATATTACTTCTATCCTAATAACTCCCCCTTAATCTATGCCTAACTACCTTATTTTATACTTCTCCCCCATTGTCATCAAAAAAACTAACTCTAAACTATATAACACCAAACTATAGAACTCCCCCTAAATCTAGTACTCTATGATATGTGATTATAATGATAGTGTTATTATAAATAACCAACACTTAGATCTAATAATAAACCTAATCCTAAAGTACTAACTATTCTAAGTGTATAATAACCAAATAATTATATTTATTAATAGGGAAGAACTCATATAAGAACACAATTTATTTATTAATCATATAGTTATATTTACATTTTCGTGGGAAACATAAGAAGGAACGTACAATAATGGTAAAGAAAGGGAAGAAACTAATATGTGTTTTTGAACATAGGAGATCAATGAATCGAATAGTTTGGATAGTGGAAACAGAAATTTCCACGGTGTCCGACAAGATTCCCATTCTTGTCAAAACACACTTCACCAACGCAAACGACCTTGTCGTCATCTTTTACGTGTGCTTCTTCCATGGGTTCTTCTTCTTCTTCTTCGTTGGCTTCTTATTCTTGATCTCCTGAAGAGCCTTCATCAATCAAGATTGGGTTAGCATGATTGTCCATTAAAATTTTTTGCCAATTCCTAAGGATTTTGCCTTGCCTCTCTTATTCTTGGGCCATTCGAAGTTGCATTACTTGAATTTCAGTCATTAACTGAAGTGTATCCTTTAGAGAATCCTCCATTTTAGTCACACGAGCAAGAGTGGTACGTTGAAATGGACCAGTCGTAGGAGAGGGGAACGAAAAGGTTTATTTTATGTTTGATTTGGAAGAGGAAGCCATTGGTTTTTTTATTTCAGAGAAAAGAACAGAGAGATAACAGAAAAGATGAATAAAATTTCAAAAATGTGAAGAATACATAACCAATTATTTGGATTTTGATGGGAAAATTTTCAAAAATTTAAAAACGTTGTATGTCGACATAGGGTAGAGGGGTATATCGACATGGTTCTTGAATTTTTTCCTATTTAATTTATTTTGAATTAATTTTTAATTATACTTTGTTTATTTATATTTTATATTTCAGTTATTGAACAAATACCTAATTCTCTTCTTAATTTAGTAAATATAGATTCATTTAATGGTTTTGTTAAGAAATCAGCAATTTGATTCTCAGAATTGATATAATCTAGAGTAATTACTTCCTTATATTATCTCTGAGAAAATGATGTCGTATATCAATATGTTTAGTTCGAGCATGTTGAGTAGTATTTTTGGATAAATTTATCGCACTAGTATTATCACAATAAGTTATGATTTTGAAAATTTTAAACCATAATCTTTCAAAGTTTGTTGCATATATATTACTTGGGAACAAGCCAAAGCAGCAGAAATGTATTCTGCTTCAGTTGTTGATAAAGAAACTGTGTTTTGCTTTTCACTAAACCAGAAAATCAGAGAATTCTCCAAAAAGTGACAAGTTCCACTTGTACTATTTCGGTCTGATTTACAACCAGCATAATCAACATCACAGTAAGTTATTAAGTCAAAGGAATCATTTTTAGGGTAAAATAAGCCATAATCAGAGGCGTGTTTAACATATCTTATGATGCGTTTTACGGCTTTTAAGTGGGTCTCTTTAGGTTGGAATTGATATCTTGTATAGAGACAAACACTATGCATGATATCAGGTCTACTAGAAGTATTATAGAGTAGTGATCCAATCATTCCTCTATATAACTTTTGATCTACATCTATCGAGAGATCTTCTTTACTAAGGTACTCATTGGTTGCCATGGGAGTGGGTTTTCCACTCGCAGTAGTCAAACCAATTTTATTAATTAGGTCTTTAGCTTATTTTCTTCACTAATAAAGACACCATTATCTAATTGTTTTATTTGTAATCCTAGAAAGAAATTTAATTGACCCATATGACTCATCTCAAACTCTTTTTTCATTATTTCAGAAAATTCTTTATTCATTTCAAAATTAATTGATCCAAAAATGATATCATCTACATAGCCTTGTACTTGTTGAATATCATTTTTATTTTTTTAATAAAAAGAGTGTTATCTACTTTACCAATTTCAAATTTTAATTGTAATAAATAAGATCTTATCTATCGTACCAGGTCTAGGAGCTTGTTTTAGACCATATAAAGCTTTCTTGAGTTTGTAAACATGATTAGGTAATTTTTCAACATATACTTCTTCTTTTACAAATCCATTTAAAAAGGCACTTTTAACATCCATTTGATATAGTTTGAAGTTATTATGATTTGTGAAAAACAAGTAGAATCCTAATGGCTTCTAATCTTGCTACAGGAGCAAAGGTTTCATAAAAATCTATTCCTTCTTCTTGACAAAAACCTTGAGCGACTAAACGTGCTTTATTTCTAACCACCTCTCCTTGTTCATTCATTTTATTTTTATAAACCCATTTAGTTCCAATTATAGTTTTATTTTCAGGTCTAGGAAAAAGTTCCCAAACTTCATTTCTAGTAAATTGATTTAGTTCTTCTTGCATAGCCAAAATCCATGAATCATCAGTTAATGCTTCTTTTCGATTTTTTGGTTCAATAGTTGATATAAAAGCTACATTACTCATTTGACTTAGTTGATTTCTGGTTTTAACTATACGTTGCATATCTCCTAGTATATTTTCAATAGGATGATCTTTTGAAAGTTTAGTCCTTTTATTAGGATGATTAATTTCATTATTAGTTTCAGTTGACTCTTGATTTTGAGTAATTAAATCATCTTCATCATTTGTATCTTCAAAATTTTTGAAACTTTCATTGAATGACACATGCATTGTTTCTTCGATGGTGTTAGTTCTTAAATTAAATATTCTGTACGCTTTACTTCTATTAGAATATCCGATAAAGATACCTTCGTCGGATTTAGGATCAAATTTATCTAAGTTATCTTTAGTATTTAAAATAAAACATTTACTTCCAAAAATTCTAAAATAAGATACTTTAGGTTTCTTTGAGTGAAGAAGTTCATAAGAAGTCTTATTAGTTAAAGGTTTAATTAAAATTGTATTTAAAATATAATAGGCGGTAGCAACTGCTTCTGCCCCAAAATTCTTTGGTAATTTACTATCTCAAAGCATAGTTCTCGCACACTCTTGAATCATCCTATTTTTAAGTTCTACTACTCCGTTTTGTTGTGGAGTTCTTGGAAATGAAAAATTGTGAGTCATTCCCTTTTTATTGCAGAATTCCTTAAACTTTTCATTTTCAAATTCACCACCGTGATCACTACGAATGGTTATAATTTTTAGAGATAGTTGATTTTGAATCCTTTTGTAAAGTTCTTAAAACATTCAAACGTATAACTTTTATGTTTCAAAAATATTATCCATGTAAATCAAGAATAATCATCTACAATTACAAAAGCATATTTACTATGATTTATTGACAAAATTTGAGATGGACCAAATAAATCAAGGTAAAGTAATTCAAGAGGTTTTGAAGTTGAAATCATATATCTTAATTTAAAGGAACTTTTTCGAAGTTTTCCTAATTGACATGCATCACATAGACTATCTACTTTAAAATTCATTTTAGGGAGACCTCTTACTAGATCATGTTTTGACAGTCTAGATAAGATTTTGAAACTCTAATGCCCAAATCTCTTAAGCCAAATCCAAGGGTCACTTGTATTTGCCAAAAGACATAAGTTATCATTTGAAACTTTCATACTAAGAATATAAATATTCTTTTTCCTAACTCCCTTAAATATTATGGTTGAATTGTTATCTTCAATGTGACATTCACTTTTTTCAAATTTAATTTTATATCCTTTATCACAAAGTTGACTTATACTTAGCAGATTATGTTTCAGATTTTTAACTAGCAAAACATTAGTAATAATAGGAGTTTCAGAGTTGCCGACTTTGCCGATGCCAATCACATATCCTTTTAAATTGTCTCCAAAGTTAACCAGTCCTCCGTCTTTGTATATTATATCATTTAACATATCTAGATTGCCAGTCATGTGTCTAGAACATCCACTATCGAGTATCCATTTGTCCTTTCTGATCTATACAATTTGTCCTTTGTGTATTGATTCCTCAATAGCCATAAAGCATGATTCCTGCATATCAAACAATTTTGGTAGACAACTTGAATTTGAATATTGATTATATGCAGACTCAAAAGACAATGATGATCTGAATATTTCAAACATAGCCATTTTAAAACTTTTTCAAAAATCAGATTATGAAACTTTGAAAACCTTGCTTTGATACTAAATGTGAGAAATGCGGATTAAGGATATTAAGGCTAAGGATAAACACTGGAGGGGGATGAATAGTGTTTTTAGAGAATTGTTAAATCTTTATAGTTTTTGTTAATTTAAACACGAATGTATGCAATATTCAGATACAAATATGATCATAGAAACAAACAAAAATGCAGAAATAAAGTAAAAACAGTAAAGGAAAGAACACACCGGATTTTATACTGGTTCGAAGTTACCCTACATCCAGTCCCGCACACAAGTACGGATTTCCTTTCAAAAACAATCTTTACAATTACATCCTCGATTTCAAGGTAACGAGGTACACCCTCCAGAATCACAATCCTCTGGGTAGAGATACTTGATTTCTCGAGCTACAAGTTCACCTAATTGATTTCCCAAGGCTACAATCACACCTTATCTCGCTTGATTGATTTCCAAGGCTACAATCACAACTTTTCTCGCTAAGTTGATTACAAAAAGCCTATAACTCTAAATAGCACTGAGGATCTTGTTGAGATAGTGATAAAGAATCAAACTAGAGATAATCTAGTTAGATTCAATGTTGATTTCAGCAGAGTAATGATAAGAATTTGTATATAGAAATGTGAAAGAAGAAGAGGAGTGAAAAACCAGAAAATCTATGTTAAAATTCATTGAAACTAACCCCTATTTAAGAAGAACAACCGCCATATCCATTCGTGAAGAGTTACGACGGATAGACACTTCTTTTAAAATTTAAATTTTGAACTCAACTGACAACATGTCGACATAGGGTACATAAGTATGTCGACATCCCAAAGGGATGTTTGGTGTTTTGATTTTCTTTGAAAATAACCCTTATCTTATATTAAAACTATTTTAAACTTTATAAATATACTTGACTATTATTAAAATGCATAAGTAAATATATAGAATAATATATACAAAATTTTACTATAATTTTATATTTATAATCTAAGAATAAATATTTAAAAGTTAAATATATTATATTTAAAAAATAGTTTAAAAACAAGAATAATTTGATTTTGAAATTAAAGATTATTTTGAGACTAAAAGTATTTGAAATCAGGATAGATGTTTTTGATGCTTTTAAAAGGAAGGTTTTGAAATCATTTTGAAAACAAGATATAATTTTGAAAAATCATTTTGAATAAAAAGTTTGCGGATACAAAACAATGTTCCACTAGATTTTTTGTAGGTTCCATCCTACTTAGGGTTCCATCCTTTTAACTGACTCGAAGTGGATTCCATTTCACGAATAAATTGAATTTTAAGATGCCAGTGCTTTTCTAGGAGTTTTAACAAATTTTATAATTAAAAAAATAAATTACTTGAACTTTTGATAATCTTGATACTCATGAGTCTTCAATCTTGATATCTTAAATTTCTATACTGTACAGTCTTCATCCTTGGTACATGCATGGTTAAATCCTTCATATACATATATATCTAAACTTATATTGTTAGTATTTATACTTTATAATCTATTCTAAGATTGTTATCATCAAAACCATCATCTCACGGACTAACAAGCTATATGTATTTTTTGAGAAAAGTCAAGATGCAAGTATTATGCTTAGGTCGTTGTGAAATCGTTAGTATGAATAAATAATTTCTTTTGATTTATTAAGCAAACTCAAGGTCAAAACGAGATTATGATATGAAAGAACAAGTTGGGAGTCTTATATGATAAAACCAGTTGGAATAATCCATCGTTTGTGAGGCTATGGCATATTGAACAAGAAAAAAATCGAAACGCCAAGATAGACGAGTCCTAGCATCCACTAATGAAGTCGAAAAACTTCTATTTTCCATCCTAGAGTTTCGAGAAACATAAAAGACTAGTTGAAGCCGTACTAGAAAAATAAAACGGTAACATTTAACCTTTCTAATATTGTAAGAACATTTTGGTATAAAGTTATAGTACTCTACATTGAAAATTTTGTGCCACTAATGTATTTGATAAAATGATTATCAATTAAGATTGGAGATGAAATGAATTAAAGATTGACAAAAGAAATATAAAATATGTGTACTAATGAATATTTACTACATTATATTGTTTGAATATCCATCCAAATGCCTAATTTTATAACTACTAAATACATTCGTAATTGGTCATTTACATGTTTATTTGGTAAAGATTATATATTGCATTTTTATTTTTAAACTTAAAAGTAATACAAGTAATGGACATCTGATCCATATTTAATTACATACAAAAGTTATTTGGTGAAAAGTTATTGTTTAATGTACGAAACTTCAATAAAATTACTATATTTGGAATAAGAAAATAAATCATAATACAAGATCGTGTATTCAATATGGTTCATTATATAAGAATTTCCTTTGATTGGTTTGACCATTTTGGAAAGAAAGCAAATGTAGAAAGGTAGATATAAGCTAAGGTATAGTTGAGATGAACAAGGTGAATGATCACCTTTTCTTCATAAGGAAGTATCAAAAAGAAACTATAAAATAATAATTAATACTTAACAATGGAATGAGAAATATAATTTCTATTTTAAAATGTATTTTTTATAGAAAATCGTTTTCTATGAAATTTATTGTTTTAAGTTCAAGACATTTGACCTGAAAACTCTCAACTATACTTCATGCACTAAGTGGTTGAATAGACCTCCGTATTTCGTGCACTATTATGGCCATGGTAGTAGGTAAATGTCATATAGCACTAATCGATTGCATGAAATTATGAAAATTCGTAAATCGTACCAAACATTATTTATGAAATAATAATTGGTTTTCCTTGTTGACTAAAAAATAAATTTGTTTTTATTTCAATATGAATATTATGAATATTCATTATAAAATAAAGCTATAATAGTGGTATTTCATAGTAGAAGTAATGCATTGCAAAATACGTATGTATCTCAAATTATTTACAATTATTTTGGAATTATAGATTAATCCATAGTTTTGAGAAAAAATTGTTTGATTATACGATTATGAATCAAATGGTACTAGTGAATTGTATCTCAGACTCTTAAGGGTGAAACACCCACTTAACAGGAGTGTTACAAGTGTTGATGAAAATAATCTAGATGTATGTAATTGAGTGTCAATTTATACTAAAATGGCTTTACGTACTTTATTGTATTCACTAATGAGTTATTACTAACATAAACAAGTGTTATGATACACATGTAGTATGTCTGTGATAACTTCAGATAACATAACACTGAAGCAAGTGAAATTACATATAGTAGAACTGATTTGATTTGATCGAATAAGCGAGTCATCGAAAAAGTTTTGAATGTACCTAAAAAATCGAATAAAGATTCAATATAAAAATTCACTCCTCCCTATGGTACATAATGATGTTCAATAAGGAGTAATGAAACTTTGTTGGATAAAGTAAGATCAATAACGAGTGAAGTTGAGCTAACTTCTTTCTACAAGGTCATGTACTTAAGAGTACTAAACAAGGTTAAAATTAATTTCATCTAAAGAATTGTTTACAATATCATACAAGATAAGATTTTATGTGAAACCTCAACATATCCTAGGTGAAGGAGTAGGCAGGTTATGCGAGTCGAAAGACTACATGTAATAATTGTATATGATTCTTGTATGCATCGCCCCAAAAGAGTTCGAGAACGATCGTTATTGGATGACCAATTTATGTTTTTAATGTAATTATCATAAACTAAAACCAAGTCAGTTTATGTAATACATATTTGATTACACTAAGAAGCAATTATTGTTTCATTAAATACCAACTTCATACCAAAGAAATTTCTTCTAGGAATTATTGGTAGTAAAATGGACTTGGATACGATCCAAAAATAAAATTGCTAACATATGATGTAATAAAATTAACCCAACCAAATAAGCACAACACATTAGAATGTCTAATGGTCAATCTCATGCATCAAAGAGAAATTATTAATTTTATTAATGTCGAGAAAAGAATGAAAGTAGGCTAACAAGAGTATCGACTTTACCATGTGGTACGATGTGCAAATCCGAAATGGATTTCAATTACGTTATCAAAATATGATTTGGATATTGGTACTTGAAAGGGAAAGATCCTTCTACTGAAAAGTGTCTTCAAGAAGAAGATTAATGCGGTTGGAATATAAGGCACGTTGATAAAAAATAATTTCATAAATTTTAGTTCTTAAAACTAACGTAATAGATTCATCATTCAACATGTTATAGTTAGTTCAGATTTTACACAAAAAATTTATTGTTGGGTTTGGCTTTGAGTTTTGGAGTGTACATATATATATATATATATATATATATATATATTGAAATAAAAAATTCTAAATTATGTTTTAGAGTAGATCGTTACGCTTAATTGATAGAGTAGGGTTATGCCCTTTAGGCAATTATGTTTGTTATATATATATATATATATATATATATAACTCGATAACTAATCTTTGTTTGAAATAAAAGGCGTTTTCTTTCTATTATATACATAATATAACGTGTTGTATTAATTAATTTAATTAAAAGCATATTTAATAGAAAATCCATAAATGGTATGTTTTGTGATAGTACTTACAAAGAGTTATGACCATGAGTAATTTATCACAATGAAAATAAATATATTATTTTAAATTTTCCTGGTCAAGATGTGTGGAGACTAGATATCGATACATTCATTGAGACTAGAATACGTAAAGCTCTCCAAAAGTTGGATAGTATATTACTCATGGCTGTTGAGGGCACCAAGGGGTTACATACTAATAGTTATTGGATAACTACAGAATGACCCACTCGATAATTTTCTATTAGTTAGTATAACTAAGGTCAAAGTGAAAATATTGATGTGGTGAAATTTCAGAGTTCTCTTAACTTGAGAATACTATTGAACTTTAATACGGAAGCTCTGCACTGATTATGGTAGAGTTAGGGGTATGCCCTACGGGCAATTATGTGATTTATTACGTATATCTAACTCGTTGATCAATCTTCTTCGTAATAAAAGGTATTTTCTTCCTATTATATACTTGATGTAATGTGATTATCTTAATTAACTAACTTAATTAAAAGTATAGTTACTACAAAATCCATAAAGGGTATATTATGTTATAGTAGTTACAAAGTATTGTAACCGTGAGTAATTTATCACAACGAAACATATATACCATTTTGAATGTTCCTACTCAAGAAGCATCGAGACTAGACATCGATGTATCCGTTGAGACTGGAGTACGTAATGCTCTTCAAATGTCGGACAGTGTATTACTCATGACTGCTAGGGGCACCTAGGGGTTACGAACTAATAATTATTGGATAACTACGGAAAGATTCACTCGATAGTTTTCTATTGGTTAATATAACTAATGTCAAACAAAAAATATCGATATGACTGATTTACACAGTTCTCTTGACTTAAGAATATTGTGGTTCTTCAATACGAATGCTCTGCTTTGATTATAGCCAAATCATGGCATGGCATCCATCGAGTGACTATAGTTGGGTCAAATAGAAGTATTGAAAGTGAAGCACTATTCAAGAGAGGATTCGTCTCCTCAGTTATATGCAGTTAGTATCACAGTCAACTCAAAGTCAAAGTCTCTGGCCAGAGCATTTCGGTTAATAATTATTATTATTGAACCAATGATTTTGTATTTAGACTATAAAGTTGAATGTGAATGAGGTTGGAATTTTGACCATTACCAAATTCCATATGCCCAAAGTGATATAGTTTTGACGAAGAGAATTGTTGTAAACAAATGTCACAACCCAGTAACGCTTATTAAACTAAATTGGATTTTATCGAAAATGAGTAAGTGATAAATTTTGCCTTAGCGTTGCACCACCTTCTAAGTGTAACGACCCGAATTTTTCATTGTTCAATTGTAAATATTTAAATGGTTTTAAATATTGAATCTGAATTATATATTTATTTTGAATATGAAAATTGGGTTTATTTATAGGATAAATTTAGAATTTGAATATAGAAATTTATTGGATAATTTAATCATTGAAGTTTATTGGTCAAATTATTGGATCTTGAGTTTTAAGCCTGGTAAAAATTATTTAAAGGCTTGTAAAATTAATAATAATAATAATGAAGATAGTAAAAGTTTTAAAATTGAATTTAAAAGTGATATGTTCTATTTTAAAAATAGCATGTTTAAATTGACATATAAAAATAGCTTTTTGAGACACGGTCTCGGAATTCAATGAAATCAGTCCCATTGCATATGTAATATTGTATTATTATTATCAGATTTCATATTTCGTAATGTTTGGAGTTATCATTTGATCATATAGGATAGAAACGCGTTGAAATTAATATCGAAATCTAATATAATAATTGGAGCCAAAAAGTTATCTTCTTCATACGATAGAATTAGGACTCGAAAACTTTTCCATTGCGTTCGGAATAGGGGCATATCATTATAAATGTCTAGCGGCATGCCTTGATAGAGGTTTGAGATTTTAATCTATGCAATCGAGATGATTTGAATTTTATATAGTATATATATATAGTGTGTGTGTGTGTGTGTGTGTGTGTATTCATTGATTGATAATATATTTCCCATCAAAACTTTTCACCTTCTCCTCAGAACTACTTTAGACTTCCATCTACATGTAAGGGATCTTTTCCTTTTTAAAAATCACGTTACCTTCTCCTAATGCTTCAATTCATTTGAACAGAGAAAAAAAATAAAAAAAATGGATAAGGGATCAAGTCTCTCTCTCTCTCTCATTTAATTCTTCAAATTAACAGAAATGCGATCGTCCCTCCTCCTTTCCAAATTTAATTCGAATCGATTACCGTCTGTTTTAAAAAAAATCAAAAAAAGGGAAAGAAAGGTAATCACGGGATGGGGATCGACGATGGAAGGTGGCGATGGGTTGTAGGTTGATTTGGTATTTAGGGAAAGCAAAGTTGCTTGTCGTAATGGTAGTGATTGAGTTTTTAGGCCGCCTCTCGGTTTCTAGGCGAAGGGTTTGGTGGCGAGTGATCGAGGGCCGCGATGGTGAGGGCTACTGTTGCGTTCGAGGGTTTGGGACCTTTGGCTCGTTCGCGTGCATATGTTGGGCTGATGGAGTGTGCAAGTGGCGATGGTCAAGCTTGGTGCTGGTGTGGCGGTGAGGAGTCGGGGATTGATTTCGTGCACTGACAGGGAGGTCGAAGTGGCTGTGGGAAGGAGAAAGGAGTACGACACTGACTTTAGTCGGTGATGGTCGTAATGAGGCAGAGCAGGCTCGTGAGTAGGAAGCTGATTTGAGGTATTTAGCGATTAATTTTAAATTTATTTAGTGTGTAATTAGTATAAATTATTTAAATGTTAATAAATTTATAATCCATTTTTATGAGGTCTAAAAATCGTGAAAGAACAAATCGAGATGGAAATGGTTTGTAAATAAAATCAAGGTGAGAATTTCTCACTCACTTTTGGATTTCCACGTTTAATTTAAATTGTTGAGTTCAAATTATTGGATGCTTGATTGGATTGATAAATTTCAAATTATTGGTTGGATGATTATACAATATATAGTATACATATATACTAGTATATTGGAGTGATTGATATTCCCGCATATACATATATATACATATATAGCGGATGAGGCCCTATGCGCCCTTCATAATAGCGATGACCCTATATACCGCGATATCGCCCTCGAAGTGGGATAGGTATTTTTATTGTTGTCTAACATCTGTGGATGCAGGGAGAACAGGTTAGAGGGATCCAACTTGATTCCTAAAATATATTAGTATTTTTAATATAAATAAAATGCTTGATTATTGTGTGTTGTAAAATTTTAAATGTTAAAAGAGCATAGAAATTAATTTTGGACCTATTAAATACCATAATACTATTTTAAAATTTTAAGCAATCAAAAGGAGATTTTTAATAGAAAATATGTAAATTGAAAATCGGATTATTTAAAACAGGTTAGGTTGAATAAGAAATGCTGTATTTTTGATCACATTAAATAATGCGGAAAAATATTTTAAATGGACAATTTTAAAATGAATTATATAAAGGATTTTTTTTAAAAAAGATTGGGTTTTGAATTGATATTCGAAAAATATAGAAAGAGGTTGAAATTGATATTTAAAATAGATGGGTAAAAATAAATTAGATTAATAAGAAATTGAATTTAAGAAATCGAATTTTATAAGGGAGATTATTTAGTGAAACTTAAAGGAGTTACAAGAAATTTATAAACATAGTTTATAAATGAAGGAAAGTGATATCGAATGGTAAATTGGGAATACATATTTACGGGAAGAATTTATTTTGGAATATGAAAATAGGGTAAAAAATAGTAGATACTATTTATAAAGTGAAATGGTTAAGGAGACCGGAATGGAAATAATGTGATGAAAATCGAGATTTTTATAAATTGAAAATTTGGTTATCCAGATTTTAAAATATATTTTTAACAATAAGTTAAGTTTTAATTTTTTTTTAAAAGAATTTTTATTTATTAAACTATACAAATTTCAAAGTTAATCGGTATTCAAATATTTCAAAAGGGAATTTTAAATACTTAGTATTTATTTTAATAAAAATCCTAATTTTTTAAAACCTGCTTTGAAAGTGATGTTATAAAAAGTATTTCAATATTTTAAACAATTATTTGAATATGTCTTAAAATAAGTATTGTTATTTACTTTAAAATACTTATTTTGATTTACATATGTGTGTATACATATATAAAGTTTTAAAATTGTTTTAAATTTATTTATAAATCTTCTCGAGAGTTAAAAGGGGTTATTTGATAGATGAGGCGTATAAAAAAATTCTCAAGGCGAAGTTTGGGGAAAAGTTAGAAAAATTTCGAAGTAGTTAAATAAAAGCAGGCTTCAAAAAAATGAAATAGAATTCATGAAATGAAGTAGAAGAGAAATATGGTTAATAAGCAAATATAAATGGCTTTGAAAATATTAAGGGCATTAACTAAGGAATTTCAGAATGTAGAATTTTTTTTTGTAAACTAGTCAAGGAGTTTACAAATAAAATTGTAAATGATTTTGAGAAAAGAAAAAGGAAATAAAAGGAATATTTTCCAAGTGTTGAATGTCAAATGAAGTGGGAAAAAAGTATTGGGACGGGTTGGAAATGTCCCATTGAAAATAAAAGAGGTTTGAAAATTATTTTCAAAATGTTGAAGTAGGGAAGTAATATCTTATAAAAGATATTCTTTGAAATAAATTTTGGTGAATTTATAATAAGGCCTAATGATTGTTTATGGATATGTTTTGATAGTTAAATAACCGACCATCAATTTTGGCCAATTTCGTTAATCATTTCGAAGAGATCGAGATCAGATTTAATTATCTGAAAACCTCTTCGATCTAGTTTGAACGTTACGAATGAGTACCGTGAAGATGACGAAGACGATGATTCGATTGTCCAAACCCAGGACAACTTGTATGGATGAATGCAATCAGAACATCGTCATTGGAGGACGATGAGCATTCTAATTAAAATTGTACTCTTGAAAGGTAATGCTTAGCCTCGAGCCTCATCAACCGGAGAATGACTAAAACAGGAGAGATGCAATAAGGCTAAGTGGGTCGCATCCAAGTAGGATATGTTATCACCTTTCTAGATGTCCTTGGAAATTTTATCATTTATGGACATGGTTGTGCATGGATGGAGCGCTAGGTGGTAAGGTTGGGAACACCCAAGGTGATAACATATTCGTTCTATCCAGGTCAGGGGTACGCCGGTCTTGTGTAGCAGGGGATCCCACCGTGGTCCTCGGTACATTGTTCTAGAGGTGTACTGTGGTGGGCGGTACCCTAGTGGCCTAGTCATTCGATGAAATCCATTCTCCAACAAGCATCGTATGGTTTTGACTGTTCCCAACTATGCTGAAACGTGAGATGCAAATGTTTCAGTTATTTTCTATTTACTTTATATAGACACTATTATAATATCAGATGATTTTGATGAAAATTGTTTTGGTTATCGTAAGGTAAAAACCCATTGTGTTTATTCATGACGTGATCTTATGAGATACCTTTTTTCAAAGGATTTTGAAAAGTTAATAATTCAAATTGAGTGTGTTTTCTTACGCTAGCTTTCCAGACTGGCTAGAGTGTTATCTTGTTATAATTCTTGGGTCAAGCCGAGCATTACAGATTCATGATAGGATGCTATAGGGCTTAGGGAATGAGCTGGGTGGCAAGCCGTACTTCCGTACTTGATTATTATTCCGTTGTGTAAGCACAGGTGTCCATATTTGATGTATTGGATTGTTGTACTCTGATATGGTATGTATATTTACAATATAGTTCTTATATTTAAAATCTGTAATTATATATTATACTTTGTTTCGCTGCGATTGTGAGATTCTGTGGCGTTCTGTTCTTTCTTCTACCCTTTTCTTCTTCACCCCTAATGAACTGGTATTTTCGGCACCCGACTGCTTGGTATTTTATACAGTGGACATATTAATATCGATTTTCGATGGTCGAAAATTCCATTCTGTTACAGTTGGTATCAGAGCTGAAGGTTAAGCGAGAACCTTGGCTCTGGTAGGGATTTCTCATTAGAGATAGGGTCAGTAGTACCCAAGAATGAGTTTGAGTGTATTAATAGATATGAGCGTATATTTATTAGTGAATATAAATTATTTAATATTGTATTGACTTATCGGTTAAGTATTTATAAATTCTGGTCGGTACAGTATGGACAACTATATCGATAGGGATTTCTAAATTTTTAAACTAGGCAAAATGACATAGTATGTTTTAAAAAGAGGGTAAATGAAATAATTTTACCCAAACCATATTTTGATATGATGTAACGCCCCGAAAATTTTCGACTTTCGAAAATTCAACATCGACACTCACTTTATCGACTGCCGAGAAATCGAAGGCCGAAAACCGGAAAGTTATGGGTTTTTAAAAAGAATTTAAGAAAAGAAAAGAGAAGAAGAGAGAAGATAGAAAATGGAGAGGAAAGAGGATAGAAAATTTGAAAATATAGAAAAATGGAGAATAGAAAATAGAACAAAATAGAACGGAACAGAAAACAACAGAACAACATCAGAATCTCACAATTCGTAGCGGAACAACATATAATAATAAATGAATAATCTTTAAACAAAGAACTATATCAGTTATTACATTACATTTCATTACATCATATCATCAGAGTGTACAACAACAACAAACAGTGCAGCGGAAAAAGAAATACTATATAAGTAATACGCCATGCCATCCAGCTTGCCTCCAGCAACTCCAGAATATCCAGAATATCCTGATAAACCTAACTCTTAACTGCCCGTGTGGAAAATTGGTGGGCACCCAGAGTTTAGGAAGGAAAACAATAAACTCCGAGTCAGTCATGTGACTGGTGTGAGAACTCAAAACAGTTTATTTATCTTTAAAATCAAATAGAGGAATATTTTTAAATTCAATTCGCAATGCTTTTAAAAATGAGACTACCATAAGGCCTCCCGCACACACACACATGCAAACGCAGAATCGGAGGAGATTTCTCCTTATGATAGTCAAAGATGCTTGATACGCATTTAAAATAACATTTGATATTATTATTAGTGCATAGTGTATAACAAATTCATTTCGAAAGTAGAATATAAATCTTAGCCAACATACGACCATTATCGTATGCCTACTATAGCTACTATCCAAACAGTGGTGACCACCATAAGTGAATGGCAGGTTCTACAACTAATACCGTACAAAGTTTCGTATTGGGAATTGGATTTCCAACGAATGATCAGGCCAAGGAACTTCCCATTGCCACATGAGAATGCCTCTGGATGGACATCCCCGAGAACCAAACCGGATCTCTACCAACACAAGGCCGGGTTACTCCTAACTGAGTAACAACTGACCGAATATGCCATCCCCCGGTCCTTTGGGACCTTTATCACCGAGCGCTCGTAATCAATTCACACAATCATAACAAAGTGTTTTCAACATGAGTAAGTATCTGGGCTCCATACCATGATACCACCCTTTTCCAGAAGGAAATGGACACATCCTAAAGGGTGCTACCCCTCATAACCTTGCTGCTTCTTTCCTGTTTTGACCATTCACGGTGTGTGAGGCTCGACGAATTCACGTCCACAAAAACATACTTTATACAAAAGCCATGCTTTGGGTCAACAAATGATCAACACAATGATCACAAGGATAGACGATCAAATAAACGATCCTATCACAAATAATCAACACAATGATCATTTCAGCATCACTCAGCATGTCACATTACCAAATTGGGAATATATCGCTGATAACATTCAACTACATAACCTCTGAGCTCGTACGTCTCAGAGAAGGGTGTTAAGCTAAAAGAATAAATTCTTCGCCACCAACAGAAATATATTTGAAAGAAATCGGCTTTATATCTCAACTTGTAATGTCAGACATACAATCCATACAAGTCTGTTCCGGGCTCGAACAAAACCGAAGGCACTTCTTACGAAGCCCTTGCAATACGGGTATTCACAATCCCGATCGAATTTCCCATCACTTAGGAGATCTCAATACCAGGAGCTACCCAGTGCAGAGACAATCGATAGGTCATCCTATCGCTTTCACAAATACTCGGTCTTCAACACCGATCTTTAATGCAATTCACAACGACGTATCACATATTCGGAATGGGTTATACGACCCCATGGTCCTTTCCCGGTTAACCCGAATAGTGAGCGCTTATTCAAAAATAAGTGTGGCATTCAAATTCAAACAAATCACATCAATTTCCCATTCAAAGGAAATATTGATAGTCGGTTATTGAACTATCACTGGATATGCACACATCACCAGATTCCAAATAACTTTCCAAATTATTTATTTTCCAAAAATATCTTCACTAGATATTAAATTTCAATACCTCAAAAATAAATCAACATTTATTTTTAAACAAATTCTTCTTTTCATTTATAAATTCCATAATGAATTTATATTTCAAAATATTCATGAATATACGATTTCAATTATCCATTTTCAATTTATCTTCAAAAAGATAAATTCTAATTATTCACTTCATATTGGAAACAATTCCATACTTATTAAAAATAAGTAATTCACAAATCTTTTTATTTTCAACACTTAGAAAATATTCAATATACTTAAATCGAATTAAGTATATATTTCATTCTTTAAGGAAATCATTTACTTAAACATATTTATTTGGGCCAAAACGAATGTTGCGTAAAACATCGTTACGACAACCCAAAATCACTAGTATAGGGATTCGGAATTAAAATAGATATATAAATCCCAATACTATACAAAAACATTTCCATTCGGAAATCATTTACTATAACAATAGTGTTATAGTCCACCATTTCCTTTTATTCCTCGAAAACGTCTATTTCAACAATAAATGTTGAAATCTATGGTTTCGAATCTCAACATCTTTTAAAACATCGTTAGATCGTTTTAATTCTGTTTAAAACACCAAATCTAAAACAATTTCTTTAACGTGTTATTCACTATTCAAAAACGTGAATAAACTACGTTAACAATTTCATCCTTTTATTCATTTTAATTCAAAGGATTATTCACTATTCAAAAATGTGAATATAACTCCATCTATAGGTTTCAACAAATTTTCTCGTCAAAATAAATCATTTGCAAATTTATAAAACAACGTTTATAAATTCCATTTCTAATTATTTATAAAAACTTCCTTTTTATAAATTCCTTTATTAACCTATTCCAGTTTATAACTAAATTATAAACTAAACGTTCATATTATAAGTTAATTACTTATAAAACGATTATTTTACAAAATCGTTCCTTTAGAGACTTTCCAATTTATAAATCTTATAACTTATAAGATCCATTTATTTAACCAATCTATTCTTCAAATAATTTCACCAAATTTATAAATCTTACTATTTATAAATTTCTTTTATAACTTCACAGTTTATAATTCTATAAATTTCATTCATTTATGAATTTCATTTTCACTTCATTCAAAACACTTATAAAAACTCGTTTTATAACGTCCATATTTCAATTTATAAATATCCATTTATAAATCTCTTAATATAAATCAATTTATATTATTCTTTTAAACGTCTTTAATTTCCTTTATAGTTTCACCATTTTGATTTATAAAATAATCAAATTTTATAAATCGTATATTCAAACTTTTATAATGTATTCAAAAATCCAATTTAAACTATTTTATAAAATCGTTCCTTTATTTCTCAAAAATCAACTTTTAACTATATTTCACAAAATCATAATTTTTATAGCTTTAAAAATTATAACGTTTATTTACTTAAAATAGATCAAATTCCAAATATATAGTATATTTTCAAAAAATCACTTTATAAATCATTTTAAAATTCCAAAATTTGGTCCAATGATGCTACATACCAAATAGTCAATCACGACTACAACGATCCATCATATATCGATATGATAATTCATCAAATATTAATATATCTGAAATCAAATAAATACTGTTGAGGAATCCAGTTGGATCCCTCCAACCTGTTTCCTGCATCCAAAAACATTAGCACAATACCAATTTCGCTCCAGTACGAAATTATCGCGGTATATGTTTTTAATAAATATTATCCGCTTACTAACGGCGTAATAGGGTCTCATCCGCTAAAAAATACGGGAAATCAATCAACTCCAATATATACATATGCCAATATATATATATTGATATTATATATAATACCAATTTCACTGTTTATGAAATATTCGCGGTATATGTTTTTACTAAATAACATCCGCTTACTAACGGCGCATAATGTCTATTTTAACAATCAATAGATATCATTCATCATTCAAACATGCATTCAAATATTTTAAATCTAACTATTTAAAATAAAATCGAAACTGATTCGATTGAGTGAGAAATTCTCACCTTGATTTTAATTTCCGTTTTAGCGATTTATTTCGAATAAAATTAAACGCACGTTTAATTTTACCCGAAATTCTCACTAACTCCAAACGACTCCAAACCAACTCCATCGCGTAGTGCTCGTCCATACGATTCCAACGCAACTGAGTTTGCATTTTTTCGACCTCGTATGAAAAAGTTATGTAATTTACAAGTTTGTACACGATTTTATAAACTAATTTCAACATAATCTTTTTATATTTAAACCTACAGCAATCTACAGCCATCAGATCCCACTCCCACACATCTGGACCGTCCCCCTTCATCTTCCCATTTGCGTTCCATCTTCAGGAACAAGGCCGACATCACAACCCATTACAAGAAAACTAGGGTTCCATCTTGCACTCTCATCGCTCAACTATACTTCGATCAGGATACACCAACGGAAAGCTCGCAGCAAGAGCTTCACTCGCCCCCCTCCATGCCAAGCTCGGCCTGCACTCTAGCCTTGGAAGTCGTGCGCAAGTCCCCCCCTGTCGGCCCCCCTATCTCCCACTACAATGCTCCATTTTAGATCATAGCCGTTGAAAACGTAGTACTCACAGCCCTCTACAACTTTGTAGTTGATACTTTCATGAATCGATGCATGGATTTTGAGAAATTGAAGGATGAAGAAGATTAAGTTTCAGCCCTTGATTATACATGGAGGCGGCCTGTATAGATTAGGGTTTTGTTGTTTTTTTTTTTATTTTAGAGTGAGGGTGTATTTATAGGAAAAGCAATCGTAAACACTATTCATCCCGGGAATTCCGAACTCCGATTTACGCGCCGTAACCAGCGTTTCTAAGGTTTACCCCGCGTTCCGGACACAATGGAACAGGTTTCGGAAGCTAATTCGGACATCTGTGCGAGTTATGGCTGTAAACGCTCAATTTAAATTAAACCGATTTAAATCGATTTCTAGGCGTTTTAATTTGTACCGGACAAACGGTAAATCCAATTGACTTGAAATTTGAAACCTTACAATAATATCACATTACGGATCCGATGAAACTGTTTTCGTCGAAATCCGAGACTTTTTGAAAAATGGCTATTTTGACTCGCCAAATTTAAATTAAAAATAATTCGATGCGTTTCGAGCTGCCACGATCAAACGATAACTCCGATTGACACGAAAATTGAAATCCGGTAATAACTAACTATTACGGATCCAATGAAACTGGTTTCGTTCAATTCTGAGACTGTTCAAAAATTGACTATTTTCACTAGTCGATTTAAATATTAAAATATTCAATTTTCACAAATTTACTTTTAATTCGATTTTAAAAGTTCTAAAATATTTTTATAACTCCAGTATGATTAAATAAAATTTTCCAAATTATTTACAATCATTTTTAACTATATTTTCAATTATTTCCATAATTTCACATATTAAATTATCGATTTAATTATTCAATTAAATCCAAAAATTCAAATAAAAATTTATTTGACTTATAAATTCACTAATTAATATTTAAAATTAATTAAATATTCAAATTTTAATTTCTAAAAATTCTGGGTCGTTACATATGAAAGTAATAATTTTTCTAAAAACTATTATATTATATATATAATTGGAGTGTTTGGATGATAATATTATAATCAAACAAGATTATAAAATTTGAAAAAGAGTTTATATAACCAAATGAAAATTTGTATAAGCATAAATTATACAAATAGATTATAATTAAAATTGGATTTAAATGGGAATCTAGAAATTTAAATCTTGGAAAGTTTGAAGAAAAAAATTTCAAAGTGGTGTGGAAAAAAAAATATAATTTTTCAGAATATTTTCAAAGCAAAAAATTGTTTTAAAATGGATTTTGGAAGGGATATAGCACTGAACTCACTTCAGCCGCTGGAAAATAATTGTGGTAATGACTGCAGCATCACCGTTATTCATTTTTGAGTTTCTAGGTGACGGATGGCTACCGAAATTGATTTGTTTAGATTTGTTGGGAAAACCAGTTTTGTTCTGAAAATTCCCAAGGGAATTTGTTTTGGATAAAAACCAGGTCTGGTAAAATGTAAAAGTGTGATTTTGGGAATATTTAAGATTTCAAGACAATTTGAAAAATACCGGGTGTTTGAATTTTGGAATCCTTATTTAAATAATTTAGAGATCATCGAGGAAATAAGTTATGAACTTATAAATTGAGAATAACTTTAAAGAAGAGAGAAAAGTGTGAAATTTGAATTTCGGAATTGAATTTTAACATAAGAAAGTTAAAATAGATGAATTTAACTTAAGCTAAGTGTAACAACCCGTAGATTTAACCGGTTTTAATAACGTATAAATTGAAATTTTGTGGGAATTTAAACGATAAAATTTTGAAATATAAATTTGATATTTGGAATGCGTCTAGTTAAACATAGCAACTAGTAAATTTTCGTCCGAAAATATGAAAGCTTATTTCGTGCGTAAATTCACTTCAATTTAATCAGTTAAAAAATCGATGAAAATAAAACGTTTTCGAAACCTAAATATTTTTCATAGGAAAATTCTAAATCATCTTCTGAGCAAGACGTCATTTTTTGTTTTTCCAAGTTCGGACTTCTTTAGCTCCGTCGATCTTATTTTTCTACGTTTTTCTTGCATTTTTCGCTAGTAGAAAATTCGATATTTTTTTGATTCAATCATACCACTGATATCTTTATGCCATTTTGATCGTCTCATCGTACTGATCTCTGCGATATATTCACTACTGTATTTAGGGATTTGGTATGCCGCGAAATCAGTACAACGGTAACCACTTCGTATCGGCACTCAATACTAACCTTTTGGTGGGTTCCGATGACCATTAAAATTCACTATATAATTCCAATGGTCAGGTTATTAAAAGCATTCACTGTATTCAACCTTCTGATGACTCTATTTCCAATATGCACTGTTTTTTGACTGTTCGTTTGAGTTCACTTACTGTTCTTCTCTTTTGAATTCTTGTACCACTTTTCAATTTTTTTCCCTTCATTTCTATTCATAAAAAAAATATGCAGAGAACAACATTTCTTTTCAATCCAAGTTGCTGTCATTTCCTTCTCTCTTCTCATCTTCCAAGCCTTCGATCAAACTCATCGTCGCATGCAGCCGTCGACCACCCAGATAACATCCGCCCCTTCCTATCGCATAAACCATAAAGCCGTGCCACTTCACCTCAAACCGCCACAGAATCCCCTCCTCTACTAGACAAGTCGACCCAGCTATGCTCCCCTTATGCTGTCGAGCCTTGTGACGTGCTCCGCCTGTTACCCACCACATCATCGCCAATGTCAGCATCTCTGACCGAACTCATCACTTCAGCACCCATCACCACCTTTTGCTCCTCCGCTTTCCTATCAACAACCAGCCAAGATCCACCATAACCGACTACCGACATGCTCGACCTCATGTGCCCACCATGCCATTTTTCCACCTCACATTCGTTGCCTAACCTTGTTGCTCGGCAGATATTGTTCATTTAGAGGTATATATATCGTTAAGTATTGATTATATATGAGTTATAATATATAACTTCTATATATAAAAGTTCGTATCTGAGGAATCATATTGTAGCTTATGAAGTATAGTATTATATATATATATATATATATATATATATTAATGGTATAAGTAAGTATTATACATTATACGTTACATATATAAATATATATGAGTTGTTAGATTTGGATTCTTTTGTTTATATATTTCCTCTACTTTACTGTTTAGGTATATAATTACACATTTGCAATCTTGCTTTGCTGTGAAAGAAAAGTAAGTATTATAAGTATGTTTATATATATTATATTGAATTGTATTATAACATGGTGGAGCATATTTCAAGTCTTAGACTGTTGTAAGTAAGCTATATGGCAGAGTTACTTCTTTACATGATACAGCTACATTATAAAAGTGGTACACCTTTTGATGCTTTAATGCTATCATATAGCTTGTAATCTATAAAAAAAATTATCAGTTATATTTTCATTGTACATTCGTTAAAAAAAAAGGATTCTGCCATGTCATAGTTATAAACTGGTCGTACATGTACCCCATATTACATATACTATATAATTGATATATTTAGTTGAAGCATTCCTCTGTTTCGCAATTTATATATTAGTATTTATTTTAAACTATATTTTATAAGCCTACAGTTACATATGTTGTACGTGAAAGGTGCATGTAGCAGTTGTATGCATGTCGCAGTTGCATATTTATATAGCCTGCGTTTTAAACTCAAAGATAAAGTTAGTTAAATATATTCTGGTTGTTTTATTCGTATATATAAAATAAGTAATGATATACATAAATTATATGATTTGTATATATATTAGTTGTGCAAGTTTCTGTTTATTTATATATACACTAGTAGTAATGGGTAGTTGTGTACGACTGTTTTCAGATATTTGAATGGGGTGGTGTGTTATGCGTATGTCTTTGCGACTGAAATATGTAGACGTAAGTTATAGATATGTTATGACCGGTTATTTATTTATTTATATATATAGAATAATAACTATGATATGTTAGATTTAATAAAGTGTTCATGTTAGTTATAAATATTTATACAGTTAGTTGTATAAGATTTTATTTTATTATCTATTATTTGTATTGATTAGAGAAGTGATATAGATTTTGATTTTTTGTTATTGTTTGATTTTTCCAAATATAACATAAAGGTTTATTTTATTTAATATATGTTTAAGTTTGAGATATGATTTCCTTTATATAAATTGTTATATATAGTGATATATGAATTCACTTATACCAATTATATCCAACGATCCAATTCTGATTTGATTTCGTCTATTCCTATTGATCAGCTTTGTTCGTCAATTCATGCCAATCTACTTTGCTTTGCAATTCGTGCTTGGATTCGTAGCTGATTCTATGTGACGAATCATTTTTAGCCTCGAAAGGTGAGCAATCACCCATGATTAATGTTCTTTTATTTATTAAATTTGATTTCAATTCAAACGATAATTAAAATATGCTGTTGTTAGTTATTTACACGGTTATATATACGTTATTACCTATATCAGTTCACATGTGACATCTGTCATCATTATCTGTTAATTATACGATGATAATCCCGTTCGGTTGACAATTGATTGATTGTTTGTTGGTTATATTGGATGTTAAATTGTAATGTATAAAGTGATAATATTATACAATTGAATTTGACGTAGGATAGTTTAAAAATTTAAATCGACATATGTGTTGAATTAGATTAGTTAATTTGAATAATATGACCCCTTAAATGTTTAATTATTTGACACGTAGGAAAATGGTTAATTTCCCTTGAACCATGTGAATTTATGTTGTATTAATTGATGAAGTATGAAATTGAATAATTGATGTCAAGTGTAGAATTTCATAGAATAATTAGTGTAATAATCTTTAATCTACATGAAATGATAGCATAGATTCTAGAAATAATTATATTGATTCGTACAAACAACAGTGTGAATTAATACGATTATTTCGGGATTATTTGAATTAATTATTGGATTTTTATTAACGTTTGTTATTGCTTGTTTATTTACTTTGACACCATCCCAGTTATCACACTGCAAGTTCCCTTTGCTATGCTTTAATTTTTGAATTGAAATGGAATCGGGTTGAAATGATAAATACCCAAATAACTTGGCTTAGGATAGATAATTAAATTAAACCCGATTGGTCAATAAATTGATTTAAATAAATAAATATTTTATTTGAATAATGATAAGGTTTTGTAACGACCCGGAATTTTGACGATATATTTTAATAAATATTTAATCTAATTTAAATTAAATATAAACTTGTCAATATTTAAATTGATGAGATCTTGGATATTTAACAGTTATATATGTTTGTAAAAGGAAAATTTTGATTTGAAGTTTAAAATTTAAATACTTCAAAACCATTTAAAACAAAATAGGATTTATTCAATAGAATCAAATCAAAGCCTTTATATTTTTGATATTTGATAAAATACATATGAATACAATTTTATTTTTTAAAATGATAAATTTTAAAATAAAAAAACATGAAATTATTTAACATAAATATGGAAGTGCAAAATTAGTATAAAACACAATCATATATTATAAATGTAATTAAAGTAACATAAAAATACAAAATATAAATTATAATTTGACATATATAAATACAAGTATTTTTAGTCAAACAATGATCTTCAACATTCAAATTGTACAACACAACATCCTTAAATAAAATGTTAACAAGTATTCAAATTTCATATAAAATATAACTAACAAAATAAATAAACAAAAATGTTAACAATAAAATCATATCAGGAAGTTTGTAAAACATATAACCTGTATATGTAAGTTACTTAACAAATGAAGCATTCAGGCATAAGAAAACAAAGTCCATTTCAATATAAAATAAGTTTCACTTTAAATTAAAAAGAAAATAAAACCTGTAGCTTACTAAACAGGTTTGGCCGAAATACTGATTATATTTTGTACAACACAAAGTAAATAACATAAATATCTATGTACTAATAGCAACTGTCAGTAACAATTAATTTCTTGCTATCATAATTAATAACATAAGCATTTATTAGCATAACATATTGTTTAAACAAGTACACACAGCCGAGATCAATATCTTTCCATTTTGCAGTAAAATTTAATACCAATGTCTTGTTTGGTCAAACATTGTGGCTGGCCAGTTATCACTTGTTTGTGTTCAAACATATATATATATATATATATATATTCACCTATAACTTTCAGTTTATCCATTAACACTGAACAACTTAAACTAAAAAGAAGAAAAAAAACTGAAAACAAACAAAGAAAATAGAAACAGGGAAAAAGAAACAAAGAGGGGAGTTTCAGGAAAGTTTCATTTGCAGTGTCTTCTTCAACACCTTCTGTTCATAGTTTTTGATTGGTGAGTAAACGAACTAATTTCAACTTTAGTTTATATGTTTGTTTATTAATGATATGTGTTGATGAAGTTTAAACATACTGTTCTGTATATGTTGTTTGCACTGGATGTTAGCATAGTTGTTGTTGATCAGTATTTCAAGTTTTTACAAAGTAAAGCAAATAAATTTACAAATCGTATTCATATAACTATTTAAATTTTGTATTGTGTAAATTCAAGTTCGTTTATATGGTAACAAAGCCTGCAAACATGTTTAGAGTTTAATCAGTATGATATTAACTCTATATTCAAACTACGGGTTTAAAAGAAAATTAAAGTTTAAAATTCAAATGTTGAAATTTGTAAATCCAATAGCATAATTAGTTTTCATATACATAATTATGATTTTTAACATAAAAATCTTGATTTTTAAGCAAAGAGAAAACGAGCAGTTTTAAATTGAGTCGAAAATGTATTTTTGTCAATTTTAGGAGATTTAGCTAATTTTAGTTTCTGCAAATTTACAGGAAGCAAGTTTGTAAATCTTTTGATTCTAGAAAAATGTCAATTTATTTTTCGAATGCAAGTGTTTTGTGTTTGAATCACAAGTAGGGTTTAAGCCCATATTTTTCCAGGCTCTAAAAGTCGTGATTGCGATATCATCATATAACCGAGTGGGTTGCGATTTTTGGAGGAGCTAGGTGGAGGTGTGAGTGACGTTCAGGCGAATTTTCATCACCTCTGGTGATGTGTGGTGGCCGTGCGATCATTTTGACAATGGCATAGCTGTTGTTTATTTCGAGCACCAAGTCATATTTTCATTTTCATCTTGAAATCGAAAACTGGGTTTAGATGTCGTGTCTAGGGGTGTTTTGTGATGTGTGGGAATTGCCGCGAGTTGCCGATGGCAACGCGAACCACCGTGCACGTGCACGGTGGTGATCAGTGCCGTGATTTTGGTTTTGGGTTATTGCGTGGTGGTTGCTCGAGACGTTTGTGAGGTCGCTTCGAGTATTCCTGTGTTTCCTCCGAGTCGCGTGCGAGAGTAGCTACAGCTAACGTTTACAACTTAACATATTAAAAAAAAAGAGAAGAGAAGAAGAACTGGAGAGAAGAAGAAAGGGAAGGGGAGAGCAACACGAGAGAGACGCGGGGAAACTCGAGTTTTTCTCGAGTAAAGAACGATGTGTCTCGGTGCTTTCAAATGGACATGTAGTGATTTTGTACAGGTGAGTAACTAGTTCAATACATATTTGCTTATTAGTTAAGCTAGTGTTTTAATTAAGGATTGATTTAAGTAAATATATAAAGGTAGGAGATTATCAGTAAGTAGTTAGAATGTTGATTAAAATTTATATTTGAATTTTAAATTAATAACTTTATGTTGAATTTGAAATAAAAATTTAATCCTAAGTTAAATCCATTAAAATCTTAAGAACGTAAGCTTATCATTAACAAGTTAATTAGTGAATGGAAGTTAACTTACGAAATTAATTAAAGACATTACACTTTAATTAAATTGATAAATAAAGTAATTTGTGATAATTAAATAATTAATTCATTTTTAATAAGTAAATTATTAATTGATAATTAAGAATCAACTAATTAATTGAGTAATTGAGTAACAGTTAATGAATAAAAGTTAATTAGTTTAAATAATTAATTAAAGATGAGATGATTAATAAATTAATTATTAACGAATAACTAATTAATTAATTGATCGTTAATAAGCTAATAGTTTATTCTTAAGCAAATAATTTAGTTAAGTAAAACCAAACTGTTTGGTATGCATTGATAATTATGTTGATTGACTGTGATATCTGTTGATGATATTTCTGTGATATGTTGTGATATATTATGGATATCTGTAAACTGTATATGATTTATCTGATATCTCTGTTATGTTAATTTCTGATATTTAAATTAAACTGTTAAGTTAAATAGACAACTTGGCCCTTAAAATGGCGTTTGGATCTGATGAGACCGGGATTTGAAGAATCAATTTTGATTCTCCGAAAACCACATCGATCCAAATTAAACGATAGGCCGTAGCTTATCAAATGGAGATCGAGATGGTGTTTCAGAATGCAAGGGTTATCGTCGTTAACTCTGAGGGTGATTCCAAAATGAGTGTAACGAGATAATGCCGTCGGTTTCGTTCGAATCCGAAACGAACTTGTATGGATTGAATGGTTTCAACACATCGTCAGGTGGACGATGAGCATTCTAAGAATAATGTTCAATAAAGGTAATCGTAGCCTCAAGCCTCATCAACCGAGAATGGCTAAAACAGGGGAGATGCAGCAAGGTTAGGCGGGTCATGCCCAAGCAGGACAAGATTTTCCCCTGTCTAGATGTCCCTTTTTATTTCGGCTTTGTGAGCAGTTGTTGGCCACAACTGCGGGGTTATCTTGTTCGGGACTGTTCAGTAAGGAATGGTCCCGGCCTTGTGTTGCAGGGGATGAAGGGAGTAGTCCTCGGTACGGTGATCTAGGCCCCGTACTGTGACGGGCGGTACCCCAGTAGCCCTGCCATTGTTGGAAATCCATTTACCCTACGAGACCCTACGGTTTTGATTTGTATTACCCACTTTCGTGGCTAGTAGCTGGAATTTAATAGATGTAACAATTTCGGCTATTTTCTATTTACTTGAAAACCCTAGACACTATTATAATATCACAGAATTTCCTATAAAATGTTTTGGTTAGCGTAAGGTAAAAACTTACCCGTATTTATTTGTGGGGAGTCTTATGTGATACCTTTATTTTCAAATGATTTTCAAAGTTAAGCAATTTTAACCTGCTTACTCATACCAGACCCATGTCTGACCCGGAGTTTATATTTTGTGTTTTTCATAAACTCTTGGGTACTCAAATTTTTACGAGTAGCCAAATGATAGGTATTGGAAGTGCTGATCTTCTGGAGGAGCTATTTTGGGGAAAAGACCAGACGTATGTATCTATATATGTAGTTCCGCTGTGTAGTTAGTTATGCTGTATTTTGGATGTATGTATGGTCATGTATGTATATGATAGTCCTGTTATATGATATTGTACGACTCTGATGTATGTATAACTATGTAATAGATATGTGATGTATTATATTTTGTTCCATTCCGCTGTGAGATTCTGATGTTGTTGTTCTTTCTTTCTATTCTTTTCTATTTCTATCTCTTTCTTTCTTAATGATGAAACGTCTTTCTGGGGTTGAGAAAGGCGGGTCGTCACAGTTGGTATCAGAGCGCTAGGTAAAGCGAGTACCTAGGCTCTTGTGTATATTTATCTTGAGAGTGCGTATTTGTATTTTCAATATTATATATATATCTAAATGGATGAGTTACCTGTTCAGGTGACCAACATGAGTTCAGGAAGAAGAGGCAGAGTTAGGGCTAGTACTTCTATAGATAATGGACGGAGTCAGAATGTTAGTGAGGCTGTCAATCCAGTACCATCTCAAGTTAGTTTTGCAGCCTTATGCAAGGATTTCAAACATCTTGGAGGTCAACCATTCAAAGGTTTGGAGTCTATAATTGAAGTTCAGGACTGGCTACGCTCTTGTGAACGCATTTTCAAGAGTATGAGATTGACGGATGAGCGTAAGAGGCATATGGCATCGTGGCAACTGCAAGGTGGTGCAGCAGCCTGGTGGGATTCAACTATTGCATATATTTCTGAGGATGATATTTCTTGGGACAGATTCAAGGAGTTGTTTGAAGAGAAGTATGTGCCGACGGCGGGGAGAACCCAATTGTATCAGGATTTTCTGTATTTGAAACAAGGTAGTATGTCTATTTCGGAGTACGAAACTAGATTCAACGAACTCTCTTGTTATGGACCAGGACTCATCGATACTCCTCTGAAAAAGAATGAGAAATTCGTGCAAGGGTTGAGGCCTGAATTCCATAGGAAATTGACAGTGCTTCTGAAGGGATCTTTTGTTGGTTTGATTGATATGGCATTGAGGTATGAAAGATTGATGAGTAAGAAACCAGGGGCTCCAGATGCAACTTCAAGTGGGAATTTCACTAATTCGAATAAGCGAAAGTTTGATCCTAAATGGAGGAAACCAAATAAGAAGAAACCTGGGAATAACAACGGACCCCGAAAATGCTACATTTGTCATCAGGAAGGGCATTTGGCAAATAAGTGTCCTAGGAAGGGATTCCAGCAACAACAACAGCAACCGCACCAGAGTGGCCCAGGATCAGCTATGGTTCAGAAATCATTGTGCTTTAATTGTCATCAGCCAGGACACATGATCAGGAACTGTCCACTTCTACAGAGAGCACCTCAGAATAAAGTTTTTGCTTTGGAAGCCGGACCATCTTCTTCTTCGATGGGCAGAGGAGTATTAGAAGGTACTTTACTTTTAAATGGAAAATATACTAGAGTTTTGTTTGATTCGGGTGCTTCCTTGAGTTTTATTTCTTTGGACTCTGTTGGAAAGTTTTCTCTTACCCTTAGTTCAGTAGATAGTTCTATCTTGGTATCTAATCCTATAGGAGGGGTGACCAAATTAGACTCTATTTGTAAGGACTTGAAGATCTCTTATCTATCCCACAGTTTTTCTTGTGACCCGTATGTGTTGAATTTTAAGGGATTTGATCTTATTTTGGGTATGGATTGGCGGGATAAGTATAAAGCCGTCTTGAATTGTGATGAGAGAACAGTTTCGTTGGAAACTGATCTGGGTAGAATTGCCAGAGTGTCGTGTGATAATTCTGGAATTCACTTGAGCAGTCTTTTGCATGGAATGGAGACATCTGAAGAGAGTGTTGAAGACATCGATGTGGTTCAGGATTTTGCTGATTTTTTTGAAGAAGTTAAGTGTTTGCCACCACATCGAGAAATAGAGTTTCGTATTGATTTGATTCCAGGAGTTGTGCCAGTGATTCAACCCAGTAGGAGAATGGCTCCCAGGGAAAGAGAAGAGTTGATTAAGAAGACGTAGGATCTTTTAGAGAAAGAATTGATAAGACCTAGTTTTTCTTGTTGGGGTTTAGCGGCGGTGTTTGTGACCAAATCGGATGGATCACTGAGGTTCTGTGTGGATTATAGAGAATTGAACAAAGTGACTACCCGTAATAAATATCCTCTTCCTCGCATCGATGATCTTTTTGACCAGTTGCATGGTGCTTCTATTTTTTCTTAATTGGATCTAGCTTCAGGTTTCCACCAGTTGAGGGTAGCTGAAGACAGTATTCCCTTGACTGCATTTAGGGGACCGAATTGTTTCTATGAGTGGTTGGTTATGCCGTTCGGATTAACCAACACTCCTGCTTATTTCGTTGACCTCATGAATCGAGTCTTGAGGGATGTATTGAATAAGTTTGTGCTGGTATTCATTGATGATATCTTGGTCTTTTCCAAATCCGAAGAAGAGCACAGGGAGCATTTGAGGATTGTATTGGAGACTCTGAGGAAAAATGTGTTGAAGGCGAAGTTTTCGAAGTGCCATTTCTGGAAATCGGAAGTTAAATTTTTAGGGCACATTGTATCGGGTGAAGGCATTTCTGTAGACCCAGCGAAAGTGGAAACTATTCTTGAGTGAAACAGCCAGAGACACCGAAGGAAGTTCGCAGTTTTCTAGGATTGGCTGGTTACTACAGGAGATTTATTAGAGATTATTCCAAGATTTCTTCGCATTTGACAAAGTTGACCAGAAAAGGAGAGAAATTCAAGTGGACGCCTCAATGTGAAGAAGCTTTTCAGGAATTGAAGATAAGGCTCATTAGTGCACCAGTACTTGCTGTTCCGGATGGGAAGAGCAAATTCGAGGTTTACACTGATGCTGTATTGTTGGTTTGGGAGCAGTTCTGATGCAGAACGGAAGGGTTATTGCGTATGCTAGTCTACAGTTGAAGCCTCATGAGAAAAACTATGCTACGCATGATCTTGAATTGCTTGCCATTGTTGTTGCTTTGAAAATTTGGAGACATTATCTTTTAGGAGAGAAATTTGAATTGTTCACGGATCACAAACCGTTGAAATATTTATTCTCTCAAAAAGACCATAATCTGAGACAGCAGCGGTGGGTTGAATTTCTTGCATCCTATGATCTGGATATTCTGTACACTCCGGGAAAAGCGAATGTCGTAGCTGATGCTCTCAGTAGGAACGCGGTTTTATCTCTTCTGGAAGTGGTTCCATCTCTTATTGAAAGGATCTCAAGCAAGCAAGAATCTGATAAGATGTTGAGGAGGATCATCAAAAGAGTCAGGAAAGGTCAGTGTCCTAGTTTTTAAATTGATGACCAAGGAACACTAAGGATCAACGGGAGAATCTGTGTTCCGAATGACAAGGAGTTGAAGCAGGAAGTTTTATCAGAAAGTCATTGTTCCAAATTGAATATTCATCCTGGAATCTCGAAGATGTATAAAGACATGAGGAGAGCTTTCTGGTGGCCGAATATGAAAAAGGATGTTGCTAGATTTGTGAACAGTTGTGCCATTTGTCAGCAAGTTAAAGGTGATCAACAGAAATTTGCCGGGTTATTGCAACCTCTGGAAATTCCGAATTGGAAATGGGAAATGATCTCGATGGATTTTATCGATGGTTTGCCTAGAACCAAGAAAGGAAAAGACGGTATATGGGTTATTGTAGATCGTTTAACTAAGAGTGCCCATTTTATACCAGTTAAGGCAACCCGTACTGCAGTTTCTTTGGCGGAAGTTTTCTTGAAAGAGATAGTTCGATTGCATGGTGTCCCAGTCAGCATAGTAAGTGATCGTGATCCTATTTTCACTAGAAAATTTTGGGAAGCTCTGCAATCAGCAATGGGTACAGATTTGAGATTAAGTACAACCTATCATCCTCAAACAGACGGACAGACGGAGAGGCTGAATCGTATTCTTGAGGACATGCTACGGGATTGTGTTTTAGATTTTGGAGGATCTTGGGAGGACCATCTTCATCTAGTGGAATTTTCTTATAATAACAGTTATCAAGCAAGTATTAAGATGGCTCCTTATGAAGCTTTATATGGAAGACCGTGTAGATCTCCATCTTGTTGGATTGAATCGAAGGATCGTCTTGTGTTAGGACCCGATCTTATTCGTGAAGCTTCTGCGAAGGTTGAGCTTATCAAGAAAAGGATGAAAGTTGCTCAAGATCGTCAGAAGAAATATGCAGATAGAAGACGAAGGCCATTGGAATTTGAGATCGGAGACTTGGTTTTTGTTAAAGTTTCCCCAATTAAAGGTGCTATAAGATTCGGAAAAACGGGAAAACTTGCTCCGAGATACATTGGACCATTCCGAGTGTTGGAGAGAATTGGAACTGTGGCTTACAGGATTGAATTACCCGAACGGATGTCTGGGATTCACAATGTGTTTCATGTATCGCATTTGAGGAAATTTGTCCATGATCCCTCACTGGTTGTAGAACCGATAATTCAAGAAGATTTGGAAGTGGAACCCAATTTAACTATGGTCAGAAATCCAGTTCAGATTGTCGACAGAGACGAGAAGCAACTCAGGAACAAAGTGGTGAAACTCGTTAAGGTGCAATGGAGTGAGGATCCCAGAGATTGTACCTGGGAAACTCTCGATAGTTTTAGGAGTGCTTATCCGGATTTATGTTCGGATAACTAGTGTTGTTTGTTAGCATAGACTGTTTGTTTATTTGCTATTGTATGAATGATATGTATGTTTGGATTGTTAATATAAAAGCTTTTGAATTTACTGTTGTTTAAATTTCGGGGACGAAATTCTTTTAAGGGGGAGGAATGTAACGACCCGGAATTTTGACGATATATTTTAATAAATATTTAATCTAATTTAAATTAAATATAAACTTGTCAATATTTAAATTGATGAGATCTTGGATATTTAACAGTTATATATGTTTGTAAAATGAAAATTTTGATTTGAAGTTTAAAATTTAAATACTTCAAAACCATTTAAAACAAAATAGGATTTATTCAATAGAATCAAATCAAAGCCTTTATATTTTTGATATTTGATAAAATACATATGAATACAATTTTAGTTTTTAAAATGATAAGTTTTAAAATAAATAAACATGAAACTATTTAACATAAATATGGAAGTGCAAAATTAGTATAAAACACAATCATATATTATAAATGTAATTAAAGTAACATAAAAATAAAAAATATAAATTATAATTTGACATATATAAATACAAGTATTTTTAGTCAAACAATGATCTTCAACATTCAAATTGTACAAAAAAACATCCTTAAATAAAATGTTAACAAGTATTCAAATTTCATATAAAATATAACTAACAAAATAAATAAACAAAAATGTTAACAATAAAATCATATCAGGAAGTTTGTAAAACATATAACCTGTATATGTAAGTTACTTAACAAATGAAGCATTCAGGCATAAGAAAACAAAGTCCATTTCAATATAAAATAAGTTTCACTTTAAATTAAAAAGAAAATATAACATGTAGCTTACTAAACAGGTTTGGCCGAAATAATGATAATATTTTGTACAACACAAAGTAAATAACATAAATATCTATGTACTAATAGCAACTGTCAGTAACAATTAATTTCTTGCTATCATAATTAATAACATAAGCATTTATTAGCATAACATATTGTTTAAACAAGTACACACAGCCGAGATCAATATCTTTCCATTTTGCAGTAAAATTTAATACCAATGTCTTGTTTGGTCAAACATTGTGGCTGGCCAGTTATCACTTGTTTGTGTTCAAACATATATATATATATATATATATATATATATTCATCTATAACTTTCAGTTGATCCATTAACACTGAACAACTTAAACTAAAAAGAAGAAGAAAAAACTGAAAACAAACAAAGAAAATAGAAACAGGGAAAAAGAAACAAAGAGGGGAGTTTCAGGAAAGTTTCATTTGCAGTGTCTTCTTCAACATACCTTCTGTTCATAGTTTTTGATTGGTGAGTAAACGAACTAATTTCAACTTTAGTTTATATGTTTGTTTATTAATGATATGTGTTGATGAAGTTTAAACATATTGTTCTGTATATGTTGTTTGCACTGGATGTTTGCATAGTTGTTGTTGATCAGTATTTCAAGTTTTTACAAAGTAAAGCAAATAAATTTACAAATCTTATTCATATAACTATTTAAATTTTGTATTGTGTAAATTCAAGTTCGTTTATATGAAAACAAAGCCTGCAAACATGTTTAGAGTTTAATCAGTATGATATTAACTCTGTATTCAAACTACAAGTTTAAAAGAAAATTAAGGTTTAAAATTCAAATGTTGAAATTTGTAAATCCAATAGCATAATTAGTTTTCATATACATAATTATGATTTTTAACATAAAAATCTTGATTTTTAAGCAAAGAGAAAACGAGCAGTTTTAAATTGAGTCGAAAATGTATTTTTGTCAATTTTAGGAGATTTAGCTAATTTTAGTTTCTGTAAATTTACAGGAAGCAAGTTTGTAAATCTTTTGATTCTAGAAAAATGTCAATTTATTTTTCGAATGCAAGTGTTTTGTGTTTGAATCACAAGTAGGGTTTAAGCCCATATTTTTCCAGGCTCTGTAAAGTCGTGATTGCGATATCATCATATAACCGAGTGGGTTGCGATTTTTGGAGGAGCTAGGTGGAGGTGTGAGTGACGTTCAGGCGAATTTTCATCACCTCTGGTGATGTGTGGTGGCCGCGCGATCATTTTGACAATGGCGTAGCTGTTGTTTATTTCGAGCACCAAGTCATATTTTCATTTTCATCTTGAAATCGAAAACTGGGTTTAGATGTCGTGTCTAGGGGTGTTTTGTGATGTGTGGGAATTGCCGCGAGTTGCCGATGGCAACGCGAACCACTGTGCACGTGCACGGTGGTGATCAGTGCCGTGATTTTGGTTTTGGGTTATCGCGTGGGGGTTGCTCTAGACATTTGTGAGGTCGCTTCGAGTATTCCTGTGTTTCCTCCGAGTCGCGTGCGAGAGTAGCTACAGCTAACGTTTACAACTTAACATATAAAAAAAAAGAGAAGAGAAGAAGAACTGGAGAGAAGAAGAAAGGGAAGGGGAGAGCAACATGAGAGAGACGCAGGAAACTCGAGTTTTTCTCGAGTAAAGAACGATGTGTCTCGGTGCTTTCAAATGGACATGTACTGATTTTGTACAGGTGAGTAACTAGTTCAATACATATTTGCTTATTAGTTAAGCTTGTGTTTTAATTAAGGATTGATTTAAGTAAATATATAAAGGTAGGAGATTATCAGTAAGTAGTTAGAATGTTGATTAAAATTTATATTTGAATTTTAAATTAATAACTTTATGTTGAATTTGAAATAAAAATTTAATCCTAAGTTAAATCCATTAAAATCTTAAGAACGTAAGCTTATCATTAACAAGTTAATTAGTGAATGGAAGTTAACTTACGAGGTTAATTAAAGATATTACACTTTAATTAAATTGATAAATAAAGTAATTTGTGATAATTAAATAATTAATTCATTTTTAATAAGTAAATTATTAATTGATAATTAAGAATCAACTAATTAATTGAGTAATTGAGTAACAGTTAATGAATAAAAGTTAATTAGTTTAAATAATTAATTAAAGATGAGATGATTAATAAATTAATTATTAACGAATAACTAATTAATTAATTGATCGTTAATAAGCTAATAGTTTATTCTTAAGCAAATAATTTAGTTAAGTAAAACCAAACTGTTTGGTATGCATTGATAATTATGTTGATTGACTGTGATATCTGTTGATGATATTTCTGTGATATGTTGTGATATATTATGGATATCTGTAAACTGTATATGATTTATCTGATATCTCTGTTATGTTAATTTTTGATATTTAAATTAAACTGTTAAGTTAAATAGACAACTTGGCCCTTAAAATGGCATTTGGATCCGATGAGACCGGGATCGGAAGAATCAATTTTGATTCTCCGAAAACCACATCGATCCAAATTTAGCAATAGGTCGTAGCTTATCAAATGGAGATCGAGATGGTGTTTCAGAATGCAAGGGTTATCGTCGTTAACTCTGAGGGTGATTCCAAAATGAGTGTAACGAGATAATGCCTTCAGTTTCGTTCGAACCCGGAACGAACTTGTATGGATTGAATGCTTTCAACACATCGTCAGGTGGACGATGAGCATTCTAAGAATAATGTTCAATAAAGGTAATTGTAGCCTCAAGCCTCATCAACCGGGAATGGCTAAAACAGGGGAGATGCAGCAAGGTTAGGTGGGTCATGCCCAAGCAGGACAAGATTTTCCCCTGTCTAGATGTCCCTTTTTATTTCGGCTTTGTGAGCAGTTGTTGGCCACAACTGCGGGGTTATCTTGTTCGGGACTGTTCAGTAAGGAATGGTTCCGGCCTTGTGTTGCAGGGGATGAAGGGAGTAGTCCTCGGTACGGTGATCTAGGCCTCGTAGTGTGACGGGCGGTACCCCAGTAGCCCTGCCATTGTTGGAAATCCATTTACCCTACGAGACCCTACGGTTTTGATTTGTATTACCCACTTTCGTGGCTAGTAGCTGGAATTTAATAGATGTAACAATTTCGGCTATTTTCTATTTACTTGAAAACCCTAGACACTATTATAATATCACAGAATTTCCTATAAAATGTTTTGGTTAGCGTAAGGTAAAAACTTACCCGTATTTATTTGTGGGGAGTCTTATGTGATACCTTTATTTTCAAATGATTTTCAAAGTTAAGCAATTTTAACCTGTTTACTCATACCAGACCCATGTCTGACCCGGAGTTTATATTTTGTGTTTTTCATAAACTCTTGGGTACTCAAATTTTTACGAGTAGCCAAGTGATAGGTATTGGAAGTGTTGATCTTCTGGAGGAGCTATTTTGGGGAAAAGACCAGACGTATGTATCTATATATGTAGTTCCGCTGTGTAGTTAGTTATGCTGTATTTTGGATGTATGTATGGTCATGTATGTATATGATAGTCCTGTTATATGATATTATACGACTCTGATGTATGTATAACTATGTAATAGATATGTGATGTATTATATTTTGTTCCATTCCGCTGTGAGATTCTGATGTTGTTGTTCTTTCTTTCTATTCTTTTCTATTTCTATCTCTTTCTTTCTTAATGATGAAACGTCTTTCTGGGGTTGAGAAAGGCGGGTCGTCACAGGTTTTGAAATAAAATTGGAATTTAAAAATTTTAATGAAAGAAATGTGAATATTTCAAATTTGAAACAAAATATTAACTTAGTAATTGATTGAAAGAACGTGTTTAAAAATTTATTATTTAATAATTAAATTTAGAATTATTAATAATTAAGTTTGAAATTATTTAATAATTAAGTTGGAAATTATTTAATAATTTAGTTGAAATTATTAAGTTTTGAAATTATTTAATATCTAAGTTTTGAAATTATTTAATAATTGAATAAGATTGAATTAATTGATAATTAAATAAAATTTGAATTCTTTGATAGGAGAAAATTGAACTTTTGATTAGGTGAATTTGATCTTCGTTAATAAATGAAATGGGGTTTCTTTATGTGTTAAGTTTGGAAAATTATTTAAATAAGTAAATAAGTGAAATTGAACTTCGCGAATATGTGAAAGTTAGTTTCTTTATTAATTGAGTTTGAAATTTGTAACTAAGTAAATAAATAAATGAGATTGAATTTCTTTGACAAGACATAAAATGCGATTTATCGAAATTAACGTTAGACTTGTAATTTAAAGAATTGATTTGTCGAATCTAATCGAACTCAATTTGTAAGCTTGATATAATGAAATTGAACTTAAGTAATTTATTTAATGAATTGGAATTTAAATATAAATTGTTTTGAATGATAAATAAATTTAACAAATAATGAATGAAATCGATAAATGAGTTTAAATTGATTTGAATGTTAAATTAAAGTAATTCAAATAATTTCGGAATGAACTTATATATATTAACTTGAATCAATATTTGGATTGTTTTAAATAAAAGTTGAAATTGAATTGTAAGATTTTGAATTAGTAATTTGGAAGTTTTGAATTGTAAATTATGGAAATTGATGTAGATAGACGAACGGAATATTGGTTTGCAAATTTTAATTGGGAATTGAATTTGATTTGGTTTTTGTAATTTATTAAACGACCAATCGGGGTAAAAATTACGAAGTTATTAAAGAGACCGGAATCAGTTATGGACATACTCTCTGTCTAAACCGAAAACCACTTTAATAACTATACGCGGAGTGTGATCCAGAATGAAGTGGATGGATTGACGTACGCGATCACTGAAGAAAGAGAACGATAATGGATAGCCTTGACACTTGTGTCAAATTGGAAATGACTGAAACAGGAGCCGTGCCGGGCCAAATGGGGTTAGCCAACTCGAGCGAACACACTTCTTCGTAAACTACTCATTACTTGTTATTGATTGGTGCACCCTCGTACTTTTGGGAGTGTTGTTTCGCGGTGTTGCAATCGTTGCGGCGATGCGTTTTCACCAGTCCGGATCAGGCAAACGAAAGTTTCACTACCTTGGGTATTTCCTCATGTGCCTTGTCATACTTGTATCCTTATATACGCGACCTCTACGAATTTGTTTTGTGTTATTCCTATGGGGTACTCCCTGATAGCCCACTAGTTTACGGTGGAGTTTACAATGCTGTATAGACTATGACATTTATATAAAAATGTGTTAAGGGGAATAATGGTAACGCCTTAACACTATTTTGATATTTATATTGCCGATAGACATTATCTATTTAGCGTATATTACTACATAGTAGATAGTTTAACGGATCCTTAGAGGATGGTGATTCCAACATCCTTTGAGTTACATGTATTTCAGTTGTTATTTCACTTGAATTGGATTTATTAATATGAGAATGTTAATCCTGACTCGAGTGTTTTGTGTTTTGCTTTACGCTCGGGTCAGACTGAGTGGCTCAGCTTTCAAGACTCGCCTTTGGAATTGGAGCGTCGCTTGGAGATCCGGCTATCTATCCAGCTTCCATATATCTAGTTGATTTCAGTGATGTATTCTGATTCCTGTATTTGACTATTGTATTCGAGACTTCTGTGTAACTTATTTAACTCTGTTATATATATAGTAGCTTCATGAACTACTATCTTTTGCTTCTGCTACATATTATTACTCTGTGTCTATGATTCTGCGATTATTTATTTACTGTATATCTGAGTTTTGCCAAATTTAAATTAACAATTCGGTATTTTGAATTAATCAAGTTCGACATGTGCGGATGCGAATAGTACAAAATAGCCGGTCGTTACAGTTGGTATCAGAGCTTTGGTAGCTCTAGGCAAAACGTAGCATATAGGGTAAACGTATTTACGGAATCACGCTCATTCGAGTTTCATTCTCTTCATTTGATTCGATTCCTTTGAATTTTGGAAAGTGCCCAGCGGTTCCAAAATTCATTCGTGTCCCTCACTTTTCGTCTTCTTTCAATTCCGGAGTATCCCGTAACTCCACTTCGAATGATCTTTATAATGAATCGGCGGTCTCATCAAACTTTAAATAATTTGTAAAGGGGTGAAACTCCTTTATAATAGGCATTGAATTACCGGAGATTTATGTAACCTCGGTTTACGATGCTATCTATCTCCTGCTATTCCTGAATTCTATTTCTCGAGATCGAATGAAGATTTGCCTCGAAATTCTGCATCGATCTTATTCTTGAAGTTATGGTCGACCCGGTTAAGGTTGGCCGTGAATTAAATAAGCTTATCCATCTCCCAATTCTGTTAATTGAATTATCTTATCTTCTGTTTCAAACTTATTATCGAATCAAAATTTTCTTTGATTGAGTCCATCAAATTTGAAACCCTATCCTTATTTTGAATATTCATCCTTGTATCGTCGAGAGAGGAAGTGTATTTGTGTTTATATTAAAATATTTTATATATATCGTGTTGTGTTGTTTGAGTTGTTGATGTTGATTTAGATTTACGATCGATTCGTCTGATCAACGCGGTCGATAGAATTTCTAAAACACTTGAGCAGTGCAAACTGACACAATATTGTTTTCAAATTTAGTAAATAAAATAATACTGAATGATTTTATTATATATAAGTATAAAATTTTCTGAAATTAAAATGTTAATAAATCTGTTGTCTGAAATGTGAAAATTTTAATTTTCATTTATTATTTGATAAACCATTGACTATTGCATAATATAAATGAATTTATAAAACTTGGGTATAATTTGATAAGAATTTGAAGTGAATTTAAATTAGAATTTGAGAATTTAATTTCCGATAATTTTGAACTATGGTTTTAAAAGTATCAAAATGTATATTATTTAATATATTTTCGAATAGAAATGGTTTTCAATTTTTTTTTAAATGATTAAATTAGTGCTCTTCCCTTTTGTCGGTGGAAAATAATTTCGGTGATGACAGCCGCATTATCAACATTGACTTTCGAGTTTCGAAGCGGAGAGACCATCAGTAGCTTGCTACACTTTTGTTTTGAAATGAATTTGATTTGAAATTTCTAAAGTATGACATGATTTAAATATATATATATATAAGTATTTGATTTAGATTTGACTTGGATATATTGTATGTATATAATTATCTCTAAATTGTTTGAAGTTAATCGAAAATTTAATTCTTAAAATTTGGGTAAAGATGATTTCAATTATAAATAAAACCAGAATTTTGAATTAATATTTAAACTTGAGAAAATTGAAATAGAAATTTACTTGTATAATACCCGATTGCATTCAATATAACTTACCTAAACTGCTCAAAAAAAATTAAATATGTAATTCGATATTATAAAATGATTTTATAAATAAATTTGAGTGTTTATAATAAATGTTATACACTTAATTTTAATTATAAAATGTTAATAAAGATAAATAGAATAATAAGCTAATAGAATAATAAATGGGGATAAATAGAATAAATAAGTTAAATAGGTAATAGGTGTGATTAATAGAAGAAATTTTGTTTTGAAAGTTAAAAAATTAAAATTAAATCAACATAATGATATATCTTGAATTAATAGAATTTAAATTGAATTTCATTGAAAGAAACCTTTTGTATCTAACATTTATAAATGAGAAATCAAATCAATTTAATGAAAATCTTGAATTTAAAAGTCAATTGTTGAATATGTATTAATTTAAATTGAAATTTATATGGTTTAAATTAATTGTTTATTTTGGAATTTAAATCTATTTTCTTCTGGTTGTTTCTATTGTCCTACCTCTTCCCTTTTCGAGGACGAAAAGTTTTGAGCAGGGGAGAGTGTAACGACCCGTAGATTTAACCGGTTTTAATAACATATAAATTGAAATTTTGTAGGAATTTAAACGATAAAATTTTGAAATATAAATTTGATATTTGCAATGCATCTAGTTAAACTAGCAACCGGTAAATTTTCGTCCGAAAATATGAAGGTTTATTTCGTGCGTAAATTCACTTCAATTTAATCAGTTAAAAAATCGATGAAAATAAAATGTTTTCGAAACCTAAATATTTTTACATAGAAAAATTCTAAACCATCTTCTGAGCAAGACGTCATTTTTCGTTTTTCCAAATTCGGACTTCTTTAGCTCCGTCGATCTTATTTTTCTGCATTATTCTTGCATTTTCCGCTAGTAGAAAATTCAAATTTTTATGGTTCAATCATCCCACTGATATCTTTATACCGTTTTGATCGTCATGTCGTATTGATCTCTAAGGCATATTCACTCCTGTATTTTGGGATTTGGTACGCCGCGAATCAATAGAACGGTAACCGTTTCGTATCGGTACTCAATATTGACCTTTTAGTGGGTTCCGATGACCATTAAAATTCACTATATAATTCCAATGGTCAGGTTATTAAAAGTATTCACCATATTCAACCTTCTGATGACTCCATTTCCAATATGCACTGTTTTTTGACTTTTCGTTTGAGTTCACTTAGTGTTCTTCTCTTTTGAATTCTTATACCACTTTTCAATATATTTCCCTTCATTTCTATTCATAAAAAAAATAAGCAGAGAACAACATTTCTTTTCAATCCAAGTTGTTGTCATTTCCTTCTCTCTTCTCATCTTTCAAGTCTTCGACCAAACTCATCGTCGCATGCAGCCGTCGACCATCCAGATAACATCTGCCCCTTCCTATCGCATGAGCCATAAAGCTATGCCACTTCACGTCAAATCGCCGCAAAATCCCCTCCTCCACTAGACAAGCCGACCCAGCTATGCTCCCCTTATGTTTCCGAGCCTTGTGACGTGCTCCGCCTGTTACCCACCATATCATCGCCAATGTCAGCACCTCTGACCGAACCCATCACTTCAGCACCCATCACCACCTTTTGCTCCTCCGCTTTCCTATCAACAACTAGCCAAGATCCACCATAACCGACTACCGACATGCTCGACCTCGTGTGCCCACCGTGCCATTTTTCCACCTCACATTTGTTGCCTAACCTTGTTGCTCGGCAGATATTGTTCATTTAGAGGTATATATATCATTAAGTATTGATTATATATGAGTTATAATATATAAGTTCTATATATAAAAGTTTGTATCTGAGGACACATATTGTAGCTTACGAAGTATAGTATTATATATATGTTTTAATGGTATAAGTAAGTATTATACATTGTACGTTATATATATAAATATATATGAATTGTTAGATTTGGGTTATTTTGTTTATATATTTCCTCTACTTTACTGTTTAGGTATATAATTATACATTTGCAAACTTGCTTTGCTGTGAAAGAAAAGTAAATATTATAAGTATGTTTATATATATTATATTGAATTGTATTATAACATGGTGGAGCACATTTCAAGTCTTAGACTGTTGTAAGTAAGCTATATGGCAGAGATACTTCTTTAGATGATACAGCTACATTATAAAAGTGGTACACCTTTTGATGCTTTACTGCTATCATATAGCTTGTAGTCTATAAAAAAAATTATCAGTTATATTTTCATTGTACGTTCGTTAAAAAAAAGGATTCTGCCAAGTCATAGTTATAATCTGTTCGTACATGTAGCCCATATTACATATACTATATAATTGATATATTTGGTAGAAGCATTCCTCTGTTCCGCAATTTATATATTAGTATTTATTTTAAACTATATTTTATAAGCCTACAGTTACATATGTTGTACGTGAAAGGTGCATGTCGCAGTTGCATATTTATATAGCCTGTGTTTTAAACTCAAAGATAAAGTTAGTTAAATATATTCTGGTTGTTTTATTCGTATATATAAAATAAGTAATGATATACATAAATTATATGATTTGTATATATATTAGATATGCAAGTTTCTGTTTATTTATATATACACTAGTAGTAATGGGTAGTTGTGTACAACTGTTTTCAGAAATTTGAATGGGGTGGCGTGTTATGCGTATGTCTTTGCGACTGATATGCATAGACGTAAGTTATAGATATGTCATGACCGGTTATCTATCTATATATATATATATATATAATAATAATAATAATAACTATTATATGTTAGATTTTATAAAGTGTACTCACGTTAGTTATAAATATTTATACAGTTAGTTGTATAAGATTTTATTTTATTATCTATTATTTGTATTGATTAGAGAAGTGACATAGATTTTGATTTTTTGTTATTGTTTGATTTTTCCAAATATACCATAAAGGTTTATTTTATTTAATATATGTTTAAGTTTGAGATATGATTTCCTTTATATAAATTGTTATATATAGTGATATACGAATTCACTTATACCAATTATATCCAACGATCCAATTCTGATTTGATTTCGTCTATTCCTATTGATCAGCTTTGTTTGTCAATTCATGCCAATCTACTTTGCTTTGCAATTCATGCTTGGATTCGTATCTAATTCTGTGTGACGAATCATCTTTAGCCTTGGAAGGTGAGCAATCACTCACGATTAATGTTCTTTTATTTATTAAATTTGATTTCAATTGAAATGACAATTGAAATATGTTGCTGTTAGTTATTTATACTGTTATGTATATGTTATTACCTATATCAGTTCACCTGTGACATCTGTCACCATTATCTATTAATTATACGATGATAATCTCATTTGGTTGATAATTGATTGATTGTTTGTTGGTAATAGTGAATGTTAAATTGTAACGTATAAAGTGATAAATATTATACAATTGAATTTGACGTAGGATAGTTTAAAATTTTAAGTCGACACATGTGTTGAATTTGATTAGTTATTTAGAATAATATGACCCCTTAAATGTTTAATTATTTGACACGTAAGAAAATGGTTAATTTCCCTTGAACCATGTGAATTTATGTTGTATTAATGATGAAGTATGAAATTGAATAATTGATGTCAAGTGTAGAATTGCATAGAATAATCAGTGTAATAATCTTTAATCTACATGAAATGATAGTGTAGATTCTAGAAATAATTATATTGATTCGCACAAACAAAAATGTGAATTAATACGATTATTTCGGGATTATTTGAATTAATTATTAGATTGTTATTAATGTTTGTTGTTGCTTTTTTATTTACTTTGACACCATCCCAGTTATCACACTGCAAGTTCCCTTTATTATGCTTTAATTTTTGAATTGAAATGGAATCGGGTTGAAATGATACATACCCAAATAACTTGACTTAGGATAGATAATTAAATAAACCTGATTGGTCAATAAATTGATTTAATAAATAAATATTTTATTTGAATAATGATAAGGTTTTGAAATAAAATTGGAGTTTAAAATTTTTAATGAAAGAAATGTGAATATTTAAAATTTGAAACAAAATAAACGTAGTAGTTGAAAAGAATGTGTTTAAAAATTTATTATTTAATAATTAAATTTAGAATTATTAATAATTAACTTTGAAATTATTTAATAATTAATTTGGAAATTATTTAATAATTTAGTTGAAATTATTTAATTATTAAGTTTTGAAATTATTTAATAACTAAATAAGATTGAATTAATTGATAATTAAATAAAATTTGAATTCTTTGATAGGAGAAAATTGAACTTTTGATTAGGTGAATTTGATCTTCATTAATAAATGAAATGGGGTTTCTTTATGTGTTAAGTTTGGAAAATTATTTAAATAAGTAAATAAGTGAAATTGAACTTCTCGAATATGTGAAAGTTAGTTTCTTTATTAATTGAGTTTGAAATTTGTAACTAAGTAAATAAATAAATAGGATTGAATTTCTTTGACAAGAAATAAAATGCGATTTATCGAAATTAACGTAAGACTTGTAATTTAAAGAATTGATTTGTCGAATCTAATCGAACTCAATTTGTAAGCTTGATATAATGAAATTGAACTTAAGTAATTTATTTAATGAATTGGAATTTAAATAGAAATTGTTTTGAATGATAAATAAATTTAACGAATATTGAATGAAATCGATAAATGAGTTTAAATTGATTTGAATGTTAAATTAAAGTAATTCAAATGATTTCAGAATGAACTTATATATACGAACTTGAATCAATATTTGGATTGTTTTAAATAAAAGTTGAAATTGAATTATAAGATTTTGAATTAGTAATTTGGAAGTTTTGAATCGTAAATTATGGAAATTGATGTAGATAGACGAACGGAATATTGGTTTGCAAATTTTAATTGGAAACTGAATTTGATTTGGTTTTCGAAATTTATTAAACGACCAATCGGGATAAAAATTACAGGTTATTAAAGAGATCGGAATCGGTTATGGATATACTCTCTGTCTAAACCGAAAACCACTTTAATATGTATACGCGGAGTGTGATCCAGAATGAAGTGGATAGATTGACGTACACGATGAATGAAGAAAGTGAACGATAATGGATAGCCTTGACACTTGTGTCAAATTGGAAATGACTAAAACAGGAGCCGTGCCGGGCCAAATGGGGTTAGCCTCCTTGAGCAAACACACTTCTTCGTAAACTACTCATTACTTGTTATTGATTGGTGCACCCTCATACTTTTGGGAGTGTTGTTTCGCGGTGTTGCGATCGTTGCGGCGATGCATTTTCACCAGTCCGGATCAGGCAAACGGTAGTTTCACTACCTTGGGTATTGCCTCATGTGCCTTGTCATACTTGTATCCCTATATATGCGACCTCTACGAATTTGTTTTGTGTTATACCTATGGAGTACTCCCTGATAGCCCACTAGTTTACGGTGGAGTTTATAGTACTGTATAGACTATGACATTTGTATAAAAATGTGTTAAAGGGAATAATGGTAATGCATTAACACTTTTTTGATATTTATATTACTGATAGACATTATCTATTTAGCGTATATTACTACATAGTAGATAGTTTAACGGATCCTTGAGGATGGTGATTCCAACGTCCTTTGAGTTACATGTATTTTAGTTATTATTTCACTTGAATTGGATTTATTAATATGAGAATGTTATTCCTAATTCGAGTGTTTTGTGTTTTTCTTTACGCTAGGGTCAGACTGAGTGGCTCAGCTTTCGAGACTCACCTTTGGAGTTGGAGCTTCACTTGGAGATCTAGCTATCTATCCAGCTTCCAAATATCCAGTTGATTTCAGTGATGTATTCTGATTCCTGTATTTGACTAATATTCGAGACTTCTGTGTAACTTATTTAACTCTGTTATATATATATATATAGTAGCTTCATGAACTACTATCTTTTACTTCCGCTGCATATTATTACTCAGTGTCTGTGATTCTGTGATTATTTATTTATTGTATATCTGAGTTTCGCCAAATATAAATTAGCAATTCGGTATTTGAATTATTCAAGTTCGACATGTGCGGATGCGAATAGTACAAAATAGCAGGTCGTTACACTAAGTAAAATTGAGCTGAAGTTGAATTAAACGGAAAATAAAATTTGATTGAGATGTAAAATTGAATGTAATTCAACTTAAGCTAAGTTGAATGAATTCAAAGAAAAACTTCATTATGATTTGAGATTGAAATTAAATTGTCACTTGATTAAATTGAATTAACTAAAAGTAAATTTGTTTGGGGCAGAATTTAAATTAAGTATGGTTTGGAATGATGGTAATGAAGAATTGAAATTTAAATAAAAGTAAACCGGATTTGTGTTATACAAAATTTAATTAAAATATATAAATGAGAATTATAAAGTGACTATATAACTATAAGTTGTAAAATTTGAGTTGGATTAGAAATAATATCGAGTGGAAGTAAATATAAATTGCGAATTGTGAAATACTATATAACCGTGAGGTATAAATCTTGGATGAAACAAAATTCAAGTGGAGAATTGGAATTGTGAATAAATAAATTGGGATAGCTTAAAAAAATTTAAACAGCCTAAATATAAATGCATGGAGGCTATAAATAAAAGTATAATCTCGAGGTAAAAATAGAATGGGAATATACTCGAGTATAGAATTGATGGAAATATGAAAAATAAGTTGTGTGACTTATAAAATTGAAAATTGAAATAGATAAGCCAAAATAAAAAGAGTTTGATATTTGGGGAATGAAATAAAAACCCAAACTTAAATTATAAAATAAATTCAAACTCAAGTAAATTGGTTGAAGTGATCTTTGAAATGAAACTTAGATATTGAATTTTAAAGTGGAAATGAATTAATTAGATAATTAATTAGTAATTGGATATAAAATGGATATTAATTGGGTTGAATAAATTTGGATTGTGAGTTAAAAATGGATTTTGGAAATGAAACTTGAGTTATAAATAAGATTCAACTTAGTTGGTAAGCAAATTAAATAAAAATTTGGAAATATGTTGCGTGAAATGGAAATAGTTTGAAATGGTGATAACTCAAGTTATTAATAAATCCAATTGAAGTGTAAATGAATTTATATGGCTTAGGATATTAAATAAATGGATTTGAGTATGGAATTGAAATTGAAATGGATTTAATTTGATATGGAATAAAATTGAATATAATTGATTTGTAATAAATTTAAAATTGCTATAAGCTTTAGTGGTAATTTTAGTAAATGGATATCGCCAATGTGCATGAATATTTGTCGTTTGACGAAAATGGAAGTAAATAAAATTCCTGCGAATAAAGGGATAGTGAATAAATTGATTTTTATCAATTTTGGAAGAATATAAGTTTATTTGGTTTGAAAATGAATTGAATGCATTTAAAGTGAGTTGTAAATCATTTAAATTAAATAAAAAGATATATGGATCGGTTGGAAGTAATTAAATTGAGGTTGGGATATTATAAATTGCTTATGATTATGTGTTAGAATGATGTGGTTATGAAATCTATGTGTTTATCCATTTAAATAAATGAAATGTTATTGAACTTTCATATTTTGGTACTTACGTGGTTTAAAATTGAGCAAGTATAGGTAACCGAAGGCTGTCAGACTAGATTTTGGTTGCGTATTTGAATATGAAGTAAATTGCTTTCTTAATAATGCTTAAAAATGCTAAAATAAAGTAATTTTTCAGATTAAATACAGTAGATATATAAATATTGGTATATATTTTTGTTGTGGGTCAATTTATATTTATTATCTCTCTTGTTAAATTGTAAAAGGCTCTCCGTACAAGGGAGACCCTGCCAAAAAATTACAAAAATTCAGGGTGTTAGAAAAAATTTGAAAAATTTTCGTTAACGACAAATTGATTTCAAATTGTAATTGAAATACAGGATTTTGGTTTAGCATAGAAAACTAATTGTCTGATTGAAAAATAAGGGATTAAGAAAGTAGAATGTAAAGTTAGCTAAGTGGGTTTGGGATAAGTAATGGGTTTGGAGCAATTCTCCCGCCTTAGCAATTTTTGGGATGAAATTATTTTAAGGGGGAAGGAATGTAACGACCCGAATTTTTCATTGTTCAATTTTGAATATTTAAATGGTTTTAAATATTGAATTTGAATTATAGATTGACTTTGGATATGAAAACTGGGTTTATTTATAGGATAAATTTACAATTTGAATATAGAAATTTATCGGATAATTTGATTATTGAAGTTTATTGGTCAAATTATTGGATCTTACGTTTTAAGCTCGGTAAAAATTATTTAAAGGCTTGTAAAATTTATATTAATAATAATGAAGATAATAAAAGTTTCAAAATGGATAAAAGCGATCTGTTCAATTTTAAAAATAGCTTGTTAAATCGACATATAAAAATAACTTTCCGAGACACATTCTCGGAATTCAATAAAACTAGTCCCATTAGAACCCTAATATTGTATTATTATTGGATTTCAAATTTCATAGTGTTTGAAGTTATCATTTGATCGTATGCGATAGTAACGCGTTAAACTTTATATCGAAATCTAATATAATGATTGGATACAAAAATCTATCTTCTCCATATGATCGAATTAGGACTCAAAACCTTTTCCATTGCTTTCGAAATAGGGGTATAACATTATGAACGCCTAGCGGCACGCCTCGATAGGGGTTCGAGATTTCGAACTATGTAATCGAGATGATTTGAATTTACATAATATATATATATTGATTGAAAATATATTTCCCATCAAAACTTTTCCCCTTCACCTCAGAACTACTATAGATTTCCATCTGCATGCAAGGAATCTTTTCCTTTTAAAAATCACGTTACCTTCTCTTGTTGCTTCAACTCATTTCAACAGGGAAAAAATAAAAAATGGTTAAGGGATCGAGTCTCTCTCTCTCAATTCATTCTTTAAATTAACAGAACCACGATCATCTCTCCACCTTCCAAATCTAATTCGAATCGATTACCGCGTGTCTATAAAAAAAATCAAAAGGAAGGGAAAGAAAGGCGATGGCGGGATGGGGATCGACGATTGAAGGTGGCGATGGTTTGTAGGTTGATTTGGCATTTAGGGTAAGCGAAGCTGCTCCTCGTGATGGTCGCGATTGAGTTTTTGGGCCAACTCATGGTTTGTAGGCGAAGGGTTCGGCGGCGAGTGATCGAGGACCGCGATGGTGAGGGCTGCTATTGCGTTCGAGGGTTTGGAAGCTTTGGCTCATTCGTGTGTATATGTGGGGCTCGTGGGGTGCGTAGGCGGCGATGGCCGAGCTTGGTGTTGGTGCAGTGGTGAGGAGTCGGGGCTTGATTTCGTGCATTGATAGGGAGGTTGAAGTGGCTGTGGGAAGGAGTATGACACTCACTTTAGTTTGTGATGGTTGTGATGAGGCGTAGCAGGCACGTGAGGAGGAAGTTGATGGGAGGTATTTAGCGATTAATTTTAAATTTATTTAATGACATTAGTTTTATTATTAAATGTTAATAAATTGATAATCGATTTTACAAGGTCTAAAATCGTGAAAGAACAAATCGAGATGGAAATGGTTTGCAAATAAAATAAAGGTGAGAATTTCTCACCGCTTTTGAATTTCCACATTTAATTTAAATTGTTGAATTTCAATTATTGGATGCTCGATTTGATTGACAAATTTGAAATTATTGGTTGATGATTATACAATATGTAGCATACATATATACTAGCACATTGAAGTGATTGATATTTCCACACACAAAGATATATATATATATATATATATATATATATATATATATATATATATATATAAAGCTGACGAGACTCTATTGTTGTCTAACATCTGTGGCTATATGGAGAATAGGTTGGAGGGATCCAGCTTGATTCTTCAAATATATTAGTATTTCATATATATAAAATGCTGGATTATTGTATGTTGTAAATTTTAAATGTTAAAAGAGCATGGGAATTAATTTTAGATATATTAAATACCATAATATCATTTTAAAAATTTTAAGGAATTAAGAGGAGATTTTTAATATAAAATATGTATATTGAAAATCGAATTATTTAAAAGCGGTTGGGTTGAATAAGAAATGGTGTATTTTTTTATCATAGTAAATAATGCAAAAAAATATTTTAAATGGACAATTTTAAAATAAATTATAAAAAGGAATTTTTTTAAAAAATATTGGATTTTGAAATGATATTCGGAAAATATAGAAAGAGGTTGAAATTGATATTTAAAATAGATAGGTAAATGTAAATGAGATTTATAAGAAGTTGAATCTGTAGATAGAATTTTATAAGGGAGATTATTTTAGTGAAACTCAAAGAAGTTATAGAAAATTTATAAATGTAGTTTATACATGAAGGAAAGTGATATCGAATGGTAAACTAAAAATGTAAATTTACGGGAAGAATTTATTTAGGAATATGGAAATAGGGTGAAACATAGTAGATACTATTTTAAAGTGAAATGTTAAGGAGACTGGAATGAAAATCATGTGATGGAAATCGAGAAATTTATAAATAGAAATTTTGGTATCCAGATTTTAAAATATATTTTTAACAATAAGTTAAGTTTTAAATTTAAAAAAAAATAGAATTTTTATTTATTAAACTATACAAATTTCAAAGTTAATTAGTATTTAAGTATTTCAAAAGTGAATTTTAAATACTTAATATTTATTTTAATAAAAATCCAAATTTTTTTAAAACCTGATTTGAAAGTGATGTTATAAAAAGTATTTCAATATTTTAAACAATTATTTGAATATGTCTTAAAAATAAATTGTTGTCATTTTCTTTAAAATACTTATTTTATATACATATGTATGTGTGTATATGGAGTTTTAAAAGGGTTTTAAAATTTATTTATAAATCTCCTCGAGAGTTAAAAGGGGTAAGTTAATAGATGAGACTTATAAGAAAATGCTCAAGGTGAAGTTTGGGAAAAAGTTAGAAAATTTACGAAGTTGTTAAATAAAAGTAGGCTTCGAAAAAAATGAAATAGAATTCATTAAAAGAAAGAGAAATTGGATTTATAAGAAAGTATAATTAACTTTGAAAATATTAAGAGCATTAATTAAGGAATTTGGGAATGTATAGAATTTGTTGTAAACTAGTCAAGGAGTTTACAAATGAAGTTGTAAATGATTTTGAGAAAAGAAAAAGGAAATAAAAGGAATATATTTTTCGAGTATTGAATATCAAATGAAGTGAGGAAATATTCTAAGTATTGGGAAGGGTTGTAAATAAAAGAGGTTTGAAAACTATTTTCAAAATGTTGAAGTATGGGAAGTAATATCTTATAAAAGATATTTTTTTGAAATAAATTTTGGTAAATTTATAATAAGGCCTGATTATTGTTTGTGGGTGTGTGTTGTAGTCAATAACTGACTATCAATTTTGGCCAATTTCGTTAATCACTTCGAAGAGACCGGGAATTATCCAAAAACCACTTCGACCTAGTTTGAACGTTACGAATGAATACCGTGAAGATGATGAAGACGGTGATTCAGTTTGTCCAGACCTAGGACAACTTGTATGGACGAATGCTATCAGAACCTCGTTATCGGAGGACGATAATCATTCTAAGTAAAATTGTGTTCTTGAAAGGTAATGCTTAGCCTCGAGCCTTATCAACCGGGGAATGACTAAAACAGGAGAGATGTAGCAAGGCTAAGTGAGTCGCACCCAGTAGAGTATGTTATCACCTTTCTAGATGTCCTCAGAAAACCCATCATTTATGAATATGGTTGTATATGGAAGGAGCGCTTGGTGGTAAGGGTGGGAACACCAGGAGTGATAACATATTCAATCTATCCAGGTCAGGGGTAGGTCGGTCTTGTGTAGTAGGGGTTCCCCGCGTGGTCCTTGGTACATTGTTCAAGAGGTGTACTATGGTGGGTGGTACTCCAGTGGCCCAGTCATTCGATGGAATCCATTCTCCAATAAGCGTCGTTCGGTTTTGATTGTTCCCAACTATGTTGAAACATAAGATGTAAACATTTCAGCTATTTACGTTTTACTTTCTATAGACACTATTATAATATCAGAAGATTTTGATAAAAACCGCTTCGGTTATCGTAGGGTAAAACCCTGTTGTGTTTATTTGTAATGTGGTCTTACGAGATAGCCTTGTTCAAAGAATTTTGAAAAGTTAATAATTCAAATTGAGTGTGTTTTCTCACACTGGTTTTATAGACCGACTTGGGTGTTACCTTATTATAATGCTCGGGTCAGACCGAGCATTGCAGATTGAGGATTAGATGCTATGGAGCACAGGAGAACGAGCTGGGTGGTGAGGCGTACTTCTGTACTTGATTATTATTTTGCTGTGTAAGGAGAGGTTATTAAACTGTCCAGATTTGATGTATTGGATTGTTGTACTCCGTTAGTGGTATGTATATCAACAGTACAGTTCTTATATTTAAAATCTGTTATTATATATTATACTTTGTTCTGCTGCGATTACGAGATTCTATGTTGTTCTGTTCTTTCTTCTACCTTTTTTCTTCACCCCTAATGAATATATGTGTGTGTGTATTAGTGTGTATTTCTCTCTCATAATAGCATACATGCATATATAAGACATATATATGATTTAAAAAAATTAGTACACTTTTTTATATATAATATGATTTTGCAAATTTGAAAATTAATTATCATACATATATTCATATTTTTAGATTAACATTTATTAAATTTTGAATCTTTTATTATATATAAAATAATTATAACATTAAAATTTAATTTGATATTTTTTAAAATATTATATCATTTCAAAAACATATAGAAAAAGATTTAGGAATTTTTCAATAATTTTTATTATTTTTAACAATTAGTATTATTTTGGAAAAACAGTTATGATTTATTAAAAATAAAAATTTAAGTGAAAATTCTTCAAAATTTTTTGAAAATTTTCATTCATGATCCTAGAATTTTTAAAATTTTGAATTTTTAATAATATATTATTTTATATTAAATAATTATTGCCGAAATCAATGTGTTTGTTTTTAAAAATAATATTTCAACTTTGGAAAATCTTCAAATTTTTCCTATGCTCTAGTTTATGATCCGAGATTTTAAAAAATTATAAAATTTGAATTTTCGTTAATAGATTATTTGTGTTAATTATTTATGAATGAAAACATTGTTTTTTTCATAATATATAAAAATTAAAATACTAAAATTATTATGTTTGCCAAACTAGGTTAATTTTGAATTATTAATAATTATTTGTTCTCTCTCTTTCTATATATATATTTATCTATATATAAATTTTTTATGTTCATATATTATATATAATATATTTATACATGCATATGTATGTGTGTATATTTATTTTGTAACGCATATGCATGCACATATCTAGACAAATACATGACATATAAAATGAGCTAATATGTCTGTTGTGATGTAAATCCGAATATATACATATGAAAATATTATACCTTCCACGAATTATTATATTACATATGCACCCACACATATATGTATATGATACATTTATATATACTAGATCAAATAAAATTAATTTCATATCTTAATATATTTAAAGTTAAATAAAATAAATGATTTTATTTAAATGAAATTTAGAAATGTTCTAATTCAATTAGACTTCATAGGCCCAATAAAGATTCAACAAGGTAAAAATTTTGTAATTCACCCATAACTTCCGCTACGGGTTGGTCCAGTTCCAACAATGGTATCAGAGCCAATATCATATTCGGTCTAAATTATCATATTAAGGCTATCTAATTAAACTTGCCCACTTAGTACAGTGTCTAAAAAAGCAATGTCTAGGATTGGAATTGGGTAATCAAGTACACTGTCCTACCTGGTTACCGACCTAGCCCGGAAGGTGAAGTGAGCCCAAAGGTTACTCCGAATAGAAAAGGCCCAACTTAATTTAGGCCTTGGGGTAATTTTCAAAATCATTTTGAAAATTAATGTTAACTATTTTAAATTTAATAGTTAAATTTAAAATAAAATATGTTTATTATAAACATAAGTTTTCAAAATCTTTGAAAGGATAGTGATATTTTCAAAATATTTGAAAATATTTATACAATAGTTTTAAATTTTATATTTATTGATAAGATTAATAAAATAAATAAATTAAATATGTTAATTAATTAATGCGTATGTGCATGTATTACATATGTTGATATATGTTATGTTATTTTAAAATGTTTAAGATAACATAAGTACACATGTATGTATTATAAGATAAATTTTGAAATTAATAAATTCTAATAAAAATTATTTAATTAAATAAATAAATTAAAGGTTAATTAATTAAATAAAATACACATATATATGATATATTCGTGTTACACTATAAAGATTATAGTATACACTATAAATGTTATAGTAGATATGTCCCATATAAAAGTTATATTGCAATACCAATTTAAAATTAATTAAAGAGTTAATTGATTAAAATTAATTAGATAAGATTTAATTAATCATATATTATACGTAAGACTATCATGTAAGTAATATGAAATATAAAAGTTATATAACAATAAAACTTATATGGTATGTGTACAAACCAAATGTGAAACATTAAAGAAACCCAAACAGACTTGAGAAATAAATATATATACGTAAATGTACATGTACCGTTATTTCTGATGTGTCAGACACTTGATTTGCTGGGGTATTTCATAAGAAATATATTATTCTATAAGTCGATATCACTCGATATATATATTGAAGATTATGAATCTTCAATATAATGTTGTCCTCTGCCATATATATACTAATAAATTTCTTACATACTCCTTAGTTATTGAGCAAACTCAAGCTAGGGATGTTATGCATAGTATTATTAATATATTGAATATATGAGGTAAGCTAACTATATGTACTTGTTGAGCAAACTCAAGCTGCATATACAATACTTAGGCCATCACGATACGGTAGGTATAAGGGAATAATCTCTTTCGATTTGTTGAGAAAACTCAAGGTCGATATGAGATTAGGATAAGGAAAAAATGGGTTAGAAGTTGTATATGATACAACTGATAAGGAGTTATCCATTGTTTGTAGGGCTATGATTTGTTGAGAAAACTCAAGGTTAGAATACCAAAACGAATGAGTCCTAACACCCACTAGCGAAGTTGGAAGACTTTTATGTTTCATCTTAGGGTTTGGAGAAATATAAAAGACTGGTGGGAGCCTTAATAGAAAAATGAAATGGTAACATTTAACCTTTCTAATATTGTAAGAACATATGTCATATAATATTATAGTTATCTACAATGATAAATTTGTGCATTTAATATGATTGATAAAATAATTGTCAATTAACATATATAAACAAACTGAATTGAAAGTTGACAAATAGAAATATAATATATACCTACTAATAATTCTAATTGCATGTTATATAATGTTTCTATATCCATGCAACTGCCCAATTTCAACTACTTAATACATTCGTAAGTTGGTCACTTATATATTTATTTGGTTTAGACCATGTATTGCATTTTATGAGTTTTACTATAAATGCAATTCAAGACTATGGATATTTGATCCATGTACTTTCACATATAAATGTTATATGGTGAACAGCTATAGTTTGTGGGGTACAATATTTCGATGAAGTTAGTTCATTCGAAGTAAGTCAATAAATAGTATTTTAAGACCATGTATTCAACTTGAATGATTTCAAAAGGATCATATTGTGTTAATGTAACGCAAAACCATAAACTACAAGATACATCTAATAACTCGATCTTTGAAATTTGATCTTGATCGGTATACATAAAGTGCGACATATTTGATGTCTTAAATGTTAAGAATAATCGAATGCGCTTTTGTAAAAGGTTTATTATGTTATTATAGTAAGGTTTTATTTTGAATATTTGACCATTTGATGGAAAAATGAATGTATAAGAATAGATGTAATTTAGGATAAAGCTGGAATAAATAGAATGAATAGTCATTTCTGCTTCATAGAGAAACATTGGAAACGAGAATTGTAATAATAACTGATACTCAATATTGAAATATGAAATATGATTTTTATTCCGAAATGTATTTTCATATAGAAAATTGTTTTTTATAACATTTATTTCTTTGAGTTCAAGATATTTGATCAAACAACTCTCCTTTGTAAACTAGTTGCAGCACATAAAATAAATAAACAATATTAAAATATTAAGTGAATGGTGGACCTCTAAATTTAGTACGCTATTATAGTAATGGCGGAAATAGTAAGAGCATGCCATATAGCACCTAATGATTGCATCAAATTACGAAAATTGTTTTCGTAAAATGTACCGAACATTATTTGTGAAATAATGTTTATTTTTGATATTGACTGAAAAATAGATATAACTATATTTAAATATGAGTACTATGAATATTCATTACGAAATAGAACTATACTATGGAATTTTTTTTCAAAGTAAAAGTGATGCAACAAAAATACATATATATCAAATATTATTTATAGTTGTTTTGGAATTATAGGCTAAGCCTTAGTTTTGAGAAATAATTTTACTATATGATTATGAATCATATGATACATGTTAATTATATCTCAAACAATTAATGGCTATGCATCCATTCATTCAGTGAGAGCATCATAAGATTTGATGAACTCTTTGAATTAAGACATATTGGTGTATGCAATCACAAGTCTGTTAATACCAAAGGGATTCCACATACTTTGTTATGTTTATCGATGGTTTATTACCAACATGAACACGTGTATTAGATCCACGTGTAGTAAGTTTATGATAAAATGATAGAATATAAAATAAAAGTAAATAAAATAACATGCAATAGAATAAATGATTTTATTTGGTCGAATAAGTGAGTATATTGGAAAGAGTTCCAAATGTACCTAAAAATGAACATAGATTCAATCTCAAAATCACTCCTCCATGTGATACATAATGATGCATCGATAAGGAGTAATCAAATATTGTTGGACAATTTATGATTAATTATGAGTGAAGTTGAGTTAGTTTCTTTCTATAAGGTCATGTACTTAAGATTAGTACGCATGGTTGATATTATTTCATCTAAGTAACAGTTTACATTATCATACAAGATTGGGGTTTGTAAGAAATCCCAACATATCCTAGGCCAAGGAGTTCGTAGGTTGTGCAAGTCGAAAGATTGCACATTCATGAGGGATCTTGAATGAATCTCCAAAAGGATTTTTTGAAAAGGTCTATCATCAACCGACATATTTATGTTTTGAACATAATTTTTGTAAACTTAAATCAATTTTATAAATAAAAAGCTTCATAAAGCATTTATGAATCCCAATTCTATTTGCACTAAGAAATAATTGTTTCAAGATACATCAACTTCATTGTGAAGGAATTTCTTTAAGAAATTTTTGTAGTTAAATAAAATTGGATCTGATCCATAGATAGAACTGATTATATGAGATGAAGTGAAATTAACTAACCTAAGTGAACACATAGTATTAGAATGTCTAATAAGTATTCTCGTACATCGAATAGAAACTATGAGTTTCTTATTAATATCGAAAATATATATTACCCTTGGTTGTTCAATTAAACCATTAAGATTGTTGACTCTACATGGTATGATGCACAGGTCTGAAAGAATTCCAAGTACTCTATCAAAATATGATTTTGGTGGCGTAACCAAAGAGATGTGATCCATCGGCCGAGATTGTGTCTTTGTTGGAAAGACTAATGTGGTTGGAATTAAATAAGCAACGTTGATAAGAACAATATCACAAATTTCAATTATTGAAATTAGCATAACAGATTCGGTATTCAGCATGCTCAAGTTAATTCAGAATTACTCACAAAATTATTGCTCGCTCAATAAGACTTAGTGCTTGGTACTTATTTATTGAAACAAAAAATTCTAAATAATGATTTAGAGTAAGCCGTTTACACATATTAACCAAAAGTTCCTCGAGGTTTGTGGGAGCGATATTGGGTTTGTGAGTCCTTCGATGTGATTCAAGAAATGATACGAATGTATCATTTTATAAGCATCAAGATTGAAAAATTAGTTTGATAGAATATAAAATAGTTTAATTTTCAATCAAAGTGCAAAGGAAGAGTGCGTCATATGAAAGAACATTAAAGGGTACATTGATATTTCTAAACTATAAGTAAACAACATGTTGTTGATATTAACAATATGCTTGTATTAATATAAACTTTAGTTGTTATGATACTCGATTTTGGATTGTAAATGATGCCTTTCATGGTGAGTATAAAAGATATAGGGATTGTCCCGAAACAATATACAAAAGCATCCTATTAACGGGGAACATGTAAGTTTGATTCCTTGTGCATTACCAATAGGAATTATCATATAGTTTATATTGTGTATGATATTGTGTTTTGTTTATGTATTTGTTATATGGAAAAAATATAAAATCCAAAATTTTATCACTAATGGTTGTTTGAGGTGTTCTCGCACATTTATGAAATACTAGAGAACTGTTTATAGAAACAATAAACTTGGTATGATGGAACGTTTGGACGTAAACTTTTATAAGTGATATTGAGTATAACATGTTAATGATAAAGTTCATGTTAAAATCTTTAATTTGAAAATGTTTCAAAATAAAAGTGATTGTGGTCGATTCAGTGAAATGTTGAGAACATTACTTGAATAGTGCTACAATAAACCAATATATATAGATATAAATGCATAAATTTATAATTGAGCCAAAGGTGATTCTAAATGTTGAGAATCCCATAATATTATTATAAGATAACAATGTCATGAAATTGGTCATGATAGAACTTAAAGCTTACTAGAAATCAAAGACATACTTCGAATCATTCCATGTGATAAAGGCGGTTTATCGATGTCAGGGAGAGTTAAACTACAAAGTAGATAATTAAAACATAATAGCATACCCATTCACTAAGGGACTGACCTAATTGGTTTTGAGAAAACTGTTCGGAGAAGTTGGAGTTAGAATCCATAATTGACCCCAAGTGCCAGTGGGAGATTGATAGAGTTCGGGGTATGCCCAAGGGGAAATTATGTAATTTGTTACATAATCTAACTCGTTGACCAATCTTGTTCGAAATAAAAGGTATTTTCTTCCTATTATATTACTTGATATAATGTGATTATATTAATTAATTAACTTAATTAAAAGTGTATATATATATGTATAAAGTCCATAAATGGTATATTTTGTGATTGTAGTTACAAAGTGTTGTAACCATGAGTAATTTATCACAACGAAACAAATATACCATTATAAATGTTCCTAGTCAAGATGCATCGAGACTGGATATCGATGTATCCATTGAGACTGGAGTACGTAACTCTCTCCAAATGTTGGACAGTGTATTACTCATGATTGCTTGGGCCACCTAGTGCAATGCCTCGTTTTTCCGTACCATTTGAATCAACATTAAACCGTGCATGTCCAACTCAAATTGCATGAACAAGCGAATCATTAAGGGTAGAAAAAAAGACAGAATAGATACTCACACAAATGAAATAACATATATTATTTCAATAATAATCTTTACAGCGGAAAATTTAGAAATACAATATCAGAGTCTAATCTAGATTCAACTTGGGCAGTTATAAACACCTATCCTTGCAAATGCTGAAAACAACAAAACAAATGTAATAGATATAGCGAATAATAGAATACGTCTATACGATGACGAAGATCTCCAGCTCCCCTCTAGAAAATCCAACCATCTTCAACTAAACCCGAAACTACTCGGATCTGACCTGAGTATTAAAAATACCCGGATCAAGCTTGATAAACCAGCATGAAATACTCTTAATTTTAAATGCATAAATCATGACGATGCTATCAAAACCTTTTAAAAGAAGGGTGTCCCATAGGACCACGCCCACACATAAATACGGCTGGGTTTTTACCTTATGATAACCAAAACAATTTTATACCAAAATACATTTGATGTTATTTTTAATGACATTCTTTTGAAAACACTTTTCAAACAGACTTATTCAAATAAGGTATCAATACCCGGACTAAGTCTAAGGGAATATATTCAGACTAGGTCAATGGAATATACCAAATGGAATATATGATGCCAAAAAGGATAGCTGAAATGTTTGCAAGTCATTACAGTTATTTGTGACTGGGTGAATGGAATATACCAAATGGAATATATGACACCACCATACATACTCACTTAATCCGAATTTGTGTCTGTTAGACCACATAGTGTCCCATATCATCTTCCAAGATGTGAGGCTAGTGAGGCTACGCTCAATTTCTTTAAAGCCATGATTTTCATACAAAACCACGCTTTCATCATGACAGGTTCCACTTTGAAATGCCACATTTTCATTCGACGTCACATGACTGATTTCTAGAAAAGTATAACTTCCTAAGATTGTATGTCTCGGGAAAGGGTGTTAAGCTAAAAGAAGTTGTCTTCTCCGCCAGCAACTGATATATATTTATAGAAACCACTCAAATTGGATTTAGAATACAATGTTAGAAAAACATCTATACAAGTTCATTCTGGAATTGACGAAACTGAAGGCCTCGGCCATGACTAGACGAGAAGCCCTTGCAATTCAAAAAAATCCTCCAGGACGAGGAGACCACTTCTATAAATAACTCTATAATGGGAGCGACCTAGAGCATATCAACATGAAGTCATCACGCTATGAAGATCCTCGATCTTCAATAATCATCGTCTTTAATATGTGACTTTCGAACATATACATTGGTTTAAAGTGGTTTTCGGACAGGAATCACCCAAATCCGATCCCAGTTCCTTCGAAACCAATTATCACTAAAAAGATGTTAAGTTCATATGTGTGTGTCAATCATCAATCAATTACTTCATCTTTTATTTAAATCAAATATATTTCGAGATATATTCTTTTCAATTTATTCCGTTTTCTTTTCAAGAGTATCTGGAGTCATTAAGCCTCATTTATTAAGTCATTTGATTTATTTAAACCTTTCTTGAATCCTAGAATAATTCCAAATCGTTTCTCTTTTACTTAGAAAAGCCTTTCCAAATCATTCATTTAATCAAAGATTTCTTATATTCAAGCTATAACTTTTAACTTAGAGAAAATATTCCTAAATCGTTTATTAAATATTAATCAAAGATTTCTTTCTTAACTTCATTTCATATTCTTGCAAATCAAATATTTTCATAACAGAGCACTACTATCGCTTTAGTTATGTAAATTTCACCTTCAGGTACTGAAGCTAAGTAATCCTATATCATGAAGATCTTTGTCATCAATGATCTTTGTCTTCAATATGTTTTATTTTGTAAATTAGTTTTAAGGGAATTTCGAATAGGAATAACCCAAATCTGATCCCGGTTCTTCGGATAGGAATCACCCAAATCCGACCCAGTTCCTTCGTGCTAATTATCGATAACAAGATGTTAAGTGGTTAATTAACATTCAAATAATTTTGTTTCTTTTTTATCTTGGAAAAACTTAAATGTGATCTTTTAGAGCATCCGGGCTTTCCTTTCTATCTATTCCACCCTTCGCTTAAAAAGAGAACATAGGTCAGGTAAGTTCAGGGCACTGGTTGCTCCATCCATAACCTTAGTTAAACACCTTGTTTTATCTTTTCATATCTCACAAGTGAGACAATTATACTGGTCGTTTCAACATACTCAGTTTGTTATTATATTCATTCTTCTTCACTTTTTTACTTAATTGCTACAAACAATTTCTCTTAACCATTTATTCAAACTCTTATTAAAACTTCAAAACCATCTTTACATTACTTAATGATTCCTTTAAAATCATTCACCAAAGATTTAGGAAATAATTGTTTAGTTTTAAACTGCATTTCAAAAATTATTTAAAACGGCTGTGAAAAGCATTGCGAAAAGTGTTGCAAATAGTGTTTTAAAAGCTATATTCTACGAAATGACTTTTATATTATTTAAAAATCCATATTTTCAACTTAAATATCCTTTAAAACATTTTAATATTTTTATAAAATTTATTTCATATTTTTAATCATTTAAAAATATCATTTCTAAAGAAATCTCGTTTTAGATTACGAACTGCAAAACCTTGATGTTTTTAGAAAATTGTTTTGCACATATTTCAAACTCTACTTGATGAAATATTGATTTTATTTCTTCGTTGGAAAGATATTATCATTGTAGACTAACTTTTATTTCCAAGAAAACCGACTTATAAATCAGTCTCTATGTTAATTTGAAGTTACGGGTCGAAATTTACGAAACTGCCGCTATGTGACGAGCTCGATTTTGACCAATTTTGTGAATTGCTTTGGAACTTGTCCGAAACACTTCAAATTTGTTTTAAACCATATTTAAACTCATTTAGACTTATTTAAAACAATATTTCCACCATTTCGAACTCATTTTACGTTTCATTTCATATTATAATATTATGTTATTATAATATAATTTTTAGTCTTTTTACATACTTTGAAATCATTAAGAGGCTGAATAATTTCCATACACATATTTGTATGGATTTATATCATTTAATTAACTATGGTTAATTACTAATCATATCTCTTATCATTATCAAATCAAGTTAGCATTCATATAATCAATCACATAATCAATCAATTTGCAACCAAGTTATCAAACATTTAATTATTCAACATTATTTAAACTTTCAAATCATTATCCATGAAATAATTTATGGAATAATTAGTAAATACAAGTACTCACGATTAGTTCCACTCCACTAAATTTTCTCGTAGACTTTCCTTTTGATTCTGGCAGCATATCCTTCTCTTTTTCTAGCTGTGGAGCTTCCCGATCTTGCTCCTTTCTTCTTGATATGCTCGACCTTGACCTTGGAGGAGACTATGTTGCTTATGCCCTAGGCCAAGGGGTGGTGGTTGCCTTGGGTATTGAGGTGGAATGGGTGGTCGTGGGTAGGAAGGAGGAAGAGAGGGGTTTGGAAGTGATTTTGGTGAAATTTTTGTGAATTCTTCTCTTTATATATTATTTTATTTTATTTTCTTAAAGCATGGAAGCCACTAGAGAAGATTTTAGAAAGCTTGAGAAAGGAAGAAGAAGATGTAGACATATGTAAAAGAAAGTTAAAGGATGGTGGTCTATTTATAGTTGAAGTTTGCTAGACAAATTACATCATTACCCTTAACCAAAAAGACCAAAATACTCTTTATGTCAAATCAATTTTTGTCTCCCTTAATGCACTTTTCAAGACATAATTTAACTTGTCATTATTGTGGAAAAGAAGTGAAAAGGAAGTGAAGGGATGGATGGATCTGATTTTGTACTAAAATGTAATGATTTTACATTTTCCTTTTTATTAACAAAATTTATAAAAATAAAGTGCTCATTTTCCATGCATGATTTTATGGCCAAATACATTAGCATTAATGAAGAAGAGATGTATGCTTTGATTTGTGTGAGATTTGATTTGATTTAGCAAAAGTAAACTAACTTTGTCACTTTGTGCTTTATTTAACTTTAAATAAATACTTAAGTTAATTAATCCTTGACTAATATAAAAGAGTTGTTTATTTTTTAATGTGTTTATAAAATACTATTCAGGTTGCAAAATGTTTGCGCTATTTATATCGATCAAAACGTTGGTTTTCGACAAAATATTTTATGGTTATATTTTGATGTTTTTGTTAAACTATTCATTTATGTAAATCAAACTTGAAAATAAGTTTGTTATCATATTTAGTTAATTAAAACAATTTAATTTGAGTTATAAAACCATATTTAATAATATTAAAAAAATTAATTGTAAAAATACGACGTAGATTTGTCAACGTGCGACAAAATTTGTCAATTTTTATAAACCAAGTTTATATGTTTATAAAATCATTATAAGTAAAATTTATATTATTATCAAATCTTTATTTAAACATAAAAAAGAGTTATTTACCATTTACAATAAATTTTCAAATTTATATTAAATTTTATCGAAATACGGCTCTTGTAAATTTTGTCAATTTTGTGATAAAAGTACCAAATATTAATTTACTTCTAGAAATAAGTTTTCCATTCTAATTTATCACATGAAATATGATTATTTAAATTTATAAATTATATATTTAAATATTTAAAATCAATTAAATATCCAAAGTGGTAAAATTACGAGTCGTTACATACTTTTCCCTTAAAAGAATTTTGTCCCCGAAATTGCATGTAACTTAAAACTCACAATAGTTTGTCAAAACATTATTTTACCAACTTATTTTCATATGATATACATAGATTAGTTGTATGAAATATCCTATTTGATCTTCTATTCCAATCCACAACTTTTCTTCCGAATTAGTACCGATCCCTCGATCCTCTAGTGCGGACTTTAATCGGGCACTTTTCTCAGAAACCTTTGCTTTCCTTTCATAGCTCTCAACTATGATAGAAAACTCAAGTACTCAATCATAAACCCTAATCAATGTTTGCCATCAAAAATTGAGTGATAAATCCTTTTTCAGAATGGTGCAAACACCTCAAAGCTCCAAACTCGAATCTTAGATCACGATTGTGTGAGGAAACGATCTACATATCTCATACTTATTATTTATCTTTCAAAAAAATTTATGAAAAAATTTCATAAATTTTCAAATATTTCTTCTATTAAAGGTGAACATTTCATACCAAATGTAACATCCCGGAATTTTTAACATGGGATTTGTGAACATTTAATTCATTTTAAATGTTTACTATGGGTTTAAGATTTATTTTGAACGAAAAGAATTGGTTTAAATTAAGATAACAAGTTAGAATTTCTAATGTGGACATTCAATTTGAAATTGAATAATAATAATTAAATATTGGACTGAGAGAATTTGGGAAATTGGATGTGAATTGTTATAAAAATGATGTTTAAATGTATTTTTAAGTTCAATTGGTCATAATTGATATTATTGGATTTTTGGACGAATTTAAAAGTTGATAAATTAATATTTGGAATTTTATATTAATTTAGAACTGAATTTAATATTATTAAAATGCAATATAATCAGATTTTGGGTCCGAAATGAGCCGAAATGATTTTTCATGTGCTTATAAATTTTATTTGAATTATTGTTAAGTTAATAAAATTTTAAAAGTGAAAATTTAAAGCGTTTTGATAATTTCAGCAAATCGCTTGATTTAATAGACGAGTTAAAATAGCCTTCCGGGATACAGTCTCGGAATTCGACGAAACCAGTTCCATTGGATCCGTAATAGTTAGTTATTATCGGATTTCAATTTTCGTAGCAATCGGAGTTGTCGTTTGACCCCGGCAGCTCGAAACGCATCGAAAATCGTTTTAATCGATTTAATTTTAAATTGATCGTTTAATTCCGTAACTCGCACATACGACCGAATTAGCTTACGAAGCCTATTCCATTGTGTTCGGAACGCGGAAAAACCTTAGAATCGCCTATCGGAACGTGAGAATTGGAGTTCGTTTGCTTAAGTTGTTAAAAAGAGAATTATATTAATAAAATATTATTAAATAATATTATATAACTTAAACAATTGCTTAAACCCTAGCCACTATCTTCTTCAGCCGCCGCTTATTATTTCCATGGCCGAAAATCACCCAACTTCGCCTCCAATTTGCAATCAATCCACGCATCTATTCAAAATTCTTCCAACTGGAATGTTGTACATCGCTAAGGGATCTACAGATCCAACGGTGGATCGCTGCTATGGTCTTCAATTGGAAGAGGATTTTGGGGCCGTTCGTAGGGGTGTTCGCGTGCGTTTTCTGAGGGCTGGGTTGACCGAGTTTCAAGAGGATCTGGGCGAAGGTGGTGTTGGTGGAGAGCTTCGAGCTAGTATCGCCCGATCGTCGCTTAGTCGAGCCAAGAGAGAGCGGTTTGGAACCCTAGATTCGAACGATGGGTTAATATGCCTGCGTGCTCCTGTATTTTTGCGTTCGGGAAGAAGCAGATGGGAGCGGCCGTGTTGGTAATAAAAAAAAAATGTTTTGAATTTAAATTCAAACCTTTAAATTTGAATAACTTTTGCATACATTATTGGATTTCAGCGAAATTTGCGGTGCCGGGATCGCAGAGACGAACACTACGAAGTGGGACAGTTTCGGATCCTTTCCGGGAAAGTAGAAATTTAGGTTAAATCGGACATCGTTCGGTTTAATTTAAATTTCGAACGCTCGCCGAAACTCAAGGTGAGTTATTCTCACTCACATCTGGATATTGGCTGATTTAAATAATAAATATTTAAATATCTATGTGATTGGTTGCATATTATTGTTCTTATTTAGTCTGGATTCATATCTATATATGTGTGTGTGTGTGTGTGTGTGTGTGTGTTGTTCTAATATTTGTGGATGCAGGGAAAACAGGTTGGAGGGATCCAACTGGATTCCTCACTCGATAGTAATTATTTTATAATAATTGATGATGATGCCTGTCATATATTGTGATCGATAATTTTGGAATTAACTGGTATTGTGATATTGTGGTATAAACTTCAAACCCAAAATGTTAATTATAAAGAAATTTGGAGTTTAATTATAAAGAAATTAAATTGGGTTTCTGAAAAGAAATTAAGGAATTTATAAATAAGGAATTTAAAAGAATATAAAAATTAGAATCAGTTTGGATGGAAAACTGAAATAAAATTGTATTGGAATATTGCTGGATAAATTGTAAATCCATAATTTAATTATAAAGGGATAAATTGAATTCTAGAGAAATCAAAGATATTGTGAAATAATGAATTTAAAAGAATTAAAATTGAAATCTATTTACAATGGAAATTTAAAATTTGTAAAATCTGGAATGATAACCAAAGAAAACGTTATCAGTTGATAAATGTAAAAGTAAATTTATATTATAAACCTGAATTGAATAAATCGACAGAAATCGTGAGAAGGATTTCTGGGATTTTTGAGTAGGAATGAGATTCCCTGGGAAAACCAAATTCGAGTTAAAAATGATTTTATGAAAAGAAAGTTTTAAAATTCCAAAATTTGTCTAAAAGAGTGTTTTGAAATTTATTATTTTAAAGTAACTATTTAAAATTTAGCAATAGTAAGGTAATTATTCTTTTACAAATGGATTTGTTTTAAAAGGCTAGTTTTGACCTAAGATATTTTAAATTAGTGTAATCCTTTTACAACTCTATTTATAAATTTAGTTGAACTAAAACCTTATTTTAAAAATCAAGTTATACCTTATAAAATAGTTTTACTTTACGTATTTGGAATTATATACTTGAGTAATAACTAATAAGTAAATTTCTATGTTTTAAAGTGTATTTTAGAATAAAGTATTTTAAATTGTTTTTAACCCAAAATTTGTTTGAACTTGGTTATTCCAATGGGAATATATGGTAAAGGATTTACCTTGTAAAGGAAAGAGTTTTGGAAATTGTTTTCAAATGAGTTGGAAAATTTGGAAATATATCTTTTAAAGATATTTGAGTAAAATAAATAATATGGGAATTATTTATTGTGTGATGGATGCTTATGGATGTTTATGAATATAAATTGATAGTTAAATCACCGACTATCAATATTGGACAAATGCGCTGATCGTTTTGAAGAGACCAGGATCGAGATTTATCTCTCGAAAACCACTTCGATCCGGTTTGTACGTTTCGTGCGGAAAACGTGTTTTGGAGTCGAAGATGGAGCAGTGAAGTGCAAGGGCTAGTCGCTACTAATCCTGAGGATATTTTCAAATGGATGTAGTAGGAGTAGTGCCTTCGGTTCCGTTCGAACCCGGGACGGACTTGTATGGACGAATGCTTGCAAAACATCGTCAGGTGGACGATGGGCATTCTAAGTGAAAACGTTCTAAAGGTAACGCTTATCCTCAAGCCTCATCAACCGGGAATGACTGAAAATCAGGGGATATGCAGCAAGGTTAGGTGGGTCATGCCCAAGCAGGACAAGATATTTCCCCTGTCTAGATGTCCCTTATATATATATATATATATATATATATATATATATATATATATATATATATATTTCGGCTTAGTGGGTGGCTGGTCGCGCCAACCACGGGGTTTATCTTGTTCGGGACTGTTCAGTAAGGAATGGTTCCGGCCTTGTGTTGCAGGGGATGAAGGGAGTAGTCCTCGGTACGGTGATCTAGACCCCGTACTGTGACAGGTGGTACCCCAGTGCCTAGTCATTGTTGGAAATCCATTTTCCCTACGAGCCTTGTACGAGTTTTGTTTGTATTACCCACTTCGGTGGCTAGTAGCTGGAATTTAATAGATGTAACAATTTCGGCTATTTTATAAGTACTTGTAAATAGACCCTATTATAATATCAGAGGATTTCTATAAAAAAGTGTTTTAGCTATCGTAAGGTAAAAACCCGACATGTTTATTTGTGGCGTGGTCTTACGAGATGCTTTTGTTTTTCAAAGGATTTTTGAAAACTTTAATAATCAATTTGGATGCATTATTATCAGCTGGTATTCCAGACTGACTCGGGTGTTATTTCATTATAATGCTCGGGTCAGACCGAGTATTATATGTTCAGGATAGGTTGCTATGGAGCAGGAAAGGAGCTGGAGTCTAAGACGTATGATATATACTTATATATATATCCGCTGTTGTGATTGTATGGTAGGTCTGATTTGTGATTGTCGATGTATGAGATACTCTGATAATATGATGTATAAACAGTAGTAGATTTCATTTTGTGTAAAGTTCTATATTTACTATTATATTTATTCCGCTGCGACTGTGAGATTCTGATATTGTTTAGTTTCTTCTTCTTCTATCTCTTCTTCTTTAACCCTAATGGTTCGTAATTCTATGCCACTCGAGTTAATAGAGGTAGAATAGTGTTGATTCAAGGGGTATGGATTTGCGGGCTGTCACACCAAAAGATTAAAAAATTCTCATAACCATTTTTAGTATAAACACATTTCTTTCTTTCAAAATGTTTATGCAAAATATTTATATCTTCTTCTCCAAAGAAATCAATTATCTTTTATTTGGAATAAATCATTAAAAATTTATTTCAAAGCTCTTTTTGAATTTTCTTTGCTAATACATCTTATTATAAACTTTATCTCCAAAATTATCTCATTTTTAAATAGCTTCCCTTTATCGCCTTAAACTTCCTCCAAAGACTATGCTAAAAATTTCCATATATTTTAAATTTATCCTTTACTTTATCTTAATTATACATTTTTCAAGATATATTATTAGATAAATAGATTTTAAATACTTTTTTTCCTATTAAGCTATTCTTTATGATATTCCTTTGAATTTTTTTACTTTTGAACATCTTATTAGATTTGATCCAAGATAAGATAGAAGAAGTGCGTCGAGAGGATAATGAAAGGAAGTTTATTAATTAACATCATATTCATACATCCATTTCTAACCCTAAATGACATTATAAAATTTTAGAGATAACTTCCCCAGGGAATACAGCCTATCGCCTACTACCATTATATAGGTACTTAGACTACAATATACTATTCTTGAATTCCTTTTGAGGTAGATGGTGTTTTATCTTAGGGGCTTTTGTTAACCACTTTCATTCTTGGATAGCTCTTCATTAAGTGTTTCCGTCGAAAGCACCAAATACAAGTTCGTTGGGGACAATCTTTGACCTTGTGTCTTAGGTTCTTTACACTTGAAATAGACTATATCATCCCGATCAGAATTATTGTTTTCCCTCCTCTGCTTCTTACTTCTTTTAATTTCACACATAACTACATAATGCCCTTTCTCACCGCAATAGTAACAGTCAATGTCAGCAAAGGGTCCTTGTTTTGCTTTTTCTTCTGCTTCTTTTTATGCACTTGCTCTTTGAGCTTGCTTTGTAGTCATCTAAAAAACATCACTCGACATATAATAAGTCATTCTACACTTAAGTGATATTCCAAGATTAGAATTGTTTATACCATTTACATTTCATTTTATTCAAACATCTTTGATCCAAATACTTAATTCAACTTTTTTGGATTTGAACTTGCGTTCATCCTCCAATGATAAGAAGAATAATTTACCAAATGTTCAATACCATTTGCCGCCAACATATGATTGATACTTGAAGATTATTTTAATCATCATTAGGCGAATTAAGACCTTATCCATGGGACTTCCCTAAGGGAAATTATCTTATAAATTTCCCTAACTACACAAAATTTTATATCTTTTGAAAGAAATTCCTTTATATGCAAAATATAACCTTTTCAAAATAGTGTGTCCATATGCCTTGTTAATAGTGTAGAAATACCTATCGATACAGTTGTACTTTCCATATCGACCAGAATTTATAAACCACTCAACCGATAAATCAACACAAAACATTTTTATATCAAATAACAAATACGCACTCATAAATATATAATACACTCAAACTCATTCTAAGGTGTTACTAACCCTACCTCTAATGAGTTACTCATCCTAGGGTATTACTAAACCTATCTCTGATGAGACTTACCCCAACAAAGCCTAAGTGTGCACTCAACCTAAGCTCAGATACCAAATGTAATGCCTCGTTTTTCCATACCCTTTAAATCGACATTAAACCACACATGTCCAACATAAATTGTATGAACAAACAGATCATTAAGGGTAGAAAGAAAATAAAGACATAACAGAATCTCACACGAATGGGATAAGATATATTATTTCAATAATAATCTTTACAAAGGAAAATTTAAAAATACAATATTAGAGTCTAACCTAGATTCAGCCTGGATGGTTATAAACACATGTCTTTACAAATGCTGGAAACAACAAAACAAATATAATAGAATTAACGGATAATAGAATACGTCCGTACGATGATGAAGATCTCCAGCTCTCCTCTGGAAACTCCAACCGTCTTCAACTGAACCTGAAACAACTCGGATCTGACTCGGGTATTAAAAATACCCGGATCAAGCTTGATAAACCAGTGTGAGATACTCAAAATTTTAAATGCATAGATCATGACGATGCTATAAAAATCGTTGAAAAGAAAGGTATCTCATAAGACCACGCCCACACATAAATACGGACGGGTTTATACCTTATGATAACCAAGATGCTTTTATACCAAAATACACTTGATATTATTTTTAATGATATTCTTTAGAAAACACTTTTCAAATAAACTTATTCAAATAAGGTATCAATACCCGGACTAAGTCTAAGGGAGTATATCCGGACTGGGTCAACGGAATATACCAAACAGAATATATGACACCGAAAGGAGTAGCTGAAATGTTTGCAAGTCATTATAGCCATTTTGGGAATACAATCAAAACCATAAATCTCGTATTGAGATTGGATTACCAACATGATAGGGAACTAGTGGCCTTTTCTCCAATCCATGCATAACAACACATAGTTCCCACGGTGCCTTAATCGCTTTTCTCAAACTAGTCACTTGGAACTGTACTTTCTATACTACCAATAATAACCGATAGTTCCCTGCTTTTCTCAAGCTAACCAATTTATCCAAATGAGGCAATAAATGCCTTGAGGTACGTATCCCCCAAAGGGCCCAACATATTGGACACAACCATACATACTCACTTATTCTGAATTTGTGTCTGTTAGACCGCATATTATCTCATATCATCTTTCGAGATGTGAAGCATGTGAGGCTACGCTCAATTTATTCAAAGCCACGTTTTTCATACAAAACCACGCTTTAATCATAACAGGTTCAACTTTGAATGCCACATTGTCATTCCACGTCACATGAATGATTTCTAGAAAAGTATAAATTCCTGGGATTGTATGTGTCGAAAAAGGGTTTTAATATAAAAGAAGTTTCCTCCTCTGCCACCAACTGATATACATTTATAAAAACCACTTTGATTTAGAATGCAATTTTAGACAAACATCCATACAAGTTCGTTCTGGGACCGAACGAAACCGAAGGCACTTTCCTCGGCCATTACTAGGAGAGAGCCCTTACAATTCGAAAAAAATTCCAAAACGAGGAGACCACTTCCATAAATAACTCTATAATGGGAGCGACCCAGAGCATGTCAACAAGCAGTCCTCACGCTATGAAGATCCTCGGTCTTCAATAATCATCGTCTTTAGTATGTCTTCATTTTCGAACGTATACATTGGTTCAAAGTGGTTTTTGATTGGGATCACCCAAATTCCACCCTGGTTCCTTCGAAGCCAATTATCGATAAAAAGATATTAAGTTCATATGTGTGTATCAATTATCAATCAATTACTTCAACTTCTATTTAAATCAAATATCTTTCTTAGATATATTCTTTTCAATTTATTCCATTGTCTTTTCAATAATGTTTGGAATCATTAAGCCTCATTTATTAAATCATTTGACTTATTTTATCCTTTCTTAAATCGTGGAATAATTCCAAATCGTTTTCTCTTATACTTAGGAAAACCTTTCCAAATCATTCGTATAATCAAAGATTTCTTATATTCAAGTTATAACTATTAACTTAGAGAAAATATTCCAAAATCATTTATTAAACCTTAATCAAAGATTTCTTTCTTAACTTTAAATCATATTCTTGCAAATCGAAAATTTTCATAACAGAGCACTACTGCCACTTTAAATATGGTAAATTTCACCTCCAAGAACTAGCAGCAAATAATCCTACATCATGAAGTTCTTTATCATCAATGATCTTCATCTTCAATATGTTTTATTTTGAAAATTAGTTTGAAGGGGTTTTCGGATAGGAATCACACAAATCCGATCCCGGTCCCTTCATGCTAATTATTGATAAAAAGACGTTAAGTGGTTAATTAACATTCAAAGATTTTGTTTCTATTCATTTATCTAGGAAAAACTTAAATGTGATCTTTTAGAGCTTCCGAGATTTCGTTTCAATCTATTCCACCCATCACCTAAAAAGAGAACATAGGCTAGGTAAGTTCAAGGCATTGGTTACTCCATCCATATCTTTAGTTAACTACCTTGTATTATCTTCCCAAATATTACAGGCGGGACAAATGTACTAGTCATTTTCGCGTACTCAGTTTGATATTATATTCAATCTTTTTCACTTTTTTTTACTTAAGTGCTACAAACAATTTGTCTTAACCATTTATTCAAACTCTTATTAAAACTTCCAAACCATCTTTATATTACTTAATTATTCCTTTAAAATCATTCACCTGAGATTTAGGAAAGAATTATTAAGTTTAAAACTACATTTCAAAAGTTATTTAAAACTCCTGCGAAAAGGGTTCCGAAAAATGTTGCAAATAGTGTTTTAAAAGCTATATTCTACAAGACGACTTTTATATTATTTAAAAATCCATCTTTTTAACTTAATCTCTTTTAAACCATTTTAATAGATTTATCAAATTTATGTAATATTATTAATCATTTAAAAATATTATTTATAAAGAAATCGCGTTTTGAATTCCGAATCGCAAAACTGCGATGTTTTTAAAAAATTGTTTTGAACATATTTCAAACTCTACTTGATGAAATGTTGATTTTCTTTCTTCATAGGAAAACTATTATCATTGTGGACTAAAAAAAATTATTTCAAAGAAATCCAACTTATAAATCATTCTTTATGTTATTTTGAAGTTACGGATCGGTATTTACGAACTATCGCGACGCGACGAGCTCGATTTTAACCAATTTTGTGAATTGCTTTGGAACTTGTCTGAAACACTTCAAATGTGTTTTAAACCATATTTAAACTCATTTAGACTTATTTAAAACAATATTTTCATCATTTAAAATTCAATTTCATTTCAATTCATATTATGATATTATATTATTATAATATCACTTTTAATCTTTTTAGATATTTTGAAATCATTAAGAGGCTAAATAATTTTCATACATGTATTTATGTGGATTTATCTCATTTAATTAACTACGGTTAATTACTAATCATATCTCTTATCATTATCAAAACAAGTTAGCATCCATATAATCAATCATATAATTAACCAATTTGCAACCAAGTTATCAAACATTTAATCTTCCAACATTATTTAAACTTTCGAATCATTATACATGAAATAATTTATGGATTAATTAGTAAATATGTATACTCACGATAATTTCGCTCCACCAAACTTTTTCGTACACTTTTCTTTTAATTCTAGCAGCACCTCCTTCTTTTTTTCTTGCTCCGAAGCTTTCCGATTTTGCTCCTTTCTTATCGATGCGCTCGGCCTTGACTTAGAGGAGGCTATATTGTCAACGGCCTAGGCTAGAGGGTGGTGGTTGGCTCGGGTTGTGAGTTGGAAGGGGGTGGCCGTGAGTAGGAAGGAGGAAGAGAGGGGTTTTGAAGTGATTTTGGTGAAATTTTTGTGAATTCTTCTCTTTATACTTTTTATTTTATTTTCCTTAGGCATGGAAGCCATTAGAGAAGCTATTAGAAAGCTTGAGAAAGGAAGAAGAAGATGTAGAAATGCGTAAAAGAAAGTGGAAGGATGGTGGTCTATTTATAGTTGAAATTTACTACGCAACTACCATATTACCCTTAATCAAAAAGACAAAAATACAGTTTATATTAAATCAATTTTTGTATCCCTTAACACACTTTTCAAGACATGATTTAACTTGTCATTAATGTGGAAAAGAAGTGGAAAAGAAGTGAAGGGATGGATGGATGGATTTGATTTTGTACTAAAATGTAATGATTTTACATTTTCCTTTTTATTAATAAAATTTATAAAAAATAAAATGCTTCTTTTCTAAGCATGATTTGATGGTCAAGTACATTAGCATTAATGAAGAAGTGATGTATGCTTTGATTTGTGTGAGATTTGATTTGATTTTGCAAAAGTAAACTTACTTTGGCATTTTGTGCTTTGTTTAACTTTAAGTAAATACTTAAGTTAATTAATCCTTGATTAATATAAGAGATATGTTTATTTTTTTGTTAATGCGTTTATAAAATACTATTCAAGTTGTAAAACGTTTGCACAACTTATATAGATCAAAATGTTGATTTTCGACAAAATATTTTATGGTCATATTTAAACTTTTTTGTTAAACAATTCATTTATGTAAACCAAACTTGAGAAAAAGTTTGTTATCATATTTAGTTAATTAAAAAAAGTTCATTTGATTTATAAAACCATATTTAATAATATTGAAATCTAATTGTAAAAATACAATGTTGATTTGTCAGCGTGCAATAAAATTTGTTAATTTTTATAAAATAAGTTTATATGTTTAAAAAATCATTATAAGTCAAATTTATGTTATTATAACCATTAAAAAGTGTTATTTACCATTAACAACAAATTTTCAAATGTATTTTAAATTTTATCGAAATCCGGCTCTAGTAAATTTTTTCAGTTTTGTGATAAAAGTTCCAAATATTAATTTACTCCTAGAAATAAGTTTGCCATTCTTATTTATCACATGAAATATGATTATTTAAGTTTACAAATTCCATATTTCAATATTTAAAATCAATTAAATATCCAATTTCCAAAGTGGTAAAATTACAGGTCGTTACACTTTGGTTTTATGTATTAATAGTAACTAGGTAACTATGGGACGATTCACTCGATAGTTTTCTATTGCTCAATATGACTAAGGCCAAACAGAAAATATCAATGTGACTAATATACACAGTTCTCGAGTTGAGAATACTATGGATCTTCAATATGAAAGCTCCGATTTGATTATAGCCAAATCAGGCATAGTGTCAATCGAGTGATTGTAGCTGGGTCGAGTAGAAGAATTGGAAGTGAAGCACTATTCAAGAGAGGATTTGTCTCCTCGATTATATGCGGTTAGTATAACAGCCTACTCAAAGTCAAAGTCTTTGGCCAGAGCATTTCGGTTAATAGTAATTGTTATTATTAAACGGAGGACTTTGTATTTAGATTGTAAAGTTGAACATGGATAAGGTTGGAATTTTGACCGCTACCAAATTCCATAAATCAAAAGTGATATAGTTTTGACGAAGAGAATTGGTGTAAACAAATGTTACAACCGGATAACACTTATTAAACTAAAATTGGATTTTACCGGAAATGAGTATGTGAAATTTGACCATAATGTCAAACCACCTGCTAAGTGACATGTGAACGTTAATATTAGAATAGTTTGATGTTAATCACTGACCAGATTTACTCCCAAGAGTTACACAGTCGAAATGATGAATTCCCTTAAGACCGAATGATTTAATTAGTTTATAATTATTATAAATTAATTAAATTGATTAATATTTATGAAACATTAATTATAAAATTTGAATATGACTGGAGAAATAAATAATGTTATATATATTTATAACATTTATAAATACATCGATCTATATACAATATCTGTAAGCGATTAAATTAGATTTAATTGCATGGTATTTTGGCTTAGGCTTAGATGGGTTTAAGGCCTATTATTAGAGCTGTAAAATTTTAGTTTTGGAAAGGTTTAGGGGTGGCTAAAACATAGAGAATTGGCTTGGAGATAATGGGTTAAGATCGAGTGAGAATGTATAAAAAGGTTTTCCTCGCTTCTCTCTAATACCGCCCTATATATACATACATATATACATCCATACATACATTGTATGCGTATATATGTATATATGTATGTACGTATGTATGTATCTCTAAAAATAATAACTAACCTTTTTGGTTGCCATTACCTCCTACATTACCAGTTAAAACATAGCTCTCAATTCACTCCCAAATTCCTAATATATTTTAAATTAAAATAATAAAATTCGATAGTTAGAGGTCGGTGATTCCGGACTTGCAATCTGACGAATCAAGAATAGTAAAAGGAAGGGAAGTCAATGCTTTAATGTGGATTCAAAGGCTTCATTAAATTGGTAATTTTGCTTCATATTACAGTAATTAAATCATAATCTATGATCCTATTACGAACAATTTCATATCTTTTAAACATATATTGCTACTATATGTTTAATAATTAGGTGAGATTTTTGTATGTAAATGTGGTTGTCACTAATCAGTTTGGTTATATGCATAATTTGTTTATATGCATATTTTGTTTATTATACTATTTGATTTACGTATAGTCAAATGTTGTTTATCGTACAAAATCAATTTTTATCATTAATAATTGTTTTATATATATTTATATATAAATTCATATATAAGTGTGTGTATATATATTAGTTTATACTTCTCTCTCATAATAGCATATATGCGTATATAAGACATATGTATGATTTAAAAATTTTAGTACACTTATTTATCTATAATATGAATTTACAAATTCAAAAATTAATTATCATACATATATTCATATTTTTAATTTAACATTTATTGAATTTTGAAATTTTTATTATATATAAAATAATTATTATATTAAAAGTTCAATTTTATATATTTTAAAAATATTATATCATTTTAGAAACATATAGAAAAAAATTAGAAATTTTTCACTAAATTTTATTATTCTTAATAATTAATAGTATTTCTAAGAAACTGTTTATGATTTACTACAAATAATAATTTAATTAAAAAATTCTTCAAAAAAAATCGTAACCTTTCATTCATGATCTTAGAATTTCAAAAAAGTTTGAATTTGAATTTTTAATAATATATTATTTTATATTAAATAATTTTTGCCGAAATCAATGTATTTGTTTTTAAAAATAATATTTCAACTTTGAAAAATCTCCAGATTTTTCCTTAGCTCTAGTTTATGATCCTAAATTTTCGAAAACTGTAAAATTTGAATTTCAATCAATAGATTATTTTATGTTAATTATTTATGGATGAAAACATTATTTTATTTATAATACATACAAATTAAAATACAAAAATTATTATGTTTGCAAAACTAAGTTAATTTTGATTTATAAATAATTTTTAATAATTGTCCCCTATATATATATATATATATATATATATATATATATATATATATATATGTTTTATATTCATATATTATATATAATATATTTATACACACATCTGTGTGTGTGTATTGTAACACATATTCACGCACATATTTGGACAACATACATGGCATACAAAATGAGCTGATGTGTCTCTTACGATGTAAATCCCAACATCTATATATGGGCATATTATACCTTTCATGGATTATTATGTTACACATGCACTCACACATATATGTATATGATACATTTATGTATAAACTAAATCAAATAAAATTACTTTCATATCTTAATATATTTGAATTTAAAAAAATAAACGATTTTATTTAAATGAAATTTTGAAATGTTCTAATTCGGTTAGACTGCATAGGCCCAATAAAGTTCCAATAGGGTAAAATTTAGAAATTCACCCATAACTTCTGTTGAGTTCTGGTCCAGTTCTAACAGATTATAGTTAGATCATGGCTAGGCGTCCATCGAATGACTATAGTTGGGTCAAGTGGAAGCATTGGAAATGAAACACTATTCAAGAAAGGATTCGTCTTCTCATTTATATGAGGTTAGTATCATGGTCAACTAAAGTCAACTCAAAGTCAAAGTCTCCGGTTAGAGTATCTCAGTTAATAATGATTGTTCTTATTGAATCAAGGACTTTTTGTTTGGACTATAGAGTTGAATATGGCTGAGATTGGAATTTCGACCATTACCAAGTTTCATAAGTTCAAAGTGATATCACTTTAACGAACATAATTAGTGCAAAAGTAGTCACAATAGGGTAATTCTAAATAAAGTAAAATTGGATTTTATGAAACAAAGTAAGCAATAAATTTGGCCAAAATCTCATAATGCTTCTTAAGTGACGTGTGAAAAATAATATTCGAATAGTTTGATATTAATCGCTGAACAAATTTACAAATATAGAGTCGCATAACTGAATCATTGTACACTCCTTAACCACATGATTTAATTAATTTATAATTATTATTAACTAATTAAATTAAATAATATTTATGAAATTTTAGTTATATAATTTTATTTTGATTTGATGAACAGATATCACTAAATATGTTTATAATATCTACAAATATAACAATTGATATACGATTTCAATACGTGTTTAAATTAAATTTAAATGCAGTATAATTTGTTTGGGATTTAAATGGGTTTGAAGCCCATATAGGGCAAGTGTATTTTGACCATAACGTGAACAGGTAGAGGTGGCCCTTTGATGGTAAGAAGGCTAGGGTCTTGATTGTTAAGAGGAATGAATGGGTAAGATAGAATAGTGGATGTGGATCCTAAGTTTTCTTCTATTCTCTCCTCTATAATTAGATCATAACCTTCATTATTTATCTAAATTTTTTGAAGCCTCCATTAGCTTTCACATCTCCTCCATTTCCAATCTCATATCAAACTAAAATAAACACATTCTATAGTCGTTGCTCTACAATTCAGGAAATAGCACCTTTAGAATTGGAATCTGGATCAGTTGTGTATTTCAACCCTTTAAGGTGTGGTTCTTTGGCATTGGCGAAGGGTAATTACCCAATCTATAATTATATACTAATCTTTAGATAATTTATATACCATACATTGTTTTATTAATAAGGTGGCGATTCTTGTATATCAGTATATTGTCACAGTTAAAATTGTTGTTTATTTATATACTTATATATTTTTAATTTTTTTTATATATACATGCCTTGAAATTCTTGCTTAAGACTCAAAGGAAATTTAGTTTTTTTAAATTAATTTAATATTCATTATTTTATTAACATAAGCATTATAATTTAAATTTTAAACATTACACTATACAAAATATGTTTTAAAATTACATATAGATAGTTTTATACCTAAATAATTTTCGACGCAAAAATATTTTTTAATATATATATATATATGTATGTATATATATATTATTTAATTCAAATCACTTAAATAAATCTATAAAATAAACAAATATATCATGAAATATAATTTAAATTTTATAAAATCATTTTCACATCTGATACCATGGAAAAAATAAAATATTTTTTCTATATTAATTAAATATTAGTATAAATGATGAAACTAAAATTTAAATTTAAATTGGTCTAGAGTTACCATATATGTATATCAAAATATTCAAATGCAAAAATATCATCCAGATTTTTTTCTAAAATACTAAAACATGAATTATAATTTTGAAAACATATTATATATATGTACATACATTATGGGCGCAAATTTTCGTCTATACCAACACCTTGAGGTCCAAAGGTAGGGCTCTAGAAACGAGTTGGAATATTGGACTCAATGAAGAGACTGTCGAGATATGATTTAATCTAACTCGGGTTAAGGAATGTTGGACCATGAGTCGCGATAACAAATACACAGAACGTAAAGTGTAGAAAGTAAATAACATCGATGTATTTATAGTGGTTAGGACCAAAAGTCTCTACATCCACCATCCTTCCATATTTAGTTGCTCTTATATAGCCTAGAGGCTTGTTTAGTTTGTACGTTTTCGCAATTATTGAGTTTTTAAGTAGAGCTCTAATATAGAAAGTAAAATATTATTTTATGTCTCCATACTCTTCATGCCAAAAGATCCCTACGCCTTGGGATTGTCACCTGTTTATAGCCAATTCGCCAGACAACATTGGTGGAGAGCCTTTTCCTTTGATTTCTGACCGGGCTTGCTATGTGCGGCTTAGATGTGAATGCTTGTCATGATCTAGTTGAGTGAATTTTGACGCGGACTGTTCACCTGATGATTTTTATATATAGCTTCTTGGATATCTTATGTTTATCATAACCATTGCTTTCGGCCTAGGCTAGATGAGTCATTGATTACTGATACTTGCCGAAATACTTTTGGTTTCGCCAACTGCCTCCTTGGTTAAGCATCTTTACCTAGCAGGATGATGATCTTGACCTCGATTGACACTTCGACTCATGCTCTTGGTTTACATATCCTCGGATACTAAGTCCAGTATTTAAGTTCTCATTGGAAATTAGGCGATAAGTCTTCGAATTACAAGCCAAGGAATTTTCCTCTTGAATATTCAAAATTTATACTTTATAGAAATTAGGGTGTAACATATGCCTTCAAAGTTCACCTCATATGGTTGATATGAGGCGGACTTTGGAAAGAATAGTGTTATATCAAGTTTAATACTTGGTTTGTTTATTCCATTCCTATCTCAAGGTTAATCCTAAACGTTCGGGAAAACTGGCATTCTGAGTAATTACGAAAGCATAGCTTTACCTAGATGGCTTGTGAAGAAGTAACATTGTTTAGAGGGTTTGGAAAAAATTTTGAAATCTAACCTTATGTTAAGGCTTTTGGGAAATTTAAATTAGTGTCTAGAGGCGAAAAATACTTCGATATCATGCTTCAGTCGTCTGAAGTTGGTTTTACATAGGAACTAGGTTTGAAAGCTATCAATGGCGGTAAATCGCCGACATTTGCACATTATTATGAGAAAATTATGATGTCTTCCTTGAAATCAAATTTCAGCTTTTGGTCGGAAGGCATGGTTTTAACCGGACCATAAGGTCTAAATTTTTGAAAGCATGTTTGTTACTGGAAGCTATCTAGACTAAGTTATAAGAGAAATTGTTTGAGCACAACGAGGCATAATTTAATTTGAGGCAGTGAGGTCAATTTTTTTTGGAAATCGTGCTTGTCACTTGAAGCCATCTAGACTTAAGTTGTAACATCCTGCACTTTAAAATCAATTGAATTAACATAGTTGCAAAATAGTGAAAATATAAATGTCAATTATATGCATTTAAAAAGAAGTTACATAGATATACATATATGCAACTAATGAGTGTGTGATTAATTGACGCATGAATCAATTAAAAGAGGAATTAATTAAGAATATATAGGCGTCAATTAGTCATAGAATATGTCATTTTTATAACATTGATTAATTAAGGGATCTTCTCATAAAGGGAAATATATATGGGGAATAAATTAAATGTTAACATACATATATAATTTATAATTGACGCAATCAATTAATTGAGAAATTAATTAAAGACATCATGTAAGCGTTAATTAATAAAAGAGGGAAACTTATATGTCAATTAATTGGGTAATGAATTGGCAGTTTAAATACGTACAATTAATAAATGTGTGATTGAGTGACGCATAAGAATTAATTTGGACATCGGTTAAAATGGGAAAACGTGTCAATTAATGAATTGGCAATTAGTTGATCGTTTTAAAAAATGGCGTTAATTAATCAAAGAATATGTAATTTATACAATAGCTAATAATGTAAATTAATTAGCAAGAAGAAAACGCCAGTCATAGAATAATTTGTTTTCAAGATAAAAAAATTGGAACGTATACAAAAATCAAACAAAGTAATTAGGTTGATGATGGTAAATCAATAATGATAAATTAAAAAGTATAACTTTTATGTGCATTCAATTAATAGAGGTACTAATTGACGTGTTCAAATAGGTAAGAAATTATAATGTATAAGAATCAATTAATATTGGATATAGATATGTATACATGATTTAATTAATTGGATAATTAATGAGAAAATCTTATTTAGATGGAAACACGGATTAACAGGGTCGTATAACAAAGGAACGAATGAGTAACATCAGAGAGTTCTACGTTATAAGCTAATGTAAACAAATCAAGTTCGGATGGTGAAGATTGTGTTTAGGGTCAATCGGATGGTTCTTAGCTGTTCACTACACCTATAAATTGAATGTAACTTAACCCTAGTCCACACTATTTTCTCTGAATCAGCTACTATCGTTTATAGCAAACTCCTCTTCTCTTCTCCCTCTTCCTTTCTCCTCTGTTAATCAAATCTTTTTCTAAACTAAAAATAAAATTAAACAAGAAAATACATACAAGCAAATCATAGAATTGCGCAAGTAAGTCAGGGAATTTACAACAAATCAAAAGGGGGAAAGTGGAGAAAAGCATAGCAAATTAAAAGTGATAGAGATTGAAGCTTAGGACTTTAGGTGAGTGGATTTAAATTATAAATCTTTTACGTTTATGATATATTATTGTTAGATTCCTTTTTGATTATTTTAATTCACATATATTTCAATAATTAGTTCTACTAATTTGCTAGAACTGTAAATTTTAAGAGAGCTTATATTTATTATTATATATAGAGAGGGAAAGAATATTTTTAGTCCTTGGAGGAGAAAGTACCCAACCATATAGGCATCGTCCAAGCACATATCAACAACGTAGCGGTCGAGATTTTCAGTCTAGCCATAGGTCTAGCTGTGACCAAGCCAGTCGTGAAAATGACTATGCATCTCACGACTCTGCCTCTAGATATCATTCTACGTCTGGGTCATCTCCACCAAGAAGCTCAAACAAACATTCTGATCGCCACGATGACTTTCAATCAGGCGATGTTTCTCGTGTACCACCTCTAGCTGCTATTCTCGTCCAACACTTGACATTAACTCATACCAGACGAATTTCTGATCGTAGGCATCATAAAGCTGGTAAGAAGCCAATCAAAGCTCTGGTCATCACCATAGAGCAATAATTGGTTGTTGATGCCCGTGAGCTGAAAGAATAGTTCCTAAATGTAGATTCAATATGCTTATGTTTGTGCCCAACGTAACAAACATTCCGCCAGAGGTCAAAGACGTGACAATCACTTATGTAATAGACTTTTACAACTGGTAGAATGAGTGAAGGTAGGTAGCTGAGAAGGTTTCTAAGTTTTCGAGGGAAAGGATACTCGATATCGAAAATCCAAAGCTTCTAGAGATGCTAGATAAAAGGATTATTGCTAATATCGACATCGAGGTTGAAACCTAGAGAAAATAACAACCGAAAGCCATGAAAAGGGTTGAGGATGCTACGGAGGCACTAGAAAGTGAGAGGATCAAGCATCGTAATAAGACGGAGACTACACACCACGGAAACCGTGACTTAGTGCTAGAGAAAGAAGCTTTGAACAAGAAAATACATGAGCTATCATCCAAGCTCGAGAGCGAGACAAAGTAGAAAATAAAGGCTCTCCCAGAGGATCAAGGGTATTGTTAAGAGCTGGTCACTACTCGTGAGGAAAGGGACAAGGCGGTTGAATGTGCTAGAGACATGGATGCACTTGTCAAAAGGGAGGTTGAAGCCGTAGAGAAGCATATGATGGAGAGATTCAAACCGATGCTCATCAAGTACAATGTTAATGTGCTCAAGTTCCATAACTTAGAGTAGTTCGATGATGATTGCCCCATGAATCTAGCTCTTTCCTGGGAACAAGTTGTTATAGATGAGAAATAATTTTTGAAGGGTGGTGAGGTAGACCTGGCTCAGTTAAAAAGGAGATCATGGTAGGAGATGAACCCAAGGTGCTAAGAGAGGGCGAGCCTATTATTCTTCCGAAGCTGGCCACTATAGTGTAAAAAGATTTAGGTGAAGGCTCTAGATCATCACCCCAAGATGCCACTACTGGGGACAAACTGGACCCAAAATTGCTCCCGTCTCATCTTTGGTCCAAGGATATAATCCATATTAACCCCCAATGCAAACATCCGTTGTCCTTTCTTCCATCTTAAAAGGGAATTCAGATGGTACTCCGACCCACACTAAATCCCAGCCTGAAGAAGATATCTTGCTGAATTCATCAATATTTGAGTGAGACTGTATGTCGTCAATTTACGTTGCTAATCTATCTTTTTATATCTCTCAAGTTTTAGGCCAACCCACTTCTTGACAGAGGTCTCCAAATAGGACAATAAATATCAACAACAGAATCAGTGACCATAACTATTTCAATAACAGTCTGGAGTATTCTGATTGGCAAGACTCCTAAGCCTGACGAGCAGATGATAGATGCATTACAGGATGAAGGGATTAGTCGAAATCAAGAAGCTCAAACCGAAGACCGTGTTGTTTTTACTAGATTATCCAAGCCTTTTTGGGTCCTACTATAAGTTTGCATGGGAAAGAACTTCTCCTAGCAAAGAGGTCAATCTAGAGAAGATAGTGGTGATCCCTCCCTCTTTATCCATAGCTTTGCCTGGTTAGACTATTTTTGTTCCAGTTACTCTTCCTCCCCCTTGTAGCACCTAGAGCGTATCTATTGGATCATCGCAAAGCACTCCTTCTAAGGGTTCGAGAAGAGTCAAGAGGAAAACTGATAAATTTATACCTCCGTTCGGGGAAGAGAATAAAAGTCTAAGAATTACAAGCATAAATGTGATTATTAGTTTGTTTTGTTTGGTTGTACAGTTAGGCACTTTCAAGCTTTCTGTTTTTTTCTGCCAGTATTGTGCGGATTCGGCCTACTCTTTTACCTTTCAGTTCCAGTTTGAATAACACTAGTACTTTTCTTTATTTTTAAGTGTCAATAATAAAGACTTTTGTTTTGCCAAATCATTGTATGAATTAGACTAAGTATTTAAGAAATGTTCTCCCCATTATATGTACTCATGATCCATTTCTTTTCATGATTATGGTCGGACTAAGTTATTAGCCCGTTTCATGATGGCTGGTGTTTTGTTATTCTAGTGAACATAAAGAAATCATTGAAGTGACAAGCTTCTAGTGCTAGTTTAAACTGACTGCTTAAGATCGTAGCCTGCACTTCCTCATCCATGATGTTTACCTATGACCCGCCTTACTCTGGGCATTGATCAAAGTTTATATGTCAAATCCCTCATTATGCCAGGCATGGAGATTACTATTCCAGACAAGATGGTTATGATTGTACGGTCGTGTCACATACATTCTGAATTATAGTCCAGCCCTCACATCAAGAGTAAGAGTTAGCTGATGGACAGTCAAATCACGTCCTACTTGGTTTATACTCCTTCCCTCACAAAGTACAAGAGTTAGTTGGCGGACAGCCAAATCACGTCCTATTTGGTTTATACTCTTGCCACACATTAAGGGGCAAGAGTTAATTGATGGATGGTCAAATCATGTCCTATTTGGTTTATACTCCTGCCCTTTCACCAAGAGCAAGAGTTAACTGGCATCCATCTGTAGGCGCCAAAAATGGTTGAACTCCGAAGGCCCGATCATGGACCTTGGAAGTTTAGTTGGCCCCTAAATCTTGGTACCTTCATGTGTTCATTATTCATGTGCAGACTCATTTGAGTCGGCCATATTTCACTCTTAAGCCATGTAAAGATAAAAATGGATTTTGAAAGGTACTTCATTTATTGAAGATGGAAAATGATAGTTCTGGTTATTATGTGGCTTTATCCAATGTACAAATTTATTTATAAGTGAAATAGCATCATAAGTGCTTGCTATTCCATGCCCTTAGAAGTGAGATCCCGTCAGCCGTTGCTTGCCTAAAAGTACCTACTTTAAGCTTTTACTCTATCGCGTATGGACCTTCCCAGGTTTGGCCTAAGTTTCTTAGGTCTGGGAAGATTTGTTGAGAACTAGATCACTAACTTCAAAGGTCCGATTATTGATCTTAGCGTTGTAAAATCGGACAACCCGGTTTCTGTGTGCAACTGCCCTTAAGTCTGCTTTATCTCGCTTCTAATCGATCATATTAAGAGATTCCAATAGGAGTTGCTCATTCGTCCGTTAATTGTAGTGAGTTACTTGATGAGAAGGTAGTTCTAGTTCAACTGGAATCATAGCCTCTGATTCGTAGGCTAAGGCAAATAGAGAGTGGCCAGTCCCTGCCTTATGGGTTGTTTGATAAGCACAAAGTACCAATGGAAGTTAATCAACCCACTTGCACTGGGTCTTTTCCAACTGCTTTTCGAGAATGGACTTAATTATCTTGTTCATAGCATCAACTTGTCGATTCGCCAAGGGGTGTGCCATGGCATCAAATCTCTTTCTATACAATCTTGGCAACAGAAATCCTTAAACTCAATGTTATCGAATTCGATTTCGTTATCAGTAACAATTACTTATGGAACTCCAAAATGGTGGATAATATTCCAAACCATGAAATTGATTGCTTTCTTTATGCTAATTGTGGCTAATGGCTCCACCTCAGCCCATTTAGAGAAGTAATCAACCACAATGATGGAGTACTTTGCACCACCTTTAGATATCGGAAATACATCAATGATATCAATTCCCCAAACTACAAATGGCCAGGCATTGACCATTTGAGTAATCTCCATCGATGGGGTTTCAGAATCTTAGCAAACCACTGGTACTTGTCACGCTTTCTAGTGCAATCAGATGCATCTCGGTTGATAATCGACTGAAGTATCCTTAGCGGAGAATCTTCTTCACTAGGGTTTCCCCCCCCCCCCCCCTGTGTTGTCGCCACAGGCCCCTTTATGAACTTCTCTCATGACTTGTTTGGACTCATCGTTGGTGACACGTTGTAATAACGAGACTGAAAATCCTTTCCTGTAAAGTGCTCTCTGCTGAAAGATATATCTTGGAGCTTGGCGAAGGAGCTTTCATCATACGCTCTTCCTATCAAGAAGGATTCCTCTTTGCAAATAATTCTTTATTGGAGCCATCCATGACTCTTTCTCATGCTCAGCCTATAAGATACAATCGACTTCCATATGATTGATGCTCAGAGTCGACAATACTTCACTGGAACCACGCCCATGAGCTGCACGTCTCTAGAACAGGCCAACTTAGCTAATGAGTCGGCCTTTGCTTTTTTTCTTTGAGAATATGCATTATTATGTAACATTCTATGTCACTTAGCAGCTCAAGGGTTCGGTTTAGATAAGGAGCCAGCCTCACTCCTTTCGCTTTCTATCTCCATTGTCATTCTGTTGCTGACCACCGCTATTGTTACCAACATTTACATCCACATTCCTAAAACTTCCTCCAAACTATTTTATAGCAACGTTGCTCTATATCACTTCAGTTAAACTCCCAACTTCACCTCTTTGGGATGATTCTATGCCTCCTCCAAATGCAGGAATTGGTTAGCCTTCCTGTAGACAACATCCATCGTCGACGGGGGTTTCATTACCAGCCATCTCTCATAGTCAGTCCCAGGATGAATCCCTTTGATCAATGCCATTAACACTTGTCATCATTGGGATTTGTTACTTCCATCACAGCTGTATAGAATCGGTTCAAGAAATCTTTTGATGACTCCCTAACATCCTGGAAGAGGTTTGATGGTGACATCACATCTTTCGAATGTGAAGTGGGTAAACAAAACTGCTCTAGAAATTTTCATGAAAACTCAGCAAACAATGATATGGATCTTAGTGAGAGCCGAGTGAACCACATTCTCTCTACTCTCTCTAGAAAATTGAAAAGCAACAAAATCTCATGACATTAGATGCACTGATAGAGTTCATATGCTACTTGTACTTTATCAAGTGCTGCCTTGGATCTATCTTTCCAACGTACATCAGCATTGTTGCATTACAATCCTCAGTGGATATCTCACATGCGGAATGTTCTCTATAAATGGCTGAACGACGGTAGTTGGGATCTATTCCGGGTGTTATTCCCAACGAATGCTCTTGGGCATACTCTCAGTACCAAGGTTCTCTAGACTTCGAGAGATCCATTGTCTAGCAGCCCTCCATTTTTGATTCCTGAGTGGAAAATCGTCAACAGCAGCTTGATATTCTGGATTCTGATCATTAACGGCATGACCAGAGGTCGCATCCATACCACTATCCAGAGGGCAAGGTCTAGCTCCAACATAATTTGGATCGGTACCGATCCGTCCTCTTGGATCGATACATGTCCATAAACTCAAGCCGTGAGTTTTCCTTGATCCTTTATTTGAGGTCCCAGTTGTGTTTAGCGTCTTCTTCTAATTGCTATCCCTTTGTCTTTCTTCTAATGTTGAGGAACTTTCAGATTCTGAACTTGAATGGTCTAAGTCCCATGTACTACAGTTCTAAGTCCATTCATTTGGTAGCCTCAAGCTCTGCAATCTCTGATGGTTCATATTATTGCAAGTCTCTTGGAATCTATCCTCTATTTTCTTTATCATATGATCCATTTCCATTCTGGTCACGATTTTACTTGGATGCTTGATCTCAACTTGTTCTGGTTGGGCAACTTCATCCACATGGTGAGTGTCTTGGATCTTAACGTCGTTAGTAGCTCTGGAATTATAGCACGTTCTTTCCTTGATAGGGCTATAGAAATAACTTCTCTTAGATTGTTGAAAATATGAATAATGGAACAATAAGGTTGGAAAATTTGATACATCTCTCTGATCTATGAAATCCAATAGTAGATGATTGATCCGAGTAGCCTGAGAATATCATTCTTAATGAAAGCACAAAATTGCTTGAACCAAAAATGTCACAAACACCTGAAAGATTGTGTACATAATCAAAAGAAGAAAATAAATAAAAAATGATCAAGAGAAGAACATACAATGTTTATGGTGGTTTGGCTATTCTTGGCCTACGTCCACTTAGTGATTTGACTACTTATTTCACTTGATTACAAGCGGTTGTTCTTACGGATCAGTATAAATACATGGATAATTACAAGGATTTAGAGTAGGAGAAATCAAGAGCCAAAAAAATCCATAAAAATGAGCACTGTCCCTCTATTTATAGATATAGGAAGCCTGAAATCTCACCTCCATGATCTCCGCTTTTTTTCACGCCATAAACTGTTTCCCCAACAAAATAGGTGGACACCTCATCAATTATTGTGGATTGGTACTGATCCATGGGATTAGATCGCTACCGATCAATAAATTCTTTTTATGGATGATTGTTAACTCATTGTCTTGGCTTGATTTGTGGTTAGCTTCGTAATTCCAAGCTTGTTTGCAGTAGAGCTTCCGAGATTTCCTTTCAACCTATTCCACCCCTCGCCTAAAAAGAGAACATAGGCTAGGTAAGTTTAGGGCACTGGTTGCTCCATCCATATCCTTAGTTAAATACCTTGTTTTATCTTCCCAAATATTACAGGTAGGACAAATGTACTAGTCGTTTCCGCATACTCAGTTTGATATTATATTCAATCTTCTTCACTTATTTTTACTTAAGTGCTACAAACAATTTCTCTTAACCATTTGTTCAAACTCTTATTAAAACTTCTAAACCATCTTTACATTACTTAATTATTCCTTTAAAATCATTCACCTGAGATATAGGAAAGAATTATTAAGTTTAAAACTACATTTCAAAAGTTATTTAAAACTGTTGTGAAAAGGGTTGCAAAAAGTGTTGCAAATAGTGTTTTAAAAGCTACATTCTACAAAAACGACTTTTATATTATTTAAAAATCCATCTTTTCAACTTAACCTCTTTTAAACCATTTTAGTAGATTTATAAAATTTATTTAATATCATTTATAAAGAAATCCCGTTTTGAACTTTGAATCGCAAAACTGCGATGTTTTCAGAAAATTGTTTTGAACATATTTCACACTCTACTTCATGAAATCTTGATTTTCTTTCATCATAGAAAAAAATTATCATTGTGGACTAAATAATTTTTATTTCAAAGAAATCCAACTTATAAATCATTCTCTACATTAATTTGAAGTTAAGGGTCGATATTTACGAACTACCGCTACGCAACGAGTTCGATTTTGACCAATTTTGTGAATTGCTTTGGAACTTGTCTGAAACACTTCAATTTTGTTTTAAACCATATTTAAACTCATTTAGATTTATTTAAAATGATATTTTCATCATTTAAAACTCAATTTCATTTCATTTCAATTCATATTATGATATTATATTATTATAATATCATTTTCAATCTTTTTAGATATTTTGAAATCATTAAGAGGCTAAATAATTTTCATACACGTGTTTGTATGGATTTATCTCATTTAATTAACTATGGTTAATTACTAATCATATCTCTTTTCATTATCGAAACAAGTTAGCATCCATATAATCAATCATATAATCAACCAATTTGCAACCAAGTTATCAAACATTTAATCATCCAACATTATTTAAACTTTCGAATCATTATACATGAAATAATTTATGGATTAATTAGTAAATACACATACTCACGATTAATTCCGCTCCACCAAACTTTTTCGTATACTTTTCTTTTAATTATGGCAGCACTTCCTTCTCTTTTTCTTGCTCCGGAGCTTTTCGATCTTGCTCCTTGCTTATTGATGCGCTCGGCCTTAACTTAGAGGAGGCTATATTATCAACGGCCTAGGCTAGAGGGTGGTGGTTGGCTCGGGTTGTGAGTTGGAAGGGGGTGGCCGTGAGTAGGAAGGAGGAAGAGAGGGGTTTTGAAGTGATTTTGGTGAAATTTTTGTGAATTCTTCTCTTTATATTTTTTTATTTTATTTTCTTAAGGCATGGAAGCCACTAGCAAAGCTTTTAGAAAGCTTGAGAAAGGAAGAAGAAGATGTAGAAATGTGTAAAAGAAAGTGGAAGGATGGTGGTCTATTTATAGTTGAAGTTTGCTACAAAAATTACCTTATTACCCTTAATCAAAAAGACCAAAATGCGGTTTATATTATATCAATTTTTGTCTCCCTTAACATACTTTTCAAGACATGATTTAACTTGTCATTAATGTGGAAAATAAGTGGAAAAAAATGAAGGGATGGATGTGATGATTTTGCACTAAAATGTGATGATTTTGCATTTTCCTTTTTATTAATAATATTTATAAAAATAAAATGCTCCTTTTCCAAGCATGATTTGATGGTCAAGTAATTAGCATTAATGAAGAAGAGATGTATGCTTTGATTTGTGTGAGATTTGATTTGGTTTTGCAAAAGTAAATTTACTTTGGCATTTTATGCTTTATTTAACTTTAAATAAATACTTAAGCTAATTAATCCTTGATTAATATAAGAGAGATGTTTATTTTTTTGTTAACGCATTTAAAAAATACTATTCAAGCTGCAAAACGTTTGCACAACTTATATAGATTAAAACGTTGATTTTCGACAAAATATTTTACGGTCATATTTTAACGTTTTTGTTAAAGTATTCATTTATGTAAACCAAACTTAAGAATAAGTTTGTTATCATATTTAGTTAATTAAAACAAGTTCATATGAGTTATAAAACCATATTTAATAATATTAAAATCTAGTTGTAAAAATACGATATTTGATTTGTCAACGTGCAATAAATTTGTCAATTTTGATAAAACATGTTTATATGTTTATAAAATCATTATAAATCAAATTTTATGTTATTATCGTATCTTTATTTAACCATTACAAAATGTTATTTACCATTTACAACAAATTTTCAAATGTATATTAAATTTTATCGAAATCCGGCTCTAGCGAATTTTTCAATTTTGTTATAAAAGTTCCAAATATTAATTTACTTCTAGAAATAAGTTTGCCATTCTTTTTTTCACATAAAATATGATTATTTAAGTTTACAAATTCCATATTTCAATATTTAGAATCAATTAAATATCCAATTTCCAAAGTGGTAAAATTACAGATCGTTACACTTTGGTTTTATGTTCTAATAGTTACTGGGTAACTATGGAACGATTCACTCAATAGTTTTCTATTAGTTAATATAACTAAGATCAAATGGAAATATCGATGTGACTGATTTACACAGTTCTCTCGACTTGAGAATACTATGGATCTTCAATATGAAAGCTTCGATTCGATTATAGCCAAATCATGGCATAGTGTCCATCGATTGACTGTAGTTGGGTCGAGAGTGAGTATTGGAAGTGAAGCACTATTCAAGAGAGGATTTGTCGCCGCCTTGATTATATGCGGTTAGTATCACAGCCAACTCAAAATCAAAGTCTCTGGCCAGAGCATTTCGGTTAATAATAATTGTTATTATCAAACCGAGGATTTTGTATTTAGACTATAAAGTTGAATATAGATAAGATTGGAATTTTGACCGCTACCAAATTCCATAAGTCCAAAGTGGTATAGTTTTGACGAAGAGAGTTGGTGTAAACAAATGTCACAACCGAGTAACACTTATTAAACTAAAATTAGATTTTACCGAAAATGAGTATATGATAAATTTGGCCATAATGTCACACCACCTGCTAAGTGACGTGTGAAAGTTAACATTAGAATAGTTTGATGCAAATCGCTGACCAGATTTACACCCAAGAGTTACACAGCCGAAATGATGAATTCCCTTAAGACCGAATGATTTAATTAGTTTATAATTGTTATAAATTAATTAAATTGATTAATATTTATGAAATATTAATTATTAAATTCGAATATGACTTGAGAAATAAATAATGTTATATATATTTATAACAGTTATAAATATATCGATCGATATACAATATTTATAAGCGATTAAATTAGATTTAATTGCATAGTATTTTGGCTTGGGCTTAGATGGGTTTAAGGCCTATTGTTAGAGCTGCAAAATTGTGGTTTTGGAAAGGTTTAGGGGTCGCTAAAACATAGAGAATTGGTTTGGAGATAATGGGTTGAGATCAAGTGAGAATGTATAAAAAGGTTTTCCTCGCTTCTCTCTAATACAACCTTATATATACATACATATATACATCCATACATACATATATACATATGTATGTATATATGTATATATATCTAAAAATAATAACTACCCTTTTTGGCCGCCATTACCTCCTACATTGTCGGTTAAAACATAGCTCTCGATTCACTCCCAAATTCCCAAGTATATTTTAAATTAAAATAATAATATTCAATAGTTAGAGGTCGGTGATTCCGGACTTGCAATCTGACAAATCAAGAATAGTAAAAGGAAGGGAAGTCATTGCTATAATGTGGATTCAAAGGCATCATTAAATTGGTAATTATACTTCATATTATAGTAAATAAATTATATTATATGATCCTATTACGAGCAATTTCACATCTATTTAAAAATATGTTGCTACTATATGTTTAATTAGGTGAGATTTTTGTAAGTAAATGTGGTTGTCACCAATCAGTTTGGTAATATGCATAATTTGTTTATTATACTATTTGATTTATATACAGTCAATTGTTGTTTATCGTACAAAATCAAATTTTTTCATTAATAATTGTTTTATATATATTTATATATAAATTCGTGTGTGTATATATATATATATATTAGTGTATACTTCTATCTCATAATAGCATATATGCATATATAAGACATATATATGATTTAAAAAAATTATTACACTTATTTATCTATAATATAAATTTACAAATTCAAAAATTAATTATCATACATATATTCATATTTTTAAATTAACATTTATTGAATTTTGAATTTTTATTATATATAAAATAATTATTATATTAAAAGTTCAATTTTATACATTTTAAAACCATTATATCATTTTAGAAACATATAGAAAAAATTTAGTAATTTTTCACTAAATTTTATTATTCTTAATAGTTAATATTATTTCTAAGAAACTATTTATGATTTACTACAAATAATAATTTAATCGACAAATTCTTCAAAAAATTTCGTAACCTTTCATTCATGATCTTAGAATTTGTAAAATTTTTAAATTAAAATTTTAATAATATATTATTTTATATTAAATATTTTTTGTCGAAATCAATGTATTTGCTTTTAAAAATAATATTTCAACTTTGAAAAATCACCAGATTTTTCCTTAGCTCTAGTTTATGATCCTAGTTTTCGAAAATTGTAAAATTTGAATTTTAATCAAAATATTATTTTATGTTAATTATTTATGAATGAAAACATTATTTTATTTATAATACATACAAATTAAAATACTAAAATTATTATGTTTGCAAAACTAAGTTGATTTTGATTTATAAATAATTTTTAATAATTGTCCCCTCTATATATATATATATATATATATATATATATATATATATATATATATATATATATATATTACATTGATATGTTATATATAATATATTTATACGCATATTTATACACATATGTGTGTGTGTTTATTGTAACACATATTCATGCACATATTTGGACAACATACGTGGCATACAAAATGAGCTGATGTGTCTCGTACAATGTAAACCCCAACATCTATATATGGGCATACTATACCTTTCACGGATTATTATGTTACACATGCACTCACACATATATGTATTTTATACATTTATGTATAAACTAAATTAAATAAAATTAATTTCATATCTTAATATATCTGAATTTAAAAAATAAACGATTTTATTAAAATGAAATTTTGAAATATTCTAATTCAATTACACTGCATAGGCCCAATAAAGATCCAATAGGGTAAAAAATTTAAATTCACCCATAACTTCTGCTGAGGGCTGGTCCAGTTCTAACAGATTATAGTTAGGTCGTGGTTGGGCGTCCATTGAATGACTATAGTTGGGTCAAGCGGAAGCATTGAAAATGAAACACTATTCAAAAAAGGATTCGTCTTCTCATTTATATAAGGTTAGTATCACGGTCAACTAAAGTCAACTCAAAGTCAAAGTCTCTGGTTAGAGTATCTCGGTTAATAATGATTGTTCTTATTGATCCAAGGACTTTTTGTTTGGACTATAGAGTTGAATATGGATGATATTGGAATTTCGACCATTACCAAATTTCATAAGTCTAAAGTGATATCAGTTTAACGAACATAATTAGTGTGAAAGTAGTCACAATATGGTAATGCTTAATAAAGTAAAATTGGATTTTATGAAACTAAGTAAGCAATAAATTTGGCCAAAATCTCATACCGCTTGTTAAGTGACGTGTGAACGTTAATATTCAAATAGTTCGATATTAATCGTTGAACAAATTTACAAATATAGAGTCGCATAACCGAATCATTGTATACTCCTTGACCACATGATTTAATTAATTTATATTTATTATTAATTAATTAAATTAAATAATATTTATGAAATTTTAGTTATAGAATTTTATTTTGATTTGATGAACAGATATTACTAAATATGTTTATAATAGCTACAAATATAATAATTGATATACGATTACGATACGTGTTTAAATTAAATTTAAATGCAATATAATTTGTTCGGGATTTAAATGGGCATGAAGCCCATATGGGGTAGGTGTATTTCGACCATAACACGAACAGGTAGAGGTGGCCCTTTGATGGTAAGAAGGCTAGGGTCTTGATTGTTAAGGGGAATGAATGGGTAAGATAAAATAGTGGATGTGGATCCTAAGTTATCTTTCTATTCTCTCCTGTATAATTAGATCATAACCTTCATTATTTATCTAAATTTTTTGAAGCCTCCATTAGCTTTCACATCTCCTCTATTTCCAATCTTAGATCAAACTAAAATAAACACTATTCTATAGTCGGTGCTCTACAATTTGGGAAATAACACCTTTAGAATTGGAATCTGGATCAGTTGTGTATTTCAACCCTTCAAGGTGTGGTTCTTTGGCATTGGCCAAGGTAATTACCCAATCTATAATAATATACTAATCTTTAGATAATTTATGTACCATACATTATTTTATTAGTTAGGTGATGATTCTAGTATATCAGTATATTGTCACACTTAAAATTATTGTTTATTTATATACTTATATATTTTTTTGCATATACATGCCTTGAAATTCTTGCTTAAGACTCAAAGGAAATTTTGATTTTTTTAAATTAATTTCATATTCATTATTTTACTAACATAAACATTATAATTTAAATTTTAAACATTACACTATACAAAATATGTTTTAAAATTACATATAGATAGTTTTATACCTAATAATTTTTCGACACAAAAATATATTTTTAATATATATATATATATATATATATATATATATATTATTTAATTCAAATAACTTAAATAAATCTATAAAATAAATAAATATATCATGAAATATAATTTAAATTTTATAAAATCTTTTTCACATTTGATACCATGAAAAAATTTAAATATTATTTCTATATTAATTAAATATTAATATAAATTATGAAATTAAAATTAAAATTAAAATTGGTCTAGAGTTACCATATATGTATACCAAAATATTCAAATGCAAAAATATCATCCAGAATTTTTTCTAAAATATTAAAACATGAATTATTATTTCGAAAACAAATTATATATATGTACATACATTATGGGCGCAAATTTTCGTCTACACCAACACCTCGAGGTCCAAAGGTAGAGCTCTAGAAACGAGTTGGAATATTGGACTCGACGAAGAGATGGTCGAGATATCATTTAATCTTACTCGAGTTAAGGAATGTTAGACCATGAGTCACTATAACAAATAAAGAGAACGTAAAGTGCAGAAAGTAAATAGATCGATGCCTTTATAGTGGTTCAGACCAAAAGTACCTACATCCACCGTCCTTTCCTTATTTAGTTACTCTTATATAGCCTAGAGGCTTGTTTAGTTTGTACATTTCCGCAATTATTGATTTTTTAAGTAGAGCTCTAATATAGAAAGTAAAGTATTATTTTATGTCTCCATTCTCTTCATGCCAAAAGATCCCTGCACCTTGGGATTGTCGCCTGTTTATAGCCAATTTGGCAGACAACATTGGTGGAGAGCCTTTTCCTTAGATTTCTGACCTGGTTTGATATGTGAAGCTTAGATGTGAATGCTTGTCATGATCTAGTTGAGTGAATTTTGATGCGGAATATTCACATGATGATTTTTTATATATGGCTTCTTGGATATCTTATGTTTATCATAACCATTGGTTTCGGCCTAGGCTAGCTGAGTCATTGATTACTAACACTTGCCGAAATACTTTTGGTTTCGCCAACTGTTGTCCTTGGTTAAGCTTCTTTACTAAGCAGGATGATGATCTTGACCTCGATGGACACTTTGACTCATGCTCTTGGTTTACATATTCTCGGATACTAAGTCCAGTAATTAAGTTCTCATTGGAAATTAGGCGATAAGCCTTCGAATTACAAGCCAAGGAATTTTCCTTTTGAATATTCAAAATTTGTACTTTATAGAAATTAGGTTGTAACACATGCCTCCAAAGTTCAACTCATATGGTTGATATGAGGTGGACTTTGGAAAGAATAGTGTTATATCAGGTTTAATACTTGGCTTGTTTATTCCATTCCTATCTCAAGGTTAATCCTGAACTTTCGGGCAAATTAGCATTCTGAGTAATTTTGAAAGCACCGCTTACCTAGACAGATTATGAAGAACTAACATTGTTTACAAGGTTTTGAAAATAATTTGAAATCTAACCTCATCTGAAGGCTTATGGGAAATTGAAATTAATGTCTAGAGGTGAAAAATACTTCGATATCATGCTTCAGTCATCTGAAGTTGGTTTTACATAGGAACTAGGTTCGAAAGCTATCAGTGGCGGTAAAACGCCGACATTTGTACATTATTATGAGAAAAATTATGATGTCTTGCTTAAAATCAAATTTCAATTTTTGGTCGGAAGGCATGGTTTTAACCGGACCATAAGGTCTAAATTTTTGAAAGCATGCTTGTTACTTGAAGTTATGAGACTAAGTTATAAGCGAAATTGTTTGAGCACAATGAGGCAAAATCTAATTTGAGGCGGTGAGGTCAATTTTTTTTTGAAATCTTGCTTGTCACTTGAAGCCATCTGGACTGAAGTTGTAACATCCTGCACTTTAAAATCAATTGAATTAACATAATTGCAAAATAGTGAAAATATAAATGTCAAATATATGCATTTAAAAAAATTAAGAAGTTATATATATATATATATATATATATATATATATATGCAACCAATGAGTGTGTGATTAGTTGACGCATCAATCAATTAAAAGGGAAATTAATTAAGAGACATATAGGCGTCAGTTAGTCATAGAATATGTCACTTTTATAACATTAATTAAATAAGGGATCTTCTCATAAAGTGAAATATATATGGGGAATAAATTAAATCATAACATACATATATTAATTTATAGTTGACACAATCAATTAATTGAGAAATTAATTAAAGACATTATGTAAGCGTTAATTAATAAAAGAGGAAAACTTATATGTCAATTGATTGGGTAATGAATTGGCGGTTTGAATATGTACAATTAATAAATGTGTGATTGAGTGACGCATAAGAATTAATTTGGATATTGATTAAAATGGGAAAACATGTCAATTAATGAATTGGCAATTAGTTGAGCGTTTTAAAAAATGGTGTTAATTAATCAAAGAATATGTATATTTACAATAGCTGATAATGTAAATTAATTAGCTAGAAGAAAACGCCAGTCATAAAATAATTTGTTTTCAAGTTAAAAAAATTTGGAACATACACAAAAATCAAACAAAGTAATTAGGTTGATGAAGGTAAATCAATAAGGATAAATTGAAAAGTATAACTTTTATGTGCATTCAATTAATAGAGGTATTAATTGACGTGTTTAAATAGGTAAGAAATTATAATGTATAAGAATCAATTAATATTGAACATATATATATGTATGTATGTATGTATGTATGTATGTACGTATGTATGTATGTATGTATGTATGTATGTATGTATGTATGTATGTATGTATGTATGATCTAATTAATTGGATTATTAATGAGAGAATCTTATTTAGAAGGAAACATGAATTAATAGGGTCGTATAACAAAGGAACAAATTAATAACATCAGAGAGTTCTACGTTATAAGCTAATGTAAACAAATAAAGTTCGGATGGTGAAGATTGTGTTTAGGGTTAATCGGGTGGTTCTTAGCTGTTCACTGCACCTATAAATTGAATGTAACTTAACCCTAGTCCACATTATTTTCTCTGAATCAGCTGCTATCATTTACAACAAACTCCTCTTCTCTTCTCCCTCTTCCTTTCTCCTCTGTTAATCAAATCTTTCTCTAAAATAAAAATAAAATAAAACAAGGAAATACATACAAGCAAATCAGAGAATTGCGCAAGTAAATCAGGGAATTTACAACAAATCAAAAAAGGGGAAAAGTGGAGAAAAGCATGGCAAATTAAAAGGGATAGATATTGAAGCTTAGGACTTTAGGTGAGTGGATTTAAATTATAAATATTTTACGTTTATGATATATTATTATTAGATTCCTTTTTGATTATTTTAATTCACATATATCTTAGTAATTAATTCTACTAATTTGCTATAATTGTAAATTTTAAGAGAGCTTATATTTAATTATTATTTATGGAGAGGGAAAAGAGTATTTTCAGTCCTTATAGGAGAAAGTACCCAACCATATAGGCATCGTCCAAGCATATATCAACACGTAGCGGTCGAGATTTTGAGTCTAGCCATCGGTCTATCTGTGACCAAGCTAGACGTGAAAATGACTATACATCTCACGACTCTGCCTCTAGATATCATTCTAAGTCTGGGTCATCTCCACCAAGAAGCTCAGACAAACACTCTGATCGCCACGATGACTTTCAATCAGGCGATGTTTCTCGTGTACCACCTCTAGCTTCTCTTCTCGTCCAACACTTGACATTAACTCATACCAGTCGACTTTCTTATCGTAGGCATCATAAGGCTGGTAAGAAGCCAATCAAAGCTCTGGTCATCACCATAGAGCAATAATTTGTTGTTGATGCCCGTGAGCTGAAGGAATAGTTCCCAAATGTAGATTCAATAGGCTTATGTCTGTGCCCAACATAATGAACATTCTTCCAGAGGTCAAAGACGCGACAATCACCTATGTAACAGACTCTTACAACTAGTAGAACAAGTGAAGGTAGGTAGCTAAGAAGGTTTCTAAGTTCTCGAGGGAAAGGAAACTCGATATCGAAAATCTAAAGCTTCTAGAGATGCGAGATAAAAGGATTATCGCTAATATCGAAATTGAGGTTGAAAACTAGAGAAAATTACAAGCGAAAGCCAAGAAAAGGGTTGAGGATGCTACCGAGGCACTAGAAAGTGATAGGACCATGCATCGTAATAAGATGGAGACTACACACCACAGAAACAGTGACTTAGTGCTAGAGAAAGAAGCTTTGAACAAGAAAATACATGAGCTATCATCCAAGCTCGAGAGCGAGACAAAGTAGAAAATAAAGGCTCTCCCAGAGGATCAAGGGTATTGTTAAGAGCTGGTCACTACTCGTGAGGAAAGGGACAAGGCGGTTGAATGTGCTAGAGACATGGATGCACTTGTCAAAAGGGAGGTTGAAGCCGTAGAGAAGCATATGATGGAGAGATTCAAACCGATGCTCATCAAGTACAATGTTAATGTGCTCAAGTTCCATAACTTAGAGTAGTTCGATGATGATTGCCCCATGAATCTAGCTCTTTCCTGGGAACAAGTTGTTATAGATGAGAAATAATTTTTGAAGGGTGGTGAGGTAGACCTGGCTCAGTTAAAAAGGAGATCATGGTAGGAGATGAACCCAAGGTGCTAAGAGAGGGCGAGCCTATTATTCTTCCGAAGCTGGCCACTATAGTGTAAAAAGATTTAGGTGAAGGCTCTAGATCATCACCCCAAGATGCCACTACTGGGGACAAACTGGACCCAAAATTGCTCCCGTCTCATCTTTGGTCCAAGGATATAATCCATATTAACCCCCAATGCAAACATCCGTTGTCCTTTCTTCCATCTTAAAAGGGAATTCAGATGGTACTCCGACCCACACTAAATCCCAGCCTGAAGAAGATATCTTGCTGAATTCATCAATATTTGAGTGAGACTGTATGTCGTCAATTTACGTTGCTAATCTATCTTTTTATATCTCTCAAGTTTTAGGCCAACCCACTTCTTGACAGAGGTCTCCAAATAGGACAATAAACATCAACAACAGAATCAGTGACCGGACCACAATAGGTCCTCAAACACCACAAAAGGTAAACGATCCTCCTAAGATCCCCCATAATCTAATATACAAGCCCTCAATAGGTCCTCAAACACCCAGTTTACTCTCTCTGTCTACCCATCAACCTGTAGGTGATATATTGTATTCAAACTCAACTCAGTCCCCGATACCTCTTGCAGATTCCTAAAGAATTCGCTCATGAAATATAGATCTCGATCACTTACTATGGTAGATGGAAATCCATGTGGTTGGACCACTTCTTTATTATATTATGATGTTAATGTCATCGCCGTTTTTATATTCTTTATCAGAATAAAGTACATGCTTTTTGTAGTACAATCTAATAAACTACATGCCCTCATTTCTTCTTCGTCCCTGAGATAATCCGCTCACAAAATCCATAGATATGCACTCCTATTTCCACTGTGGAAAACAATAGCCCACTTGACTTCTTCTATCATACCTTCACCCTTTGGCAAGTCATACACTTTGCAACATATTCCATCACTTGCCTATTCACCCCTAGCCAATAAAATATCCTTTTCACATCTTGATACATCTTATCTCTTCCTAGATGTATAGTCATCCTTGAATAGTGACACTCACCCATGACTCTCTTGATCAATTCTTTTACCTATGGTACCCATAGCCTCCCAACTCCTTTGTATTAACCCTTCTGGTCTTTAGAGTAACAATCTAAATGGCTTGATCATTCACCCTAATATAACTACTTCATAATATTAACCAACGATGTGTTTTGCCCTTGACTTAACCTAATATAGTCCATCAATCCAGGTCTAACCTACATTACTGTTAATAATCCTAGTTCTTATTTTGATCGGTGTTACAAATCAAACTCTGATATAAACTCAAAAATTTTCCACTCTAACAACATAGCATTCACTTCAACAAGCCTCTTATTTAAAGAATCTGCAACTATGTTTCCTTTTCCTTGGAGTATAGGAAATCCCAAAGTCGTATGATGCTAATACCTCCATACATTGTTGATGCTTTAAATTCAAATCCTTCTAAGAGAATAGGTACTTGACATATTTATGGTCCATAAATAATTCAAACCCCTTATCCATCAAATAATGTCTCCATGACATCAATAAAAATACAATAGTAGCTAATATTAAGTCATGTGTCAGATAATTCTTCTCGTGATTCTTCAATTGACGGCTCACATGCGCCATTACATTCCCATCTTGCATAAGGATAAAAATAAGACTAGTACCTCCTGCATTAATGTATATGATGATAGGTTTGATACCATTAAGAATAACTATAACTAGAGCACTCGTCAATAACTCCTTCAATTTGACAAACTTCGCTTGACATCATGAATTCCAAGTATAAATTAGGTTCTTCTTCATCAAGTGGATCAGAGGTGCCAATATCTTCTTAAAATCCTTGATATACTTCCAATAGATACTAGCCAAATCCAAAACACTATGGAACTCTAAAGCATTCTTAGGCATCTTCCAATCTCTAACCGTGGCTACATTCTCTGGGTTTGCAGCCAATCCATCTACTGATATTACATGCCTAAGGAAACAAATGTCTTTTCTCCAGAAGTAACATTTAGAGAATTAAGCCTTCAATCGATTCTTCTAAAAGAGGAGGCTAAGCGGTAGGATCGTGTAATATGGAAAAAGTCTAGATAGATAAAGTAGGTAAATGCAAAGAGACACCAGGTTTTATACTGGTTCAGACCTCTCGTCCTACGTCCAGTCCCTAAGCTTCACTTAGGAATTTCACTAACTAACACCCTCACTTCACCCGGAGGAATAGGTTTACAACTTGCCCGAACAACCGAACGGGATTTCTTGCCTCAACTACCGAAGAGGACTTCAACTCAATTACTAAAATACAATATTCGACTTGTTGTGTTCTTGTCAACACTAATGAGTCTAATGTAGTACAATATTCCTATAATCTTATCCTCGAGAATATGCAATGTGTTTGTGAAGATTTAGGAAATGTGAATTGCTATGAATCAAAAGAATGTTATAAACAAAAACAATGATTCAAGCAATAGATTAGTGAATGCTTTGAGAATATCTAGAAAATATGAACAAGAGAATAGTTAGATTAAAGCAAGAGAATTCGGTTAATTAAATGATGTTAGAATCATGTATATATACTTGTAGAAGAGGTGCATAAGTTGTCAAGGGTTGCAAACAAGAGATGCTTCCATTTCCATTGATGAATGGTTGCAACTCTTGGGAAGAAGAAGGTGTCTTTTCAGATAAAATTCGCAGGTTTAAATTCAGTCGACTGAGCAGGAGATTCAGTCGACTGAAAATATGAAGAAAAATTTTCAGGAATAATTTCAGTCGACTGCACAGGTAATTCAGTCGACTGAAACTGTGCAATTTTGTATATGTATACATTTTCAGTCGACTGGCTATGTCTGTTCAGTCGACTGAAGTATAAAAGTATGCACGGTGAACATGTGAATGAAGTTTTTATGAATGTGTTCTAATGTTCGTGCAAATCTCTTGAGGATAGATTTTAACAAATAATCTAGACTAAGACACATAGAAAATCATACTAATGTTTATACTTTGGTCTTCATCTATCTTCTTCTAGCTTTTGCATTCTCTTCCTATTTGTTGAAGCTCATTGTCATTGATCAAAATCTTTGTGTATCAACATTCTCCCCCTTTTTGATTGATGACAATACTATTCTAGAGATGTATATACTTACTTTCTCCCCCTGAATGTGTGCACTATCTTTTCTACAAAACAAAGTTAGTACCATAAATTTTCTCCCCCTTTGTCATCGACAAAAAGGAAGAACTAACAGCAGTAATAATATATCAAAACAATCACTAAATCATAGAGAATATAAGCATGAATTAGGAGAAATAAAAATGTTATGACAGACAAGCATAAAATGGCTATTTATACAAGCCATTAGAAAGTTTAAAAATAGACATCAAAACAAAAAAAACACTCATCCTTATCCCAGTCATATGAACCTTCCCTTCTAGTTGGTTCACGTATGACAGGTCCTCCTGTTGGTGGTCTAGGTGCTCTTCCTCCTTGGCTACAACTAGCTCCGCTTGCGCTGCTACTTGTATGCTCTTCGGATGTCGTCCATGGGAACGTGGGTGCCGGACGTTTGCCGTGAGATGTTGAAGCAGTAGTGGTGTTTAAGCACGAGATTGCATCCCAAAGCTTGTTGAAGAATCCTTTGATTTTATCAAGCTTATGATCTACCTTTTTAAGACGAGTGTCAAGAATTTGTTGATTTCTTGACAATATCCCCAAGGATTGGTTGGTAGTGAAGCTTGGGTCAACAAGACGAATTTCATCATCTTGCTCGAGATGTTCTTCGTGGCGAGGTTGAGGACGTTGTTGTTGTTGTTGATGATGATGCCTTGCTTCCCATTCGGCAAGTGATATTATGCGAGGAGGTCGAGATGGGAGTTGCATTAGGCTTATGGTCCGATGGTTAATCTGATGGACCATTGTATTCTCTGATTCAGGTAATGGCGTATCGACATTTAGGAGAAGTCGCATGATGTACTCTCCAAAGTAAATAGTGCGCATCTTGCCATTGTTGAAAGTGAGAAACTCATCAAGAATAAGCTGTACCCAATTAACTTGTATATTGCCAAAAATAGCATATAAAGCTCGATAGTTATTTGGGTAGACAATTTCGTATGAGCCCGTGCGAGGAGTAATTGTTCTCATTAGGGCTTTATGGAGGATTCTTGCCATAGGTCAAAGGTAGGTGGACTTAAGATCCGTAAAGTTGATGTTATCATCCATAAATCGATGGTTGATGTTGTCACGAATGTGTGGATTGAATTCTATCTCGTCGAGCTTTCTTCCAACATTTGGGGACTCTAAAATGTGTGTTATTCTATCCAAGGAGAACCAAACTTTCTTTCCACGCACCATACTCCAAACACTATTGTTTGGATTTCTTGGAGTTTGGTGTCCAAGATTAAGATTAGCATAAAATAATTTTACCATTACATGATTAATGGCATGATCATTTCTTTTCAAATCTAGAAGTGGAGTCAAACCTGCCGGATCTGTTAACGCATGAAGGTTGTAGGTTTGAAAGCTTTGAAAATCAATGAAAGAATGCTCAAAAATTCGAGAATTCTTCATCTTGTTCCATCGAGTGACAGCGCTTCCATCATAAAGCCATTGCGCTATTTGAGCATCAATTGGCTCGGAGGATGAAGAAGATGAGGCTCTTAATCTTTTTGGTGCCATTTCGGTGAGAATTGATTTGATTTTGAGGAATTTGAGAGCTAGGGTTTCAAAATTAATTTGGGAAGAAGGTTTATAGGAGGTAAAAGTGAATTGGTAGGGTAAAATCTGGTGGTTAAAAGGGGAAATTCTGCCTGGGAAGCAGCGTTCAGTCGACTGAATGTTCTGTTCAGTCGACTGAATCAAAGGCCGAAGTGTTCTGTGAAAGATTCAGTCGACTGAGCAGTACATTCAGTCGACTGAATTTTGTTGCTGAAATTTTCTGTTGAACTTTCAGTCGACTGTGCAGATGGTTCCAGTCGACTGAACTTTGAATATATTGTTTTCTGTCATATTTTCAGTCATGCAATGTTGTTGTTTCAGTTAATTTTTGAAATTAAACAATTTATCTAAAGGAATAATTACAAAAATATTGATATAAATATTTCAAAATTCAACTATTTCTTTGGGGATGGACTTGGAGTCTTCTTTCCTTCATTCTTCATGTAATTTATATCCCATGAATTCGGACTATATTGAGGAGTCTTAGAAGACATCCAAGGATTCACAGGATCAACTGGTGTGCGATAAGATGAAGACGGGTCAAGTGAGCTAACAGGGCGAGGTAGAGGTTCAGCCACTTCGTTCTTCTTTGATCCACAGAAGCGTAAACCAATTTGCTCTAGAAAGCTTAACCTTCTAGCTGTAACTTTTTGCTCGAAGTATAGCTCTCGTTGAAGATCTATCTGTTGTTGTTGAAAGTGATGAATTTCATCAATCTTTCTTTTTGTGTCAGGTGAAATAAAGAGTCCACTTTTTGCCTTTTTCGATTCTGGTGTGAAACCAGTACGATAATTTTCCCATTTGTAAACCGGCTCATGTGCTGGTGTTGGTGTGGGAAGTTTTGGCGATGTTGGAGTGTTATCAACTGACGAGGTGATATTGATCGGAGAGAAGGAGTTGTTTGACGACATTTTATATTGAAATTGTTTCAGCTTTTAATCATAAAATCGAGATGTGAAAATAAAAATTTTTAGAATTTATTTATAGTAGAGTTTTACTACACAACTAATGGTTATAAATTATTTAGATTTTTAACAGCATAATGATTTAATGGTTAGGAGAATTTTGTTAGAAAAGTATGATTCTTATTAAAAATTCAGTTTTTAAAATGTGTGGTCTATAAATTATATAATGTAGCATATAACATTTCCCAAAAATATTTGATATGTTCATTCAGTCGACTGAACATATTGTTTTAGTCGACTGAAATGAGTGAATATTTCAAATGCATCTCTAATTGATATCTTTAAAGGATATTATACCTAATTCTCGTCGAAGTTTTATAAAGGAGTTTTCTAATAGAGGTTTAGTAAATATATCAGCAATTTGATTTTCGGTAGAAATATGTTCTAAATTAATTATTCCTTTTTCGATATTGTCACGTAAAAAATGGTGACGAATATCAATATGTTTTGTACAAGAGTGATTAACCGGATTTTTAGATAAGTTTATTGTACTTGTATTATCACAATATATTGTAGAATTTGTTAAATTTATATTAAAATCTTTAAGTGTTTGTTGCATGTATATAACTTGAGTGCAAGCTAAAGCAGCTGATATATACTCTACTTCGCATGTGGAGAGCGAGACACAATTTTGTTTCTTACTAAACCAAGATACAAGTGATTTTCCAATGAAATGGCAAGTACCACTTGTACTTTTTCTATCCGTTCGGGATCCATCAAAATCAGCATCACTGAATGACACTAACTCAAACGAACATTCCTTTGGATAGAAAAACCGAAATCTTTAGTTTGGTTAAGATATCGCATTATTCGTTTTACTGCTCTTAAGTGTGAATCTTTAGGATCGGATTGAAAACGTGCACATAAACAAACACTCATCATTATGTCAGGTCTACTAGCGGTTAAATAGAGCAAAGAACCTATCATACTTCTAAACAATTTTTGATATACACTTTTGCCATTTTCATCTTGATCGAGATGTGTAGTGGTACTCATAGGAGTAGGTTTAGCAGAAGTGTTTTCCATACCAAATCGTTTTATTAAATTATCACAATATTTTTCTTGGTTTATAAAAATTCCATTTGTTAATTGTTTGATTTGAAGTTCGAGAAAATATGATAGTTCTCCCATATGAGACATTTCGAACTCATTAGTCATTATATCTGAAAATTCTTTACACAAATTTTCATTTATTGAACCAAAAATAATATCATCTACATATATTTGAATTATTAAAATATCTTTGGCAGTATTTTTAATAAAAAATGTTTGATCTACTTTTCTAATTTTAAATCCTGAGTTTAATTAATAACTTTTAAGTCTTTCATACCAAGCACGAGGAGCTTGTTTAAGACCATATAGTGCTTTCTTTAATTTAAATACATGATCCGATATTTTTCATGTATAAATAACGGAGGTTGTTCTACATATACATTTTCTTTAATAAAGCCATTTAAAAATGCACATTTAACATCCATTTGATAAAGTTTAAAATTGTGAAAACAAGCAAAGGCTAATAATATACATATTGCTTCCAATCTTGCAACGGGTGCAAATGTTTCTTCAAAATCAATACCTTCTTCTTGATTATACCCTTGTGCTACTAGTCTTGCTTTATTCCTTGTTATATTACCTTGTTCATCTACTTTATTTTTGTAAATCCATTTTGTTCCAATTACTGATTGATTATTAGGACGGGGAACTAATTCCCAAACATTGTTACGTTCAAATTGATTTAATTCTTCTTGCATTGCGATAATCCAATAATCATCTGTTGATGCTTCTTTTGGATTTTTAGGTTTTATAGATGAAATGAAAGCTACATGACCCATTTGATTTAGTTGATTTCTTGTTCTAACTTGAGAATTTATTTCTCCTATTATATTCTGAGTTGGATGATCTCGTAATATTCTAGGAGGAGATCTTAGTTCTTTATTATTTTCAAGGTTTATTTCTTCTATATTTATCAATTCTTCATCATCTTTTATATTTACATTTTTATTAAAGTTTTCATCAAAAGATATATGCAAGGTTTCTATAATTAAGTTTGTTCGTTTATTAAATACTCGATATGCTTTACTTCGTTCAGAATATCCTACAAAAAATCCTTCATCAGCTTTTGAATCGAATTTTCCCAGTTGATCTTTTGTATTTAAAATAAAAATATTTGATCCAAATATTTTAAAATAAGATATATTTGGTTTTTTATTATTAAATAGTTCATAAGAAGTATTTTTAGTTAAAGGTCTAACTGAAATTCTATTTAATACATAACATGCAGTAGCAACGGCTTCTGCCCAAAAATGTTTTGGTAGAGAACACCCATTTAACAATGTTCTTGCGCATTCTTGTAATGTTCTATTCTTTCTTTCTACAACTCCATTTTGTTGAGGAGTTCTAGGAAAAGAAAAATTATGATTAATTCCTTTCTTTTTACAAAACGTTTCAAAAACTTCATTTTCGAACTCGCCTCCATGATCACTTCGAATATTTTAAATTTTCAAATCTTTAATGTTTTGAATTCTTTTGACAAATGTTTTAGAATGCTCAAAAGTGTCGCTTTTATTTTTCATAAAAGTAGTCCATGTATATCTTGAAAAATCATCCACAATTACAAATACGTATCGACTATGATTAATGGATTGAACTTGTGTTGGTTCGAATAAATCCATATGTAGTAATTCTAATGGTTGTAAAGTTGAAATATTTTTCTTAGATTTAAAAGATGATTTCGTTAATTTTCCTTTTTGACAATCATCACAAAAATTATTTATTTTAAAATTTATTTTGGGTAATCCTCTTACTAGTTCATTTTTAGAAAGTTTTCTAATAGTTTTAAAATTTATATGACAAAATCTTTTGTGCCATAACCAAGGATCATTATCTTTGGCAAGTAAACACATACTTGAATTATGATTAATATTCATATTTAAAACATAAATATTTCTATCTCTATTTCATTCAAAAATAAGATTTTGGTTTTGATCAAAAATACTACATTTATTATTCGAGAAAGTTATTTTAAAACCTTTGTCACACAGTTGACTTATGCTAAGTAGATTATGTTTTAAATTTTCAACTAATGAAACATTTGTTATAAAAGGTAAATTTGATGTACCGTAATTGTTCACATCTCCTTTGCCAATGACATAGCCTTTTGAATTGTCTCCGAAGGTAACCGAGCCACCATCAAAGTATGTGATGTTTGTAAGCATATCTTTGTCTCCGGTCATGTGTTATGAATAACCACTGTCTAATATCCATTTCTTCTTTTTAAGTGGGACCTGAAAAATAGATATGAAATTATTGGTACCCACTTTTTAATAGGGTCCTAAGAAGTTAGAGTTTTGGGAAACCAAACCCAATTTGGTTTAGTGTCCTTTTTATAAATATAGTTTTTATTATGATGAACATTATCCATAAATGTTTTAATATATTTATTTCTTATTAATACATTGTTAGTTTTTGGTACCCAAATTGTAACTACCTTGTTTTCTACTTTCGTTTTAATAGGTTTCGTTATTAATATTTGTTGTTTTGAATCCATATTCCACTTAAAATGTGTATTTTTCTTTTTAGGAATTTTTGACTCCTTTTTATATCCTAATCCGTGTTTACTTGAAGAGGATTGAGAATTTTCTAAAATCTTAGATAAATTTTCTCTTTCTTTGTTGAAGTTAGAAACATTTTTTGTGATGTTATCTAATCTAGCTTGAAGACTATTATTTTCTAACTCAACTTGTCTAATCTTAGTTTTTAACTCATGATTTTCAGAAACAATCATATCATTCTTTATCTTTTGAGTTTCAATTTCTTGACTTAAAAGTGATAATTGAGTTTCTGAATTTGAATAAGATTCTTGAACTTTTTCAAGTTCTTCTTCAAGAATTTTCTTTTCATCATTTAACATATCTCTTTCGAATTCAGCTTTGTTTTGATTTTCACGAGTTTCTTTGAGTTTCTTTTTAAGAGTTTTTATTGTGTTCAAAAGTTCAGTGTTTACTTCAATTAAATCATCGAAAGTTAAATTATTTACCTCAGATTCTTGAGCCATGAAGCATACATTTGCCTGTTCATTGTCGCTATCACTATCATTTTCGGATGATGATGAATCTGAATCGTCCCATGCTACAGAAAATGCCTTTTTTTTGAATTTATCCTTCTTGTTTTTGAAGTTTTTATGATTCTCCTTCGTTTGTTCTTGACAATCTTTTTGCATATGTCCTTTCTTATGACAATTGAAGCATTCTATATTTGAGGATGATGGTTTGTTCAAGACATTCTTTTTGAATCCATTTTTGTTTCCTTTTCTATACTTTAGGAATTTCTTGAAATTTTTGGATATAAATGCTAGATCCTCATCTTCAGACTCTGATTCTTCCTTTTCCGCATGAAAAGCAATATTCTTTCTTTCTTGAGCTTGATCCTTTTTAGCTTGCATATTTACTTCATACGACATAAGATTTCCAATCAATTCTTCTGGTTTCATTGTAGATAAATCATTTGCTTCCTCGATTGCTAGTACTTTTCTCTCCCATTCATCAGTGAGTGAATTTAGAACTTTAGACACAATATCAAAGTCCGTGTATCTTTCTCCTAGTCCGATTAGAACATGATGAATGTCTTGAAATCTTGAGTATATGCCATTGATGGATTCATTTTGTCGCATTCTAAAGTTTTGGAATTGATTCTTCAGCATGGATATCTTTGTTTGTTTAACCTTGTTTGTGCCTTCATGTATGACTTTAAGAGTTTCCCATAACTGATATGCAGTAGTACATATGCTAACACGGTTGAATTCATTTCTATCCAGGACGCAAAATAGCATATTCATAGCTTTGGCATTTGCACTTGCTTCATTCTTTTGAATTTGTGTCCATGTAGGATAATCGGTTGTAGGTACAACGAACTCTGCTTGAGTAGCATTCCAGGCTTCGAAACTTGTTGCTTGCATATAAATCCTCATCCTTGTAGCCCAATAGTTATAGTTTAGTCCATTAAATAGAGGAGGTCTTTGGGTGGATTGTCCTTCTGCAAATGTAGAACTATAGGCAGATGTTGTGCTTGTACTTGCGTTATTTTCCATATTATCAATATGTCTAATAACGGTGTTATGGTTATAGGACGGCCTTGCTCTGATACCAATTGAAAGAGGAGGCTAAGCGGTAGGATCGTGTAATATGGAAAAAGTCTAGATAGATAAAGTAGGTAAATGCAAAGAGACACCGGGATTTTATACTGGTTCGGACCTCTCGTCCTACGTCCAGTCCCTAAGTTTCACTTAGGAATTTCACTAACTAACACCCTCACTTCACCCGGAGGAATAGGTTTACAACTTACCCGAACAACCGAACGAGATTTCTTGCCTCAACTACCGAAGAGGACTTCAACTCAATTACTAAAATACAATATTCGACTTGTTGTGTTCTTGTCAACACTAATGAGTCTAATGTAGTACAATATTCCTATAATCTTATCCTCGAGAATATGCAATGTGTTTGTGAAGATTTAGAAAATGTGAATTGCTATGAATCAAAAGAATGTTATAAACAAAAACAATGATTCAAGCAATAGATTAGTGAATGCTTTGAGAATATCTAGAAAATATGAACAAGAGAATAGTTAGATTAAAGCAAGAGAATTCGGTTAATTAAATGATGTTAGAATCATGTATATATACTTGTAGAAGAGGTGCATAAGTTGTCAAGGGTTGCAAACAAGAGATGCTTCCATTTCCATTGATGAATGGTTGCAACTCTTGGGAAGAAGAAGGTGTCTTTTCAGAGAAAATTCGCAGGTTTAAATTCAGTCGACTGAGCAGGAGATTCAGTCGACTGAAAATATGAAGAAAAATTTTCAGGAATAATTTCAGTCGACTGCACAGGTAATTCAGTCGACTGAAACTGTGCAATTTTGTATATGTGTACAGTTTCAGTCGACTGGCTATGTCTGTTCAGTCGACTGAAGTATAAAAGTATGCACGGTGAACATGTGAATGAAGTTTTTATGAATGTGTTCTAATGTTCGTGCAAATCTCTTGAGGATAGATTTTAACAAATAATCTAGACTAAGACACATAGAAAATCATACTAATGTTTATACTTTGGTCTTCATCTATCTTCTTCTAGCTTTTGCATTCTCTTCCTATTTGTTGAAGCTCATTGTCATTTATCAAAATCTTCGTGTATCAACATCTTCCTCAAGACATTAATTACTTCTTTCAAATGAATCTCATGCTCCTCCTCACTTCTTTAATAGATAAGAAAATCATCTACAAAGATCATAACAAACCTGTTTACCTGCTCCTGGAATACCATGCTCATCAAATCTATAAAATAAGTTGAAGCATTAGTCAACCCAAATGACCGGACCAATCACTCAAACAACCAATTAGGTTTGCAAAAAGCGGTCTTCTAGATATTATCTTTAACTACTCTTAACTAATAAAACCTAGTTGTCAAATCAAGTTGAATGAAAACCTTCGCTCTGACTAACCGATCTAAAAGTTGTCCATAGGAAGCAATGGATAGAGATTTTTTTATCGGGTTATTCAACTCTCGATAGTCAACATATAACCTTAGGGTACCGTTTACCTTAGTAGAATGATAGGTGGTTCCCATTTCAAAATCCTCCTCCGAATAAAACCTTTATGCAATAATTCCAAAACCTGCTTATCTAATTATCTTCTTTCCTTCGAAGCCATATGCCTAAGAGGCATCACTACTGGCCTTAAATCATTCTCAAGATTAACACAAAATTAAATTTCTCTATGGGGAGGGAAACCAGAAATTTCTTCAAATACATCTAGATAATCCTTCACTGCATGCATAAATTATCCTCTGCTGCAGGTATAAATGATAACTCTTTCCTAAAAGCCTGAGTGAACACTAATATATCTCCATAACCATAATGCCAAGCATACAACATAAAATCAAATCTAGTCCTTTACCCCTTCTCAATTAAACCATCCATCTGCCATAATCCAATACCATTCCATAGCTAGACATCCAATCTATTCCTAAAGTCAATTCATACCCTAAAAGGTTTAGTGAATATGCATCACAGGTGAAATTCGTACCATAAATGACTAAATTAAGTAATGCATCGATTAATGGGGCGATCTCCTAACAGGATTCGACATTAAAATGGATTTTAGTACATATCAAGATTAAGGGTTAAACTATCAACTAATGCACTAGATATGAATGAACGAGATGCACCAGTGTCAAATAAAGTACGAATAAGAGAATCAGATAATGTTAACGCACCTTCCATCTCAATCTGTTTTCGTTTCTTTAAGCTAACGGTGAAGCAATACTAAAGGTTGGAATGGCATCCATAGCATATGCCTTAACTGGGCAATCTCTTTTCATATGTCTAAACTAATCATAATTGTACCACTTTATTTTCTACTTATTTGGGGACGCCTTATAATTTTTCACTAAATATCCCACCTAATTATAGTTATAACACTTTCTCTTTGAATGATATCTCCTACAATTCTTGGCCATGTGCCCCACTTTCTAACATCTATGACAAGTAACCGCCTATTTTTCCCTAGCCCTCTTTGTGGGTCATTTCCTTTATGCTTACCCTGTTGTTGGACCTTTCCTTCCTTAACTCAATCCTTAACCCAAGTTTCATTTAGTAAAATAATACTTCTTCAACCAATCTTTCAAATGTAGCTCCATATGGAATTTGATTTAATGCTAACTCCTTTAGAGGTGAATTCAAATCATTTGCAAACTTCAATGCCTTCTTCTCCTAGGTGTTCATTAACTCAAAACAAAATATATCCAACTCATTAAACTAACTAACGCACTCTCCAATTGTCACCTCTCCTTCCTTAAGATGAATAAATTTCTTCAGTAATAAATTCCTCTCAGTTCCAAAAGGAACTTCATCTCAAACCTTGCATTCCACATCTACCAAGTAATAAAATTTGCATTTATTTATGCTGTCGCCACCTCCCACCAACATACCGCCGCACCTTGTAAATGCCAAGAAGCTAACTGTCTCTTAGAAACATCACCAAGTCCTAACTAGATGAAGATCTTCTTACAACTATTATGTCATGCCCGAGTCACTATGGTTTTGCCACGATGAAAGGCTTAACACAAGGGTTGGAGAATTCTACACACCTTAGGAAAGTCAATAGTTGGTGGTGTTGGGGTTGGATCACACTTTGGTTGGTAGCGGAATTGGTTGTTATGGGTTCAATGGGTTGATACTAGCTTGGCTAATTGCATGGATATAGCGTTTGAACCATACTAAAATATTAACTTCGGGAATATCCGGTACATCTACTCGGATGCTATTCCCTACCCTAGTTTCTGCCCAACCAGCATTGGCAGGGTTGGTCTCTGTTCCTCTTTCGATTGAATTACTCATTTTCAGCTATTTATAAAATGGATTCATTGGTAAACATAACACCCCACCTATATAGCCATACTATACAAGAGTTTACTAGGTAATACTGTTTGACAATACAGATAATGAGGGTATATGGGGTACATATATGAATATTCCCTCAGGCTAACACTAGTACTTATTTAAACTTCGAATAAATGACTCACATATACATGCACAGTATCGACACAAAGCAATAAACATGTGCGCCTCTAGGATAGAATAATACAGAATGAATCAGAGAACACAGAATCAAAATCGCAGCAATAATGTATAGCACTAAATATACAAAGTACATCCAACATACATCACATGAATACATACAAGAGATAATACAACACAGAATGATAAACTACTATGCTAAATTACTAGCCTCCTCTATGCCTAATGCAAAAGCTGGTCTCACTGACCCTGTACCAGAGATGTCTCAGACTGACGTATGAAAGCCAACTTTCATTTCAAAAAAGTTTTCGACTTTAAAATCCATAAAATATTATCTCATAATTTTTTCCCTTTAACAAATTTTACATTCAAACTATATAAATCGTATTATTTTGAAATTGAAAATACTTCAGACTAAAACTCCATTAATTTCAAACTACTTTTCAATTTATTATAAACTAATATTACTCAAAATATAGTCTTTAAAGCATTAATTACATCATAAAATATTATTTATAACTTTTCCAATATCTTTGCCTTTTTTTAGAAATAGTAATTCTTAATTTTTCCAAATATTGTACTGCTTTAAAAATATTGTTTTCTTTTTCAAAACTTAACACACACACACACACACACACACACACACACACACACACACATATATATATATATATATATATATATATATATATTGTGTCGAGATGCGATACCCTAGTGTTTAGGAACGCTTATCGATATGTTGACTATATGCATCGATCAGAATTCTTAAAGTACTCGATGGGAAAATTACCACCAAAATAACGATTAAAACATTTTTAGATCGCTTTGCAAATTCAAATTCATATTTTATTAAATAATATGCTTGTTCAAATAAAAAAAATTCAAAATTTTTATATACATCCAACTCAAAAACCATTAACATTATTAGTAAGACTTTACATCTTACAACATTCAAATTGATGATGAAGTAATTATCATACTAATTACCTCAACAATTTTGAATTAGACAAGTTAAGTAGTATTAAATTTGCTGTTAAGTAGTGATTATGTTGTTGGATGCTTACATAATCGGGTAGTTGCATTTTAACTCTTTGTCGAAATGTTATATCTAGCTAATGTTTAATTCTGATACAAATAAGGTAAGATTTAATACTAGAAACTAGGTACATAAATAACAAAATGCAAAAAATGGCAAAGTACACAAGGAACTTATGCGGTTCGGATATTAAAGAATCCTACGTCCACGAGGCAATTTCTCTATCTTCTTTTATATTCTTTAGTACAAGTTTCCATAGTAGCGAGTATAATAATGAAGCTTAAAATTATCAAAAAAATGGAAAAAGAAAAATTCCCCTTCTTGCTATAGTGTTTTTTCTATTTATATTATGGAGATGTATGCAGATCACTACAATCCTTCTCTTGCCGTTGTGCTTCAGTCCGGACATCCTACCATGTGTCATCTATCCATGTTGTTTATTTGGCGTACCTGGATTGTTGATGTGTATTTGGCAGGAAGTTTGAGATAAACGCGGGCAATCCTAAAAATGGAATGGAAATATTTGAAATTGTGGCGGGAGCATTTGAAATCATGGCTGGAGACTTTAAATCTGAATTGGTTTTGCATATAAGTCCTTGAGAGAACAGTAAGAGTGACTTGTCGGTTTTTGGGCTCTGCTGACACAATTGGAATGAGGTTGTACTGGTGGAGTGCAATACTTGAATGATACAGTGGTGTTTGCTCGATATTTAGTTATGACCGCCTTGAGTTGGTTTAGGCTTCAAGGTGCATGATTTGCTTAACTTGGGGAGTTAATTCAATATACGTATGAACCTGATCTGAGTTGACTGTAATCTGAGCTCACTATGATCTGAGTTTACCTTATTGAATGAGTTATTGATAAAGGTGATTTATGTCTTTGTTATCTTCCTGTAATTGTGGATGTGCATTGGAGCGAAGTTTGAGTAACCTTGTATAAAGCTTTTGTAATGCTTTTGGATTCCATGTAGTACTGGCATGTGCGATGAAAATATGCTCTTAAAGGTATTAACAAAGTATAAGTTTTGGGAATTTTGATGGCACGGTCCGGTTGTCATGTATTTTGGTTTCCACATAGATTTTGGGTCAGGGTGTGTTGTATTTTGACCTATCTAAAGTAACTTCTAACATCGCTCATTTATGTCTATGCCTTGCTTTGGTCCTGTGTATTATGATTGTGAATTGTTTCCTGCTTCCCATAACTATGTCAGATTTTGCATTTAGTAATGTAATGTAACATTGAAACTAATGGATGGGCGCAGATCTGATATTTTTATAGCTCGTCTTATGAGCATGGTATTTTGTCCTGTTGTGACTTCTTGCTTCTTGGTTGTTCTTTCGGTTGGATTAAGTGTCGTGGCTGTAGGCTAATTTTTTATGCAGTACCAGTTAGGTCGCATCAACCTCTTCTTTTTTATCTTAACTTTTATTGTAAAGGAGGTTCTCTGACTCTATGCCTTTTTTAATTCCCCGTTAACATAGTTTCAGAAATATGGATGTAACACGTATCCCCTAAGTCTACAGCAATCGTAAGTCGATGTAGACTTGTCTTTACTCATCCTTGGTCTTTGCATCTAATGAGTTGTTTTTTGGACGTTGCCTTTATATAAGCTTTGTCGTGCACTTGACATAGTCCGCCTTGTTGTTTGGGGATAGGCCGTTGTCGTTCATATGCTGCATGGTTAGCATGACTATCAAATGACAACGGCGAGCTGAGAATAGTTTGTTTTTGTTTTTCTAGCATCACCATTCTCATTTTTGAGATTGCCAATGTTGTTCATATGTTGTGTTGTTAATACAACTATCAAATGATCACGGGGAGTTATGCAATGCCATTGCTTTTAGTTTAGTGTCACCGTCCTAATTTCTAGGATTGTCGTTGTCGTTCATATGCTATATTATCAGTACAATTATCAAACGATGGCGGTGAGCTGTGAATAGTTACTTGTTTATGCACTTGGAATGATCTTCCTTGTAATTTAGGAGAGGATTGAGTTTTGATAGTGAAGTCAGTTCACGTATGATGCAGCACAGGAAGTGGGTTCGATTGCCTTAAGTCGCGAAGTGCATAACGACTTACGACCTAATGGGCTAAATGATGCGGTGCAATGTGAAAGACCGCGTGCCTTAGGTCGCTCCCACATAGGTCGTTCAGATGCTTCAGTTGCTTTAGATCACGCGAGTACTTTAAGTCGTTCGCGACCTAGCGCATCAACCCTTAAGTCGCAAACAAGAAGTGTGGACCAACCTAGCAAGTCAAGCAAACCAGTGCGCGTTTCTTTAGGTCGCTCAAGCGAGCTAACGACCTTATGCCGCATGAAGCAAGCCGCTGTTGGTTAAGTCGCTTGGTGTCGTATGCTGTTAGGTCGCGTGAGTCTTAAGTCGCGTATGTGCTGTGTTTCTTAGGTCGCGACTTGTGTTCTGCTGATAAGTCGTTCACTGTTATGTCATTATGTGTATATGTTGAGTCGTTATTGGTTAAGTCGTGTACTGTGTTGTATGTACTAGGTCGTTTACTTGTTGTAACTTGTATTTTGTTAGGTCGTTTAACATGTTAGGTCGGCCAAGGCTGTGTTATGTGAGTTGTAATCTCTATAAATAGCAGGGTTATATCATTTATAAAACTAAGTTGATTTTGAATGAAATTTTGTTTGAGTGCTTTGTGCCTCTTTGAAATTGGAAGTTGAGTGTGAGCTCCTTTCTCCATTTTCGATTATTCGAGTGCGCTCGAATCAACGGAATTGAAGCCGATTCACGGAATCTCGTGCGCGAGATCAACGTAGAAGAGTTGTAGATCTTTTAACATGGTATCGTGCGCGATCAACGTGTTGGAGATAGCTAGAATTCGGTATCTCTCAAGATCAACGAATTTGGACGTTCAATCCATCGACTTATCTTGTTTCATCTAATCATTTCATCGATTAGCTTGACACGAAATCTTCATTTCGTTGTCATTCGTTAATATCCGCTGTGTCAGTTTGGTATCAGAGCTAGACTTAGCCAATCATAGCTAAGCCGAGCCTATTAGGAGGAGATTTGAAGTGTTGAAGTGTTGAAGTTTTGAAGTTGTGCATCACATTGTTTGAATCAAGGCCGTGAGTTGAAGTTTAAGCCGAGCAAGCTAAGTGCAGGCCGAGAGCAAAGCCAAGTTCAGATTTGAGTTGAAGTTGTGCTAGTTGAAGTGTGTTTGAAGATTCTACAATGCCGCCGAGAAGAGCTAATCGTCATCAAAATGTTGAAGATTTGTATAAGAGAGAAGATGCTGAACAAGTGGAACAACGAATTAGCAATAAATTCAATGAGAAGTTGGATGAGGGAATTGGTAGATTGGAGAAATTGATGATCGATATGAATCAAAGTCAAAGGAGAAGGTCGCCAATCTCGAACCATGGCAGAAACAGAGTTTCGCCATCGGTTATGGAAGCGAGGAGGGTGTCGCCACAATCTGTTCGAGATAGAAGTGAGTCATCAGTTTCCACAAGGCGAGAACATCATGAGTATAGAGATGAAGAGAGAAGAACTCCACGGGAGTATGAACGTGAGCCATATCGTGATGCTGAAAGACATAGTCGAAGAGATATGCGTGATCGTAGAAATGTTAATGGTCGAGATCGATATCGAAGTACATTTGATTATGATGAGGAGAGTGACAGAGGTAGTATACATTATCGAGATCGAGACCAAGTACGACGTCAATATTGAGATGTTGAAGATGATCGTAAATGGGAGTGAGGGATGAAGATGGAAATTCCATAATTCAAGGGTGGAATGGTAGCTGAAGAGTTTCTTGATTGGTTATCTAATGTTGAAGAAATTTTTGACTTTAAGGAAGTTCCTGAGCATTGCAGAGTTAAGTTAGTTGCTACTTATTTGAGAGGAAGAGCTATGGCATGGTGGCAGCAAACAAAACTTACACGGGAGAGAATGGGCAAATCGAAGATTGTCGCATGGGAGAAGATGAAGAAATTGATGAAGGCTACTTTCTTGCCTTATAATTATCAATCTCTTATGTATCAGCGATTGCGGAACTTGAGACAGGGAACAAAGTCTGTGAATGATTATGCCGATGAATTTTATCAACTGATTGCGAGCAATGATATCATGGAGATAGAGGAACAATTGACCGCTAGATTTGTTGGAGGGTTGAGAACGCAGATTCAAGATATGGTGAATATGTTTGATCCGAGATCTGTCGCTGAAGCACATCAGAAAGCACTTGCTTGGGAGAAACAAGGGAGACGAGGAGGTGGTGTGTTTACAAATTCCAACAATCAAGTGAAAGGGGCTAGTAGCAATGCTAATGTTTCCAAAACAGTCAATAAACCGGTTGTCAATAAAGCTGTTAAGACCAAGGTCAACAACAATTTCAAGTGCCATAACTGTCAGGAATTTGGTCACAAGAGCAATGATGTCCAAAACCTAAGAATCGAGCAATGATTGCTGAGGCTGAGGATGAGGATGCAGAAGCAGAATGTTCGAATTCACTGCAAGTTGAGGAGGAGGAAGAATTATCAGGAGATGAGGGTTGTAATTTAATGACGAGGAGGTCTTGTTTAACACCAAAACAGAGGATGATTCTAGTTAGTTGAGGAGCAACATTTTTCAGTCAACATGCACTATTCTGGGAAGGTTTGCAAGTTTGTTATTGATGCTGGAAGTTGTGATAACATTATCTCTTCATAAGCTGTAAAGAAGTTGGCATTGAAGACTGAGAAGCATCCTAAGCCCTACAAGTTAGCTTGGTTGAGGAAAGGTGGGAAGGTGAAGGTTAATCGAAGAGCTTGTGTAAATTTTTCGATTGGGAAGAAATATAAAGATAAAATTTGGTGCGATGTTGTGGATATGGATGTATGTCATCTATTGTTGGGGAGACCGTGGCAGTATGATAGAGCTGTGCAACATGATGGTCATACTAACAACTACAGTTTCATGTTCGAAGGCACAAAAATCACTTTAATTCCCAAGAAGCGACAACAGGAAGAAAGCAAGTTGGAGGAGATTGAAGAGATGAAAACTTTGCTATCTTTGAAGGAGTTTGTTAAGGAAGTGGAAGATGAGCCTGAAGTGTTTTTGTTGATCGGACGTGAAAGTAGTGAGGAGGTTGAAATTCCAGAGGAAGTCAAACCAGTGTTGGAGGAATTCGAGGATGTGTTTCCTAAAGAGCTGCCCAAAGAATTACCACCATTGAGGGACATAGAGCATCAGATTGATCTTGTTCCAGGAGCTGTGTTACCGCATAAACCACATTACAGGATGAGTCCAAAGGAACATGAGGAGTTGAGAAGGCAGGTGGAAGAATTGCTTGAACAAGGGCGCATACAAGAGAGCTTAAGTCCTTGTGATGTACCAGCATTGTTAGTGCCGAAGAAGGATAGTTCGTGGAGGATGTGTACGGATAGCAGGGCACTGAACAAAATAACTGTCAAATACAGATTTCTGATGCTGAGCCTTGATGATCTGTTAGATCAAATCAGTGGGTCTGTAATCTTTTCAAAGATTGATCTTAAGAGTGGTTATCATCAGATTCGAATTAGACCAGGGGACGAATGGAAGACAACGTTCAAGACAAGGGAAGGATTATATGAATGGCTGGTTATGCCGTTTGGTCTATCGAATGCACCAAGTACATTTATGAGGGTGATGAACCAAATTTTCAGGCCATACATTGGGAAGTTTATGGTAGTTTACTTTGATGATATTTTGATTTACAGTGCTAGTACAGAAGAGCATATTCAGCATTTGCGAAAGGTGCTAATTATTCTCCATCACGAACAATTTTATGCGGCAACGAAGAAATGTGTGTTTATGGCGCGGAGTGTTTTATTTTTGGGGTATGTTGTATCGGAAGAAGGAATACAGGTGGATCAAAGTAAAGTTAAAGCAATCAGAGATTGGCCACAGCCCAAGACTATAACAGAAGTCCGAAGTTTTCATGGGTTGGCTTCATTTTACCGAAGATTTATACCACACTTTAGTAGTGTGATGGCACATGTTACTGATTGTATGAGGGGCAAACAGTTTCATGGTCGGAGGAAGCAGGAGTTGCTTTTGAGCAAATCAAGGAACTTTTGACGACAGCACCAATTCTAGTTTTGCCAGATTTTCAGTTGTTGTTTGAGTTACATACTGATGCATCTAAAGTGGGGATTGGAGGGGTGTTGAGTCAGAAGGGAAGGCCAATTGCATATTTCAGTGAGAAGCTTTTTGGGGCAAAGATGAGATATAATACTTATGACGTGGAATTTTATGCTATTGTGCAAGCTGTGAAACACTGGAGACATTATTTGTTTCATAAGGAGTTTGTTTTGTATACAGACCATGAAGCTTTGAAACATTTGCAAGGGCAGGAGAAAATTTCAGCTAGACATGCATCGTGGATTGCATACTTGCAGCAATTTACATTTGTTTTGAAGCATAAGTCGGGAGTGACAAATCGCATGGCAGATGCATTAAGTCGAAGGAATCATTTGTTGACTACAATGAGGGTTGAAGTGACAGGATTTGATGTGTTACCAGAATTGTTTATTGAGGATCCGTACTTTGCGAAAATTGTAGATGAAGTCAAGGAGAGGCGGACGGATGAATATGTGATGATAGATGGTTTTCTCTTCAAAGGAAATCAATTATGTATACCAGAATGTAGTTTGCGAATGAAAATTATCAAAGAATTGCATGAGGAATGACACGTGGGGCGTGATCATACAATGCAGTTGATTGCAAAATCTTATTTTTGGCCGTCAATGAGAAAAGAAGTTGAAAGATTTGTGGAGAGATGCCATATCTGTCAAGTTTCGAAGGAAACCGCTACGACTGCAGGATTATATATGCCGTTGCCTATACCTACTAAACCCTGGGTGGATGTTAGTATGGACTTTGTGTTGGGATTGCTGAGAACGCAACGTGGCAATAATTCTATCTATGTGGTGGTTGATCGATTTTCAAAAATGGTACACTTTATTGCTTGCAAGAAGACCGCAGATGCGGTTAATGTTGCTCAGTTATACTTCAGAGAAATCTATCGACTTCATGGATTGTCTGAATCTATTGTTTCAGATAATGATACTCGTTTTCTAAGCCATTTTTGGATGAGTCTATGGAAAATGGTTGGAACTAAGTTGAAATTTAGTAGTGCTTATCATCCACAGACGAATGGACAGACTGAAGTTGTGAACAGATCCCTAGGTAATCTATTGCGATGCCTCATGGACGGTAATTTGAAAAGTTGGGATTTGAAGTTATATCAAGCTGAGTTTGCACACAACCATGCAGTTAATCGTAGCACCGGTTTCAGTCCATTTAAGGTTGTTTATTCAACGATTCCAAAGGGACCATTGGATTTATCGATGGTTCCATTTCAGAAAGGGATTGTTAAACGAGCTAGTGATTTGGTGAATGATTTGCAAGAATGCCACAAAGTTGTACAGGAACGATTGCTTAAGGCGAACGAGAAATATAAGCAATCCGCGGATATTAAACAACGACAGGTTGACTTCAAAGAAGGAGATTTTGTGTATGCAGTGTTGACCAAGGATCGATTTCCTGTTGGAACTTACAATAAGCTAACCGCTAGAAAGATTGGTCCTTTAGAGATCGTGAAGAAGATCAATGAGAATGCATATCAATTGAGGTTACCGAATAATGTTCATACTTCTGATGTTTTTAACGTCAAATACTTGATTCCATTTCATGGGAATGAGCCTGTCGAGGAAGAGGAAGGTGCAAATTCGAGGTCGAATTCTTGTCAACCGGGGGAGGATGATGCAGCACAGGAAGTGGGTTCGATTGCCTTAAGTCGCGAAGTGCATAACGACTTACGACCTAATGGGCTAAATGATGCAGTGCAATGTGAAAGACCGCGTGCCTTAGGTCGCTCCCACATAGGTCGTTCAGATGCTTCAGTTCCTTTAGGTCGCGCGAGTACATTAAGTCGTTCACGACCTAGCGTATCAACCCTTAAGTCGCAAACAAGCAGTGTGGACCAACCTAGCAGGTCAAGCAAATCGGTGCGCATTTCTTTAGGTCGCTCAAGTGAGTTAATGACCTTATGCCGCATGAAGCAAGCCGCTGTTGGTTAAGTCGCTTGGTGTCGTATGTTCTTAGGTCGCGTGAGTCTTAAGTCACGTATGTGCTGTGTTGCTTAGGTCGCGACTTGTGTTCTGTTGATAAGTCGTTCACTGTTATGTCATTATGTGTATATGTTGAGTCGTTATTGGTTAAGTCGTGTACTGTGTTGTATGTACTAGGTCGTTTACTTGTTGTAACTTGTATTTTGTTAGGTCGTTTAATATGTTAGGTCGGCCAAGGCTGTGTTGTGTGAGTTGTAATCTCTATAAATAGCAGGGTTATGTCATTTGTAAAACTAAGTTGATTTTGAATGAAATTTTGTTTGAGTGCTTTGTGGCTCTTTGAAATTGAAAGTTGAGTGTGAGCTCCTTTCTCTATTTTCGGTTATTCGAGTGCGCTCGAATCAACGGATTTGAAGCCGATTCACGGAATCTCGTGCGCAAGATCAACGTAGAAGAGTCGTAGATCTTTTAACACGGTATCGTGCGCGATCAACGTGTTGGAGATAGCTAGAATTCGGTATCTCTCGAGATCAACGAATTTGGGCGTTCGATATTTTCAATCCATCGACTTATCTTGTTTCATCTAATCGTTTCATCGATTAGCTTGACATGAAATCTTCATTTCATTGTCATTCGTTAATATCCGCTGCGTCAACGTATTTGCAGCCTTTTGAATCATGTACATGGTTTTTGTACTACTTACGGCTATCTAATATCCATACATTTAGTATGCTATGTTAACAGCATTAATATAAGGAGGTTTTTTATATTGGTTCAGGTCGTCCAATATCCATATGTCCAGTTAGTTGGCTGAAGAAGCCGAGTTGTGTTATTAGCAGCTCTATTTTGATTACTAGTTTGGTCGGTCTAATATCTCTACGTCCAGCATGATTATTTAGCTATGTCAAAGCATATTAACATGGAGAGGTTTTTATATTGGTTTGGACCGTCTAATATCCCTACGTCTTGTTCATTCTATTATTATTTTTATAATAATTACAATGTACATTACATAAGCAATATTGATCATATAAAATAAGGCCTAAGGTGCTATGAGTTCCATGTCCTTGGAACTAGATTGCCATTAGGTCTTGATAGTCAATATGCCCCACTCAATAAAACTTCCTTTGTGACTAACGAACCTTCCCAATTTGGACCCAACGCTCCATCTGTCGGGTCCTTTGCGTTGGCCATTACTGAGGTACCAAGTCCCATTTTTAGTAGTTTCTTTTTTTGATCTAGGCGTTATAATTTCTTGCCATTCTTTGCCGATATGTGGCTGATATTACTGCTGCCTCATCTCTTCTTTCTTGAATTAGATCCATGGCAGCTTCCTTCAATTATTATTCATTTCTACCACATGGCTTTATATTCGTAGGTTAGCGAAAACGGAGTATGGCCTATTATGAGATCTGTGTGGGGCTCGGTAGGCCCTAAAGATAGCTCTTCCATCCACTTTCCTTTAGCTTTCTATAGTATTTTCTTAAGCAGCTTCCTGATGGTTTTGTTATGCTGTTCTTAAGCGGTGATTGAAGAGAAATCTTTTAGTATGTCATTCTTCCCACAAAGTTCTGGAAACTTTTTACTTTCAAAATCGGTGCCCTATGCCATCAAAGAATGAGTAGTACGGAGTCTGGTATCTTATTTTTCGGGCTTCATTCCGGCTCAGGGCTAAGACTCTATTTAGTAGGAATCGCTTGATGGGAGCCATCTAGTTATTCTCCTCGACTTGCTGAGGTGGGGGTACAACTAAAGGTTGCTCTTGATTTTCCTCTGTCTCCTGATCTCGTATTCCTTGAATGGCGGTTCGTTGGACTCCAGTCATGACCAGTATCTTATTTGATTCTGGTATACTTGGCTCTACTGGGTGCCTAATTGGTACTGCCTTTATTTCGCTAGCCACTTTGGCACTAGCAAGTTTGCTAAGGAGTCGGTGGATGAGTTGTTTTCACATAGGATTTTTTCTATCTCAAACTATTCAAACTGCTCTAACCACTTCTTAAAAAATTCTAAATATTTGGCTAAGGTTGGTTCCTTCGCTTGGTAATTGCCCTGCACTTGTTTCACAACTAATTGGGAGTCGTTGTGACTTTTAATAGGGTTACCTTCATTACCTAGGCCATTGGTATGCAAGGAGAGCCCTATATTCTACCACATTGTTAGTTACTTTAAAACCGAGCTGCACTACCCCATACAATTTCTATACAGTTGGATTTATCTGTACATAACAGATTCCTGCCTCTGTTCATTCAATGCTCCAACTATGAACAGCTGCCAGAACTGTAGGTTGTGTGCTTCTTCCTCTGCTTCAGGCTTAGTTGGCAAGGTGCATTCTACGATGAAATCTACAAGTGCCTAGCCTTTGATTGTCTTCTGAGGATAATAGGTGATGTCGTACCGACTAAACTCCATCGTCCATTTTAATAGGTAGCCAGACATCTCTTATTTCTATGGTGTCTGCCCGAGGGGTTTGATTGTGAGGACTTGGATGGGATGTACTTGGAAATAAGGCCATAGCTTCTTTGCTGTAAGGAGTAGGTTGTAGGTCAACTTTTCAATAACTGAGTAATTTAGCACTGCCTTGATAGTTACTTTCTTGTTAAATAGATGGATCTTTGGGTCCCTTTATCTTCTCGTACCACTACAGCACTAACTGCTTTATCAGTTATTGCTAAGAAAATGTACATGTCCTCACATGTTATTGGTTTTGATAATATAGGAGTGTTGACCACCTGATCCTTTATGTTTTGAGATGCAGCTTTACACTCCTTAGTCCATTCAATGTTTCGCCTTTTCTTCACCTGGTCGAAGAATTGGACGCATTAACTTGTTGCTTTGGATATAAACCTTCTTAGTGCCGCTAGCCTTCCATTTAGACTCATCAGACTTTCGGCTTCTCAAGCACACCCATTCCACTTATGGCCTCAATCTTCTCAGGATTTGCTTCGATGCCACATGCACTTACTATGTACCCAAGGAACTTGGCTGACTAGATGGCGAAGGTGCATTCTGAGGGTTTAATTTCATATTGTATTCATTTAGGACTTCAAATGGCTGCTCTAAGGCTTAGATGTGGCTTTATGCTACCTTGGACTTAACAAGCATGTCGTCTACATATACCTCAACGTTCCTTCCCATATGTTCTGCAAGCATCATATTAACCAGCCTCTAGTAGGCTGCCCCCCGTTTTTGAGCCCGAATTGCATGACCTTGTTGTAGTATAATCCTTTACCTATCATAAAACTAGTGTGCATCTGATCTGGCTCAAATCTATCTGATTGTACCCTGAATATGCATCCATGAATGAGAGTAGTTCGAGCCTATTGGTTGTGTCTACTAACTGATCAATTCTAAGCAAGGAAAAACTATTCTTCAGGCAAGCCTTGTTGAGGCTGGTGAAATCTATGCAAGTTCTACATTTACCATTAGGCTTCCTTGCAAGTACTAGGTTGGCAATACACTTCAGGTAGTATACCTCTCTAATGAACATATTCTCCATCAACTTTTTAATTTCCTTACGCAGAGCATTGCACCTCTCCTAGTCTACAGTTATGTGTTTTTATCTGACTGGATGGGCATTAGGGTCAATGTTGAGTGCGTGATAGATAGTGGCTGGATCAATTCCTACCATATTTGAGAGTGTCCAGGCGAATACATCTATTGATTTCTTCAAAAAATTCTATCAACTCAGTAAGAACATCTGCAATAAAGTTCTTTCTAATTCTGAGAATCTTCATGGGATTTTTTGGATTAGTTTGTACATCCTCTAGGCTATCTACTGGCTCTAGCTCCTTTGATGCCCAAAATCTCGAGTGCATCTCAATTTCTGCTTCCTTTTCTATTGGCGAGTTTACCGAGGATGCCTATTTTTGGGCTTCTTCAGAGTCGTATCGTGCATAAACTAAATTATACTCATCGATGTTGATCACGTGTATATATGTGTGTGTGTGTGTGTGTGTGTGTGTGTGTGTGTGTGTGTTCTTTTCTCCTTTTTCGCAGATTTTAGGGGTGCAAGATTAATTGCTTCGGTGTTAGTTTGGGCATTTGGTGTCGACGTAGTTTTATGAACCAGTTTGCCTTCTTTTTTGTTATAATCATAACAAATATTAAAAGGGACACCAGAATAATATTGAACAATTTTATTGCCATAATTAAGGTTTACATTATATAACTCTCTAGCTAAAAATTGTATGCCTCTTATTGACCCTATTCCTACAGGAGTGTTGAACTTCATAAGCAGATCTATCCGAGAGATGATTGCTCTCATATCTATCAAAGTAGGCCTTCCCCAAAAGGTAATGTACAGTGAGGTTGGTCGATGATTAAGAAGCTTGCATAGAATGACACGTGCATTGGGGCAGTTCCAATTGTAACAGGAAAGCACTGATTCTACTAGGACGGTAGCAATATTGTTGAAGCCAAAGATTGGTTCAGCACTTGGTTTTAAGATTACTGGTGGAAGCCTCACCTGATCAAATGCAGACTTAAAGATAACATTGACTGAGCTTCGAGAATCAATGAAAACTTACTTTATAGTGCAGTTTGGTATCTGCACTATAATAATGAGTGGGTCTTGGTAAGTCTAGACAACTCCCACTACATCGACTGCCATGAATGTAATCTCTAGAGCAGACTTTTGTTTGACATGGAAGATTGACTTCTCCTAGACTCTTGCCCCTTGCTCATACCTCTCTTACGCCATTTTACTTACTCCTATTGGGTGTAGTCCCCTATGGATTGATGCTATTTGGTTGGAGAGATTCCCAACTTGGTTCTCATTTGGGTCAGGAACCAGATTTCATTTTTCATCTTTGCCATTATTCTTCTGAAAGTTGCGTACGTAACCTTTCTGGATCAGCCTCCCTATTTCGTTCTTTAGATGTCTGCGGTTTTTAGTATGATAGCCACTTACTTGGTGGAAGCAACAGCATGCCCCAGCTCGATTTTATTTTGGTTTCTTCCCATTGTTGGGCAAGTTGTAAGTGAGTTCTGCCTTGGTCATCTCATATATCTTCCTAAGAGTGTGAGTGAGGTGGGTTTCTACGGTGAAGCTAAGATCCTTCTGTCTCTTTACTAGCAGATGATACCCTTCTGCCTCATTTCTTATCATAGTTGGTGGTAGAGGATTTTTGAATCTTTGTTGTAGACCAGCTTTTTCTATCCTAATGTAACCACTGGCTCTTTTGTTGAAAGCCTTCATATTGTGACATGGCATTCTGCTATTCTTTTTCCACATTGAGATTCCCCTTCTGACTCGGCATGGATTGCAATCAGTAATGCTCCTTTATCGCATACTCTAATCCCGAGGGTCTCAGACTTGAAACGCTTAATAAAATTACGCAAACTTCCATTCTCGCCTTGCTTAATGCAAGAAATTGTGTTTAAATCAAGGGAAGCTTCTCTTCCTAAATTGAATTGTCTTAGAAAGTTGATAAATAGCTGTCGCCAAGAACGGGCCTCTCCTGATCCAAACCACCTAAACCATTTAGCTCTAGCTCCGTCTAAGTAAACTAGGAAGTTTACATATGGCCATCCTTCCTACTTTCAGAATATCCATGTAGTACTCAAATGTATAGAGGTGATCGTCTGGATTTGCAGTCCCATTAAAATTTTCAATCAATAGGCCTTAAAGTTGTTTAGGAAGTCTATTTCAATAGTACTCTCACTGAATGGGGAAGATCCTCCTCCCTAATCCTCTCCTCAGTTCCATATTGGCAATGTTTAGCCAACTGCTCCATACAATTCTTTAATTGGCAAATTTCATCTTCTATGGGTTCTGACTGTGATGATTTATCCTTGAATAATGAGGTGGTATCATCCTCTTGCAAAGCATATTAAGTTTGTTTCTTAAGTAGTAGAGGGTTGATATTGGCTGGTTTTTCTTGATTTGTGAATTTTCTTGAATCTTACCTTTCAGCTTGGTATCGGTTTTTAGGCTAGCATCATCATTCCCATCTTTGGGAGTGCTATTATCATTCGCTTGTTGAATGGTCAGTGCAGTAGGTAAAAGAAGGCGGTGAGCTATGGATCAACGTGGAGAGGATGGTCTTAGGACAGCATGTTGGGCCATAATTTTTTCTAGTCCTTCCATACGTTGGTTACTTTGGTTTGTGTGAAGGATTGCAATGCAACCAGGAGGGGTATGTGGGGACTTCAGTCGAAGCTCCCTCCTCACTTTTAGCTTTCAAAGTTATGAGTGGCCTATTGGTAATCTTTGAAGCCAAGTGTAAATGTTCTTCAATGGAAGAGATAGGTAAATCGATGGGATTCATGGTACATGGAATAAACATGGGTAAAAAGGGAAATTCAAGTTTGCTGGAAATCAAAAAAAAAGGATGGAGGATCAGGCCCTCTTTCTACTACCAAAACTGTTGGTAAAATTTTTCATCTTAAAACATTCATACTAACGATGAAGTAATCATTGTACTAATTACCTTAATGATTTTGAACTAGAAAAGTTAAGTAGTATTAAATTTTCCATTAGGAAGTGATTATGTTGCTGGATGCTTACATAATTGGGTAATTGCACTTTAATTCTTTGTTAAGATGTCAAATCCATACAAGCACCATTGTCCCAGTGGTTAAGTGATTTTGCTTTGGTGCGAGAGGTCACAAGTTCGAAACTTGTCTAGCGTGATTCGAACGTTTATTGACATGTAATATGTTGTCACAATGATTTGTTGTATATAAAGTACCATTTTCACAAAAAAAAAAAAGATGTCAAATCCAGCTAATATTTAATTCTGATACAAATAAGGTAAGATCGATTCTTAAAACTAGGTAATAAATAACAAAGTGCAGGAAATAATAAAGAACGCAAGGAATTTACGTGGTTCAGATGTTAAGAAATCCTACGTCCATGGAGTAATTTTTCTTTCTTCCTTTATATTTTCTGGTACAGGATCTCGTCTTTTCCAGAGGAAGCTTTGCTGAAAAGCTTTATTTCATGCTTGCAATTTTCATGGAAGTGAGTACAGGAATGAACCTAAAAAGTACAGGAAAAATGGAAAAGGTAAAAGTCCCCTTCTTGTTATAGTGCTTTTTTTATTTATATTATGGAGATGTACGTGGATCACTACAATCCTTCTCTTATCATTGTGCTTAAGCCCTTGGTTCTAATCTTGAAGGTGTTAACAAAGTATAAGTTTTGGGGATTTTGATGGCGTAGTCTGATTATCAATGTATTTTGATTTGTATGCAGCTTTTGATCGGGATGTGCTGTACTTGACCTATTCAAAGCAGCTTCTAACGTCGCTACGCTATATCTACGCCTTGCTTTGGTCCCATGTATTATGATTGTGGGATTTTTCCTACTACCTATAACTAGTTCAATATCTGGTTTAGTAATATAATGTAACATTGAAACTAAGCGATGGACGCAGATCTGATACCTTCATGGCTCATCTTATGAGCACAGTAGTTTATTCCACTGTGACTTCCTGCTTTTTGGCTGTAGTTCTTTTGGTTGGATCAAGTGTAGCAATCGCAAGACGGTTTTTTATGTAGTACCAGTTGGATCGCTTCAAAGTCTTCTCTTTTCATCTTATCTTTTATTGGAGGGCAGCTCTCTTGGCTCTATGCCTTATTTAATTCTCCTTCGACATAGTTTGAGAAATATGGGTGTAACAAATATCAATACAAATCTTTGTACATTATAGTATTAAACAAACACTCTATTGATTTAATTTAATCTTTCGTTCCATATATTGGTTTTATATTATCGTTAGCATTTTTAGATAGATTTATTATCTCTAAGCGATTCTGATTTAGATAAACCGTTGGTTTTAATAATATTTGGCTCCTTCCAAATTCAAGGGAGTTAATAAATGTTTGAGTCATGACTTTTGCTTAATTCCCCCAGTCTACACTAAGCCAAATGAAAACATAAACTATTACAACCAAACACAAGTTAAAATACCAAGCAAACAAACGCCTTCAATAGAAATCTATTTATCAGCATCCGTTGCGCATTTTGATCTTACTGGATCCTTCTACTTTACACAATGCCACATAAAGGTTTATTCATCTACACCAATGCAGACGCTACTGGTGTGGCTAACCACTCTTTCCTTCACTACCTCCTCTAATAGCTTCCATTTCACATAAAGGCAAATAAAGCAAAGAAAAATAAAATAAAAGGATAGCATATAATAAACAATAACAAGTACGTCCCCAGATGACTATTACTATAATCATTGTATACTCCTACTATCCCTTTGATATAAGGTAACTACCCAACACACTATGGGATAGAGACTCTAAGTCTCATCTATGGCTAATACTCATCTCTCAAACATATAATGTATCAATCTAAACCTAGCTCTAATACCGAAATGTAACATGTCACCTCTATACTCATATTATCTAAGAGTATTACTAGATAATACTATCAGATAATATGGAGAATGAGGTTATATGGGATTCACGGGTGAATATTCCGTTAGGCCAATGCTGGTACATATTTAAACATCAAATAAATTACTCACCTATACGTACATAGTATCAACATAAAGAAATAAATACATGCTCCTCTAGGATAGAACAAAAAATTACAATAAATAAGAGAATAGATTTAGAATTGCAGCGATAATGTATAACACTAAATACACAAGGTACATTCAACATGCATCACATGAATATATATATATATATATATAAGAGATAATACAATACAAAATGGAAAACTACTATACTAAATTACTAGCCTCCTCCATGCTCAATACAAAAGTTGGCACTGTCCATGTACCTGAAATGTCTTGGAATAGTCAAGTATTATAAATAACGCACGGTCAGACTATGTCTACAATGATAGATGTCAAAATAGAAAAATAAAGGTAATATGAAAAGTAAAGATGGCATAACATTCTCAAAATATCTCAAAACAACATCCACAACAAATCCATATAGAAAAGCATTATCACCCATATAAATAAAATTAATAGAAAAAACTAGAAAACCATATTCAACGGGTGAATCATCCAAATAAATAAATCATCATCATAGAAGACGAAGTCATAAGTAAAGTCGAGCCATCACACAACAATGCCCAAAGATAAATATATGTAATGGACATTCCTAGTTTAGTCATAATCAATGTAGTAAAATGAATAATAATAATCCATATAAGAAAAATGCAACACATGCCTAAGAAGGATACGGGGTTGATCATACTCTAGACATTGTTGCAGGTATAATCACATCTCATTATAGTATATGCATATCTGCCGCACATACACCAGAACTAAACGAGAGACTGATAGCACATCTGCTTGCTTTGGGAGCCACACGTGCGTTCGTCTGACATAGTACCTACAGTCATCAGTTACCATTACCTCCCCCATAGGTATCATGACAATGATCCACCAATGGCTCAACTATGCATAGCCTCTTCGATCACAACCCAATATGTGCCCCTATGGTAACTGACTGTTGGTCTACAGACACAGAGGCAACCAAACAACAACTACTAATAATATAAGGTTGTCACGAATTCGGGGCACGACCCTGCAACCAGGCCGTCGAGGTGGATACCTACCAATCTGGTTCGCTCCGGAGATATAAAGGGAGCTACACAAAGTATATATATAATCTATAGCTAACAAGTAGCCTACACATATGCTCACTTTAGCAAGTCACACATAACATACCGCCGTATGGGTGTCATCCACAAGTAAAGAATAACCGAATAAATATCACAACGCTATCCCATACCACAATGTGTTTGTAACGACCCGTTAAATTAATAATATTAAATGAATTGAATTAATATAATTTCTAATCTAATTTAGAATAAATGTAGAAATTTGGTATAGTAGTTGTAATTTAGTGTAATAATAAAATTTTATGACAATAGATTTGGATAATGTAGATTGTCACAATTTGATTTAAAGTTAAATATAAGAAACTGATATAAGGGTTGAATTAGTGAATATCAATAAAAAGATTAAGTAGAATGGAATTCATTTAATATAAAATAAATAGTGGAAGACTTACATTGGATTGTAAAATGGATAGTAACTAAATAAAAGGTGACCGCTGAATAAATCAATGCAATAAGTGTTGATAAGGAGATTTAATGAATGTTGTTAATAATAAATGGACTTAAGATAGTAATAAAATTTGTTTTGCCTATGTAAATTTTATGTATTGATAAGCTATAATTAAATTTGAAATTTGGTAGTAAATATGGGATAAGTTGACTAAGGCAATTAGTAATTTAATAAATGAATGCATAGTAAGTAAGTGGAAATGTATGCATAAAAATATTTTCATATATGGGATAATTACAAAAGTTTACCCATTTATCTAATGTATATAATTGAATCTAAATTTAGGGCAACATTTTGTTATTGATGGTATAAGTGAATTTGAATAAAAGGGGTAGAAAAAATTTATTTAGATTTAACATGTATTGAGTATATAGCTAAGAAGGGCATTCGATGTAAATGAATCTAAATTAATGTGTCTAGTCAATAAAGAAGAACTTTAAGGGAATAAATATAAATGAATGTATTTGGGGAATGGAGTCCTTTTATATGTTGAATAGTATAACGTTGTTATTAAGAATGAACGTTACTTTAGTAATTATTAATATGGTAACGGAAGAGTGTATAAATTTTATAGTAACGTAAAAACGTATTGTAAGATAATAATTAAGTGTAGACTTATAAAATATATTTATGACAACAAATTTTGTAAGTTATTTATTCTATTAGTTGTTAAGTTTTATTTATGTGTAAGTTAACAATATTACAATTCAATTGAATACAGTAATTTATGCAAACAAAGGATGAACATTTGGAAGTATTACTGTAGTGATATATATATATAAGAAACGGTAACTTTGTAGTTGGGGAATAATTGATTTATTTGTGAGTTGTAATCAAATAGAGTCAAATTTATTAGAATTTATTGCAATTTATGGGATTAATTGCAGTAACCTTTGAAGATTTATTCACTAAAATAATTGACGATGGAAATTATATGTAAATTTGCTTTTAGTTAATATAAAATATCCAGAGGGCTAGAAATGACACAAATCTACTAGTTTAGAAATTTACAATAAAAAGTGGTAAGTAATTTTTCTAAATATTTAGATAGTAGGAAGATGTAGATTTAGATGGAATTTATTATTTAACTATTTCATAAGTTGAGATCTAAGTTTAGAATTGAGATTTTTAATGTATAGATATTGAGCCAATGTTAGTTTCATTAAATTGACATCAATAACTTTGAATAATAGAAAGAAAGTGAATTTAATAAATTTAATCAAACGTATAATGTTGAATTTATTAAAATTGGAATTAATATTGAAGTTAAGAATTTGCATTTGAATTGATAAATAGAACAACTATTGACACTTAAATTGTTTAGAATTGGAGTAAATAGTTAAGAAAATTTAAAGGGAGAAAATTTGGTCAATTTTTGAATTTAGATGTAAAAATTGGATTTTTATAATTTATTTAATTTATTTAATGAATATTAAACGGACTCGGATTTCGACGAAACCAGTTTCATCGGATCCGTATCGGTGAATTATTATAGGGTTTCAAGTTTCGTATCGATCGGACTTGTCGTTTGATCGTACGGGCGTGAAACGCCTTAAAATCAATTTTAATAAAATCAATTTGAAATCAATTTGGAAATTTTGTTTTCAGCATAACTTCTTCATACGATCAAATTTGGACGTGAAACTTTTTCCATCGCGTTCAGAATATTTTAAAATACCTATCTGGATATATAGATTTAACAAATTCGGTTCCGGAGGCATAGCGGGCTTTTTGGGCCATAGTTTGTCGCTTATCCGATCCATCTACGCTATCTCTAGTCTACCTATATAAACACAGTTATAAACCCTAGCTCCATTCTATTGTCTATTTGCTGTACGTTCATCTTCTTCAAGCTTCTCTTCTTCTTCAATGGGGGCTAACCCTAGATCCAGTCAGTTCAAAAAAAAAATTGAAAATTTAAAGTCCTCCTAAAAATCTCGAAAAAATATATATTATAGTTCTCGATGTCCGTAATCTGCTGATGTGATTCATTTTTCGATTGGAGCTATCGTTCATCCAGAACAATTCAAATCATTTTCGGCCTCACATCATCGTCGCAACAAAAGTCATCGGATCGTCAAACCTTTTCTGGGTTTTGGAGAGGGGACTGAGGGGGTCAGATCTGTGTTGTTCGTTGTTGGAATCGATGGTTGGATTGGCGGCAAAAATTCATTAGGGTTTTACCCTATATGGCGGCTGCTGCATGGAATGTGGGTAGAAACGTGCTCGCGACTAAGTCGCGTGGGGCAGAGATAGGAAGGGCGGCCGACGGTTCTGGGGGGAGGGCGCAAGGCCGACGCCGAAGGCGAAGGCGCAATCGAAAAATGAATCACATCAGCAGATTACGGACATCGAGAACTATAATATATATATTTTCGAGATTTTTAGGAGGACTTTAAATTTTCACTTTTTTTTTTGAACTGACTGGATTTAGGGTTAGCCCCCATTGAAGAAGAAGAGAAGCTTGAAGAAGATGAACGTACAGCAAATAGACAATAGAATGGAGCTAGGGTTTATAACTGTGTTTATATAGGTAGACTAGAGATAGCGTAGATGGATCGGATAAGCGAACGTACGAAACAAACTATGGCCCAAAAAGCCCGTTATGCCTCCGGAACCGAATTTGTTAAATCTATATATCCAGATAGGTATTTTAAAATATTCTGAACGCGATGGAAAAAGTTTCAAGTCCAAATTTGATCGTATGAAGAAGTTATGCTGAAAACAAAATTTCCAAATTGATTTCAAATTGATTTTATTAAAATTGATTTCAAGGCGTTTCACGCCCATACGATCAAACGACAAGTCCGATCGATACGAAACTTGAAACCCTATAATAATTCACCGATACGGATCCGATGAAACTGGTTTCGTCGAAATCCGAGTCCGTGGCCAAAATGGCTATTTTTAATATTCATTAAATAAATTAAATAAATTATAAAAATCCAATTTTTACATCTAAATTCAAAAATTGACCAAATTTTCTCCCTTTAAATTTTCTTAACTATTTACTCCAATTCTAAACAATTTAAGTGTCAATAGTTGTTCTATTCATCAATTCAAATGCAAATTCTTAACTTCAATATTAATTCCAATTTTAATAAATTCAACATTATACGTTTGATTAAATTTATTAAATTCACTTTCTTTCTATTATTCAAAGTTATTGATGTCAATTTAATGAAACTAACATTGGCTCAATATCTATACATTAAAAATCTCAATTCTAAACTTAGATCTCAACTTATGAAATAGTTAAATAATAAATTCCATCTAAATCTACATCTTCCTACTATCTAAATATTTAGAAAAATTACTTACCACTTTTTATTGTAAATTTCTAAACTAGTAGATTTGTGTCATTTCTAGCCCTTTGGATATTTTATATTAACTAAAAGCAAATTTACATATAATTTCCATCGTCAATTATTTTAGTGAATAAATCTTCAAAGGTTACTGCAATTAATCCCATAAATTGCAATAAATTCTAATAAATTTGACTCTATTTGATTACAACTCACAAATAAATCAATTATTCCCCAACTACAAAGTTACCGTTTCTTATATATATCACTACAGTAATACTTCCAAATGTTCATCCTTTGTTTGCATAAATTACTGTATTCAATTGAATTGTAATATTGTTAACTTACACATAAATAAAACTTAACAACTAATAGAATAAATAACTTACAAAATTTGTTGTCATAAATATATTTTATAAGTCTACACTTAATTATTATCTTACAATACGTTTTTACGTTACTATAAAATTTATACACTCTTCCGTTACCATATTAATAATTACTAAAGTAACGTTCATTCTTAATAACAACGTTATACTATTCAACATATAAAAGGACTCCATTCCCCAAATTCATTCATTTATATTTATTCCCTTAAAGTTCTCCTTTATTGACTAGACACATTAATTTAGATTCATTTACATCGAATGCCTTTCTTAGCTATATACTCAATACATGTTAAATCTAAATAAGTTTTTTCTACCCCTTTTATTCAAATTCACTTATACCATCAATAACAAAATGTTGCCCTAAATTTAGATTCAATTATATACATTAGATAAATGGGTAAACTTTTGTAATTATCCCATATATGAAAATATTTTTATGCATACATTTCCACTTACTTACTATGCATTCATTTATTAAATTACTAATTGCCTTAGTCAACTTATCCCCTATTTACTACCAAATTTCAAATTTAATTATAGCTTATCAATACATAAAATTTACATAGGCAAAACAAATTTTATTACTATCTTAAGTCCATTTATTATTGACAACATTCATTAAATCTCCTTATCAACACTTATTGCATTGATTTATTCAGCGGTCACCTTTTATTTAGTTACTATCCATTTTACAATCCAATGCAAGTCTTCCACTATTTATTTTATATTAAATGAATTTCATTCTACTTAATCTTTTTATTGATATTCACTAATTCAACCCTTATATCAGTTTCTTATATTTAACTTTAAATCAAATTGTGACAATCTACATTATCCAAATCTATTGTCATAAAATTTTATTGTTACACTAAATTACAACTACTATACCAAATTTCTACATTTATTCTAAATTAGATTAGAAATTATATTAATTCAATTCATTTAATATTATTAATTTAACGGGTCGTTACAGTGTTACTAGTCCATTTATTCAGTGCTCATACATCACACTCTTTAATATTCTATATAACGTGTCCATGGTATAACCGAAGAAATATTACCGAATGTCACATATCGACCGATATTATAACTTCATTTATTCATATTTCTCGTAACACAAAATTAAATAACAAAATTAATATAAAAGAATCACAAATCCATACAGAAGGATGTCATCACTATATTTTATTAAAATCAATATCAACGATGAATCACTCATGTCAATTGATATAGAAATAATAAGAAATCAGAATCGCATAATTAAATAAATTTATTAAGCATTCAATCATGTAGAACATACTTAATAATTCTTAAATAACCAAATTATTTATAAATACAATAATAGAGATGAAAATATTATAAATATAACAACACTTCTAGATTTTTAATTGAATATTTAAATAAACTTTAAATTATTAAATACACATTTTTATTTACTTAATTGTGTAGATACTCTTTAATAATTCCTAATTAAACATGTTTAATTTAAAATATATTTAGAAATACTACTTAAAATATTAATTAGAACATTCCTCTTTACTTATATAATTCCAAAATAAAGATTTAAATTCGAAATTTTACTTTGAAACCTTTACTTGTATATTTCAAAAAATTAAAGATTGCTTTATAAACCAAATATCTGTTATAGAAATCTTTCCATACTTCTCCATAAATTGGTCACTACTTAAAATGAATATATACACTTTAAAATAAATTTCTTTTTATTTTAAAATATAGAATACTATTTAAAACTTCACTTTATACTTAATTCATTGATAACTAATACTAAAACCACTTAATAACATTTATCATAACCTTTCATAATAACCAAAATATCTTTAAATAAATTATAAATCCGCAAATTATATTTTATTCGTTTCAAACTATAGAATATTATCCAAAATCTCCTTTTTACACCCAAAATTATTGGTAATCCTCTTTAGCATTCATTAAATGCACTTTAGAAATCATTTCATATTTTCTAGATGATATATAAAATTTCTAAGTAATGATTTAAAAAACACTCTTGTATTTAAAATATATAAATGAAATATTGATCTGTTTTATAATCTAAAGTAAACTATATTTATAATTACGAGTGTAATGGCACGCGTTTCGCGCGTGAATTATTTTTCTTATAAATCGTATATGTTTGAATCAGTTAAAAAAATAATTTTTTATTTTTCAAGTGATATTTTGTAAAGAAATATTTTGAATCTGTAAATAAGATTTAATTTTAGATCATATTTTTAGAAGCGTTTTGAATTTTAAAGCATGTTTAGTTATTAGATCCTATTTTTATGAGCGTTTGAATTTGTAAAATAAATTTAGTATTAGATCCTATTTTTAAGTAATTAAGATTGGATAATATATAGGGGCATTTTTGGTGGTTCACGTTGATACCAAAAAAGTGTGACGCCAAAGCTATTACAACTATTATTAAAGATAAATAGATCTTTAAAATAACAGAAATAAGTTAAATTAAGTAAATCTTTAGTAAATAATTTATAAAATACTTTTAAAACGATTTTAAATCCTTAAAATAATTTTTCAAAACTTTTCAAAATCATTTAAATAGAAAAAATGAATATAACATTGGTAAAAAGCAAGCGTATCAATATTCAAATATATAAAGTTTAATTTGCAAACGGACATAGTTCCATTTGTAAAATAACACTTTCAATCAACCCAATCTATCTAACATCCAAATAATAATCACTCCCAAACCAATATATCAATTAAATGATTCAACCAATATTAAAAATCAATTTAACCAAGCTATGCCATCTATTATCGAGATGGATAATGTAACTTATAAAAATTATAGATATGATTGTGAATATAAAACTCACGGAATCGATGGATGAACAATGACTTTCTCTCCGCACATCACTAAAACCCGTCTGCCTAGACGCCTGAAGATGTTCCAGCCACATTGCAGACCCTTTATCTCAACGCCATCGCTAGGTTTGCATCATCGCCTCGAACCGCGATATAGCACGCAACCATCGGTCACCGTGACTCCACATTGCGACCTCCCTTGTGCCATCGCCCTTCAGCTGCTTATGATAATCGCTAGCCGCTGCGTGTGTGGCAACTTCCCCTTCCACGGCGTTATCGTCGTTGCCGAGCATCGCGCCTTCGATCACGATTTTTCTTTTTTTTCCTTTTCTTTTATTTTGCGTATGAATCGATTTAGAAGATTATTTTCAACCATCTCGATTTCGAGCGTAGGGCTTAAAATTTAGTAGAGGAATGAACGGGCAAGGTAGAGAGAAGGAACACTCTGGAATGAACGGACATTAGAAGTGGGCTTGGGCTTTACGTTCTGATTCAATTCAATTCAATTTAATTCTTCTTCACATTTCAATTTTTAATTTTAATTCTTGCTATTTATTTATAAAAAAGGCATTTCAGTTGAGTTCAAATTAATTTAAACTTCATTTTCTAAGATATATTTCAATAATTTGAATAATTTTTATTCACTTCAATATTTGGTTATATATTATCATAAAATGAATTTATTTCTCAACTATTTCGATCATATGAAACTTATTACACTTTAAAATATTTGTAAATAATTAAATCATTTTATTTGATTTAAATATATTATCTGAAAAGGATTTATGATTTAATTTATTGAAACAAAACTTTTTATTAAGTAGAGTTCAAATAAATAAGAATTTATTTTCAAACTAATAATTATTAAACAGCGAATTTAAACAATTTTATTTTAGTTATATTTATATATAATTATGGCGTAGAAAGCAGAGAGTTACAGCAACACCTAATAGATAGTAAACAAAACTGAAATAGTAAACGGATGTGTGTGCATATGTACTTAATTCCTATATCTATAATATATGTCTAATAGAAAAAATACACTCTCTCAATACGTTCCTAGTTCTTATCCTAAAGGTATTTTTACTCTGATACCAAATGTAACAATCCATCTTTCCGACCTCTAGGTTCAACATTCGAACTGAAATCAACACCTCGAGAATAAGAAAGGACGAGTCATTGGGGGAAGATAAAATAGGTAGATACAGCTCTAACTAATAACTTTCCGTGGTGGAAGAAAATAAAATATAATACAATAATAATATAGTCATATCACATCATCAAAACATGTATGTCTATCAAAAACATATATTTGAACAATACAAGTCAAACCCAAACCATACACATAATTAAATCCAGGTTACAACACATGTTTACATCATATACAATGTAGACAAATGAATCCCTATCTCTGATACTATCTCATCTCCAAACTCTATCAACCTGGATATATAAATAAAAGAGAAAAATAGGAGTAGGTCAAACATATGTTTAGCGAGTGAGCCATACTTTACTATATATATAAACTGATATTATAACATGATCCAAGTCTAACACTCAGCCACCTCACATCCTGGTGGTCATATCATATCTTACTACCATATACATCTAGTCGTACAGTATTATTTTTGTGAGGACCCACTTCCCTAGACCAGCCTCATGCTCTACAGGATCGCTTGTTGTCCTCTCCACGTAAATCGCATGTAGAATTCACTTCCATAGACCGCCCGAAGTCTACCTATAGTCCTTGTGCTATTTGGACTCACACCTTGGTCCGTCCATAGCCTGTAGGGTCGTTCTCACTGAACTACTGAAGCTTTCAGGGGAGCAATGCAATACATGGATCACCTACTTGTGTCATAGGTCTGATCTATATATGTATCTATGTCTATATCTATATCAGTATTATCTGTATCCCTATTCCGGGGCGCCTATTTGTGCCACAAGCTTGTTCAAGTTTACATCCATCATCACATCACTTTACATATCATAACATAAATATCCATTTCAAACAACAATCAAACATTCCACACATTTACTCAAATACATAACACCACCACTTGCCTCATCAACAGCCTCTAAATGCCTTTCACAAAACGAGTGGCACAAGACTCGACATAGGTAACCGTTATTTTATATAGGCTCATAACAGTCCAGGTTAAACCTCCAAGAAATTAGGCCATCGGTCCCCCAGTTGCACTCACTGGTGCCTTGATGCACCTAGTTTTTCTAGAAACGTCAAGTAATGGATTTTGAAGTTTCACCACGTCGTTTCACCACCAGTCACCTTTGTTCTGTCTTCGATCGCCTGAAAACATTTATAATACATTCCTACATTTCTAAGCTTGATTTCTTATTTTATTTCATCAATTTAAGTATGTAATCATCAAATTACTAGAATTTAGTGTAAACCTAGTTTCTACTTATCATATTTACCAAATTCCCTATGAAATCCCATTTAAATCCAAATTTAATAATTTATAAATGTTTAACTACATGAATATATCCCATATATTACACACACAGATACACACACATACACATATAAGTATATATAATCAAAATTGCATTATATGGAGAGGAAAGCATGTATCACCCACCAAATTAACCGTTCGCTGTCTGAATCCATGTTGTTCGGACTACTGCACTTTCATGCTTAGAATATGCCTCCATGTTGATTTAAATATGTAATTCTCTTTAGTAGCTTTGCAATGCCGCTAATTTCATGCAATTTCATTTAGAATCAAGCGAGATACCATCTTTTGATTATTTGTGTGTAATGAGGAAAAGACAGGAAGAACAAGAAAGAGTGTGGTCAGTTTTGAAAACTAAATAGGTGTTAACCCGCCTTTTTACCAGGCCATGGACATGCGGGATTAACATAATCGGTTGCACGTTCGCCACGGCTAGTGTACGATGGATTCAGTCGACTGGATGGATGGATGACGCAACGTGCTTAGGAGATGGAAATATGATTGGATAAAGATGAATCAGCTATGGTTTGGGTCTAGAAAATATGGTTCGGCATTGGCAATCATTCGGCATTGAAGTACGTCCGGCATTCCTTCACTCGGCATCCTCCACTCGGCATTTGTACTCGGCATTGAAGTACGTCCGGCATTCCTTCACTCGGCATCCTCCACTCGGCATTTGTACTCGGCATTGAAGTACGTTCGGCATTCTTTCACTCGACATCTTCCACTCGGCATTTGAACTCAGCATTAAAGTGCGCTCGGCACACCTCACCCCAGCATCGATCGGCATGCATCACTCAAATGCCTCGTCCGACATTATTCTATCAGACTTTGTTCGGCATGCATCACTCAAATGCCTCGACCGACATTATTCTATCAGACTTTGTTCGGCATTCTTCCTCCAGACGCTTCGTTCGGCATGGAACGGGTCGGCATTGATGGCTCGGCATTACATGGCTCGGCATATGTGGACCGGCCATAAACTCGGTGGGCCTGAATCACGCAAAGGCCCAACAACTCAGGATTTGCCTATAAATACAGCATGTGGGGGTTCAGAAAAGGGATCCTGATTCTCTCTCCTGCTCTCCAACTTTCTATCCCCTAAGGCTAAGGCTAGCCTATCACTTTGTAACTGTAATCGATTGTTACAGCAATAAAAAAGAAATTATGGGAGTGGACGTAGGCCAGAGTTAGCCGACCACTATAAATTCCCTGTCTTTACCGCTTTCATTTTAATTTCTGTTATTCTTCATATTAAATATCCTCTACATACATCCTACCCGTGAACTGTGATAGTTGTTTGGTACTTTCACTTGGATTTGGGTGTTAGTGACCAATTTTGGCGCTAACATTTTGGTGCTTTCACTGAGAATTGAACTCGGAAATTTTGGAGTTAGAAACTTGGATTTAAAAGAGCAATGGCTAGACCATCAGCAAGGAAGCAAGTAATGGAAAGGAGCAATCAGGAGGGAAGTCAAGAGGCTTCCTCTGGAGATGGAGCAGGAGGAGCATCCATCTACATCACCAGGGAGGAAATGAAAGTCATGATGAAAAGACAAGAGGAGGTGACGCAAGCTCTTCTCAGACAACATTACGCGAGCAGGAAATGCCGGAACTCAGATCCATGTAGCTGGATCAGAAATGCTCAACCAGCAAGCAGATGAAATAGCTCAGCAGGGGGCAACCCCCAATCAGCAGACGACTATCAATCTGGATGGATCTAGACTCGGGGGCATACCACCAGGAAATGTTGGACCAATCCATAAAAAAACACCACCTACCTTGAATGGAGATGACACTAGATCTGCGCAACGTCAGCTCATTATCAACTAAACAGGTTCATGGTTTTGAATAAGTAATAGAACTCAAAGTAATACGGCTAGGTCACTTACACACGTACGGGATTGAGGACGGTCCCTAGGCGTGCTCTGAGATAACTGAAAACCGTACTACTTGAGTCTATGAAATTCTGCTTTCTTTCTAGTTTTCTGCAAACTTTGGTTCTCTCTTTCGTATTTCGGACATTTACTTTGCTTTGGTATGGTTTTGGAGTTTGGATTGAACTCCCGATTTGGTTGGTTTTTTCTTGGTTTCCCTTTCTGGTTTGGATGTTTGATTTTTTGATACGGATTTCTGGTTTTATATTTGGTTTTGGATCAATGTAATAAACAGTTCAGGTTTTATAATTACTGCCCCGACCGAAGAGACGGGGCAATGGTCACAAGTTACGAGTCCCTTCGCTGGAGAGCGAAGAAATGGACTCGGGCAGAATATAAAAAGTCCTTGACCAGAGAGTCGAGGCCGGAGAATATAAAAAGTCCTTGACCGGAGAGTCGAGGCCGGAGAATAAAAAAAAAGTCCTTGACCGGAGAGTCGAGGCCGGAGAATATAAAAAGTCATTGACCGGAGAGTCGAGGCCGGAGAATATGAAAAGTCCTTGACCGGAGAGTCGAGGCCGGAGAATATAAAAAGTTCTTGACCGGAGAGTCGAGGCCGGAGAATATCAAAATCCTTAGCCGGATTGCTGAGGCCGGTGAATATCAAAGTCTTTGACCGGAGAGTCGAGGCCGGAGAACATACAAGCCCGTGATGGAAAAGTCAAGGCTGGAACAGAATAACACGACCCGGCGAGGTCTACAAAATCAAGATTAAGCTCGGAGAGGTTGTGGATTTGATGATATGGTTACAAAAAGGATGTGGAATTTGGATATCAGATTAGAGGCTATTCAAAACACACCTTCCAATAGCAACGCATGTTTTGGGGGGTAAGTGTTAACCCGCCTTTTTACCAGGCCATGGATATGCGGGATTAACATAATCGGTTGCACGTTCGCCAAGGCTGGTGTACGATGGATTCAGTCGACTGGATGGATGGATGACGCAACGTGCTTAGGAGATGGAAATATGATTGGATAAAGATGAATCAGCTATGGTTTGGGTCTAGAAAATATGGTTCGACATTGGCAATCATTCGGCATTGAAGTACGTCCGGCATTCCTTCACTCGGCATCCTCCACTCGGCATTTGTACTCGGCATTGAAGTACGTCCGGCATTCCTTCACTCGGCATCCTCCACTCGGCATTTGTACTCGGCATTGAAGTACGTTCGGCATTCTTTCACTCGACATCTTCCACTCGGCATTTGAACTCAGCATTAAAGTGCGCTCGGCACACCTTACCCCAGCATCGATCGGCATGCATCACTCAAATGCCTCGTCCGGCATTATTCTATCAGACTTTGTTCGGCATGCATCACTCAAATGCCTCGACCGACATTATTCTATCAGACTTCGTTCGGCATTCTTCCTCCAGACGCTTCGTTCGGCATGTAACGGGTCGGCATTGATGGCTCGGCATTACATGGCTCGGCATATGTGGACCGGCCATAAACTCGGTGGGCCTGAATCACGCAAAGGCCCAACAACTCAGGATTTGCCTATAAATACAGCATGTGGGCGTTCAGAAAAGGGATCCTGATTCTCTCTCCTGCTCTCTAACTTTCTATCCCCTAAGGCTAAGGCTAGCCTATCACTTTGTAACTGTAATCGATTGTTACAGCAATAAAAAAGAAATTATGGGAGTGGACGTAGGCCAGAGTTAGCCGAACCACTATAAATTCCGTGTCTTTCCGCTTTCATTTTAATTTCTGTTATTCTTCATATTAAATATCCTCTACATGCATCCTACCCGTGAACTGTGATTGTTGTTTGGTACTTTCACTTGGATTTGGGTGTTAGTGACCAATTTTGACGCTAACAATAGGTATGTGAATTTTTTCCTTTAAATGGGAAGAGGGAAATGACCGTTAGCTTTAAATTCAAATTCTAAATTTTGGCGCTCAATTAACTCAACACTGTTTCGACCATAATTTTTTCATACGAACTCCAAACGAGACAAATATAAATACCGCATGAGCCTAAAAAACGAGGTGGTCCTAACGACGTCGGTTTCGTTATCAAAACTCAAAAGTTGAAAAAAAGATCATTTTACCCTTCCTTTTTTTTAATATATTTATCAGCACATTAAATCAATTATTTTCACATTAGTATATTATTAATGTTTACCGAAACACTTACCGATTTTTGGAGTTTTATAATAACGTCCGACACGTCAGACGCATCAAGCATAGGTCCCACGTGTTTTCTCTGTTTATCTTAACTATTGAAATTGAATGGTTGGTATCAGAGCATCAGATGTCAGGTTTAATCTCAAAAGTTAGCCATAACATTCGGAGAAATAATCCTTATATATTTACTATCATTTTCTCTCTTTCTTCATCCTGAGCAACATCAACCAAAAATTCCAAAATTTTAACCCGAAAATCTGCAAAAGCAATCAAGTTTTGAGGTAATTTTTGTTATATTCATCTCAATCTCATTTCCATTTGTTTTCGATATATTTTTTACTTTTTGAGCTAAGAAATGGTCAAAACTAGTCCGAAAAATTTCCAGCGAAGTTCTAAGAATTCGCCTCAAAAAACTATATAGAATTCTTACGTTGTACCGTTGATGCTTATCAAGCAATTGGAAACAACAAAAAAGTTGTACATAAGAAAATTGCAGTGGCACCAAATGAGGATTTAACGGCTATTCCAAATGAAATACCGGTAGTGGACAATCAAGTTGGCTGCAAATACGGAGGATTAAAGAAACAATAGTCATTATGGCGAGTTTGTGTGACAAAACGGGTTCAGAATGGAATTCAATGAGAGGAACGATTAGCGGAAGCAAACAATAGTGGGGTGATCGTGTGAAGGTAATTTTGTCCTCTTTTCTTTTACTTACAAGTTGGTACTAAGTTTTTTTCCTTTTTTTTTATTTTCAGGAGTTTGCCATCACAATTATGAAGTACAAGCAAGAATTAATAGCTCATGTTAAGTAACTAAACAGATTTTCCAAGGTACTATTCCAGTGGAAGAGGTGCCTACATGCCTGGTGTCATTAGAGAACAAGTCGAGATTCGACGTTCTGTCCTTTAGAAAACACCAGTACATCATTCGATGCAACATGAAGATTTAATGAATTTTATACTACACTTGAAGACTCAACACGCAACCGTCACATCAATCTAAACCAGCGCGCGACGGAGGTTCATCTTTCAAAGTTCATAGTAAAACAAGACGAATGAAGAATGATGAAAAGATAAACAAGATTATTAACATGGTATATCAAAGAAATTGAGAAAATCTTATTTTGAAATGGATAACCCCTCCCTTAATCCTAGTTCATCTCCTTATCCTAGTCCTTCCCAAAATTTAAGTCCAAGTGCACTCCGCTTGCCCATCTACGACCTTCAAATATGTCAATGATCGTGTTATGAAGTTTGAAAATATTCAACTTTCTAAAGCAATATCATTACTCAAGATTCAAAAAAATGAAGAAGCATTCAGTTCTTTAGAAGATGATGACGCTTGGAATTAGCTACCGTTGAAGATTGAACGTTCGCAATACACAATCAGATATCAACAGTACATGATGGTTCGTCCACCTGCTGACCCACCTGCCTATCTACCTAACTACCCTCTACCTTATCCATCATCCAACTTCTAATTTAATTCAATGTATTCTGATGTTTTAATATCTAATTTTGTTATCGTTGTATTTCTAGTTGTATTTGTATTTATATTTTAATTTCTAGTGATTAATGGAAATCATTTTTTAATTATATATATTATATAATCATTTGATTAAAAAATAATTATTTATAATAAGGAAAATTCTATTCCAACCCGTATTTTCAATTAGTAGCCCCTTCGGAAAAAAAAATTTAAAGAAAAAAATATTCCTAGGAAGCGTTGTTCTCAATTCCTTATTTCTTACGTAAATTTTACCGTCTAAAACATAGAATCTTCAAAACCCCAACCTAATTTTCGAATCACCGAAGAAAAATTTCATTTTCAAACTACTAGATGATGGATACTGCAAAGGAGAATGACATTCGATCGCAATCATAGCAGGTAATTTCAAATAAAAAATTGAAAAGTCTCTAATTTTTTGCAAATGCAGTCGTAGGCTGTTGATTGCGAGGATTGGTGATAATCCAGCAGGGTCGTCACTGCTAGGTTCATGGCCTGACCGCACGAATATACCGCATGATTTTGTACACAACCACACAGAACTTCAGCGTGGTATTGACACTAACCCCATAGTCGCCCCGCATGATTGTTCAGTTTTTTTACTTTTAACATTTTAGTGTTTGATACTTGTTTCATTGGTTGCTGTAGATGTTGAAGGCGCGAGGAAGAGACGCTGTGGGGAACTGTTTTGCGTCTTTCGCTGTTTTTTTTTTCCCTTACGGAATATTTTGACAATGGCTAAGGGTAATTTTGAAACAAACAGGGGGCTACTAAGTAATTCTGTGAATTTACAAACTTTTTTAAATTTTAAGGGGCTGCTAAGTTATTTTGTGAGTTGTAATAGAATTTACCTATAGTAAAACAATTGATATACACTTTTTCCATAATACATGAACGCATTCTTCTTTCGTTAAACAATCCACTTTTGTACCTCTTTTTTCCATGCTTCTTTCTTGAGCGCGAAAAGAACGCATTCTTACGGTTATACACATGGGCTAATTTTTTTTCTTGCTGAATGTTACGTAAGATGTCATGTAGAAGTTAAGATACTTCCTTGCTAATACACACACCGTGGGTCTAGAAATAAACTGCATGGCAGATACTATTCACATGGTCTTTCATCATATCTGATCATTATTTACGAACTTTTCCAAATGTATTCAACGCGTACACAGTGATTTAAATATTTATGCTCTCTTTCCAATGTACATGTTAATTTCCTTTCCTAAGATTTTATAACATTGTCAGTAACATATCGTATTGTTTGAAGTTCATCAATATTTGGACGTATGTTGTTGTCTCTATGCACAAATGTTCTTCTACATTATTCCCAAGTTCTCACATAACATACAGCTTGAATCTATCTTATGATACTTCCTGGTCTAAACGTTCAACATGAAATAACTTTTGGAATGTCGTTGCAAACCAAAGACTCTCTGGGATAATATAATAGCACATTATAGATAAATTATCAGAAACACAAAGGCCGAAATGACTAGCTGAAAAATATTTACTGGAACACAGTGTTAGCTAGTGGTATATAATGTTGCTTTCTCTTTCTGTGTATACACTTTCACCAAGGTTTAAGCTTTAAACTGTAAACTCTTTCTCTATTACATGTTGTTAAGTATTAGATTGTTCCTATCTCTCTCAATCAATTTTCTCAGTAGTAAAATAATTAGTGAGACAGCTTTTACAAGTCAACAAATTTTCGGCAATGGTTCACATTCAATTACATGACGTGGAAATTTCATATATTTGTAGAGTGGACCTGTCTGCACTATATTACAATGGAACTATAATTTTGATTTGATCAATGGATCCAGGAATTTGGTTGTTTTGCTGTGATCGGACTTAACAGTATACCATTCTTAGTTTTAACCTACATGGAAGCACTTTCATTTATTTTGACTAAAATGCTTATTAGAACCTTGTGATCTTTGTTGATTTCATATCTACTTGATCTGTCATTTTCGTTTTAAAGTAACATGATTAGCGATTCATGCGGAAAAGGGGATGAATTGAGTGCATGAACTCATCTAACCACCTAGCTATTTGCTTTGTTTTGTTCTATTAATTACATACAAAATGACTTGACATAGGCCATTTAATTATATGGCAACTTGTAACTGTGTTCCTTTGTTTCATGTTGTCTTTTTCTGTCATGGTGTTTAATTGTTATGTGTATCGTCTTCAGGCTAATTGACCATAAGCTATATAAAGTGAAAGAAGGCCTTTCAATCTTTTTGTAGACTACGTAAAACGGGCAACTCTGAATTTTACGGTAAGTGATCTTCATGCTGTATATTACTAATTTTTAGGTTTTACAGTCTTTCCATAATTGCGCCTGCACTTAATTATACAAATTGTTTCATCTTAGTTTCTTGCAAGTATTTGCCAACTGCTGTACCTCGATTTGGATTTTCCATGATTGCTTGGATCGAAAGAGAGCTTTAAGGCAGCAGTAGAAGAACTTGATTTAAAACTGATGATTTTTCTGCGTCCAAACTTTGGTTTATATAATAAAAGAACTAAGAGGTAAATGGGCCTTTTCTTACCAAGTGTGACAGAATATAGGATCTGAAATTAAAGCCAAACCGTTTAAAAGAAATATACAAAAGAAGGTCGAAACTTATTATTATGCACAAAGAAGCTATTTGAGTGAAAATTCTCCATATCGATGAAAACATTGGATGTATAAAATGCTCATTCTTTCTCTTGTCAATCCTATATTTAAATAGGATTTCTATATATTCCCAATGGGACCATTCGCTAACAGAAGCATATGAATACAATTATCAATATTTTTAATAATTCACTAAAAAAAATAATTCCAACACCAACTTAAACGTGGCAAAAATATTTCATTCATGGCATAAACTTAAATGAAGTATTAGTTAACTGGCAACAAGTTGATGCACTGAAAACTTATAGCGCCACATAATTTAGTCAAACCAATTGATGCATGTTTGGGTACATTACTAAAAAGCAGCAACTGATGCTAGCCACATAGTGTTATCTCTATCAACAGTTGGCACTATTGAGCAAAAAACAAATTATATGGACCCTTGGTGCTGTCATACGATACCGATATCAAATTGGCCTGTAAAGTTATGTATAATGTTATTATGTTAACCTGATTTACTTATGTTAAATGCAGCGCGTATCCCACATGGTAATATAAACTATTTTGTTCATAAGCTGTCGACATTAACAGTTAATCAATATGTTGAGCGCAAACTTGAGAATTAACTGACACGTACATAAATAACAATGCATATCTTTGAAGTAATCCTCATTAGAAATTGATTTAGATGACACAACTACTTTTGTTTCTGTCATGGTAGGGCTGTAAGATATTCTGATTGCCAATATAATATATAGATAGTACAAGATATTGACAGGTGGAGTATGTAAATGATTGACTGATTTAGTTCATTTTTATGCACCATAATTAGGGTACAGACATAGATTGTTGAGTATAAATCTGTTATTGCTCCAATAGCAATCTCTTGTGCGAAACTTTAATTAAGTTGTTCTAACATCCAACTATTGTGAAAGAGTTAAACTTGTGCGTGGAAGCAATAAAAAGATTTAGCTTATCAATTGATTATCGATAACCAAATCAATTAATAATAATCATCAAACAAAGAAAAATAGCAACCACGAAAATTTAACGTGGTTCGGACAAATTGCTTACATATACGGATCGATCAACCATACTTTATTTCTACTGAAAAAAAATGGCACAAGACAAGAAAAATTATATGTAGAAACGTGAATAAACTAACATATAACTATAAATTGAATAATCAATTCCTCTGAAGACTTGTTTATGCTCAAAACTCATAATTTTATTTGACTGCAAAATCGGGATTTTCCAAAAACGAGGTTAATGATGGATGTATTTTCATATACAAGGTGAACTTCCATTGTTTAAATAGATTCCAAATAGAAGAAATTAATTGGACGCTAAGAAAATTAATTTTCCGATTACCTTACAATATTTTCAAATGATATTATTTAATTTCAATGCAAATGGTAGGAGTAACATTGGTTTTCATAAATTTCCTTTGTTGATTGAATCTCCATGCATAAACATTTCTATTTTCATATTGCAAGTCCATTGACCAATTAATTGATTAACTAATTGGATTAGTTTTCTTTTTCCAACAACATTCTCATATAAGTTTCCTCTTTCTCTTTCCATATATAACCTAATTAATTGATTGATTGAACTAAATAATTCATTCATTTCTCGTTTGATAAATATTTGAGTCATAAAAATTTAATGTTTCGTTTTGATTCAAATATAACAATCTCTTTTCATCATCGGATCTCAACAAATTATTGGATCTACACTACATGACTCTCAAGATGAATTAGTTTGGACGCTGTTGTCCAATCAGAACTTCCAATGTTTTCCCAAGCATAAAAAGATGGCATGTACATCAACAAACAAAATGCATATGATCAAATATCAAAATTCTTGAATATATCCGATGTAGGAGACAAATCTGTAGATACTGTACTTCGACAGATCAATGAAGATTTAACAACGTACTTCACCTTCTCCATTCTTTATTGAGTGAGAACATACTCAATTTTATCTACTTCGATCTCATTCTCAAGAATTTTGCTACTTTCCTAATTCTACACTAACAGACTCACCAACAAGCTCCACTTTACTCAAAGCATAAGATGAAGAATCATAAATACAAATATGCTCACCAATAAGGCCTACTAAACCAAAAGACAGTATATGGTCGTATTACCAAAATAATAAGTAACAGCAAAAACATAGTGTAAGACCCGTACGAAAATGTGCACACGAATGCAGAATAATAAGATATTGATATAAAACACTAAGAAATTCCGAGCTTGACTTTGCAATCTCGTTAAAACTTTATTTGCAAAGTTTTCCAATATAAAACAGAATAATCTGCACGATATTGTAAAGAGTATGTCTACTCTGTGATTTGATAATAATTTGATTTTAAAAGGGAATGAAGATGAAGAAGAGGAAGAAAAAGGGATGAGGAATGTGATCGGTATTCCTTTCCTTTTATAGCCTTCAACGGTTGCATCCGCTCAGTAGGCTGTGTCTGTTCTTTTGAATCAAAGAGTCATCTGCAATGCCCAATAGTCGTTTCTGTTCATCGGTCATTTGCAATGTGCAACGGCCATTTTTGTTCGTCATTCATTTGCAATGCTTGATGGTCGTTTCTGTTCGTTGGTCATTTGCAATGCCTATCAGTCGCTTCTATCCATCAACAACGGTCACGTTATTTGAAACAATCGTTTTTGTTCATCATTGTTTGCGTCGAAAAAACTATAGTTCAAAATAGGCTTTGGTTTTCTAACAAAAAGATAGCAACACATTAGACTCAAACCCGATCGATCGATCGGATGGGTGGGCAGCGTGCGCGTGTATGTTTTTAAACCATGGCCATATAGGCTCTCCTCCTCACAGAAAATTACCTAACCCTAAGAAGTATAAACATGAAAACTTGGCAATGTGGGATTATATCTTCATTCACCTATGCAAGGATCTCCAACAATCTGCCACATGAATGACAATATATGTTTCCCCACACAAAGGGGAATATCACAGAGTATATATGGAAAAATACTAAATTGAGGATAAATAAATATTTCAGTTTGAACTTTCTAGTTAAAGCTTATCGGTATATTTGGCTAATTGGTGAATAGTTTCATCTTGAACCATCAACCGTTAGTGTATAATAAGACAATAAACTTTATAAAGCATTGTTTCTTTTCACGTCCAATCTCTTGGTTGTGTTCATTTTGGTCCTGAACAAATTTGGTTCCGCGAGTGTATTTCGAAAATTTAAGTCTTAATATTCTCACAGAGCCGACCCAACTCAGACTACATAGGCGATCGCATCCATAAAGAGTATCCTATGTATACTCCACTTGATGTTTTCAAGATATGGACATCATTAAGAGCATAACTTAACATTTTTAATACTTCTGTAGGCATGCATTTTATTGTGCACCAAATGAATAAAGTAGGAGTAAGTCCAAACAAATGCATTACTTCTTAAGTTACTTAGAATTGGTTTCCCTATTGAACCTAGTCCACGGGATCTCCAGTCGCTAGGATGAGTTTTCATATAAGGTAACTATTTTTTTAGTTTAGGCTTTTAAACACATCCCCTCGATGCGCGGTCGATTTTCACTCTTGACAAACCTTTAGTAAATAGATCCACTAGGTTATCATTAGTTTGTACATAATCAATGGAAATATGTCCATTTAAGAGTAACTGCTAAATGTGTCATGGCATCGAAGAATGTGCCATGATTTTCTACTACACACGAAGTTTTACGCTATACTAAACGCTGCCTGATTCTCACAATGAATATATATGTCGTTAAAGGTTTGGATCAAAATGGAATATGTAACATTCCATAAAATGAACCATAAAAAATGATGTAGATTAAATTAAATATGATAAGGTAGAAATTGAAATTTTATAAAAGTTCAAATTTGACCATGAAAGTTATACCATTGCGTTTATGGTAACATTCTGATTAATTTTCATATATAATATACTGAAAACGGTGCTCAAACGAAGAAGTTATGAGCATTTGAAATTTTCAGACTTAAAATAATTTGAATATGGTTCAAATAAATAACTAATTCCCTTATTTTAAATTTTAAATTAATTGTGATTAGACTTGAGGGTTGAGTAATGTTAAAAAGTAGCCATTAATGCTAAAATTTAGTTAGGGTATGAAATCAATAAATAATTAAGCAACGACAAAATAAAATAAATCGCTTCCCAAAACAAGGGAAGTAGTCGACCCATCATTTCAAGGGGTCGACCTATAGTCGACCATAGGGATCAATCGCTTGCAGCATGGGGTTCGAACACTTCTTTGTTGTGGATCCTATGTTGATGAGTTGTAGTTCCAAATTTATCTGTTTTTAATTTATTCTCATTCAACGATTCTGGTGCATTTTCGACCACTATAAATAGATCCTAGACGTTTCACTTTTATGCAAAAATATTTTGAAAACAATAGCGAAAGTCTACCATTTTTATCTCTCCAAATTAGATTCAAAAACTCCATAGAGAATTCATGTAAGGAAACAATATATTTTATATTTATTTCTTCTTTCTCTAAATTATTCTTATTTTATTCTCCTCCAACTATTCTGAGTCTAATAGATAAATATGCATCTTTCCTATTGTGTGTATACATATCAAAAGAGAGAGATTCTGAAAGAGATTGTGAGGCATGCAAATCCAAGAAAGGCGAAGCTAAGACTATTCTATGAGTGGAAATCTTAGTAGTTTTATTCAGCAATTGTTTAGTGTATTTCTTTTTGGATTTGAATATGCCTTATGGATTTTGAGATTTCGAAAATATGATGGACAAAATCCCTCAAAATTCCTTTTTATTTTGTTATGTCAATTCTATGGTAAGATCCTCAATTATTTACATTAATTTGATGGAATTTGTTTCTCTTATGCAATTTCTGATAATTTCATAATCTATTCCATTTCTCTTTCTTCTTTGGGTCAACTATGATTCTTCAATAAATAAGAGGTTCAGATTACGAATTCTATTCGTAGTTTACACCACTTATCCTTATCTATTTCTTTGTAAAAGAGGAGCTGAATAGAATATGGGGTTTAGATTGCAATTCTAATTGTTTAAGATATTTCATTAAATTAGTGTAATAAATTGATTTTTAATTTTATTTACAAGTCTGTTTTTGCAGTTTTGCTTATAAATATTTATTCCCTATTTTAGATATTAGAATCTCATGAAATCTTGTGAATTTGAAGAAAAGAGACTTGTAATAATATTTGGTTAGGAAATTGATATTTAACGCTAGTTAAGAGCGTAAAACTTGTACGTTCGGAACTTGTTAGGCACGAATATTTATTTATCTCTACTTACGTAATTAAAGTCTGATTGTTGCATATATGACGTAATTAATTAGACATCTATGTACATTTATTTTCCCCGCTAGGAAAGTAATTGATTGTGAGGCAAAAATAAAAGGAACTCTTATATAGTCTAATTACTATTTAGGCATATTAAGGAAGATTCCTTATAAGGCCTTATTTATAAAATGGTGAGATAAGTCTGTGTCTGTGTCTGTGTGTGTATTTGTGTATGTATAGTAATTGATCTGTAGCTAAGTCATAAGGATGCGAGGTCAATATAGTTACATGATGGAAGTCTACCCTTTACTTTGAGACCACCATCAGTTATGTACACTTTTATTGATGTGAGATATCATTATGATAAATATTCATAATGACGTGAGGTTTCCAAATTCTGTAGGAAAAATCTACTCAGCTAATTTGGCTAGCAGTTTCTACAAATAGCAAACTAATATGAGACGTCATTATGAGTATGGGCCATAAGACGAAGGGCTTATTTTGGGGTTTTAAGGTATTAAGTGGTTTGACCGCCTCTTTTCTCCAAATGAAGTATTAAATGGCCAAGGGGACACGCTAGGTGGTATCTCTACGGGGGTCCGCTTTTGAAAATAGGTCTTAAAAGATGGGGGTCTGCCTTAGTTAAGGTCTTAAATGACCAAAGTCTGCCCATTTTCCACTTGGAAGTATTAAGTGGCGTATGAGATTTCATATGATGTCAGCTAAATGTACCATTAAGGAGCACATCTTGGAAATAGGTCTTGACTAATGGGATCTGCTTTAATTGTGGTATTAAATGACCAGAATCTTCATATTTTTCAACAAAAGGTATTAAGTGGTTGGGTACCTTCTCTCACATTATTAGTTATTTATGATGTATGATTGGAACATGGAATTTTAAAAACCTGCTTCTAGAAATGGAAGGTGTTAAGTGGTTGGACCTACCTTCTCTCCTTATAAAGAAGCATTAAATGATTTTTATAAGTTTTATGTTCGTAGATATATTCTTATTTTGAAATATACTGCCCAAGTACTAAAAAGGTAAGACTTGAGGTTTTTATTCATCGGACACTTGTTGTTTTGACTTTCTCCTTATTACAACACAGATTAAGGATGGAGCGATGGTGGTAACAATGCTTAGAGATGGAGAAGCTTGGCTTTTGGCAGTATTTGTTATTACTACTTTCTTTTATATGTATCTATGTATTCGTATAATTGTTGTAATGGATATTATGCTACATTTTATGGGATTTTGTATTATGATATTTTTATGGTTATGAAATAAATGGATACACTTTTCTATTATATTTTGTTCCATTCACTGTGAGTTCTGAAAGAATAGTTGTGGCTCTGAAATGTTATTTCTTAATTCTACCAACATCTTACCTTAAAATGGATCTAAGTTTCGATGGGCCTTTTCTGGGTCAAAATTTAAGCCTATTCCGGGGTGGGTTGTTGCATTTGGTATCAGAGCCCAAGTTACCCGATCATTGGGAAAAGTATACTATGCGTATGAGTGATGTACTTGTTATTTTTGAAAAAAATTCAAAAGATTTTTCGAAAAATCATACTATATATTTACACTTAACTTTATAAATTCCGATTATAGAAGTAGCTGCTACCATATTCCGAAAGGGTAACAAAGCGACTATGATTTGAAAAATAAATAGAGTTAAATTTATACTTCTTTGTAGAACCTAGATTTCCTTATCATTGTAGTCCATATAAGTATTAAGGTAAGAGGGATATGAATCGTAGATAGAAAGGTTGATAGGAAATAAATGACCTTAAGGAAACTTCTGTTAGGTTGACCATTAATACGGACAAATTAACATTTATGAAGGTAACAAATGAAGGTGTTATGTATTAACAAAACACGGAAGTAAGGAAAGGAGAAAACTTTTATAAGAAGGAATACATTTATCACCACAAAGAGGAAATTAGATTTTTAAATGGTAGAGTACAAAGGTTTAAAAGAATGAACAAATTTTAATCCTACATTTTGGGACATAATTTGATAAAAAAAGCTTATTTGAAACCCCATGAAAATTTTGAAATGCCTTTTAGAAGATTTTGAAATGAAAATCTTTTAAGTTTGAAATTTTGATAAAAAGTGATTTTAAATAATTTTTAAATTATACCACAATTTGTTTTGTAGTAAATTTTGAAAAGAGATTGTAAATTTAAAAAGGGCCGTGAAGTATTTTGGTACTTGATTCTAATTTACAAATTTGGTGACTTAAGAAGTTGGAAAAAAGTTTCTGTTTATTAACTTCTCAATTTAAAATTTGATTGGATTAGAAAAGCTTTCAAGTTCCTTGCTTTTAAATTCTTCCATTTTTCTATGTTGTATTTTAGATGCAATAAATTTGAAAGTTCCTCCCCCTACAATTTCCTAGAGATTGTATAAGTTGGAAATTTTTGAAAATATAAGTATGGTTTTAGACAGCTTTGGAAATATATCACCTTTAGTTTTAGAAAAGTTTGGAAAGGTAATGCAATTTATAAAAGCGGTAAATTTCTTTAAGACAAAATGGTGGATGGTTTTAATTGTAAATTAATGACTTGAAAAGTTTTCATTCTTAATCTTTTTAATGTGATTAAAAAGATTTTAATTTTTGGTTCTTTGATCCTTCTATTTTTTACTGTTTATAAACCTAAATTTTTTCTCTAGAACTCTCTTTATGAGTTTATAGATAGAAATAACGCTTATTTTGGGATAGAGAAATAGAAAATAGAAAGAAAGGAACGTCTGTTTGTATAGGAAGGAGAGGAATTCCATATAAAGTGATGAAGAGAATAAGGGCTGAAATTTAGGTAATAATAGAATTGTGAATTCTTGTATATGAGTTATTGAAATGAGGAATAGAGTAAGATAGAAGTTATCTTTGTCTACTCCATCTATTTTCATATCGTATAAGTTATAAAAGGTATATTTGAACATTAGTTGGATTTAACCAATGGTTGATAAATAAATTAAATGTTTTGTATAAGGAGAAGCATTTACATAAAGATGAGAATTTTATATGGTTTTCCTAATTTGAATAAAAAATTCATTTGAATAATAATGATATTGGATATGATAAAGAAAAGTGCTACAAGAGATTTTAAGAGTTTTGAAGCAAATTTACGGGATATATTTCATCAAATAATAGTATATTTTAAGTAATAAGGTAATAAATATTATTGTATGCTTTAGAAGGAAATAACTGTTATTTTGAAATGATGATTGTGAAAATTTTAATATTTTGTAAACAATAATTCTTATAGCTAGAAAACTCTTTGAAAAAAAATGGTTTAACACATTATTTTGGAAAGACAATAAAGTTTTGAATCTTTTATGTTAAAATAAATCCTATTTTCAAAAAGGGGTAAATCCTTATTTTAGTAAGTTATTGAAAGGAAAGTTTTCCATAAGTTCCTTTTCAAAAAACCAAGAAAATTTTGATTGCCATAAATTAGTAAGTCTAACTTTTAGGAAAAAAATGTTTTGATAAGAAAAGTTTTAAAAAGGGAGATTTTTTTATTCCTATTTGGGAACAAATGTATTCTGAATCTTTGATGAAGATATTTATAAAAATTTAAATTTTCAAAGATGGAGATATTGAGTTTGATAATTCATATTTTAAGTATTGCAAGAAATGAAGTAATAAATGCTTATTTTTAGTTAAATTTATTTTCATGAAGATATTTTATTTTGTGTGCAAAAGTTATTATTTTATAAAATTTTGTGGAGTACATGGACAGTGATAAACCGGATTTTCAGACATCAGATAATTGGATAGCTATCTGATTTGACTTCTGAAAATGCTGATTTATAAATTGAACAAATAAATGTGATAATCTCCTTTGTAATTATTTAAAATTGATAAAATTTATTGTTTTAAAATAATAATAATAATAATAATGTGTTATTTTATATATAAAAATGGATTGCAAATTGAATCTGGGTTTATTCAAAATATATATGTATTATTTGAATTGATTTTTTTAATTTGATTTTTATTTGAATTTAAATTTGAAAATTTAAAGGAAGTATATCTTAAATATAGTTTGGTTTAAAAATATATTATATATGATCTTATTTTGAATATAATTGGATTTTATTTTATTTTCTTTAAAGAATTATATATATATATATATATATATATATATTTAGAAAAGTATTTATTAATTAGTAAATAAATACAAAAGCTTTACAAACATATGAAATAAATTAATTAATGCATGCAAATTTACATGTGTTAGCTCATGAATCTCCCTAATAACATGTGTAAATGAATTAAGTATAGTTAAAGACAAGAGTTAAATCTTTAAACAAGTGTCATTTTATTTCATTTTCTTTTATTTTAATGATAAAAACTAAATTTTATCTATATAAACATATATCTATTTTCTTTATTTCCTTTTCCTATCTTCATTCTAAAATCAAAGAAGAGAAAGATCTATAATAATAATAATAAATTAATTTCAAACAACCATTTTTTTTCTCAACAACTATAGAAAATCATCTCAGCTTTTTTTAAGCAAGCTCCTAACTTCAAAGCTAAATCAAGTAACGATCAAGCAGTTTCAACTCAAACTGCAGCAAGTGGTTAAATAGTCCAAGATTCAAATTTCAGATTCAAAACCCAGGTTTCAGATTTTCAAACTCTCTACTCATCATCAAACACAAGGTGAGTAAACTCTTGAAATTTGATTTGACTGAATGTGCATGTGATTAATCCTTAAAGTATGATATGAACTATGTTGTGCATGTTGTTAAAAATGATTTTTATGTATATGTATGTGAGTTAGTGGTTGTGTTCATGACTGGAACAGGCAAGTATACCTCTGTTTAAGTCATTACAGGTTTTAGACCTGATTTAAATTTTTTAATCCTCTACTTAAATAATTTTTTAAGGCCTTGATCTCTGAGTAAAAATGTTTTGTATGTGAGAAACCTTACTTCAAAAACCTAGATAGTTACTGCTATGTTAAACATTGAACATTATGTTCATTTTTGTCTCAAAAATTTATGTCTTTAATTCTAGTGTAAATCTAATGATGTTGTGAACTAGGGAAATGATTATTTATGTTTGTAGTATAAGTTAGAAATAGTTCGAGAGAAAATTATGTTATGTAATGGCCTTAGGCTTGTTTTTACAGTGATAACCCTGTTTTGTGAAAATTCAATATAATTAAAACAAACATTCAAGCATGCAATTCGATTTCTTTTATAAAATGAAGACTTTTAGAAGTTGAATTGTAATTTTTAACAGATTATAATGTAAGAAATCTCAAATATTAGATTTTCGGTTAAAAAAATATTTTTCGGCGATCTCATCGCTATGGGGTGGCACGGCCAGGATTGGTAGGTGCTGGTGGTCTTGGGGAAGGTGATGACCATGGCGAAATGTTGAGTTTGGGTGTGGATTGGTAGTGCGAGTGGCTTTAGGGTTTTAGGATGGCTATCAGGGGGTCGGCGAACGCAATGATTTTGGAGGGTAACAGTGCGACCGGAGTTTGTAAGGGTTGGCTCGGTGATGCTGCATGGGAGGGCGTTCATTGGAGGTAGGTGGCGTACGAGACGGTGGTCAATGATGAGAGCAGTTCGTCGTTGTTTGGCTCGGATTTTGTTCGATGGTTCGTCTGAGGATAGTTTTTGTCGCTGGGTAAGTTGAACCTTGGTCTATGGTGTGAGGGTGACCAGAGGGAGAAGAAGCGTCGATCTCAAGGTTCGAAATGTCGGAATGGCCATCGGATGCACCATGTGCACGAGGATGCTCGGCATGACAGTTTGGATTAGGCGAGATGAGGGTTCGACTAGACTATGGTGGGTTCATGATTTTGGTCGATGTTCGTAGAGATGTTATTTGTGTTGATCGGAGTAGTTTTCTTCTTTTCTCTAACAATCTGGGATTTTCGGAGTCGAAAATTTTAGGTCGTTACATTTGGTATCAGAGCTGATGGTTAAGTGAGAACCTTGGCTCTAGTAGGAGTACTCATTAAGGATAGGGTCAATGGTACCCTAGAATGAGTTGAGTGTATATATATAAGAGAGCATACTTGTTATTTTCTTATATAATGGTTTTAAAAATGGTTTTAATGAGTGATTTTTTATAAAAGCTTATATTTTATTTATAAAGCAATGATTGGTGGTTGGATATGGAAACTGAATAAGAATTAAGTGATATATATATATATATATATATATTTAAATAAGAATTGGGATTAATCCAAACTGAAATTAAATGAAGATAGGTTTGAAATGGATTCAAACTGAAATTGAAATCTTGAATTTGGAGAAGAATTTTCAGAATAAGATAATAGTGAATTGGTTTCCAGTTGTAATAACCTTGGTTATTATCCTAAAATAATGAAAAGTTTTAAGGAAGTAAACTTAGTTGAGTATAACTTGTGAATTAAAGTGGATTTTACATTGTGAAGTTTTGAAATCTAGGTCTAGAAACATTTGGAATTGTTTCAAAATGTTAAACGAAATAATAAATGATATTATTCAGACTATTTTTGAATGTGATCTTATTTTAAAATAAGAAGTTGGTTGAAAACTTTGAAAGAATTTGTTTTGAATTAAAACCAAAGGTAGATTAAATTTTAAAATTTGGCTTGATAGGCCAAGAAGTAAATATGTATGTATGGATATACATAATATCAAAGACGATTTGAAACCCAAAGTGAAATAAGTTCATGAACTTTTAAGTGATAGAAATTTGAAATTTGAAATGGAGAATTCAAATTTCGAATGGGATAAATGGGATTAAATTGAATTTAGCTTAGAAGAAGTTAAATAAGTTTGAATAAACAACCTGATTTGGAAATTTCAGGATGAAATTGAGATTTAACTTGGAAAGTTAAATGGTTGATTTGAATGGGAAGTTTGTATGATCTCAAAATGGGTTTGAGATTTGGAAATTGGATATGGATGGACGTTTTAAATAATTTGGATGATATCATCCTGTTGTTATTAATAAACTTTAAACTGTGAATTGGATTGGTTAAATGAATAAAGGAATGGATTGTGGTAATATATCCATTATTGAGATAAATTGGGTAATAAATTGAATTTCAAAGATTAAATTGTTTAAAAAAGGATTTGAATTATTATTTGAACCTAGAAATAGGTTTATGAAGAAGTAAAGGAAATTTAAAACAGAATTTTGAATTTTGGACTAAGAATTAAATTGTTCAAAGACTTTGAAAATAAAGGATAATCTGGTTTAAGAGGTTAAACCAAGATTTGAAAATTTAACTCGAATTTATATAATTCGAGACGATTTACAGCGAAATTGAATTTGAAATTAGTTCAAATTGAAATTTTGTTTGAATAATTTGGAATTGTGATTAAAGTTGAATAGTTTCAAATTCAAATGGAATTTGATTTGAAAAGAATCGAGGTTAATTCAACTTGAATTGGGATAAATTCAAATTGGAGTTGAAATGAATTGAAATTGAAAATTTGTTCAATTTGAAAATTATTTGAATAAATTGAGATTGAAATCGAAGGAATAAAGTTAAATTTGGAACGAGAATTGAAGTTGCTTAAATTGATTTGAGATTGGATCAATGTTAAAAGGAAGTGGAAATTTAAAATTGAATTGATTGGAATAAAGATTGGGTAGTGGAACAGTTTGGCTCTGAACTATTTTCAAACAAATTATTCTAATATAAGCTTTCTTAAATCTATTTTTCCAAGCTATTTACTACATACGATCTTTCATTTTAAAGCCAAACTATTTTATACTTATTTTACAACTATTTTTGAAACTATTTAACTATTTTACAACTATTTTATAAACTGGTTACTATTTTTTTACTACTTTATAACTAATTACTATTTTACAACTATTTTGCAATTATTTATCTATTTTATAACCGTTTGACTATTTTATAACTATTCTACAACTACTTAATTATTTTATAGCTATGTTACAAACTAATAAAATTTTCAACTATTATCTATTTTAAAAAAATTCAATCTGTTTTCTAAATTTAAGCTGGACAGAGTTCAAACTATTTATGGTTAAATGTCCATTTGAGATAAGAATTAAGGTGATAATCCAAATGAGGATCTAAGCAATTGTGAATAAGTGGATAGAAATTAAAGTGAATGTGAATAGAAAGGAGGAATTGATTTAGCTAATAATCAATGAAGATAAATACGTAGGATGTACGTATATTATTCTATTCACATAATGATTTGATCCAGATTCGAGCATAGGATTTCGAGATAGTATATCGATCTGAGTTGGGATTTTTCACTCGATTTTCGACGGCGAACCTGGATATGGATTGTTGATTGGTTCTGAATATTCTCTATCATAGTTAGGCTATGCAAGGAGAATGACGGTTTCTGATCAAGGAACTAGATCTGAGTCCGCACTAGGAAGTCGGGTGGACGATACTAGTTTAGAAAGGAAGTTGTGTGATCGAGTGAGCGATCAGATTGATATAGCGTACGGATGATATATGTACATCATACGGGTTTGAATGAATTTGATATTGAAAATTTGTGGATAAGAACTGTCAAAAGGGTTTTCAAAATGAAAAATATATTTTGTGATATATATGATGAATAAAGTGGAAATTGGATATTTCTATGATAGAAATTTACTTTATGGAAGTAAGTAATTTGGTAAGTGACTTTATAGAGTAATCAAATTTGAATATTTGATTTGGAATAAACAAAGTTATATATCTTTGTTATATAAGATAAATCTCCCCTTGTTGAATCTATTGCCAGAAGAAAAGGGTTTTTGAAAGTATTTGAAGTATAAAGGGAATTTATACAAGTTTGAAGTGATCCCAAGATTTTTAAAAGTTATATATATATATATATATATATATATATGAAGGATCTTATGAGAATGATTTTGAGGAAAGGTTTTTGGAACCTATGGATTTTGGAAAGGCTGTTGATTTTTGGAGAAAAATCAATTTTGGAAATTTGGAAAGCCTTATTGAGAATTATCGATTTTGGAATAATCATTTTTGAGAAAGGAGATTTATATGAGATTCATACTAGGTGTATGATTTGGAAAGATACTATATGTGTATATAGTATAAAGTGTTTTGAAAATGGCTCTGGAGAAAAAGGCGCTCCTTTGAAATGAACTTCTCAGGAGTACCATAGGTTGGTACTGCCTTAAGCCTCAAAAAGGGGGGCTCTAAAGTGGATCCTGTGAGGAAGTCCGGACAAAATGAAGTTCCTGGGGATTATTTGGTAGCGAAAGTCGAGGGCGCCGATTCCTACAGAGGCATTTGGGTTATGTTGTGACGACAGTGTAACTCGATGCCGTTGTGATCTACTATGGACCATAGCGAAATCGTGTGGAGGTGAGAGGCAACGGTCTACATTTGATTTTGCCGAGAAGGCAACATAACATCAGTAGACTACGATCTATGGTCAAGTGGAGTGGAGAAGTTTCATTCTTTTGGTAGCGAAATTCGAGGGCGCTGATGCCTACAGTTACATGGACTTTTGTTGTAATGGCAACATAATCCGGGATGTAACTGCAATCTGTAGCGGGTTCCATGGCGTAATCGAGGGGCGCGGAGTGCTAATAGTTATCTATGGATTTTGCCCAGATGGCAACGTAACCATCGGGTTAAATGCGACCATGGATGGGGGTGATGATTTCCAGAGCATTCTCACTAAAGATATTTCCTCTTTTTTCAAAAGTGTTTTCTATATTTTCAATAAAACTATTTTCCAAGTATTTTCACTGGGTGTTGAAAACGGGTTAACCAAGTATTTATAAATTTTCAGTCTTACGCCTGATCAACGTATGACCGAATTTTGCAAGAACGAGGATGGATTTGTTGAAACATCAAGTTATAAATAGTATTTTTATAAAACTATTATGGCAATATTATATAGATTTGAAAGTGTTTTAGAAAAGTGAACAAAAACTAATTTTCTGATAATAAGCATTTTAATAATGCTGGCATCGTTCCTTTTCAGGGACGAAAAGATTCTAAGGGGGGAGGAATGTGATAACCCGGATTTTTAGACATCGGATAATTGGATAGTTATTTGATTTAACTTCTAAAAATACTGATTTATAAATTGAACAAATAAATGTGATAATCTCCTTTATAATTATTTAAAATTTATAAAATTTATTGTTTTAAAACAATAATAATAATGTGTTATTTTATATATATAAATGGATTACAAATTGAATCTGAGTTTATTCAAAATATATATGTATTGTTTGAATTGATTTTTTTAATTTGATTTTTATTTTAATTTAAATTTGAAAATTTAAAGGAAGTATATCTTAAATATAGTTTGGTTTAAAAATTATATATGATCTTATTTTGAATAGTTATATTGATTTTATTTTCTATAAAAGAATTTTTTATATATATATATATATATATATATATATAAGTATTTATTAATTAGTAAATAAATACAAAAATTTTGAAAACATATAAAAAAAATTAATTAATGCATGCAAATTTACATGTGTTAGCTCATGAATCTCCTAATAACATGTGTAAATGAATTAAGTATAATTAAAGACAAGTATTAAATCTTTAAACAAATGTCATTTTATTTCATTTTCTTTTATTTTTAATGATAAAAACTAAATTTTATCTATATAAACATATACCTATTTTCTTTATTTCCTTTTCCTATCTTCATTCTAAAATCAAAGAAGAGAAAGATCTATAATAAAAAAATTAATTTAAAACAACCATTTTTTCTCGATAACTATAGAAAATCATCTCAGTTTTTTTTAAGCAAGCTTCTAACTTCAAAGCTAAATCAAGCAAGGATCAAGCAGTTTCAACTCAAACTGCAGTAAGTGGTCAAAGAATCCAATATTCAAACTTCAGATTCAAAACCCAGGTTCCAGATTTTCAAACTCTCTGCTAATCATCAAACACAAGGTGAGTAAACTCTTGAAATTCGATTTGACTGAATGTGCATGTGATTAATCCTTCAAGTATGATATGAACTATGCTGTGCATGTTGCTAAAAATGATTTTTATGTGTATGTATGTGAGTTAGTGGTTGTGTTCATGACAGGAACAGGAAAGTATACCTCTGTTTAAATCATTACAGGTTTAGACCTGATTTAAAAAATTTAATCTTCTACTTAAATGATTTTTTTTAGGCCTTGATCTCTGAGTTAAAAAGTTTTTGTATGTGAGAAACCTTACTTCAAAAACCTACTCTGCTAAACAGTAAACATTTATGTTCACTGTTGTTTCAAAAATTTATATCTTTAATTCTAGTTTAAATCTGATGATGTTGTGAACTAGAAAATGATTATTTATGTTTGTAGTATAAGTTAAAAATAGTTCGAGAGCAAATTATGTTATGTAATGGTCTTAGGCTTGTTTTTACAGTAGATAACCTTGTTTTTTGAAAATTCAATATAATTAAAACAAACATTAAAGCATGCAATTCGATTACTTTTTTAAAATGAAAATTTTTAGAAGTTGAATTGTAAATTTTAACATATTATAATGTAAGAAAACTCAAATATTAGATTTTCGGTTAAAAAAATATTTTCCAGCGATCTCATCGTTACAGGGTGGCGCGGCCAGGATTGGTAGGTGCTGGTGATCTTGGGGAAGGTGATGACCGTGGCGGAATATTGAGTTTAGGTGTGGATTGGTAGGATGGCTATCGGGGGGTCGGAGAACGCAATGATTTTGGAGGGTAACAGTGCAACCGGAGTTTGTAAGGGTTGGCTCGGTGATGCTGCATGGGAGGGCGTTTATCGGAGGTAGGTGGCGTACGAGATGGTGATCAACGGTGGGAGCAGTCGTTGTTTGGCTCGGGTTTTGTTCGATGGTTCGTCTGAGGATAGTATTTGGCGCTGGGTAAGTTGATCCTTGGTCGTGGTGTTGTGGTGTCCAAAGGGGAAAGAAGCGTCGATCTCGAGGTTCGCGATGTCGGAATGGCCATCGGAGGAATGGTGCATGTGCACCGTATGCACGAGGATGCTCGGCATGACAGTTTGGATTAGGCGAGATGAGGGTTCGACTAGACTATGGTGGGTTCGTGATTTTGGTCGATGTTCGTAAAGATGTTATTTGAGTTGATCGGAGTAGTTTTCTTCTTTACTCTAACAATTTGGGATTTTCGGAGTCGAAAATTTCGGGTCGTTACATGGATCGTGACTTTGGTTGGATAGACTAAGGTTTTTTAGAATATGACTAAAATAGAAATAGAATGTACAACATGATCTGAAAATTTGAAGTCAGCCTCAAATCTCTATTTAAGAAGTTGGTAAAGTGTAAAGATATTCCAGATCAGTAATTGAGTTATGAATAAGGTTTTCCATAAGATATGAATTTTATATCTTAATTTTGGCAATTTCCGTGTAATCTCCATAAATTATCCAATTCCAAAATACATATAAAAGTGCACTATTTGAAGTAACAAGGAATCACTAAAACGAAAGAGATGTGAAAAGAGGATATTCTTTTCCATAGTTTACAATTTCTAATTCAATACTAAAAAAGAAATAATTTCTTATAATTTCAAACAAAGCAAAAATCTCAATTGTCGTTAGTTTATGATGGTAATCTTTTTGGAAGAATTGCTCCGATAAATTATAATATGGAAATGTGTATTCTAGTTATAGAGTTAGTAGTTAGATATAGATATCGTACAGCTATGCTAAAAGACCAGAATATATATAGGTAGCATAGATTACGGCTATATGCATATTAGTTAGTAATTGATGGATTGAGATTTATGGACATCAATTGCAAATTCAACGGGTAATAAATTTGAAATTAGTGAGAGGAAATATAATTTAATGAGGGCTTATTAAGGAAACTTGATGTTGCATTTGGGGAAGAATGAAATTTGAGTAATGAATGGATTTTGAAAACATGAAGAAGGATTAATTGAAAATTGTCTAATTCCGACAGTAATAATCATCTGCTATGGATATTAATTGAAACAATAAATGAACCACATTTATTAAAGACCGAAAAAAGGGTAGTAATGGAATGTAATATTAAAGATAGCCCATCTTAATTTAGAAAGGAGTGTTATAACCTCAACACTATTTATATTAACGATAATAAATTTTAACTTCCACTTTTGGAGTTTTGGATTATAGTCGTTGGTTATTTTCGTAGTTATTGGAAAAATAGATGATCTGGTACACGATATATTCTCATTTATTCCTGTGTAGACTTTATGAATGCGGTTTAAACCACTTGATATATGTTGGGAAGCAAAGTAAATAAGGAAATTTTATGGGAACACTTAACTAGCGATAGATCATAGGTAAAACTGGAAGTTAATAAGTATATTTGGCTAGTAATCCAAAGGGAGTAACTGTTTCAATCTCAAAACTTTAGATTTTAGCAAACACAAGGGATATAGCTGACAAAATGCCACCATGTAAGGAAAAGAGAAAATGTATAGGAATGAGAACGGAATTTTTTTTGATCAAGGATTAAGAAGAAGGTGGCAGAAATTTTCCATTAGAAGTAGTGGAACTGCAACACTCCAACACAGCTTTATGGAGTTGCGCTTTGTATCATTAGTGATAGGGACCCTTAGTTTACTAGAAAATTTGGAGGGATTTGCTAGTAGCTTTAGGAACTAGCTTTAGGAACTTCGTTGAATCGAAGCATTTCTTACCGACTGAATACCGAAGGACAAAATGAAGGAATGGATGGGAAATTCGGACGATTTGTTGAGAGCTTGCATCTTAAACTTTGGAGGATCTTAGGCGTAGCGCTTACCCTTAGTAGAATTCGCGTAGAATTGTAATCATCAATGGACGATTAGTAAGGTAACCTTAAAGCATTTCTTGGGGAGGCCATTCAAATCATCAAATTATGGATGAAAAACCACCAACAAATTCTACTCTGACCAAATTTGTATTGCAAGACATTAGAAAGCTAAAATAATTAGGCAGGGTATGAAGATCGTACGACTTGGGTAGCTGGGAAGTAGGCACCAGATCTATTGGGCATTTTTTCCAATATGGAAAAAGGAAAAAAAACAAGAAAACTTTTATGCTGGCTGAAGTCCATGACATTTTTGCATTTGAGAAAATACCTTCGTAGCATAGCAATTGTTCTAGAGCTTAACCAATTGAAGGATTTTAAGATTGAGCCAACAGCTTCCTATTCCACTGTAGGCATCGTAGAGCATGGAACTCTGAAACTCCGCATTAAAGAATTAGATTGGTCCGAATAAAATAGTGAGAAAATCTGATGGGAGGCATGAGGACTCTTTGTCCAAAACTTTTTTTTGAAAAATTTCCTCTTCAAAATTAGAATTTTGGTTGCATCGTGGTTGCTACATTGGATGGCAGGAGATGGTTCCTACATTTTTTCACACCCACTTTATTAATGCTCATGTAGAAATTTTTATGCATGTTTAGGGTATTTGCAAACATACTTTCATAACACGATTACACACACGCTAGGATTGAGCGCATTTTAGTACATCTATTGTACATAAGCACATTGCACTATTGGTTGAGTATATGGTTGTACAAATAACTTGGTTGTATAATATCGATGTTATTGTGTTACGTTGTTCACTCCTGGAAAGATTTCATGACGAAATCTTTTTTAAGGGTGAAAGAATGTAACACTCCGTAAAATGAATCATAAATAAATGTAGTAAATTAAATAAAATGTGATAAGGAGAAAATAATTTTTTTATGGATATTGAAATTTGACCGTGAAAGTTATACTGTTGCGTTTGTGGAGAAATTTTGATTAATTTCATATATAATATGCTGAAAATGAAGCTCGAACAAAGAAGTAATGAGGGTTTGAAGTTTCAAATTTAAAATAATTTGAATGAGGTTCAAATAATCAATTAATACCCTAATTTAAAATTTAAAATTAAGTGTGATTAGACTTGAGGGTTAAGTATAATTGAAAATTAGCAATTAATATTCAAAGTTATTTAGGGTATGAAATCAATAAATAATCAAGCAATGGTAAAATAAAATAAATACCGATCCAAAATAAGGGAAGAAGTCGACCAAGCACCCCAAGTGATCGACCTAGAGGTCGACCATAGGGTTCGAACGCTTGGAGCATGGGGTCGACGACTTCCTTGTTGTGGAACCTATTTTGATGAGGTGTACGTTCCAGATTTATCCCTTTTCAATCTATTCTCATTCAACGGTTCTGGTACGTTTCCAACCACTATAAATTAGACCATAGACCTTTCACTTTTATCCACAAATATTTTAAATACAATAGCGAGGTCATCGTTATCTCTCCAAATTAGATTCACAAACTCCATAGAGAATTAGGTAAGAGTCCAATCTATATTCTATTTATTTCTTCTTCCACTAACCTATTCTTATTCTATTCTCCTCCAACTATTCCAAATCTAATAAATATATATGTACCTCTTCCCTATTGTGTGTGTATATATCAAAAGTGAGAGATTTTGAAAGATATTGTGAGGCATGCAAATCCAAGAAGGACGAAGTTAAGGCTATTCTATGTGTAAACCTTAGTACCTTTTTAGCAATTTTTTAATGTATTTCTTTTTGGATTTGAATATGGCTTAGGGATTTTGAATCTAAACAATATTATAGCAAAAATTCGACAAAATTCATTTTTACTTTGATATGTCAATTCTATGTTGAGATTCTCAATTACTTATATTAATTTGATGGAATTTGTTTCATTATGCAATTTCTGATAATTTCATAATCTGTTCCACTTCTCTTTCTTTTCTGGGTCAAATTATGATTCTTCAATCAAATAAGGAATTTAGATTACGAATTCTATTTGTAGTTTACACCACTTATTCTTATCTATTTCTTTGTAAAAGGAGTTGAATAGAATATGAGGTTTAGATTGCAATACATATTATTTAAGATATTCTATTTGATTGGTGTAATAAATTGAGTTTCTATTTTATTTACAAATCTGTTATTGCAGTTTCGGTTATGAATATTCATTCCCTGTTTTAGATATTAAAATTCCATGAAATCTTGGGAATTTGAAGAAAAAGGATTTGTAATAATTTTTGGTTAGGGAATTGACATATAAGCTAGTTTAGAGTGTAAAATCTATGCGTTTGGAACTTATAAGGCATGAATATTCATTTATGTCAATTCACATTATTAATGTATAATTATTGCGTACATGGCGTAGTTAATTAGACATTTGTTTACATTTATTTTCCTCATTAGGAAGTAACTGATTGTGTGGCGAAAATAAAAGGAAACTATATATTGCCTAATTATTATTTGAATACATAATAAGGAAGATTCCTAATAAGGCCCTATTTATAAAATGGTGAGATGAGTGTGTGTGTGTAGAGTAATTGATTTGTGGATAAGTCATAGGGATGTGAGGTCAGTAGAATTACATGACAAAAGTCTGCTCTTCACTGTGATGCTACCAGAAATTGTGTACACTTTTATTAATGTGAGATATTCTTATGATAAATATTTGTAATGACGCGAAGTTGGTCTCGAATTCTGTAGGGAAATCGACCCAGCTAATCTGACTACCGGTTCCTACGAATAGCGGACTTATGTGAGACGACACTATGAGTATGGGCCATAAGACGAAGGGCTGGCTATGTGGTTTTGGGGTATTAAATGGTTGGACCCGCTACTTTTCCCCTGATGAAGTATTAGATGGCCAAGAAGACACATTAGGTGGTATCTCCACAGGGGTCCTCTTTTGGAAATAGGTTTTAAATGATGGGATCTACCTTAATTAAAGTCCTAAATGACCAGAATCTGCCTATATTCCACTTGGAAGTATTAAGTGGCCTATGAGATTTCATATGATGTCAGCTAAATAGCACCATTGAGGAGAATGCCTTGGAGATAGGTCTTAAATGATTGGGTCTACCTTAATTAAGGTATTACATGACCAGGGTCTGCCTATTTTCCAACAAAAGGTATTAAATGGCTTGAATACCGTCTCTTGCATTATTACCAATTTATGACGTATGATTGAGATATGAGATTCTAGAAACCTGCTTCTAGAAATGGAAGGTATTAATTGGTTTGACGCGTCTCCTTCCCTTATAAAGAAGTATTAAATGGTTTTTATTTGTTTTATGTTCGTAGTCATATTCTTATTTTGAAATATACTACCCAAGTATTGAAAAGGTAAGACTCGAGATTTTTATTCATCGAACACTTGTTGTTCTGACTCCCTCCTCATTACAACATAGGTTAAGGATGGAGTGATGGCGATGACGATGCTTAAAGATGGAGAAGCTTGGCTTGTGGCAGTATTTGTTATTATTACTTGCTTTTATGTGTACCTAAGTACTTAGATAATTGTTGCAACGTATTTTATGTTACAGTTTTTACGCAATTTTTAATTATGACATTTTATGCTTTTGAGATAAATGGCTAAACTTTTCTATTATTTCAGTAATTTAGTCTTAGTCATGCTATAGGACCAAGCTATGTGTGTTTGTTTAGTAGGTTTCCATGACATTATTGCTCTTGCTAGGGTAAAGCCATAACCACTTGTTGATTTAGATTCCTCTGAATCTAAAATCCAGTTTGCATCACTATATCCTTCTAAGACGGCAGGATATTTTTCATAATTTAAAGAAAAGTTTGTTGTATTCTTTAAATATCCTAACACTCTCATTAGTACATTCCAGTGCTCCATCCCTAGATTACCCGTATACCTGCTTAGTCGACTTACTATATAAGAAATATTCGACCTTATGCAATTCATGAGATATATTAAACATCTTATTACACGAGAATATCTCAGTTGCATTTCACTCTCATTATTGTTTTTGTGCAGTACTTCTGATGGATTAAAAGGTGTTCTTACCTGTTTGATTCCATAATGTTGGAAATTTCCAATCGCTTTTTCTACACAGTGTGACTGAGATAATTCAATTCCATTGGTTTTTTATTATTTTGATTCTCAAAATAACGTGTGCAACTCCTAAATCTTTCGTATCGAAATTGTTGATTAACATTTTCTTTATGGTCTCTATAACTTTAATGTTGGGACCAAAGATTAGCATATCAACCACATATGAATGAACCATCACATACGATTGTCCAACTTGTTTGTAATAAACATATTTATTCCATTCATTTATATGAAAATCATTTTTCATCATGACACTATCAAATTTTTCGTGCCATTATTTCGGAGCTTGTTTGAGTTTGTATAATGATTTGACTGATCTATAGACTTTGTTCTTATTTCACTTAGAAATAAAAACTTCAGGTTACTCCATGTAAATCTCCACATCGCGATCTCCATTTAAGAATGTCATCTTTACATCCATTTGATGAATTTCTAGATTATAAATGGATGCAATTGCTATTAACATTCTTATAGAGCTTATTTGTGTAACCGGTAATAAGTATCAAAGAAGCCTACACCTTCTTTTTGACAATATACTTTGGCTACCAATCTGGCTTTATATTTGGCAATGAAGCCATCCAGTTTTATCTTCTTCTTGAAGATCCGTTTATAATCAATTGGTTTTATTTCAAGTAGAATGTCAACTAATTCCCAAGTTTTATTACTTAGAATTAAATCGATCTCACTTTTGATTTCCTCTTTCCAACATAAAGATTCTGAAGATGACATTACCTCTTTGTAAGTCTGAGGTTCATGTTCTAATAGGTAGGTTAAGAATTTTGGGCCAAAAGACTTGAAAATTCCTTCCCTTATGCTCTTCTTAGTTCAATTTTATCCTTTTCACGATGAGTTTCATCTTCATGTGGTTTATCCCTTTCTTCTCTTGTCCTTTTAGGGACAGATATTCGATCATTCTTTTTGTATGCAAACACATCTTCAAAGAATGAAGCATATTTTGACTCCATGGTTGTATTTATACTGATATCATTTATATCATACTTGAAGGCTAAAAATCTATAAGCGCTACTATTTTTGGTGGGTCCCAAATAGTAACAGTCTACCATTTTTGGTCCAAGTCTGACATTCCTAGGAGATGAAACTGGAACTTTTGCCAAGCACCCCTACACTGAAGTATTTGAAACTTGGTAGGTGTCCTTTCCATAATTCATAGGGAATTATTCCAGTTTTGCTACGTGAAACCCTATTTAGTATGCGATTAAACATATTTAGGGCTTCCCCTCACAAGTTCATTGGTAGACCAAAAGTTAATAGCATATCGTTAACCATGTCTTTTAGCGTTCTATTCTTTTCTTGGCAATACCATTTTGTTATGGAGATTATGGTGCTATTCTTTGATGAATTATTCCATTTTCTACACAAATTTTTTTAAATGGTAGTTCATATTCTCCATCTCAATTTGATCTTAATATCTTCATTTTTTTGTTAAGTTGATTTTCTACTTCAGCTTTGTATTTTATAAATGATGTAATTTCTTCATCTTTTCTATTAAAATATATACATAGCAATATCATGTATAATCATCAATGAATGTGATAAAGTAATTTTTTCTGCCTCTTGTAGGTAATGACCCAAAATCATATAAGTCGGTATGAATCATTCTCAATGGTTCAGTACTCCTATCAATAGTATGAAATAGGTTTATAACCATTTTCTCTTCTATACATGTCTCATATTTTTATCTTTTATCTACTTGAAATTTTGAAATTAATCTTACGTTTGCAAGTTGTTTTATTTTTTGAAAATTTATATGTCCTAATCTATCATGCCATGATAGGTTTCATACATAATCAAATAAGAACCTTCATTTTTGTCCATTGCATAATCATGAGTACATAGTATTTTTTTCTAACTAGGGCTATATTTGTCTTAAACAGGCCATCACATAAATATCTCATTCCTATATAAATTCTAACCTTCGACATAACCATCTTGTCTAACTCAAAGATCTTTGGAACATGAAGCATGTCGTTCAATGTAACATTTTTTCCAGAGGTGAACTTGAAGTTGGCTGTTTCATTGTCCTCAATCATGGAAACTGTAAAATTACCAATGTAGAGTTTTCCTCCCTGATCGAATTTGTTGTAAGTGGAAAACATGATTTTATCAGAACATACATGTCAAGTAGCACCTGTATCAGTCACCGCTGTGTAAGATTCTGAACTAAATTGCATTTTGACACAACTCCATAAAAGTTAGACTCATCCACTTTCATATTTCCCATCATATTTGCCTCTGAATTGTTCCCCAACTTGTGTCTGCAAACTTTTACGGCGTGTCCTGTCTTGCCACAAACCCAATAGTTTCCATTGAACTTCTTGGACCGCTTATTTTTGTTGGATTTCATTTCTCACGCTTTCCTCTTTTATGAGAAATCCTTCTTTTTATTTTTGTTGAAGTGTCTTTTCTTCTTTGACCCTTCTATGAAAAATGTCTTCTCACTTTTTTGTTGTGTAATTCCACGGTTATTAGCCTCAACCTTCAGTCTAACAATGAGGTCGTGTAAGGAAATCTCCTTATTTTTATGCTTTAGATAGTCGCGGTAGTCTCTCATGATAGGGAAAGCTTTCCTATTATTTCTTCAACCAAGAAAAATTCTCCAACTTTATGGCCTTCTGATTCAAATTCATGAATGATTATTTGTTGTTCATGTATTTGAGTAGTCACAGATTTGGAGTCTATCATCTTGTTGTCTATGAACTTGTCTACGATAAATTTTTCAGATAGACATTATATGTCCTATATTTTGTGAATAATACAATGCACTTATGAAGAATAATACATGGAGTCTAGTGCAGTCACCAAAGCATCAAAACATAATTGGATGCAAGTGGATATTCAAGCTAAAAAGGAATCCAGATGGAGCTATTGCAAAACATAAAGTAAGACTTGTAGCAAAAGGAAACACACAACAATGTGAGTTTGATTTTACCAAAACTTTTTCTCCAGTAGTCAAACCAACCACTATTAGATAATATATACAATTGCTCTATATAAAAAATGGAGTATTAAACAACTTGATGTAAATAATGCATTTTTGAATAGTGAGCTACATAAAGAAGTATATATGAAACAACTAAAATGGTTCAAACAATTAGATCACACTGGTATGAAAGTTAAACATAGCAATATATAGCTCAAGCTCTAAGGATGTGGCATGATAAGTTAAAAACTACACTAATCAGATTAAAATATAAAGCTACAAAGTCAGAAAATTCACTCTAAATAAAGCAAGATGAAAGCTCAATAACCTACGTGCTAGTCTATGTAGATAACATTATAATTACCGGCAATAATGAAGCAGAACTCGGCAACACAATTCATTATTCAGATCAAGAATTCTCCATTAAGGATTCAGGTAATCTCAACTACTTTCTGGGCATTGAAGTGTTAAGAAATTCCAAATCATAATTGATTCTATGTCAAAGGAAGTGCATTTCAGAGATATTAGTTAAAGCCAATATGGATCAAGCTAAGCCTCTAACAACTCCTATGACAAGTAATCTACATTTATCTAATTATAAAAGAGAAGCCATTTCAAATGAAAGGTAGTACAGAAGCAAACTAGGGGTATTACAGTACATAACAATAATAATAACAAGATCAGACATAGCATTCAGCATGAACAAAGTGTGTCAATACATGCAAAAACAATTAGATGAACATTGGAAAGCAGTTAAAAAAATTCTCAGATATCTAAAAGGTACAATAAACCATGGATTATGCATAAAATCATGTCAAAATCTAAACATACAAGGATTTGCAGATGCAAACTGGGCTATAGACACAGATGATCGAAGATCGCTTTCAAGATATTGTATAACTTAGGTGAAAATCGAATCTTGTGGTGCTCAAAGAAACAAACAACAATATCACGATCAAGTACCGAAGCAAAGTACAGAAGTGTAGCAAGTACTACAATAGAGATCATGTGGTAAAATCTCTGTTAAGCGAGTCCGAGTTTCAGCCTAATCACAAATCGATAATCTGCTGCGATAATCTAAGTACGGTTTTCCTAATTGCAAATCTAATACTTCATTCTCGAACAAAGCATATGAAGATCGATCTCTACTTCATTTGAGAATAGGTCATAAGTGTTAGTCCGTGAGATGATGGTTTTGATGACAACAACCTTAGAATAGATTATAAAATATAAATACTGACATTATAAGTTTAGATATATATGCATGTGCTGGATTTAACCATGCAGGTACCAAGAATGAAGACTGTACAGTATAGAGATTCAAGATATCGAGATAGAAGACTCATGAGTATCAAGATTATCAAGAGTTTAAGATTTCAAGCATAAGTATTTTTATTAGGAATTTTGGAGGTTCTCAGTGCTATTCAGAGTTATAGACTTCTTTGTAATCTATGAAGCGAGAAAAGATGTGATTGTAGCCTTGGAAATCAATCAAGAGAGATAAGGTGTGATTGTAGCCTTGGTAAATCAATTGGGTAAACTTGTGGCCCGGAAATCAAGTATCTCTACCCAGAGGATATAAATTCTAAAGGGTGTACCTCGTAGCCTTGAAACCGAGGGTGTAATTGTACAATTGCTTTTGAAAGGAAATCCGTACTTGTGTTGCGGGACTGGATGTAGGGTAACTCCGAACCAGTATAAAATCCGGTGTGTTCTTTCCTTTACTGCTTTTATTTTATTTCTGCATCTGTGCTTGTTTTTGTGATCATATTCATGTCTGTATATTGCATACATCGGTGTCTAAATTAACATAAACTCAAAAAGATTTAGTAATTCTTTATTAACACTATTCACCCTATTCACCCCTCTCCCCTCTAGTGTTAATCCTAGCCTTAAGATCCGTAATCCGCATTTCTCACAATTGGTATCAGAGCAAGGTTTTTAAAGTCTCATAATCCGATTTTTGAAAAGTTTTCAAAATGACTACTAATACTGGTACTGTTACTAACACTGGTATCACTGTCACTGGTTCATTTGTAGAGGGTCAGTCTACTGTCAAACCTCCACTTTTTAATGGCAGTAACTATGCATATTGGGCATGTAGGATGAAAATATATTTACAATCTATAGGATTAGACACTTGGAATATCACACAAACTGAATATTATGAACCCACAACTAATTTTGCACAGTGGACTGCTGAGCAAAAGACTGTTGCACAAAATAATTCTAAGGCTATGAATATTCTGTTTTGTTCACTATATAGAAATGAATTCAATAGAGTGTCAGTTTGTAAGTCTGCATATGAAATCTGGAAAACTTTGCAAGTTACCCATGAAGGAACAAGCAAAGTTAAACAAACCAAAATTTCCATACTCACAAATCAGTTTCAATTATTTAAAATGAATCCTAATGAGTCTATTTTACATATGTATAGTAGATTTCAGGATATTGTGCATTCTCTAATTTCTTTGGGAAAGGAATTTTCTGAAGAAGATCAAGTCAGAAAGATTTTAAATTCTCTAACTCCAGAATGGAATCAAAAGACACTTGCGATCGAAGAGGCAAATGACATCAGTACTTTAAAGATAGAAGAATCAATTGGAAATCTAATGTCGTATGAAGTTCAAATGATCGGGAGAAGAGAAAGTAAAGCATATGAAAAGAAATCAATGGCATTCAATGCATTGACCGATGGATCAGACTCAAACAGCGATAATGATGAAGGGATAGCCTTTATGACCAAAAATTTTAGGAAATTCTTGAAATACAGAAAGATGAGTAATCTCAAGAGAAACAACTATAAGAATTCTAGAAATTAGAACGTAGTGCCAAATAATGACAAATGTTACAGCTGTGATAAAGCAGGCCATTTCATAAGAGACTGTCTGTATCCAGATAGGCAAAATTCTCCTATGAACAATGATCCAGCAAAAGAAACGAAAGCATGCATTTACTGCTACTCTAGATGACTCAGACTCGTCCTCAAGTGATGATGATCAGAAGACAGATAATTCGGATTTGTGTTTCACAGCTGTTCGTGACTCCAACGAATTCAAAGAAACAGACTCAGAAAAAGGTACACGTTTACAATACAATTGGTTGAAATTGCTTGCTTAGAATTAGTTGCTTGATTGTTTGATTGATTGATTTTAAATTGGTGTGTTGTTGGAATTGTAAAATTTATTTTCTATTTTTTATTATTTTTATTATTTTTTAGCAGTGTAATAATATTTTCTGAAATGTACTTGAAGTTTAATAATATTTCATATATATATATATATATATAGGCATTAAAAATAATAATAAAATTTATATATATATATATATATATATTAGAGAACTTAGGAAAAATCAATTCATGAAAATTCAAAGGCACATGTCGACATGGTCCCTACCATGATGTCAACATGGGTACCTGAATTTGAATTTCAAATTTTGAATTCAAATGTTTGAATTTCCCTCCACTTTTTCACTTTATTCAATTCTCTGAAAAGCTACCTTTTGACCAGAGAATATGTCCTTTGAGAATCTATTTATTCACTATTTTTTATCATATCTTTTCACTCTCATTTTCAAATTTAAACTCCCTCTTCATAACTTCAAGCTCTCTACTCTCTACTTTAATGGCTTCTTCAAGCAACCCATCCACCATGAGAATTTCCAGAAAAATCAAAGACCAATTATTTAATGATCCAGAGGCAATAAAAGCATACATCAATTATGCTAACTATGCCAAACTCCATCCCGGAAAATTTGCTATTTTTCAAGATTTTTCTTCTTATGAAATTGATTATCTTTTTGCAAACAATGGAGTTCTTAGTCTTATTGATGCTTCTCAAAATGATTTTGTTTGCTATCCTAATCCTGTCAAAATTTTCTATGCGAATTTAAATCGCGGATTTTATGATGGTAATGAGAATGAAATTCAAAGTAGCGTCAAAGGCACTAGAATTGTTTTGAATTGTGATCTTTTGAGTATTATTCTCAATTGTAAGAATTCGGGAATGGATCTTTCTAACTTTAAAATTGATGAACATGATCGTGAGACATTTCATCACATTTTCGAAAGAGATGATGATTTTGAATTTAAAAATAGAAATTTTCGACCAAAAGAAAGAATTGTCAATCTTCTTTTGCAACATACTTTGACCCCAAGATCGAAGAATTTTAACAATCCTACTTCAAAAGTTTGGAAAGCACTGCTTGCTATTTTTGGAAATTATGACATAAATTGGGCGCAAGTTATTTTGGATGAACTTCGTCCCAAAAATCTTGAAATTGGTGAGAATACTTTATATCATGGAATTTATCTCACTCGGATTTTTAACTATTTTGGAGTGGATTTCAAAGGCAAAAACTTGTTTCTGAAAAGGTTTTCAATCATTCCAACATTTCACTTATGAAAATTCCATTTGTTTTTCAACCTTATGAGACCCTTACCGATAAGGAAGAGCGTTTGGCTCATGAGGAAATGGAAGAAGAGAAGAAGAAGAAGAAGGGGATGAAATGGAAATTGAAGAAGAAGAAGGTGAAACCTCTTTGGAAAGTATTGACTATCCACCGAATCCATCCACCAAAACCCTTCTCAAAAACCAAAAGACTATTGTTGAGAATCAACGGATTCTTAAATGATCCGTTAGTAAAAAGTTGGATAATATTTCTTCGAAGATGAACAAGTTCATTTCAAAAGTCAGGAAGAAACTTAGACTATCTTCATCATCTAACTAGTTTTATCTTCTCATATCATGTTGTATTTGTTTGCTTTATTTCAAATAATTCATGTAGTTTGTTGTGTGCTTAATCGTTGTATTATCGTAGTATGCAATGAAAGGAAATTTCCTTTCTGTTATCTACCTTATCTTACCTCCAGAATAAATATTAGTATATTATATAAATATATATATATACACACAATTATTCACAAAATCAAACTAGTCATAAGTTTTCACTAACCCATGTCGACATCCTCTATATGACCATGTCGACATGTACTGGTCAAAAATGACAATTGATTTTGAATTTGAAATTTGAATAACTATCAAATGTCTATTCATTTCAAATGAATTTCTACACCTATAAATACCTGTTTCTTCCAGAATTCTTCACTAAAATTTATTTCTTATCATCTATATCCTTTATTTCTTTCACAAATTCAACTACGGCTAATCCTATTCACAATCTATCCGAAAATCTTGAAGAAACCCTTAGTTCGTTCAAGAATATTCTCTCGTTTATTCTACGTAACCAGCGTCACTTAGAATTGAGTCAAATACAGATGATCAAGGAACAAGAAAGGCACTTCGATGCGATACGATGGATGATCTCTTCTCTGCACAAGGATGATAACGAAGCACATCCTCATGTCTCTCTCACCAACGACAATGAAAATTGGGATGCAATTAAAGCATACTTGGAGAAGAATGATGGGTGGAAGTTCCTCGTAATGTTTGATTTCATTACCTTGTTTGATATTTGTTTGAATTGATTTGGTTTGGATTGATACTTTGTGTGAATTGATTTCTTGATATTTGTTTGAAGTTTGTTGTATAAAACACATATATATATAGAGACATTGAAATGTATATAGTCTTTGATTAATTATCATGTTCATAAGTATAATTGTTTCTTAATCCATATATTATATATTCCACTGTATAGTTTATCAATGCAGGTACTGAAGTCCAAGAATGAGGGGGAGTGAGTTTTTGTTGATGACAAAGGGAAAGAAATATAAAATAGGGTAATTAGGCATAAATTAAGGGGGAGTTATTAGTTTTAGGGGGAGTTATTAGAATAGAAATAATATTTTATAAACAAAGATTGTCATCATCAAAAAAAGGGAGATTGTTAGTCCATGAGATGATGGTTTTGATGACAACAACCTTAGAATAGATTATAAAATATAAATACTGACATTATAAGTTTAGATATATATGCATATACAAGATTTAACCGTGCAAATAGCAAGAACGAAGACTGTACAGTATAAAGATTCAAGATATCGAGATAGAAGAATCATGAGTATCAAGATTATCAAGAGTTCAAGATCTCAAACATAAGTATTTTTATTAGGAATTTTTGTTAAAACTCGTAGAAAAACGCCGGCATCTTAAAATCCAATTTATTCGTGGAATAGAATCCACTTCAGACCTGTTAAAGGGATGGAACCCTAAGTAGGATGGAACCTACGAAAATCTAGTGGAACATTGTTTTGTATCCACTAATCTTAATTCAAATGATTTTAAAAATTATCTTTTTTTAAAATGATTTCAAAACTTTCCTTTTAAAAACATCAAAACTCTCTATCCTGATTTTAAATAATTTTAGCCTCAAAATTATCTTTAATTTCAAAGTCAAATTACTCCTAATTTTAAACTATCTTTTTAAATTATATATTTAACTTTTATACTTAGATTTAAATATAAAACTATAGTTAAAATCTATATATATTATTCTCTATATTTACTTATGAATTTTAACTATAGTCAAGTATATTTGTAAAGTTTAAAATAGTTTTAATATAAGATAAAGGTTATTTTCAAAAAAAATCAAATCACCAAAAATTGCTTTGGGATGTCGACATGCCTAGGATAACCATGTCGACATGGTGTCGGTTGAATTCAAAATTTAAATTTCAAAAGAAGTGTCTGTTCGCCATAACTCTTCATGAATGGACATGGCTGTTGTTCTTCTATAAATATGGGTTAGTTTCAACGAATTTTATATCAGATTTTCTGGTTTTTCACTCCTCTTCTTCTTCCACATTTCTTAATACATATTTTTACCATTACTCTGCCGAAATCAACATTGAATCAAACTCGATTACTTCTAGTTTGATTCTCTATCACTATCTCTACAAGATTCTCAGTGCTATTCAGAGTTATAGACTTCTTTGTAATCTATTAAGCAAGAAAAAGTGTGATTGTAGCCTTGAAAATTAATCAAGAGAGAAAATGTGTGATTGTAGCGTTGGTAAATCAATTGGGTAAACTTGTGGCCCGAAATCAAGTATCTCTACCCAGAGGATAGAAATTCTAAAGGGTGTACCTCGTAGCCTTGAAACCGAGGGTGTAATTATACAATTGCTTTTGAAAGGAAATCCGTACTTGTGCTGCGGGACTGGATGTAGGGTAACTCCGAACCAGTATAAAATCCGGTGTGTTCTTTTCTTTACTGCTTTTATTTTATTTCTGCATCTGTGCTTGTTTCTGTGATCATATCTGTGTTTGTATATTGCATACATCAGTGTCTAAATTAACATAAACTCAAAAAGGTTTAGTAATTCTTTATTAACACTATTCACCCTATTCACCCCTCTCCCCTCTAGTGTTAATTCTAGCCTTAAGATCCGTAATCCACATTTATCACAATAAGAGGAAAATTGAGAGTAATCGCATACCTTCTATTTAACCAACGAGCAGATATCCTCACGAAGTCATAAAAGCTTCGAAAGATTGAAAATGGAGTTATGAATTGAATAAACCGGCAGTAGCTAAAAAGGGGGACAAAAGTCATAGATCGATTTGAGGGTGGATAGTAAGAGTAATAGAATAATGCAACGGCATGTGTAGTATAATAGAGCAGAGGGCGGATATGTACTTTCATACAATACAATGCGGGCCGCTTCTCTTATCAAACCCGTATCACATGTATTCTACAAATACATGTGTATTATGTATAAATCATCATTTTGTCAAAGAGAATAAAATCAGTTTACATTTTAATGCTTCTATTTCTTTTACACTCATACATAATGAAGATGAACTTCTTCCAATTAATTTCCTGATTACTTGAAGACTAAGAAAATTAACTTCTTGATTATTTTACTATATTTCCAAATTCCATGATTTAGTTTCAATGCAAATAGTAGCAGTAATCTTAATTCCCATAATTTTCCTTTGCTGATTGAACCTCCATGCATAAACTCTTCTATCTCTGTTTAGCAAATATTTGAATAATACAAATTTAATCATAGGCTGAACGTAAACTTGAGAATTCACTGACACATACATAAACAACGATGCATATCTTTGAACTATTTTGTTCATAAGCTGTCGACAGTAATTGATAATCAATATGTTGAGCATAAACTTGAGAATTCACTGACATGTACATAAATAACAATATATATCTTTGAAGAAATCCTCAGTAGAAATTGATTTAGATGACATGACACAACTACTTTTGTTTCTATCAAAATGGTAGGGCTGTAAAATATTCTTATTGGCAATACAATGTATAGGTAGTACAAGATATTGACAGAAGGAGTATGTAAATGATTGACTCGTTTAGTTCATTTTTATGTACCATATTAGGGTATAGATGTAGATATGTACATTATTTGGTTCTTGTTGTGTTGTGAAGCAGTAGATAAAACGTAGGTTTCAGATTATATTGGTTAAAACTTCACCCAAAATCCTAGTAAGCCAGGGCCACTGTCCGTAGCGTGTTTCATTAACAAGTCCAGTACGGGTTATGCTAGATTTCCCGGGTTATACATGGTAAACACTAGACGTTTATCCTATATGGTGAAAAGCAGAGCAGTGTTTTTATATGTGCTTGCTGTGTTTCCTCTAGCCAGATGAGTTTAATTACTGGGTATAATTATCGCTGTAAACATAGCATTGTTGATGTTCCATAATTTTAGCAACAAGAAATGAACACTGAATTAGAGCAACACTTGGTGTCTTTGTATATCATTCCATTTCATTAACAAGAAAAATGGTGGGCTCTTATTAATTAATGCACTGAAGTTCAAAATTAAATTAAAATGGAATTATTTGATGTGAAGCATATAAAGAATATGCTGATTGAGTCGGTAGGTAACAGTTTTATGGTAACTTTATTAAACTTAGAGCACCCCAATAGAAGGGTAGGAAACTTTTACCTCTTTCATACAGGACAAAGGTGACACTATCCTCAGCTGGGTATCAATTACTTACTGAGGTTTGGAACATGGGTAATGGATGGATTTAATTTAAGCAGACTTTTCCATTAAAAGGAACCGTTTATTTGAACACAAATTGATGACACAAACGGAGACCCAAAAGATCTATACCATCAAATCTTTTTGTCAATATATGAAAGATGGAATTCAAAGGGCGATCTAATCGTAGAGATCTCTTGTATCACGAATTGTGTCACCAAATTGTGTTCAAGTAGACTTTTCCAAATTAAAAATAGAAAATAACTCTCAGAAGAAGAAAAAATAAGAATATAATGAGATAAAAAATATTAATCGGTTAATTCTGCAAGTAATTCTTTCTTTTCTTCTGAACTATTTGAGGATGTTCTCCTTACTGTGTTTGTTAAGGGATAAATCAAATAACTCAATTCGCCCATGGTCAGTTTTTTTTCTGTTGAAACTCTTACTTGATCCTTTGGTATTTAACGGTAGAGCAGCGTTATTTACTTCCTCGTCTTTATTAAAATTTTACCATTGTCTAGAGTATTTAATGGATTAACATGTATATAAACTAGCGTTTGTTACTCCCTATGTTATCAATTTATCACTAAACGTATTTACACTTAGTTATTATGAATTAAGTTATTAAATGACGTGTATCAAGGTATATGATTTTTTTATTTTATAAGGCACAAAACATCTCGGAGCAAATCACATGTATTTGTTGAGAATGGTCCACTTCTTCTAAATAATATAACTGTCCACATAAATGATAAAAGACTACTCTTCATTTTAATTTGTTTTGAAACTTTAATAACAAGTGATTAACAGCAGTAAAACGAAGTTAAATGACAACAGTTACGAGTTTGCACTACAATTCATAAATATTACCACAAATAACAAAGAAAATGTCAAAAAATTTGCAGCTTTCAATCTCGAAAGACCCATAACCAAGCTGTGGAGATTCTAATCTACATATATAATCACTGGAACAAAATATATCAGATCATCATAAAAACAAAAAAAAAGCTGTCTAAATAAATCTCTTTGTTGCAATGATTCTCTTGTACTTCAGCACAAAAAAATCAGAGATTCTCTTCTACCACACTTTGTTACTAATCTACTATTAATTATCTTTATTTTTCTGTCTTATAGTCGTTGGCTTTGAGTGTTAAGGGAATTTTACTATTTCAAGAATAATTAGGCCATGAGGAAGTTTCTAAGCGGTATTCTCTCATTATTTTATATTCTTCTTCATAAAGAGCCCTGCACTATTTTTCATGTTTTATTGATTTGTACATGCTATTAAGATCACGATATTATGGTAAAAATTCCATGAATTCAATCCTTACTTGAAAGCAATGTTTGATATCGCTTGATTTTCAAATCATGTGCTTGCTTGTTGTGTTCAGGCTTCATTTTATCCAGAAATTATTGCTTACACAAATAGTTATGATTGCTTTACAGGTTGATTGATGATTTTATTCTTTGTGTTTCCTTTCATATTCTGTATTCTAACTGAGAAAGAAAAATACAACATCTTGTTAAGATATACATATGATTAATAGATATTATTACTACCACCTATGAAAGGGCTAAAAAGACAAAGGAAAAAACAAGAAATGGATTGGTCCAGTTAGAAATATCTAAAGTTGAAAACGATTAGTACCAAATATGCTAAATTTCATAAATAACTCTTACTATAAGAATCTAAAAGTTATAATGTACTTAACAAAGAAAAAACATCATTTTAAGCTTATTTCAGCTACATATATTGTCATATTGGATCATCACAATCATTTGATATACAGCTGCAGCAATCTCATCAACTGATGTCAATCGGCATTCATCTTCAACCTAACATATGAAAAATCTCCACTTATTTAAAATTTAAATATACCTTAAAATGATCAAAAAGTATACAAGGCATACCTTAAGGCTAAAAGAATACATAACCATTTGGTCAGATGCAGCTGTCACATTCAAATGCAATGTTGTAAGCATATAACTCTGAAGACCCATTACTAACTTAATCAACTGTTTAGGCTGTTTCTGTAATTGAATTTTCAGATTCACATGGCTTTCGATCATCATTACTTGAATATCAGCCTTGACTTTTTGAGTACTGCTAGATGAATATTGTGGGGAAGTAAAGAAGCTAGAAAATGGGGACGAATGCATTTTAGATGTGTTAGTACACTCATTTTTGATGTGCTTTTGTGCTTCTAGGGTTTGTAAGATTTGCTCTAGCTCCTTCACAAAATTTACTGCTCCTCCAACTATTGATGCTTGATCGCCCTACACACACGATATCAATGTATTATAATTTATGAATATTTATCAGTTGTGCAGTCATAGCACAAGTTTCTTTTATGATATATCTGTTATTAATAATTGATAAACTATTAATAAGACCATGGTCCATCCCAGCATTATAACAAATTGCCTGTACTAGCACAACTAATAATTTGTACATTGCTGAAAATTCCTTCATCTCTTATATCAGTAATCATATTTTCAAATGAATAAATAGTAAATTGAAGTGAAAAAAAGAAGGGAAAAAAAAAACAAGAAGAAGACAAATAAGAAAAAGACATACTCTTTGAGAATAGGATGGTGGCATTAGAGACCGAAGAACAGATAGATGTTCATTCATTTGTTTTCTTCGATTACGTTCGACTGCAATGTGTGTCATTCTTTGATTCTCCAACTCCTCTTGATTCTTGTAGCTTTTTGTTCTTCTTCTTTTTCTTCTTGTATTACCAATCTGTACTTTTTCTTGATCAATCTCGCCTAATAATGTCTTAACGTTTGTATCGTCGAAATTTTCAAGTGAAGAACTCTTCACCTCCTCCAAATCTAATAAGTTATCTAATTGATAATCGAAGCCCCATTCTACTATGGAAGAATAACTAAATGAGTCTTCTGGGAAAACTATAGCCTCTAATGCCATTCTTAAACTCAAGATAAATGATGGTACAAATTCGTGTAAACACGACAAGAAATGGAACTGATTATGCCTTTTGAACAATGGCAAGCATTCCTTTTATAAAGGCGCAAAAGGAACAAATAACACATGGAAAGGGCTTATGTTTTTTAGTATATTTTTTAACTGAGGAGTTGGAGGGAAGAGAATTTTTATTGTGGTTTTGATAATAAATAATGTAAGACGGGACGTGGCAAGAAATTTTTAGAGGTAGAAGTAAATTTGAGAACAGTAGGCACATACAGCAAAGGTTAAAATTAGTGTACTGCCCTCAATTTTATCTAAGGGCACCACGATCGATGATTGATCTACGACCGCAGTACCTTAGGACAGAACCAAACCGCTGCACACCTTGCTTGGTCGGCGGTTTGATACACCCCTAGGGCATCATGATCGGCAATCAACCGCCGACCATGGTGCCTTTATCTTAGATAAAGGGCGGCGTCCTTATCATCACACTCAAATTATTTGCAGCGAGTATTTGTCAGAGATTCCAGATCATATCAATTCAGCACTAAATTCATTTTCTTTTGCCAAATCCAGGACATATTCTGCTTTATTCGGTTTATTGAAAGCCATCGAGTCTTCTGGATGTTTTGGAAAACTTGCAGACAGCTAATATTTATTAACTTTTAACTTATAAAACAAGAGCAACGAATAACTGATTCTCAGTTTAATCAAATATCACATATCAAAATGTAAAAGAGCATTCTTAGTATAAGTAGCTTATAAGTAAAAGTTAGAGAAGCAACTATTTTTTGGTAATAACTTATGCTTGAATTTAATTAATGAATTTATAAATTAATGGTTAAAATAGCATGTTGTTTCAAACAATTTACTAGCAAAATGACACTGTTCAATATCTATCATACTTCAGTGATTTGGTATACATTCATTACTTATATCTTGGAATTCAAAAACAATACTTTACTTGTTTTACCTGAACAATCAATTTTACTCCAAACAATTTTATTTTTTATCATTCACTCAAAACCATCTAGGATGCGCACAAATACAAAAATTGCTCTGAAAAACGCATACAATGAGACATATCCAATTAAACTCAGATAAGTCGGACGTATCAGTTGTATCAGCACTTTGATGGAGATCGTTTGAACTCTCAAAATTGCAGTAGATGACAAGATATAACTAGGTTAAGTCAGAAGTATTTTTTGTATTTTGAGTTTTGCGTGTTTAAAATTGTAGTAGGTGTTTGAAATTGTATTTGAGTTGACTGCTTATATCCTACTCTTGTAAAAAAGTAATTATTGCAATATTCAATTGTCAAATGGATCAAACTTACCAAAATACAGGCTGTGTTCTTTGTGAAAACGGACGATGGGTGCGTTCTTTGCGAAACGAACGAAGCATCCGAAAGGGACATTCTGAACAGGGTACGAACAAAGAAAGTTCAAATAAGTTGGAATACATTTTTGTTTTACCAACTAGTCAACGAATAAAGAATGATTGTTTGTTTATATTGTGTTTTTAGTCATTTTAAATTATTTTAGCTATTTTTGAGTAAATTTTAAAATTTGATATAAAACTATAAATTGATGCAAATATTGCAAAATGAAAAAACAAAAAATAATTTAAAAATAAAACAGTACACAGGAATTTTTTTTTTTTACAACAAACGGAAATACATGAAAAAAATACAAACTCCATGGATTATGTACAGATTTGTACATTAAATATTGATGGTATTGAAGGTTATCCTCAACTTTTCTCTATCTCAACCTTCAATTATCTTTGTGCAGTTTCGTAGTCCAAATTAACAGACAATTCTTTTTTTTTTTCCATTAAAACTGTTAATGGCTCGCTAATGCCAATTTCTCCAAACGTCTTTACACTATTAGCACACAAGAGCGATATATACGTTGAAAACTATCCAATGGAACTTACATTGTTTGTGTTTATCATTAGATCTGATCTTGCAGTAGCGTTTGGGCTTTCGGTTTGTGAGTGAAAATCTTCATTTGGCGTTTATAGGTCACATCCATAAGATTATTTATCTTTTTTTGGGTATGATATCAACGTTTTGGACCTCATCAAGTACGATTTTTGGTTCCACAAGATGATCCAAGATCCACCTGATGTAGGAGATGTAGTTGGAAAAAACATGATAGGTTTACTTGAACATCTTCTAAACTATTATATATTGTATCAAATGTTCATATTTGACCATTGGATGGTTGGATAATATGAGAATGCGAAAGATTGACGTACTTTTTCATGTGGTTTAGCAACACATGAGAATACAACGAATCCTATAGCATGTAAATCTTGACATATTCTTTTATGAAAATTCTAACTTCTCTACTGACACTCTTCTACACTTTAAAATAGAAAAGTTGAACTTTTTGACACGATCAACCCATCATTCATCATAATGAATAAGTTTTCTTAATAAAATCTCAGTCGTTCCATTTTCACCACTCAAAATTTATAAGACCGTCCACTTTCTTTTAGTGCTTTGCATTGTGTTAAAATTAGATTTTCGACTTATACGTTGTTTTTGTGACATTTTGAAAGAGAAGAAGTTACGAAGAAATTGAGTTTGGTGTGGAAAAAGACAGGAATAAATCGTAAAGTTATGCAGAAGTTTGAAAAAATGATCCAATTTTCTCACGGTCCATTAACTAATCAAAACAACCGGTTAAGAACATTTGATGTGTCATGTTCAAACTGGATTGTTTAATGTCTACGAACACACCGTTAGTGAGTGTTTAATTACTGATCGAGGCTATACTGCTGCATGTCTTTCTTCAGTTGATGTACGCTTTGAAAATAAATTGCAAAACTTGATTTACCTAATGTAAATATATAAAATATGTCAATTGTATTAATAATCAGGTGTTAAAACATAGTGATTGGCCACAATATTCTCTGTTATATAAGAAGTTATACATTAAGTAACACTGTAACAGTATGGAATATCAAACATAAGCATATATCACACTATTCTCTCTGTTCTCAAAATCAGCACTAGTACTTGGAACATTCTCTCTGTAAAATATTCCACAACTCGATCAACTTATATTGACTCTTTTACGCGAATTTATTACAAACAAACAATGGGCGTTACCATGGTTTTCTCCATTTATCAATCGCCCACTGTATTAGAGACGGATGCAATGTGTTAGCACAAAGTACACATTGCAATCTTAATCAATAGCCGAGACTCGTTGTCCAAGTGATTCCACACGAAGATTTCGGGCATGATTGTCGAATAAACACCGCACAAGTGGACTATGATTTGTCTCTTATCACCTACACTGCCTATACAGAAAAATATGGTAAGGGTCATTATGTTTTTTATAATTATGGCTTAACGTTAATTAGTATGCTTAACGACAAGATTCCAATCAGGCTAGTCCTGTAACAGAGAAAATGTCTGTTTAGGCCTTGTCCGTTCTGTTTAGTATATTAATAATTTGATACTGTGAAAATCAACTTAGGTCACAGTACCTGGTTTGTTGTTGATTAACATATTATTTGGTGAATCCCATTTGTTTGAGCATGCAAAACAGGATGTGGTTGGTGGTTTTTGATTACGTTACAACGTGACCGGCCCTAAGCATGTGCGGGTTGGGCACCCCCTCATGGCTCACTTTTTCTCTAATACATATTTAATTTTTAGTTAATGCATGATCAGTTAATAGGAGTGTTCACTGTTGCCCACGCCTGCATTATTGACAAAGTGAAAAGGGAAACATAAATGGGCAAATAAAGCCATCTGAATTTGATTATAAAACGACTCTTGATTTTCAGAATCTTCTACTGGTCATTATCCTCCACTGATGAGTACCATCAATGGTATTCATTTCGGATTTCAAACATCGTCTTCAGTCTGTAGCATTGCTATTCAGATTGTTTCAGTTGTTGGTAAGGATTGGAAGTCAGCATCAGTGTAACGGTTACCAGATTATCGATATAACAATGTTCGGTATACCCACCCTATCAGTAACGGTAAGCGATTTTCGCTTATCAGTAAAAATGGTATGGTAATGGTATTTGTGAAATGATAACAGCAACCATTACCATAACAATCCTACCTTCAACCACAGTTCACCTCTTGCACTAACAATGTCGAATAGAACCTAATGCACTGAAAAATTACAGATTGATAAACAAATTACTGTAATCTTTTTTGTTCTCTCCTGCGTCGATGTCAGCTCTGTTCTACTTCGACGGATGGGAGCTTGCAAATGAAGGCAAACGTGGGAACGGAGCTAAAAAAAATTGTGAATAGTGAATACACCTCAGCTCATTTTACTACGTATCTTTGTCATTCAAACGGTTTCAGTAATTACAGATTAATTTTGAAAAAAAATGGCTGAATATGTCAATTTTGTGTTCATTCTATATCAGATTTCTAATTTAAAACCTCAAAAAGGGTGATGCAATCAAATATATCTTTTCCACTCCACTTAGTAGAGGTTGCTTAATTTTTTATTTTATTGGTAGACAATGATCAAAAAACATTATATGGCCCATCAACTGCTAGTTTTCAGCAAAAGAATGGACGTGTTCATTTTTATGTTAGAAGTTAGAACATTGCTGTATATGTGTTATCTGACTGTGACTCATGTTGTATTAAAATGGACGCGTACGTTGAATTATGATTAATCTCAAGTTGCATGATATCCTAAAAGAAAATGTGTATATGTATAGGACTGATAGCATGTAACATTAAGCATATGCATTTTAACATAACACTCAAGTAAATGGAAAATAGAAGGCAAAAGGACGAAATTTGAAAACAATTTAGGATAAAGGGTTGCATTGTCATTCAGTATATCATTTGTTGCATTTTCTGAAATTGAGTTTGCAGCAGCTCGAAACGTTAAGTTTATAAGATTGTAATACTACAAAAGGTAATTGCTTATGTCGACAGCGAAAATAACCTTCTAAGCACTCATTATTATTACTTATAGAGTGTTGGATAAAAGACAAGTGTTGGACAACTATGAAAAGCAACAACACGAACGATGATATTTATATGTTAACTCTATTTAAACGTTTCTGTATGAAATATCTACTAGTTAAATTTATATTATAGGACAGGCTATCTGGTCCTGAGTTTTTTGTTAGCTAGCGATGCATTTTGATCTTCTAGTAAACTTAATGTTTTGAATAGTTCTTGACACATATTCGGTTAAGCTGAATTCACACATTTAAAGTGCTCACTGTTTAGAGCTGTCGTGAATATCCGACAAACTCAAAATCTGTTCACATCCGCGTTCGAAAAGCAAATAAATATCCGATATAAAGAAAAACGAATGCGGATACAGATATGAAGATGTTTTTATCCGAAAATCATCCATTCGCTTTTTTGTTAAAATTACAGTTCAAATTATGTGCATTTTTTGCAATGAAAGATATTCATTTATTATTTTGTTAAGCTGATAGTTTATATTGTATACATTTAATGCCTATTAACTGCTTGAAACTATTTATTATTGTCATATTTGTTGATTTTTAACACGTTTATAATTAATGAGATTGAAAAATATTTACGTATAACTTAAAAATTTCTTTTACAATTCTTGATTTATCGGTCGTTAGCGGATAGGATAATTATACGATATCTATCCGTATCCGCAGATGTAGATGTTGGATATCCGAAAGTGAGTTGGATGCTATGACACCATTCGCATTCGAACACAACCGTTGACATGCATGTCAGTATTAAAAAGTATGATATACATTTCTAATTTTCACTGCGTTTCACTTTGATTAGTAAAATCTTATCGCTTACCATTTGACGGTGTAATGTTTTCAAAAGTGAAGCTATTTTTTTATTTGAAATACTTGCTGCTCTGTTCATGTTCAAATTAAAGACTTTACGTCCCGGTTTATATGTACCAATCATATTATAGTCGTTAATTACGTGAACGAATAACTAATCCCCATTTTATATCTTTTAACATGCCAATCATATTATAGTCGGTACAAACCAATTAAGTACAGGTAAATACGTTGATCCCATATTAAATGGGGATGGCTGATGCTAATCATACTCCTGTCGGTAAAAATTTTTTCTTCAATAAACATACAGTCGTATATTTATATTTTGGTGCAACGCATTTGCATCAAATATGATTATGTAGACACAAATATATTGAAGTTGGTTTGCTGTATACATAATAAATGCTGATCCTACCCATCAGTTTTTAGAAATTAAACGAAAAATAAAGAAGATACTCTTTTGCTTAATTATTTCTCGCAATATTATGGATGCCTTCGAGAACTAATTATGTTAGTGGTTAGAGATGATGAATAAAATTTTGATAGGGTAGAAGCGTTATATCTGTTATATCTTTAAATGTTATCCCACCTTTTGATCAGACGTCGACGAGTCAAATTTCAAAGTTATGAAGGCAAGACGTCTGAAGAGATACCATGAAATCCAAAACTCAAGCACAATGAAAATCACGACACAAACACGAGTCCACCATAAAAAATCCAAGGACCTAAAACCCAAAGTGTTGGATCGCTACCGACCCCTGAATATTCCATCAAGAGAGCCCAATTTCTGCCTACACTCCCTACGTCATGTTAAAAACCTATTTCCACAGTTGTTTTGTCGATTCAATGCGATTCTCTATTGATATCCACGAACTCTTGAATCAACGACTTCATTCATCTACAACCCCATCATTTGGACTGCAAAACAAGCTATTATTAATGCAAACAATTATGAAATCACAAAGCTAACCACAAGACTGTTTGAAGCAAAAAGTTGAAAGCGGCCAACTTGAAAATATTATGGGTCAGTACTGACCTCTATCACTGGAGTTGTACCAACTCATCCAAGCTGATGATATGACAACATATTTTCATGAAGAAATGGTTTATAGCAAGGAATACGGTTTGGAGATCTTTTGTGCGAGATTTTAGGCCTCATACCTCTATAATTAGAGGGGTAGTGCTCATTTTTTAGGATCTTTTGGGTTCTTGCTCTTTTTCTTTAATTTCTGTTAATTTGTCGGAGTTATACCGACCTTTAACGGAGTTGTACTGACCTATAAGAACTCTTGCCTGTAAACAAGAGTATAAAAACAAAAACCTTGAAGTGGACGCAGGCAAGAGTATGTCGAGCCACCAAAAATCGCTATGTGTACTTTCTTACCCATTTTGCAATTATTTTCTTCACTTTTCTATTCTCTGCTCAATCTATTGGGCGTTTGTCCCATTGTATGTTCAAACACTAACCATTTGAGGTAGAGGTCCTTGATAAGTAGTTTAATTTTTGTTTTACAATAAATAATTAACAATTAATGATCAACGATTAATTCAAAATAAGTAGATAATTAATATTAAATAAGTAAATAATTAATATTAAATAAATAAATAATATTAATATTTAATATATAATGATTAATATCAATAGTTAGATTAATATTTCAAAATTAATAATGTAAATTCGAATTCAAACTAGTACAAATCAACACTTCAAATTCCAAAACAAATTGAACGACGTCCTAGCAGTATTCACGGCTTTGTTTTGATCCATTCACTTGTTGCGTCATTAGAATCCAGCATATTCATACCTTTTGAAAATTCTTATGATGATAATTTTGTAACCTCATTAATGCTATACCGACCCAATTTGATGAAATGTTTGCAGCACGCTAGAATTTTAGCCAATTCATGATCGCTTTATCATTGAGCTTCACTGCATTTAGAAAAACTTGAGGACTCGGAAGGGCATCCTTTTTTCCACCATTTTATGTAAATCTCCATAAAACATATGCTGTGAGCGTCTTCGGCTAGAGTGAGTAGCGAAATGAGCATTGGCAAAACAACGAACTAAAGAAGGACACTGAGGTATGGTTGAGAAAATTCATATGGCAAGGAAGGTTGAAAAGATTGGAAGGATTAGGAGCCCAAATGTTCATTCAAATCTAGAGGTGTTAGTTTAGAAATTGAGCCTAACTTATATTCAAGTCATTTGCAACACAGTGAACTCAAGAGTGCTTGGTTAGCGAGGTAAGTCCTTGGGATTCATATTTGTAGTCCAACGATCAAACAAGTCAATATGCAAATAATCAAATGTCAAAGTCCCGATTATAATTTGACCTAGGCAACTGTAATGTACCAAAATCAAATACTATTAATTAGAATGTTGCAATGAAAAGGAGGAAGAAGATATTCAAAAATCCACCCTTCTTCGTGGAGGTACACGCCTATTTATTGAGATTATGCCTTCAGATCTATGACACACGGAACTCATGGGAGATGGACGCTTGAGATATTGCTAACGTTGCACGTTGCCGCTTTGACATGTGGCACAACTTGTTTTTTATTTCTTTACGATGATGTGGCATGACTGATCCAATTAGGATTTGCCACGTGGCTGATTAAATGGTTGTTTTTAGTAGTTTTCTCAACCTGCGATAACAACATCTTCAACTTGTTATGGCCTTGATGTTTTCGAAATGCAATGGCTTTAGTTTTATCAACTTGCGATGGCTTGACTTTGTTAACCTACTATAGCATGATTATATCAACTTGCCATGGCTTAACTTCCTCAACCCACGATAGCTTGACTTCATCAATCTCAACTTGTCATATCTTAATTTCATTAACCTACGACAGCTTGATTTTCTCAACCTACAATAATTTAATTTCATCAATCTTAAATTGCGATAGCTTGATTTCATCAACTTACAATGGCTTGATTTCATCAACCTGCGATAGCTTGACTTCATCAAGCTCCACTTGCAATAGCTTGATTTTATCAACTTGCGATAGCATGACTTCATCAACTTGTGATAACTTATCCATTTCAACTTGCTATAGCTTCAACATTTTCAATCTTATAGTAACTTAAATTCATCAACTTACGACAGCTTAATTTTATCAACCTGCGGTAGCTTGACTTCATCAACCTGTGATAGATTGACTTCATCAATCTCCACTTACGATGGCTTGATTTCATCAACTTGCAGTAGCTTAACTTCGTCAACTTGCGATAGCTTATCTATTTCAACTTGCGATTTATTTTACATTCTCAATTTGCATTGGCACAATTACCTCAACTTGCGATACCATTAAACATTGTCAACTTGCTACAACTTAATCATCTCAACTTGCGACTACTTTACACTCTCAATTTGTGATATCTTTGACATAACATCTTGCAATGGCTCGAACCTGTTCATATTTGAAAATTTGCATGTAGCATTTGTCCCCTTTAGAAAAAATATTTTATATTTTAGTATAAACATTTAATACTTTTGCCTCTTTGCTAATCAAACTCTTAGTATTCTTCATGTTTATCATCTTAGCCGTGAAAAATATTCTTTGTTATAAATTGACGGTTATACTTTTTGTCCACTTCCTCTATAAATACTCGTCTTATTTCCTCTTTCATTCTTTACCAATTTATTAAAAATTAAAGTAATGTTAAAATTTCAAAGTCTCAAAATTAGCTTTCTAAGGCAATTGATTACTTTTGTTATCAATAGTCGCCATTTTTTTTGTTCTGATTTCTTATTTTTCATTGGTTTAAGTCTTTTGAGAGTGGATGGACTTTGAGGATTCAGATGGGTTTCATAACTTTTCCATATAATTCTCACTTTGATCATTATTATTTTGATTAATTGCCTGTTGGCGAGTTTTGGGTCTATTGACCCAATATGCATTACATTTTAAACACATTGCAACTATCTTATATTTCTCTTATTTGGTAGTTCTTAGTCATTAACCACGCGATAGCTTTTACATATCTCAATCTGTGATAGCCTCCAATTCTCTCAGCATGCGACAACTTATTAGGTCAACATGTGACAGCCTTTTACTATATCAATATGCAATAGCTTACAAGATCAACATGTGATAGCCTTTTACTATATTAATATGTGATAGCTTACTAGGTCGACATGTGATAGCTTTTTACTATATCAATACGTGATTACTTACAAGATCAACATGTTATAACCCTTCACTATATCAACAAGCGATAGCTTACTAAAGCTAGGTCAACATTCGATAGTTCTTTATTATCTCACCATTCGATGACTTTTTTTTCTAACATACAATAGCTTACAAAATCATAAGTGATGGCTCTTTATTAGTTCTTCACTATCTCGACGTGCGATAGCTTATAAGGTCAACATGCAATAGTTCTTTATTTAGATTAGAATTTGTCACTTTCTGGTTACTCATTTATGTCATGGATTTATGGCCTTTATGACTTGAAACCGATGAATTATTTTTCCCTCCTCCATATTATATTACACTTGTTAATTATCATACTTATGTTTTATTGGTTTATGCACTATGTCGGGAAGTAAAAGAGGAGCTACAAAGAAATTGTTGGCACTTCTAACCTAGTAAAATACTTTTTGAAGAAAGTCTTGCACTAATTGTCAGTTCTACTTCATGAATCAAGAGGAGATAGGCTCCTATCTTCAACACTTTGGGATTTCACAAATTAAGACTAGAGTCCCTCTGATAGGATCGGCATGCCTCCCAAGGAATTTTTTGCTTTTACTTCTATCCATATTTCGCACTAATGCTATCATCTTTGTAACAACCCTATTTTCGAAGCTATAATATTAAACTAATTTAAGTAAATAGAAAAGTCGATATTTGATTTTGATAACTATTATTTTGATTAAATAGAATCTATTTAATAATAATTTTTTTTAATAATTTTAATTAATTAATAAATTCTTTTTGGGAAATATATCGAATTGAATAGTGTTATTGTTGAATATAAAATATTTTAAAGTGTATATAATTTTGTATGATTGAAAAAGACGGAAAGAAGTTTGATTGGATATTCAATAAAATCGATAAATAGATAAAGATGAATAAATTAATTTACATTAGCTCAATGGATAATTAAATAGAGTGAAACAATATTGGATTAAAAGAAATTGTATCATTGTCGAGATGCATATATATTTCGTAAAATGAAGTGTACATCAGTTTAAAATGAGTTGCTTAAAAACAAATGAAGAAAGGATAGAAAACACATTCCTTAACATTTAAACCCAGCCATTCCTCGCTATCAAACCCGCAATCCCCTTATTCTCATTCCCGTATACCCATTCTTCGTTAGTTTTCCGTAAGCCCTAAAAATCAATTTCATAAGAAAAGAAAAATAAATAAATAGCGCACGAGAAGAGGCACGACCTAAGTTGCTCGTCGACAATGGAATGGTACTATAGGACATGCGACATTTAAAGGACTCATGACCAGGCGATGCGACCTAGAGCACTGCGCGATAGCAGGCGACAAGGCCGTTTCATAGTAGTTGCGGTTAGAGATGGATCGTGATGATGGTGGATGGTGGAGATTTGAGGGTTCCTAGTGTTGTTGATGTCGGTCGTTGTCAGTGGAAGTTGAGGCAAATAAATGGTTAAAGTGAGTTATTAAATTCACATAAGTATGTTTACAATATAAATCTCATATTGCATGCTCTTCATCATTTTGGATTTTGATGAATATTGATTTTGAATGGATGACTTCACTGAAATACGGTTGAATGCTATGATTTATCTTATTCATTGAATGGTATAAACTAGATTAGATTATTAGAGATATATTGAATTGTTATGTGATTTGGAAGAGGTCAATTTGCAAATGGAACTTTGCCCAATTGTAAAATGAATCTTATATACTTGTATATATCATGCACATACATTGTGTGTGTGTGTGCTCACAAGTGTGCTGGAAGTTCGCTGAAAAGTAACTTGAAACGCAAGATAATTACTTACTATCGAATGATATTTTATAAAGCAATTTTGCTTTTGGAATTTGCATTCTTAATTACTCTCTTGTTTGATTTTCTTTAAATCTTCTTAAATATTTTTTTATTTAATTTTTTATCTATCTTAATCCTTAATAGAATTTAGTTTATAGAATATAGTAATTTATATTATATTCTTAACTTATTTCTTATTTTAAAATTTTGAATTAAAGCTTTTAAGATGAGTATTATTTATCCATAAAAACCCTTTTAAACTCACTATTATATGTATATTATAATTGTGGAAATGTTTTAGAGGCAAAAGATAAGGTATGATATTATTTATAAAAGCAGTTAAGAAAGTAATAATTTCAACTTCAAGGGATTTTAGTTATAAAAGCAGTTTAAATGATTTTTGAAGAGTTCAAAAGCCTTTGAATATAGAACTCTTTCAAAAAATAATTATAAGGTTCGAAAATATTTTGAGGGAAATTTATAAATATTTATAAGGATGTTGTTTAAAATTATATATATATATATATATATATATATATATATATATATGCTTTCAAGCCTTATACAAGAAATGTAATGAAAGAAATAATGATTTAGCCTTAGGAAAATTCCATACTTATACTTCAAAATAAATTGATCATTCCCAGAAATAAATTTGATTTTAAAACTCTTTTGTTGTATTTTTGAAACCGAGTTTGTAATTTGTTGGAATTTCCTTTCTATGAGATAAAACATTAATAAATGGATTAGAATTATCGAGCGGTATGAGATATTATTCAAATTAATTCTGATTAATTTTTAACTTGTTAAAAAGAGATGGAATTTACTAACTTTTAGTAAATATTCAAAGAATGCTAGAGAGTATGGGATATTCAGACGAGATTCATTTGATTACTATTAAAAAGTATTTAGCACTTTCAGAGTGGTATTATTTTGGGGTGTTTGATTCCATTGGTTGTGGGAATTAATAGATCCCTAGAATTTATATCACTTATGCGTTCACCAATACGTAAATTGGTATTTTTTTATTTTTAGACGTGTTAGCGACCTGACCCAACTACTTGAGAGTGGCCCAATGGTTTGAGAGGTGTTAGCAACCTGACCCAATTACTTGAAAGGTGTTAGGGACCTGACCCAACTATAAAAGAGGTGTTAACGACCTTGTTAAACTACAAGAGAGGTGTCATATCTATTCGGTTCTGAGTTTATGATTGTTTATTAGCTTAACTCGGGTATAAATTCCCATTTGTCTTTTAATGAATTTGATAATTTGTCACCATATTTGAGATGATAGTCCATGAGAGAGTTGATGTGATTTTATGGCATGGTGACTTGTAGCTTTGTGTTCCGGTATGAATTCCCTTTTTGTGCTTCAAAATTTTGATAATTTATCATCATATTTTTTAAGATAGTCCATGAGAGACTTGATGTTATTTTACGACATGGTGATTTGTATTTATAAGCCTTGTGTTGTTTATTTTCAGAATATATTGTTATTTGAGATGATTGTCGTTAATTGATATGATATGTTTTTTATGACATAGTGAATATTTATGATATCTATTTGATGAGATGTTTTGCTACGATATACTGTTTACTATATCCTGTTGTCCTATGCATGTATATTATGCGATCTCACTTAGATTTATTTAGAGATAGTCTGGCCCGTTTGTTCTATAATACTCGGGTTAGGCCAAGACTTTTCAAGTATCGAGGCTTGACTTTGGACTTGTACTATCTTGGAGATGGTAACATATATTATATTTTGTGTTTAGATATATGCATTAGTTGATTCTCTTTTTGTTTGAGATTTAGACTCATTGTACATATATAATTGATTTGGAGCCCTTATACTCGATGTACCTATATATAAGCCTAGATATCTATTTTGTAAACTCATTATTATTTTATGATATTTGACTTTCCGCTGTGATCTACGATGGTGTCTCTAATATTGTTATATTAAATATTATTCTGATTATGTTAAGCCTTCGTGTTTATTGCTTTGTGCCGATACTGTACAAACCGTTTGTTGTTGATTTGGACTTCTTGGGGTATATGAAAAATGCCGATGTTTGCTTATGGGAATATTTAGATAGGTCGCTCCTATCCAGTCTTATTCTGTATTAGCAGACGGTGTTACTTCAGAATATTCTTTGTTAATATGGGTCTAAAAGTGGGTAGTGCAACTAGGTATCATAGCAGGTCAGAATAATGTAGAGTATGATTTTTCATAGACTCAACCTAGCCTTGTCTTTTGGGGTGTATGGTAGTTACTTTATGTTAAATGGATAGTAAGAGTATCCGATGATTACCGGGGTAATCATCTGGGGACGTACTTGTTATTTTTGTACTATCTTTTATTCTTATCCCTACCTTTTCTAGTATTAATCCTTGTGTAGATTGTATGTTGTTTGTATTAATGTTTGTTTCGTTAGGAAACTATTACTCTAAAATTTATAAACCAATTTGAGTCTGGACAAACCCAATTATCAACAAAAGACAACGGCTTCTCCAGAACAGAACTATTAGGGAATTTTTTTTGTTTAAGTAATTAATAATTATAATATATAAAATGGTAAAGTGTGTGTATGTGTAATTAAAATATGGAATTGGAAAATATATATACTTAATAAAAAAATTGAATGGTTGCTTGTTGTTGTGAATAATCGAATATGGTGTGATGTATTGTTTTGATTATAGATTGTTGATACATGGATGTATACATATGTAACATCATAAGTTAATTTTTTTACATAAGCATGCAAATGATTTTGAGAAAAGCATGAATATTATCTTTTAAAGTGGTTGAAATAAAATTTAATAATATTTTTTGTGTTGATTGGTCCATTGAGAGGTTTATGAATTTTGGTCGATGCGAGTAGCTAACGTATCGATATAAATTTCTAAACACATGAACGAGACAAAAATGGCACAACATTTTGAAAATGTGATAAGAAATGTTTTACTTAGAGTTTATATTATATAAAGCAACATGTTAAAAAATGAATATTTTCAAACAACATATGCAGTCATGGGATTAGTATGAAGTAGAGAAATGATGAGACATTGTTGATATAAAATTATAGATAATCAACATTGCAGCCAATGGGCGAGACAAATCGCCAAAATCTTATGGCATTGCGACTTTGTATATTTTGTTATAAATTAAGTTTGGAAATTTTATATATAATGATGTTTGTTAGTTGAATTCAAAACATTTTCTAATGATATATCTATAGATATAATTGATTGTTTTAAATGAGGAAAAGAAATAAAAGTGAAATTTTCTAGTAGAAATAATAATATATAACTTGGTTTATTATTGTAATTTATATTATCCTCATATGCAATTTTATGAAGTAGTGTCTTGGATTACATATGAGTTATAATGGATTTAAAAATTTAAAATGGATGGTTTGGAGTGAAAAAGATAAATGGTATATGAATTTGATAATTTGAATAAAAGATTTTTGAATATTTATGAAATCAAGTGTTACAAGGTAAATAAGGATGTTTTGTGTTTTTATTGATTGAAAAATTTGCATATAAAGAAACTGAGAAGAAAATATAAGTAAAGGATAAAGCTTCCTGAAATTAAACTGCCTGTTTTGATTCCAGAAAATGAATAAAGGAATTGTAGTTCATCTTTAAAGTATATAAAATCAAAGTGGCTTAATTTTAATTGAAAACTCAGGCTTTGGGAATTTCGAACATTTTAGAAAGCAAATATAAAGGATATCTGAAAAATAGGAAAGCTTGAATATTGGTGAAGTTAAGTAGAGGGTATTGAATTTTAATTCAAAAAGGAATGCTTTCAATACTTTCAAACGATAAATATATTGATAGATACACTTTATTGCTGCCTTAGAGACTTAAGAAAATATTATCAAGAACATTTTGATATGAAAGATAAAAATTTTAAAGTCAAATTGAGTTATTTAAATATATTTTTGATTTGAATTTGAATTTAAGGACGGAATCCTATTTAAATGGTTCAAAATGACTTTGGTTTGAATGTAAAGAGTATTTTGTGGATTCTATAACTAGAAAAGATTTAATTCTTGAATTAATTTATTATGGTTTAAAATTGTTTCAAATTGAAATTTTGAAAAATGAATATTTGTAATGATTTTGAAAAAATTGTTTGAAGATAGAATAATATTTTGAAGGAATATATTGAGCCATAGTTTTTAAAAAAGAAAATATAGATTCATTGGAAATCATATATTTATTTGTTAGCGAAACAGAAGATAAGTATGTGGGAAAAAATTATTTCAACTTTTATAAGTTTATGATTTTCAAATGAAAGGAGAGTTGAAAAAAAAGATGAAGACATTTGTTCTAAAAATTGTACACTTTGTAAGTGCATTAGTGCAGTACAAATATAGTTATAAATTTTTATTTTCTTGTCCAATTTTGATGAATCTTCTTTCATTTAAAAGATAGTTTAATATGGAATGAATTCCTTATCCGTCACTTTTTGAAAATTTGAAGATAACGAAGATGAAAACATGAATTTAAAACAATACATGTTGCCGTACATAAACCAGAATCTTATCATAATAGAGCCAAACTATTTCAATCATAAATTTCAAACGGTTTATTCGATTTTGATAATTTTTCCCTTTTTGGAAAACTACGAACATAAGCTACAACTTTTATTTTAAACGCTAGCAAAATTTTAAGGATTTCTATGCCAAAAATGCGAGTTTATAAGTGGGCCTGCGCATAAAATTCTTAACCTACTGTGCTACTCTTTAGAAAAATGGCCATAGCTTTAATTGTAATTGACATTTTTGTGATTCTTGAATTGTTTTGGAAACCTATAACATTAAATAACAGCTTTACTTCTGTATCCATCACTTGATTGGGTGTTTTTGACCCCTGAAAGTTGTCGGAATGTGACTAAATATAAATTTAGCATTTTTACATTGCATAATTGCATATTTATCATACTTTCTATTATATGTGCAACTAATGTTTCAATTGAGTTGAGAATAGGTACCATTGGAACATATTTGGGTTAATTAGTGACTTTGGCTCGTAAATAAATTAAATAACTTGCTTAAAAATGCTAAAATAAAGGTACACCTACCATTTACATTTAAAATATATAAATGCTAAAATATTGATATATATATGTGTTTTCGATCGTGTGGTCAATGTATATTGTATGTATTATATTTGTTAAATTGTTAACGACTTTCCTATAAATGAGATTCTACTTAATTTTTTTTTGAAAATTCTAATGCTTAGAAAATTTTAAATAATTTTTTATTTGTGAAGAAATGGAAATCAATAAATAAGTCTATTTAAATTTATAACATACGATAAGATTAGTTATATTGTTAACCACTTAAAGAATTGAGCGAGTTTCGACTTGATTATATAATATGAAGAGAGTTAATGGTTTGGGTTGTGTATGACGTCTCCATATAAGAAATTACGAGGGCATAATTTTCTTAAGGAGGGTCTTTAACAATCCTGTTTTCAAAACTATAATATTAAACTAATTTAAGTAAATAAAAATGTCTGTATTTGATTTTTGATAACTATTATTTGAAATTCAATTTTTACTTAATTGGAATATATTTGATAATAGGTTTTTGTTTAACAATTTGAATTAATTAATAATTTTTTTAGGAAATATATCAAATTGGATAGTGTTATTGTTAAATATAAAGTATTTTAAAGTGTAAATGATTTTGTATGATTGAAACAGATGGAAAGAAGTTTTATTGGATATTCAATAAAATCAATAAATTATTAAAGATGAATAAATTTATTTATATCAATGAAATGGATAATTAAATATAGTGAAACGATTTTGGAATAAATGAAATTGTATTGTTGTCGAGATGCTTATATTCCATAAAATGAAGTGTACATTAGTTTGAAATTAAATTGGACTGTAGTTTAAATAAATTAAAATGAGTTGCTTAAAAAGAAATGAAAAAAGAAGATAGAAAACACATTCCTTAACATTTAAAACCTAAAACCTGCTCATTCCTCACTATCAAACCTGCACTGCTCCCTAATTCTTAATACCATATATCATTCTTCCTTAGTTTTCCTTAAGACCTAAAAAACGACTTTTGCAAGAAAAGAAAAAAACCTAAATAAATCACGCTCGAGAAGAGGCATGGCCTTAGGTGCTCATCGATGTTGGCATGGCGCTGAGGGATGCATGATAGTTGAAGGAGTCATGCTAGGCGATGTGACCTAGAGCATCGTGCGATGTCAGGAGGCAAGGTCAGCTTTCGGGTGGTCGCAGCTAGAGAGGAGTGGTTATGATAGGGTTTTGGAAACGGGCGACATGGCTGGAGGGCAGTAGTAAGGGTTCATGACGATGGTGGATGGTGGAGATGTGAGGGTTTTTGGTGCTGTTGATGTCGGGCGTTGTCTTTGGAAGTTGAGGCAAACAAATTGTTAAAATGTGTTATAAAACTCACACATTTATCTTTACAATATAATTCCCATATTGCATGCTCTTCGTCGTTTTGGATTTTGATGAATATCGATAGTGAATGGATGAATTGACTGAAATATGGTCGCAGACTATGATTTATCTTATTCATCAAATGATATAAATTAGATTGGATTATCAAAGATATATTGAATTTTTATGTGATTTGGAAGAGGTCAATTTGCAAACGAAACTTTGTTCGATTGAAAATTGAATTTTATATACTTATATATATCATGCATATACATTGTGTGTTAGCTCGGAGTTCATCAAAAAGAAACTCGGAATGCAAGATAATTCCATACTATTAAATTATATTTTATGAAGCGATTTTTCTTTTGGAATTTGCATTATTACTTGCTCTCCTGCTCGATTTGCTTCAATTTTAATGATTTTTTTATTTGAGTTTTCATATATTTTGATCCTTATTGGAATTTAGTTTATAGAATATAGTTAAATTATATTATAATCTTAATTTATTTTTTATTTTAAAATTTTGATTCAAAACTTTAAAGATTAGTGATATTTATTCATAAAAACCCTTTTAAATTGATTATTATAAGTATACTATAATTTTGAAAATGTTTTAGAGGTAAAAGATAAGATATTGTATTATTTTATAAAAGTGGGTATGTAAGTAATATATTCAATTTCAAGCGATTTTGGTATTTTTCTATCAAAGAAGTTTAAATAATTTTTGAAGAGTTCAAAAGCCTTTGAATATAGAACTCTTTCGAGAAATAATTACAAGGTTTGAAAACGGTTTACGGAATTTTTTTTAATATTTATAAGGAATATTGTTTAAAATTATATATATATGTATGTATATATGTACGTATGCTTTCAAGCCTTATACAAGAAATGTAATGGAAGAAATATTGATTTAGCCTTTGGAAAATTCCATACTTATACTTCAAAATAAATTGCTTGTTTCCAGAAGTAAATTTGGTTTTAAAATTCTTTTGTTTTATTTTCGAAATTGATTTTATGATTTGTTGGAATTTCCTTTCTATGAGATATGGAATATTAATAGACAGAATAGAATTATAAAGTGGTTTGGGACGTTCATAAAATCAATTCTACTTAATTTTAGAACTTGTTAAATAAAGAAATGAGTGGAATTTACTAACTTTTAGTAAATATTCAATTAACACCAAATAGTATGGTATATTTGGGCGATGTTCATTTGATTACCGTTAGAAAGTATTTAGCACTTTTCGAGTGGTATTATTTTGGAGTGTTCGATTCCATTGGTTGCAAGAATTAACAGATCCCTAGAATTTACATCACTCACGTGTTCACTGATATGAAAATCTATTTTTGCTATTTTGAGAGGTGTTAGAGACCCGACCCAACTGCTTGAGAGATGTTATCGACCTAACCCAATTGCTTGAGAGTTGTTAGCGACCTGACCCAACTGCTTGAGAGGAGTTAGCGACCTGGCCCAACTACAAGAGTGGTGTAGTAACCTAGTCAAACTACAAGAGAGGTGTCATAACATATTCGGTTCCAAGGTTATGATTATTTATTAGTGTAAACAGGCTTGAATTCCCTTTTATGCTTCGAAGATTTTGATAATTTATCACTATATTTAAAATGATAGTCCATGAGAGACTTGATGTGATTTTATAGCTTATTGACTTGTAGCTTTGTGTTCAGGTATGAATTCCCTTTTTGTGCTTTAAAGATTTTGATAATTTATCACCATATTTGTTATGATAGTACACGAGGGACTTGATGTCATTATATGACATGGTGATTTGTATTTATATGCCTTGTGTTGTTAATTTTCGGCATATATTGTTATTTCAGATGATTGTCATTAATTGGTATGATATGATTTTTGTGACATGGTGAATATTCATGGTATACCTATTTGATGAGATTTTTGATTACAATATAGTGTTTACTATATCATCTTGTCCTATGCATGTATATAATGTGATCTCACCTAGCTTTAGTTAGAGATAATCTGACCCATTTATTTTATAATACTTGAGTCAAGCCGAGACTTTCAAGTAATAGGGCTTTACTTTGGCCTTGTGCTAGCTTGGAGATGGAATCCCGTATTATATTTTGTTTTAGGATACATTCATTAGTTAATCCCTTTTTTGTTTGATATTTAGACTTATTTTACATGTATAATTGATTAGGAGCCCTTATACTCGATGTATCTATATATATGCCTAGATATCTATTTTGTAAACTCACTATTATGTTATGATATTTGACTTTTCACTATGGTCTATGTGGTATATTTGATATTGTTATATTATATATTATTATGATTAGGTTGAGCCTTCTTGTTTATTGCTTTATGCCGATGTGGTACATGCCATTTATTGTTGATGAGGACTTCTTAGGGTATATAAGACGTGTCAGTGTTAGTCCAAGGGAATATTCACGATAGGTCGCTCCTATCCAGCCTTATTCTCCATATTAGCACGTAGTATTACTTTATAATATTCTTTGTTAATATGGGTATAAAAAGTGGGGTGTTACACCATTTCAATGATAAAGTCGCTACGGTTTTGTCTTTTCTACGAATTTCTCCTATGTAACTTAGTCTTAACTCTTACAACTTTCGTCCTACTTAATATTTACTTAAAGGAATTGAAATGGAGGACTTAAGCCCATTAATTTTATGTTTTCTCAATATCTTACAAAATGTCAAATATCAAACCTACGGTTTCCGTCTTCAACCTTCTAATAGCAGGCTGATCTCAGATTTCGTTAACAATACTAAAGATTGGAGTCACCAATTCTTTTTTGTGAGATGCTTCTCCTTGAAATTTCGAAAACCTTTAATCTTCCCGATACATTATTTAATCTTATGCTTTATCCATTAATTCATATCTCCATAACGTTATATTGTGCCTTTTATAATTACAGATCCAGCTTCAAAAGTATTGATCCTAAAGTATTGGTAAAGATCGATAAGCTACAGAAAACTAAATACTCTAGGAGTCGATTAAGACTTATTACTGAAGAAAAGTTGAAAAAATACGCTTTATTTATCCTTTCCACCGAGTTTTAGGTGAACCTCCATGATAAAAAGGAATAAATATGGCTCTTCATCACTCGTTGCTGCTAAATTTGAATTTTTTTATCAACACTCTGATTCAAGGTTTGTCTTCTTGTAGTTCCAGATACTCTCAAGGTTTCAACGATCCATTCATTAGTTTATTTTTAAACATGATGATTATATTATTATTGTATTATTATTATTATTATTATTATTATTAATAGATGTTAGTTTAGTTGACCCGGCTCTCTTGTTGACAAACAAGGATTCCACCAATCATACTATTTCTCCAAAAGCTTTGGGTTGACCAGCACTACCTCCTTCTACTAATGTGGCCACTTCATCCATTACCACTGCAATGAGTGATTCTTTCTTAGCAGCCAAATCTTGAAAACATGGTATAAAGTTAGATAACCCAAAGGTCTCTTTCAATCATTGTCCTAAAAGTTTAAAGATGATAGCCTAGCCTCAATAGTAATTGTGACCTCTACTTTAGATGCTACTATGACAATTGTTTATGCTGCTTCTTCCCAAAGTTCGACCTTTGACATAACAATCTCCCTTGTAAGGGACTCTATAGATTTTCTACATCAGTAGCTGGGTCCTGATTCCCTATCTCTTGCTGAAACTTTCTTACCTGGTTCTGGCACGGGGGTTTCTACTTATGGTTTTGGAGATTTGCTGGCCTCATTCATTCATTCTCCCTTTACTTCTTCTTTGGGGGCTAAAGAATCCCCATCCTTTTCAAAAGATGCACTTGTTCATCTTTTGCTATAACTTACCTTGGTATGTTTCATTCTTTTCTAAACATATTAGTTTAACATCTAACTTGGCTCTAATGTTTTATATTTTAGGTTGGAAAACATTTGTTCATTTTCCAGCAATCCACTTCAACTTCTTCCCAAGACATATCATGGTTATGAGAATTAAATTCTTCCTTTTCTGGTATGATAAAAACTTTGGAAGTAAAGATCAACAATCTTCAAATTGTTAACAAATCCTTACCTATCGAGAACACACAAATCTCATCTTCATTAGACGTAGAAAAGAAGAAAACTTGTGGGTTGGAAAAAAGACTAAAAAATCTTGAAAATGAACTTATGTAATCTCGAGAAGAAACAAAGGAAACTAAATTTTGAGGTGACCAAACTTGAGGCAAGCTAAGTAAGGTGTCAGCTTTTGGGAAAAAATGTTGGAACTGAGCCAACACGCAATTGAAGAAATGGGCGAATTTCAATTTTTTTTTACCATTTTGGATCTTTAATGAGCCTATGAAGTCTAATTTATTTAGAAATTTCTAAATTATTTTTAAATAAAATTATTATTTTATTTAAATTTATAGTATAGTTTTATATTATATAATTAATGTTATATTATGTGCATAAATGTATCATATATGTGTGTATATGTGTGTATTTGTGTCACATTGCAGTTCGTGTAAGGTTTAACAATGCCCGCGTGTAAGTGCTGAGGTTTACACTTCAACAGACATGTTAGCTCATCTAATATACAAACATATCATCCAAATGTATGATCATATGCTTTAACTTATATATACAAAATATTACATATATATATATAAATGTATAGGTATATAAATTTATATTTTATTTTGAAAAATTATATATATATGTATGCGTATATGTATGAAATTTATAATATATATATATATATATATTTCTGTGTGTATTTATATAAAATTATATATATGTATATATATGTGTATAAAGAAAATGTATAAAATACAAATATATATGTATACATACTTACCTAATAATACTCACGGCAAAATCTATTTTTTAAATTTATTTAATTCAAAATTATAAACAAAAACAAACGATTATATATATATATGTTTTCGAATTTGTATTTTGTTTTAATATTTTATTAAAAATCTGCATGATATTTTAACATTTGAATATTTCTATATACATATATTATAATTAAATACCAATTTCAAATTTAATTTTAACTTTGAAATTTATATTGATATTTAATTAATATATAAAGATAAATTAATTTTTTTACTACCGAGAGTTCATCGGATGTGAAAGTGATTTTATAAAATTTAAATTATATTTTATGATATATTTATTTATTTTGTATATTATTTTAGTTATTTGAGCTAAATAATATCTAAATAATATATATAAATATTAAAAATATATTTTTTAAGCCAAAAAATATTTTAGGTATAAAACTCTCTACATGTAATTTTAAAAATATTTTGTATAGTATAATGTTTAGTATTTAAATGATAAATTTTTTGCTAATTAAATAATGAGTATTGACTTAATTTAAATTTAAAAAAAATCATTTTTTTATCTTAAGTCGTTTCAAGGCGTGTATATGTAAAAATAATAATATACAAGCATATAAACAAACAACAATTCCAAATGTGACGATACATATATGCTAGAAACATCAACCTAACATATGAAGCAATATATGGTATATAAATTATCAAAATATTAGTATATTATTATAGATTAGATAATTATCTTTCACCAATGCCAAAGGACCACACCTTGAAGAGTTGAAATAAACACATGAATCAGATTCCAGTTCCAAAGGTGCTTTTTCAGACCAACGACTATCGAATAGTTTTTTTTTTTAATTTGATTTGAGCTGGGAAATGGAGGAGACGGAAAGATGAAGAATTCGACCAGAGGTAGAGCTAATGTGTAACGACACGCGATTTTATCACTTAAATCTAGAATATTTAATTAATTTTAAATATTCAAATAATTTATTATAAATTTTAAATAATACATTTTGATTAATTATATAGTGATAATAGTTCATTTCAAAAGGTTTTGCAAATATATTAACTCATTTTAGACAGAAATTAGCTTCGTCGTGCTTTTACAGTTCGACGTCACGTTTTGGCAGTTTGAAAATTCAAGTTGCTGGAAATTTATTAACTATAATAATATAATAGCCTTAATAAACTTCATATAATTATTATATAACAATAATAAGTTATTTATAATGGTTTTATAAATGTATATACTCGTTCTATAAAAATATACAAACTTCATCACATTTTGGCAAATCGACGTCGTATCTTTTCAATTAGATTTTTATATGGTTTTATAGTTTAAATAATCTTTTTTTAATTATTTAGAGATGAAAAGAAATTTATTTTCAAGTTTTTTTTACATAAATAAATAGTTCGATTAAAAACTGGAAATGTGACAAGTTTTAGCTTTCGAATTTTCAATCTTTCGTCGAACGAAAGTTGTTTCAAATCGTTGCAACATTATTTGATACACATACACACATGCATGTACATACATATACATATATCTTCGCGATTAGTGAAATTAAAGCTAAAGAAAATGTCTAAAATAAAGTATACATATTTATATATAAACTCCTTATATGTATATAAATGTAAACTTTACCCTTAAGTCTCAAAAAACAACCCTCGAATCAACTACACATCATGACATGAGGGGGACAAGTGCACATGGAGGGACATGGGGGTGTTGTGAGCATGAAGGTGATGGGAGGGGGCATTTTAGTCCATTTGCAAGTTTAAGGGTTAAGACTTATCATCCTATAAAACATCCATACCCCTTTACAAATTCATTCATTCCATCTTCATCTACTCTTCTTCCTTAAGGTCTTTAATGGGCCTTCTTCTCTAAGAAAATAAGGCAAAATTATGGCAAAATAAAACAAAATTATATACAATGGTATTCCACTTCCAGAATATTGACAAACTCCTTCTCTTCTCCCCTATAGTGCATGGCTCCCCCATCTACCACTCAAGCCCGAGCAACAACAATCCAAACACCAAGGCCGAACACTACTAAGGTCAAGGAGCCAGCCATAAGCTTAAGTGTGGAGAGGGAGTTGTTTTGTCGAGTCCGGAGTGCTTAAGAAATGAAAGCATGAAAGTCAGAACGCTACTTCTATCTTATTTTAATTTTGTATTAAAATTATCTATGATTAGTGCTATGCAAGTATACTTGGTTGATTTGCATAGTTTGGATGCTAAAATGATTGATTATTGGTTAATTGATTGCTTAAGTTAATCGTATATTGAATTGGTTGAGTTAAATAGAAATATTTTGACAATAATATGAAAATCATATCCATACTATTTGAAATGATCACTTTAAATAGTCATAGTAAGTTCTTCAGAGTTAATTCCTATTATATTCTGAAATAATGTGTGTATGAGTATTAAGCCTCTTTTGAATTTTAAATCATAAAAATCTCATTTTTAGAAAATAGAAATGGTTTTGCAAAAGTAAAGAGGAGTATTTAATTTATTTAGTAAAAAGTAAATCAAATGGTTTAATTTTGAAAATAATAGTTTAAAAGATGTAAAATACATGGAAAAATATCATGTAGTTTGATATAAAAGAAATTTTGAATTAAAAGATTAAAATTGAATATTATAATAATATAATATTGAAGATACGGAATAAGGTGAAAGTGAGATTCTAATAAATTAAAATATGAAAAATTGGTTTAATATAGTTTATTATATTATTTAAATGATTTAAAAGTCTTTTGGAGAAGTTTTATAAAATTTGCTAAAAGGTGAAAAATAAGCCATCACGTTTCGGTAGTTTGCGATTTCGCGATCTAAAAAGTTAAACGGATGTGTAGAATGAAATATAAGTCAGATTTTATAAACATAAGAATTTTTAGAACCCCTATAACTATAGTTTCCAAAAATCAAGATTTCATTTGGTAAAGTTTGAGATATGTCCAAGTCAAGTTTTCAAAAATATGGCGTTTTAGCAGTTCGTAAAATACTATTTTCAACTCTTGAAAATGGATATTGTTAAATCTTTAAAAATATGATATAAATACCATAAATACGTTAAAACGTTTCAAAAGGGATTAGAGTTATACAAATGGACTTATGTGCAATGGAATAAGTGTTTTGATCTAGAAAACTTTAAAATAACTATTCGCAGGTAGCAAAATTTTTGGTAATCTCTTAAAATATGGTTTAAACTTGGGTTCTATTCCCAAATCCTTTGTGAATGTTTTTCAAAGAATTAATCAAGTATTTTAGAGGCAATTAAGTATTTTGAATTTTTTTAAGGTTTAGAGTTGATCAAATAACGATCGCCATATTAGTGACAAAGAAGTAGTCTCTAGGCTGGAGTTTGGAAACCCAGTTGACTGCGCCTCCTAGCTATCCGGACTAGCCCAATGGAGGGGATAGTAAATTTGGTTTACTTGGAATACATTTTCCTAAGATAAGAGTAAAGATTTATAAAATCGCGTTTTCTAAATAAAGTGATAGATTTATAAATAGTGTTTTTTACAAATTAAGGAATATAGTTATAAATGGCATTTTTTATAAATTAAAGTAATATCTGTTATAAAAGAGGTTTAATAAAAGAATAGATATTTAAGTAGCATTTGATAAATGGAAATATTTTCTGATGTAAGAGAAAAAAAGAAAGAGATTTAGAGTTTTCCAAAAGGTAAACAAAATTTTTTAATAGAATTTTGGTGGCATAGAGAACATTCTAGTTAGACTCTGTATTAAATTCCAAGGGGGAACTTGTACTACCCCGTGTGAATTTAAAAGGTGATTTCATCATAATTTGACGAATAGTACGAGTTTAATACGAAAACTAGCATTGAGTATAATTAGTCTAATTCGTATGGACCCTTTTTTTTACTCTATACTAACCGGTTTGCGTCTACAGTAAACGATGTATTTAATAACATAGTTTTTGACCCATTAAATATATGTTTTGTAAAAATGAAATCTTCATTAAGATTGGAATTATACTAATAACAGTATTTTTCCTAAGTAACTAAAGAGAAATAATTTGGTATTACCAAAGGTAAAAGGGGTTTTAACTAACCAAAGGATTTGGTAAAAGAGGCTTAATAATCCATATATACTAAAAGAAATGAAAATGTTTTAAAACTTATATCTCTAAAAAGATATTTATTTGGGTGAAAAGACTTTTAAATTTTATGAGGTTTAATAATCACCTACATACCTGACATCTTTTTATCGATGATTGGTTCGGAGAGACTGGGATCGGAGTTGGGTGATTCCTATCCGAAAACCACCTCGAACCAACATACACATTTGAAAGTGAAGACATGTTGAAGACAATGATTTTGAAAATGGAGATCTTTGTAATGTAGAGCTTCTTGCCACTAACCTTTGGGGTGATTCCTGTATTATATATATGGTGGCAGTAGTGCCTTTGTTCTGAAAATTTTCAATTAGCAAGGACTACTCACTACTAATCTTAGGGGTGATTCTCAAGCAGGATGTAGTAGGAGGAGCACCTTCGATTTGTTCCTTATCTGGACAACTTCTATGGACGAATGTCTGACATTTTATTTCTAAGACCACATACATTTGTTTTTACAAATGTACATCTGTATACTAGTGTAGGAGGTAACTCCACTTGTACTTAACACCTTTCCCTGAGGCGTCTAAACTCGGGGGTTGTAATTTTATGGAAATCAATAGTGTGTTGTTAGAAATGGCGATGTGGCATTCTAAGTAAAATTTGATTTGTGAAAAGTAAAGTGTGGCTTTGTGATAAGTAAAGCATGGCGTTGTGGAAAGTAAAGCATGGCCTCATGAGCCTCATATCTCGGAGGTGATATGGGAAACAATATGGTTTGGAAGAAATATTACAATATTATGGGCTATCAGATAATCGCAGATAAATGGTGCTGCAGCCTTAGAATTTAAAATGGAGTAGTGTAGTGGCTAGTCTAAGATAGATGAAAAGTCACCGCACACCATGTTCCATCGGTGTTGAACAATATAGTGTAGTGGCTAGCCCGCGACAGGTAAAAAGTCATCGGGCATTATGATTGTTAACGGAGTGCCCGCAAGGAAGGAAATGATCACTAGTTTCCTATCATGTTGGAAATCCAATTCCAATACGAGCTTTACGATTTTGATTTCATTCGCAAAATAGTTGTAATGCCTTGCAAACATTTCAGCTACCCCTTAGTATCATATACTCCATGCTCACAGGTATTGGTACCTTGTTTATATATTTATTTGAAAAGTGTTTTCAAACCCATGTCATCAAAGATATAATCAAAATGTTTCGATATAAAGTATTTGGTTATTGCAAGGTAAAAACTCATCCGTATTTATGTGTGGCGTGGTCTTACGAGATACACTTTATTTTCAAAATTTGTTTTGGCATCAATCTAATCTATGACACAGTCATATATATTTATAATTCATGCTTCTCATGCTGGTTTGCCATGCCCGATCTGGGTGTTCTTAATACTCGGGTCAAATCTGAGTAGTTTTAGGATTAGCTAAAGACGCTTGGAGTTTCCAGAGGAGAGCTGAAGATCTTCATCAACGTATGGATGTAGTTTACTTTTCTGTGGTGTTTGGTGTTTTCTATCATTTGCAAGGACATGTATTTATAAATCTTTGGCCTAAACTTAGGTTACATTCTGATATATGTATTTTGAAATTTTCCGCTGCAAGGATTATTGATATTATAAATTATTCCATTCGTGTAAGATTCTTTTCTGTCTTTACTTTCTTTTTACCCTTAACAATAAGCTTTTCCAGCACTTAGATTCTCGACATGCAATATAGTGGCCTTATTAGTGTCTATTTTTGGGGGTCAAAAATTTCGTTCATTACATAATGGAGGCTTCAAAAAGTTAGTAGGAGAAAGAGGGTTATGATCTATTTATATAGAGTGAGTAGAGAGATAAATTAGGGCCCAGATCCACTTTGCTCTCTTACCCATTCCCTTCCTTTATCCTATCAAAATTCATGCCCATTCTACATATCCAAGCCACCCCCTATCTGGTTTGTATATGGCCGAACTCACAAGACCCCATATAGGCTTCAAACCTATTTAAACCCCATATAATATTCATTACGTTTAAATCTAATTTAAACATGTATCGATATCTATATCGATTATTATATTTATAATTATTATAAACATATTTATTAATATTGTTTAACAAATAAAAATAAAATTTATAACTAATATTTTATAAATATTAATTAACTTAATCAATTTATAACTATATAAATTTAGTTAAATCATGTGGTTAAAGGAGTATTCAACGATTCGGTTGTGCGACTCTTTAGGCATAAATTTGGTCATTGATTAATATTGAATTATTCTAATATTAACATGCATACGTCACTTAGTAGATGATGTGGCATTATGGCTAAATTTATCGGGTAAAATTCAATTTTACTTTATTAGGCATTACCCTGTTGTAACTATTATTTACACCAATTTTCTTCGTCAAAACTATATCACTTTAGACTTATGAAATTTGGTAATGGTTAAAATCTCGATATCATCCATATTCAACTCTATAGTTCAAACACAAAGTCCTTGGTACAGTAATGACAATTATTATTAACCGAAATGCTCTAGTAAAAGACTTTGACTTTGAGTTGACTTCAATTGACCGAGATATTAACCTTTTATAATTGAGGAGACAAATCCTCTCTTGAATAGTGTTTCACTTCCAATGCTTCCACTCGACCCAATTATAGTTGTTCAATGGATGTCGTGCCATGATTTAACTATAATCAAAGCGAAGCTTCTATATTGAAGAACAACAGTATTTTCAAATCAAGAGAATTGTGTAATTTTGCCATATCGATATTTTCCGTTTGACCTTAGTTATACTAACCAATAGAAAACTATCGATTGAGTCATTCCATGGTTATCCAATAACTATCAATACTTAACCCCATGATGCCTCCAGTTGCCATGGGTAACAAAGTGCCCAAGATTTTGAGAGCGATGCGTACTCCAGTCTCAATGGATGTATCTATATCCAATCTTGATACAACTTGGCTAGGAATATATAAAATGGTATATTTATTTTGATTATTGAGTTAGGAATGTATAACAAATTACAAAACTTCCTCTAGGGCATACCCCTAACTTTATCAATCTCCCACTTGCACTCCGGTCCAATTGTGGAATCTTATTCCAACTTCTCCAATCAGTTTTCTCAAAACCAATCGACCAAGTCCCTCAATGAATGGGTATGTTATTATGTTTCAGTTATTTATACTATTAAACAACTCTTCCTGATGCTTATAAACTATTTTATCATATGAGACAATAAAATGTATGTCTCCCTTAACTTCTAGCGAGCTCTATGTTATGTAACAAACTATATTGCGACATTGTTATCATATAACAATGTTATAGGGTTCTCAACTTTTGGAATCATCCTTGCCTCAGTTATAAATTCGTGCATTTATTATATATACATTGCTTGTATTATGGCACTATCCAAGTCAATATACTTAGCCTTTTCATTGAATCAGCCACAATCTCTTCTAATCGGAACATTTTCAACTTAAAGATTCTTAATTTGAGTTTATTATTGACATATTATACTCAATATAACTTTGAAGTTTGAGTCCGAACACTCTTGGTGCCCCCAGCAGTAATAAGTAATACACCGTGCAATATTTGAAGAGTGTTACGCACTCTAGTCTCAACGAATGTATTAATATCCAGCCTAGATACATTTTGACTTGGAATATTTAAAATGGTGTATTTATTTTCATTATGATAAATTGTTCATGGTTACACCACTTTATAACTACTATCATAAAACATACCATTTATGGATTTTCTATTAAATATACTTTTAATTAAATTAATTAATATAACATATTATAACAAGTATATAATAGAAAGAATCACCTTTTGTTTCAAACAAGATTGTTTATCGAGCTAGATATATGTAAGAAATTACATAATTACCCCTAGGTATACCACTAACTCTATCATGAAACTGATAGAGTTAGATGTATGTCCTAAGGATAGTCTTTAATTTAGTGTAACTTATTAACTTTGTAGTAAAATATCGTTCAGAATAAAAGGCGTTTTCCTTTCTATTATATACTTTTCATATGTGTTATGTTATGTGATAGTAATTACAACGTGTTAAAATCATGAGAAATTTATCTTAATGAAACAACAGATTGTTTAAATATTCCCACTCAAGATGTATATGAACTAAGGCTGTCAAAGGAAACTTGAAAAATTCGAAATTCCATCCATATCCAAACCCAAAAAGTGGATAAATATCTAATATCTAGAAAAACAGATGTGAATGAGGATACGAAGGCATATGTGTTTGAAAATTATTCATCCAGTTTTTTTGAAGAGTATAGTTTAGTTTATGTGTATTTAGTTAATGTAAGACATCTATTTAATGTTTTATTAAGTTAACAATTTGTAGTAGAGACATCTAATGCACATTAACTGCTCAAAACTATTTATTATCATCATATTTGTTAATTTTGCATACTTTTATAATTAATGAGATTGAAAAAATTTATATTAAACCGGAATTTGCTATTTATGTTTCCTGATTTATCAATAATTAGCGGATATAATAATTATCCAATATCTATCCATATTTGTGGATGTGAATATCTGATATCCGAAAATGATTTCGGATGCAGAAATGGATATGACACCGTCCGCAACTGAAAATATCCATTGATAGGCCTAATTGAGATAAAATATCAATACATCTATTGAGAATAGAGAATTTAACACTTTTCAAATATTAGGTAGCGTATTACTCGTGGATGTTGGGAGCACCATGAGGTTATGTACTGATAGTTATTGGGTATATGAAATGATTCAATCAATAAATTTTTATTGGTTAATACAACTAAGGACAAACAAACAATATCATATTGACGACGTTGCATAGTTCTCTCGACCTATGAATACAATTAAACTTCAATGTGGACACTCCATTTTAATTATAGTCAAATCTTGCCATGGTGTCCATCGAACGACTATAGTTGCTCTGAGTAGAAGCACTGTAATTGAAGCACTATTCAATAAAGAATTTTGCTTCTCAGGTATATAAGGTATGTATTACGGTCACTGTAGTCAAATCAAAATCAAAGTCTCTAGGCAGAGCAATTCGGTTAATAATATTTGTTATTTTTGAACCAAGGATGTTGTGTCTGGATTATACAAGTTTAATATGGAAAATATTGGAATTTTGGCCAAAACGAAAGTCCATAATCCTTGTGTGATATAGTTTTGGCAAAGAGAATTAGTATAAATAATCATCACTATAAGGGACTGCTTAAAATAGTAAAATTGGATTTTACCGAAATTGTGTAAGTGATAAATTTGGCTAAACTATCACACCATTAGCTAAGGTGTTGTGTGAACACTAATATTTGAATTGTTCGATATTAATTGCTGCCTGAATTTACATCTACGAGTCGCACAACCGCAATGTTGAATGCTCCAAAATACCACAAGATTTAATCAAATCGCAATTTATCAATTAATTATGTTTGTAAAATATTAATTATAAAATTTTATTTGATTTATTTGAATCGGTGTTAAATAGAGTGCATAAGTAAAAGTTATATATTACGCACTGATATACGATATCGATAAACATTTAAATTGGATTTAAAATCTATAGATATCGCTTGAATTTGGAAATGTATTTGGGCTCATAGCCCATTATTTTGGCTAGGCATACAAGGAGGAGAGTTGATGATATTTATTTTGAAATATATGCTTTAAGTTGGCAAGAAGAGGAGGTAAACAAGGAGATCAAGATTCCCTCTTCTTACTTTTCCTGTTGCCTATTTAAACCAACCATCCCTATTCATTTTCCCTTGACCTTTTGCCTCCTCCTTCATACCTCCTTGGCCATAAGTAATAGGACCCCTCCCCTTCTTCAATTCTAAGTAAATTTAACTCAGATTAAATCTGGTTCAAAGATGTGGTGATCTCTTCAGTTAGCCACATTTTTGGAAGGGTATAAGTTCAATCTAAGGAGTTATTGGATTCAACAATCAAGATGCAAAACCAGGGCCATATTTTTGGTAACATCTAACTTTTATTCTGTTATATAAATGTTTATTTATGTCAGTACATATGTGTAGCTTAGAACCTTACCTTATCGTGAATTTATATATATCTTTATTTACAACTACATTTACATACCTATTCACACATTTTTAAATTTAAAAAGAAAATATACATAAGCGTAAAATTTATTTTTGGCCGTAATTACAAAAATCAAAAGTAAAAACGATTTTAAATAATTTAAAATTACAATTTGAAATTTTAATTTGTAGATCTATAAATACATTTCATATAAATTAATTTATTAATTCTCATTCATATGTATACATACATAGGTATGTATATGCATGTTGAAAAAATGCATTTATAAATATTTATAATAAAATACAAAATTAAAATTAATTATATATATTTTGAATTATTATAAATTAAATATATATATATATATGTATATATAATTTTATATGTATAAAGTTTCATATGCAGATTATAGTTTTAAAGGAAGAATTTTTTTATGAAATCTAAGAAATCCATACAGATTTCATTAATTTTTTAACAAATTAATGCTTTATAAATCTGCACAACTTTAATTTTTTTTATTGTTGTTTATATCTACATTAATATTTTATATATAATATTTAAAATATACATATGGATACATTTTTGATAGTTTAAAATATGTACACATTAAATATATTTGTATACAAAGATGTGCGTGTGCATCAATATATGAAATTTGAATTTTAAATTTCAAATAAAATTTTATCCTATATCCGTATCCGCTTTCCAATTCAAATCCATCTTAAGATATTTTAGATATTAATTTAAATTATTTTGGATATTTAATATCCTTTAAATAAGCACGATTAAATATATAAGTGTTATAGATATACATATACATATACATATGCATATGCATATACATATATATGTGTTGTGTGTGTATTGGTGTGTGTGTAATAATAAATTAATTATGGATAGCAAATATTTATATAAAGGGGCAAATATGTATGTTGCCGTGAAAATCACAACATGTATATATGGACACATTAACCAATGTTGCACGTACACTTTACATGTATGTGTGTATTTGATATATATTTACGTAATATACTATGTATATATATATATATATATTAGGTTCAATAACACCCTTTATTTAGCATCATTTGTATCCCCCGACATCAGCTACAAGTTTAATATTTAAATATTTTCTCCATTTTACAAGAGAGAAAAAGAAAAAATATTTAAATAGTAACATATGGCTGATATCAGAAGGCTACAAAATGGTGCTAAATAAAAGAGCCTATTGATCCTAGTTCTATAATAAAATCAAATATTTATATTAATTAACTAAATAAAATAAATATTTATCTAAAATTATCTAGATTGGATCTGATTTAATTCATATTTCGTAGGCCTAATAAGGCCTAAAGTGGATTTTTCTTGAAATTCACCTATTTAACCCTCTACATGATGGTTCAGTTTCATGAATGGTATTAGTGCCTAATAGCTTATGCGGTCTAAATTAGCAGTATTAATGCTAACTTGTTAAATCCTACCCATTTAATAGGGTGTATAGAAAAGTAGCATCGAAGGTTGGGTTTGGGTAATCTAGTACGCTGACCTACCTTGCTATTGGCCTAGTGCAAAAGTTGAAGTGAGCCTAAAGTTTATCCCAAGTATAAAGGCCTAAACTGATTTTGTGGTCTTAAGCTAATTTTCAAATTCTATTTTGAAATTGTAAATGATATTTAAAATTTAAAAGGTTAAATTTGAAATATATAAATTAATTATTTTTGTTATAAAATATTTTCAAAATTATTTTGAAAATTAAATAATTATTTTCAAAAATTTATTAACAATTAGTCGGATTAATTAATGAATTAAATAAAAGTTAATTAATTAAAATATAACATATATATTGATATATGCAAAATCTTAAAATGTTTTTGTAATTAGTATATTAAAATTTTAAAATTAACTAAAATTATTTTGATTAAATTAATTTATAAATGTCAATTATTAAATAATGTGATACGCATATAATAAAAACACGTGTATAACCATAAATATTATGGTATACATGTTATCCAACCTTTGAATCGAGAAACTTCTCAATAAACTTGAACTTCGAGACGAAGAAAAAAGGGATTAAGAACTTGAGAGAATGCTTCGAATGATGGAATGATATAACACAAATTGTTAGGGAATATTTGGCACACTTCAGTTATAGTCGGCCTCGACCATCACTAAGGTCGATACCGAGATGATTCTAGGGGAAGGGACCGACCATTGAATAGTTTGTTGAACTACTCGTGCACCTTGCAAAAAAAGACAAGCCTTGCAGAAGACAAATCATGTTGATACCAACATGATTTTGTGGAACAACTTTGACATCTTAACATGGAAACTTTAATGTTTGGTTAGGTATGAAGAAGCATGTGTTCTAGCTATGAGCACTTGTGCTCGGTACTAACCATCATAAGGTCAATATCAACATGATTTTATTCAAAAATATCATTCATTCTTCCTTCTTATTTGCATGGATCTGAATTTTTATCCGGTCTTCTGCAATCTATCAACTATGGGCATGACTTCGATTATAAATACGAGTGATACTGCAATGAGAAAACGACTTAGAATTTGTACTTTTAGATATTGGACCCTATTTTCCCTTTTTAGATCTAGCTTCATCACGAATTGCTGTCAAACCCAAAATTGTGTTGCTTTACATATTTAAAACCTTGTAGTTTGTTTGTATTCTTGTCAAATCTCAAGCAATAAAATTAAAGTTGATGTAGGTAGTGATATGAGTCCGAACCACTATAAAAATCCTTGTGTTATTGCTATTATATTTTGTTTTTGTATACTCTCTCCTTTGTCATTAATTTTGGGTGTTGTGTTAATTTTTGACCCGATAGTACATATTCAATTTATAATATTTAAAATGAATATAATTAATTTAATTAAAATTTTAATTATTTAATTAATTTAATTACTTAAATAGGATTTAAGCAATAAATTCAATATGAGATTATATAAAAGATTACATATAAGTTAATCAAATTATAAACCATTACATAAGGATTAAACTTGTATAATACAAATGTATAGAAAAAGATGGAACTACAAGAATCCCAAACTAGATTTGAGGAATAAATGTATACATATAGTACGCACTGGTAGAGTTAGGGGTGTGCCGTAGAGGCAAGTTTGTAATTTTTTGTAAATTATAAACTTTGTAATAAAATCTTGATTGAAATCAAAGGTGTTTTTCTTTCTATTCTATACTTTTTATAATGTGAATGTTAATTATTTATTAAATTTAAGTATATTTCATTGAAATCCTTAAATGATATGTTATATGATGATAAATACGATGTGTTGTAATCATGAGTAATTTATCATAGCAAAATAAAAGACCGTTTTAAATACTCCTAGTGAAGATGTTTTGAGATGGGATAATGATTCATCAATTGAGACTAGAGTATGTAACACTTTCCAAATTTTGACCAAGGGGTTACGTACTGATAGTTATTGGATAACTATAGAATAACTCACTCGATATTTTCTTTTAGTTAATGTAACAAAGGTCAAATAGAGAATATCGAAGTGACAATATTACAGGGTTCTCTTGGCTTGAGAATACTGTTAAACTTTAATATGGACACCATGCTTTAATTATAGTTAAATCGTGGCATGTCATCCATTGAAAGACTATAGTTGAGTTTGAGTTGAAGTATTAGAAGTGAAACACTATTCAATAGAGAATTCGTCTCCTTAGTTATATAAGATTAGTATCATGATCAACTGTTGTCAATTAAAAGTTAAAGTCTATGGTCAGAGGAGTTCGGTCAATATTTATTACTATTAATGAAATAAGGAATTTGTATTTGGACTATACAAGTTGAATGTGAGCGATATTTTAGTTTTAGTCAAAACCAAATTATATGTCCTAATGTGATATATTTTTCACGAAGAGAACTATTACAAATAATCATACTATTAGTGGCTGCTTAAAATAGTAAAACTGGATTTACTAAAAATGTGTAAGCGATAAATTGGGCCAAACTATCACACGGTTACTTAAGATGACGCGTGAACATTAATATTCAGATTGTTCAACATTAGCCGTTGGCTGAATTTATCCTATTAGTCGCACAACTGAAATGTTGAACACTCTAAATACCATAAGATTTAATTAAATTATAGTTGTTATAAATTATTTAATACTCATGACATATTAATTACAAAATTTTATTTGATTTATTTGAATTAATATTTGATAAAGTGCGTATATAGCAGTTATATATGTACACATCGACATACAATATCGATAAACATTTGAATTAAATTTAAAGCGTATAGATATTAATTGGGTTTGAATATATATATATATATATATATATATATGGACCCATATGACCATAGGGATGGTTGGCAATACATAGAGAGGAGAGGGTGTGATATTTATTTAAAATATGGCTTTTGAATTAGTAAGGAGAAGAGGCAAAAACAGAGATCAAGATCTCCTAATTTTGCTCCATTCTCTTACCTATATAAACTAACCATCCCCTTACTTTATTATTTTACTTTAGCCTCCTCCTCCATTTAGTTTAGGCCTAAAATTCTATGACCTCCCCTCCTTTATTTCCAAATAAAAATAAGTCAAATTAAATCTATTTAAAGGCGTGGTAGTCCTTCAGTTAGTTGCTTTTTTGGAAGAGTATGAATTTGATCTAAGAAGTTTTGCATTAATCATTCAAGGTGCACATTTAAGGCTACATTATTGGTAACATCTAATTTATATTTAGTTATATCCATATTTAATGTCAAAACATGTGTGTAGATTAGGACCTTACTATATCTTGAATTTATATCTTTATTTGATGTCAAAACAGTATACACATACAAATGTGTTTAAATTTAAAAACAATATATACATGTATAATTATTATTTTAAAAAGAGAAAATATTTTCGAAAGTTAAATATTTTTGAATAATTTTTGAAATTAAAATTTTGATTTTTTATAATTTATAGATTTATATATACATATATTATATATGTATAAATAAATAAATTCCATAAGGAATTATATTTTAAAAACATTTTATATATATTTATAAATAAATTCAAAATAAAAAATTAAATATTACTAAAACGCTTTTAAACCATTCTGTATTAAATAAAATTATGTATATATATCTATATATTTTATGAATCAAATCCATATAAGTTTTATAGAAAAATAAAATATTTTTATTTTTATTTTAAATCAGTACGAATTTTTCATTTACAAAATTAAAGTATTACAAATGCTTATAATAGAAAAATTTTATATATATAGCTTTGGCTGAAATAATAAAAAAGTTTTAGTTTTCAATAATTTTTTTATATTTTCAAATTAGTATTGTATTCATAATTATTATATTGTACATTTTTTTTCCGAAAGCTATATATATATATATATGTATATGTATGTATGTATGTATGTATGTATTTGTGTACACATCTTGAAATATCAATATTTGAAATTTGGATTTTAAATCCGATATAGATTGTTATTCAAGATCTAGATCTTTCTTTAAATTTAAATCTATCTTTACATATTTTAGCTACTATTTTGAATTATTTTAAATCAGGAAAAATCATTTAAATAAATACTATAATATATATAAATGTTCGTATGTATGTATGTATATATGTTGTGTGTGTAATGTGTCTATAATAGTAACTTATATAAACAACTAGAATATAAGTGGGAAAATGTGTTTGTTATACTGTAAATCCTAACACATATATATGGACACAATACACCATGTAAACATCTATATGTTGCATGTACACTTTACATACATGTGTATATTTGATGCATATATACATTTTATACTATATATATAATAGAATCTAATATTTAAACTAATTAATTAAAATAATTTTTTTTAGATTAGATCCAGATCAATTTAGACATTATAGGCCCAAATAAGATCTAAAAATGGAATTTTTTAAAATTCATATATTTAACCTACTGCATGCTGGCCTAGTTCCTTCAATGGTATAGGAGAACAATAGCCTAAACAAGTAGTATTAGGGTTAATTTATTAAAGCATGCCTATTTAGTGAAGTGTCTAGAAAAGTAGCCGTTTGTACCAAAATTTGGCAAAACACTGTTCGGAAGTATTTGAATAGATAAAAATGAAGAATAGAAATGTAAAACGAGGATTATCCAACAAACACTTCAAAAAACAAATATGAAAACACACAGAAACACAACAATTTAGAGTGGTTCAGCGTATGGCTACGTCCACTATGAAGTTGATGACTCTATTGATATTCACTTGTCGACTACAATTGATTACAAAGGATTACAATAGATCAAAGTTCTGAAATTCGAGTATAGCAGTAGCTATGGAGTGCAAAGTTGAATTTTACAGAGTCTGGACGTCAAAGAGCTAAAAGATCCTTTTTCTGTAGGCCTTGGGGCTTTATTTACAGGCGTAGGAGGCAAATATCTCGCTCAGATCTCGAGAGACTTCTTCTGGAACGTGGGTGGGCACACATGATCGATCCTAGGCGATTTCAACTCGATCCATGATCGATACGAATGAATTTCGCATCGTTCAGTATTTGACCTAATCGAGTTGAAACTTGGCAGGAACATCCTTTATGTTGTACATAAGCTCCTGTGAAAATTTCGCAGCATTTGGACATTAGATTATGAGTTATGATCGATGCAAACTTGGATTTCATGTAGGCTGTCGCGTTCGAATCGATGCCTTTGTATCGATCAATTCGAATCGCTCGTGGACACATGCCTGTGAAATTGACGAGGTGCTTGATCTTCGGATCGATCCACTTTTGATGCCGAGTTGACCGAGTTCTTCCAAGGCTTTCGTGTAACGACCCAATATTTTCAACCATTCGCATCCGCACATTGTCGGACTTGAATTGTTCAAAATACTGCGTTGTAGAATAAATTTGGCAAAACTCAGAATATACAATAAATAGATCACAGAATCACATACACAGATATCAGAATCTCGCAGCGGAAATTAAAAATTTAGTGGTTCATGAAGCCACTGATATAACTTCAACAAAACAGAACTTACATTGTCTATAATCCTCAATACAAATTTTAAGACATAAATAGAGATAGAGTCTTCAAAGTCTTGAATTCCAGAAAAGATAAAGGCTGAAACAACTTCCAGCAGCGCGAATGATCTACTGAGTGTCCTAGCTACGGAGAAGAAATTTAAGCTGCAACTCAGGCTGACCCGAGCGAAAAATAAAACATAACACTCGAGTCAGGACATACATACTTATATAATGTAAGCTAATTCAAGTGTACTGTAATATAGAGCAAGTAACTTAAAGGATGCTTGGGACCGCCCATCCTCTAAGGATCCGTCAAACTATTTACTATGTAGTATATTGCGCTATTATAATAGTGTCTATTTATAAAATAAACATACTTTTAAATAGCATTAAGGCTTTACATTTTCCACCTTAACACGTAATAGTCCCAGTAGTCCATCCAATATCATAGCTCCTCCTGATCGGGAAGCAACTAGAGGATACCACACGGGCTACGGGAGAAATCTAAACTCGTACAAGGCTCGGTATGGTAGATGACACGGCACAACTAGGCAATGCCAGGGTAGATATACCAATTGCTATCCAGGCTAGTGGAAACGCGTAGCCGCAGTTACCGCCCACCTCGGACTAACTCCCCAAAATCAAAATATAGAGGTGGCCACCGAATCAATCCAAAATCATAGTATAATATCGAAGAGGAGCGTCCGATCAGAGGAATGACCTCATTGGCCTGGAATTGCTCCTGTTTTAGCCACCTTATGCCAACTCACGGGAGTCGGGTCCACGTATTTACCTTACAGGAAACGCCACCACCGACCTACTTCATTCTGGAATCTCCACCGCGTACACGGTTGGTCAAAGTGGTTTTCGGTATCGACAGAGAGTATGTCCATATCCGATCCCGGTCTCTTTGCCAACCCATCGTTATTATAACCCGTGGTCATTTAAAACATTTTATACTTTAAAACCAGAATAAACATTTCCATTTCAAAACTATAAGTACGAGATCATTTTAAAACCCAAAACAATATGATATCATTATATTCAAATATAATTCTTTCCAAAACCATACGGCTTAAAATTTATAATATCTGGAAACCAAATATTTGAATTATATCTTCAAACATAATATTTTTGGAAATTTACTTTAAAACCATAACTCCCAAACACAATGGTTTGGACATTCAACGGTATATAAAATAAATGGGTTAACTTTATGGTTACTTTGTAAAGAAGATAATTTACGTAGCTTTACAATTATATTTCTTTATTTAAAGTTTTAAACCAAAATTTAAATATCACTTCACGTTCCCAAAAACCATTTCAATCCTTATGTATATATATCCAATTGGAGTATTAATATTCAAAACTAAGGTTGGATTTTATTCTTTCAACAAATTAATGTTTTAATATTTTCGTCTTGAATATTCCTATAAGTTCCCTAAATAAAACTCCAAATTTCAGCTATTTAATATTTTCAAAATTGACTTAATACTAGAATGTTCATCTAAATTTTATTAAGGAAAAATCCAGTTATAAATATCAAAATCGATTTCCTTAAATTTTAAAACAGTCAAATTCTAGATTCTGTAGCACTTAGGAAATGCTATCTAAAGTTACGGGTAAAACTGGTCCAATTTCAAAAAGACAGCATTTGAATGCTGTAGTAGATTGTTTAACTTAATAAGTATTTCCAATTATAACTTATTTTATTTATTTCTTTTCTTAACTGAGATCTTATTCTTTCAAATCCAAAATTTCTAAAATAAGTTATATTCCACATTTTATTTATTTATTTCTTTATTTATAACTCCTTCAAAAATCAATATAAAATCTTTTAAAGATATTAAATCAAATATTTAACTCCCAGAATAATTTTAAATATTTCAGAAAATATTATAAGGACCACGGGCCTGTATATAATTTTCTAGCCTAGGTCAAGTGATACGGATTTATATCATTTCAATCCGTAATTTACAAACACCGGGTTCTATCATTTCAAACCCGCAATCCCAAGTTATCAGTTAAGCAGTTAACAGACTAGTTTAACAATAATCATTATTTCAGCCCATAACAATCCAACTTTAACAGGGAACTTGCAGTGGTGATTTAAGCAGTAAATAACAATTAATAATATAACTGCAGAAATAATATAACAGATAATACTGATGAGGTGTCAATTTAAATGGGGTCCATCATTCTATATTACATTACAGACAGATAATAGTGAAATACAATTTTACACATACACTTGCAATAATTTACCAAAATATAAATACGTATGTCTGGTGAGAAATACTCACCTGAGAGTTGCAGAAAATTTGAATTTAAAACGACGTTTCCCGGTACAGACCGACAGAGAATAACGGTCAAAATTCTCGAATATCGCCTAGATTCAAATCTAGAACAAATTCAAATAATTTGAAATGTGACTTTAGAATTTATGGTCAAGAAAAATTTAAAATAGAACGGAATTTGTTTTTGGCTTTGCTCGACCACTCCACCGTGTACCGTGACCAAAACGTACCCTAACGAGAACCGGGTTAACCCAAAATTTACGGCAAATTTTCCTAAAGACTGACGACTAAGGCAAAAGGTTGGGTTGTCTTATGATACACCGGGGTATACACGTACACGTGCACAGCCCTTTTCTTTTCTCTCTTTTTTTCTAGCCTATCTTTCAACATACCCGAGCCAAACCACACTTGCTTCGAGAAAATATGTAGCTGCTTCGAGTCAGCTAGGCCACTACTTCGAGTCAATCCCTTCTCTGCTTCGGGTCACAGATCCACACACACACTACTTTCCTACCTCTGCCTAAACACTTCATCTCCTCTACAAACACTCTGACTGGACCTAAGTGCACAGCATGGATACCACTTTGACATGGAAACTGAAACATATCAGATAATGCAACAACAATGGATAGGAAGGCTGAAACATATCAGGTGATGCAAACAAAATGGATATGAATACAACTTCAATGCAGACCAAAGGCACAATGCCACATCAACTAGGAACAAACAGAAGTGAAGACAAGTGAAACCATGAAACAGCATCAAAGTGTAAACAACAGGCTATCAGAAAAAAATGATCAAGACAGTGAAACAATGATCAAGCTTCAGGATGCAACTTGTCATGGAAACTGCTACAAACCCAAGTGCATGAACACTGGGAAGACAAAAATGAAGACTGAACCTATCAAAATTTGGAAAATGCAAAGTTTTCAAGCTGAACACAATAGGCTATAGTTACAAAAAAAGCTCAAGTGAAGCAAATAATGCAACAGTGGTAGGTATATATGAATACAACCTAAATGCAGACAAGCAGACACACTATCTACATACATATATAACATCAAGCAATGATTCAAACAACAAGATAACATATGGTTTCAAGGGTCTGTTCATATTGTAAGAGCAAAGATATGGGATGCAGACAACTAAAGCATGGTACGAAGCAACATGTAATATTTCACATTTTATCAAAATCATGCAAGACAGTAGTGTGCAACTCAAGTTTCAAAGAAATGCGAATTGAAACAGAAGTTTCAAATGAAAAAATGAAGACCACAAGTGAAGTGAATCAACTGCAGTGCAACCCTTATCAAGATGCAAACAACAATGGCAGTAAACAACTCAAGAGACTAAAGTGTTACCGGTGAATCAAATGCTTGTCAGGTTAAAAAGTAGACCCCATAGGCAGTAGCCAAAAATGCAGACCCAAAGAAATGACCAAGTGAATCAAGGCAAAGAAGTAACTCAGTGAACATACAAGTTTAAATTCAACATGAAATTGTTTGCAAACAGTTTCAACAAGATATTTTGTAGCATCTGTATTTATCAATTTCTAAAGCATCTGTTTCACATCAGTTTAAAACAAAAGAATCAAATAGCATATGTTCTTATTAATTTAAAATTTTAAAATAAAACAAATTATCTGGTAGCATTTGTTCTAATCAATTTAAAAACAACTTTGGGTAAAATCTGTTTTACCAACTTAAAACAAAATCAAATAGTATCTGTTCTTATCAGTATTAAAATATCCAAGCAGATTTTGAGCAAACAACAGCAACTAGAAACCAAAATATACAACTACTCAGTTTTAAGCCTAAAATAAAACTCTCCACATTCAAACTGCTTCAGCCAAAACATCCTATGTTCTTCCTAGTTCTAGCCAGATCAGCCACAAGCCTACCAATATTTCTCACACTCTCAACTCATCTAAACAACTCAGGTAGTGGTACAAAATGAAATGGACGAGCAAACAAAATGGCAGAGAAAACTTAGAATAGGAAGAAAGAAAATAAAAGACTATTACCTGATTTGAGCAAAGACTGACTGGAATTTGCAGAAAAAAAGTAGAGAAAGGTGAAAGATACATATAGGCCGAGACTTAATTTCTAGAGGAAAAATAACGTATCAGTTACAAAAGAAATAAAGCAAGAAGGGGCCGAGAGTTACAACCTATATAAAGTTTGAAAATATGAAAATATACGTGCGTGATTTATGGTTTGTTAAATAATGGGTTTAAAGTATTAGTTACAACGTTATGAATATATTAGCTTGCGTGATTTAAGCTGCCTATTAACTACATATTTGATTTCACCATTTATACCAGTAAATAATTGTTTGGTTTAACATCTTCCAGATTAATGCACATTTCAGTTTTCTTTTTGATAATTGCTGGTACACGTGGTTAAAGAAATAAACCAGGAGAGTTATCAATGCGTGATGCTTGGCAAAATAAATTTTCCAGTTTATAAAACTTGATTACCCTATTTTATACCATTTAATTGGTTGAGTGTTTTTTTTGGAAATCAATTGAAAAAGCTTTCACTCAACAAGGCAAAAGAAATAACTGTTACATACATATTTGCTTGATCATGTTCGAGAGTTTTCAGTTGATAAAGTGGAAGGCTAAGATATGTTTTACGTTACATATGCAGTACTGTCTAAAAGCAGAGGAAGAAAGAATAAGTAAATGTGCACGTTCATATTTAAGAATGCACTAATTCCTCTCCCCAAATTTTGCTTCGAACGTTACTATAAGGATGATTCCTCTCTAGCTAACCAATCGTGATTTAGTTTGATTTTGCTAAATGAAAAGGCAAAATTTTATGTAGGCTTTAGGCATGCAAACGTATATAATTTATTAAAAACCAATCTGTCAGTTAAAACAAAGTAACGGTTACTATAAAATTACTGACTGATATTTTATATCCAAAAATATTTAAAACTTGATTTTTACACTACGCTAAACAGACGCAGGTTAAAACCTCAAAAATTTTCACAAAATTCAAATTTTAAAAACACACGTTTTGTTACGTTGTTTTATACCCTATAATTGACGCGTCTGTCAAACGCGAAATTTAACTGTTCAATCTTAGATTAAATTTTCACAGATATTATTTAATTTTATTGACACAAACAATTTTATAAAATATATCTCCAAATTAAATAATTAAACTATATTTTTAAACATAATTTATATAAAGTATATTTAAAAATTAAATAATAAAATAAATGGCTAAAAACTAGGGCTGTTACACTCTCCCCCACTTAAGAACTTTTCGTCCTCGAAAAGGAACGGAAGAAGAGAAACAAAGAAGATAAGCTAGATAAACAAGAATCTTAAACGAATAGTTCCGGATTTGAAGTACGAAAAAGATCCACTAGAATCGGTTTACCTTTTTCAGTTTGACCGTCAGCCTAGGGTGCTCAGGTCCTGATGAGTAACAAAGATTTTTAAAGATTATAGAAAAGATTTCTAAATAGACTGGTATAAGCAATAGCCTCCTCATTCTGTAGCAGATAGGGAAACCAAGGACACTTAAAGATAGTTTGAAAACAAATAAGATAATAAATTTGCAATCATAATGCTTTGAAATCATTAAATTTATAAATATTATCATTTGGAAATCATGCTACTAAAATCATAATACCTTTAAAATAATCTTCATTTATACCTTTTAAATTCAATGCCAAACAATATTCATTTCAAGGTTGAAATATTCCTAAGTTCATTTATAAAAAAAAATTCCAAAACATTTTATTTTTAGAAACAGCAGCACTCATAATATGCTATAGTAGATATAATAGTATTCCTAATCAGTTTATTATGTACTTAACTCTGAATTTTAACAAATAACCTAACACTTTATTAAAAATACTTATCTTATAAATAAGATATTCCTTCAATAAGTTACCCTTGAATTTCCATTTGAAAACCAATTCTCAATTATCAAAATTTAGTGATATTAGAATACGTCTTAACTATTTATTTAGACATCAATTAAACTATGATTTGAAGATATATAATCCTTACTCCAAAAATATCCCTTTCAAATATATTTTCCTTATTCAAAGATACCTTGTTTATTACACAAACATATTCATTTCAGGAAATAACCTTTTATTAAAATCTCTTGGTTAGATTTACGGATCCATATTAAATTAATTTGATTATTAAGACATTTGAATAAAATTCCTTAAATTCCTTTTCCTTATTTATCCCCATTAATCTTTTATAACTAAAATTTAAGTGTATAATATTTATTATAACCACTCATAAAATCCTTTTATATTGTATATTATCCAATTACATGTTAACTTTTGAAAATCAAGGTAAGTTATATTAAATGAAATTGGGTGTTATACAAATAAAACTTTCAATTTAATTATCTCCAACTGGAACCTTTTTATTCAAATTTTTGTTATTATATTTATTTTCCTTCCTCAAGATAACTTTAAGAATTAAATTCCTGATTCCCTTCAAACCATTTAGAGATAACTAAATATATATACCTAATATGTCAAATCATATTTAAATTATATATCTATATATATTAAGTCATACTTTAGAAATTCAAATCAATTAAAATCTCAAGGAAACACTGTAGCCAGACTACAGAATGGTCTTTTCACTTCGAAACTCGAAAATGAATGTCGATGATGCTGCAGTCATCACCGAAATTATTTTCCAGTGACAAAGAGAAAAGCACTAATTTTAAAATTTCTTTGGAAACAAATTTCTATACAAAAATACTTATTACATCCTTTTAAAATTTAAACACAAGGTTTGAAATCATCAGAAATTTAATTCTCAAGTTTTAGTTTTGAATTCATTTCTGTTTCCAAATTAATTTATAACCATTGTTTTATATTCACTTATTTATATTAGACAAAACACAAGGTTTACAAAACCATAAATAAAATAAGACTATTATCTCTTGACAACTAGTTAAATTAAAATTCTGAAAATTATACTGATATATGTAATATTTGATTTATTTTTTTCAAATATAGGAATAAATTTTCCAAAACAAGGATAGAGACTCAAATTTTTGATGAACTCAAATCAAATAGAATTCAAGATAAGTTGAAATCAGAAGATCTGATGATTAAATAACAAAATAAGGAACTGGGTAAGTTATATAAGTCGCGGGCAACCTTGACCGGTCAACTGTGACTTAAAGAGTCAGATCGATGTGGTTGGGTAAATCCACATTTTGTTCTGAAGAGATAGAGTTCCGAATAAACAAAGATACTAGCATATAAACCGAGGATAAATATAACTCTCCGGTGAATCAATGCTAATTGTAAAGGAGTTTCATCCCTTTATTAGAATAATGGCGAGACCGCCAATTCACTATAAAGATCATCCGAAGTGGGGTTATGAGACACTCCAAAATCTAAAGATGATAAAAGTGAGGGACACGAATGAACTTGAAACCATAGGGAACGTTCCAAAATTCGGAAAGAAAGTGGTTCCATCTAGTATGAAAGTGATTCTGTAAATCCAATTTACCATATATTCTAAGTTTTGCCTAGAGCCAAAGCTCTGATACCAAATGTAACGACCCAATATTTTCAACCATTCGCATCCGCACATTGTCGGACTTGAATTGTTCAAAATACTGCGTTGTAGAATAAATTTGGCAAAACTCAGAATATACAATAAATAGATCACAGAATCACATACACAGATATCAGAATCTCGCAGCGGAAATTAAAAATTTAGTGGTTCATGAAGCCACTGATATAACTTCAACAAAACAGAACTTACATTGTCTATAATCCTCAATACAAATTTTAAGACATAAATAGAGATAGAGTCTTCAAAGTCTTGAATTCCAGAAAAGATAAAGGCTGAAACAACTTCCAGCAGCGCGAATGATCTACTGAGTGTCCTAGCTACGGAGAAGAAATTTAAGCTGCAACTCAGGCTGACCCGAGCGAAAAATAAAACATAACACTCGAGTCAGGACATACATACTTATATAATGTAAGCTAATTCAAGTGTACTGTAATATAGAGCAAGTAACTTAAAGGATGCTTGGGACCGCCCATCCTCTAAGGATCCGTCAAACTATTTACTATGTAGTATATTGCGCTATTATAATAGTGTCTATTTATAAAATAAACATACTTTTAAATAGCATTAAGGCTTTACATTTTCCACCTTAACACGTAATAGTCCCAGTAGTCCATCCAATATCATAGCTCCTCCTGATCGGGAAGCAACTAGAGGATACCACACGGGCTACGGGAGAAATCTAAACTCGTACAAGGCTCGGTATGGTAGATGACACGGCACAACTAGGCAATGCCAGGGTAGATATACCAATTGCTATCCAGGCTAGTGGAAACGCGTAGCCGCAGTTACCGCCCACCTCGGACTAACTCCCCAAAATCAAAATATAGAGGTGGCCACCGAATCAATCCAAAATCATAGTATAATATCGAAGAGGAGCGTCCGATCAGAGGAATGACCTCATTGGCCTGGAATTGCTCCTGTTTTAGCCACCTTATGCCAACTCACGGGAGTCGGGTCCACGTATTTACCTTACAGGAAACGCCACCACCGACCTACTTCATTCTGGAATCTCCACCGCGTACACGGTTGGTCAAAGTGGTTTTCGGTATCGACAGAGAGTATGTCCATATCCGATCCCGGTCTCTTTGCCAACCCATCGTTATTATAACCCGTGGTCATTTAAAACATTTTATACTTTAAAACCAGAATAAACATTTCCATTTCAAAACTATAAGTACGAGATCATTTTAAAACCCAAAACAATATGATATCATTATATTCAAATATAATTCTTTCCAAAACCATACGGCTTAAAATTTATAATATCTGGAAACCAAATATTTGAATTATATCTTCAAACATAATATTTTTGGAAATTTACTTTAAAACCATAACTCCCAAACACAATGGTTTGGACATTCAACGGTATATAAAATAAATGGGTTAACTTTATGGTTACTTTGTAAAGAAGATAATTTACGTAGCTTTACAATTATATTTCTTTATTTAAAGTTTTAAACCAAAATTTAAATATCACTTCACGTTCCCAAAAACCATTTCAATCCTTATGTATATATATCCAATTGGAGTATTAATATTCAAAACTAAGGTTGGATTTTATTCTTTCAACAAATTAATGTTTTAATATTTTCGTCTTGAATATTCCTATAAGTTCCCTAAATAAAACTCCAAATTTCAGCTATTTAATATTTTCAAAATTGACTTAATACTAGAATGTTCATCTAAATTTTATTAAGGAAAAATCCAGTTATAAATATCAAAATCGATTTCCTTAAATTTTAAAACAGTCAAATTCTAGATTCTGTAGCACTTAGGAAATGCTATCTAAAGTTACGGGTAAAACTGGTCCAATTTCAAAAAGACAGCATTTGAATGCTGTAGTAGATTGTTTAACTTAATAAGTATTTCCAATTATAACTTATTTTATTTATTTCTTTTCTTAACTGAGATCTTATTCTTTCAAATCCAAAATTTCTAAAATAAGTTATATTCCACATTTTATTTATTTATTTCTTTATTTATAACTCCTTCAAAAATCAATATAAAATCTTTTAAAGATATTAAATCAAATATTTAACTCCCAGAATAATTTTAAATATTTCAGAAAATATTATAAGGACCACGGGCCTGTATATAATTTTCTAGCCTAGGTCAAGTGATACGGATTTATATCATTTCAATCCGTAATTTACAAACACCGGGTTCTATCATTTCAAACCCGCAATCCCAAGTTATCAGTTAAGCAGTTAACAGACTAGTTTAACAATAATCATTATTTCAGCCCATAACAATCCAACTTTAACAGGGAACTTGCAGTGGTGATTTAAGCAGTAAATAACAATTAATAATATAACTGCAGAAATAATATAACAGATAATACTGATGAGGTGTCAATTTAAATGGGGTCCATCATTCTATATTACATTACAGACAGATAATAGTGAAATACAATTTTACACATACACTTGCAATAATTTACCAAAATATAAATACGTATGTCTGGTGAGAAATACTCACCTGAGAGTTGCAGAAAATTTGAATTTAAAACGACGTTTCCCGGTACAGACCGACAGAGAATAACGGTCAAAATTCTCGAATATCGCCTAGATTCAAATCTAGAACAAATTCAAATAATTTGAAATGTGACTTTAGAATTTATGGTCAAGAAAAATTTAAAATAGAACGGAATTTGTTTTTGGCTTTGCTCGACCACTCCACCGTGTACCGTGACCAAAACGTACCCTAACGAGAACCGGGTTAACCCAAAATTTACGGCAAATTTTCCTAAAGACTGACGACTAAGGCAAAAGGTTGGGTTGTCTTATGATACACCGGGGTATACACGTACACGTGCACAGCCCTTTTCTTTTCTCTCTTTTTTTCTAGCCTATCTTTCAACATACCCGAGCCAAACCACACTTGCTTCGAGAAAATATGTAGCTGCTTCGAGTCAGCTAGGCCACTACTTCGAGTCAATCCCTTCTCTGCTTCGGGTCACAGATCCACACACACACTACTTTCCTACCTCTGCCTAAACACTTCATCTCCTCTACAAACACTCTGACTGGACCTAAGTGCACAGCATGGATACCACTTTGACATGGAAACTGAAACATATCAGATAATGCAACAACAATGGATAGGAAGGCTGAAACATATCAGGTGATGCAAACAAAATGGATATGAATACAACTTCAATGCAGACCAAAGGCACAATGCCACATCAACTAGGAACAAACAGAAGTGAAGACAAGTGAAACCATGAAACAGCATCAAAGTGTAAACAACAGGCTATCAGAAAAAAATGATCAAGACAGTGAAACAATGATCAAGCTTCAGGATGCAACTTGTCATGGAAACTGCTACAAACCCAAGTGCATGAACACTGGGAAGACAAAAATGAAGACTGAACCTATCAAAATTTGGAAAATGCAAAGTTTTCAAGCTGAACACAATAGGCTATAGTTACAAAAAAAGCTCAAGTGAAGCAAATAATGCAACAGTGGTAGGTATATATGAATACAACCTAAATGCAGACAAGCAGACACACTATCTACATACATATATAACATCAAGCAATGATTCAAACAACAAGATAACATATGGTTTCAAGGGTCTGTTCATATTGTAAGAGCAAAGATATGGATGCAGACAACTAAAGCATGGTACGAAGCAACATGTAATATTTCACATTTTATCAAAATCATGCAAGACAGTAGTGTGCAACTCAAGTTTCAAAGAAATGCGAATTGAAACAGAAGTTTCAAATGAAAAAATGAAGACCACAAGTGAAGTGAATCAACTGCAGTGCAACCCTTATCAAGATGCAAACAACAATGGCAGTAAACAACTCAAGAGACTAAAGTGTTACCGGTGAATCAAATGCTTGTCAGGTTAAAAAGTAGACCCCATAGGCAGTAGCCAAAAATGCAGACCCAAAGAAATGACCAAGTGAATCAAGCAAAGAAGTAACTCAGTGAACATACAAGTTTAAATTCAACATGAAATTGTTTGCAAACAGTTTCAACAAGATATTTTGTAGCATCTGTATTTATCAATTTCTAAAGCATCTGTTTCACATCAGTTTAAAACAAAAGAATCAAATAGCATATGTTCTTATTAATTTAAAATTTTAAAATAAAACAAATTATCTGGTAGCATTTGTTCTAATCAATTTAAAAACAACTTTGGGTAAAATCTGTTTTACCAACTTAAAACAAAATCAAATAGTATCTGTTCTTATCAGTATTAAAATATCCAAGCAGATTTTGAGCAAACAACAGCAACTAGAAACCAAAATATACAACTACTCAGTTTTAAGCCTAAAATAAAACTCTCCACATTCAAACTGCTTCAGCCAAAACATCCTATGTTCTTCCTAGTTCTAGCCAGATCAGCCACACAAGCCTACCAATATTTCTCACACTCTCAACTCATCTAAACAACTCAGGTAGTGGTACAAAATGAAATGGACGAGCAAACAAAATGGCAGAGAAAACTTAGAATAGGAAGAAAGAAAATAAAAGACTATTACCTGATTTGAGCAAAGACTGACTGGAATTTGCAGAAAAAAAGTAGAGAAAGGTGAAAGATACATATAGGCCGAGACTTAATTTCTAGAGGAAAAATAACGTATCAGTTACAAAAGAAATAAAGCAAGAAGGGGCCGAGAGTTACAACCTATATAAAGTTTGAAAATATGAAAATATACGTGCGTGATTTATGGTTTGTTAAATAATGGGTTTAAAGTATTAGTTACAACGTTATGAATATATTAGCTTGCGTGATTTAAGCTGCCTATTAACTACATATTTGATTTCACCATTTATACCAGTAAATAATTGTTTGGTTTAACATCTTCCAGATTAATGCACATTTCAGTTTTCTTTTTGATAATTGCTGGTACACGTGGTTAAAGAAATAAACCAGGAGAGTTATCAATGCGTGATGCTTGGCAAAATAAATTTTCCAGTTTATAAAACTTGATTACCCTATTTTATACCATTTAATTGGTTGAGTGTTTTTTTTGGAAATCAATTGAAAAAGCTTTCACTCAACAAGGCAAAAGAAATAACTGTTACATAC